>CP139762.1:19890000-21140000 GCA_034370585.1 Fragaria x ananassa | reverse complement strand
GGAAAATGTACTCCAGAACCATCGTGATGCAGTCCCAGATCGATAACGTTATTAACCCCTTAGGTTGGATGGACTGGACTGGCACCACCAACCATGAAACAAGCTGGTTCGGAGAGTTCTCTAACAGGGGACTTGGTGCGGCTACCAACCAGAGGGTGAAGTGGTACAAGTTGGCCACCCCTGAAGAAGCCGGTGCATTCGCACCTGGCAGTATTCTTTTGGGTGATAAGTGGATCATGCCCAGTGGTGTGCCATATGTGGCTGGAATGATGCGGGTATAAGAGACCCAACTATGTAGCTCCTATCCTATCCAAAAAAAAACTATGTAGCTCCTATTGTAGGTAGTAACTATAGTTGTATGGTAATGTAATATAACAATAGCAATGTAAAAAAGTAAAAAAAAAAATACAAGAAATACAGGATCAAAAGTAAAATAAATTTACTAGTAGTGTGTTATTAACTTTGTTTTTAGAATATATTAGATCAGTAGCTTAACTGTACGTATATACGCTTCTAAAAATTTATTACCTTTATAGCCACGCTATCTTTTTTTTTGGCTGAAAGATAAGTGAGAGAGGAATGACTCTTAACACTCTTACGTATTAAAAAAGAAAATAGAGAAATAGCAAGAGAGGGGAATTAGACCAAAATCTCTCATAACAAAATAACAACGAAACAAAATTATGAAAACTGAAATTGGGGAAGACCCATAAGGTCACTACTATAATATGACAAAATAAAATGAGCTGAATCCTACCAAATCAGTTGTGTTAATGACGTATCGTGATTAGCCAGAGCATCTGCAACCTTATTCCTTTCAATCTTTTATAGCCACTATCTATATTAACATTAACTCGAATTGAGGGTAGGCTGAAACATGCATGCTACTTAGCAATGCCAGCAAATTTTCCACACGAAATTATTCCCTCCAACATTTCAAATTTTGTTGCACATAATTATGAAAGTAACTTGAGTTCTTCCCGCGATGTTAAAAGTTTGTTGGCCTTTTTCTGATTGGTTATCTTATGATTGTTCTCTATCGTAACCATTAGATGATAAGGTGATGGATCCTCTCCCGAGCTAGTTTTTCACCTAATCTTCCTAAGCTTTTAAGCAGATTTAGACACGTGGCCAGTAGAAGATCTAATGGCTTCTTTTTTTCTATTTCTATTTTGCTTATGTCTCTCCTGTTCTTCTCTTCCTGTGCTTTTGTCCTTTACAAGTCTCTCTCCGTCATTCCATCAACATTCAAAGTGCACAAGCATATCACGAAGGACAACACAGTGAACCCAACCTCAGCAGAAATTATAATTTCTCCGCCGCCTTGAAATCTTTATTGACCTATAAATTTTGTAAAATCACAGTAATTGTATTCAAATTCAGCAAACACTTGCATCTGCCAGACACAAGAGTGAGGGTGAGGATGAAGCTTGGGTACATTGCTTATAGACCTCTCCAAGACTTGCAGATGTACACAAGCAAATCTGATCAAGTATTTGATCAATAGTTTGATTAAGAGGGTGGGTATGATTTCTTCAGGAGAAGATTGAGCCAATTGTGGAAAATTGATATCCAATCTCTTCAAGCTCCACAACTAAAGCTCCAAAATTCAAACCCTCACGATTGGATATGAACTGGCGACGATGATGAACTTCTTCTACGTGAATTTCATCAAAACTCATTTGATATAATTGGTCATTGCATGTGTCGGTGGAGACTGGTAAATAAGATAGATAAATTGAGGGATGTATGAAGAAGGAAAGAAAGAAAACAGATACAAGTAGAGAGAAGGATAATTGGAAGAAGAGATGGACACGTAACGAATGAGATGAGAAAGGATGAAAGGAAAAGGATGTGTGGTTATAGACCGTTCGATTTGATATAAACACGTGTAGTGATATGATGCAAGCATAGGGAGCTTAAATAGATCCTTAGGTTAGGAGAGGATCCGGATCCTAAGGTGATAGCCTATATTTTATGAGAATTTTGGGTGGAATTTTGTTGTTGATGAGAATTTTGTTGTCAATGGTAGTAGAAGAACTTTGAAGTATGTTTTTCCCTGCTCCACTTGGCTCGGCGATATAACTCCAGAGTTTTTGGGTGGATTTGTTCCTCATAAACAGCCTCTTACGTTGTACAACAAATTTATGACACTATTGTACACTATTTTATAATCTATGTGTTATATGTATGATACGAGTCATACGACACAATCAGGGTCAATTTGCTGGGCGCGGTTCGATTCGGATCAGTTTGAGACTCAAACCACAACCGGATCGTTTTTTTCGGTTTTATAATATTTCAAACCGTAACCAAACCACTTTTTTCGGTTTTAGAATAATTCGGTGACACAATTTTTCGATGCGGTGCAGGTCGGTTTCGGTGTGGAGCGATTTATTTATTTCAACAAGGGATGTCTAAATTTTTGCCTAACAATTTCTTTAAGGCATGAGCAAATTTTGAATGCATTTAGAGTCCATGCAAGTCTACAAATGTCATCCAAATATCAAGTAACTAACAAAAACACCATATTTGATCACTTAATAAATCAACATATATCAAGTATTATCAATTAACTATCATGCAAACACAACAACTTGAAAACTACAAACTTGAACATAAATTAATTTTTTATATATTACAAACCAAATTCCATCAATGAAAAAATAAAAAAATAAGAAAAATGTAATTCGGTGCGGTTCGGTTTAGATCGGTCGAATTATAATCTCAAACTGCAACCGAATCGTTTTTATGCGGTTCGATGCGGTGTGACCATAAAATGACATTGTTTTAGTTCGGTGCGGTTACCGAATCGTTTTTTTCAGTGTGGTTCAGGTTAACCGCATTTTCTGTGCAAATTGCCCATGCCTACTTGGTAGGTTGTGGACTTCATATGTTCTCCTTTACATTATGAGTTGGTAGCTATGAGATATATATGGCCTTTGTCTGCTACATTCCTTGAGTGTTTCTCAAGTTATCATTGAGACTGATATCAAGCCATCGACTATCTAACTAGGGATTTGTCTCCCTTGGGCACTATTGTCATGGATATACAATCCACCCTAACAGAAAACAACGACTTTTGTCTTCAATTGCGCACTTGTGCCAAGAAATATAAACATGGTTACATGTAGATTAGCGGGATATGGATTTGACTCTAGGGCCAGCTCTGAGATTTTGGGGTATCTAAGTGGGAAAAAAAAAACTATGGCCTCATTGCCTTAGAAAGTTACAAGTTCTTTAGGAATATTCAAACCCCATTGTAATTTGATTAGGAAAACTCACTACTCACATAATAGTCAACAAAGCAAATCTGTTTTAGGTTGAGCAACTGCAGCTATTAAGGTATACAATTTTCTACAATCTCCACTATAAAATTGTGATAGAGATAAATTTTTCGTAGAAAATATGTGCGTGGTTTGCGTATTTGCATTTGTATTCTCATTTTTTTGTTTAACTTGTATATAAAGGATATAAAGGGATGAAATTTTTTTGGGGCCCTTGAGTTTGGGGTCCTAAGCGAGGACTCGGATCCTCAACTCATGTTTTCCTGCTCATATTGCCTCATAAGGCAATCCTAACCATCCAAAAGTAAACAACGGCTCAGATGCCATTTCTTTTAGTTTTTAGATATTTTCTTCTCATTCTTGATATTTTCTTCTCATTCATTCTTCCAATTTATCGAACTCGAATCCTCAGCTCATGTTTTCCTGCTCATATTGCTTCATAAGGGAATCCTAACCATCCAAAAGTAAACAACGGCTCATATGTCATTTTTTTTAGTTTTCAGATATTTTCTTCTCATTCTCTCTTCCAATTTCTCGTGTAATTAATCTCTCACATCAAATAACAAAGAAAAAAACAAACCAGAAGACAGGATGACTCTCTTCATCTTTGTCTCCTATCTTCCCCCCCCCCTCGTATATGTTTCTCTCTCATCTCTCCCTCTCTCTCTCTCTCGAATCTTTCCATTGGCCACGCAGAGAAGAAGGTTCAAAGGTACTTACTGTTCATTGTCAACAAAAAGAAAAGATCAACTCATATCAATTAGTTTACTCACTTGTAAATTGTAACCATTTTGGGTTTATAAAGTTGATGGAATCAGATCACTGTGTTTGTTTCTATTTTTGTTTATATTCTTGTTTTTGTTTTTGGCATTGGTTTTGGAATCAGATTGCTATTTAGGGTTTAGAAAGTTGATCTTTTTTTTTTCAAATTTAGGATCAAGCTCTGTTTTTGTTATGTTTTTTTTTATTATTCTTCTCGCAATCTTGATTGTAGGTTTTGAGGATGGAAAAATATGTGGAAGAAAGTAGCATGGAGCGATCAAAGGAAGAATGGATATGGAAGCCTAGATATGGTATGGCGTTTGATTCTTGTTCGGGTAGGATTTTTTAGGTCCTTTGAACAACCGTCTAGTGCGAGCGTGCCAACACCTTGAGGAGGTGTGTTTGTCTTGATCTTGTCCGTTTGTGCACTTCTCTTGACTTCTTCTCAAACAACTATGAGCAGGAACGGTCAGTCCTGCTGCTGGGCTCTTGACAACGACCTAGGACGAATCCTGAGGATTTACTTCAATGACAAATTAAAATAAAAGATATTTGCTAAGGATCGCTCCTTAACAATAGGGTGGACTTGTGCTCGCAATGAGGCTTTATGAACTGTGGGTGGACTTTTTGCTCGTGATGAGGCTTTGGTGGTGCTCCATGGAGAGGCTTTTTGGTAGATTGGGTGCTCCTGGGGAGTTGTCCAATTTGCAGTGATGCAAGATTTTTGTTGAATTGTCGGGGGGCTTCTCATTCGCCTTGACCTCCTTATATATGGAACTGCTCGGCTAGGGTTTGCGAATGACTTGTCTCCAAAGAAATCGAATCTCTAATTGAATCAGGAAATATATTTTCCTAACCGAGCCCTCTGAGACAATATTTCTGAGATATTATGCAAATCTTCTGCTTGTAATTACTCAATATAACAAGGAAAGAAATAAAGATAGTTAGACCGCTGGTGTCGGTCCATGGGCTAACTCGCTACAAGATAACCAATATAAAATTGGGCCCAAGCAATTCTTATGAAGTTGCATATGATTTTTATAATGAGTATGGACGCAGAGAAGGCTTCAGCATTTGATAAGATTGTTGTGCCAAGGATAAGTTTGGGGTAATCACTTCAAGGATTTTTGTTTGCTGTAAAGAAAGTGTGCGAGGGAAGGATAAGAGAGACGATTTGACCAAAAACCCAAGAGGTGAGACAAGGACCGGATGTGGAGCGCATATTGGCATCAAGTAGGTTAGGCGTATAAGGAAGTATCATGTGTACTGTTTCTCCGAAGAGCATAATCATCCTCATGTTAAGATAGATCTTGTGCATATGTTGCCATCTCACCGAAATGTCAAAGCTTCAGATGGTGCATTTATAGACTTGACTTCAAATTCTGGAGTTTCGCTAAAGTCTGCATTTGAATTAATGGGTAAGCAGGCTAGTGGAAGAGAGTCATTGAGATTTACAAAGCAAGACCAAAAGAACTATCTTTGAACTGTTTGACAAAAAAAATGAAATTTGGGGAAGCTGGTTATCTGTTGGAATATTTTTCAAAGAAAATGTTGGACAATCCATCTTTTTTCTATGAGATGCAGTTGGATAGTGAGGAACAAATCACCAACATTTTATGGGCAAATGGTAAAATGATAATGGATTATGCTATATTTGGAGATGTTGTAAGTTTTGATACAACTTACAAAATTAATGAAGCAAATC
Organism: Fragaria x ananassa; assembly: GCA_034370585.1. Classification (NCBI taxonomy): domain Eukaryota; kingdom Viridiplantae; phylum Streptophyta; class Magnoliopsida; order Rosales; family Rosaceae; genus Fragaria; species Fragaria x ananassa. The sequence goes on along the minus strand of CP139762.1, from coordinate 21,134,246 downwards.
GGCCATTTGTAGTATTTGTTGGACTAAATCACAACAGGGAGACTATTATATTTGGAGCTGCTTTGATGTATGACGAGACCGCGACATCATTTATATGGTTGTTTGAAACCTTCTTAAAGACAATGTGTGGTAAGCCTCCACAAACATTTTTTACTGATCAAGATGCAACAATAGCCAATGTTGTATTACAAGTGATGCCTAATACATATCACTGACTTTCTGTATGGCATTTGATGCAAAATGCTGTGAAGAAAGTAGGCTTCTTATTCAAAAATTCTAATGCCGATGCAATGCATTCAACAAATTTCTTTATCGGATTGAGGAAGAAGATGAGTTCTTAAGTGCTTGGGAGTCCATGCTTGATCAACACAATGCACACGATGATCCTTGGTTGGATGTGACATTTGCAATAAGAAAAAAATAGGTGCATGCATATGTTAAGTGGACATGGTCAGCAGGAATGCAAAGTACCCAACTTAATGAATGCTTTAATGCTAGTTTGAAAGGGTATTTGAAATCTGACCTTCAGCAGGCCAAGTGTTTTAGTCACTTTGAAAGAATGGTATATGATAAGCGGTATAAGGAATCGAAAGCCGAGTATGATCTGCAATTCCGGATTGTTCACTGCAAAATAGAGATAGATATCTTGAAACATGCACGAGAAGTTTATACCAAAGCGATATTTAAAGAATTTCAAGCTCGATTTGAAGAGTCTTTAAAGTTTTCCATAACAAAGTCTGTGTCCAATGGTGAAATTTTTATCTTCACAGTGGTTAGGGATGGATTAACTAAGGAGTGGATAGTAAAAAGAGAAGGAGAGTTTACTGTATCTTGCAGTTGTAGAATGTTTGAGACAGACGGTGTCTTGTATAGGCATGCTATCAAAGTCATGAATGAAGGTAGAGAAACTACACTCATAATAAAAATACCTGATCAATATATCTTGGAGAGGTGGACTAAAAATGCAAGAGTTGATAATGTTGTAGAAGATATGCATGGGCAAGAGATTGTAGAGAATCCAAGACTGAAACAAATTTCTCGAAACAGAATTTTGTGTTCTAATCTCATTCGAGTAGCAGCAAGAGCATCTGAGAGTGAAAAGGCATATGAGGTAGCAGTTATTGAAGCTGATAAATTAGCAAAGATGGTTGAAGACATGTTACGTTTAGAAATAAACTGTGATAAAGATGTGGAAGATTAAGACCAAAATGTATTGGTTGATTGCTCTAATAATCTTAATATTCTGAATGCAAAGGAATTCAAAAAAAGAGAATCCACCCATCGTGGAAAACACAGAGCTAAGGGAGACTTTGAAGCTGCATTAAGCAAAAACAAAAAGAAGGCTGCACAAGTAATGTATTTTTAACTATGGCTGACGCTATTATGTACTTTTGACTAAATATAGTAAATTTTAATAACTGATATAATGATAGGTCACCAAAATTCCAAATCCATTTGTGGCAACAGACCAATCTCATGTGTCTTCCCAATACTGGAAAATAGCACTTAGGTGACAAATTTAAAAAAAATCTGTCTCCTAAGTGGTACTTAAGGTACGGAATTTTCAACATAAGAGACGAAAACTTCTACTTAGGAGACGGAACAGTTTCCGTCTCCTAAGTTATTTTTAGGAGACAAAATATTTTGATTTTGTCTCCTAAGAATGACTTAGGAGACGAAATTTCATTCCGTCGCTTAAGTACTACTTAGGAGACGGAATATTTTTAATTAGACGATGGCATTTTGAAAAATTAAAAATTAAAAAAATTTATATGAATCACTTAGGAGACGGAACTACATTCCGTAGCCTAACTAGAACTTAGGAGATGTAAATGTTTACTTAGGAGACGAAATGTTTTTTTAAAAAAATAAAAAAAATTATGAATTACTTAGACGACAGAAATAAAACATTTCGTCACTTGAGTTCTAAAAATTTGAGCGCCCATCTTCACGCGTAAAATTTCATGAAAATTCAAACCAAAATTTTTCAAAACATATCAATTCTTTTAAATCACACACTTACCAACCTTATCAATAGAAGAAACCCATCTTTTCCCAGAGCTCTCTCTCTCTCTCTCTAGACCATCATGCTCATGCCGGCCTCTCTTTCCATTCTCACCGCTCCTTCCTCCGCCGCCACCTTCAACTGCACCACCCCCACCAACGCCACCTCCAACTGCCACTCGCTCATCGACTTCGTCCCCACAACGCCACCCTCTCAACGCCGTCAAGACCTTCTTCAACATCACCCGGCCACCTCCGCACCCTCCTTGGAGCCAACAACCTCCCCCTCTCAACCCGACCCGACTCACCCATCCTCACCGCTAGCAAGCTCCTCGTCCCCTTCTCCTGCACCGAGCCTAAGATCTGGGTCTGATCTCCGCCACCACAGACGCCGTTACCGACACCTTTCTCTCTCTACCAAGCCTTCCCGCTGACCCACCACCGTCCCTCGAAATTTCAAAGGGGTAAGAAATCAAGGTAAGTTCTTCAATTTTTCTGGTTTAATTAGCTTTGGTGATAGATTTATGTGTTTTTGTTTAATTTGATTTTGATTTTAATTTTGGTTAGGATGTGATTGGTATGATGGTGGTGGCATGGTTGTTATTTGGTACGGTGGTGGTGGTATTTGGGGCGGTCGGAGTGAGTGGATAAAAAATCTGCGGTGGCGCTTTTTTTTTAAATTTTTTTTCAACCTTTAACGACGGAATTCAACTGTTCTGTCTCCTATTTTATTATAAAATAAAATCTGTTGCCTAAGTGCTTAGGAGACGAAAGTATTCCGTCTCCTAAGAACCACTTAAGAGACGGAATTTTAGGTTCCGTCGCCTAAGTGTCTACCTCACCACATGTGACAAATCTTAACCGACAGACGTTCTGTCTCCTAAGTGCTTTTTTCCAGTAGTGTCCTCACATCAATTACCTTCTTCATCACTTATTAATTTTGTACTGATATTCTTTTGGTTTACTTGAGTTTTATACACAAGCCACCATCTGGTGTGTAGCTTCATTTAATTTTCGCATTCTTGTAATTAAAAGCATAAGATTGATTAAAAACTGACAATGATATATATTTATATATATATATATACAGGGCCCTTCCAATGAGGGATCCCTATTTTAAGCCATTTATAGGGATATGACATTACACCAACTTCCCGATTATAATTTTACATCTCCACCGTTCATATCTTAGGTCTATATGAGTAGATCACCTCTACAAAATTTCATATGATTTGGTGATCGTTAAGACTTTCAAAAGTTCAATTTAGTTTTAATGACCTTCAACGGTTTTAGTTTGACATAAGCTGGACCGTTCAAGATCATTAAAACTAAATCAAACTTTTGAAAGCCTTAACGATCACCAAATCATATGAAATTTTGTAGAGGTGATCTACTCATATAGACCTAAGATATGAACGGTGGAGATGTAAAAATTCAATTGGGAAGTGGTGTAATGCCCTATCCCTAGAAAGTGGCCAAAAATAGGGATCCCTTAATGGAAGGGGGCTGTATATATATATATATATATATATATATATATATATATATATAGATGCTTTCTTTGGTTTGGAAGTAGCTAAGGAAAAGAAGCTAACTTGAAAGTTTTTGTTATCAGTAGAGTACATATATAACATTTCTAATTATTGATATTGTGATAGGTCATTAGGAACAATACTGTTGGTATACAATTATGTAGTCAATCATCATTACCTCTTTCACATTCATCTCAGGTATTTTTTATATTGTGTATAATGAGTTTAAAAAATTTAAGAAATTATATGATTCATTACTAGTACTTGCAGGTACCTATTCACTCTCCTATGATGGTTGGTGATGATAGATATATGTCAATGTTCTATCATCCTTATAACGTGAGTCTGTGTTTGTTATATATGGTTTTTGTTTTTCTCTATCATCCTAATACTTGTTTTTTTCCCTAGTTGATATTGTTACTACAATTACTATAGATGCATGAATTGAATATGTCAAACCAATGGTCTTGGATGACTTATCAAGAATCATCTAAGCCAATTGCACAACCATTTTCTCAATCAAATATCATGAGATTTCCATTTTCATTGCAAGACCCAAGAATACAAGATCATAAGGAAAACTAGTGTAGGGTCATTTTGAGGAAAAGTGGTGCAGAGTTGTAGCATGGAAAATTGGCAGATTTGTGCTCTGTTACACATTTTGCTGGGAATTTATTCAACTTGGTTGTTATGAGGGCTATAGTTTTTTAAGAGATTGAAGTGTATTTGGGTACTTACGCTGATGTTTTGTGTATTTTGTATTTGGCAATTAACAACCATCAGTTACAGTCCTGGAACTTGTGTGTGTACACACATGATAGCTACTGAAACCTGGAGTTTCAATTAAAAACTCTTTTGTGTCAATTTTAGTATATAGCAAATAAGGGTATCATTAAAAAAGCCGGAGATTGATGATACCTTTACAATTTATGTTAATTACAAAACAAGATAAAACAAAAGATCATAGTACTAGAGATATGAGGTTTTGTGATTATAAACAAGAGAAAACAAAGAAACAAAATAAAGCAGAAAAGATCAGATGGATGAGATGTTAGAGACTTGGAAATCCACCACCAAGTATGTTTCAAGACATCTTAACAACCAAAGCTTCAATCATTAAGTCGCAAATCAGTATCAATCAAGAACAAACCGTGAGCGCACTGCGTAAGTCCTTATTACTTCACTTGAATACTTAAGCAAGATGAACGCACCATTACTAAGTCTTTAGAATAACCGATCAACGTATAGACGCTATCCTATCAACAAATTATTCCAAGCACTAAGATCAACGAAAGTTTGATTGAACAAGTATGCAAAACTAGTGTGGAACGCCTACCTAGCATGCAAGTCTCTCTATTTGGTTTCACCTATTGTCCTATAGGTTTTACTACCTTGAATTAAGCTGTATTAACCGTTTATGAGATTAAACAATCTAATTCTAGCCCCACTCACAGGTTCATAATGTTCTATGTTGCGCATACATGAACATAAACAAGAAAGAGTTCTCCATAAACCAAAACCAAATAAACAATTTGAAAGACTCAATAATTTAAAACCAAGGTTCAAAACAATATCTAAAACATTCTTGGGGCTTCAAATCTTGCCCCTAACTAAGAGAAATCAGCCACACATGGCTGCAAAATCACACAAGAAGAATAAAATATGACAAAGGAAAGGTAAACCGTGGATGATGGAGAGATCGATGATGGCTTAGCGGCTTCCTTGTGCGAGTCCATAACTATGGAGGTTCTGATGATGTGAGATCGCTGGCCTCCTCTAATCTTCACGTCCCTCCTCTTCTTTTCTGATGTGATTAGGGTTATGCAACCCTCAAAACTTGTCCATGGGCTTGCCAATGTGGTCTCTGGGCCTCAAAATAGAAGTTTTGATCCAAATCAGAAATTCGGGCAGACTGACCTTCGGCCACTGAAACAGTCATAACTTTTTCTCCAAAATAGGTATTGATGATCCGTAAAACGTTCTAGAAAGTAGACTCTTGTAACTTTCCGTTGATATATGGCATCTCCTAGATCATCTTAAGCTGATCACAATCGTCTGACAAAGTTGACTGAAAATTTCTGACAGATTTCTGATTTCAATCCTTGCACCACATGGATTCCTTTTTCTTCAAGATTTATCCTCTTTCATCTCTTTTGGGCTCCTCGGCTTTACTTATGACCTAAAAACACAAACTTAGTTAATATGAATATTGTTAAAGGAATTACATAGCTAAATAGGGTCAGAAATACGTTATAAATGTAGCACTTTGTGTTCCTATCAAATTCCCCCACACTTAGCTTTTGCTAGTCCCTTGGCAAAATCTAAAACAAAGAAAACAAAATAAAGACTCAAAACAAACTATGCCTTCAACATTATTGTCTCAAAAATCTCTTACTTTCATAGCATCAAGATTAACACTCAAATGAAGAATCAATTATGAGTAATTCGAGAGTTAATTAAAACATATACTCCGCATATAAACATGTAAGACACGAGGCTGACAATGGTGGTGGGTGGAGCTTAGCATGTATCCAACAAGTATGATTCAACCTCACAGGATTATCACTCTTTCTTCTCTCAGAATCAAGGCTAATGCTTAAAAGCTTTTTCACTCAATGTATATATGTAAGAGAATAAGCAAACAAGTAGGCTCACATATAAAGAAAGAAACGCACATTGTGAAATTAAAAAAATCTCATGAAAGATATCAACTACTTGCCAAACGGACCAACCCATATGCTGAACTTTTGTAACTAATCTCCACAGATCGATGGCTGCCCATCTTTTGGATCATAAAAGTACTTTATCAAGATTAAAATTTGGCCAAGGCTAGGGTTTAATGAAACAAAGGATAAGGAATTGTAAATCGTCCTTAAAACCTAGTAGAGCTATAAGATCACCTTTAAACATTCATGAATGAGGACAAAGACCATATATCACATCATTAAGTCTTCAATTTAAAACAAACTCATCCATCACAAAAGAAGACTTAATTCATACTTTCATCATTATTCTTTTTTTCAGTGCAGCCACATTCGTTTTTTTTTTCACTTTTTTTTTCGGCAACACATTTTTCTTTTTCTTTTTTTTTAGCAACACATTTTTCAGACTTAATCCTTCCCCCTACACTTGTTATTCATCATCCTTCCACATGTACAATACATCACAACATAGGCTCTACTAGGCCCTAAAGACAAAGATAGAGATATCACTACACTAAGCTCAAAGTGATGATTACATGGGTGATGACAAAAGGCTTAACATAGGCTCAAAATGGTTAACTAAGGGGTGTGCAACACACACAAATAGGGACATATGGCAATTTGACAATGGTGGAAATCCTTAGTCCTTTTAGGGTGTGTTTGGTGCAGCTAGGCTTATAAGAAAACTGGCTTATAAGCTGTCCTGAGAATAAGTGACTGAAAAGCAAAGTCTGTCTGAGTGTTTGATAAACTGACTTATAATATGTACTATTAGTGTTAAAAGCAGTGGAATGTGTTTGGTAAACTTGAAACTAAAAGTGCTTCTAATTTGCAGAATGATCATTTTGGATATGAAACTAAAACTAACTTTTTATACTATAATTTATCTATGGTTTATTTAACTTTGTCCATATAAATCAATATTTACTGACTGTTTTTATTAATCATGATGATTATATGATAAATATTGAATAATTTGACATGAAGTATCAACAAAAAGTATCTTAACACATCAATACATTACCGATAATAACATTAATAACCTGCAAACCATGTCTTAAAGTAGCATGAAGTAGCAACAAAAGATTGTTTAACACATCAAAACATTCATGATATGAACATATCAAAATACTTTGTTCATATGTATCAACAAAAATATCTTGACACATTTAAAAATTTGCGGTACCACGTGCTCTCATCAAACTTTGAGCAATTTCTTTTCTTATTGCTTCCATTTCTTGTGCAACATGACCATGATTTTCTTCTTCTGCATCATCCATCTCCATCTCCATCTCATCACTTGATATGCCAACCGAATTTTCATCAATGTCAAAATGTCTATCATGATTCGCATGTCTTCATGTATAATTATGAGGAGTCATGGTTGCAATAACAGTCACGTTTAGGAAACTTCGAATTTGGATTTCGAAGAACCGATTGAAACACCCTTGTATCATGAGCAGACCCTTCCCAACCGGCACATACAAATGTAAATTGCATATTAAAATCACACACCGCCAAAACATTTTGGGTTGGTATCCCTTTTCTACCAATAAATAGTATTTGATGTTGAGGAGATATCGAAGCGGGAATACGCACTCCATCAATAGCACCAATGCAGTCCTTAAAATAATGTAAATATTTGTCACTAATATAAACAATTAATATAAACTAATTGATCAATTATAAAAAAATAAAAAAATTAAAGTACCTTAAAATGCGGCATATATCTCTTATCCCTCCTTATCTCCGGCGCAACACTTTTAAATTCTGGATCTAACGGCTTGATCATTTTCTCACCATATGATCACAACATATCTAATGTTTTTCCAAAATACCTACTAACGGTTTCCCCGGAATGTTGAAACCGTTCTTGAGCCGTCCTATTCCCACATCCATGTCCTAGAATATTTAGTATTAATGCCACTACTTCAATATGACTTGTTCTATTTGAACCCAACACCCTAAATTCGGTCTCCAAGTCACTACATAAATGATAAAATACTTCTTTGTGCATTCTAAATTCATTATAACACCGACTTGGATGACCTTGTAATACTTCCATTACCCATCTATTACCTGTTTGAGACGATGTCATGCAAGGATTTTTATGAACATAGCTCTCATAATAATGTTGAATGAGGAGAGTATTAACTTGTACGATCGTATGTATATCTCATCCTCAACATCATCTTTCTCTGACATTGTTCGTATATTCAATCAAACCTGCAAATATAAATTTCAATTCGTAAATGATGTATTAGTTGTGATGTAAGCAATGAACAAATAGTAAAAAAAAATTAATTAAAAAAACAAAATAAAATGACAAATAAAGCTCATATAAGTGAATATTAAACAGTAAAAATATAAAATAACAAATTCATAATCATGTCGAACATTATATAGTGAACTGATACATAAACTTGTTCGAGTTAATAATATTCAACAATATCTTAACAAAATCACAAAAACAAAACTCAAGCACAACATAAACTTAATTTTCAGCCATCTCAAAATTCAGATACTCCAACTTCATGTCAGGACCTTCCATACAGTAAAACATCTCCCTCTTCTCTTTATTTAGGAACAACCGACTTACAAAAAAAAACATCTTAGTACCCTGCTTGGCCCCAGGCAAAGAACCGACCACCTTCATCACTTCTTTAATACTAGTGCCATCACTTGTTTCTACACTCTTATTGATCATAGAACTTGTTGTACTTCTACTCTCAATAGCCTCACACATTCGGTCAATTTTTTGTGCTAAAAGAGTAGCACCTCCTACCCTTCCAGGTTTTGTAACAACACCTTTGCCTTTCCCAATTGCATTTCCTTTTCTTCTTTTAGCAGGGTGTGATGTATCATCAGAATTAGAACTCTCTTCAAGGTTTTGTTGATTGTCCCCTTGTTTTAGACTTTCAGGTAAAGGTAGTGATGCACCTAGTATATAAGCATACAAACCAGTGGCTGAAGTCTCCTTGAACATTATGTCCAATTTCTCTTCAAAATCAGGGTGAATACCTTTTTTTCTTAACTTTGCATATTCCTTATTATCCTGCATAATTGAGTTAAAAAAAAATCAAAACATGTTTAAGTGAATGAACATATACCATGAACACATACAAACATGTTGAAATTAACGGTTTTCAAAAATGGACAAATAGTTTTACATACCTTAATTTTTCCACTCCACCACTCATCAGATGCGTCAATGGTGTGGAGCCTATGATCTCATCCAAGACCAGTCTCTTTCCCCTTCAAATCTTTCCATAATTTCCATTGCTCTTTAAGTGCATCCCATTTATCTTTTAGTTGTTTTTTGGTGTAATTTTTACCTGTTTCTTTGTAAAAATTACTTAGCACATTTTCCCATCCATCTTTGTTAAGATGAGTATTTGGACGATTATTTTTTTCCACCTCCTTGATACATAAGTCACAAAATACATCTACTAATGTCTCATTCCAAACGGCCGAGCCCATCTATACATTTTTCAAAAACAAACCACAACATTGCAAACACACAAGATCAAAACACAAATCAAGTTTACAATGTTTCATTTATTAATATGGCTGCTAACCTCAAGCACCCATAATTGACCACCATAATAATATACAAGTAATATATAGATCATGATTTCACCAATTTAAAAGTGTTCATTTTTAATGCTTACTAGTACTAGGAGAAATATGCATGTCACGGTAGAAAGTGATCAACAATGTTTGTCAACCATCATTTTCAGTTTTACGTTTGAATCCATATGTAATAGTGAAATTCATGACATAGTAGAAAGTGATCAACAATAGTGACGTTTGGGCTAGAAGAATAGCCAGAGAGGCCATAGTTCCTTAAGATCATGCAACCGTGACTGTACATTCTCATATACTGGTACAATGGTACTCAAAATTCAGAAATGTAAACAACTCCTAATAAGGAAGATATGACCACCTAGTCTTCCTAAAAGCTTCTATAATGATAGCAAAAGTGTTGCACATGATACGTAACTAAGACAAACTCAGACCCTTCCAGTTCTTGTTCATGTATTTAATAGACAACTACTTTGTATGTCTTCTCCTAATTTCCTAACCCTATCATGCTTTGTACAGAGTATGTGCACTTACTGAAGCACCGGTTTCCTAAATTGGAAGTGACTATAAGGAGGTCATATCTGGCCTTTCTTAATAACAAGAGCAACAATTGGAGTAAAGCACCAAGTACCATGAAAAATATATCTTTAATAACACAAAAATGATGTGCAGCTTTTACTCACTTGTTCAGAGGGCACTTCAAAAAAATGGTTACTACTAAAAGAATTCCATTTAGTATTTGTTGGAATGAATATACTAAAGTTAGAAGTCAGGTAGTATACAAAAGTGAACATTATTCAAAGTGAAATTGACAAGATACAACTCCCACCAGCTAAACTCCCTCCATCTGTAAGTGTTTTCATGTGTGTACATGACAGCAGACACATAGACTGAAAAAACCAACAAATCAAACATAGAAGTGCTAGTATGGACAAGACTGGGAATTCAGGCCAATATAGCCAGAAGCTTATATCAAAGCTCCATGCCTCTCATAATCAATCGAACAAAAGCAGTGTTATTGCCCATCGCAATAATGGAAGAGTCAACAGAACCACCCAAATCTAAAATCAGTCCTGGTTATTCTTCCAGCAAAACATCTCCCTCTTCTCTAAGGCAAAATCTAACTGATTACATACCATGAAGCTCATGTTTTTTCAAGATAAAATCTGTTCTACAGATAACATTCGTGCACAAATCTGATTTCTGAGTCACTACCCACTTTACATACTAAAAAGACTAAACTCTAACTACTGACTACCCACTTTTCAAAGCGATTCACAAAGCATCTCCAATCCAAAACACCAATTTTTCATTCAAAACCTCATATCCAGCTACCAAACACATAATGCAACTAATCACATGCGGAGCAGATACAATCACAAAACTACTCTAAAGCCTTTCATTAGCAGTAAACAAGACCAAAAATTTTCACTTGACAGTAAACTTGAATCCTCAAAGTAAATTCCAAGCTTAGAAATGAATAAGAGGGAGAAATGAAATTGTTTACCTTTGAACTTAAATCGTTTCTCAGATTCGCTAGGCACAACGATGGAGGTGAAGGTGCAGCAGCAATGGAGGAGAATGGAGGCGAAGGCGCAACAACGATGGAGGAGAATGGAGGCGAAGGCACAACATCGATGGAGGAGAATGGTTCAACGGTGTAATTTGTTAAGATTCTCAAGGGTACCCAACGACATTACAAAACGTTCATTAATCCCCGAAAGAAAGCGCGCCGCTGGCTTTTAAGGAGAAGGAGGGGGATACCAGCTTCTCCTTTTCCCTTAAACCTACCTTTTACTTTTTTTAAAAAGTAACTTATTTGTAACTAACCAAACACCAAAACCGGTGTGCTTATAAGCCACAGGTTCTTATAAGCCCCCCCCTAAACGCAACCTTAATCCCTTCCAAAATCAGAGCATATATCGATAAAAGTCTCGACTAACACAAAAGTGAGTTCTAGCACTAGAGTATGTTAAACGTAATCTACGGCAAGTAGTCAATCAAGAAGAAAGATAATGAGATCGCTAAGAATTGCCAAGAAAATAGACGATGATTTATTCAATAAGCACTCAGAAAGAATAGAACAATAAATCTCAAATCTCACCAGGGTAATTATGAATCAAAACTCATCATCATCATGCTCAAAATTCTGTACCAATGTCAACGAAAAACCACATCTACTATACACTCATATGCTTAGTATATATCGTAATTAACTTAAGAATTCATTTAACATCATCGATCTCAATCTTGTGATCCTATTTTAGCCATAATTTCAGAGATATATACTCATCCTAGATAGTTGAAAGACATGATGACTCACAGAAAAACAAACACAAATTATTATTATTTTTTTTAATTTTCGATTTAACAAAAAACATAAAAAAAAACATATGTGCATTCCCTTCCCCCACACTTAAACTACGCATTGTCCATAATGTGAGAACAATGTAGACCATGCAATGCATAATAGATGTATAGAGGAAAGTGAACAAAACAAAAGGTAGAAGGTGAGAAAAGCTCCCCCATTGTGTGCCATGAGGCCAACTTCCAGCTCTTATAACTTCCAGATGCAGCATCCAATGTCTGAGATTCCAATTGGAGATGAAAGATAGCATTCCTAGCTGTTTGTGCATATGTGGAACGTTTCCTAACTCCAAATGGGTTGAAAATGGAAGCTCTGCAAATTTAGAAGAAAAACATAGTTTGCACAGAAAAACTGAGAAAAGAACCTTTACCCATTCAAACCTGATTTCCGGTGAGTTCCCGTGCCTAAATGTAAAATTGCTTCAAAGAAAAGTTGAAGCTAACTCAACAAGATTTTCATGCATATATAGCTTTCCTCTATATCATGGCTGGAAGTATCCCCTGTTTAGACCTTTTCTCGGCTGTACTGCACAACTTCTGGTTTTCTGGCAGTGACCTTGCTGCCTTCAACATCGAACTGAGAATGATTCGGGTCTCCAAATCCATTTCTGTAAAATCCTACAGAAACTAGACTAAGAGATATTTCTTTTCATATAAAGCATACATTCCTAGGTTTTGTGAGTTGCAAACTGTAGCCTTCCAAAGTTGGCAGACTGCTTCTGCGAGAGCACTGTTTTGGCTGAATTTGGAGTTTTTTTCAACTTTTCTGAACTCTCACCTGCACACACAATACACATCAAAACGAACAAAAACAAAACAAATAAAGCACAAAAAGTTGGGCTGCTACGGCTTTTTAACAAGAGTAGTCAGGAAGTTCAGGTCGTGGTTTGATCAAATGCTTGACCATTTTCAAAGATATTTCCTGGTTCTTTGGTAGCAATTTGAGTAACTTGGGAGCAATGAAGATATAGGATGTAAAGCTTCTCTTTTTCTTTCTCTTCTTCCATTGTCTGCAACTTTTCTCAATCAATGTAAGAATCTCCTTATCCGATTTGAGACATTCAGGTACCACCATATCCACATGCTCAACAAACTCAAATGATTCTTGGTAGGGAAGAACATGTGTAGAGCTTAAGTGAGGGAGTGAAGAATCATGTTGTCTTTCATGTACCAGCAATAAAGGTCCAAATGTAGGAGTTTTGAAGGACTTTTCTTTTAAGCAATCCTAAGAAGTCTCAACATCGCATGGCTCTTCATAGGACTCCTCCAAATATGTTTCTTCATCCTCGAAAAATATTGAAATCCTAGAATATTGCATCATGAGGATGACATGGAGCTGAAGTTGCAGGAAGTTCATGTGGAGTTGTCATCAACGAAGATGGTTGCTCTTGAGATATTAAGGTCAATAAGATGTCCAAACTCCTTTTAGGTTTTGCCCAACTATCATTGAAAGCTTCTTGCTCCTCACTCCGAGCTTTATTTGAAGAAGCTAGAGCCTCATTTATCTCATTTAGAGACTTGATCATCTTATCATAATGATTTAACTTATCTGAGATTTGATAAGATAGTGCTTGTGTCCAGTAGTCATGGAATGAATATGGCGAAGCTTGGAACTCATTGGAAAATCCTTGTTGCATGTTCGGATTGGTGTTCCATGAAGAATAAGGAGAATCATTCCATATTGTATTGTGTGGAGGTGGATAGTAATCATTCCAATGCCCTTTGTTGTCTTGAAATCCTCCAAACATATTTTGATCATAGTATTCTTGATATTGGATGCTTCGACATATTTTCGTTGAATGATCTACCATGGAGCATATGGAACACACATCGCAAGATTGATTCCACATTGAAAAACAAAACAAAAACTTTAGTTACTAATATGTACACAAATTAATCTCAAGTACTAAAACTGAAAAATAAAAATAAAAATCTAATGTGAGAAGTTATAAAAACAAAAATATATATACAAGAACTACACAAATTGCTAGGGATTTTTTTATCCCCGGCAACGGCGCCAAAATTGATAGTGACTGAAACTGGGCGTTTCAATTAAAAACCCTTTTGTGTCAATTGTAGTATATAACAAATAAATGTATCGTTATAAAAACCGGAGATTGATGGTACCTTTACAATATATGTAAATTACAAAACAAGATAAAACAAAAGATGATAATACTAGAGATATGAGGTTTTGTGATTATAAACAAGAGAAAACAAAGAAACAAAATAAAGCAGAAAAGTTCAGATGGATGAGATGTTAGAGACTTGGAAATCCACGACCAAGTATGTTTCAAGACATCTTAACAACCAAAGCTTCAATCATTAAGTCGCAAATCGGTGTCAATCAAGAACAAACCGTGAGCGCACTGCGTAAGTCCTTATTACTTCACTTGAATACTTAAGCAAGATGAACACACCATTACTAAGTCTTTAGAATAACCGATCAATGTATAGACGCTATCCTATCAATAAATTATTCCAAGCACTAAGATCAACGAAAGTTTGATTGAACAAGTATGCAAAACTAGTGTGGAACGCCTACCTAGCATGCAAGTCTCTCTATTTGGTTTCACCTATTGTCCTATAGGTTTTACTACCTTGAATTAAGCTGTATTAACCGTTTATGAGATTAAACAATCTAATTCTAGCCTCACTCACAAGTTCATAATGTTCTATGTTGCGCATACATGAACATAAACAAGCAAGAGTTCTTCATAAACCAAAACCAAATAAACAATTTGAAAGACTCAATAATTTAAAACCAAGGTTCAAAACAATATCTAAAACATTCTGCAAAATCAAGGTAGTAAAACCTAGGGGCTTCAAACCTTGCCCCTAAATAAGACAAATCAGCCACACATGGTTGCAAAATCACACAAGGAGAATAAAAGATGACAAAGGAAAGGTAAACCGTGGATGATGGAGAGATCGATGATGGCTTGGCGGCTTCCTTGTCCGAGTCCATAACTATGGATGTTCTAATGATGTGAGATCACTGGCCTCCTCTAATCTTCACGTCCCTCCTCTTTTTTCTGCTGTGATTAGGGTTATGAAACCCTCAAAACTCGTCTATGGGCTTGCCAATGTGGTCTGGGCCTCAAAATAGAAGTTTTGGTCCAAATCAGAAATTCGGGCAAACTGACATTCGGCCACTAAAACGGTTATAATGTTTTCTCCAAAATAGGTATTGACGATCCGTAAAAAGTTCTGGAAAGTAGACTCTTGTAGCTTTCCGTTGATATATGGCACATTCTAAATCATCTTAAGCTGATCACAATCATCTGATGAAGTTTTCTGACAATTTCTGGCAGATTTCTGATTTCAATCCTTGCACGACATAGATTCATTTTCCTTTAAGATTTATCCTCTTTCGTCTCTTTTGGGCTCCTCGGCTTTATTTATGACCTAAAAACACAAATTTAGTTAATATGAATATTGTTAAAGGAATTACATAGCTAAATAAGGTCAGAAATACATTATAAATGTAACACTTTGTGCTCCTATCAACACAGAGTAAATGTGTGTGTAAATTAAATAAAAGTTTTGGGAACGTTATTACCAAAATACTCAAAATTGTTATGCAACTATAAGGGAACATATCATGTTAAAAGTAGAACAGAAAACACCGAAGACTAGACAAAAGGTTTTCTAACATCTACACAAAGTACTCAAAAGGCCCCAAAAAGGTAAAGCTTTATGAAAGTACCCATACTTTTCTAAGAAATGACCAAATTGGGACAAAACTAAGAAGCTCAAGCTGAATCTAGAACGTTATAAAACAAATTGAAATAACAAGATATACACAAATGAGAGAAGATGAATAGAGAAGAAGGGGAACTAATTTGGGAAGTCAATCCTGAAGATTTGTGGGACGGCTGAGTTCAACAACCAAACCACCTTGTTTTCTCTTTGTTTTGCAACATTTTTTCAAGGAACTATTCAACAAGCAAACACACAGAAATACATGAAAAGGGAGAAAGAAGTTAGAGGCGTTAGCAGGGCAGTGACGTCGGCGACGCTGGGTAGGGATCTTGTTGGAGCACAAGGCAGGGGTGTGCACGCTTGCTAGAGGGCCGGAGATCTATGCTAGCCTTGCACGCTCCTGGGCAAGGATGCGGAGGTGCAAGGGTGGTACTAGGTCTTGTTCAATCGATCGCGGCTATGGCTGGGGGGGTGGGTTACGCTGTGTGGGGAGCAGCGCTCAAGTTTCGTGAGGAAGAGAGACTGAGAATAGATTATGCGATATGAGAAATTAGAAGAGTGAATGAAAAGAAAATATCAAGAATGAGAAGAAACTATCTGAAAACTAAAAGACATGGCATTTGAGCCGTTGTTTACTTTTGGATGGTTAGGATTGCCTTATGAGACAATATGAGCAGGAAAACATGAGCTGAGGATCTGAGTCCCCTAAGCGAATGCTTCTTAGGCATATTGTCACGGGATGAGAACTTCGCTTCTCCACCAACCGTGCGGTCTTAGAGTTGTTCACCTCCTCGAACTCTCTAAGTCAGTCTCTCCTTTATGTAGCTGAAACAAGAGCAACACAAGAGAACAAGAAAACTAGAAGTGTGCTAAGTATGTAAAGCTAAGCAAACACTTAGATGTGGGAGAAAGGAACTTTGTATTGATGTTGAGAACTTTTTACAAAGGCTTTCAAGGATGCTCTAGGATGCTATCCAAGATCCCTAGGATAGTTTGGCCAAGGGCCTTCACCACCTATTTATAGCCTAGCACCTCCTCAATGGATGACTAGGATTTATTTGATCCAATGGCTACCAATAGACGTTCTAGAATGTACTCAAATTATGTACAAGAAAATCTCTAAGCTAGAGAATTTTAAAGGGTTCTAGAATTCTCCATATATCCCTACCATGTTATCTCTAAGCTAGAGAATTCTAAAGTGTTCTAGAATTCTCTAGGTATGTCCACCAACTCTAGATATGTTCACCATGTTCTTGAATGTCCAAGTGCTTCTCTTTAGGCTTGGTCCTTATATGATGGACTTGTGTCATGGACTTACCTCACTCAAACTCGGTCCATGACAATATGCCCAGGTTCGGTACTGTTTGACTCAAATGTACACTTTTAAAGGTTATGTTATGCTTCAAATCTCATATTGGATGCACTCATGTACACTTCAAATCGTTTTCAAATATAAAATCTATCTTTATTTCAAAATAAATAATGTGTCTGATATCAAAATCCAAAAAATTAGAATTGTATTCTAAATTGACCTCTACTTTACTAAACTGAAATACACGACTACAGTTGGCATAATTGACATACAAAGTTTTATGGTGGAGAATACGTATCCATTATTTTTACCTCTGTTTTTTGTGAACACAATGGTGGCTAAACGAGTTATCACTATGGGTCTAGAAGCAATTACGTAAAGTCTTCCCTCCTTAAGAGATGCTTTTTACAAGTTGGAGTTCAAACCATAGGCCTTTTATTACCAGAAGAATTCTCATAAGTCGTAGTCATCCCCTACTTGTAGCTTAGCATGCTTTCGGCTACTAGACCAAACCATATTGGGTCATTAATTTTCCATTTTCACTTAACTGAGCATTTAGTCATTTTTACTAGATGACCCAGAATTACTAAAATAGTAAAATATATATTAAAACCCGAAAACAAGAGGGCTAAGACCCTTGGGGGGGGGGGGGGGGGGGGGGAAGCGGGAGATCGGCCGTTGAAAATTTTTGAACCAATTTTCGTGTTTTTGGGACTCGCTCCTTCTTCTTCTTCCTCTTCATTCGAAAACCAAGCTGTAACGACTTGCAGACTCACCCAAACTCTTCGACTCCTTCACTCCCAGTCCCAATTTTGCGACACCCTCATAAAGACTCTTACTTTCTCAAAAACCCCCAAATCGGCAAAACCCTAGCTTCCAGCAAATGCGACTCCACGATGCGACAATCCCCAATTCGACTCGGAGGGCATGACTAACGCCATAGCGGAGCCAAGCGGAGGCGCCGTCGCCGGAGGTGGGTTCCACACGGTGCAGGCGGAGCGTGACCTAGAGTCCAATTGGGAACTGGATCTTGGAACGAAACTCGAAGAGTATCTACTGAGGATTTGCTCCGGCGAATTTCCCACCGAGGCCGACAGTATTGTGTCTATTAATTTCGCCGAAGGTGGGTTTTGTGTTGGCTTCGTTTTTAAGCTTCTGGGTCTGTTTGAATTGGATTGGGTTCTTGATAATTTTGGGGATTGGGTTTTGCAGCTGCTCTGCTAGTTCAGGGTTCGGTTCAGGTGTATAGCCGCAAGGTGGAGTATCTTTACTCATTGGTGTTGCGTGCTTTGGAGTTTCTTTCCCATAAAAGGTTTGTGCTTTTTTCTTCTCATTACAATTCTGTTGGGGGTCTTATGTGAAATGCTTTAAATTGAAAATTTTTGATTCCTCGGCGCTGTTGGGTTTTAATAGAATAGGTGGATTTGAGTAAAGATTGATACTTTATGTCTGTTGGCACTGAATTTTTGCATAAGTGTATTGAGCTTATCGTGAATTATGTTTCGTTTTTCCAGCCCTTTTACTATGAGTTTGCTCGATTTGAGACTAGTTTTCAGCCTTGTTTGAGGTTGTTCGGCAAAGAGTGAATGTTTGCAAGTTCAGTGTTTGTTTTTAACTTGGCTAACGGTTGATATGGTTGACTATCATATCAGTAACATGGATTTTCTACATTAAAGAGATAGAGAAGCACTGAAAGTCCGCTATTTTTGGTTGCATTACTAGGTTTAGGTGGTTCATGTGGATGACTTTGTGTCCTTTAGAATTTTTGTATCAGGTATTTGGTCTGACCAGAATCAACATATGTAGTAATGGTGTTCTTATTTGGGTTGCCACATATGGTTTCTCAATCAAAAGCTACAATCTTTATATCTTAAGCTAAGGTCCCAGCGAAAAATGAAAAAGAAAAAAGAAAAATTAAGGTCATCACTCAAACACTAATTTAAGAAAATATTCACTTGGTTAGTTGAAACCAAGAAAAAAAAAGAGCATTCATCAGCGGGGTTGATACAATTTGAATTAAGAAACGGAATGAAGACTAATACTTTAACTAGCAGTAAAGCAGTTTTGCTCTGCCAAATCAGGGTTTTTGTCATCTGACAGTGCAGTTTGAATCAATATCATTTCTTTTTCTTAAGTTGTGTAAGCATATGTTCTGTCTAATATTTCAACTCAGAGGAAAATATGATAATGATTGTAATGAAATTGATTATCTTGTCCAACATGGGCATAAGTGCTACAGTTGCAAAACCGATGATGCTTTTGAATTGCGATGAAGTGTTCTTGTTGCATTAGTTTTCATGTTAGTCTATTGACTCTATTCTGTGCTTTAAGCAGGCAGAATGACCAATCAGAAGGCACATCAGTTCAGCCAGAAGAAGGTGGGAGTTCTAATGTGGTTGCTGATGAAGAAAATGAAAGTTTTTGGGGATTAGATGCCATTGCAGGTAGCCGGTACTCTCTAATTCACTAAGTTAGTATTTTTGTGCAATTTGCACTGAATTTAATTTTTTATGCAGTGGAAGCAAAAAATTGCTTAGACAGTCCTTCAGGCAGAGATGTTCATTTGAATCCCTTTGTGAAGCCCCCAGCAAATCTAGTTGTTCTTGAAGGTGATTGCTTAGATACAACTGGTGATGCCGGTGAACTAGAGTCGTATCTGGTACATATTTTCTTTCATTTACTAATTATTCAAGTCATTAGTAAAACTGTGCTTAATGCATCCTAACTCTGTCATAATATATGTTTGCAGTTGGCCACAAACAACCTTTACCAGGATTTCATTTTATTAGATCCTTGTGATGCAGCAGCAGTTGATGATTATTTGGGTGTGGATGGAGTTAGTCGAGGACAAACTAGTGCTTATAGGGCCAGCTCAGCTCGAAAAAGCTTTATGTCTCCTACAGGACGTTCAGGAGGGACTGCGCATAAGTCACAAAAGCCCCATGATGCTAATGTCAACCAGTCTCCTCTGGTTGATTCTCACTTTGAGGTCAATGGTTGTATTAACGGGCCTGATCCTCCTGGCTGCAATAATTTTGATGACGACACTCATGAGTATGATATGGATGATAGATACTCAGAGCCTAGGGACTTGGATGAATCAGATGACGACAACGATGATCCATGGAAGCCTTTAAATCCACATGAGCGTGGAAATTTGAAAGTAAAACCTTTTAAAAAAGGTTGTTTTCAATTGTTTATTTATTTACCTTGCTAGTTTACACTTTTCATGTATATACCCTAAACCCATGCTTCTCTTTTGCTGTCTTTTCCCTACCAGTCAAAGCTTTTAAAAGGAAAGAGGTTAATTCTTCTAAGCAGGCATCTATGGCTACAATATTTCCACCAGCAAAACTGCATGGTACTATTAGTCCAGAACTCACAGAAATGTGGGAGATCCGACGTCATGCTCAAGAACAACAAAGGGGGTCCCAATCTCCTTCATTATTTGAGAAGGTTTGTTTTGCAGAGGTATATTTTTGACAATTTGTCTTTAGTTGGTTATTTGAACCTTTTATTTTAACTGCAGCTGCGACAATCACTTATTGATGGAAAACATGAAACGTTTGGTGGCGCTTCTAATCCTATGAATGACGACGCTGAATCTGATAATGATTCCGCAGGTTTTGGGCAACCAGATGCTGACATACCAGAAGATGTACCTCTTCGCAATGATGAGGTTAGACCGTTAGACTGAAGCAGTGAATGGATTGTTGAAAATTTTAAATAAAATGCAGTTATTTAATTTGATACTTGTTAATATTATGCAGCATGACGATGGTGGTCCTCACTTAGGCACCAATGAAGCTTTTGGATATGAAGATCCAAATCCTCATGCAAGCCTGGAAGATTTATGTCGCTCTCACCTAGTAAGTATATATGTTTCTCACTCAATGTCCTTGTTCATGGTAATGCTGAAACCTTGCGCTGCATTATATCATTTCTACTGGACTTTGGAACTTACTCACATTGTTTCTAGGTTTAGTGTAGACATAACCGTGGTTGCATACTTGATCTGAACATGTAGCACTTCCTAATGCTTTGTTTATTTACAACAGTATTTTATTTTTATTTTTTTGTATTTGTGGTTTTGGGCTGATAGATCCCATTTAGAATAAAATACATTTCATTGAGGCTTGTCTATATTTTTTGAGTCTTCTTTGTTTGGTCCACAAATTTTTCTTTGCTTGGCCTACATATCTGTTCATAATCTGTAGAACAAAAGAAAGCACTGTCTTAGAAGAAAGATATGTCTAGATTTAGGAGAAAGATTCTGATCAAATTTCTTCATGGCCAATATTTCTTGATGTTTTATGTCTTTCACCACTTTGTGTTTGTTTTTGGTATTTCACAAGATTATTTAGGCTCACCTCATAGATATGATGGTTGATTACTCTTATCTTTATAACTACCTAAAATATGGTCCACCTATATTTGTAGGACGCTCTACTTGCTAGCATAGCTGAAAACGAGAAGCAAACTGAACTGGCTGCTCGTGTTTCAACATGGAAACAGAAAATTGAGCACAACTTGGAAGAGCAAGTAAGTTCCATCTGTTTTGATGTTTTGCTTTGTGCAACACTTACTAAAAAGAAAGGAAAGAAAAAAAAATTGAAGAGCCCACTAGTTGCATCAAATACTTCTTGTTTCTCCTATGCTTGTTCAAGTTTAAAGAAAGCTATATGTCTCGTAGGAATCACACCCTCCTTTTGACATTCAAGACTATGGTGAAAGAATTCTTGACAGACTATCCGTTGAACCAGAAGATCGAAATGTGCTGCCCTTTTCTGATGTTGTCAAAGGTCAGGGAAAGTATGATGTGGCCAGGAGCTTTTCTGCACTATTGCAACTGGTATTTTTCTTTTCTTATAACAAGCACCTGTTTTCCTGATTCTATCTTGGGAGAAAATATATATATATATATATATATTACATTGCATCAGTTTTATATTAGTTTATTCACTCATGGTTAATTTTTGCTTTGTTGTTATCAAAATGATGGTGTAATTCCTATTTAACACTACACTTTTCAGGTAAACAATGGAAATGTTGAGTTGGATAGGGGTGTAGTTGATGGTGGTCACCCTGTTTGTTTCACAGCTGCCAATCCTTTCCACGTTTGGCTTTTAAAACATGATAGAAGAAGAGTGGAAACTGGATTTCGGCTGTCAAGAAAGAGAGTTAAGTCTCCATCGAGGAAAACATGTAAAAACTTAGACAGCGACAAGAATGGAATTGAGAAATCACCCTCCGTCAAGTCCCCGACAAAGATACGTAAATCAACAAGAACATCTACTCCAACAAACTGCAAGTTATCTGCTGGAAAGAATGGCGTCACAGGGCGCAGTCCTGATGCCAAGAGGAGAAAAAATTCTCGATTTGTTGAACCGCTTGACGACCTACATTCTCCAGGGTGACATAAATTGTCATGAAAGAGGTTCAACTCATGATCAAGGCCATTCAACACTTTGATGGATGGCTCAAGGCAGGGTAAGAACGACCCTGTTCATTGTGATTGTAGTTTACTAACAGTAAATGATAGGAATCTGTAATATTTTTAAGTTATTAACGTGATGTACACATTAGTAGTGAAAGATTTGTATCATTATTTGACAGAAAAATCTTGTTTTGATGCAAATTTGTCAATAACGCCAACGTGCCTTTTTCTGTGTAGTCGACAATTGATAGCACGTACACTTGAACCCTTCATTAACTCAATGTTTGTTTCCTTTTTTATTATTATTATTATTATTATTATTATTATTTTTTTTATAAGCTTTTTGAGTTTATAACTTGGAGTAACTACCACATGTGGTCGAGTGGGTAAGAGTCTTAATGTGGAACTCTTATATTCAAGTCTGAATGCACGCTAATTGAAGTTAAATTTTAATTTATTCTTAGTGACCAGGGAGAAAGGAAGTGCGTTGACGTGATACCTCAACACGGATTAGTTTTTGGGTCTAAATTTTTTTTGAGAATAGTGTCGTTGATACTCTTGGAATGAGTTTGCCCGATTGAAATACAAGTCTATTCAACTTGAAAGGAACAGGTGATCTAAGATGCTGATGCTAAAAACTGAATTGACAAGAAATTAATCCAAGGATCATAATCACACGAAGCACACAACTGATTTATTGTGGTTCATTCGATCCAATTGGACCAAGCACAGTTGCAGATAACTTGGAATAGAAAACCAAGCAAGCTGAAAATCCTTTAGTATTAGTCAATGAAAGTGAAGTTATTGGATGATCCAGATCTGATTATTCTCCAGTGACATATTTCTACTCATATTGAGTTTTTATCCCTCTTGTAGGGCCTGATAGAGCTTGTCTCTATATCACTTTGTTCTCTAGTGGTGACTCCTCATGGACTCCTCCTCTTCTACTCGGGATGAGATCTTGTTTGAGGATGATGGTATTATTGAAGCCAAGTCTGTCTGCTTCGAAGATAATACAGATTCTGCTAATATTAAAGTTGACATCAGTCTTTTAGGTATACTAATCGCTGATGAGGAACCTGGTCTCGGGGGTGTCAAGGCAGCACTCATGGGAATGTGGAAAGCACTTGGACAGATACAGATTGTGAGGGTCACGATGAACACTTACTGCCTCTCAGTTGGATCAGAGAAGCTTGCCAGTAAGCTGCTGAACGATAGTCCGTGGGGTGTAAAGGGGTTGTGTTTCACAATTAAACACTGGCCCAGATATCAGTCTATCGATGAGATTATTACACACCGGGCTACATATTGGATACAAGGTCATGGGGTTCCTTGGAATCAAATTAACAAGAGCAACGGAAGGAAGCTTGGGTGTATTCTTGGATCTGTGATGGAGGTGGAGGACCCTGTCGTTACAGGCAACAGGGGGTATCTACGGATCCGAGTGGATTTTGATACCAGGAATCCACTAGCTTCATTCAGCTACCTCGACCAGGTATGTCCATGTCAAAAGTCAGATTAGAATATGAAGGTTTGAAGAATTTCTGCCTATAGATACCATGTTAATGCAAAACTGATAGAGATGGGGGTGAAGTATGACCATCGTCTTATTGCGAAGCCTCCACAGCGACCGGTTTATACCCAGTCTAATTTTCCACCAGAGTTTCCTTATGCAACCGGAAACTTTGGTCGGAATTTGAATAAGGATCAGGGTATTGAAGGGCAGGGTACAATGGAGGAGTCACATCGGGCTCAGGGCTCAACTTCTGTGTGGGATGGGATTTCTGACAGGGTGCCTCCTACAAAGGAGAAAACCATATCACCAGTTCGATCACAACTTTCACGCAACCACTTGGTGGGTCTCACTATTGGGATCCGGATGCACATGGTGCACTGTTTCGATTTGGGAGTGTGACTAGAGCATTGGGTGGGCTGAGCTTGCATGATGGTCAATGGGCTGACCCAGAGTATGCCACCATGGGCTTTCAAAAATAGGGCAGATTATTATAAGGCTAATCCCCTTTTTTCGGTCCCCGTCATTGTGGATGATTATGATGGGTTTGTTGGTGGATGCTCAAAGCCCACTACTGTGCGACTACTTGAGATTGACCAGCCAACTTTGATTGAAAAAGAGGAGATACTTGTGGTTCCTGAAAGCGGGTCTACAAAAAGAAAGAGGAAACCCAAGAAGACTATGGAGGAGGTAGAGGAAATCAAGAGCAATTACAAACGCCCAAAGCCTGCGAATGGACCTAGCCTTCGCCTCTCCTCTTTTGTAGGGAGAGGACGAGGTCATGGATGGAGGGGCCGCGGTAGGGGGAGATCTACTTTTGTTTGCGGTGAATCACAATTGGGAACTGAATTGGTGACATTCTCTCAAGCAGTCGATGGTGTTGGTCTGGTCATTGATAGAGAGAGTTCTAAAGTGACAGGTATGGGGGATTTTACCCACCCTCATGGTCGTGGCGGCTGGCCAAAATCAGCCGCAATTGATCAATGAATTTTATCTCTTGGAACTGTCAAGGTTTAGGGAAGTCCTTGATAGTCCAAACACTAAGGGAGATAATCCGCTCCCATGATCTGAGTTTTGTTTTTCTCTCGGAAACTCACAAGAATGATAATTATGTGAATAAGATGCGCAGGCAGCTGGGTTTCAGCAAGGCTACCATGTTTCTCCTGTAAACACAGCTGGCGGTTTGAATCTGTGGTGGAGACCTAACTACAAGGTTGAGGTAGTTGATTACTCAAAATTTTTCATTGATACTTTGATTACTCACCCTGGATCAGTTACTCCCTTTCGAGTTACTTGGATGTACGGCCCACCCTATGGTGAGGACAAGGCTGCTTTTTGGGAAAAGTGGTACAATTCTAATCACAATGTTCGCATTCCATGGCTAATTATTGGTGATCTAAATGAGATTATTAACTCATTTGAGAGGGAAGGGGGATCTTGTTGGTTACCGGTCGCAGAATTTTCCTGAGGAATTTTATTTCTTCCAATTTCTTGCTTGATATCGGGTACAAGGGATCAAGTTTCACATGGGCTCGTAAAGAAGATGGAATTGTGGTACTCCAGGAGAGGTTGGACTATAGTCTTTTAAATGAATGTTGGATTATGCACTGGCCCAAGACCCACCTTACTCATTTGGCGAGGGTTGGGTCCGACCATAATCCTTTACTTCTATCTACGGAACTTCCTTGTGATAATAGGAGTCACATTTTTCAGTTTGAATCGGGTTGGGCTGATGAGAATGAGTCCAAACAGATTATTGAAGAATGTTGGAAGCCACAGACTTACTTGTCTAGTCTTGTTCAATGGAAAGCAAATCTCTCCTCATGTCAAAAAAATCTCCGTTTATGGAGTAAAGAAAGATTCTCAATTTGTAACAAACATGAGATTAAAAAGTGTCTCTTTCAACTTGAAGAGTTACAAGGTACTGATCCATATGGTTCTTCCTCTACCCAATTGGATCTCACTAACCGGTTGGGTACTCTTTGGCTGAGGGAGGAGAAATACTAGCATCAAAGATCTAGAATTCGTTGGCTCTTGGCGGGTGATTCCAATACTCGTTTCTTCAACTTATCTACTCTTCACAGGAGACAGAGGAACCAGATTCTTAAGACTCAGAATGATTCGAATCAGTGGATTGTTGAGGAGAAGTTTATTAGATTGGAGTTTGAGAATCAATTCCGACAGACTTTTACCAGTAGTGGTTTGAGGGATTGGGGGGATGCTTTGAGGGGAGTTGCCCCTGTTATTACTGATGAGATGAATGATGATCTCGGCCGACCTTTCACTTATGATGAAGTTAGAGATGCAGCCTTTCAGTTGGGAGCTTTGAAAGCTCCAGGGCCAGACAGATTTCTAGGCCTCTTCTATCATAAGTTTTAGGGAATTGTTAATGAGATCATAAAGACTAATTCCTCTGATTTCCTTGCTGGGAAGGTGAGTCTTAGGAGCATTAACCAAACTCATATTGTTTTAATCCCAAAAATCCCAAATCCAGAAAGAACTTCCCACTTTAGACTAATCAACCTTTGCAACAATTCCTATAAAATCTTGTCCAAACTCCTAGCCAATCGACTTAAACCTATCCTTTCCCGTATTATATCTCCCAACCAAAATGCTTTTGTCCCGAATTGTCTCATCCAGGATAATATTATGCTAGCTCATGAGGCGTTCCACTATCTCAGGTTGAAGAAGGATGGGGAGAACCATGAGTTCGGTTTAAAGCTTAATATGAATAAAGCCTACGATAGGGTTGAGTGGGATTTTCTTGACGCTACCCTTCGTTGGTTTGGTTTTGTAAATGGTAGGGTGAACCTAATTATGGCGTGTGTGACTACAGTGTCTTTTTCTATCATTCTTAATGGTTGTCCTGAGAGTTCTTTCTGTCCGAACAGGGGCGGATGTATATATAGGCCTGGTGGGGTCCGGACCCCGCAAGGTTTTCCCAATTCCGACCGAATATGTATATTTGCAATTATATTATTATAATAATATGTATATAAAAAAGCTGAACTCCCCTGGTGAGAGTCAGACCAACCAATGGAGAGGAGAGTCCACACTATACCTCAACCCACCTCCCACGTATCCCCCGGCCCCACCCACGTGGTGATCTCCTTTTATTATAAAAAAATATAATAAAAATAAAAATTAATATAAAAATAGAATAAGGAAATCAAAATAATATTAAATAAAAAAACCTATTCCTATTAGGATTAGAGTGATGTCCTCTATATTTTTTTTATCACATACTTCCCATATATTAGACAGTATATTGGGGTATTCTGTCCTAATTTCATTATTTATCAACAGACTATTTTGTTATTCATTCAGAGACAGAGGCAGCAAACAAAAAGTGAACCCCCGACCCCAAAAGGTTAAAATATTTTTTTTAACGATCGGTACTTTATATGTGAACCCCTCCAAGATGAATTCCTGGCTCTGCCACTGTGTCCGAGTAGAGGGTTGAGGCAAGGAGACCCTCTCTTCCCTTACTTATTTCTTTTGGTTAGTGGGGTTCTTTCTCTACGTATTACCAAGGCTGTTGATGAGAGGAGTTTACTTGGTGTGAGACTTGCGTGTAAGTGTCCCCCATTGTCCCACCTATTTTTTGCTGATGATTCACTTTCTTCATGAAGGCCACCCTCCTCAACTGTTCCAAGATATCTATGATCTTCAAAGAGTATTGTTTGGCTTCGGGTCAACTTATTAGTCTTGAAAAATTGAGTATTTATTTTACTCCTAATACCTCTGATCAAATGAAGCATCTTATGAGTTTGTTGTTGGATATCACTTGCACTGACCAACCAGGAGTATATCTGGGGCTCCCAACTTTTTGGGGAAGGTCAAAAAATGGGGCTTTGGCATACATCAAAGAGAAGGTGGCGAACAAGATGGATGGGTGGAAAGAAAAGGTATTGACTCAAGCTGGCAAGGAGGTGCTTATCAAGTCTGTGACTCTTGCTATTCCTTCCTTTCCCATGTCCTGTTTCAGATTTCCTAAAGGTATATGTGATGATTTAAATGCTGCATTGGGGAATTTTTGGTGGGGGTCCAATGAGACTGGGAACAACATCCACCAGAAAAGTTGGCAATTTCTGGGTTTGCCTAAAGAGAAAGGAGGAATGGGATTCAGGGACTTGCATGAGTTTAATCTAGCATTGATTGCTAAGCAACCTTGGAGACTAACCAATGATCTAAACTCTTTATGGGCTAGGATCTCAAAAGAGAGATATTATCCCAATTGTTGCTTTGCATAGGCAACAAAGGGCTATAGGGCCTCTTGGGGATGGTCGAGCCTACTTGAAGCTAGGGATTTTATCACAAAAAATAACTACTGGCACATTGTTTCAGGAGCTGTGGTAAACATATGGACTGACTGTTGGCTTCCGCCGACTGACATAAATGATCCGGTTCGCCCAATTCATACTACTGGACTTATTCCCAGTCATGCTCCTATCATGGTTGAAGAGATTATTGATTGGGATACTCGATCTTGGCATCTAGGAAACATCAGTCATCTAATCCAGCAAGCAGACTTGATTCGTATACTATCCATTCCTATTGGTAGGAGGGAGGACCTTGACCTTATATGGCCATTAACAAAGCATGGTACTTTTACTGTCAAGTCGGCTTATCACTGGTTCCACCATATGCAGTCAACAGCTCCTATCAATAAATATGGGTCTTCCCACACCATTGATACTAGATGCTGGAAGTTAACATGGAAATTGCCTACGATCCCAAAGATTAGGCATTTCTTTTGGAAAGCCTTGAATGCATCTACTCCTACTTATCTTAGTCTCTATCGGAGAAAGATCATCAAATCTCTGTTGTGCCATGTGTGTGGTATTTTTGAGGAGTCTATTGAGCATGCAATCTTTATGTGTCCATGGGTTGACCTTGTATGGTTCGGTTCCCCTCTTGGATTGAATATTGACAAACATTCTTACACTACACTCGATACTTGATTATTACAGGTGATTAAGAATTTCAATAGCAAGAAGGTTCGTCAATGGGTTCTTTCCTTGGTATGTTTCTTCACCTAGTCGATCTGGAAGGCTCGCTGCCAGTTTGTATACCAACACATCCCTATTTCTCTGTCCATTGTTATTCAGGTTGGTTGGGAGGCGGCTTCCAAGTTCATGGCATTGACAAATCCTACTGCTGAATCTCCTATGTCTAAACTAGTTTTGAACTGGAATCCTCCTCCAATGGACATGATTGCTATCAATTGTGATAGGAGTTGGGATATTTTTAGTTTGGGGGGTAAAGGTGTGGTGATTAGAAACCACCTGGGGTCGTTTATGGGTGGTCTTGCTTCCTCGGTTCGCACTAGCTCTATAGAGGTTGTGGAAGCGCTAGCCATTCTTGCCGGCGTCAATCTCGTCATTGATATGAAGCAGTCCAATTTCAATCTGATTCATAATCAGTCATCTTAGATCTAAATTCTATTGCCACATGCAATAATTGGAGAACTAACCTGATTGTTGAAGAAATCAAATGGAAGAGCAGGTTTTTTGATCGGGTTCACTGGAGGTGGATACCGTGAGAAGCCAATTCTACTGCTCACACAGTAGCACAACTTGGAAAACAGGTATTGGACCTCTGCATCAGGTCGGAGACTCCCCCACCGTCTCTCACTATGGTTTTGAGAAATGACGGGCTTCCATGCCCTCATGTTGATGTAATCTAGAGGAAGCACTGTGCTTCCTTCTATTTTTTTGTGCTCTGTTATCTTCTCTCACCGCCACTGTTTGGTTTGTGCTGGAGAACGTATGTTTTTTTAGTGTTGTGTTTTGTTGTTTGAGATTTTGCTTTCTTAATGAATTATTCAACTTGCCAAAAAAAAAGTGAAGTTATTAGCTTTTGGTTGGAAGAAATAGGGTTCCTTTCTTATATTGTAAGATTATGCAGCTAGTAATCTTGTTAGTTATCACCTACTTCGTACTTGGAGTCTGAACACCAATAAAATTGTTGCAACTTCCAAGCAAAAGCATATTGGCTTACTCAAATAATTTGACCAAAGTCACAACTTCACACTTTTGCTATGTCAAGCAAGGAAAACCATGACAGATCCCGGTAGGCAATGACAGAGAACGGGACTATTATAACCCCAAAACTTCAGAGAAAGAACGATGATTGTGACAACGTTGATTAAGAGTAAACTCCCTTCCCAATTTCTTGAATCCTATTACGTATCACCTAACTATATTGTAGTTTATTGAGTTGAAACTCAAAATTTAATAAGTGGTTAATTTAACACAATATCAATAATGGTAGACTATGTCCACCCTCACAATTTAACAATGTTTATTACGAGACGAAGCCTTAAGTTAATTGAGAAATTTGTAAATTTTTGTTTGGTCTCCGGCCGGTTGAGAAAGAGAGTGAGAGACAATCTTGTGGCTACTTAACATAACCAAAGGTTGGCGAAGTTTGCCATGGATTTGTATTAGCGGCACTATTGTTGCTTGGGGATCAACAATATTTGGTCACAGATACTCGTTTATCACTTTTCAAGTCATACATTACAATTTTGCATTTTTTCTTATCATACAAACTACAAAGATTTTGATGTGATTTTGTTTCAATATATTTGGAAATCGTCAGCAAACATAGTTAAATTAGTTAAATTGTTCATCCACTGAACCTGTTGCCAATGTTTACTACCCAAAATACAATTCTTTGTTTTGGGTAAACAAGCTATCAATTACCTAAAATACATTAGGCAAAATATTGGTAAATTTATTTAGGTGCGTCTATTGCCACCCCACAAATTATTTTGCTCATCCTATACGTTGTTGATTTATTGAAAAATCAAAATACCCTGATGTGAAATTACTGCAAGTGACATTAAGCTATTACAAATTACTAATTATTATTATTATTATTTTATACTTTTGTTTTAGATGAACACGTACTTTATAAACCCTAACCTAAATTTATCATATTCGATCGCATTCAACCTGAAGATGAGGTGAACTATTTGTCTTTTTTTTCTTTGTTGATGCTTTGTGTATCCCTTTACTCATTATTTCTCATGTTGTTTTGTATGTAAATTCACATGGACAATTATACCGTATTTATGAACACATATAGATCAGTTCAAAAAACTCATAAATATGGAGTAATGGAAAAGAAAATGTAGGGTGAACAAAGTAGAATTGAGAAAAATGTATTTTAGTTATTGTAAATGGTTGAACAAAAACGAATTGAGAAAATGATATATTAAGTATTGTAAATAAGTGAACAAAATAGATTTACAAATAAAAATATATAAATACGGTGTGAAGAGAACGTAAGGTGAGCAAAATGGTTCCGGTTGTGGGGGTGACAGACACACCCGTTTATTAACGTATTGGGACAAAAAAATGAAAAGAAAAAATATACTGTTATGTACAGGTTTCCAAACAGCGATAATCCACGCCTTCTACCATCACGTACATATCCACATTTCCATATTTTGCCCCCGCCAGACCCAACACTATCCCCACTCTAGCTCACAGTCTTCCAAAACAAATCAGATCAGGTGTCTACATTCCCGAGTTTACCCCCGAGTTCACTCGGCCCCTTCTCGTCCTCGCTCAATATCCAACTCGGTGACCGAGCTACAACTCGCGTTCCCGGATGGCGAAACGCCGCCGTTTCGTCTGTCTCTGCTCAGAATCCGTTTAAAGGAAAGCATCCGGCTCATCGGCGACCGGAACGCCTGACCCGACGGCGACTCCGCCTCCGACCTCCCAAAGCTCTCGTGCCGACTCGGCACCGCAATATCCATCGGTTTCCTTCTCGGCCCAAACGAAGACGTCTGCCTCAACGACCTCGACCCGGAACACTCGGAGCACAACCCGGAGCTCGAACCCGGTTCGTTAACCTCCGGTTCGCACAAATTCAACACCACGTCGCCCGGGTTATCGGACTCGGGTCCGGGCTCCACGGCGCACCGACAGAGCGGGCACGTGGAGTGCGAGTGGAACCACATGTCAATACACTCGATATGGAAGCTGTGCTTACATTTCGGCAGAACCCGACCCGTTTCGTTCTCCTCAAACTCCGACAAGCACACGGCGCACTCCAGAACCGCCTCCGGGTGGGTCTTCGAGTCGTACACGAACACCGGCAGCGACTTTAAAACCGACTCGTCGAGGCCGCGCGTGGTGGCGGCCGAGACCCCCGCCGTGTTTTCGTCGTGGAACAACATATGCGTGCGGCGGCTGCGGCGGTTACGGGGGAGGTTGCGGCGGTTACGGGGGAGGTTGCGGCGACGCGCGCGGAGAAGATACCACCGCGCGTAGAGATGGAGACACACCATTAGAATGACGACGAAAAACAGGACGACTATGGCGCTAAGCATGATCTTGCCGCTCAGCGCGTAGCCCTTGTAGGGCTCCGGCGCGAGTGTGTAGTCGTTTGTGTTCCCTTCCCCATGTCGGTTTATGATACTAGACATCGTCAAAGACTCAAACTTAAGATCCCAAGTTGGAAGAAATGAAAATGGGAGTGTTGTGGAGTTGGGATTTTTTTTTGGGTTTATGAAGAGGGGATTGAAAGAATGAGAATGAGGAAGTGAGGAAAGTTCTTGCTGGTTTCTTCATGGTTTACTGCTGCTTCTTTTTCCTCTGTTACATTCTCTCACGGGTCAATCAATCTGGAGCTCCACACGCCTACCAGGGTTGACGCGGAGGAGGCGAAATTACATTCCTGGCCCTTGTTGGGATGGGAATTACCGGTCCTCAGTTCGAGTGACGAAGTTGTGGTCTGCTACTGGGAATTTTCTTCGCTTGCGCGACCAAATTATGGATCATTGTGCATTGACGCGGCATTACTAGTTTATGTTATTGGTGTACCGATTGTCTTAATAATGCGCTTAGTTTCAACTGTGGATTATTGGCTTATTTGTTCAGGAATTGTTTAGGTGGTTTCTGGATTTGAAAGTTCATTTTTGTAAGTTGTTAGTTGTGCCACGTTTTGTGATGAGGTAGTGTAGGATTTGGAAGTTTCTCCGACTTGGTTCAAGTTCATCAATTTTGGAGTCGAATCAAGAAGAGAATTGAATTTGAAAAGATATAAACGGTGGTTAGAAGTAATTTCTAGTGGAACTCTCATGAGTTACGAGATTTATGACTAAAGAGATCGACACAGGTTTCTGGTTGTCGGATTGTTTTGTGGATAAAAAAGTTCATAACTTGATACTGTTTGGCCTTCAAAATGCTAAGCAAAAAGTTACCCAAGGTTGACAACGTTCCACACAGTAAAAGCGGCCATGTGCCTTGA
The DNA here is from genome assembly GCA_034370585.1 of Fragaria x ananassa. Lineage (NCBI taxonomy): Eukaryota > Viridiplantae > Streptophyta > Magnoliopsida > Rosales > Rosaceae > Fragaria > Fragaria x ananassa. The sequence continues at coordinate 21,100,819 of CP139762.1, read as the reverse complement.
GTGTAAAACACTATAACACCGATTAGGTTATGAAAGAATAATGGTCGGATTCATTAAGACTTAGGTGCCACAAAGCTACTAAAGAAATTGCTTATCCTAGCCCAAGGAGGGAATATATCAATTTTTGTTAGAAGTCACATGTAATGGGATTTGCACATGAGGCTGCGCACAAGAATGTTGACTTTTACTATGTATTTGCTTACATATTTTAGAAAGCACTTCACTTGTGACTGAAGTGATATTTTTTCTTTTTAAAAAAAAAAAAAAAAAGGATGAAAACCCTGGGGGCTATGCAATCTGAGTTATGTAACTAGCATTTAAGCGTTCTGTTCTCTGGGAATCTCTGCTTCTGCGTGTCTCTCACAATGTGCATCAAATAATTCGAAAGCATTGATTCTTCTACTTTGCATGACAAACGTGATGTCCACATGAGCGCGCATTTGGCTCACCTTTGCAATCGGGTTGAGTACGTTCTTCATCCATTGTGGCCTTATATGCCAAGTCTCACGACCTCTTGAGTCTTGCTGTTGTGATTTTGTCTTGGGTTAGCTCTCCTCTTCTAGTCTGATTTTCGCCTATGATTCCATAGCGATCGAGCTCTCTTTTGCTTCCATGCCTCCGCCGGACATGGCCGCCTTCAACATCCACCTTAATTGGGTGCCCTCATCAGTTCAAATAAATCCCAAATCCAAGCGGCTGAGCGAACACGGCGGCGACTATTCAACAGGTTATAGCTTATGGGTAATCGATCTTTTACACATGAGATTCCAAGTAATGTATTTTCAATTTACTGGTTGTAAGGAAATCAAATCTTCAGGTTTCTTGGGTTCTTCAGTGGCACATCGAATTGTAGGTATCCAGGGTTGTAAGGAAACAATCTATTTTGTATAACAATTCTTTAGGTTTTGATCCATCTCTTTTGCCTCCACTTGGTCTATAATTAGATTGTGATTGAAACCTGGACTTCTTTAGCAATAATTTGTAATCATGTTTCTGAATTTCTTAATCAAACAGACTTGGTTTTTACTATTGTTGGTGAGGGCCTTGAGTATAATCAATAATTTAGTATGATCTGGGTATTTAGAGATAGAAGTAAGGAATGAAATGAAATTGCGTTTTGATTCATTGAATACCATGGCTGAAGTGTGAAGGATTTTCCAGAAAGAAGGTGAAGACTGGAGAACGAAGCAGATGGCGAATAAATTCTCTCTTAATATTACAAACGATACAACTTAACAGAGTTAAGTTGCTGTTAGTGAAAAAACAGGTGGCGAGGCATTATTCGTGGCACAGGGAAAAACGGGAACAGGTGATAAGTTTAGGGAATTACAAGTTGAGTAGGAAGCAGGTGATTTACTTCCCTAAGACTCGTAGTAATAAGTTTAGGGAATTACAAGTTGAGTAGGAAACAATGTATAGCAAATACTCCCACACGGGGTTCCTCTCTGTTTGCACATAAGTTTGTCTGAACAGGATGAACAATTCAAAGAGAGGAAACAAAGAGCCTCACATGTATCATGTATGGAATAAGAATAGGTGATACATCATCTTCAACCTCATCAAGTAGTTTCATAAGTTTGATCCATCTAACACACGTGGTATGGTGTCCTGGTAGGTGATCAATTATGGGGGCATTTGAGTTCTGATTCGTTCTTTTTTATTTGCTAGCTAACACAAAATTATGGGCATAAAAGGTTGGGACCTTTCTCTGCAAGGAAATGAACATGACGCTCTATAGAAGGTAATCCAATGTTGAAGAATCGTCGAAGAAGAAGAGAAGAAAAAAATGGGGAACGAGATTTGATGGTGGCTATATGGCAAAGGATAATTTTCTTAAGATTTTATTATTTGGTTTTCTAGTAAAGTTAACAGAGTTAGTAAGGTGTTAGGTCAGTGATTACGTGTCAAAGTTTTATTCACGGCACAGGGTTGATAATGGGTACATGGGCACAGGTGATTTACTTCCTCACCCGTGAATAACTTGGATTTAGAGAAAATTGTATAGAGATCACGGGGTTTGGTTTGAGAGATTAAACTAGTAAAACTATGCAGAAATGGGGATCTCCAAGATGATAAGGTCAATAGGGATTGACAGCAAAAATAACTTCTATTGTTCTTTGCTTTGTTACTTTGTTCATGCGTATCTCGAGACTTTGACTGATGACGACCTCTGTTTCTGATTTTTGAGATTCCATTCGATTCGGTTTCAGCCTTTCAAGTTTCAAGGTTCGTTGAGGACTCATTCCTTGAGGTTGGCAAAACACATTCCGCATGCTCAGAACTTCAATATGGATAAGTCCAGAAAGGCCCATAAGCCCAATCTGTAGACCCGAAACGAGCGACTCCCAAACCTAATAGGTAATGAGTTATAGACTTATAGTCGCATGCCGCATTAACGTCGCGCCGTCGCCACCACCAGCAACGATACAGCTGTTTGTAGTTTGTACCACAATGCCTTATTTGGTTCGTAAAAAATAAGTAATGTAAATCCAGTAAAATATCGATAAATAAATATTTTGTTACAAATATTATAGTTTATGTGTCTGTCTACGTAATTACTCATTAGTTATGTATTCTGATGTAAACTCTACCTCTATATAAAGAGGCTAATGAGAATGAATGAGAACAATTTTACTTTCTCCCAACTATTCTCTCTATCTTTTCTTTACTTTACAACACGTTATCAGCACAACTCTACCTTTGAGTTGATAATGACCAAACCCTACAAACCCAAAACGGAATTTCCTACACTAAATTTTATTTTCTTTCTATACTCAATGATGATCTAAAAATTACACGATGCAACTTAATTGTTGGTCTTCACTCGTGTTCTTGATCTATGAGTTTGATTTGTTTATTGTTCATACTCAGATGATTCAATTGTTCTATTGCCATGATCGATATACTTTGTTTTACCCAAATAATCATTATCATTCTCACTTTTGCGGATTTTTGGTTGCTGCGATTACGGTTTGGATAATAACCTTTTGTAGTGCCTTTAATTCATATTAGCTAGTTATTTTGAGTTATCTTGCAATTGTGTTTAAACGTATTATTTTACCCTAACATTCTCATAATCTTTTTCCTTCTGGTAACTCTAACACTACCAGAAATTTCAACTTGGGCAACGAAAAAAAATCGTCGCCCTGTTAAAAAATTTCGTCGCCTAAGTACTTAGGCGATGACACGTCGTCGGCCAAGACATCGTCGCCAGAAATGCGTCGGCCAAGAACTTGGGCGACGAAAATTCATTCCGTCGTCGCCTAAGAGTAATTCTTATGCGACGATACGAATTTCGTCGCCTAAAAAATACTTCTCGTCGCCCAAAAATATTCGTTGCCCAAGATTTAACACCTTGGCCGACGAAAAATCATTTCGTCGCTTAAGATGTTATAACCTGGGGCGACGAAACTAAATATTTCGTCGCCTAAGATCACTACATCTTAGGCGATAATAATTTTTTTCGTCGTCTTATATGGTAAGTCCTTGCCCGACTATTTAGCAATTTCGTCGCCTAAGATATATTTAATTTTTTTTTTAAAATACTTAAATAATTTTTTTAAATATATAAATAATATTTTTTTAATTTTTGCTGGAATTTTTTTTGACATTTCTTTAAATTTTTGTAATACTAAAATTTAATTAAAAATAACAAAAATTTATAAATTTATAAATAATTTATTACATAAATTCAAGATGTAATAAATTACAAAAATTCAGGTTTAACGGTATCGTCGGAGGAAGGAAGAGGTCGGACGGCACCGTAGGGACCCCGGATGACCCGCCACCATCGTCGATTGGGGACGACTGTGTGGGGGCGGTGATAGATCGCGACCGTGGAAGTATCTGGATGACGAGAGGCTGTCGCTGCGGGGCCCGGCTACCCAGCAGAACGCGAGCCGCTCGCGCCACCCCTAAGCGCCGCATGTCGGGCAGTCCTGTGCCACGGAAACCCGACCGACGGTGATTGCGGCGGGTTGTTTAAGGTACCGTCCGAGGAATATTCGCTCCTCGCACCCGGACGTTATCCAGAAGTTCTCCTCATGCCCATCCTGTTTAAAATAACTATATTTTTATTAAAAATATTTTACCGTCTTATAATTAATTTAACAAAAAATAACCATAAATTTCGAAAAATTTATCAATAATAATAGCACAAATAAAAAGTAATAATTATTATAGGATTTATTATTTTTTTAATTCACATAACAAATTATTTACATTAATTCAGAATTATTACATCACAAAAATTAATTTACGAATATTTACATCCTTACTCAAAAATAATCCATTATTTTTTACAAAATTTCCACAATATATTTACAATTATAATTTATATTATTTAATTATTTAATCAAAAATTATTTAATCATTTACAATATATTTACAAATTATTTCCACAAATCCTAAACCCTAAACCCTAATATTTTACAATTATCATTTACATCACAATTTACCATAATTTACCTTAAAATCCTACCATAATTTACATAAATTTACCCTAATTTACCATTAATTTCATAAATTACAACAACAACAACAATAATTTCACCAACAATTTCACAACACAACAATAATTTTGTACTTCTCCCAAATTTCAAACAATTTCACAATTTCAAATAATTTCAAACAATTTCAAACAATTTCACAATTTCAAACAATTTCAACAATTTCAAACAACAACAACAATTTAAATTTTCATGAAATAACCAATTTAGGGTTTTAGGGTTATACCTTAAATTGTGGGTCGGGGTCGGGGTCGGGGTCGTCGGGGTCGGGGTCGGGGTCGGGGTCGGGTTCGAGGTCGGGGACTGCGTCGGGTTGCGGGGTCGGGGTCGGTGAGAGGGAGAGAGAGAGGGCTTCGGTGGATTTTCAGAGAGAGAGAGAGGGCTTGGATTTGTGAGCGGCAGCGCGAATGGTTAGGGTTCCGAATTTTTGCCTTTTATATTGGAGTTCTTGGGCGACGATTCTTGAAAAATCGTCGCCCTGTTTTTTGAAAATCGTCGGCCAAGATAATCTTGGGCGACGATTTTTGAAGTCGTCGCCTATGATACTCTACTTGGGCGACGATGTTCTTCACTATAAATCTCGTCGCCCAAGATGAAGAAAATCGTCGGCCAAGAGTTCTATCATAAAATTCAGAATATCGTGATTTTGGTGATCGGAGAAGAGGAACTGAAAACCGACCGTCAGATATGACCAGCATAACAAATTACGTGGGTGGGAAAAAATTCAGCTCCATCTGACAAAGATAAGGGCTCGATCCGTCCGGTCAATCGGCGCGGTCAAACCCCTAAACGGACGGAAACGGCTATTCGACCCTCCAAATCACGTAATCTGGCCGGACCTTCAACTGAGAATAGTTTCCAATCGACGAGACTCTTACGGGGCTATAAAAATTTGGTAAAAAATAAATACCCGGGATAGGGCTACCACTAGGTAGAAATAAGAGAAATTCGTTGACCGGAACAACCGGCACCGAAATTTTACCGAAATATCTTCATTTTTCACGGCTTGACGTATTTCACCGTTCCGGTCATATCTTATTTCACGACTTTTTTGCGTTTGAGGCCTCTACGTATACGTTGTCTTCAAAACGACACTTAAACTCAACACTTATACAAAAAAGTTATACAACATTAGTACATATAACGTGAGTTTGGTGATCGGAGAAGAGAAACTGAAAACCTACCGTCAGATATGACCAACATAACGAATTACGTAGGTGGGAAAAAATTTAGCTCCATCGGACAACGATAAGGGCTCGATCCGTCCTGTCAATCGGCGCGGTCAAACCCCTAAACGGACAGAAACGGCTATTCGACCCTCCAAATCACGTAATCTGGCCGGACCTTCAACTGAGAATAGTTTCCAATCGACGAGACGCTGACGGGGCTATAAAAATAAAAAACATTACCTTACAATTTAAATGTGCTTTATTTATTTTAATTATTCGGATTATCTTGGCCGACGAAATTAGGGTAATTCGTCGGCCAAGATAATACTTGGGCGACGATATTTGTTAAATTCGTCGCCCAAGAGTAAAAATAAAAAATCCTGTACAATGAAATTTAAATGTGTTTTATTTTATTTTAATTATTCGGATTACTCTTGGCCGACGAAAGTAGAGTAATTCGTCGGTCAAGATAATACTTGGGCGACGATATTTGTTAAATTCGTCGCCCAAGAGTAAAAAAAAAAAAATCCTGTACAATGAAATTTAAATGTGTTTTATTTTATTTTAATTATTCGGATTACTCTTGGCCGACGAAAGTAGGGTAATTCGTCGGCCAAGATAATACTTGGGCGACGATATTTGTTAAATTTGTCGCCCAAGAGTAAAAATAAAAAATCCTGTACAATGAAATTTAAATGTGTTTTATTTTATTTTAATTATTCGGATTACTCTTGGCCGACGAAATTCTTTTATTTCGTCGGCCAAGTAAACATAAAAAAATAAAATACTTAGGCGACGATATATTTGAGTTTCGTCGCCTAAGGATTAAAAAACTTAGGCGACGATATAAATATCTTAGGCGACGAAATATTGTTTCGTCGCCCTAGTTTCTATATTAGGCGACGAAATTTAGCCTTAGGCGACGATTTTTTTTCCTTGGGCGACGATTTTTTTTTCGTCGCCTAAGAAAAAACTTAGGCGACGGAAAAAAAATTGTCGCCCGGTTTTTTTTGTTTCGTCGCCCAAGACCCATTTTCTGGTAGTGTAAATTTGCTAACCACGCACATCCTTGTTCATATTTATTAGACTCTATGATGATCGACGAGTTTATGGTGCACCTTGTTTTTGGGTTTTGCCCATAAGGCCATGACACATGATCTATGAGCATACCACATATATACACAACATAATACGATCTTGCTATATACAATTTTCATCTTTGCTTTTGTTATACAATCTCTTCCTATCATGATTATGCTGTTGTGTTTACCGAATTTAGATTGTACATATCCATTCATTGACTTGGTTAATGGGTCATTTATTTCCTCTATACCGCATATTGATCAATACGCTGCAACCATGATACAAATTTTCAGTGATATCTATCCAATATATGTACTGCATGCTCTATTATATCCATTGATCGGTCTTTATGACTAGATATATTTTCTTGAGTTCAATTTTGTCTTTCTCTTGTTCTCAATTGACATACATACATAATTGCTTATCACATGACACCTTGTGGAGTTGAATTAGGCATTCAATCTTATCAGTGCACATTGTTTTTATTTATGTGTCATTAGTTTATTTATCTAAGGGTGCGGTTAATAGTTTGGATCCCACATTCCCTATTGAGAAGCATGATATCCGTATTAGTAAGAAGATCGAGCCTGAAGTCTTTTCATCGAACAATTGAGGGTCTAAAGTCTCTCTACAGTCAAATTACGACTTGGAGTTTCTAATAGCTTATGCAATTAACGAGAGCCAGATGTTTCTCAAAGTTATAAAATGATCATTGAAATCACATCTTGTGATTCCTAATCATATGAGGGATTGAAGTTCCTCACGTTATTTTGATATTCTGTCCTCGCATTTAGAGGAGAGAAACAAAATGATCATATTTGATGAAGTTAACTGAATCAGAAGTTTCTGTGCATTTTCTTCATCTATGGAACCTAAAGTTTCCAATGCGAAGTTTATTTATTTATGTTCATTATAATTTTCTCATTTTGTCATGCACTTTCTTTTCAGTACTTATCATTTAAATTTTATTATTATTCATTCGGGCCAACAACCATACATCTCGATCATATGAATTTCGAGTGTAATATTTTTGTACCAGAAGTTTCAAAATATTGTACTGTAGAACCAGAAGTTCTAATAGTAAATTTCAAATTTGATTACACGTATCATTAATGGCTCCAAAAGAGCACATACATTGTTAAATTCCAACAAGACTTTAAGGCATATAATATCATGAACTAGAAGTTCATTGAAACCGGGCATGACTAGCTAAGTAATAATTTACCTAGAGTGTTGTCTTGAATGAGTTACAAGTTTTGATGACCACTAGTCTATATGCCGCATATTTTTGAGTTGTCACCTTAATGAAACATTCCTCTTGTCATGAGGGGGAGAATAAAGATTGTTTCTGAAGAACGATGTAAGTTGGTGTGAGTTGCCTATCCACCGTCTCATTTTGGTTTTGAGAAATATTTTCACAAATGAGTTGATAAAAGATCTTGACAAAAGTATATGTTAAACGCATAGGCATTTGCTTGGTTAAAGTCCCTAAGACCAACCATATTGACACAAAAAATATAGACCCCATTTGATTTGCGGGATCCCTATGTATCCAAGACATGGTTCTCCTGAAGAGAATGTCATGATACAATGTTAGAGTTCCTAATACGGTTACACATACAAAGGTTGTAGGTACGCCGTTAGAGAATGATCACTAGTGGAAAAAACCTCTTAGGCGACAAAATTGTTTTAATTTCGTCTCCTAAGTAGAACTTAGGCGACGGAATATGATTCCGTCTCCTAAGTTACCACCTAGGAGACGGAATAGTGTTCCGTCGCCTATGTGGTAACTTAGGAGACGAAAAATGTACTAAGGCGAAAAAATCATTTTTATAAAAAAAAAATTATTCACTTAGGCGACAGAAACGTATTCCATCGTCTAAGATTGATTTAGACGACGGAAAAATTTACTTAGACGACGAAATTATTATTTAAAAAAAAAAAATAAAATTATTGATATCTTAAGCGACGAAAAGTATAACTTTTCGTCACCTAAGTACCAAAATTTTTAGCGGCTCTTTTTCCGCCAAAAATTTCAGAAAAATTTGAACCAAATTTTTCAAACTTTCCTTATATATTCTCTCTCCCTCCTCTCATCTATCCAGTTTCCACGCATACCTCTGCCTCTCCTTTTTCTTCCCTCTGCCTCACCTTCTTCTTCCCTCTCTGCCTCACTTTCTTCTTCCATGTGCCTCTCCTTCTTCTTCGCCCTCTACCTCTCCTTCTTCTTCCCTTTGCCTCTCCTTCTTCTTCGCCTTCTACCTATCCTTCTTCTTTGCTTCCTGCCTCTCCTGGGCGTCATTCTGTTTCAGTGGAGTCCACACACCTTTGTGCCAGGGGTGCGTGGACTCCTCGCCCTTCTCTGCTAAGGGAATCTGCGCGCCCTTCCTTGCCAGCAGAGTCCGCGCGCCCTCCCTGCCAACGGAGTCCGCGCGCCCTTCCTTGCCAGCTGAGTCCGCGCCTTTCCCTGCCAGTGGAGTCCACGCCCTTCCCTTCCAGCAGAGTCCGCGCGCCCTTTATGCCAGCGGACTCCGCACCCATTTAGTTTTTTTTAATTTTTTTTTCACTTTAGCAATGGAATCTAGTGATTCCGTCACCTAGGGGGAAAATATTTTTTTTTGTCATTAAACAATATCAGTCGCCTTAGTACTGAAGAGACTGAAACAGTTCTGTCGCCTAAGTAATTTTGACTCGACGAAAATCAATTTTTCGTCGCCTAGACACCTACCTCACTCTACTTAGGTGACGGAAATTTCGTCGCCTAAGTACTTAGGAGACGAATTTTGTTACTTAGGCGACGGAACTATTCTGTCGCCTAAGAGCTTTTTTCCAGTAGTGGATATCTTGGTGGATATTAATGAATATAATGTTTTTGACCTCATACTTGGTTTAGGTTCGTCACCAGCCAATAAACATCTCACTCGAAAGAAAGTGATAGAGTTTTAAACGCATATTTGCAGATGGTCATAACATGACAGTCTTCCCGCCGTTAGGGGGAGAATAAGACTACTGTCATTTAAATAATGACGTGAATTTGAGTGGAATATATCCACCAGGTCTAAAGTTTTAAGCTCCTGAAAATGGAAGATTATACAGATCCTCTAATGATCTACATGATATTATAAGTAAAAGATCCACATTCGCTAGATATTATTTATCCTAGAAGTGACAATATTTGCCCCAGAAGTGGCATGGGTACCTAATATAAAAATTGCATGCATATAAGAATGTGTGGGATCTATGAATGATGATCATCTATAACAAATTACAAATGGTGGCAACCAAAGACCATTAAGGACTGTATTAATGGATGTTATGGCACGTTTCATTATGTATGTCGACAAAACATATTATTGACCAAATTAGAAAGAGGCAATTCCAATGAAACTAAATATTTGAAACGTGATGAGATACTTTGACCTTTAACCCTACATATACAAAAGGGTATTTACCACAATGAAGGTAAATCACTATGATTTAATGTCTACAAAAGATATGGGATTATGAATCTACCATTATATGAATGATACTTTTCTATAAGTATAGTATTACATGTAATTGTTACATGGACGAAAAATTTATGACATGTTGTCATCGTATATTACGAGGGCCTTTAAAGACACATTGATAAACCAAATTCTCAAAAGTTAAATATCATTACAAGCTTATCGCTTGTCAAATCCTCAAAGGATTCAAGTATATGAATGATTATAATGTAATTTGATCCATGAATACTTGAGAGAGCCTGAAGCTACTTCATGGAATCAAATAGTCTAAAGTTAGCTCATATATACTCATTTCATTATAGCTAACGTGATCGAAATTACCTCAATGAGTACTATGATCGGACTACAGAATCGAATTCAAATTATGATCATTATGTTGCTACATATTCTAACTCTTGGGAAGTTATTATGAATTACTCAGAGCTCTTGAAGAGCTTATATGAGATGTTTCACTACACAAAGATATTAATGTATATGGCTAGATATGCCATGAGATATTTAAATGTTTTAATGCCAATTTGCTTATCTTGTTTAGCTATTATGAATTTGGTCATACAACTCAATGAGGTAAGATCTATTTATAATCATTTTGTTAGTATTGTTTTAATTTTGTAGGTACACAATTTAATGATGAGCCCCTATATCCAAAGCACACATGGTCTCACTTTAATGATGGACAAATCAAACCTTTATTTACGGCGCATGAAGCTTGTAACGTTCAGGGGGAGATTCTCATCAGGGAGAGCATCCAGAAGTATGCTACCTTAGACATATGCGTGTTGTACTCTTTTTCTCCTTCGACCAGGGTTATTTTTCTCCCACTGAGTTTTTGTTACCTAACAAGGTTTTTAACGAGACAACATTAAACGCAACCAATTTCATCATTCATTGGTGGACATCCAAGGGGAAGTGTTATAAATATTATAGTCTATGTGGTTGTCCACGTAATTACTCATTAGTTATGTATACTGATGTAAACCCTACCTCTACATAAGGAGGCTAATGAGAATGAATGAGAACACTTTTACCTCCTCTCAACTATTCTCTCTGTGTCTTCTCTCTATTTTTTCTTTACTTTACAACATATTTGATAAATTAATAACTTTAATTGTTCGTTACTAGGAACTCGCTAAATGTATAAAATAATAATTGTTTTGACTCCCTTTATGTCCTAACGAATATATGAAGTAATAATTGATTAAATAAATATTTAAAAATATTACAAAAATTTAATAATTGATAAAATACTAAAAGAGTAAATAATGTTCATGAGCTTGGTTTGATCGTTTTTGAAGAGCCTCCTATTCATGTTGTCTAAGTTTTTATTGACAACTTAAGTGTTGTTACTAGAGCCAGAAGATATGGCAACTGCTATAATGTTTAGTTTATTCTTTTGTTTTGTTTGTGCCTTTTAGGCACCTTCTGTAACAAAAAGAAAAAGAGTAAATAATGTTCATAATCCAAATTAAGGAAACTTATAACAATTTTAGTTTCTCAATTTAATTATTCAAAAAATATCCTTATATATTCCTTTATATTAGGAAACTCTTAACAAAAAAAAACCCTCTATAAAGTAATAATTTATTCTTTTATCATTTACTTATCGATAATATAATAATCTCTATAAAGTAATAATTTTTCATGGTCTTAACCTTATTTATTTATAGAGGTTTTACTGTATTAAGAAATGAAAGTTGTTCATTTGAGAAGCAAAAGGGCGGTGAGGACCTGAGGTCAAATAAGATGTACTCTTATTATGTGCGCTTAATTTGATCGGATCAAAAATGAAGATGAATGGAAGAATTTTAGGATCTCTAATCTTTATTGGATCTTCGCATACGATGATTTGAGGACTTGCATATTGATAATGCAAGTGCACATTGGTGCGTAGAATCCACTCAGGAAAAAAGATGAAACATTTTTTTGATTGATGGAAAAATATGGGAGAACGTGATTCCTTTCTAAATCCAAAAGATCCAGGTATTTTCCTCCTTTTGTTCCTTGGATTTATTACTCATACATACTGTTTTATGATATTAATTATCAACATGTGAACAACTTTCCTGTTGACTTTAATGTGTTACCAAAACATTGGAATTAAAATTTCTTGAAAACTTTCATTTCATTTCTTCTAGTTTTCCTTCCTCATGGGAAAGACAACTACTTTCCTTTCGAGGCCAAATAATTACGGATAAGGCCTAGCAACTGCAACCCTATTCACAGTTACCATGATTTCTATACTAGTCAAAATTATGCTTAACCATCACTGAATAATTTGTTTTACCAAGTAATGTAGATTTGATGATAATTGAGCATACCATTCGGCCATGATAATTTAGCTGTAGACAACTAAACATGGTAATAGAAACAAGATTTCTAATTATAAAATTGAGCCTGGCACTAATTGTGATGTGTAGTATGGCTCTACGACCATATCCATCACGTAGGATAGAACAATTCACGCATGCTAATGATATTACACGAAGATCCTTCTGATCATTTCATTATCAAGAGTTCTATGTCATTCCTTATTCGATCTCAAATGAATGATCGATGAAAAGTAAAGAAATAATTTTTTTTTCCAGTTATTATTCTCCACTATTATTTACATTCAATAGTTAGCATCTTCACGATCACGATCATGTACTTCATATGACTAAGCAAACACTACTGTATAAAGAGTGCAAATTAAGAGCGGAGGTGAACATGGTGAACCCGACCTACTCACCTGACCTTGTTTGTCTCCCGTTGCCATCACCCTGCTATACATGTGCGTGTGCGCCAAGGTGAGAGTGGAGAGTAAATTAATGGAGGAAGTATCCTTGGTAGCCTAAAAGCTTCCATGTCGCATTTACTAGGGTTTACCGAAGCCAACGGCCCTCACTCCAGTCTCCACCTATAACTAAATACCCACACTCAAGCCCCATGAACCTCTCTTCTTTCCCCACTTCAAAAACGCTCCCCTTCTCCGACCAAACCACTCTGCAATATTCAAAAAAAAAAAAAAACCACTCTGCAATGTCGAACAAGTCACCCATTTTCCCGATGCCGGAGCCCCAACACTTCAGCGACTATGGCTTCGACCCCCAAATGGACTATTTCCAGGTATCCATTTCGTCACATTCCGATCTCCTTCACTCTCTTCATCACTTTTCGATCTCACACATTTTCTCGTGTTGTTTTCCTTCCCTCAGGTCCTTGAAGAAGCCAGAAGGCACAAGCGTGACGGAACAAGATCCATAGACTCGATTCACTTCAAGCTTCAGAAGCCCATTTCTAAAGACGACCACTACTCCAAGAAGCAGCCTCACAATAAGAAGAAGCGCTGGTGGAAGAGCGCTTTGCTTTTCTTCAAATGGGGCTGGACCCACCACCACCACCGCCACACCCGCCGCGGCGGCCGGGAAGACGTGCACCAGGCCAGGGCCAAGGCTTTCCGGGGTTCGATTTCTGGGCCGGTTTATATCACAGAAAGCAGAAGTGGGTCGAGCACGCCGTACCGGATAGCGAGCCGGCCGTCGTCGGGGCCGCTGGCCGGGACTATGTCGCCGGTGAGTAAAGGGGAGATGGAGATTCCGTATCTGAGCCTCAGGGAGCTTAACATGGAGCAGCAACAGAGAGTGTCTACCTCATCAGCCATGCCCATTTACTTGGTCACCTGATTAGCTAGTGATTAGTGTTCTGGCCTTTTGGGGGTTGGTCATAGATTTTAACTATATTCCAGTCTTCATACAAAAGCTCTACTTGATGATATGATCTATATTTCACAATTGCGGTTTGGATTGGGCACTTTTCTGTATTTTGGAAAAGGCAAAGGCATTTGATCTTTTGGAGGAAGGCTATATCCTCCTTTTGGTGTTTGTTGCTCACCTTTGTTAATGTTCTGAAGCTAATGAAATCTGGCTTTGACTTGGTCATCTTGCCCTTTTATTTTTCCTATCTAGCTCGTTATCTTCAATCTTTTTAGAATTTCATAGATACAGATCAAATACTATGTACCGTTGGAGTATGACAATGATAGTCTATCAACCATTTTAAATCTCTATTATTGATCTTAGACATATCTTCAATTACAAAAGTTTAAGCAGATTGTATCAATTATTGATCATGCGAACTATCATATCATGAGTTTTTGGTGCTAAATCAGGCGTTACAAGGCTCTAACATCGTTGAGAGGTCGATACATGCTCGTTGCAAGTATTAAGAGCCTTATTCATTTCAATCATTTTAATAAATACCTTGCTAACTATTTCTGCATAATTCCGGACGGGGTATGCGGAAACTGATGGTGGGTTTGATAGGTTGTCACCTACTTTCTTGGAACCCTACAAGTGAAAGGACGACCGGGAGCCTCCGGTTTTTCCTTCTCCGATGATTAAGTTAGTTTCTGACGGGCAAAGAGTAATTGACAGGATAGTCATTGTACCTGACAAGCTGGTGGTTGAGTTGTATTTATAGCCCAACCGGTGCTCCCTTTCCCCTGAAACCGATGTGGGATTCCATGTCCAGATTCAAGGTGGATTTCTCTCGTGCCTGTAATTGTCCTGAGCCCAGTATTACGACTATGATTAACCCGGCCCATCCAGCTTATGGGCGGGATCCTTAAACCGGCCACGGTTGTGGTGGAATGCATGTAGGTTTACGAGCTAGAGAGGTTGTTTCATGCACAACCGACTACACTAACGACTGACGATCACGACCTAAAATACAACGCTATATAACTTTAAAAAGAAAAAAAAAATCAAAAACACAAATTCGCTTACTACTTGAATGTGTAAACTCCACCACCTAGCTAGATCCTTCCAATGTATAGCACATTAGCGTGTAAATATCAAATAAAGGAATATTCTTCAATAATAGAATATGTTAATGCCAATGAATTCTTTTGGTTCTTGTTTATAATGCTCAAGTTAATAATTCAACCAAGTTTTGGTTTTACCTATTTTTGGGTTTTTCATCTCCAGTAAGATTCGAACCATGTTACACACGCTTGTGTATTTTGTATTTTAATTTTTCTTTCATCCATTAATTAGTTATTGGGTATATCTCATGTGCAAATCATTAATAATTTTTGAATTAAATTCAGTTTACCCCCTAAATCTTTGGTGTCAAAATCAGTTCAGTCTTGTAACTTTTTTTAAATCAGTTCGCCCTCTCAACTTTCGTAAACACATCAGTTTGGTCTAATTTTTGAATTCCCCTCAAAATATGACGTTACCAAACTGACAAGGGGACCTATAATTCAGTTTGGTGACGTGTATGAGAAGTCCCTGATAACTATAAAGTTGAATTATGGGTCTCCTTGTCAGTTTGGTGACGTCATATTTTGAGGGGAATTCAAAAATTGGACCAAACTGATGTGTTTACGAAAGTTGAGGGGGCGAACTGATTTGAAAAAAAAGTTGCAGGACTGAATTGATTTTGACACCAAAAATTTGGGAGGTAAACTGAACTTAATTCATAATTTTTTATGGATCTTATGTGATTTAGGTAGTTTATTATGTTCTTGATCTCAGTGCTCACAAGACGCCAATATAGGAGCCAATCTCTTCGGCTGGCAACAACTTATTTCAGTATTTGTCACCGTTATTGCTTAGCTGAAAATCCTGGATGATAAGGATTAGCAAACTCTAATCTTGCAATCTAAGTAAATGTTATCTGTGCTGGTCTGTAATCTTGCGGATAGGGCTCATGTAATCTTGCGAAGTTGCAATCTAGGTTAATGAGATGGCTAATGAGACAGCCATGCATTTTCGAAAGCAATATTGTTTTCGTTACGCATGTCTAATGAAATCACATTTTTACTTTTGGTTTCAACTTTTATGTTTTAGATATGAAATTTGTTTAGTTCTATTTTAGACAAACATAAAGAGAAAAACAAAAACTTTTGATTTCCTGTGTCTTAGTTATCAATCTAAATTTTCTAGTTCTTGACGATTCTTCCTTCTTATTGAAAAGTTAAGAAATTTTATACGAACTAAACGAGGCCTCACTGCAAATACTATTGAATGGATGTCATTGTTTCATAAAAGAACCATATGCATATATAATGATTCTCGCGTACTCTTTAAAAGCTTTTAGTTAACTTTACCAGCTTTTGTTAAAGCAGCTTTGAAAGTCCTGGCTAAAAGCAGTTACAACTTACACAGTTACACCTGCAAGGCTGCAATAGTGTCCAGGATTTGTAATTACCATCCTTACAAGATCATATCATGGCAGTTAACCGCTGGAGGCTTATACGCTAATGGCAGTGATGGCTTGTCCAAAACTAGGGATTTTTCTCTGTGGGAATCAAGTTCAACACACAGAAAACACAGCATTGTTGATTGGTGTGACAACTCCAAGAAGGATCGGCAAGGTTCATTGGTTCAAATAATGGCTGTGAATTCAAAACATATATCTGGGGAGAAATTAAGTAACTAGTATGCAAATTGCCAAGAAAGAGGGCCAGACTGCAGACCAAACTGGATGGAACAGTTCGATGAGTCGACTTCAGACAACAATGACAATCACAAAGTGACCAAACCAAAAGAAAAAGGAAGCACAAGGCTCCAATTTAAGGAGCGGCCGGGTTGCCGATCATGTGCTATTATCTCTCTCCCTCATTCTGTGTCTGTTTCAGAAAGAAGGTGATCGACTAGTACTACTCAAACCTGCAAACCACGTTATCTGCATATCCACATTAACGTGGCTGCATGTGTCAGTAGGATCTGGTAGTATTCACACAATCTATGCTTTGACCTTCTTTCATGTATACCAGTTCTTTCGGTTTTCGACGCACCGAAGGAAAGGTTTGCCTACTAAGAGATAGGTTGATGGAAAGCATCCACGCTGAAGGCAAGCTAGGTTCACTAAAATGGGAAGAGATAGATGGTTTGTGTCCTCAACCTCAGAGCTACATATATAGCACAAGTTCTATCATCAACATTAGCAGTATAACCAGCAATTCTTGCCCTAGTTTTTAGTCTTCCTCTAGCTAAAAGCCGGATGAATATTAAATTTATATATATATATATATATATATATATATATATTATTCATGATCTTGACATTCGAGGATTGAGCATTGTAATAAAGGGAAAAAACTTGCATCCGAACTAGTTTGTACATATGCGTCCGGACTCACTCTTATTTACGTACTTTTGCCAATATAAATCGTAATCTTAACCGTTCAAAAGTTGAATTAACCAATAAAGATTAAGTATGCAAAAAATCATTGTAAACAAAATTCGTTTGGTCAGTCGAATGTATCAAACAAATGGATGGCTAATTATAAAACTGCTACCTTTTACCATAACTGTCAATTTGTTTAATACAATCGGCTAAGCAAACGAATTTTTTTACATTGATTTTTTGCATAGTTGATCTTTATTGGTAAATTCAACTTTTGAACTGTTAATATTACGACTTACATTGACAAAATATTATAAATAAGAAAGAGTTCGGACGCATACGTACATACTATTCCAAACGCAAGTTTTTTCCATAATAAAGTCACATCGTAACAACTAGCCGACTTAATTAAGTTTGTTATACAATGTGTTTTTTTTGTTTTTTTGTATGGGTCTGAAAGCAACTTCAACAAAAGCCCCAAAAAGGGTAGCAGGCCCAACTATATACAAACCATAGAAAAAAAACAAGAAAATCATTTTCTTGCTCTCATCGGATATGCTCTTACAAATATGTACTTCTTCTTGACTATTTCTTCGAGAACGATAACGTTGTTGTTTACCTCGTTTTATTTCATATACGAGAAGGACACTCGGCTCCGATATATATCATCACTTTCTGTTCTCAGTTTCAGAAACATCGACCAGGTAGGAGAGAAAAAAGAAGAGATATGGAGGGAGTAGAGCACAGAACCGTCAAAGTCAACGGCATCAACATGCACGTAGCTGAGAAAGGCCAAGGCCCAGTGGTGCTACTCATCCACGGCTTTCCGGAGCTCTGGTACTCATGGAGGCACCAAATCCAGACCTAGGCATCACTTGGATACCGAGCCGTGGCGCCGGACCTCCGTGGCTTCGGCGACACCGACGCACCGGCTGACGCGTCGAGCTACACTTGCCTCCATGTGGTGGGAGATCTCATCGGGCTCTTGGACGACGTAGCCGGCGAACAGAAGAAGGTGTTCGTGGTAGGGCACGACTGGGGTGCGCTCATCGCTTGGTATCTTTGCCTGTTTCGGCCCGACCGAGTCAAGGCGCTGGTCAACTTGAGCGTGCAGTATTTTCCAAGAAATCCTCAGAGGAAGATTCTTGAATCCATGAAAGCTGCTTATGGGGACGACTATTATGTTTGCAGATTTCAGGTTCGATCTTCTCTCCCTATTCTTATAGTCATAGGTATATCCGTATATATATGTTCAATTCAGAAACAGAAGAATTGGGATGGCATCGATTTGATTATGATATACAAATTAAGGATTGCTTGATTACTAATCTTGCAGGAGCCTGGAGAGATAGAAGCCAAGTTCGCACAAATTGGTACTGCAAGAGTTATTAGGGAATTCCTAACATATCACCATCCTGGTCCACTTTTCCTACCCAAGGGTAAAGGCTTTGGACATCCCTCTGATTCTCCGATCGCCTTGCCAAGTTGGTTGTCTGAGGCTGATGTTAACTACTATGTGAACAAATTTGAGAAAAAAGGCTTCACTGGTGGCATAAACTACTACCGGAACAGTGATCGGTATGTACTTCTGACTTTGCTTAAACGTTTGATGATTACAATTAGTGTCCAGATTCCAATCTAATGTTAATGGTTACATTTTTTTGGCAGAAATTGGGAACTCCTTGCAGCCTGGACTGGCGCTCAAGTAAAAGTTCCAGTTAAGTTCATTGTGGGAGACCAGGACCTAGTTTATAATTCTCTTGGCGCCAAGGATTACATACACAATGGCGAATTCAAGAAATACGTGCCTTTTATAGAAGAGGTTGTTATTATGGAAGGAGTTGCCCATTTTATCAACCAAGAAAAGGGCGACGAAATCAGCAAACACATTCACGACTTCATCAAGAAATTTAAGTAGTGTGTTGCTTTTACCTGTGTATAAGTATATTGCTAGTTTGTTGTTTCTTGTATCGCTGCGCGCTTCACTGCTTCCAGCATTTCTGTTATGCATTTGAGTTGCCTGTGAGTTTTGATTGCTACTTAAGCTAACTGTTGTGGTCAATAATCATACCTGAATTTACTTGCATTAGTTACCGGACTTACTGCCGCATATTCAATCATTGATACAGTTGCAGTTGGATTCATTAGGAAATCCACAAGGAAATGAAAATTCTTATTACTTTTTCCCATCATATATGGAAATCGTGTTTTCGTAAGGGTTTACACTTTATCACCTCATATGTGGGCTGTATGAAATCGCTCCAACTACTCTAGGGTGGTGGGCATATTAAGAAAATACTTGCGTCCGTCCATCCGACTTAGTTTGGACGCACTCTTCCGGACCTTTTTATTTACATACTTTTGTCAATATAGATCATAATCTTAACCGATCAAAAATTGAATTAACCAATAAAAATCATTTCTACAAAAAATCAATATAAACAAAAATCGTTTACTAATTAGCCGAATGTATCAAACAAATGAACGGCTTCTCAAGAATCTGCTAAGTTTCACCATAATTGTCGATTTGTTTAATGCAATCAGCCAAGCAAATGAATTTTGTTTACATTGATTTTTTACAGAGATGATTCTTATTGGTTGATTCAACTTTTGAACGATTAAGATTATGATCTACATTGACGAAAATATGCAAATAAGAAAGAGCCTGGATGAGTGCGTCCATTTTTTCTGGCAGATTGTAAAGTCGCTCATTATCCTCCAACTGAAAATATAACTGCTAGGACCCCCTTCTAAAAAAGAAAAAGAAAAAAAGAAAAAAGAAAATATAACTGGATCGATTCTAGTTAAATGGGAAGAAACCTTTGATTGGTTTTATGACTTTATCAAAGTGAACATTGACGCTGCTTTTAATCAAACTACATGAGGTACATCATTCGAGGGGTATACTTCAAGATCAATCTGGATCGTGTTCTTGGGTCGTTTTCGGCATACTATGGTTTAGCTCTCTCATTCAGGCATGTTGAATTATTGGCATTGTTATTGGCAGTGGTGGATCCAGGACGAAAATCTCACATGGGCAAAATGCAACGCACAAAAAATTTTAATTAACAGTGCGAGAAATTTTGGTTCATTAAAAAAGAACACACATATGTAAGGGTATGTACGTAGCAAGTCTTACCCTTAAACGTATTTACATGAACAAAAATTAGACACAATGCAATACAAGAAACGCAATTAAAAACTAACTAAACTGTACTCTACAAGGCCCCAAAGCTTCAAAATCTTTAATCACCATCTCATTGTCAACTGCTTCAACAAATTCTTTTTCAATATAAAGCACCATGCAATCATCAAGAAACTCATCATCTATCTTGTTTCTAAGTTTGTTTTTGATGATGTTCATGGATGAAAAAACTCTCTCAGTGGTTGCAGTAGAAACAAGAAGAGTCAACACCAAACAAATCAACCTATAGATCATAGGATAGAAGTCTAATTTTCTTCTTTGAACTTCTTTGAACAAGTTGCCGACAAAGATCAGATATAGAATCTGAGGTGTGGAATGCTACATCCTGAGTCATATCTTTCTTATAATATGCACACTCTAATTCCAAAGAAAGAAAGTCATCTTACACAAAATCTTGAGGATAAAAGGTTTTAGCAAGAAGGAGTACCTTTTGAGTTTCAAACAGGCTGAACTTATCATGAGGATCTAAAGTTGAAGTGAGCTTAAGGAGTTCGCAAGATCTGTCATTGAACCTCTTATTTAGCTCACTTAATTGAAAGTCAAGTACATCATTGAATACCTCTACATGGAATGGAAGTGGTGCTCATGTATGATGAAATTCTTTTGTTAACTCGGACGACCCGTACCATCCAACCAACGAGCACTCATATCAGGCATAGCAATATCATGTGTCTCACAGAAAGATACAAGAACCATAATGTTTCTGCAAGATCCCGTAGGCTCTGCAGAAGCACGATAGAACATGAATATGAACAAGGACAATATTTATAGTGGTTCACCATGCCATCGGAGGGCACGGCTACGTCCACTTAAGATTCTACTATCATGGCCAATAGGCCTTTGGTGTTACAAGAGTTTCCATCCCGCGCGGTCTGGAGTATTACAAATGGGGGAGGGGTGGGCTACCAATCCCACGCGGTGGGGTTTATCCGCGGGGTGGAGTAGTTACAATAGTTTCCATCTCGCGTGGGGTACAAGAGGAACCATCATGCGCGGTCTAGAGTAAGGGGGGATGGGGGAGGATCCATCCCGCGGGGTGGAGTACATCTATATCCCTTGCGGGGTGGGCTGTTATCTCTCCTTATATCTAGAGGGGAAGCCTTCCTTTTATAGATAAGGAAGGTTTCCTCTTACATTATGTTTAAGATGTAGGACAGAATGCATATAACTTCTATCATGGTGCCTTCTTGTTGAACTTGGAGGAGCACCTTCCCGTGTTGCATTGATGATCTTTCACCATGGCGATGAAGGTGGGATGTCGGTCTACAAGTTTTATGACTGGTCTATGGGCGGAGGAGGTAGTTTACTGACTACCGACTACAAGTCCCCCCAAGTTCCCGTTCAAGACATGTCTTGAGTGGGGATTTAACATATAAAATGCCCATAGATTAGCTATTTATCAACAGGCACCCACGAGTAGAGGAGTCCGCCTCGCGCAGAAGGGTTGACACTCGGGCGAGCTGGCAAGCTGAGTCCGCTGGCGCGAACTGAGGAGTCCGCTCCGCTTATAATGATTATATCAGTGATACACGTGAGGTGCATCTTGGTGATACTGGCGAGATGGGTCTCGGTGACACACGCGATGTGGATGTCGGTGACACTGGCGAGTTGTTGAGTTCGCTCCACGTGCAGGAACCACGCGTGAGCTATGGAGTTCACCTCGCGAACATGCCATACACGCGAGCTAAATCAGTTCGCTCCGTGCACAAGGCGTCGCGCGAGCTTTGTTCGCTCTGCGTGCCTGTACTACCCCGTGACATGTGGAGTTCGCCTCGCGGACACGCCATACACGCGAGCTAAACAGTTCGCTCCGCGCGATATTGGTTCGGTCCGCGTGCCTCTACTTCACTGCGAGATATGGAGTTCGCCTCGCGGACATGCCATACACGCGAGCTGAACAGTTCGCTTCTCGTGCCAGGACTATCCTACAAGCTGTGGAGATCGCCTATGACTCGACGGGGCGAGGATTGTTGTACCTTCACAATGAACAAATGATTGACACAATTATAGGGCTAATGAAGTACGGATATGGCATAATGATTATCCAAAAGGCAAAATGGTTCATGCATTTTAGTTCGTGTATGCTTCCCGTTGGTGCTCGGGTATAAGAATCTCATGAAACGGTTGGTATGTTTCTTCCTGTTAGTTCTTATCCGGGAATCAAGATTCTCCTCAGCAGTTGTTGCATGCGTCCTCCCGGTGACACTTATCTGGGACTCACAAATTTGAATGGACAATAATGATCATAGATCATGTTATATAGTTCGTACGTGAAACATGCTTTGTACTTTCATAAGAGGTAATTAAATGAAGGATTTATCTGGGGAAAGAGCTGCCGAATGGGTGGACTTGCACCACCCCAGTCCGAGAGTTCTATCTTGCACGCGAACTGAGGGGTCCGCCTAGAAGGCTTGACACTCGGGCGAGCTGACAAGTGCGCTCTGCGAGCAGTGTGGTTCGCTGGCACCCTGACTACCGCGCGAGCTGTTAGGTTCGCTCCGCGCGCGGCCTATGGAATCCGTTCCACGTACAAGGAATACGCGCGAGCTGGTCGGTTCGCTCCGCGCTCAGGGAATATGCGTGAGTGGTGTTCGCTCCACTTGAAATACTTTCACGTGGACTGAGGAGTTCGCTCCGCGTACAATGAGTGCACGCGAGCTGTGGCATCCGCCTCGCCCAGGAAGGTTGACACTCGGGCGAGCTCAGGTCCCTCGCGCGAACTGAGCCCAGTCCCCAAAGTTTGGACTCATGATGTGTTTTATCACGTCTTATTTTTGATGGACGAAGGTAGCGAACCTTTTCATATCATGTGTTTCTGCTCGAGCGCGGGGTATTATCCCCGCTTGGGTTATCAGGCCACTATTTTCCGTGTGAAAGGAATGATACTGGCATGCCCAACTCCCTCTCTTCGAGAGCCGTACAAGGGACTTACTGTTATCATGGCTCTAGTTGTTTCGCCCATGGTTCCCATTGGTTCTTGCTCGGGTATAAGAATCTCATGAAACAGTTGTTGCATTCTTTTCTGCTGTTAGTTATTATCTGGGAATGAAAATTTTCCTAAGCAGTTGTTGCATGCTTCCTCCCGTTGAAACTTACCCGGGACTCACAATTTTCCTTCTATCTTTTCCTGCATGATCCCATCCCGCTGACTAAATGACCGGGCGGGATTCCCTTCCTGTTGGACTTCCTATCCCGCAGACAAAAGAACTGTGGGCGGGTCCCTTGCTGTTGGACTTACTATCCCGTGGACAAAAGAACAACGGGCGGGATGGCATCGGACATGAGCCGTTGTGGGTCTGCTCTTGGACTGTCCCGCTGACAAAAGGACTGGGGTGGGCCCCTTGTTGTTGGACATACTATCCCGCAGACAAAAGAACTATGGGCGGGATTCTACTATTGGGGAAATCCTGATGACAAAAATAACCCCGGACGGGTTATCTCGCCTTGCTCCCATGCGGGCTACCTCGTCTCGCCTCGCGAGCTACTTCGCCTCACTCAAAAGGAGGTATCTCGCCTCGCATCCTCGTGAGCTATCCCGCCTAGCTTGCTCGCGAGCTACTTCACCTCGCCTCCACGCGAGCTATCTCGCCTCGCCTCCATGTGATTTATCTCGCCTTTCCTCCCATGTGAGCCATCTCGTCTCGCATCTATCCTGCCTCTCGGGCGGTAGAACAACATGACTTTTAATAACACTTCCCACAGACGGCGCCAATTGTTTATGCAAGATCCCGTAGGCTCTGCAGAAGCACGGTGGAACATGAATATGAACAAGGACAATATTTATAGTGGTTCACCATGCCATCGAAGGGCACGGCTACGTCCACTTAAGATTCTACTATCATGGCCAATAGGCCTTTGGTGTTACAAGAGTTTCCATCCCGCGTGGGGTACAAGAGGAACCATCTCGCGCGGTCTGAAGTATTACAAATGGGGGAGGGGTGGGCTACCAATCCCGCTCGGTGGGGTTTATCCGCGGGGTGGAGTAGTTACAATAGTTTCCATCCCGCGCGGGGTACAAGAGGAACCATCCCGCGCGGTCTGGAGTAAGGGGGATGGGGGAGGATTCATCCCGCGGGGTGGAGTACATCTATATCCCTTACGGGGTGGGCTGTTATCTCTCCCTATATCTAGAGGGAAAGCCTTCCTTTTATAGATAAGGAAGGTTTCCTCTTACATTATGTTTAAGATGTGGGACAGAATGCATATAATTTCTATCATGGTGCCTTCTTGTTGAACTTGGAGGAGCATCTTCCCGTTGCTGCATTGATGATCTTTCACCATAACGATGTAGGTGGGATGTCGGTCTACAAGTTTCATGACTGGTCTATGGGCGGAGGAGGTAGTTTACTGACTACCAACTACACATAAAAAAATCACCCCAACCATCATCTCTCATGTCTTGAAAAAGTTCTTTTGTACGTTCAACAAACTTCATTGCTTCTCCAATATCAATGGTTTTCTGTTGTATTACTTGAAAAAGAACTTCTGTGACTTTCATGACTCTATGCATCAAAATCAGAAAAAACACAAACTCAAAAGATCTCATAGCTATGAGAATACCACATGAAACACTCTTGATCTTCATGAGGCACTGTGATCTCCTCCAACACATGGAACTCGTTGTCGTTATGCTCAGCTTCAAGTTTCTCATTGTTAGAGTCCTCAAAGTTCTCTTCATAGAATTCCTCTATATTTGAGTCTTCATCCTCATCTATGATTGAGTCAAGTGATGCACCATGAGTATGAAACAAAGAAGTGGTTGTGGGAAGCTCCCAACAGTCTGCCATATGTGTAGGAGGGTGCTCTGGAGGTGCCATAGTCTCTAAAAACTCATCAACTGCCGACCAATCGATCTTATGACTCATGAAACCATCTTGACCTTTTACCTGCTCCCTTGGCTCATGAGTTAAGTAAGCCAAAATTGTATCAAGATGTCGCCCAATATTATCAACAGATTCGTTAAAGCTTTGTTCATGAGCATCAAGGTTCTGCACATATGTAGCCACATTCTGTGAAAAGGAAGCAGTACTCTGCGCAAAGGATGCAATAGCATTAGTCATAGAAGCAACCGAATCTTCAAGAGACTCACCTTGAGATGTTTGCAACGGAGGATCATAATATGAATATGAGGAAGCTTCAAACCCATTGTAGGATCCTTCTTGAAAATATGGATGGCTATTCCACTCAGAGTAGGGAGGATGCTCCCATGCCAGATTGTAGGCTAGCGCATAATGATCATTCCAATGCTCTTGATTTGCTTGATATTCTCCAAACATACTATTTTGATCATAGTAACCATGATATTGCATGCTTGGACATGTCTCCGATGAATGACTAACAGTAGAGCATATGAAACACACCTCATAGGATCGCTGCCACATTTGAAAACAAAAGAAAATAAAAACAAGTTAGTAATTTATACAAAAATAACAAACACAAACAAAACAAGTAATTAGAAAACAATAGTCCCCGGCGACACGGCGCCAAAAATTGATAGCTAAATTAAAAGCTATTTATTTTCCTTATTCACAACTAGATTGTCGTTTATAATATGGGCAAATAAGGGTCATTCTCGCAAAGGACTAAATGAATCTAACTACTCAAACGATGTCACAAAAGTAGACTACTGATCCTATTGAACAGCAGTCGAAAAATAAAAGAAAAACCTAACCTAGACTACTCAGAAAAACACGAAAATTTACAGAGGTGTACTAGACACACAGAAGGTCACACACACAAAATTTCAGATGATTTGAGGTTGATTTGTTATTTCAAATAAATACTAGAAAACAGAGGACAGAAAGTGACGAAAACTGGTTTTGGGAAACAATGAAATAAAACTAGCCAGGGGAGATGCTATCCACCCCGAAAATCACACACAACATACTTTGTCCAATTTTTGACCAACTAACTCAATTGAAGATGCTCAAATTGACTCGGTACGCTTAAGCACAATCTATTACTCTTTCTTACTGTGTACATTAGGCAGGAAGTGCTCTACACCTAAACTATTCTCAAACATTCTGGGTTTGAGGAAGAAAAAATTTGCTTTTGCTTTTGTTTGTACGCAGCGAATTTTGTTTTTGGTGTTATGAAATTTAGGTTTCAGGTTTTCGGGTTTTAGAAGATACAAGTTCGACTGGCTCTGATTCAATACGATCTGGAATGCTTCAATGTATATTCTTCTCCATATAAGAGGTTTATATAAGTTGTAATGCTAATAGGAAAATATTTCCTACACCTATATATAATATTTAACTTACACATACAAGGAAAGTAAATATTTATAAATATTCTACAATTAGCTGAGACATTTGTGGTGTTGGCTGCGGGTCTGAGCCACAGAGTGATTTGGATCATCTGTCACACAATCCCGCAGTTATTTTCTCAGCACCCGACTTATTTTCACGCTATATAACCTCGTAGCTCTGCTGGTTACTTCTTGGACGAAAAGGTGGAGACATGCTAATGTACTTCGAATCGGCTGTGGAATGCCTTGTTCTCTGCTATGTTGCATTGCTGGTTGCAGCTTGAGAAGCACAGGTTGAGTGTGGTCAATAACACACCTGTATTTCTCGAGAATGATACAGAAGTGTCGAGTACATTTTGGCTAGTTCTACAGCTCTTCCTCTCTGGGGCTAATGGAAGGGCTAACGGCTAATTGAGGACGGATTGTTAATGTTCTCGCTGATCAAGCTCGAGGTGACAAATTCATAAATCGACAGCACCCCATGTCTGTGACTTCGTTTTGGAAATAGGAAAATTAGAAAATTGGTTACTGCTCTTACCCTTTGGTTGAAGAAGGTTAGGGGCGAAAATGAAAAATTGAAAATGCAGAACGTGGAAGTAATCAAGATTGACATAAACGCGAGTTGAATTCGTAAGTATTATTTGTCTTTGACATTCTTAAACCTTGCTAACGTTTTCTATTATGTTCGGGTTCAACTACTATTTGAACCCATCAAATTTCGCTCCACAGATTGTACCCTTCACTATGATATTTGCTATAAATAGCAACTCAAGTTTCTATTGCTCCTTACCCCCTTTTTACTTGTATGCAAAGGATACATCAGATAAATCCGTGGATGAAGAAAACAAAGAAAAGTTATTTGATTACTCCTTTCTACTATACATGGATTCTTATTGGTATTCTCTTGTTGAATCCAAATATGAAAAACTAAAAAAAAAAAAACATGTTGAATTTAGGTATACATTCCTTCAACCAACAATTTATGCTAATAAAGATTGTAGTACCGACTAGTACCTTTGTGTCTGCACGCAAGCTAAGTCAGTTTTCTGGTTTCAATCAACATTATTCTCCGTTCCTGATGGAACTGTCAAATGCAATAACACAATGTAGCTATTTCAAATAGCTCAAGAGCTTCCTTGCCTTCGTTTTTCAACATTGAATTGAACATCCACAAGGTTTGTTATTCCTGCAGTTATCTTTTGGCCTGCTTTTACCGGACCAACACCTTTGGGAGTGCCTGCAAATCACTTCCAGGATCATAATTTGTTGGAACATAAAACAGTTTCCGGATGCTGAAAATGAGGAAGAATAAGAAGAAAATGTCAAATGTAACTTCATACCTGTTAGTATTACATCTCCTTCGAGAAGTGTCATAATGGAGCTTATGTGGCTGATGAGAAATGGGATTTTAAATATCATATCCTTGGTTGAGCCTTTCTGCCTCACTTCTCCATCCACCTATCAGGGAAGCAAATCAATTTGAACAAAACAATTAGGAGAGACCAATAAATACGTAGATGCTAGGCTACTAATAAACTAGGAAGCAATAAGAACCTTCAACCAAAGTTCCAAATCATCAGGGTCTGGCACTGTTGCTAGGGAAAGCTGCATGAAGTTTGAAGGGTTAAACAATTGGATGTACTGACATATACATATACAAAAATGGATGCTCAGTTCATATAGACTGAATTATTCATCTAAAGCTCTGCTATACGCAAAAAGGAAGACAATCAATGATAATAATATTACAACACCTTTATGTGGAACAAATCGTTTACAACAGATTTTATAATAACAAAGAGAAATCAACAAAATGCAACACAATGTTTACCACAGAACTGATTGGTGTGAAGGTGTCCTGCCCTTTAGCTATGGTCCATGGAAGGCCTGCAGACTGCATCAGGAATTAACTTGTATTAATAACGTGAACAGTTATGTACTTACACTACTTGTATTCCAAAACATACCTAGTCTTTGAAATCCATTTGAACAGGATATATAGAGCAAAGCATGTTAAAACCATAAACATCCAAAACAAGATTGCAGGTCGAGAGTTTGAACTAATAACACTTCATACGAACACTCTAAATGAGTTAACTTGGTGGTGTTTTTCAAAGTTTCTAGAAAGATTAAGGCACCTCTTGGTTTATTACAGTTTTTAATCCAATATTTATTTGCCTCTACCAAGCATCATGTGCATTGATCCACATTGACATACATATGCTACTGCATCAACTTCTAGGATTACATTGATCATAACTCCACAGCTATCTAGAGTATATCATCCTAATTCACACACTACGAACTATTACGGCATAAAAATGATGATTACCTTAGCAGTAGCTTGAATTTCTCTGGCAGTCATATCAAGAGCAAGTGCATAACCTTAGAACATTATGATTGTCTCTAATCAGATCCCAACTCAAACAAGATCATCTCTTTAACATCAAACTAACACAACAACCAATCAAATAGTAAACAACACAACCAATAAAAGACAATTACCACCAACGTATTCCATGGCCTTGGCCTGAGGAACATCCCGAGCTTTCTTGGATATAACGACGGCCAGCTCCACCTCATGGTCCAACGACTCAAGTGGGTGAGGGATTTCGATGGTGCCTCCGTTTTCCAAGTAAGACGACGTCGGTTTGAGGAACAGCACAGGCTCCTTCACGATCAGAATCAAAGATTGGAAACTGAAAACGGAAAATTAGATGCGGAAAAGAGTGGGAAGAGAAGAAAAGAGGGGACCTTAGGGACAGCGTTGCCGAGCTCTTTGGCGTGGGCGGCGTAGTTTCTGCCGACTCCGATGATTTTGGTGCCCACTTGCAGAAGCCTACTTGCCATGTTTTACTGTGTTTTTCACTCCGACGACGACAATGTCAAACTCAAACTCTCCGCTGTCGTATTCTTCTCTTCACTTACCAAAGAGTCGGGCTTTACTAGCCAATGTGTTCCTGCCCTTCCAATTATTCAACGATCTAAATCATCTCAAAAAAAATAATAATAATATGTTTTAAGATATTTCATATGTATTTTTCGGTCTTATGTCGTCAGAATATATAGTTGAAATAAGACTATTGTTATAAATATTATAATCTATGTGGCTGTCCACGTAATTACTCATTAGTTATGTAGTCTGATATAAACCCTACCTCTATATAAAGAGGCTAATGAGAATGAATGAGTAGACTTTTACCTCCTTCCAACTATTCCCTCTGTGTCTTCTCTTCTTCTTTTCTTTACTTTACAACACGTTATCAGCACGACTCTACCATAGAGTTGATAACGTCAAAACCCTAAAAATCTCATATTTTTCTTCTGCCGCTAGCTATAGATTGACATGCTAGCACGCACATCCTTGTCCATGTTGATTAGATTCGATGATGATCAAAGAGTATTTGGTGCACCCTCAATTGGTTTTTATGCCCAATTCATGATCTATGAATCATAGCTTTTCATGTATATCCATGTTATATATAATCGTCATGTTTGCTGTTACCATTCTTCTCATGAATAATCAGTAATCCTTTTTGATAACTGCATCACATGATTATAATATTGTCTTTACCCATTTTAGATGTAGTTTGTTGTATATACATCCATTTATCTGTTTTCTTTGTTCGACATGCACCTCTCATATACAACCATGACATTGAGATTCAATATATGGTAATTGAGCAATGCTCAGTTTTATTTCCGTTTCAGTTTTCTATTATTTACTATGCCCACAAGACTTTCCATTATGTAGCAAATATTTCCTTATGTATACGTTCCATTATGTATCTTGTTTGGCCTATTGTTTGGTGGTTTTGCAATTCTATGGAACCTATATCATAATATATGTTTCAATTTTATTATTTGAGAGTAAACTCATGGTTCCACCTAGTTGTGAATTATGTGATCATATCAAAACCTGAAGTCTCTTGATCAAACTATAGAGGGCTTGAAGTTCCTTTAGTAATATAATAGAATTGCGACATGAAAACTTCTTCTCAATGCTTATGAAATTAACAAGGACCAGAAGTTCCTAATGAGTTATACAATGATCAATATCACATCGTGTGATCCCAAGGGCTGGAAGTTCCTCACCTTATCTTGATATTATTATCTTGTACAATTAAAGGAGATAAACAAGATTATCGATCATATTGGTGAATTTAACCAGACCAGAAGTTATGTGTATTGTTTTCGTCCATGGAACCAGAAGTTTCCTATTACAATTTATTTACTTTTTGTTCTTTACAATTTCCTATTTTGTTATACACTTTCCTTTTAGTACAATCTTTTAAATTTTATTATTATTCATTTGGGCCAACAACCCTACATCTCGATTATATGAATTTCGAGTGTAATATTTTTGGACCAGAAGTTTCAAAATATTACATTGTGGAACCCAAAGTTCTAATAGTAAATATTCGAACCTGAAGCTTTAATTACACATATGATTAATGGCTCCAGAAGAGCACATAGAGTGCTAAATTTATCTAATAACTTGTGGCATATAATTATATCACGAACCAGAAGTTCATTGAACCAAATACATTATTTGGCTTAACAAGTTATGTCATATTTTACTTATAGTGTTGCCTGGAATCAATAATAAATTTTGAATAAGTTACAAGTTTTGATGACCACCCCCATATTTTTGAGTTGTCACCTCAATGAGCCACTCCTCTTGTCGTGAGGGGGAGAAAGATTGTTCTTGAAGAACAATGTAAATTGGTGCGAGTTGTCTATCCACCGTCTTATTTTGGTTTTGAGAAATATCTCAGCAAATGAGTTGATAAAAGATCTTGATAAAATTATATGTTAAATGTTAAGGCATCTGCTTGGGTTAAAGTCCTAGGGACAAACCATATTAACACATTCAATATGTGGGATGCATATGTACCTAAGTGACATGGTTCTCCTGAAGAGAATATAAACTAATCAATGTTAGAGTTCCTAATATGGCTACACATACAAAGGTTGTAGGTACGCCATTAGAGAATAATATCTTCATTGACACATGAATTTATTGTTCTTGACCTCAAACTTGGTTTTGGTTCGCCACCCGCCAATGAATATCTCACTCAAAAGAAAGTGATAGAGCTTTAAACGCGTGTTAGCGCATGGTCATAATATGACAGTCATCCCGCCGTTATGGGGAGAATAAGACTATTGTCATTTGAATAACGACGTGAATTTCAGTGAAATGTATCTACTAGGTCTAAAGTTTTAAGCTCCTGGAAATGGAAGATTATACATGTTCTTTAATGGTATACATGATATTACAAGTAAAAGATCCACATTCGCTAGATAATATTTTTCCTAAAAGTGACAATATTTGCCCCAGAAGTGGCATGGGTACCCAATATCAAAAATGCATGCATATAAGAATGTGTGGGATATTTAAATGATGATCATCTATGACAATTTACAAATGGTAGCTACCAAAAACTATTAAGGACTGTATTAATCGATGCTATGCCACGTTTCATTATGCATGTCGACAAAACATATTATTGGTCAAATTGGAAAGAAGCAATTCCAATGAAACTAAATATTTGAAACGTGATGAGATATTTTGACCTTAAACCCTATAGATACAAAAGAATATTTATCACAGTGAACATATATCACTATGGTGCAATGTCTACAAAGAACATGAGATTATGAATCTGCCCTTATACGAATGATCGATACTTTTCTATAAGTACAGTGTTACATGTAACTGTTACATGGATGAGAGACTTATGACATGTTGTCATCGTATATTATGAGGGCCTTTAAAGACACATTAATTCCCAGAAGAGCGTATCGCTTGTCAAATCCTTAAAAGATTCAAGTACATGAATGATTCTAATGTAATTCGATCCATGAATACTTGAGAGAGCCTGAAGCTAATTCATGGAATCAAATAGTCTAAAGCTAGCTCATATATACTCATTCCGTTATAATTAACGTGATCAAAATTGCCTCAATGAGTACTATGATTGGACTACAAATTCGAATTCGAATTATGATCATTATGTTGCTACATATTCTAACTTTCAAAGTTATGAATTACTTAGAACTCTTGAAGAGCTTATATGAGACATATCACTACAGAAAGATATTATTGTGTATGGCTAGATATACCATGAGATATTTCAATGTTTTAATGTCAATTTGCTTATCTTGTTTAGCTATTACTTAGTGTATGAATTTGGTCATACGACTCAATGAGGTAAGACCTATTTATAATCGTTTAGATTTGTTAGTATTGTTTCAACTTTGCAGGTTTAAAATTTCATGATGAGCTCCTATATGCAAAACACGCATGGTCTCACTTTAGTGATGGACAAATCAAACCGTTATTTACGGTGCATGAAGTTTGCAACGTTCAGGGGAAGATTCTCATCAGGGGGAGCATCCAGAAGTATGCTACCTAAGACATATGTGTGTTGTACTCTTTTTCTCCTTCGACCAAGGTTATTTTTCTCCCATTGGGTTTTTCTTACCTGGCAAGGTTTTTAACGAGACAACATTATTCACTTCTAATTTCATCATTCATTGGTGGACATCCAAGGGGGAGTGTTAGAAATATTATAATCTATGTGGATGTCCACGTAATTACTCATTAGTTATGTAGTCTGATGTAAACCCTACCTCTATATAAAGAGGCTAATGAGAATGAATGAGTAGACTTTTACCTCCTCCCAACTATTCCCTCTGTGTCTTCTCTTCTTCTTTTCTTTACTTTACAACAACTATATATTTTTTATCATTACCATATTAGTACTTTGTAATTCTCTATATAAAGGACTTATATCAATGAATAAGATGATAATTTTTTATTCTCTTACTAGATATCTTTGTCTCTACCTTTTATTCTTGTTCACGTTATCATGCACATTGTTCTAACCCTAGAACTAATAGCCCACCATTTGTTTTCCGAAACCCTAAAAAACGTTTTTCGGCTCCTCTGTCCGACCGCCACCGCAGCCTGTTTTCTCGGCTGTCGTCCGACATCACCTGCTACCAATCCCTTAGCCGCCCGCCGCCTATCAACGATTCTTGGTTTCCTCCGACTACAATTTTTGACTTCTTCAAGCGTTTGAAGTTTCAAAATGTATGTTTTGAAACCTTAAACTTTTCCATGTTCAATAACTCGGGGAGGATAAAATTATTTTCTCCATTCTATGCTTGGGATTTTGTGCGTGCAGGTAAAAATCCCAGAATTTTATTCGTGGGTCAAGAGTGTGTTTGATCATTCTTGTTTTCTTGTCCGGGTTGTGTGTGATCAACCCCAACCTTTCTCCGGATTGTGTTTGATCAATCCGAGGCCTTTTCTGAATTGTGTTTGATCAATTTGCGGCTTTTCCGAATTGTGTGTGATCAATCCGTAAGACAAACCATTAAAAAGTATCATTTGTGACCTCTATCAAGTCTCATAACAGCTTGGTTTTGTATGCAAGAGCAACGTAACATTCTACTCATCTGAGTTGTGATGTAGTTAATGCCCAAGGCGATTCTTCGCTTGCTATCTGTGGAACCTTTTTATTGAAAATGATTAAACCATATGTTTTGACCACCAGGCTAATAAGCCTAGATGCCGAGATTTCACATCTCACGCGCTCAAAGTTTTGAAGCGCCACATCGACAAAAGCCTTCAATAGCAATCTGTGCAAAAAGTAATGACCACAAAATACTGTAAAATGCAGTTATGGAGTGTTTCTTAAAACGTCCATCTAACTCAACTTGTTGAGTTATTAAGTTAAGTGGATTGCTTACCACCTTATTTGACTACATATCGTCGATGATATTCTGTGGCATCCTGATTCATAATCTTTAACAGAATTGCATAAACGCTAATGAGATAAACATATTAGCATGCACACGTGGGATTAACCCCTAGTGTGGTAAAGGCAATGTGGGTCACGACGGTAAAGAAGCCACGCTGAACTCTAGAAAAGAGGGGGAGGTGCCGTATAATGGCGACACTCCCGATCTAGACACCAATCTGTCAAAACTACTCATGTCAGCTCTGAACAATGCAACCGTATGGATCTCTAAATCACTGGTTAAGGAGTTGTCAAGCGCATCCTCAAATTGTGAATGCATACAAAAAGGTACTGAAAATCAATATCAGGACAATAACGTCATCCTCATGATCGCAGATTTCAAAGATTCGGATCCAACTCTAGCTACCCTTGACTTTGACGTCATTAGCTAGACATTGATTTTCTTTCTAAGCTATATGTAATAAGACGTCGTATCGATGTCCTTTGTTTATTCGAGACCTTGATATATACACACATTAGCAATAATGAATGTCTTGAGAATTTTTCGAAGTTATAAAACTATTCTCCTTTTATGGTTCGTATTGATTTACAAACAAGATGTACATTTTTACATCGCCCTTAAAAGCATGACATATTTACAATCTACATGGTTAGATTATGCCGTTTTGGTCTCTTTCAAGTGAAGATGACGCACGGCCTTGCATTCTCAAGGAGGATAGCCAACGTGTTTCTGATTAAATCTTCTACCCTATAGCGGATTTTCCATCATTAATTGTTCAACTAGGCTCATCCAAGCTCAGTGTGATGTCTTCGAATTGTCCGAAATTAAGGAGATAATGGTTTCAAGTGTGCCTCGCACTACCGACCCTCCACGGACATGCCTGGTCATACTGACTTGGAGTTACCGAAAACTTTTGATTTTGGATCCGCATACGCTATTAAACCAATTTCCGTCTTGTAAAAGACGTTGAAGACTTATCAAAACTAGACAATTATCATCATGATCGAATCCTCTAGGTCTTCTGAGTTAGTTTTCGCTAATTAATCATAGAGTTTACGACCTTGGAAAGACCAAAAAGACTTGATTTTGATCATATACACGTCATTTTGGCTTCGGCTTATGCCCACATGCCATCCGCAAACTTCAAAGCTTTGCCAATGCCAAATCTACGAAAAACAACAATCTGTCCCTTCTAGACAGTCAACATCGTTTGAGCTTTTCGTAGCTTCTTTCAATCCCTCTAAATGGTTCAAGTAGAACTATTTACTCTCCTATCTACTCCATTTTGTAGATATGTCTCATAGAAATATTGAGTGCTTCGCAGATAGTGGAACTACTCATAACATTCTAAGGCACAGGCAACTATCTCTGGATTTTGTGTCTTGTAAATTTTTTGTGACTACAATAAATGAATCATACCGGTCATTTAGGGATACGACTTAGCTTGCATTTTGATGCCTCATGGCATCATGATCAACGTCACAGATTCCTTCTATGAATTGAGAGGCAACTGAACCATGTTGAGCTTCAATGACATTCACGCTAATAGTTTTCATTTGAAAACACATTATAAGAATGAACAAGAATTATTTTGTGTATACCTTCTCATGAATGCGGACTGAAGCGCATCTTGGAGAAGTTGATGAGTCAATTTAGTGGACTGTATGTCACTGCGATTCGAGTATCGAATCTCATGTTGTCGTTAAACATGATATTTGGGACACCGACTCATATAAGCTTCAGTTTTGACCAATTCAGGTCATCTTGGAAGAGATATAATGATCCAAATTTTGAGAAATTTTCATGGACATTCATTCTTCGACTCAAAACGAAGACATTCGAGATCTAGCTTCTCCATGAAGCATGATGGTGACGCCATGGTTGTAAATGGCAGCACCCTGGGGACATTGACGTCACCCGAACACGGCTCCAACTTCCCGGAGGCCGTCTGGTCAATTCCTTAAGAAATTGAGATGCACTAACCTTCCCTCGATGTCTCATTGGCCCCCCTGCAATGCTCATTGCTCGTTTTGAAAGCTTATTTTTAGCTAAATTAGGAGTGAGACTCTCCTACGCTAAATGACATAAAGTGAACATTCCATTCTTATATCAAACTATGTAGATAGATATAACTAACCTTTTTCAAAGAAAACAAATATACAACTAAATTGCGAACACCTTTTTATGCTTTATGGTGTTGGTTGAAGTCTTAATACACTGGTTACGTGTTGCACTATTATCTACTACTTATGCTGCTTATAATTCTATGAGCTAATTACCCATTTTTTAAAGAAGTTTATCGGGATATAAGTTGAAGTGTCATGTACCCCATGTTTACACGCAACACGGTCTCACCGAGGCTACGACCAAGCAACTTTAGTTTGTCGCTCGAACATTATTAATATGCACCAATCTTTCTATTACGTCTTGGGGCTATGCAATATTTGCATGCAGCTTAACTATTCATCTACGATCCACCATCATTGAATATTGTTGTATTACAGCTCGTGACTGTGTACCAAGATTGATACTAAATTGCAATCCTTAAGCTCAAACAGGATTGAAACAGATCTCCAATCTTTGAGCTTGGCTAGATGTTTTTTCTAGGTGCTAAATCGCAATGCTGTTGCGCACAATGATGGGTCATTTGACATGACTAAGTTTAGATTGGATATGAACCTCCACCTATAATCCACTTATGTAGAAACCTTGTCAGGCAATCTCATTCACCGCTAAATTACGGATTATCACTTTAATGAGACAATATTCCTGCCTTTAAGGGAAGATAAAAACACGTGTTCAAGTGGAACGATGTGAATTTTCGTGGTTGTTCCCCACTAAGTCTCATCTTGATCCCAAATGCTTAAAGTGTTAGATGACGAGATCACATGCTGCAAATATGTCTGCAAGGAGTTGGTCTTGATGCCATCACCATGGATGGTGATATGGTGACGCCATATAGTGACAAAATTGGTGTCACAAGGTCGTGTGGCTCCCCAAAAGGAGGGAGACCCTTAGGTTTGATACTTTCTCGCACTAGGATTAGCACAACCTGATCCATTGATCAGCGATACTCAAATCCCTCTCATGAAGTCTGAATTGTGATTATCGTTGGGGGACACCTCAATGTCAAATCCAATCCATATAAAAATCTCTAAAAGTATTACATTAGTGTACATGAGGACGTGAGATAATGAGTCTACTATCGAACCACCACTCGTTGATGAATATCAACTTAGTTGATTGGCCTAATGGAAAGATGAGATCTACCATTAACAAAGAGATAGGTCATTGGGGAGGTAATGCTGACACCGCAAGCTAAACTCTATCAACTATGTCTTTGTTAGATAGCGTAGTGAGAACAAAAGCTTAGACTCACCTTATGGCGCAAGGTCTCTCACAAAGACGCACTGTGATCGACTACTATGAGATATGCTCTCGTAATGGATGTCATTGAACTCCACTACTTTGTTAGTTTGGTAGTTTCCGAATAACTGAACATGCAGCCTATAAATGTGGTCATAATAACATCTCTATGAGATAAAATATATACATGAAGGTCTTAAACCGATTTCATTCATCTGAATCAGTGTGGCTCTAGACCACAAGAGCACCTGTTTGCTAAAGGTATTGAACACATAGACTCTACTTGATTTGGAAGGGATATGGTGAATTATGCTTTTGCGTGTTCATTCCGGATTTACATGGACTCTTGATAGATCAAGAGATGCTAATATGTATCAACATCCGAAGTTAGAATGAAAATATCTTGGAAGACACGATCTCAAAAAGACACTTGATGATTGTATTGATGATGATTTTCCATCAATCGGCTTAGGAGCTCTATAACTAGTGAGGCCTACATATACTCCCATAATTAGTCAAAGTCTTTGCTCTAAAGAGAGATCTGTTGTTTTGTCTAAAGAAAAATGACAAATATGTGTTAAGAGATAGAGTTCTCATATAAGTATAATAAGACGCATCAATGTACTCAACACAATAAGAAAGACTTGACATCTAATTCGCTATGAAAAGTTATAAAGTTAAGTGTAGATATGTGCCCATGCAACATTAATGTAATGGCAGTAGCTCATTTTTCAATACTTAATGGTATGAAAGGTTGAGACTTATTTTATCCCTATATAAGAAAGACACATCAAAAGTGAAATCAGAATCTCCCAAATTTAGTAGGTCAAATTATACGGGACCTACAGGAAATCTCACTCACTGGAAAATAGTGAATTTGGTACCATTGGAAAGGTCTATGTGTCTACTTTCCAGGGACACAAACCATTTGATCATACCTATCATATTGAGTGAGTTATGGCTATTTTCGTAAAGTAGGACGAATCTGTTCGAGAATCTAATTTTGGCAAAACAGTCAACTTCAACGGGACTTTGTGGATAGCTCCTGACGAACCAAAATGTACGTAATATACGGTTGGAAAGCTAAATGAGTCTAGTTTCCAAAACCGTTTACGGTTCATTCATACGTATTTCCTAGAGGAAGTTACAACTGTTCTAGTACCTCATGCTCATGCTGTGCGGAAATCTGATTTCTAGTACGAACTTATGTTTTGAGTTTACAAGCGACCTTCTCCTCAAGATCTAAGTGTAAAAGATCATGTTTGAGGACAATACGGCTTGATCTAGTTAATCATTGCCTAATGCCACATTTGAAGACATGTTAAAGAGCATTGACATGTTAAGTTATTGAAATTTCCGTTATTTGTAAGAATCATGAAGAGCCCTATGATTGATGTAAAGATCAGGGGGATGTGCGAACTTCAAGGGGAGTCTAGCACATACATGTCGCTATCAAATGTGAAGGGTGAGTTGTACTCTTTTTCTCCGACGATCAAGGTTTAGTTTTTCTCCCACAGAGTTTTTGTTCATTGACGAGGTTTTTAACGAGGCGATATATCAGTACCACCGGCATACCGGCGCGCGGCCTAAGGTGGAGTGTTCTAGGATATTCCATATGTGTGTCTTGGCCTTATGCTATCAGGATATGTAGTTGGAATATGACTATGTATTATTTATCATTACCATATTGGTACTTTGTAATTCCCTATATAAAAAGCTCGTATCAATAAATAAGATGATGATTCTCTATTCTCTTAATAGATATCTTTGTCTCTACCCTTTATTCTTGTTAATAATAATAATAATAATAATAATAATAATAATAATTATATCGTCATCAGATGTACTAGAGATGCAAAATATAAGCAGTATTCAACATCAAAAAGCAGGGCCGGCCGAGATTTTGGGGGCTCGAAGCGAAAACAAATATTGGGGTTGCTTGTCAAAAAATTGGGACTCCCTTAAATCTTTACTTTAGTTTAATGCTATCACTATAACATGATGATATCAAACCTGACAAAAACGACAGACCCAATTGCAATTGAATATACTCCCATACGACAATATTACTATCTTTTATCAATGATAACTTCGAATTATAAGGTAAAACAAGTTTGCTACAACATATATGATATTACACAATAGGTCATGTATTATGCCATTCATTTGTCAATAGTTGTTTTGTGAAGAGAA
Source organism: Fragaria x ananassa (assembly GCA_034370585.1). Classification (NCBI taxonomy): domain Eukaryota; kingdom Viridiplantae; phylum Streptophyta; class Magnoliopsida; order Rosales; family Rosaceae; genus Fragaria; species Fragaria x ananassa. The sequence goes on along the minus strand of CP139762.1, from coordinate 21,060,653 downwards.
ACAACTACAAAAGGAAACAAAAATAAGAAGGGATTGGACTATGAATTGAAATCAAACATTCAAAAACTCAAACCAAAACCTATCTCATAATCAGTCTTCCGAATTGAAATCAAAACTTTTCTCATTCTTATTCTCAAGTTCTCAATTATGAAATTGCAAAAATCATAGGATTGGACTCATTAGAAAAGGAGGACAGAGGTTACCTAAAAACAGTTTCGTGACTTTTGTCTGAGAAAGGTCGAGGGTTGCAGCAAGGAGACCTTGGTATGAGAAAAAACGCATGCGCACTTGATTAAAGAAGAGTTAAAGAAGATGTGTGTGTTTGGACGTTTAATATGCCTATATATATATATAATTTTTAATATATATGTCTGATTTTTTTTTTTTGGGCTCTTAAATTTAGAGGCCTAAAACAAAAACTTGGTTGGCATAAACCCAGGGCCGGTACTGTCAAAATGTTCAAAGCATAACATGTTTTAACCACTCACTTAATGTGATAAGTTTGGTCGACCAGTATAGTATAGAACTCTCATGTCTAACGTATTATCTCAACTTTTAACTAACAGCATATTTGAGCGGTTTTGGGGTGTGTTCATCTACGGCAAGAGATTATGCCGGTTTGTTATAATACTCTCCGATGACAACTAATTTGTGTGAGAAAAAAAAAAAAAAAAGAAGGTTACTTTCGACCAAAAAAAAAGAAAAAAAAGAAGGTTACTGGCATTTTTCTTTTCGCTACGTGTAAGTGTCTAGAGGCTTAGATTGACAAATATATAGCAGATACCATATCATTATGTTACAAGTTGATGACTCCACAACCTATGTGAATTGTGAGGGTCCTGCATTGAGCAATTCCAACAATACACAACAGTGTCAATTAAAACTCTCACATCACACAGGATCACTTTGTTCCTTCTCAACACAAAAGGGCTGAAAACTAGGCGCAGGATTCTGCTGAATGTGTTCCCTAGTAGCCTTATATGCAACCTTGCTGGATTCCCCATTTTCGGATTGATGGCGGGACCTGAACCAAAGCAAATTACATGTCAGATGTGTCCTTTACAGTCCTATGCTGTGTTCATTATTGACCTGAGTATATCAATTCATTACCGTTGTCGAAAGTTGGGACGTTGGCTGCCAAGCAAGGGAGTTGAACAAGATGCGGTAAGGTGAGTTGCAACCTCTGAACAAGATGCGTCAACGTGAGTTGCATTCTCTGATAAACTTTTAGTCAACTGTCAAATCAGCAAACAGAGAGCTGAGCTCTTTGAACAAGTTCTTTAGAAGAAAGAATTTGCTCTAGTTAAGTCCTGGAAGAGCTTACTTACAGTTCTTTTGCCCAAACTATGTTCACTTGCTGGCTCAGCTGGGGTACTGGTAGCTCTCTTTCTTCTTTCATTTACTAGGATAGTTGCACATTTGCATGTGAAAACTATTAGTGCTGCTCCGAGTGAAAACACTATAATGGACTCGATGACAATAGCTGATCCGAAGCCTGTATCAAACACAACAGACATCTCATAAATGGGTGATTTAAAGAACCAAAATAAGTTGTACTACCAAGATGTCCAGAGAGAAGCACTTTAGCCCTCATTTACTGATTTTAAGATCCAAAGGTAATATCAACAGAATCACTCATTAGTCTCCCCTACATAGATCGCAACTTACCACGAGCCACAAGTGAACTCATCGGCCTTCTTCTTATAAGATTTAGAGAAGCCTCAGCAAGTAAGGGCACTGATATATGTTCGGAACAGTTACAATAACACCCATAGTTTCCCAGGTCATTCAATGTCACTGTCAAGATGACATCTTGTTTTCCTCCACCCTATGCAAAAACAAACACGTTGGACTCAACACAACACACAATTCCAGGTTTAAACAAAAACAAACGATTACAAACAGTGGAATAAGGCATTTACACACATGATAAAACATCTGTTGCATAACAGCATTGCATTCATTAACTGTTGCATGTAATCTTATTCCCTTGGCTTTGACCATGAAATGCTTTGAGATGGTAACATATGTCTGAAGAGGTAGCCACTGGTAGCTATTCTTAATCTTCACTTCTACTGTAGTGATGAGCTCAGCGGGTAGGCTGGTTACCAAATATCCATCATTAACTTCCATCGAGAAGATGACCAGAAAAAGGGATTCGTTACCTGAAATATTATCCAGCAACAGAACATCAAACTAGCCATATGTGAATTATTCCATTCCAGCTTAATTCAATATATAATTATATATTAGTATGGTCTTATCTAACCATACCAGGGAACGCAAGAAGATCTGGATCTCCAATGTAGAACTCAAACTTGTCTGTTTCTCTGTCATATATTAGTGACTCATCTTCATTGCTTTTCAAAATAATAAACTCAGGTGCATGAATAAAAGGAGGATCATTGATAGGTTCCACAAGAACTGGGATATGCAAATCATTTACTCCATTCCTATTCCTCGTAGTGAGCCGAATTGTATCATAGCCACAGAAGTTCTCATTTCTGACTCAAGGAAATTGAAAAGTAATGTTATTGATATAACAGGATATGACAAAATTATACATGTCTTTGTGATTGGGGAATAAGATCAGTAAAAGTACCCATAGTACTGAATTGACTGAAGGGCAAAATTGATTACTTCCACGCTGCCTTCTAATATCAACCCGTTCACTCCTCCATCCTCTTTGTATACAGAAAGTCCATTCCAAATGGGCTCCCAGAATTGCATTAGCATGGGAGACAGATATACTGTCCCAGATTGAGCACTAATATTAACAGAGATGTTCTCCATCATGTCAGAATATCTTATCATAAACCCAGAGAAGCCACTGCAAATAGCAAAAAAATCTATAATTACACAGCAATACTTGAAAATGTGTGATGGATTAATAGTAAATACCGTACCCAAATTTTGGATTAATCTCATCTTCAGCGGCTTGCAATTCACTTGGAAAAGAAACAACTTGTGGTGGGATGGTGAGAACAGATATGTTTACAGGAGCAGTAGCAAGATTGCCGTTTATATCAGACATAATGTACACAAAGGAATCATTGCCATAATAGTCTTTATAAGGTGTATACCGGATGAGCTTCCCATACTCGATAAGGGAACCATGACCTGGCTGACAAACATCAACCAAGTAAATTTCCAAGAAAATTCATTTATGGTTTAGGCAAAATGTTGTTTGTGTGAAAATAATGGTAGATCAATTTAGTTGCTCATAATAGGCACCATCCTAAGAAATTATCTGGGAGAATAGAAAGGTGAATCATGATGGTTGTACCTTGGAGAATTCAACAACACTAGCATTATTTCCAGCAAAGTAATCATTGGCCAGAACATCAAAAGCGATTGACTCGTCCTCCCACACAGCAACTGTATCATTTTCGGCTTTAGGAAAATATTCGCCTGCAAATGACCACATCATTCAAGCCATTACACTGTGACAATGGAAGTAAAGGTAAAAATAATAGTATTAGTAATTTGAAACAGGGTGGAATATATCCAATGTAGAGAAAGAAATAATGGCATTCAAATCGATATACCACTCAGAAGAAAAAGAAGCTATGCTTGTTTAACATCTTGCTACTCTTTTAACTTACTACTGTAGACATTGATCCCAAAGGGGCAGGAAGAAATACGTTTGCCATCAAATGAAGCACAGATCTCATAAGTTCCAACCTCCTTAGCCATATAATGCACAGTGTATGACCCATCGTTATTGTCCACAAACAAGGAACTTGAAAAACCAGAACTGTTTACAGAAACAATCTCTAATTTCAGTCCAGATTGGTGTGACAAGACAGGGTTGAAAAATGAATCCCCAAGTTGCACTACAACTTCATTATTAATCATCCTTGCCACCTTGGGAGAAAATTTGACTACTGTTGAGCATAATGGATCAACACTCCCTGTATCAAATTTAGGAACCTATTATATCAGGTGAAATAAGAGGGTGAAACAGTGCAGCACTTCATGCAACCATTTACGACGACAAGATGACAAATAACATTTGTAATAAATAGTTGTCCAGGTCATAATAAGGAAATCAAAACCGCTTCCACAAACATCCTTTGAAATGATGCGACTTGTACACGATAAAAGATTCAAGCTTGAAACCTAACATATTATAAGACTTGGGTATTGACATTGACCTATAGATCAAATTAGAAGTTATAGTTTTCTAAGTCCGTATAATCAAAAGCGGTCTTTGTGCAGTGGTGCCAGAGAAATGTCATCTCATGTTATGCTCCATTAGCATTGGATTAATTCATTTTTCTATCCGGTAGTTCTTCTACTGCAAATTTTGGCTGAAATCATACCTGCTATAACTTGCTTGTAAAAGGGTTGGCCTCCATTCAGCACAATATTTCCACAAAATACAAGAATTTTGTAAGTCCCACTCTTCTCAGGTGTATATGCCACATTGAAAGCAGTTGCCAAAGTGCTGACGCCCCCAACAGTCTGCATTTAGAAACTGCACAAAGTTAAACTCTAAACGCTTGCGGAAATAGTATGTATAAAAGTAAATGCATCTGTGTATACACACTGTTCTTACAGAATTAATCGAGGTCACAGATGGTGAAGGAGCAAATTCTATTTGGTTGGTTGTACCATATCTTATTCCTCGAGCAGGTCCACTTCCTGACATAGAGACAAACATTTTGTGAAATATAATGAAAATCTTTAACAAGAGAAATAACTCAATGTTTGCTCGAATGCATGTACCATTGATGATCTGGATAAGAAATATGCTAGACTGCACATGGTAGAAGTCAATTTCCCTTAAGATTTGTATTTCAAGCCTCTCAATTCCAACTGGAGAGGGATTTTGATAAGCATCATTCAAATAAACTGAGAATTCTGATCTTTCTCCTGCCATGGAGCTATTTAAACCGGTTCCATTAACAACACTGTTTGTCCTATTGCAATAGTCTATCCGAATGTACACAAGAGAGGCATGTGTAAGGAAGAGCAAGAAATAACACCAATATGTTACTAAAACAAGATGAAACTCACCAACAAAGACGGTATATGCATATGGCATATTATGGATGCTTTTATCATGCTTCATATCTGATATAGTCAACAAAAAGTTGCCTGGTTCCAGATTGGTAAAAGAAAACAGCTGGATTCCAGCAGCCACTTCTTCAAAGTGCAAATCTGGAACAGGTATTGACAAATTTGTGCCTGTCTCGACAACTTCAGCATCAAATTCATATAGCCCTGGAACAAGGTTACCATATTGATCTTGCTGGTGTATAAAGATTTCCATCTTGGAATGTAATTGCCATGCATTTGGTTCAAAATCCCATTTCACCACACAATTGGAAACTTCAAGAGGTCCTGCAGTAACAATCAACTTATAATAACTACTATGGAAAATGAGCACATCTGTATGAAACAATCACATAATTGAATGGCTTCTTCATTGCCATTATAAACCATAAAAAAAGAGTTGTTTGAAGCCCAAATTGAAGATTATCCAACTCATCTTAATTTATGCAGTTGAGACAAATATGATAAGCTTGAAAAGATAAATATTGCTATGATACACCACCTGGGTTCACCTTAAATGGTAGTGGAGAGCCATTCAAGCTCTGATTACCACCTTCCACATATAACAAGAGGTCTCCAGCTTCTACCACAGTGAATTCCATGATGATATAACAGAAATGGTTCCACCCAAAGTGGGAAATGTTCGGTACGCTTGCAATGGAATCATTTGCATGAAAAACAGACACCGTAAAATTATGTATCCTTAGATCTTCAGTGGTTTCATTGATCTTATTCCCAAATGCATCCTTCGGAAGTATCTGTACTCTAGCTTGACCACCAGCTTCAAACTCATGGACGAAACCCAGCCATGAAGCAACACAGACAGATGGGTATATGTTCCCTTCAATAAAAAACATAAGAAGCAATGTGGCTAGTTAAACTGTTAAATACATACCAAGACTAAAATAGATAAACTGAATAGTTGAATTCTATAATGGATACCTGGATGAACTTGGAAATGTAGAGATGAATCAAACACTTTGTAGTGGTCCTCATTGATCAAAACGTTAAACAAACCAGCCGTCATTGTAGTAAATAAAAGCTTCCAACTAGAAGGTTCTCCTTCAAAATCTGAAAGAACCCCAGATACTATAGAGCTATTCCCAATCTTTCCATCAACTGTAAGAGTAGGCTTGAATGCATTCTTGTCAAGTTTGTCAAAGTTGTTCAGTGATCTGATCTTTATGGTTGCGATTTCACCGGCTACGTATGTGTCCTTATCGTCCAGCCAACTGAAAGTGAACTCGGGCACTGCTGCCTTCTCTGAAACAAAGAGAAACACAGAAGGTTAAAGACAAAGATGTAGTACATTTCAAGAACGGAAGAAAAGTTTTTGGCTCGAAGTTTACCTGAATATGAAAGTTTGGAGCCAAATGAGAATGCCAAGAGTGAAATGAATACGAGTACGTTCATTTTGTCTGCCATGAGAGAAAAAGCGAGAAGCTTGGGTTCTGCGGAGGATCAGTAAACTTCTTTTTTGTGATGGAAACTGCAAGTTAGATATGAGAGCGGTTTCTGACAGTTGAAAACAGTTTATAAAGTACCGTGTCCACTAAGAATATATTTTTTTTTTCTTTTGAGAACACTAAATACTCAGAGGAAGAAACACTGTTTTATTTTTGCTTCCTTCTTTCTTTTCTTCAATCCATTTAAGAAACAATAACAACCGGACATCATCTTCATTGTTCTGCTATACCGACAGTAAAATTCGTTTAGTTTTTAGCTTTCTATGAATCGTTCTTCATCTTCTGCAAAACCAAGTCAAAGAGCGCACGTGTATTTTATCAGAAAAGAAGAGCACATTTATTTATATACACAGTCGAATGAACTCCTCATCACAGGAAGTTTTCTTTGGCACATCGTCACAAAGTTTACATGGGTATGATGCATACTATTTGCGACATTATTTGTATTTAGATGAAGCACTAGAGTAAAGATGATGCCATACTGAGCTTTCACCTACAGCCTCGAACTTCTGTTGTATGGCCTCTTGATTCCGTAAACATCTTGAGAAAGTAAACTTTGCAAAGGTGCTCCTCCTTTCAACTCCAGCCGCTCAGAAAAACAAGTTTAGATTTAAGCACAGGACCAGTCATTTATGTCATATGCAACATGAGCAGCTCTGGATTCTCTATTAATTCTTTCCACTCTTTACAGAATCGGGCAACAGTTGCTCCGTCCAGCACTCTATGATCAGCGCCTATATTAACCTGACAAGAACAAAAAATAAACGTAACATTAGACTGGTCAAAGCCTCATGGTCCAACATTACAGATCAGCATGTTAGTATGTAACTCATTCTTCTGAATGATTCATTTGAGAGTCTAATAGGTAAGATGGAAATGGGATTTGTAACCATGAGGGATTTGGCCATTCTTCTCTTGCTTCTTCAGCCAATTAAGGGCATTGGCACGCAGTTTCTTAGAACATCATAATTTGTTTGGAAGGTGTTGTAAAAAAAAAACTTTTTTAATCGCAACAGAAACTTAAATGCTCACCGTCATAATTGACGCAGGATATATACTTCCATCGTCTGCAAATTGTGGAACCTTCTGAATTCGTCCAATTGCAATAATGGCAACCTCTGGCAAGTTGAGCAGAGGAGAACCATACTTCCCACCAATAGCTCCAACATTACTTAGAGTAATTGTTCCTCCAGATATATCTTCAGGCCTAAGCTTGTTTTCCAATGCCAATTGAAGTAACCGTGAAAGTTCCTTTGTTATCTATGTGCATCGTACATATAATTAATAAAGTCACCAGTAACCTACTGAAAACTAGTTATTAGCATATGTCATTCTACTTAACCAAACATAGAGGACCATTAACTTTGCATATAGAGGTGAAATGCCAGCATTTGTTAGTCGTTCATCTAAAAGTCCTGAATTCAAGCTACAACCATTAATATATTCTCAAATCCTGGATCTCCCACAAACGAACCAAGCAGGGTATATATCTCTGATATATGGTGGCATTAGCAGTTGAGGGGTGAGGGTGAGGGATGAGGGGTCATATAGAAGTATAGAACTAACCTCCATGATGGAAAGAGACTGAACATTCTTTATGTTTGGCACGACTAGACCATATGGAGTAGCCATGGCGATTCCGATGTTGTGGGAACCTATAACAAATTTCCAACTGTTAAAATATTACTCTTCTATATTTGAGTCTAAGAAGATTATAACTAGCAAGTTCTCTCTGTCAAACCAAAAGATAAAGTTGAAGTCGAAATATGGCCAACATTCAATAGATGATAACCGCACTGGATTAAGCAGAACAATTGTACAAACCTTTTAGGACGACCTCAAGTGACTCCTCAGTGAAGCAACTGTTCACTAATGGATATTTGCTTATTGCCATTGATAGTGTCTTGATCAGTGATGGAAGGAAAGTATGCTTAACCGTCGAATCAGAGTTTCTCCTTTGAAAAGAATCTTTTAGCTCTGCAAGTGCATTGCAGTTTATCTCCTCAACAAAATGAAAATGTGGAACTTTTGCAGCCATAGTCATTGATTTGACCATTGCGCGCTGGAAACCCCTGAAAGAACGGGAGGTAAGTCCATGCATACTTCACTTTCTTTTGATTAATATTTCTAACATTTACAAGCTATATGACAATGCACGAATAAGAGAACAAGGAAGTTCCAGCCATGGATCATACTAATGAATGAAAGGAGGTGTTCCAGGTCATATTTGCATATTACCTCAAGGTAATCGTCTTATCTTCATATATCCCTCCAGCTTTAGCTGAGGCATGCGAGTAACTCTCTTCTAATCCGGAAAATTCATCAGAATTAGAACTTGAGGAGGCAGATGCAACTTCAATGATTCCCTTCTGCAAAGCATACTTAAGGACATCTTCTTTCAATACTCTCCCATCGTCACCAGATCCATGGACTTCATTGATATCAATACCATATTTCTTCGCAAGGTTCCTAACGGGAGGTGTGGATAGAACTCCGCCTATGTTCTGTGTGTTCAGGTCAGACTCTAGTGACTCTGTATTCTCCAAACTACCGCAAGTCGGCTTTGGAACCTCAGATTCCTCAACCACCATTTTCAAAAGAATTTCTCCAACCTAAGAATTCATTAAAGTCAAAAGCATAAATCAAAATGCCAAGCTGTCACTCCTTCAAATTTCAAAAAAAGTAATTGCTTTTACAAGTCCTATCTAAAGACTATGCAAAATCCAGAAACGACATAACCAATAGCAAAGCTATTAGCCCTATGCAAACGTCTCTGCTAGACATCCCAGTAGCCCAAAACTATGATTCTGCCATTGTAAGCAAGTCTAGTTTGATAAGTTTATCCTATAGTTAAAGATGTTAGTGTCTCTCCTGTCTCTCCTGCATATGTAGGCTCTCTCCATATCCAAAAAATCAAGAATGTACTACAACTTATAATAGCTTGTTCACAATCAGAGATTTTCAAAAATTCAGCATCTTTTGCTCTAGTACCATGATGAGTTCTGTTAGCTCTACTCCAAAAACTTGTGATGTTACACTATGGCCGAACAATTATTTTATACTCTTGACACAGTTAATACATGCATAAGAACACTAGATATAACATCTCAACCAGTCTACTATCCTTCCTGTATCTCAAATAATAGATAGTAATAATATCTTCAGCCAATACCCACAACTAATATGTATATGGCCAAACAAAAGTTAGATGTAAAATCCACCAATAGTGGGGAAAGGAAACTGAGGTGCATGCATATTCTGACCTTTACAATGTCACCAGGAATGTAGTTGATCTGAGCAACTCTTCCTTGATAACGGCTTGTTATCTCAATGCTTGCTTTGTCACTTTGAACCTCACAAATTGGCTGAAAGGCTTCGACTTGATCACCCTGCCAAAATCACAAAACCAATATAGCCTCCACCCTTCACACAACCATAGACGCCTCAACAATATGTGCACTAATTTTGACATGTACTGTAAGATAGAGAAATGCAAAAGCAGCTGAAGCACTGACCTCTTTCACAAACCATTTGAGGAGTTCACACTCAGCAATGCCTTCACCAGTTTGAGCCAAAGGCACATCAACTACACCATTACCACTATTTACATCATTCACCGCCTGACCCTGACTTGAAAACCAGCACCTCTTCACATTATTATGAGAAATTCCAGACTGCAACAATTGCACAACCAAATACATAAACGATCAAGTTCACAAATAAAGTAACAAAATTTATATAAATCCCGGAAATTTCCAATCTTGGACTGATCATTCAATCAAAACCCACAACCAAAATCTGAAGAAAGAGAGACTCACATTGGGTATCCCATCAGCAAAACGAAATGAGGTGGAAGATGAGAACACACGAAATTGAGAGGTGTGGTCTTCATGCACCGTCGCCGGCGAAAAACCTGAACAGAGCCACCGGTGGCCGGAGACCCAAACCCGCTTGCTCCAGACCCTCCTACAAATCATGTTTGGTTTTTGGTAAGAACTCTGAAACCGATTCAGTTGCGATGAGTTTCAGTAATAATATGTGTGGACTGGTAACAGTGCATTGGTCCACGCAGGTTTAGAAGTGTCTCTTTGGTTTGGCTAACTGAGTTTATAAGATCGATATAAGGTTTGAGATTCTCTTGGTTTCTGACAGGATATGCATGCAACTGATTGATTATGTACTTTGTTTTAAGGATGATCACTATGATGTGGGATTGACTCGGATGATTCAGCTTCAGATGGATAACGGTGAGATGACGTCATCCACCTCAGGAAGAGTGTGTACTTCCGTATTTGCCCTGTTTTTATAAAAGTACGATATTGCCATTAGGTGTATAAACATGATAAACACCAATCCTGACCTCTCGCTTCAGAACGAAAATGTTTGATCAGGTTCAAGAACGTCTCACGCGTTTGGTACGAGAGTATCTTTAGTACACGGCGTGTATCTTCACATACATATATGGATGGTCAGGATTAGAAGAAATAATATAGAAACATGGTGGTCAAACATATGAATTGTTATGAACGGTTAAGATTGTGTCGTGTAAATACACGTCGTGCATACAAGAATTTTCATGAGAAAACTCAATATCATGCTTAAACCATTTGTTTCTATATCCGTAATCGTCAATGCCAGTTCTGTAATCTCTGGGTTTTGGTTCTTTGGTGGGTTTGCTTTTGATTTTCTTTTCTGTTTCTGTTGGCTTTGTATTGATTGAGAATTTGATTGTTGAGAGGTTTTGTTTATGCCAGAGAGTATGAGATAATGAGATCTCAGTGATCAATTGCACTGGTTTGAAGTGGTTGATGCTGTTAGCAGAACCCTTTAGTGCTTTATAAACCTTTTCTGAGAGTTTTTTTTTATACGAACCTTTTCTGAGAGTTACTGATGCTCTTTACATATGTATTGAGATCCCTCTGATAATAAGTTCACTGTATTTCATTTGTTTCAATGTTTTCTTGAATCTCGTAACGTTGTGCTTTTGTACTGTCTAGGTGATGGGCGGTGACTGATATTGTATCATCTCATCAGAGGTCACTGAATGTTGTAGCGGAGAGAGAATAGCATTTGTTCAGCAACATCAACCACCGCCGCAGCGCGGGCAAGCTTTCTAGTTCTATGTAGCAGAGAAACGATGGCAATGGCCACCATGGCTTCCAGTCGTCCATTCTTGTTCTCCAAATTCAGGCATTGCTCTTGTACTGGTTACAATAAGAGGGTACTCCCACTTAGAGTTGCAGCTGTGGCTTCAATCCCATTTCAGCAACCCATCAACGTGGACTACCTGGAGCAAGAGTTCAGTGGCCATGGAGTCATATTCAAAGGCATTGGTGACGATTGCTTTGCCAATATGAGCCTTGACAATGGCAGCAAAGCCATCTTGATGCTTCCAAGTGGCCTAATCGCGTCTTACAAAGCCACCATGTGGCATGGTGGCACTGCTGAGCTACTCCAGTCTTCAGTCTCCTAAGAAGCCAACACCATCCAAGGAGGGGTGTCTGTGGCTTTGGAATGTCTCGGTGAAGAACAAGTTTCATGGTCTCCAAGTAATTGGGCTCTTCATGACATCACAGGAAATCCTCAGGACTCTATTCAGGTAGTTCCATCATTGAATCATTGATGACTTGTATGATTTCTTTGAGTAAAGAAAACGCCAACTTAATTCATATACATAAGCATGTCAATGCAGGTAGAACTGATGAGCACCGATTACCATGACATGGTTCAAGTACATTGTGACGCTCAAAGACGATGTCCTAATCTCACAGCTTATGGTCTCTAATAACTCTGATTTTTCTTCACTTAAACTAAGTGGGTGTATATTGAGCCATCTGACAGTGAGCTCACCAGATGCTACATTCGCAGTTGGTTTGGAAAGATCAGATTTCTTGGGCAGGTTACCCATTTTCACAAGTTCAGCTATAATTCCTCCAGATCAGCCAACTTTGGAAACAAATGGCTTCCTATGATTGGGGTCCTAAGAATGGCCACCAACCAGAAACTGAACAAGAAGAAATGGAGGAAGGGGAAGAAGATGACAATTACAAGAACTTAATTGAGCAAATGTGTCGAATATACACCAGTGCTCCTCGAGACTTCGCAATCATTGACAGGGTGGGTACTTTTACAAACTTAAGGGGGCAATTGTCTTGTGCAGACACAGTCACATTCATTTTTCAGTTTCCTTATCGCAAACATCTGTCTGACAATTCATACTGTTTGTTTGTGATGGAATGGAACAGGGTAGACGAAACTCAGTTGTGGTTGGAAGAGATGGGTTTGAAGAGCTATACATCTTTAGCCGTGGCTCAAGTCATGAATACTACGGCGAATACGCTTATGTCTGCTTTGGCCGGTCGGCGGTGTTTGATCCAATAATCTTGGGGCCTAAGGAATCATGGACAGGCGGACGGCGCTTACACAATCCAAATCTCTAACTCTGGTTATTAGCGAAACTTATTCCCTGCACCCCTGGGACTGGTGCACCACTCATCACAGCCGTCTAATTTGTCACGTGTTGCCTCAGTAGATCTGTTGCTGTTAGCCTCTGTTAGGGTAACCGGAGGTAAAAGGAAAGGGAAAGGGAAAGGGGTGAAATGAAAAAGCACGCCAGCCTCCAAGCTCAGTCGAGACTTTGATAAGAAGCTCTCTGAAGTCCAGACTTTGAAGAGAATTTCATCCCTCCACTATACTTATTCTTCTTCTTCTTATGTCTTCTCTGGTTCTGAAATGGGTTGGAAGCCTGTGAAGCTCTGCTAGTCATCTTTCACCCTTCACTCTGTACTATCAAAGCTTGAAGCCTGGTAATGATAGCTAATTAAAGTTTCTATCTTTCTTGGTTATATTCAATGATTTGCTTTTGAATTGAGTATAGATTTGTGCAAAAATAAATGTCAAACCGGTCACTGAGGGACGAATATTTGTATTGCCTAGTTTTGATAAGAAGCTCTGTGAAGTCCGTTGTTGCTGAACACGTCCAAGTAAAAGGACGGACTCCGGGAAAGTACGACGAGAATGAGATCAACAATTCTCTGCCGGTCAGCGACCTCACCGTTCTCTACCGGTTAGCGACCTCGCCGTTCTCTGCCGGTCAACGACCTTGCCGTTCTCTGCCGTCAGCAACCTCTGCCGTTCTTTGCCGGGTGCAGGGAATAAGTTTCGACTAATCCTTACCATCAACAAATTCAAAATCACATGCTCAATAGGGAAAAGTTTTGACAAACAGGCAACATGCAAATGATGAACACATATGCCATCCAAGATTCTGTACGTGAATTAATTTGTTATGTGCCAAATATCCATTGTAACTATCAATGGATTTGTGCACCTACAAGAGCTTATTATCCGATTCGATAGGTTACGGATTGGTTCAGGTAATGTATTGGTAACATACTATTGAGTATTTAGTGGATATGGGAAGCTCTGGTTTGAGAAAATGGCGTAAAAAAATTGTTCTGGATTATGAATCCCCTTTGATCCGCACAACTTGGAGTTGACATTTTGTGAAAGAAAGAACTTGGTTTTGAAATGACCTTGGTTGTGAAAGACTGCCGCCATGTCCGGTTTAACCAAGCATGAATCTTTTCGTCACAGGACTTTCCCACTCGGTCAGACTATTGTTTTCCCATGCCTGCTGCAATCTACTGAGGTTACCTCGGATGCTGCTGAAGCGCAGCTTAAAGATTCTTGCCGTGGAGAGAGATGGAAGGCCGTCCCACGCTCGCGAACAGTGGAGAGAGATTTAAGGAGGTTTGTGCGGATTGAGATTGTGGTAACTATGGCTTTAATCCCGCTCGCCCCGGCCGTTTTCGTCAATTATTCATTAACAACGTCAGTTTTTTGCCGGGTGCACCTGTCCCAATGGGGCACCAAATAGGCTCTCGGTTATTAGAGCAAAAACTTTGTAGTTATAAGATTGTTAATGAAAAGATGTAGCACTTGATTGTATGTAGAGCTAGGCATGGGATGGGATTAGGGTCATCCCACGGCCAGTCCTAGACATTGTACACGGGACGAGATCGGGACGAGCCTTACGTTTTTAAGACTTGATCTCACGCAAGTCCCGTCCCAGACGGGACCAAGACGGGACGAACCTAATCCCGTCATCCCGACCCAATATCAAAAGCCCAAACTAGAAAATTAAAAAATTAAAAAAAAATTGATGACCTGACAAAGATACATATATATAACCTGGTTCTACATCAATTAGACAATTACTCAATTACATAACCTGAGTACCTGATAGTGATACCAATAAACATTACACAATATGAATCTATAATCTATAAATAGAATTAAACTAGAGTAACAATACAAGCTGCTAGCTCCAAATACAAACAATTTCAAATCTAATCATCGATGACAATACCGGTTGCAACAGACTTCCCTTTCCCTTTCCCTGTCACTTTTGCAATTGGAGGTGGACAAAATTGTTCTTGCTTGAAGCAGTGCTCTCATGCTCTTTGCAAAAATGAAAGAGTTAGTCCATGCACATCTCTCATAGGAACAAATTGTACGATGTCTCTTGCCCACGACCTGTTGAACTTGATAATCGTTGTCCATTATCAGCATCGAGAATCTTCCAAATACAAGATTCACATGGGCATTCAAAATTCTAGTTGTTGAAATTCCAACATATGTAGCATAAGGAGAAAGAGATGACTCGTAAAAAGAAATAAAAGCATACCTCCATTTGTTTAAAATCCGCTCTTCCTACTCCAACTATTAGAATTGAGAGGGGAAGATCAGATGCCCTCACCAAAGCATCTTTTGTTTCCTGGAGGTCTGTAAGGATCCCATCCTATAAAAGGTGGCATTTATGTTACCTCAATCAAAGAGATCTCACATAAAACAAACACTTGCAAATAAAATTCATCCTTCTCTTACTGTTATAATCAGCAATACATAGTACTTATTATTACCGTGGAATAGAGAATTGCTAGCAATCTCTGCAGCCGTGTAGGACACTGGCATAAGAAGTCATTATGCCTTCAACTCCTTCAACCTAAATAAATGAAACAATCACCCAACATAAAAAAAAATTCATTGGTTAGTGACTTGGTATGTAAGTTTGCAAACCAGAGTAGAATGCCATTTGTGAGGAACCAGACTCTTAATCTACCTCATAGCCAGTTGCAGTTACATCCAAGTTAAAACAGTGCGACACAGGCCCTTCAACTGTCCCTCCTCCAAAGCCCCAAGCAGGAAAACGTTTATCAGCATCATAAAACTGAATAACTTCCCCAACTTCTGTTATTGCCTGCAAAATGCAAAAATAAACTTGATTACATTTGCAGATACCACTAGACTATTACTCACAGAAGATACTTTCTATAGTTATTTCTTTAAATCAAAGAACACATATTGTGTTGCATGTTATCAGACATTTGTTAATTACTACAATATAACCAAAGGCATAGTTATTAAAGCAGCACATTTGCTAACCTGCTAGTAAGAATTCAACCGGCCATGTAGTGCAACAAATCAGGTTTTCGAGGATCTCCATTTGAAGCTGTGACAAAATTCAGTATCAAGGCATGCAAATAGATTGGAACGATAAAACATTTCAATAGTCCCACTCAATTCTTACCAGTAAAGTCAACAACAACCATGAAGTTAAGCTCAAACTCATTGGAAATATAATCGACAAAGCTGAACTGGTGCTTGTCATTAAATTGATCCACAAACAACTGACCCTTTGAGAACTACAACACCATATTATTAACAAACAGTGAGTACATTTACATGTATGTTTCAACACAATATCATACAGTTCCTAAGAGACATCGCACAGTTTGTTCCTATGAAGCAGTGCTCTCATGCTCTGCAAAAATTTGATTACCGATTTTTTCATATATAGATATCATCGAAAAACATATAATACAGGAGGAAATGATCTTGCCTGACAAGCTCCGAGGCTAGGAGGAATCGGGCGGTGAGGTTAGCGGAGGCGGTGGAGGAGTTAAAAGAGAACTTCGGCAGAGTGGGATTGAGGTTTGGCTGGATTGGGATTTAAGGTTCATACTGCTCCAGTGCTTCGCGTTTTGGGATGAAAGAGAAACTGAAAATGAGATGAGATGAGATGAGATAAGTTGGTATTAGGGTTCAAAAATGAAAAGGTTGAGATCAAAACATCTAAAAAAATCAACGGCTCAGATTAGTCTATGTTTTACATGGGACGAGACGGGCCTGAAGGGTCTCAACTTTTCAGTCTCGCGTTCCATCTTGTTGTTTCTCTATGAGACGGGACGGGACAGGACATGACGGGACTGAAAGGCCTCAACTTTTCAATCTCGCGTCCCGTCTTGTTGTTTCTCTACGGGACGGGATGAGCCTAGTGTTTTGAGACTTAGATCCCGTCTCATCCCGTCAAATTTCAGGACAGGACCGAGATTTAGGTTTTTTATGCCCATCCCTAATCATATGGATGCAAAACTTTTTCCACGACGTTAGCAGGCTGAAAAATTACCAGAGAAACATTTCGTTTGCATAAATTTCCATGAACATTTCTAATATATATTCAATCATACTTCAACTCTTCAAGTGTGAATCTAGAGCATAGAACCAAAAGATGAACATAAATGAATTAAATATTGCATATATCAAATGTTGATTTCTGGCATTCTGCCCCAGCAAAGTTTTCTCCCTAAAATGATCGATATGTCAAATTAATGCATGGAAATATGAAGGTGGATCGATAAAATTCATTCTCAGTTGAAGACTTGAAGTTGATTAGACCATTGACGCACTCATATGCTTGTGACTTGTGAGCATGCCACATAATGACTTGGTGATCGATATATGTGCGTGGTTTCTGATCTAACCCTCTCGATCGATGTGGGAAGTTGCTCTCATTCAGATAATGTTTCTCCTTTCCTGATCATCTCAACAAACAAATACCAAACTCTATTATCGTTTCGAATGCAGTTTGTTGCAAAAGAAAATATCTTTTATTGTTAATGCAATCATATATCTTTACAAAGGGGATGCATGAAACTATATCTGTGAAGTCACTCAAACAACCAATCCTTCACATCATGATAATCGGCGATCTCCTTCACAATATCAAAACAAAATCATAGCTAGCTAGCTCGATCGCCCCCTCGATTTCTCATTTTTCTTTTGGGTCAACTATGAATGCGAATTGTTTTAGGAATGTTTGGATCGAGTCACAGCTGGTGATGTACTTGCCAAAATCATTGCATGTCAATCGATAAGTGAGCTGGTTTACGTTTTCGTTGTATTTGGTTGTGTGATAAAAGGACTCTACTAATTGTGCATGGCCTATCCTCGCCTAACGTGTGTTCATAGTTACATCACGATCAACCCGATCGATGCCCATTTTGGAGAATTATTCTAGCTGTTGGACACTAAATTATATATATATGTTGAGAATAATGGTGAAAAATGATGATGATCGTTATGATATGGCTTCACTGGCTTCATAAGTTATGTGAGTTTTGAATGTTTAAGGTTGATGTAACTGTGTAATACATATTCTAAACTCTACAGTCAGCTTATCAGAATACTTTTATTAGTAGTTAAATAATTGGAGAGTCTCCATCATATATATATAGCTCTCACTATATATAGGATCTCCGACCATGCGCGCCTTTAAGCAATCATATATAGTTCTATTTGAGGTAATTGCTTCATCTATGACATTGTTCAAGTATGAGAATAATTTGTTGCAAATGTTGTTATTTTAGTTTAAAATATATATATATATATATATATATATATATATGTACGTTAACTTTGCTGTGAATGATTAGGGTTTATAGGGTTAAATTGGAACCTTTGGACATGCATGTTTGATCGAAGTTTGAGGAATGTATATGCATCTCATTTGAATCAAATTATACTTATAACAGATTTCACACAGCTTACTATCTCTGTTGATTCTACAAAAGATTCAAAATATTTCAACAAAATATTTGTAAATATGATAGTACGTATGATACATATTTTGAGTTGAAAAATGGTGGTCGGGTGGGACTACCACTCCGGGGCCGAGAGCACGCGGGTAAGACCCCTCTCCATGGAATGTTTTTCACAAGCGGATGATCGAACCAGTGACTTCCTTACTACCAGGAGTATCACTGTAGCGTTCGCCCAAATTGCAGGAACAGTCTGCTACCAACTGAACCAAACCCTCCACTCGATTTGACTTATTTCTTTGATAGATGCTTTATGGTCTCTACAGTCCTACTCCACTTTCCATCTCAATATGTATTAGGCAGTAGGCACGAAAAGAGATAGATCAAGTAATGTGCACAATGTGGCAGCTGACAGGTTTATCTAGCTCCACTCGAATTTTCAGGAGATCGAGTGCGTGTTAGTATCACGGTTGTCCGTGATCTGAGACAAATGAGAGCTTCTTGACTAATAAAACCAAGAACATTCAGTGCTATATGAACTGCAAGCAAGAACTACTGGACCCTCCAAGGATTATTTCTCAAGAACATCCACAAATATCTGTCCATGAGGCAAAATCACTTTAAAGAGAATACCTAATTCGAATAACATTGAGCTTTGAACTATCCACAAGATAGAGTCATGCAAGTCATAAGCAATTGCTTGATTATATATATGAATTGAAATTTGTTTAGTCCTTGTTGTTTGAAGTTGATATCTGTTTAGTTTTTATGGTTTATTTTAATATGAATAGTTCTTAAAGTAAGAATTTTTCATCCAAATAGTCATTTCAACAATTCTCTCAGTTGAATCTCAATTAAAGGTCATAAGAACTATTTGGATGAAAAATCATGACTTTAAAGATTATTCAGATTAAAATAAAACCATAAAGACTATTTGGATGAAAAATCCTGACTTTAAGAACTATTCATATTAAAATAAAATCATAAGGACTAAACAGATGTCGACTTTAAACCAAAAGGACTATACAATATTTTACCCATTATATATTTACTTTATCAAACTCAATTAGAGGAAATGTAATGAGTACTTCACAATGAGGATAGTGTCGGTTGTTTGAGTTCTTCCCTACAAGCCTGGGACCTTGGAACTAATTAAGATAAGAATAAATGTAACAGAAAACAAATTAATCAAAGTTCTTAATTAAGAGCCATGAGAAGCGGTTGGAAATGCTATCTTTTCCCCGTAACAGGCAACAAACCACTCCATGATATTTGGTCATATTGGTTGAAGAGTCGAAGGTGAAAAATCCCATCCTAGAATAATGGTTGACATGACTCGAAAATGTGACTGAAATGCGATCCCTCCAGACAGGAAAAATAATGCATCTGAAGTGCAGAAGGTGGGTGTGATTATTGGTGGTGTGGAATTAGAAGGGTTCCTCTGGTTATTTGGTGTAACTAGACGCACAAGTATGGCTCCTTGCAAGTGCATTACGTCACTCGGAATAAGAAAGGTTTTCATCATCATTTCATGGTCGTGAGTTTCGTGAATCGTGATCATGATTATTTTTACAGATTATGCATGTACGATCAATATCATCATAGTTCCTACATTTTAACGCTAACTTATTAGATTGGATCGATCAACGTATGATATGGTATAAATTATTCATGTGGAACTTATATCACGGGCTTGATCTTAGCCTTGACTCACACATAAGAGCAGCTCCGATAGTAGTGTCAAATCCATGTAGACATGGCCACCAGGCATAAGATCGAAGCTAGTATGGTGTTTAGGAACTAGTTCTATCGATATACATTTTTAGGTTGAATTCATCCATGACATAAAGATTTGTACATCGATCTTTTTCGTTTATAGCTATGTCAAATTATAAGTAGTTTCGATATGAATCGATCATACTAAATTTAAAATGTAAAATTTCATCTCGATCTCAAAGTCTTATATATTCGATTGAAATGAATGTTATATATTGAAAAAGCTTTATGTAAAGCTATTGTATTACTTGATAGAAAACGATACAAGGGATGCCTATATATATAGGCTGTTTTAGATACAAACCAGCAGGGTTTGTATGTATATAGTTACAAAACTAACCCTGTAGGAATAGGTAGCCTAGTTACAGTAGGTAACTTAATAATTAGAGATGATTCTTTCCTTCAATACTCCCCCTCAAGTTGGAATGTATGTTTAGAACATTCAACTTGCTTAAGAGTTCAGTGAATTGCTTTGGATGCAATGGATTGGTGAATAGATCAGCTGGTTGATCCTTTGTCCGAATGTGTGCAGTCTGGATGAGTCCCCTTTGTATCTTCTCACGAACGACATGGCAATCAATTTCTATATGTTTAGTGCGTTCATGAAAGACCGGATTTGATGCTATGTACAACGCTGCCTGATTGTCACAGTATAGCCGAGTTGGAGTAGCACTTGAGACATCCAAATCCTTGAGTACATTTTGTAACCAAGTTACCTCACAACATGTAGAAGCCATAGAGCGGTACTCCGCCTCCGCACTTGACCTCGAAACCGTTCCTTGCTTCTTTGTCTTCCATGAAACAGGGGCATTGCTGAGGAATATGCAATAACCAGTAACAGACCGTCTAGTGTCTCTACACCGTGCCCAATCAGCATCGCAAAAGGCTCTCAAATTCAGTGAACCATTTGAAGGCAGTAGTAACCCTTGACCGGGAGTAGCTTTGAGATACCGAAGCACATTGTAAGCTGCTTCAAGATGGATATTGTCCCTTGGCTTGTCCATGAACTGGCTGAGAACATGCACGGCATATACTAGGTCAGGACGTGTAATAGTGAGATATATGAGTCTACCAACTAACCTTCTATAAAGTCCCGGTTCAGTCAATAAAGTTCCATCTTCTTTACTGAGCGAAGTGTTATACTCGATAGGACACTTTGCAGGCTTGGCTCCAAGGAAGCCGGAATCTTCCAGTATTTCCAACGCATACTTGCGCTGACAAAGAACAAGCCCTTGTTTTGACCGAGCTACCTCTATGCCAAGGAAGTATCTCAGAACTCCCATGTCCTTGAGCTTGAAACGGTTTGACAGAAAAGTCTTTACGGCATTGATGTCTTCAAGGTTATTTCCTGCTAGTATTACATCATCAACATAGACCAACAAAGCTGTAAAGTTACCTTGTCGTCGCCGCACAAACAATGAATAATCAGACCATGACTGAGTAAAACCGGCAGCCTTTAGTGCGTTGGAGAGTTTAATGAACCATTGCCGAGATGCCTGCTTTAAACCGTATAAAGACTTGTGTAATTTGCAAACTCTATTCTCCCCCGTTCCTCCAAATCCTGGAGGAAGTTGCATATAAACATCCTCATAGAGATCGCCATTAAGAAAAGCGTTATTGACATCAAGTTGATGGAGGTGCCAACCGCGAATGGATGCAAGACTAAGAAGAACCCGAACTGTTGTGAGCTTGGCCACAGGAGCAAAAGTCTCTCGGTAATCAATGCCTTCAACCTGGCTGTAACCCTTTGCAACAAGGCGTGCTTTATATCGTTCAACGCTGCCATCAGGATTGTACTTGATTTTGTACACCCATTTGCACCCAATTGGACGCTTGTGAGCAGGTTTCGGAACAAGACTCCAAGTATGATTGGCCTGAAGGGCCTTAATTTCAGTCTGCATGGCAGCACGCCACTTGGGATCAAGTACAGCCTGTGAAAAGGAAGTTGGTTCTCGATGCAAGGTCAGTGCAGCAGTAAAAGCCTTGTATGTAGGAGAAAGGCGATCATAAGAGAGAACCGTAGAGAGACAATGAGCAGTACCTTGTGGGGTGACCACGTCCGAGGAAGTTGATGGGACAGTGCGGGAAGGAATGGCTGCCTCAATATGAAAGTCTTGTAGCATAGAAGAAGTTTTGGTTGGCCGGGTGGATCTCCGGGGAAGGGAGATTGTCGTTGTAGCCTCGGTGGATAGGTGGGAAGGTGTCTCGGTAGTTGGAGGAGGAGGTATTTGTGGACTGGGAGGTGTGTTGTCGGCAAGGACAAGTGTAGTGTGAGGAATGGTGACATCTGAAGGTGACGCAGCGGAAGTGGGAAGTAAAGTAGCGGCAGGGGATGGAGAGTCGAAGTTGGCTGTGTCAGGGGTAAGAGGTTGTCGGAGAAGAATGTGTTGGAGTGGGAGTGTCATACACTGTAGTGTTTTGTGGCTGGGGGAATGAAGTATCACGGCTGTAAACAGACTCTAGAGATTTGTAAGGAAAGTGAGTTTCAAAGAAAATAATGTCCCTCGAAACATGAGTTTTCTTGCTCTTTAATTCATAAACCTTGTAACCTTTCTTGCCGTGAGGATAACCAAGAAAGATGCACTCGGTAGAGCGTGGATCGAACTTAGAAGGCTTGGATGGATGAGTGGAGATAAAGCAACGACATCCAAAAACCCGCAAATGAGAATAATTAGGAGGTTTTCCATGAAGACGTTCAAAAGGGGTTTGTCCTTGAAGAAGTGGAGTAGGTGTGCGATTAATCAGATAAGAAGCTGTAAGAATCGCATCACCCCAAAACTTCTTTGGCAAATTTGCTTGGAAGAGAAGAGCTCGAGACATGTTTAAAAGATGACGGTGTTTTCGTTCAGCGACTCCATTCTGTTGAGGAGTGTTGACACAAGATGTTTGATGTTCAATGCCTTTAGAAGCATAAAAGGTAGGCATGATAAATTCAGGACCATTGTCACTACGGACAACTTTGACTCGTGTTTCAAATTGTGTTTCAACTAATTGAATAAAATCAATGAGGAGGTGCCGTGCCTCAGATTTTTGTTTCATGAGAAAAACCCATGTACCCCTTGAATAATCATCAACAATGGTGAGAAAATATTTGGCACCCGAAAGAGAGGGAACATGATAACCACCCCATATATCAATGTGAATTAAATCAAAACAGGCAGTACTTTTACTAATGCTCAAGGGAAAAACTTGACGAGTCTGTTTAGCTAAAGGACATATCAAACAATCATTGGGAACATGACTTGTGGTTGAAAGAAAAGAAAACTTAGGCAAGACTTTCGAAGAAGGGTGACCGAGCCTGTTATGCCACAGGAGAGGATCGGTTTCTAAGGTGATGGTGTTGGCCATGCTACACGTTCCTTTCCGATCCGACTTGAGGCAGTAAAGTCCATTCTTCTCACGGCCCATCCCAATCGTCTTCCCCGATCGTAGGTCCTGTATAACACAAACATGTCTCAGAAATATGGTGATGAAGAACGAATCATATGCCAATTTGCTCACAGAAATCAGATTCAGATAAAATGATGGAACACATAGGACATTATGGAGTGTGAAATCCGATGTAAGTTTTACTGTTCCAACATGTGTAACTAAGGCTTTGTAACCTGACGGCAATCGAACGGTGTAGTTGACTGCCGGCTTAGAGTAAGTGAGCAGTTTTTCATGGCATACAATATGGTCAGTAGCTCCACTATCAACGATCCATGTATGTAAGTCAACTTGTGAAATAGTCTTACCTGAAAGCTCTTCATAATTCACTTTACCAACTTGATTAACCGAGGCAGTGGTGGCATCTTTCAGTAGGCTAAACAACCTACCACATTCCTCTTTCAAGAAGGTGAGATTCAGGTTCTCTTCTTTGGCCGAGACAAGGTTGCTGGAGGCCTGACTGGAACCTTCTCCGGCTGCACGAAGAACGGCTTTTCTTTTCCTGCACTCATCTTGGGTGTGACCTTTGAAAGTGCAAAAGGTGCATGTAAGATGAGCTTTGCAGTTCTTGGTTGTGTGATTTGTTCTACCACACTTTGCACATTTCGAACCATCAATCTTGTTCG
Source organism: Fragaria x ananassa (assembly GCA_034370585.1). Classification (NCBI taxonomy): domain Eukaryota; kingdom Viridiplantae; phylum Streptophyta; class Magnoliopsida; order Rosales; family Rosaceae; genus Fragaria; species Fragaria x ananassa. The sequence goes on along the minus strand of CP139762.1, from coordinate 21,036,413 downwards.
AGTTCTTCTTCCATGCTTCCCGGTCCTCTTTGCTTGAGTAGAAGGCCGTTGCTTCAGCAGAGGATGATCCTCTATTTCCCGACACTGCTGCTTGCTTTTCTTGTCGCAACACCATAGCATATGCCTTATTGAGAGTAGGCAATGGATCAATTCCGATGATGGTGCTTCTCACCGCAACATAATCATCATTGAGACCCATCAGGAATTTCATTGTTCTCTGCGTCTCAAGAGCAGTAGCGGCTTCGGTTGCAGCCGCACATGTGCACGGCGTAGATGTGCACAAGGCATCCTTCTCGTCCCAAAGAGCCTTCAGGTTGGTGAAGAATGAAGTCACCGAGTTCCCTTCTTGAATACACTCATGAATGGCAGTCTCAATATTGAAAAGATTCACAGTATTGGTTTGTGAAAACCTTTCTTGCAACTCAAGCCATACACTTCTCGCATCCTTGCAATGCACAACTGATTTCCGGATCTGTTTGCTCATTGAGTTTTCCAGCCAGTTTTTCACCAAGGCGTCGCAGCGAGTCCACTGCGTCTTCTCTTCCTCGTTGAACTGAGGACAAGGTAGGGTTCCATTGACAAACCCTATCTTGTTCTTGATTGTCAAGGCAGAGGCCATGGATTGTTTCCATTCGACATAGTTGTCTTCCTCCAAAGCTTGCGACACAAGGACTGCGCCTGGTTGATCGGAATGGTGAAGGTAGAGCGCATGGTTTGAGTTTTCCCATGCTGGTGTTTGGTTTGAGGACTTGGTGTCCGTCTTGGTTTCGTCTTCTCCTGCCATTGGGTTAGGGCTTTGTTTTGTGGTGGTGGTTGTTTAGGTCCTCAAGAACGTGGTTGCTCTGATACCATGAAAAAGCTTTATGTAAAGCTATTGTATTACTTGATAGAAAACGATACAAGGGATGCCTATATATATAGGCTGTTTTAGATACAAACCAGCAGGGTTTGTATGTATATAGTTACAAAACTAACCCTGTAGGAATAGGTAGCCTAGTTACAGTAGGTAACTTAATAATTAGAGATAATTCTTTCCTTCAATATATATCGAAGATATATAGACACAAAACCATTTAATGAAAAATTATTAACAGATATCTATGACCCTATTCCCGCGCCCAAGGCTACTCCATGTCCTTATAAATTAGAGCCTTCAACGCTCATTAATTTCCAACAAAAACCTCTCTATCTCTTCTCACTGATCTCTCATAAGGAAAGAAAACAAGGCCAAAGAATCCTAGTCGACAATGGTTGCAGAAGCAGGAGAGCAATGCCCAAAGTACCCGACAATGCCAGAGGTACAAAATATCTCAATTATCAACTCTCGCTTAAAGTCACAAACTCATCTTTTTTCCAAAGTTGAACATATATCTTTTTCTTTTTCTCTCCATAGGTGGTGGAGGAGCTTCACAGAATGACTGATATTGGCTTCCCCATAGCAGCCATGAGCTTGGTTGGTTACCTAAAAAACATGGCCTTGGTTGTATGCATGGGAAGACTAGGAAGTTTGGAGCTAGCAGGAGGAGCTTTAGCCATTGGCTTCGCCAACATCACAGGCTACTCAGTTCTCTCTGGTTTAGCCATGGGCATGGAACCCCTCTGTAGCCAAGCCTTTGGATCACACAACTTCTCCATGGCCTTCCTCACTTTGCAAAGAACAATTCTCTTGTTACTAGTCGCTTCTCTTCCTATTTCCTTGCTTTGGGTCAATCTGGAACCTCTCATGCTCATTCTCCATCAGAACCCGGATATAACCCGAATCGCCGGCTTGTATTGCCGGTTTGCTATCCCTGATCTCATAGCCAATAGTCTTCTTCACCCTCTGCGTATTTTCTTGCGCAGTCAAAGCATAACTTGGCCACTGATGTGGTGCACTTTACTAGCTACCATTCTTCACCTTCCTCTCACCTTTTTTTTGACCTTCACTCTTTCTCTTGGAGTCAAAGGAATAGCCATTTCCACTTTCTAAAGAAACTAGAACTGAGAAGAAGCTATTTCTCGTATATCTCTTTAGTCGATGTACAAGCTCTTTATATACAAGAGGGTTTGTTAACCCTAGCTAAACTAGGAAAGAAGATAACTGCAATTGTACTAGGATTCTATCATTAAAGATAGTATCGACTAACTAATGCTAATATATACATTCCTATACAATCGGATCCTATGCTTTAACACTCCCCCTCAAGTTGGAATGGATATTGATGACACCCAACTTGTTAAGTAAAGCTCCAAACTGTATGGATCCGAGTGGTTTAGTAAAGAGGTCTGCTGGCTGATCTTTAGTTCGAACATGCATAGTCTTAATCACACCTCTCTGAATCTTTTCTCTGACAACATGGCAATCAATCTCAATGTGTTTGGTACGCTCATGGAATACCGGATTGTTAGCTATATGGAGAGCTGCTTGATTGTCACAATATAACTTGATAGGCTGCAATTGTCGAACACGCAAATCATTGAGTAAGCTTCTAAGCCATGTGACTTCACAACTCGTTGTAGCCATAGAACGATACTCAGCTTCAGCACTAGACCGAGACACTGTTGTCTGCTTCTTAGTTTTCCAAGATACTGGTGCATTCCCCAACATAACACAATAACCTGTGATAGATCGTCTTGTGTCCTTGCAACGAGCCCAGTCTGCATCACAATAGGCTGTTAGCTCAATATTTCCTGTGGAAGGCAGGAAGATACCTTGTCCAGGCGTCCTTTTTATATAACGCAACACCTGATGAGCAGCACTCAAATGTGGTTCACGTGGTTTATCCATGAACTGGCTCAAGATGTGTACTGCATAAACCAAATCCGGCCTTGTGATAGTCAAATAAATTAGTCTTCCAACAAGCCGTCTGTATTGTGAGGGATCAGTGAGCAATTCTCCATCACCTTGAGTCAAAGACAGGTTTTGATCGACAGGAAATAGTGATGACTTTGCTGCTAAGAAGCCTGTGTCTTCTAGTATCTCAAGGGCATACTTCCTTTGACAAAGTGCAATTCCATTCTTTGAACGTGCCACTTCTATTCCCAGAAAGTACTTGAGTTGTCCAAGGTCCTTGAGCTTGAACCGATTGGATAGAAATGTTTTGGTGGCGGTAATCTCATCAAGACTGTTTCCTGCTAGAATCACGTCATCCACATAAACAAGTAAAGCAGTAAACTTACTTCCATTTGCTCGAACAAACAGTGAGTAATCTGCCCAAGACTGATGAAAACCAGCTGCTTTTAATGCCATTGACAACTTGATGAACCATTGTCTACTAGCTTGTTTCAAGCCGTACAAACTTTTATGCAGTTTGCAAACTCGAGTCTCCCCCTTTCCACCGAATCCAGGTGGAAGTGTCATGTACACCTCTTCATGCAAATCACCATTGAGGAAGGCATTGTTCACATCAAGTTGATGGAGATGCCACCCTTTGATCGAAGCAAGGCTAAGAAGGACACGTACTGTTGTGAGTTTAGCAACGGGAGCAAAGGTCTCTCTGTAATCCACACCCTCTATCTGGCTATAGCCTTTCGCAACAAGCCGTGCCTTGTATCTCTCAACACTGCCATCTGGTTTGAGCTTGATCTTGTAAACCCATTTGCAGCCAATAGGACGCTTGTGCGGAGGCAAAGGAACCAAACTCCAAGTCCTATTACTCTGTAAAGCATCAACTTCCGCACGCATGGCAGCTTGCCATTCCGGAATTCGGACTGCCTGTGAGAAAGAGGTAGGTTCTTTGTGTGTGGAAAGGTTAGCAACAAAGACTCTATGCGTAGGGGAGAGACGATGATAAGAGATGACATTATGTAGAGAGTGAGGAGTACCTGACGACGTGGAAGACGGTGGGAGAACACGAGAGGGAAGCGCTGCGTCAACATGAAAATCTTGCAAGAATGTAGGCACCTGAGTTGGCCGGGATGACCGACGCGAGTGAGGAGCAGGTGGCTGAGGCGGTGAGTCGTGGGAAGTTGCTGGTGGTAGGGTTTCGACAGGGACAAGAGATCGTGTGTCTGCTTGTGTGGGAGACACAGTAGGCTGAGCGATAGCTGGAGAAGATTGGGTTGGAGGCAGCGGAAGAATAGGACGGGAAGAAGGAATTGTACCCGAAGGAGGAACCCAATCTGGATCATTATCGAAAACCCTAGGAGACGTTGGTTGGCCAGGAGGTGACTGTGAAGAACCTTGTTGCTGACTAAGAGTTTGAGACAAGGGGGGTGGCTGTGTTTCAAAAGGGAAAACTGTTTCGTGGAATGTGACATCCCGTGATACGAAAACATCCGCTGTTTCCAAATCATAAACCCGATACCCTTTTTGTCCATGTGGATATCCCAGGAAAATGCACTTAGTTGCTCTAGGTTCGAATTTGGGGGGTTTATGAGGGTGTGTAGATGGAAAACACAGACAACCAAATACTTTGAGATGAGTGTAGGTAGGAGGTTTGTTGAACAACTTTTCGAAGGGAGTGTGTCCTGAAAATAAAGGTGTAGGTGTGCGGTTTATGAGGTAAGCAGAAGTGAGAATGGCATCACCCCAGAAAGATTTTGGTAAGCTTGCTTGGAAAAGAAGCGCACGAGCTATATTGACTAGATGACGATGTTTGCGTTCAACAACACCATTTTGTTGTGGTGTGTTGACGCAACTCGTTTGGTGCACAATACCTTTTGACGCATAAAACCCATCCATTTTGAACTCTAAACCGTTATCACTACGCACAGTTTTGACCTTCTTTTCAAATTGAGTTTCAGTAAGCTGAATGAAATCAATTAGAAGTTGTCTAGCCTCCGACTTTTGGACCATCAAATAAACCCAAGTGCACCGTGTAAAATCATCAACAATTGTAAGAAAGTATTGTGCCCCAGAAATTGAAGGTTCATGATATCCTCCCCAAATGTCAACATGAATTAATGAAAAAGCTGACGCACTTGAAATTGTGCTTAACGGAAAACGACTTCTGGTTTGTTTGGCTAAAGGACAAACTGGACACTTGCTTGTATCGCAAGATTTATTGGACATGAATGGAAATAAAGAAAAGACACGACTAGAAGGGTGACCTAGACGCTGGTGCCAGACATTACTTGATGAACTGCTGACTGCATGACATGTTCCTTGCTTTGTTTCGTTGAGGCAGTATAGTCCCTCCCTCTCATGCCCCATCCCAATCGTCTTCCCCGATCGTAGGTCCTGTACAAAACAAACTTGTTTAAGGAATATTGTGACACAAAAGGAATCATGAGCAAGTTTGCTGACAGAAATAAGGTTTAGGTAAAACATTGGAACACATAGGACATTTTGAAGTTGGAACTGAGGAGAGAAAACTACTGTGCCTATATGGGTTACCCTAGCATGACTTCCATCAGGGAGTTTGACAAATCGTGTTTGGATAGGTACGGCATGAGTGAGTAAACAAGGATTACAAACCATATGATCAGTGGCACCACTATCCAATATCCACACACTAGTCTTTGAATTATTTCGAAAGCTAAAGGCTTTACCTGAGAGGCTCTCATAAGTTGGGGTATTACCAGCATGGTTTGCCGAAGCATTGCGGTTTTTATTGAGCAGCTTATAGATCTCGTCACACTCGGACTTTGAGAAAGGAAAGTGGCTTGGGCTGCCTTTACTGTCAAATAATGAAGAGACATGGTTTCCACGACCCTGTGCTTGCAATTGTTCAAGGGCTGCCTTCTTCTTTCGACAATCTTCAACCGTATGGTATTTGAAACCACAGAAAGTGCACTTGAGGTGTGCTTTGCAATTTTTGGTGGAATGGGTGTCTCGGCCACATTTGGTGCACCTTCTCCTGCTGTCAGACGACTCTTGCTGCAAAGCGCTGCGCGCTGTACTACCCGTGCCCTCAACGAGCGCTGGGGCTCCATAGTTGCTGCGTGCCGCGCATGCCGCGCCCTCAGGGTGCGCCTGGGCGCTATGATTGCTGCTTGCTGCAAAGGCAGCGCCTTCAGGTTGTGTGGAGGTTCCCTTGCTGCCGGTCATGGCCTCTGCTTGTTTTTCATGGCGGAGTGCCATGGCAAACACCTTGTTCACCGCTGGTAGGGGGTCAATAGCAACAATGCTTCCACGAATGACGGCAAAGTTGTCATTCAATCCCATGAGAAACTGCATCGTCTTCTGGGTCTTGATGTAGTCCTGAACTTTGATCCCCTCCGTGGACAAGTCACATAGAGTATCCCTTTCATCCCAAAGACCTTTCAATCTGTTGTAGAAGGCTGTGACAGTCTCGTTGCCCTGTTTACAATCATGAATTGCATTCTCAACATTGAATAATTGCACAGTATTAGTTTGAGAAAACCTTTCTTGGAGCTCAAGCCAAATTTCTCGAGCCGACTTGCAGTGCTTGACACTCTTCGAGATTTCTTTCGACATGGAACCGGTTAGCCAGGTTCTGACTAGCGTATCGACACGATCCCATTGAAGTTGCTCATTGTCTTGTTCAATTGGTCTGGGAGTGCTTCCATTCACGAGACCGGCCTTGTTTTTGATAGTCAAGGCGTTTGTCATGGATTGACTCCAATCCGAGTAGTTATCTTCAGAAAGTGACTGAGGCACGAGTATTGCACCTGGTTGGTCAGAGTAGTGAAGATACAGTTGATGGTTGGGATATTCCCAAGGTTCTGCTGTGCGAGGAAGGCTTGAACTCGAAGCTTCTTTGAGAAGGGCATCCTTCAGAAACTGTAGAGCGAGCTTTTGTTCCTTCTCTTCGTCCCCCATATCGAATGATGGTAAGGTTTAGCAGAGTTTTGTGTTTGAGAAATTTTGGCCAAGGATCAGTGCTCTGGTACCATAAAGAAACTAGAACTGAGAAGAAGCTATTTCTCGTATATCTCTTTAGTCGATGTACAAGCTCTTTATATACAAGAGGGTTTGTTAACCCTAGCTAAACTAGGAAAGAAGATAACTGCAATTGTACTAGGATTCTATCATTAAAGATAGTATCGACTAACTAATGCTAATATATACATTCCTATACAATCGGATCCTATGCTTTAACACTTTCCTCTCCAATTTCATCACTCTATTTTTTCTTTTGGGTTACATATTGTATACCTATACCACTAAAGCACGTTTGTATTGCTGGGTAATGGACGAGAGTGAACCCACTACTAATTCTGGACGACCATTGTATTATGACACACGGAATAAGCCTGAACCTACAAGTAGTACTACTAAATCTGAACCAGCACCCATATTGTCACCATTGTTATCCAAACCGTTAGTTCCACTTTCATTGAAGAGTCCGCTACTCAGAGACGAATTGGGGATGCTAATCAGACTATCCATACAAAGTTGTCTAGCAGTTTGCCTAGAATGGTGGTGGTACGAGTTCATGACAATTCTAGCTGGTTACCTTGACAAACCTCATATTGCCCTTGCAACATCAGCCATAGTTATCCAAACCACCTCTCTCATGTACACATTGCCTGCCGCCCTAAGAGCGTCGGTGTCTACAAGAGTAGGCAACGAGCTTGGGGCAGGCCGACCCGAGAAGGCACGTTTAGCTGCGGTGGTGGCAGTGGGGATGGCACTAGTGAGCTCATTCTCGGGCCTGCCACTTACGACGCTAGGAAGAGAGACATGGGGGAGAATCTTCACAACAGACAATGAAGTTCTTCAGCTAACTGTGGCTATTCTACCCATTATCGGCCTATGCGAGCTCGCGAATTGTCCACAAACCACGAGCTGTGGGATATTGAGAGGCAGTGCAAGGCCTGGAATCGGGGCATGGATCAACTTCTTCTCATTTTACGTGGTGGGTGCGCCTGTGGCCATAGTGATGGGGTTTGTTTGGAGATTAGGGTTCAAGGGTCTTTGTTACGGGCTTTTATCGGCTCAGATCACATGCGTGGTGTCGATATTGACAGTGGTGCACAAGACAGATTGGGAGAAGGAGTGGCGCAAGGCTAAGGACTCTGTAGGAATAACTGGAAGGGATGGATTTGCACATGCAGATGATCATCAAGCAATCAAATCCGAAGAGGCCTAACTAGCTGGTTAAGGGTGTAACGGAAGTGATGGAAGATCGTTTTGAAAAGTGATAACAAGGAAAAGAGAATGTATATGGAATTGCACATGCACGACCAACAAACTGTCAACTCAAATGGTGAATGGGAAGCGTGAGTAGGATATTGTGTGAAAGGGGAAAACGATTTTTGAAGATGGAAAGTGATGCATATTTTCCTTTGATTGAATGGGTATTCAAACTTATAGTCTCATTATTCATCTTTGTACATTATTATATACACGTGTACTTGTTTATATTTTCAGTTTGCCTTCGTAGGTCAAAGCATTTCAGTATCAGTAATATTTCTTGAAATTCCATTTTTCAATATATATATATATATATATATATATATAATGACTGTAGAGTGAGACATGACATCCTTCTAAAGAAACAAGCAAAACAAACAAGTTGTTGAAATCTAAATTGTGGGAGACCCAAAAGATCTTTTTCTTCAGTTTATGCCACTGTTGACGTCGAAAGCTAGCTTTCGGTTGAGCTTTTATTGTTGCTCCAACCATGTTCGAATCACACCATAGTACTTCACAGAAGGAAAGGAAAAGACGACGTCTAGCTCCCAACATATATACCATATATATTGATCAACCTTTTACTTTGCTATAAAACCAGTCGTTCTGAGACTCCCCGTTTTAAAAACCCAACCCCTAAACACCCTAAATTTATGCTAAGCTGCCATTACATCATTTACATGAGGTCATAAGCACACTGCAGGTCTGCAGCTATGGTTTTCATTCTTTCAGATCGATCAATAATTAAGGAAATTAATGAATTCTTAATTCGATCAATTAATATCTCATTACATGTTTGTAAAGTTTTTCCTTCTGGCGCCGGCTATAAAGACCTGTAAGGCTGTGACCTTTGCTGATTAATTTGTATTGAGTTTCAAGGGTGTAAATCATAGCGACTTCAAATTTTCAAGAGATTTAGCTAGCTATTTTATTTGTTTAGAAGAGGAAATTTCATTCATCGACAATCATGGGGTTGACAATGCAAGTTTTTGTCCCAACAAAACCGACCACCACACTGATGTTGAGTTTTATGATAAATTATAGACATCATCAAACACAATTCTGATGAATCAAGGAGATCCAACTCTAACAAAAAATTAATTAATTGATAAAACACGAAAGCAAAAGGTTATTAGACTTTTGGTTTTCATAAATCTTTGCTCGAGCATCCTAGTTAGCCCTCTTGCATACCGTCTCAAAGCTTGATACACAAAAAAAATGAGATAAAAAAACATCTCATTGTCGCTAAGCTTAAATATCAAATCTTAACATGTTGGAGACCAATTGTTTCGTAAAACTTCTTCTAGGTCCTCTAAACTGAGAAACATTTGTCATTAGACTCGACAATTTCATCTAACTGCAGAAGTCTGCTCTAACCATGTATCATCAATAACTCCAACACTCTCTAGGTGTGTTAGTCTGTCCGCAACATTATTTGCCTCTATGAAAGTATGTCGAATTTGAATAGATTGAAAAGCTTGCATGAAAACTCCACAAGCCTTCAGAACTCGACCTACTTCAAATAAATCCTCCTCGACTCAACGTAATGCCGTAACACAATACGAGGAGAATTCATCATTGTCCAAATGATTTTGTACTTCGATCAATAATACGGCAAGGCCTTGTTTAGAAACCACCCTATGAGAGTATTGTTCAATAAATGATCGATGTAGCTATACTATTAATTATTACATAACATTAGGATCTAATATTGTAGTTCACTAAACGTACATATCATCATTCATAGTTTCATCCATGAAATGCAAGCTAACAAATTAATCAAATTGACTGTCAAATTACAACCATAAGTAAATGGTTGAATAGCACGTTAGGAAGTTCAATCTAACCTAGAATCACTATAAAAAGAAACAAATAACAAACCCTCGAAAGTAACCTACACATGCAAAATGATGAAACATTGAAATTGGTTTTATCCTAACCAGTGGCGTAGCCAGAAACTACCACTAGAAGGGTCAAAGTATAAACAAGAATATTAAACGAATCAAATAATCTCATTGATAACATAAAAATGTATGAATTATTATATCAATACTTATAAAAAGACAAAGTAACAAATCTCCCTAAAGTAATTATAATTATCCATGACGATTCATATTTTGAAATCTTTTCGTGATGGTTTCATTATCAACGCCATCAAATATATATTTCTTTTGTATAACATCTCTCGAGAAAAGCTTTCTTATTCTAAGTGCTAAATTATGAAGGTTATGACTTGCTGGTTATAGGGAAAAAGAAGAAAAAAAAAACCGAAATTACGGTAGAGAAATTAATTTAGAGAGAATGATAAGAGACAAACAAATTGTAGAAACTTGAATATATATATATATATATATATATATATATAGACGTAAGTACATTGTAGATCATGAATTGATTAGAATATTGTACATTGTGCGATTAGCAAATATGTCCAAATTAGGACAACAAAAACTTATCTACTACATTAATTAGCAATATACTATTATTAGGCGACGAAACTATTCCGTGGCCTAAGTAACAAAATTCGTCTCCGAAGTAGTTAGGCGACGGAATTTCCGTCGCCTAAGTAGAGTGATGTAGCTGTCTCGGCAACCAAAAATTGATTTCTGTCGAGTCAAAATTACTTAGGCGACGGAAGTGTTTTCGTCGCCTAAGTACTTCCGAGACGGAAGTTTTCCGTCTCCTCAGTACTTAGGCGACTGATATTGTTTAATGACAAAAAAAATTATTTTTCCCCTAGACGACGGAATCATTGGATTCTGTCGCTAAAGTGAAAAAAAATAAAAAATAAATAAATAAATGGGCGCAGAGTCAGCTGGCAAGGAAGGGCTCGGACTCCGCTGGCACAGAAGGCGTGCGAAGTCCGCTGGTAGGGAAGGGTGAGCGGACCCGCTGGCACAAAGGGCGCGCGGACTCCGCTGGCAGGGAAGGGCGCGCGGAGTCCGCTGGCACACAGGGAGCGCAGAGTCCATTGGCACACAGGGAGCGCGGAGTCCGCTGGCAGGGAAGGGTGCTCGGACTCCGCTGACACAAAGGGCGCTCAGATTCCGCTGGCACAAAGGGCGCGCGGACTTCTTTGGTAGAGAAGGGCACGGAGTACTCTGACACAAAGGCGCGCGGACTCCACTGAAAGAGAAGGGCGCCCAGGAGAGGCAGGAAGCGAAGAAGAAGAAGAAGAAGAAGAAGAAGAAGAAGGAGAGGCAGAGGGAAGAAGAAGGAGAGGCAAAGGGCGAAGAAGAAGGAGAGGCACATGGAAGAAGAAGGTGAGGCAAAGAGGGAAGAAGAAGGTGAGGCAGAGGGTGAAGAAGAAGGTGAGGCAAAGGGAAGAAGTAGGTGATGCAGAGAGAAGAAGAAGGAGAGACAGGGGTGTGCATGAAAACTGGGTAGAGGAGAGGAGGGAGAGAGAATATATATAAGGAAAGTTTGAAAATTTTGGTTTAAATTTTTCTGAAATTTTTGGCGGAAAAGGAGCCGCTAAAAATTTCGGTACTTAGGCGACGAAAAGTTATACTTTTCGTCACTTAAGATATTAATAATTTTTTTTAAAAAAAATAATAATTCCGTCGTCTAAGTAAATTTTTCCGTCGTCTAAATAAATCTTAGACGACGGAATATGTTTTCGTCGCCTAAGTGAATAAATTTTATTTTTTATAAAAAATAATAATTTTATAGCCTCAGTAAATTTTTCCGTCGTCTAAATCAATCTTAGACGATAGAATATATTTCCGTCGCCTAAGTGAATAATTTTTTTTTTATAAAAATGATTTTGTCGCCTTAGTACATTTTCCGATCCGTCTCCTAAGTAGAACATAGACGACGGAACACTATTCCGTAGCCTATGTGGTAACTTAGGAGATGGAATTAAAACAATTCTGTCGCCTAAGAGGTTTTTTCCACTAGTGTTACTTTAAAAAATAAAATAATATAGGCATAAAAGCTTTTTTTTAATGTCTCAAGACAAGATATATATTTAAAAAGATAAAAAAACATGGGGATATAAGTTTTTTTTTAGCAAATCACATATACATCCTCCAAAAAGATTTGAAACACAAATAAATCCACTTGTGTTGTTATTAAACAAATAAAGACAGTTTTTAACAATTAAGAACAATATTTTCTCTGTATATCATGTGTCATGGTTTAATTTACCAACTAACCCTACACTAATTAAATATGCTTTTAGAAGTGAAAAATCTCTCATTTTGAGATTTTTTAGTAAATGGAATACAGTAGCAGGTTTTCAATAACTTAGTGTAGTAGCAGTTAATTCCAATAGAAGTAGTAGCAGGGGTTAACATTCCAGTAGAAATAGCAGCAAGGGTTAATATTTCAGTAGAAGTAGTAACAGGGGTTAACATCCCAGTAGAAATAGTAGCAGGGGTTAACATCCTAGTAGAAGTAGTAACAGGGGTTAACATCTCAGTAGTAGTAGCAGTTAATTATAGTGGTAGTAGTAGCATGAGTTAACATCTCAGTAGAAGTAGTAGTAACAAGGGTTAACATCTCAGTAGAAGTAGCAGCAGAGGTTAACATCCCAGTAGTAGTAGCAGTTAATGATATTGTCACACATAAACAATTTAGTATCTTGGAGGTGCAAGCAGGAGGGATACAAAACATTGGTTGTACAAAGATAGATTTATACAACTATGCAAGAGATTTACGGAGAGAGTACAAGGGTCATGATGCAAAGATGTTGACTGAGTATTTTCTTGGTGAGCAATCAAAAGATGATTCCTTTGTTTTTAAGATGGAGGTAGATGATGATGATAGACTTACACACTACTTTTGGACAGATTCAAAGTCAAGACGTTCTTACAAGTTTTATGATGATGCAGTCGTATTTGATACCACATATAACACTAATCGGTATGGTATGATCTTCGCGCCACTATTAAGGGTAAATAACCATGGGCAAACAATTGTATTTGGTTGTGGTTTCTTAAACAATGAGACCATTGAGTCGTTCATTTAGTTGTTTGAGCAGTTTAAAAAAGCTATGTCAGCTGATCCACAAAAAATTATTATTACTGACCAAGATCCTGCAATTGGAAAGGCCATTTCTCAAGTGTTTCCAGATTCGTTTCACTGATATTGTATATGTCATATTATGAACAAATTCTCTGAGAAAATAGGTGCTTCTGTTCATCAAGATTCTCTTAGTGAACTTAAGAAGTGTGTATGAGATTCAAACACCAAAGAAGAGTTTGATGCACGGTGGATAGAGGTGATCGATAAAGGTAAACTGAACAACAATGAGTGGTTCTCTTCAGTTTACGAAATGCGTTCAAGATGGGTGCCAGCATATGTGAAACATGTTTTCTCAGCAGGAATGTCAGCGAGCTCACGAGCTGAAGGTGACCATGCATTTTTCAAAACTTATGTTTCAAAAGATAATACTTTAATGGACTTCATACTACGATTTAATAGGGGGCTTGCTCACCAACGTCATGAAGAGTTAATTCCTAACCATGTTGATGTCAACTAAAGACCTATGTTCAAAACCCCAATGATGATGGAAAGGCAAATGGCTAGGATTTATACTCACAAAATTTTCAAGAAGTTTCAACTTCAGTTATGGTTATCTTGGGGATGTGTACTTCAAGTTACAATTGATCGATAATGACAGTGTGTGTGTTTACAAGGCAACAAAAAGGAGAAAAGATGGAAGTTTGAAGGTACGAGAAGTTACATTTGACAAGGTTGTTGATAAGGTTGCATGTAGTTGCAAAAAATTTGAGTTTGAAGGAATCTTGTGCAGACACATATTGGCATATATGAAATGGAAACAAATTGAGTATTTGCCAGATCAATACATTCTAAAAAGGTGGACCAGAACAACTAGTTCAGATTTGGTGGTTAAAGATCATGGTAAGGCCATTTCTGATTTTGGTGATGATTCATTGCTAATGAGGCAAACAATATTGTCCAAAGTTGCTGTTGAGCTGATTGATGGGGCATTAGTATCTAAAGAGGCATGTAAACTCTTGGAAGAGAATTTTGAAAGCATGAGAAAAAAGATAAAGTTTGTGGTTGATAGTAGTACCAATGTTAGAGGTAGTGAAGAAAATGTTACTATTGATTCTTGTGGAGGCTGTGATGGAAATGTAATTAGTAATACAGCTGAAGGCCATGGAACCGATCAAAATGCTGTTCATTGTCACCCACAACATTTGAATGATCCACTTCCAGTAAGTAAGGGCAAAAGGCTGTGGTAAAAGGTTAAAAGGAGGAAAAGAGAAGGCAATGGACAAAAAAGGCCGTTAATGCAGTATCTGTAAACAAGTTGGACATAATAAACAAAAATGTCCAACTCTTAATAGTCAGTAACTTGTAATTGATTAAGTGCTCACTCTTTTGATTGTAAGATTTGGTTTCTCAATTAGATTAGAAGGTGAAGTGGTTGTAGTTGAACATGAAAGACTTCATTTTGTAACGAAATGTAGAGCTAATTATCTTGCAAGGATATCTATATAGTTCTTCTTTTTATCTGATTGTTGGACTTCTTGAAAGTAAGAATATTGCTAGAAACAACTTCCTTAAAATCTGGAAGACTCCTCATAAGACGCATGTCACAACTTTGAAAGATGTCATCTTCTTTCTTTGATTAAATCTCCCAAAACCTCCTCCCATTTTATCTTCTTAGCAACTTGCAATCAAAATTACAATTTTGTAGTGGATAGAACAACCCCTCCTTGATTTGGTCTGTGGAATGATATCACAAAACTAATCACTTCCATAGGAGCCTTGAGAAATGAGAAATGATTTCTGGATGAGGGATGAATTGAAATTTTAATATCAAAAGGAAAGAGCTCTTGCCCAAAGAGGACGACCGGTTAATTTTGAGTTTATATGAGTGCAGATGACGACAAATAAAGAGAAGTAGAAGGTCAAGATGCATGTGGGCACATGAGAACCATTTTTATTTCTTTAAGTGTACACCGTTCGGCTAATCCAATAGTTGGTTTTTAAAAGTCCGTAAGCAGTCCGCAACAGAATGGGCTCCTAATATATAATTAGTTATACCAATTCCTAGAATGTTTTTCCCAAGTGGATCATACAATCAATTTTCTAAACAATGAGATGATATGCTATGCTGGCATGAATGATTTGTATAAACAATTAATGATGGAGCAATTTTATATGATCTTCATGCTAGATGAAGCAAGTAACAATGTATGATTGGAAGTTGGAACATCATGTCTATGCAGACGATGCTAATCGGCAGTTTGGCACCAGGCAACAGTTTGATAGTGAAATATGCAGAGGAAAAGGGCAAAAGGGAGTATCAATCATTTGGCAACAATGGTGCGCATGAATGAGTGAGCTTAGTTTGGTACAGTGGTTTAAAAACTTAATTTTTTAGAAACTCAGTTTTAAATATACAATCTTCAACTTGTTTTCTAAAATCGTTGTTATTTAAACTAAAAAGTTCTAGATAAACACGTTTTAAGATTTTACCAAACAGAAAATCTATCTAAAATGATGATTATAAGTGATTTTAATCTCCAAAACTCAATATCAAACTGGGTTAAACTCAATAGTTCTAAATTCTAAGATTATTAAACATAAGCACCTGAAACTAGGACCTCGGAATGGAATCTATGCTCTTTTTTTTGTTTGGTTATGTCGCAGTTTTGAATATTGAAACTTGGAACCCAGAATAAGCATGCTAATTGGAACAACCAACAGTTACCACTTTGTCTTTTTGCCTTATTATGCTCTTAATCAAACAACATCTACTGCTTCAACCTGATACTGTATGCTCTTCTTTTCAAAGAAATTTCACAGCTCCAGACCATTGATGGAGTTGTCATTCAATCGTAAAAAGCCCTAAAACATTTGGAAACTTATTTTGTCTTCTCTCTTCCAAGCTATCTCCATCCAAACCTTCGCTTTCGTGACTACTCTAATACCAATTATCTTCTTCAGTATGCTCCTAATATAAACAAGATTAGCTTTATGAGAGGATTTAGAGCCAAACAGATTGTTGGCGGCGGCGGCGGCTGAGCTTTAATAATCAATGATATCAAAAGCTTTTAAGGATATTCTGGGGTAGAAATAGAAAGACAACATGTAGCTTCAACTTCCAAATTCCAGGTAATGGAAGTCGAATGAGCTATTACTCTAATAGTGGAGTACAAAGTACTTGCAATGTTAAGATTCGTTTTCTTCTAATAGTAGCACCAAAAACCCTATTGTGCTGAAAATATTAGTCTGTTTATATGTTTATTGACAAAAGAGACACGAAAATTTAATCATATTACTCAAAAAAGAAATTCTAATGGTCAGAATTCTTTATTCATAGTACAAAAAGAAAACTGAAAATTAGAAGCAAACTAAAAAATTTATTAATAACTGTGAGGGTTCCTTTTGATTTGGAAGTAACTAAGCCAAAGTTAACTCAAAGAATTGGATTATCGAATTAACCTTGTGCGTGTTTCAAGATCAGGCAGGAGTTTGTAGCATGAGCTGGCGTGGGAGCTGAAGGCACGCTACGGTGGTGAAAATTGGACTGGGTTTTGAGGTTAGATTTCTGGGGAACCTGGGTTTCAAAGCCAGGGACTGGAGGATTGGCTTGAGAGATGGGTTTTGGCTTGAAGGTTTGAAAGCATGAAGGCTAGCGTGCTTCTGGGATTTTTCTGGGTTGGTTGCTTGATGTCCTCTGCAGCTTTCCCGACCTCCCTTTTATAGAACCAGATTGGAGGGTTTTGTGATGGGTCACGATGCTTAATCCACTGTGTAGAAGGGTTGCTCTTCTTAATAGTACATGATCTTGGCCTTAAAAGTTGACAGAAATGAGTTGACCTTGAGAGATGGAAGAGACAACTCACTGCGAGGACGGCGGCAGAGACGAAATCCCTGCAACAGGACGGGCCAAGCAACTTGAATCCCACAATCTCTTCATCTAAGGATGAAGGAGCTGCCTTGGAACCAGTCACTGACCTTCTTCTTCCTCAGATTGGGAGTGGATGAGATTTCTCTGCTGTGCAAAGCTTGTCGCCGTACTGCTGCGAGGAAAGATGAAATGGCTGACTATGCAGTCGGTAAAGCAGGAAGGA
Organism: Fragaria x ananassa; assembly: GCA_034370585.1. Classification (NCBI taxonomy): domain Eukaryota; kingdom Viridiplantae; phylum Streptophyta; class Magnoliopsida; order Rosales; family Rosaceae; genus Fragaria; species Fragaria x ananassa. Next base: position 21,019,331 of record CP139762.1, on the reverse strand, counting down.
AAAAGATTGGGCTTTTCTTAAAGGAAAAGGATTGGGCTTTAAAGAAGAAATAAAAAGGGTGTTGGGCTTCGAATTCAAATATGTTTTGGGCCTAAAAGATGAGCAGTCCAATTCTCACGTTCTTCACCGATTGGTCGCCTACCTAAGTCGTTGGGTTTGAGTTTCAGGCCCAAGACCGAAACTTCTTAACAACATTAAATCGGCGGACGAGCGTTACGTGCCTCCGTAACCATCCACACTGTTAGTACATAGCCAAAATACTTGGCTAAGCCGAGAATACGGTACAATTACCCGGTCGAGATAGCCCTGGTGGGCCCTTCACAGACATCCAAAGAAGGAAGGGCCGGTAACAAACCGCTTGCCAAAGTCACTCTAGCGGCAAAACACCCCCAAAAGGGGAGACACTCCAAAGGAGGGCAAAGAGTCCCACATTGGAAACAAGCTCAAGGTACACAAGCTTAGCCTATAAAACAAGCTCAAGGTACACACATCTATATACTCATATACATTCTCTCCCACTTTCATTCCTCTACCCGTACAAGTGCTCAAAGCTAACTTAAGCATCGGAGAGTCGAAGACTGGGCCACCCCAGTCCCGACCCCGTGACGCTGTCATTTGTGCAAGTACCGAGTGAAAGCCCCTCAGGAATTCTACTTTGTTCCGCCCCGCGACCACATCCCGGCTCGGGACGAAACAGGTAGAAACAATTGGCACTAGAAGGAGGGCCCCTATCTTGTGGAACTCCCACTTGCCTCGGAACTCAGCACCATGGTGGAGATTATTGATGACCCCGTGGACCCTGGCACTCAAGTGGAACTTAAACCCAACACATCCCTTTCCCACACCCGCAGCCCAGCCCCCATTAGCCATCCCGACCCCGCCACAGCCCTTGAACTCCTCAAGCGAGACTTCCATTCGTTCCGCGAGCAAGCGGCGAAGGAAAGGACAGAACCGGAAGCGTACCGGGTACGCATTGCTGAGTTGGAAAAAGAGTAATCCTTGCTCCACGCCACGTTAGATCATCGTAACGTGTACAACGATCGCTCAGACCGCGCGGCGCGAATTGCCGGGACCCCGGATTCTCTCCAAGGCCAGACTGGTTCCATACTCTCGGGAGAGCCTAACCAGATCATATACATATCTCATCCCCTTGCCCATCCCTCATTTCCACTCCCGGCCCCCCAGCCATCTCCAATCCTCAATGACTCCCCTCCGCCACATCAACCTAATCCATCCACCCCACCTATCTCCACTTCCACCACTGCCAACTCTCCCAACCCACCTCTTGACATGCCAACCCGCCTACTGCTCCAACTTAGCCAAACTGTCATGCAGTTAGCTTCACGGGTTGAAGGCGTCGAGAGTGGCGGGGCTCAGCGACCCTTGTTCTCTGGTTATGGACATCGCCCAAGCCCCTTCACACCCCGAGTGCAGATGGAGAAGCGGCCTCCGGGCTCCGGGAGCCAAGCCCTTCAAGATGGATAAGTATAAAGGCACAGGAGACCCTCATCTCCACCTCGAGACATTCTTCTCGCTTTGTAGCTCCTCTGGCTACAGCGACGCCATAGCCTGCCACGCCTTCCATGAGACCCTCTCGGAAGAGGCACTTACTTAACGGCTCACTCTAAATGCCATGAAGTGCTTTTCCATATAAACATGCTACACTTCATTTCCACACAACGCCACCTATTCGCCCCATAACGGCCCCCCACGCGGCTAACGCGGTTCCCCTGGCCACCCCTTAACCCTAGCCATCCCGACAACAAAACTCTCACTCTAGGCTTCTTACCAACACCACAGACATATGAACCGTCTCGTTCACCCCCGATAAATCCAAAGACAAAGAACGCCACCAATTCATACCGTGAAACAGTGGATCAGCGTGGTAGCAATGAAGCTGGTTGCAAACAGCCAAGCGCTCGCGCCCACTCGATCGAGGGTGAAATGGGACGCTTCCCAAATCTGAGGTTTGTCGATCCACTAAAACCCTAGACCCTCTGACACTTTTCTCTCCTTGATTGACAGGTTATAGGAGGAAGCCCCTACATCTAGATAATCCCCTCTCAGAGATCATGCAACGGCCCGCAGCGCTCAATGGCGAGTCTCCCCAATCAAGAGTGGACTGACTCGCCACGTAGCGGCCCGCAACGCCACCTCGCGACAGTCCCCAACCAAGCGCGGACTGACTTGCCACATAGCCACAGTCCCCAATCAAGCGCGGACTGACTGGCCACCTCGCGACAGTCCCCAACCAAGCGCGGACTGACTCGCCACATAGCCACAGTCCCCAATCAAGCGCAGACTGACTGGCCACTTCGCGACAGTCCCCAATCAAGCGTGGACTGCCTCGCCAAATAGCCACAGTCCCCAATCAAGCACGGACTGACTGGCCACTTCGCGACAGTCCCCAATCAAGCGCGGACTGCCTCGCCACATAGCCACAGTCCCCAATCAAGCGCGGACTGACTGGCCACCTCGCGACAGTCCCCAACCAAGCGCGGACTGACTCGCCACATAGCCACACTCCCCAATCAAGCGCGGACTGACTGGCCACCTCGCGACAGTCCCCAACCAAGCGCGGACTGACTCGCCACAGTCCCCAATCAAGCGCGGACTGCCTCGCCAAATAGCCACAGTCCCCAATCAAGCGCGGACTGACTGGCCACTTCGCGACAGTCCCCAATCAAGCGCGGACTGCCTCGCCATATAGCCACAGTCCCCAATCAAGCGCGGACTGACTGGCCACTTCGCGACAGTCCCCAATAAAGCGCGGACTGCCTCACCACATAGCCACAGTCCCCAATCAAGCGCGGACTGACTGACCACTTCGAGATAGTCCCCAATCAAGCGCGGACTGCCTCGCCACATAGCCACAGTCTCCAATCAAGCGCGGACTGACTAGCCACTTCGCGACAGTCCCCAATCAAGCGCGGACTGCCTCGCCAAATAGCCACAGTCCCTAATCAAGCGCGGACTGACTGGCCACCTCGCGACAGTCCCCAATCAAGCGCGGACTGTGTCGCCAAATAGCCACAGTCCCCAATCAAGCGCGGACTGATTCGCTAGAGCAACATTAAACTTTTCTTCTTGCCAACAGGTTTCTGGAACATCACCCCCGTCACCTCGCGTGGGGACTTGGGGACTCGGCACCATGCCTCCTGCACCCAGGTAAAACCTATCATCGTCATCTTTAGAATAACTCCCCACCCAAGAACTCTCTCGGACTGGGGACTTGGGGACTTGTTAGTACATAGCCAAAATACTTGGCTAAGCCGAGAATACGGTACAATTACCCGGTCGAGATAGCCCTGGTGGGCCCTTCAGAAACATCCAAAGAAGGAAGGGCCAGTAACAAACAGCTTGCCAAAGTCACTCTAGCGGCAAAACACCCCCAAAAGGGGAGACACTCCAAAGGAGGGCAAAGAGTCCCACATTGGAAACAAGCTCAAGGTACACAAGCTTAGCCTATAAAACAAGCTCAAGGTACACACATCTATATACTCATATACATTCTCTCCCACTTTCATTCCTCTACCCGTACAAGTGCTCAAAGCTAACTTAAGCATCGGAGAGTCGAAGACTGGGCCACCCCAGTCCCGACCCCATGACGCTGTCATTTGTGCAGGTACCGAGTGAAAGCCCCTCAAGAATTCTACTTTGTTCCGCCCCGCGACCACTTCCCGGCTCAGGACGTAGTAGGTAGAAACACACACAATACCCACTTCTACAAGCCTCAATAATACATGTATGCGGCTTGGGCCCGCATGAGTGCATGAGTATGTTTGCTTGGGTTAAATCAAAGATTTAACATAAGATTGCATGAAAGTGTTGCATGACAAAGTATTAATAGATCGCATGTTTTTTTTGGTATCAACAATAACTCACCCACCCTACATATGTCTGTGGAGGTTTGAACATATGACCTGAAAATTGTTTGTTAAACACTTTAATCAACCAAGCCACAGATCACCGACGTACTCGACTCCTTTAACTCAAGTTGGTCACAGCTTCAACAACAAGCAATAGCCAATAGTGTACTGTTTGCAGTAGACATGGTTTGTCTCCAATCATTATTCATAAGGCATCTGAATCTCCAATATTTGTTCACAAGTGAATAGAATCATATAGTTTATGCTATAGTTTTTCAAACTCAAAAATTAAAATTGTGTACATGACTCTTTGATAAAAAATATATATATATAAACTCCAAACATAAGAACTTTCTCTACCCCAATGAGACAGAAAAAGACTGGCATCATATGTTTAGAGCAAGTCCAACAGATTCCCTAAATTCTTTGATTTTCTCTATTTTGGAGAATATGGGGTCATTTTCCACTTCAACAGCTTTCCTATCTCATTCTCTAAAATATGGAAAGAGATGAAAGAGAAGCTTTGCTTCCCTATATTTACAGATTCTCTAAAAATATTTAGGGAAAGAAGAATTGAATGTTACACATTCTTCAAGGCTCAAAGATAAGAAAGAAAACATAATTTATTCTAAAAAATAAACTTTGAAATTTTTATACTTATTATTATTTTGTAATAAATGAGGATTGCTGTTGTAATAAATATTTGAATCTTTAAAATAGGGAAACTGTTGGATTTGGTATACAAAATTTTTAGAGATTTTGAGTTTTGCTTCCTTGTTATGTAAAAAATATAAGGCAGCTGTTGGACTTGCTCTTTCAGACGAGTACCCACTACCCACCCACAACATTATTTCGAATTAGATGAATGATTGAAAAACGAAGCCAAGTCATTGTGTCTACCCATTGAAGTGTCTTACAAGAATGTAATAAACATCCGTGTACAAGTGAAGCAAGTAAAAGCAAAATCATCCATCGAACATCACTAGCATGTTTGACTGGAGGGATTAGAGAATAGTGAGCATTCATTAGCTTTAATTCTACCTCAATCAGGTCATAATTGACTGCACGGGAACAAAATAAAGAAGGGGAATAAAAGAAAAGAACAATGACATCTTCATTTCCAAGTTTTTACACAATGAACTGATTTGGTTTCCACGGGACATCCAAATCTATTTCCAAATTTTTTCACTTCATCCGCAAGCTGATATCACTAATATGAGAAGCTTTGAGATTAACATGAAAAGTTCAGAGAAATCATTCATTTGAAAGACTGAAATACAGGACAACCGTTCAAAGCCAGTAGAAGTGATTGTAGATATACATGTTAAGCACACATGTTTGCAAGCTAGCAGATCTCAATTAATACATACAGGTGCAAATTATAGCATCACAAGCTCAGGCTCATCATTCTTTCCGTCCAATGTTTATCAATATCACAGGTGGTCAACCAGATTTGAATAGCAAAACTGCTTTCTGATCCAGGTAGAAATAGACAAAGTGGTTCGTTTCATGAGTCACATATGAACCTGCACACACAACACAAAATCATAAGTTGTTGGATATTTGGATTCAGATCCAGATAAGAGCTACATACTTCGCATAATCCAAAATAAAACCCACAACTTTTCTATTCTGGATGGAGCAAGAAAAGAATTAGAAAACATCTCCCTTAGAAGTTATTGTTTCATCTGGAGCAGGATGCCATACCAAAGACCAGTAAAGGCATCAGACACCTATATCTGCCCTAAATCCTATTCAATGCATCTATCGGGAATGCATTGAGCTGAGATCATTGCAGCTAGTTCAAACCTAACAACTAAATATAAGTGCGAGCCCAGATTACAAAGTCATGAATCCCAAAGTAGCTAACCCCGTGCTTCTGAGAGTCATACTATAGATGGTCATGGAAGACAATATAAATAACAGCAAAATTATGAACAACTATTCAACCTAGGTTGAGCCTCAGATTTTATTACAAGGGTGTCACGCTAAGTGTTGGCAGAGTAGAAACTAAAGAGTGTTACTTTGGTAAGTTTGGTCATACATGGCACTCTAACCAATTGTTTCATTTTAAAAGAGATGGACCAAACTGATATTCAATTAAATAGAAAATATGCAGAAATGATAAATCCTCAAAGCAAGGACAGTATTTAATTTTACACCAATCTTGTTTGACAGCATGAGCCAAAGCAAACGCCGGAAAGAAAATAACAATGCACACACACAGAAGTAAACCATCAAGTATAGACATATAAAGTAAAGAATATTAACTCGTTGATGGGTAGCTATTGCCTGGTAATACATCAAGTATCACCTTTTCATACTTAATCTCTCTTCCTTAATCTGACTATCATAACCACCTAAATTCTCTCCCTCTAAATAAACCAGCTAAGCAGTTACTGCTCCATGTCGCCACACAACATAAAAGCCAAAGCTCAAGTTGATTATGTATTTGTTGTCTCAACAAGGAGATTAATAGCTAATTTACATCCATTCTGTAATATTAGATAGTAATTAAGTTTACTTATTGGCGAAAGTGTTTTGATGACCAACACTTAACTATCAGAACGTTCCGGGATAAGACTGTTTCCAACTGTTTCAACCGTGATTGCATTTGAGATTATACAAGAACGCTCTTGATTTTCTGATTTCTACCCATGCCTTTCAACTATTTAGCACTAGCCGAGTAAGAGTATTATAAAGATCCCTCCAAAACTATGATCATGTAGAGAACACTCATTCGTCCTCGGGTTTTCTCCCATCAGGTTAAGCACTCTTTAATGCCATGAACTGAAGTAAGACATAAACAGTAATCCAGTAATTAATCAAAGCACAGATCTAAACAGCTCTATCCATTTTCATCAAAATAGAAACCCAACTACTACTTAAACCACAACACTATCCATTTACAGTTGTTCACCATCACTCAAATTCTATCACATCCTAAATCTTGAACCACGCCGGAAAATGAAATGAAATGAAATCGGAGAAGTTTACCGAAATTGCGACCGACGATACAATGCCAGGTAGGTCCGTGTCTCGAATCGAACTCCTTCTTTATATGCTCCGCCACGTCCTTCTCTACGCTGTGAGTCTCAAACGCCTGAAACCAAAACCCTAATTTTCACAACCGGAAAACCTATCTCCGAATCAAATCCAAGATAAAACGAAGTTCAAGAGAGAGAACTAACGCCGATGGCTATTTCGACGGCCTCCTTCTGCATGTCCTGGAACATATCCGCACTCTTGATGATGACACGCTTCCCGGTGGAGGTAGTGACCGCCGGCGAGGGCTTCCGGTCGTCGGAATTCGGCTTCGTCGGCACAGTCCCCGGAACAACGCTTCGCTTGGCGTCTTGGCTCATTTCGCCGTCTTCTTCTTCCGATTGAGGCTAACGAATCAGAGAAAGAGAGCCGTTGATTTCTGAATCGACAAGAAGAAGAAGATGCTTAAACCACATCCACCTTTTCCTTTTGTTACTTTTCAAGTAACCGACTGTGAGTGTCAGCGCGGAAAGTGTTTCTTAACCTTTTTGGGGTGGGGGCTTTTTACTTTTACTTTTACTGGCGTGTTTTTACCGCGTGAAGGGAAAGTTCTGGCAGTTGCAGAAAGTGAAACAGAGAATCAATTCCCTAGGTAGGGCAATCGGAAAGGGACGCAAACGGTGTCGTATTCGTGGAATTTAATTTCCAGCTCCAACTCATCTCTCAACTACAGGACAGACAGAGACAGAGTGTTTTCTTTTTCCATTTTCAGTCTATTCTTCCGAGTGTCGAAAAATAATGCAAAGAGATTTCGAATGTAGTTAGTGACCCGGTGAACATGTTAGTTAAAATTATCCCTCTATACACAAGAACGAAGTTTCGATTGCTCAATCTCACCTAACTATTTGTAAATTTGCAGAAATGAAACTATTAAGAGTTATAGTTACAAGCATGCAAAATATGAAGAGGATGCTGATGGACGTTAGCATTAGTCCTGCATTTTGGTTTAGGCTTCATCCTCAGAGTCCTCCACTACTCTGTTGACTCTCTTCAGCCTCTTGGCACTAGGAGGATGATCATCTCCTTCTTCATTGTCAGAGCCCGAATCGTCCACAGCCGGGGGATTGTTAATATAATCCGGTGACAAAGCCCTCTCTGACCCATTTCCTTCATTAACATCAAGATCCTCAGCAGACTCGTTTTCAACTGCATTCTCATTGTCATGGTTTGCTTCAGAACTTGGAGCATCTTCTTCTTCTTCTTCTTCTTCCCTGCTCTCCTCATTTAGTTGTATTCTAAAGTCTCGTGCAGTGCTACGCTTGGCATGCCTTAATAAATTTACTTTGGTCACCTTGCACAGCTGGATGAGGTATTTCTCATAATCTTCAATCTGAAATATGAGGTCGGGGATGCATCTGTTCTCCCTCTTTATTCTGTTGATGATTCCCTTTTTGTTGGCATTGGCTTGTTGTTTCTGCAATACAAGAATGGTGGAAACCCATCGTCAGATAAACCATCATAACCAACATAACATGTGATAGTGCAACTAATGTGAAAGAGTGACATAAGACGAACAATGCAAAGAGGATCAGAATTATACCTTCTGCATAATTTCCACAAAGATATACAGAGGAACTGTCAGCTCCTTGCAAGTTACCTCCACAAGCTTCTGAAACTTAAGGCTTGGAAAATTCTGTTTACAACCTTTTGGAGCAATCCTAAGCTTTGACATCTTAGCTAAATGCTTGTAGAACCTTGCTGCCAAACGCAGCACAAATTCAGCTTGTGTATCTGCACAATTTAAAGCAAAGTGAATAAACAGTAGTATTATACAATCTTCTAGTAAATCAATACTAACTATAGTAACTGCATATACCATTCAGGCTCATTGAAACAAAAGATGACAGTACTTTCACCACTGCTTCTGCCCTAGAATAGAGATTTTCCTCAAATGCCAACTCAGGAGATTCCTCACTGTTCTGGTTCAGATGAATCCCTTTTTGGGAGACCAAAGAGAATGTCTTCAGTTTTTTGATGGCCCAATCCATGTCAACTACAACTGATTCAACAATGTGCAGTATACAGGAACTTATCACCGAACATGTTTGATGGTTTATGGTGGGGTATATCTGGGAAACCTCCTCTGGGGCGTCTCCCTCTGATCCAATAACCTGCAACAGCTCTCTGGCCATGTCTTGGGATATAGCTAGATCATTTGGAGGGGAACTTAAACATATAGCAAGTGTCACAACACTTTTTCCGGCCTTTGTGTTTTTAATTTCATTGTTTTTGCAAACACTAATAGCCCAAGCTCCATGGGAGTTCCTCAATGGGCATGGCAATTTCCGTCCAATCATCAGTATCAGGTCACAAATTATCTGAATGAAAAAGAAATGAAAAAAACTATAAATCATTAAATCTTTTATTCGGAAGGAAAAGAAGGTATAGATCAGAAAACTCGCAAGTGCTGAATACCTCAACTTCACCAAATAATGAAAGTGCAAGAAGCTCAGAGAATAGAGGCTTCAATGTCTTCAAAATGAAGAGTTCTATGCTTCTTATATGTGGATCCTCAATTCTAGAGGCTCTTTCGCATTCAATTTTCAAATCAGCATCCTTAAGAGTGGAAATTGACACCATGTCTTCAAGCAAACCAGTCAAGTCTGAATTAGAACAAATCATTATCAATTCCTTCAAGCAACTCAAGGCTAGATGAAGATACTCCCTTCGTCCAACATCTTTTTTGCCCTTCGCATCCTTTTTCTTTTGATCCATCACCAACTTTGGCCCTGATTTGAACAAAGAAATTAGTTTCAACAAGGGGGATCCCAGCATCTTGATTTCCCCATAGATTAAAGTTCTCATAGGGTCCTCATTTCGCAGAAGAATGGAAGATTTTATATGACTGAGGGACACATTCAAGACAAAAGAAATAAATTCAGAGCTGCATTTGGAGGTCTTGCTGGTAGACTGACTATGCAGTTGGGAAGCTTCAACATTATCAGAAGAATCAGTATCTAGTAGTCTCAACAGTGTTTGCAATATCTGATATATGGTTGAAGTTGTAAAGAAGGAAACCCGTGCTTGCAATTCTTTAGAGTGGCTTGAATTGATGTTGTTCAGTATATCATGTGCAGGAGTGCGAGTACTCCCTTTTCTTACTGCAGTACTCTTGCTGGAGAAATATGTATCCTTGTCGAGTGAATGATGAATCTCAACAAACTGAATAATCTCCTTTTCAAGATCTAATTTCTTTCTGTCCGATACTTTGTCCAAGTCAGTAGCAATAGCATTCACCAGTACCTCAATAATTCCAGATAAAACAAAAGAAGAGCATTTTCTTTTGTTGTCTTCCAAAGATGACGAGCCTCCATCCTGAGTTTGACCAAAGATGTCTGATCTGACACAAAAAGAAACCAGTTAAGGAGGATTTTATCTTAAATAGGAATAAACAATCACTGTTTAGTTCAACCCTTCATGAGGGATAGATGTTGCAAACAATAACTTGAAAGTCTGATCATGACCCACAACAATCATTTTGGTAGAGGAGAAAGGGGGAGTAGGGTCAATCCCCTTCAAATAGCAAGTGGTGCAAATACAGTATGAAAACCTTTCTTTTTCATTCCTCGGACATTACCAACTAGGAAAAGATAACTTAATTCCTTTTAACTGTTTCTTATAAACCAGCTTGATCAGAAACAGAAAAATTTAAACCTAGCAGGTAACATATATATGAGAAAGCATAATACACTTCTTTTTTGTTTTCTTGATTCACTTTTTGCTAGTGTTCTACCAAGTGCAAATCCCCTGTAATCCAAAAATACAGAACAAAGCAATCCCTCGATTTGGCAATAACAGATGAGATGGACGATAGAAAAAGGGAGGTGAGATACAGTGTAGTTGAATAAACCCTACCTTCAATATTCTGATTTCGAAGAGACTTCCGTATTTTCAAGATAGAACTGTAGAATGTGTCAGCAGATGAACTTCTTCCTAGCTGTGAGGGGTTTACGATTGATTAAGTATCATAACAAGAAGAATACGAAAGATACAACAAAATCATATATTTTCCAAAGCATGAGTTTCTTCACATACCTCGTTTTCTTGGGAAAGGGAGAAACCCAAACATGCCCATGAAGAATTCAAGGCTTTCTCAGTTTTTCCATTTGGTTGTAGAAGTAACATCTGAGAAACACAAGATAGAAGGCAATCTAAAGGCTCTTCAACATAAGCTTTGCCACTCTCTGATTTTATGCAGCAGCTAATTCCTAATTGAACATCTGCATCCTGACAATACTTCAGTGTTAAGCATAGTCTATGTTAAATGTAAAAGAAAAAAGCTTCAGAAAATCAGAAACAAGAAGCATCTGCAGTCTACCTCCTTAAATAAATGGAGGAAGTGAGGCAACAGAAAATCAAAGACAGCCCCTCCACTAGATGGGTCCATCAAAACAAGCTTCACAAGTCCATGATACATGACTTCTTTGACATTTGCCTAAAATAAAGTAACCCATTATAGTCAGAGACAATATTCAAACAAAAGAAGGATATGTTAATGCAAATGGGAAACTCAAGATAATTACAGCACCGGTTGATATAGACATCTCTGCAATAGACCGCTCAGCTCTTGAAACAGGCCTCCCCCCACATTGTAGGGTACTTCAGATTGCTGACTACTACTGGCTTGGCTAGATGACTCTTGAAAAGACAACAAATCATCTTTCTTGGATTGCTTTTCTGCCAGAATCAAATCAATAACAGCATCGGTTGCTGCAAGACGAATAGTATCTTCTCGTCTAAACATCGCCTTACGCATTACCAAAATAGTGTAATCCTGCATCATCAAAATTAAACAAGTACATAATTATACCTCAACAAAATACTAGCTTCTATGTTAGCACTTTTGTACTAAGATATGCATGTATGAGAGTGATTCAGCACATTTGTCATTTACTCGGTGTCATTAAAATGCAGTATACAGTATTGAATATTACCAACTGTTGTTTGACTATTCAATTTTAAAACCGGGAATTTCGGTGCTCATTCAAGGTAATTACAGTAAAGTTTAGCTTCCCAATACCGCAAAAGGAATTTGTATCACAATTCACAAGTATGAAATAAACGGAACAATAAGAACCTTGAGATCACGGCTGAATTTGATGAGAGGCAACAAAGCAGTAACAAGTTGGGCAGCAACCTTGCCATGCATGAATGTGAAGTAGTCCAACAGTTCCTTTAGACGGGAAACATGTTCTAACATGGGGTATGGATAACTTTGAGCGAGATTATTGAGTACTCTGCACATGAAATTACAATTACTTTTTAACATAAAAAACACTTACCATAAGAGCTGTACGTGTAGTTGACTTCAATTACCTTATGATTACCATACTCTGCTCTGGCTTCAAAGAAAGGATCCGAAATTTACACTGCTCAATAATCTACAGGAAAATTGATGTATCAGCAATGGGAGTGATTGATTGCAAGGGATTAGTTATGGACGCCAACAGGTTAAACATGGTTCCCCCCAACAAAAAAATGTAACAGTTTTCATTTGACTCTTGAAAAGATTAGTTATTGCTGACTGCTACTGGCTTGGCTAGATGACTCTTGAAACAGGCTTCCCCCAACACTGTAGGGTATCTCAGGATATCTTCTAATTGCATGCTATCAACCTTTTCAAATTGAATTTCATTTAAAGGAAAACAAAATGACTGTCATATTTTTTTTTTCATAACAATTTCATTTACTGATGTACTTCGAAAAAGAAAAATTATATCCCTCAGCTAAACATGTGGGCATTGTTGCTCAGCTCTACATGAGACAAAGGCCCAGTAGTATTATTGCACACCATACGAAGACATTTTATAAATAGCATTATGTACAACCATTCTCTTGTTTTTCCCTCCCAACCCTACAACTACATATAGGATTAACATTTTTAATGTGACTCAATAGATATATAGTTCCACTGACCTCATTTCTAGCCATATCATGGGCCACAAATATAGCTTTTAGCATCTGAATAGCAAGCTCCTCAATGCCTAACACACCACTTAAATTGCAGAGCTCTTTATAATTCCCCTCTTCCACTGACTCTAGCAATACAAAAGCAAACTGCAAAATACTAGGCACAATGTGTTCCCTTCCATAGTTGCTCTCATGAACCTAAAACCAACGGGGGGAAAAAATTATGCTACAGAACTTAACCAACTGTTTTCATACATCTCAACCAACTGTTTCTCCTATAATAAAGTAGCATAAAACAGGCAATTACCGCTCTTAACATGGCCTTCTCGATCACTTTGACATTCTGCAGATATTCTTCCTTCATGTCATCAGGTATCCATTTACAGTCTCTGAAAGATTTGAAAGAGTTTGCAGATAATTACCTATTCGAGGAGTATAACACAAAGTAACATCTGTTTTTAAAGAGTAAAAAAAAACAGAACATAATGTATTTGTACATAAAGAAATGTCCTCATCCTCGCACAGTTATTAATCAAAATCCAAACCAGGGATTTGAACGACATGGAAAGGTATATGAGCCAAGCCTAGGCTGGAGTTTGGGTAGTCCTAAATATCACTAGATCAAATGCTACCGTATCAAATGAACGGATAAAGTACCAATTCATAGAAACTATTCACACAAGGAAGAGTTCAAACAAAAATGTAATAAAACTGAAAGCATCCAACCCTTACTTGGCAAACTTGTAGTCACGACACGCAGTTAAAATCGCCATTTTCAGAGCCCCCATTGACACCTCACCAAATTTCCTCACCCTTGAAACCGATAATAAAACAGCAACAGTAAAATGATTGAAAGCCCTGAGATCAGACTTCACAAGCCCCATCACCTCCAGTCCCAACGAAGGGTCCTGCTTCACCGCAAAGTTGACATGAAGCAACACAGTCCCTTCCACTTGCCTAACAATAGAACTCGCCTTCTTCCTCCCCATTTTCGCCCCGAAAAACATCACAATCCCTTCAACCACATCCTTCTTAACAAACCCCCTCGACGCAAGAACCAGCAACTGGTACACAAGCGACGGCAGGTCCTGCAAGTCCAAGCTAGACATTCCGTCGAATACCTTGTCTACAAACTCTCTGGCCCGCAGTTTATCAAGCACTGGAAAGTCCCTCACTATCGAAACCATCTTCATCAACAGTCCCTTGGACCAATTGATCTCCAGAATCTGATCAATCACGGAATTAACAACATTGCCGCCGCGTTCGACCTCGTTGGAGCTTTGAATCAGGCTCAAGCACCGGGGGAGGAGATCAAGAATCTGGGCGTTTTCGGAGTCGAGAATTCGGGGGAGAAATGATAAAATGGGGTCGATTATTTGAGGGAGATGAGGAGCGGGCACGTGGGGTAAGAGTGTGTGGAAGAATTGGAGGGTTTTGAGGGAGTTAGGGTCGTGTGGGATTTGGGAGGAGGTGAAGAGGCGTGTGTAGGAGAGGAGGAGAGAGGAGAGGAGAGTGGAGAGAGAGTGGGTGTGGGGGGATTGGGAGATGAGGGAGAGGAGAGAGAGAGTGTAGTCGGAGACAGGTTGTGATGGGGAAGGGGATTGGGAGCGGGAAGTGAGGTAGGAGAGGAGGGTTGGGTGGGATTGGGTGGAGAGGAGGGAGGAGGGGATTGGGGCGCAGGATTGTGCTAGGCGTATGATATCGGAGTCCGTTGGAGGCGGTGTGGTGGGTGCGGTGGCGCTCATGGTGGCGGTTGGGTGGAGGAAGAAGGGGTCTGGGGTTTGGGGGGGTTGAGAAAGAGTTGGGGATTTTTCGCGCGGGTATTTGGTGCTTTTGAAAACTTAATTGCGCGCTTTATCACCGCTTGCTAAGCAAAGCTTACGCGGTACGTTATCGCTCAGATCCGAGCATTAAAAACTAAAATATTGATGATAACAGAAATATCATGATAACAAGACGTGGATGACCGGATTAAAATATTACATATTAGTTGTTTGGTTCACTTACATCTTGGTATGTAGAAGAATTTTGAGAGAATTACATAATAACACTTAACTAAATTTAAAAACACAAAAAACCCGCATTCAATAATTTTTAAACAACACATGACGCAGGCCCAAGCCCAAGACCAACAGTATTAGACAAAGTTACATGAAATGACTCAAATGTCCTATCACATATTGACCTTCCTTTCTCCCATACCTCTTTCTCTCTTATACCAACGTTTATCGACAAGAGCAGCCATCTCAACGATGAAAGACGACGTTCAACGACAATGGCCCACGCTCGACGGTGATGACTAATGCCCGGCACCTCAACATCGACGATGCCTGATGACGACGCAAGAGAGAGAAGTGGAGGAAATCTCAACCCTAATCTCTGTCACCGACATCGTCCGGCCAATCTATAAAGCCCAAATTCATCTGATCAGATAAAGCTTCGGCCTTCAGTTTCGATTCCGCAATTTCTAGGGATTTGTTTCTCTTCGATTTGGGGTTTTTATCATTCAATCGCAATTTTAGATTTAGATTGTTATTTTTTTGAGATTTGAGGGTTCCGGGTCGTCAGGGCTCGATTTTCCACAATGAAGTGTTTTGGGAGTAGGGGCTTCGTCGAGGCTAGCGGCTACTGGTGCCAAGTAAGTGGCGGATCCACCAAGTGTCCACCTCAAAGTCGTTCGTGAATTTGGTTGATAAAGGTTTTTGTTGAAGTTGTGGTTATCTTTGTTTTTTTTGCAAGTTTGTTTCAACAATAACAACTTTGGCAGTACCAGTATGCTCGCATCAGCTTGGACAGTAGCAGTGTCCTAGCATTAGAGTCAATAGTAGCAGCGGGCTAACATCACAGTCGATAGCAGAAAATATAGCAAAGCATTGATAGTAGCATCAAAATTGGCAGAAAAAATTGCAATAGCAGTGGGCAGTAGCAGCTATGTATCGGTAGTAGCACATTCTTACTCGACAGTAGCACATAACATATTTTTGGTTGATAATAGCAGCAAAATTTGTAGTGAAAGGTATTATGGTAAAATTATAATGACATGTGACATGTTGACATTAATTTGTGTTACTTTATTAATTTTTATTTTTAAATATGTAAGATAATATGTAAAAGATATATTTGTAAACTGAAATTTAATAAGTAATTTTAATGCAATTTACTAAAAAAAATTCGTGGTTCGAGCGCTCGACTAATGCCTAGCAACTCGTCGAATGTGCGCTACGATATCAAATAAAGTGGGCTGATCTATAAGATGGTGGGCTTGGCGTCTGTGTAGGCCTGGTCCTGCCATAGACAACATGCATCGTAAATCGCGAAACATAGTATTCTTCTCCCTGATCCGTTTATCCTCCGGGTGTAATCCTCCACACTCGTCTCTACACAATCACCTCCACTACCTCCATTAAAAATCCGTCACGAAATCATCCGTCAAAATAGTTCCACATCTGTACGTTTCTCATTGGCCGCTGACTGTCTGACTTGTCCTCCCTCTCTGTGAAACGCGATCGTTACCCATATTGAAAACTTCAAGGAAAATCATTTTCCTAAACGGAGCCCCACGCCGCCACGACGCGCATCTCGCACGCGTGCCGTACACGAACCCTGTTAATGCATACGATCTCCTAGTTAACTTGGTCACGCTACAGGAATCACAGATCTGCCGGACCGTTTCGAGCTCCCACCACTCTCACACTCTCAGACGTCACTTCTTACCTGTCCGACGTCCCACGCCATTTAAATATCTAACAAAACCAAATCAAAACTTACACTCTTCTTTTTCTTCTTCTTCTTCCCCATCAGAACTAGACGTAGCAAGAAAGTAAAGAAAGAAACAAACTCGTGGAAATGGGTAGCAACGCGAAAGGAAGGACGGTTCTTGAGGTGGGAGCTGATGGGGTGGCTCTCATCACCATCATCAACCCTCCTGTCAATTCCCTCTCCTTTGATGGTATCTATTTTCCTGACCAAATTTCAACTCTTTGTTTCTGATTGATTCGGAATTTGTGCTGATTTTTTTTGTGTCCGTTATTTTTGCAGTGTTGTATGGCTTGAAAGACAGCTATGAGGAGGCGATGAGGAGAGATGATGTCAAGGCAATTGTTGTTACAGGTGAGTGAGTGAGTGAGTTGAGTGAGCTGTTTTTGGTACTTGTTGTTTACAGGGGATTTCGGTGTTGAAGCTAATTATGGTTTGCGTAACTGGAAAACAGGTGCCAAAGGGAAATTCTCTGGCGGATTTGATATTAGTGCTTTCGGTGGGCTCCAAGGCGGGCAGAAAGGTATGCTTTGCTGCTTTCATGTGTTCGGAATGGTGTAGTAATGGATTGGTATGTGTTTATCAACTTAGTGTTGTGTTTTCACAGCGGAGCCGAAGCCTGGTTATATATCTGTGGAGGTTATCACTAACGCTGTCGAAGGTATGTAATCTGTTTCATTTTCAACTCTTTATCGAAACGAAATCGGTAAGGAGGTTACATTGAAGTACTGATGGGTTTGCTTAATTTCCCAGGTGCTAGGAAACCTTCAGTTGCTGCCATTGATGGCCTGGCCTTGGGGGGAGGACTAGAGGTTGCAATGGTAAGTGTTGTAATTTCTTTTTCCCTCGGCTGAAGTTTTTTTTGTACTGGATTTCTTTGGTGAGCTTTTGATTGGTTTCGTGTCAGGCTTGCCATGCTCGGATATCTACTCCGACTGCGCAATTAGGCTTGCCAGAACTTCAGCTTGGACTCATTCCTGGATTTGGAGGTACAGATAGATTTTTCAAATGTTTGAAGTGTATTGTTTGTATCTGGTTGCGGCTGTTGTGACTGAGCAAATGAAGAACTCAAATGCATTTAACGATAGACTAATATTTAATTTCCTAGTTACTGTTTTGAGTGTTATTATGTCTTCCACATCTGTAATCCTTTTTGAGTTGCCTAGCTTTGTATAATTTCTGTTTATATCTAAAAAATTTCAACATTATGTCCATACCGGTAAGTTTATGACATTATGTGCACATATGGGTTATTACAATCTGTTGAGATATTGTGTTCATAAGTTGAAATGCATTTCTACTGAAGTTTTCTTATATATTGCCCTCACTTGGATTGGTGGTGGGGGCTGTGTCATGCTCTGTAGCTCATCCAGACATTAAAAGAGAGAGAAACTTAGAGAACATACTGGTTGTTTATATGTTACTCTTTGCATAATATTCACAGTCTTGTATTTTCTCAGGAACACAACGGCTTCCACGCCTTGTTGGAATCTCGAAGGCACTTGAAATGATGCTGGTGCGTTGTGGTTACCATCTGTTTAGTTTGCCTGTCATTTTATGATTTTCTGAATTGCTAAACCACGCCCCTTTGTTTGTGAATGATTAGACTTCAAAACCGGTTAAAGGGGAAGAGGCTCATGATTTGGGCCTTGTTGATGCTTTAGTGTCACCTGATGAGTTGGTAAGCACTGCACGTAGGTGGGCCTTGGATATCTTGGAGCGTCGGAGACCATGGGTTGCTAGTCTTCATAAGACTGACAAGTTAGAACCTCTCGGTGAAGCTAGGGAAATACTTAAATTTGCAAGAGCTCAAGTACAGAAGCAGGCTCCCAATCTCAAACATCCATTGGTTTGCATCGATGTTGTTGAAGAGGGTATAGCTTCTGGTGGCCGGGCTGGGCTTTGGAAGGTCTTTATCCGTTTCAGTATTGTTTTCGCTTACTGAAACTTATCGACCTGTAATTTTGAAACATTGGTTCTGGCTATTGCAGGAAGCTGAAGAATTTCAAGGACTTCTACGTGCTGACACTTGCAAGAGCTTGGTCCACATCTTCTTTGCTCAACGTGGAACCTCAAAGGTTTGACACTTAGCTTCTTACTAGTAGTCTTCATTTGTGAATTGTTCTGTACATTTAACAACTGTAAGCTTTTTGGTATATATTGATATAGAAAGTTTACTATTTCACTGGCATAATCTGATATCATAGTATAAGGTGACACTACCACACTTTAAATTGAAAGCTGTTTTTGAGCCTCGAGAATATTGACTACCTTTTCTCTAATACAATTTGTGTACGCTTGTGTTACCATAGGTACCTGGAATTACTGATCGAGGTTTAATGCCGAGACGAGTGACTAAGGTTGCTGTCATTGGTGGAGGGTTGATGGGCTCTGGAATAACCACAGCGTTGATTCTTAGTAATTATCCAGTGATCCTAAAAGAAGTAAATGAGAAGTTCTTGCAGGCTGGGATTGGTAGAGTCAAAGGTGAGCTTTTACTACTCATTTAATATTAAAGGCTGTACATAGTATCTTGTTTCGAGATGTGTACGTTTATTCTTGTGAAAGATTTATTTTTGGTATTTGGCGGTACCCTCCCTTCTAGATTTATTATCTTTGTTATATTGCCACTAGACTGTGGGACTGTGATTGTTAGTTATCTTCAATTTGTGCTGCATAATGATGGCTAACTAGTTAAATTTCATTTTCGTGGTCCAGCCAATCTGCAGAGCCGTGTCAAGAAAGGGAAAATGACTCCAGAAAAGTTTGAAAAGACATTTGCTCTTCTTAAAGGTGCCCTGGACTATGAAAGCTTTAGGGATGTTGACATGGTCATAGAGGTAATTCCGATAGCATATTTTTTTTTTGTCCTTACTGATTCTGCTCTTTTAATGCGATGAAAGCTCTGAAATATTCATGTCTGCTTGAAACAGGCGGTTATTGAGAAGGTTTCTTTAAAGCAAGAAATTTTTGCTGACCTCGAAAAGTATTGCCCACAACACTGCATACTTGTTAGTAACACTTCCACAATCGACTTGAACCTTATCGGAGAAAAGACCAAATCCCATGATAGAATTATTGGAGCCCATTTCTTTAGGTAATGCTTGTTAAACCTGAGCCCTTATACGTGCAATTCTTCTGGTTTTCTTTAGTGTGAAATTTATCCCTTACTTGTGCTCTTAATGCAGTCCAGCACATATCATGCCACTTTTGGAAATTGTTCGCACTAATAGGACATCTCCACAAGTTATTGTTGATTTGCTAGAAGTTGGGAAGAAGATAAAGAAAACCCCGGTTGTTGTTGGGAACTGCACTGGATTTGCTGTTAACAGAATGTTCTTTCCTTATACCCAAGCTGGTCTTCTGCTTATTGAGCGTGGTGCAGATGTATATCAGATTGACAGGGCGATCACCAAATTTGGAATGCCCATGGGCCCATTCAGGTTAGTAATACTACTGTATTCCACAAATTTATGACTTTATTTGATCCTGTATTGTTAATTTCCCTTTACGTTCCTTTATATTTTCTTTGTTCATGCAGATTGGCTGATTTGGTTGGCTTTGGTGTGGCGATTGCAACTGGCCTGCAATTTATTGAGAATTTTCCTGAGCGGACATATAAGTCGATGCTTATCCCCATGATGCAGGAGGATGGGAGAGCAGGTAATTGATTGTTCTTGAAGTTGTAGGTAGCTAGTGAAATATGTATTTACTTCTGTTGAACTTCAGCACGGATTTGTCTCATTTTCCTATTTTGAATGGAATTTCTCATTTTCCTGGCTACTTTTTTAGGTGAAACTACAAAAAGAGGGTTCTATGTTTATGATGACAAACGCAAAGCTAAACCAGATCCTGAATTGAAGAAATACATTGAGAAGTCAAGGAGCATTTCTGGGCTTTCAGTAGATGCTAAGGTCTAATATATATCTCTCTCTCTAACATGTGTAATATTATATATACACAAGAGGGCCCTTCCACTAGGGGATCTCTTCTCTTGGCCAATCTATGACTTACAAATTTAGTCAGCAAACTTCAGTATCTTTGCTGGGTGTTGAACATAGTACCTAATCATTAATATCATTACCTATTTCCTCTCTGACTCTATTTGTGCCATTTGAACACAGCTAGCGAAGCTACCAGAAAAGGAAATCGTGGAAATGATCTTTTTCCCTGTTGTGAACGAGGCTTGCAGAGTGTATGCTGAAGGTATTGCCGTAAAAGCTGCTGACCTTGATATTGCTTCAGTCATGGGCATGGGTTTTCCACCTTACAGGTTTGTATATCTGAACTTTGTTTGGATACCTTAAATGTACCAAAATATCTTCTAAACTTGTTTGGGTACTTCTTATCAGGGGAGGTATCATGTTCTGGGCCGATTTAGTTGGATCCAAATACATATACTCAAGATTGGAGCAATGGTCAAATATCTACGGGGAATTTTTCAAGCCTTGTGCCTATTTGGCTGAAAGAGCTGCACAGGGAGCTCCTCTGGTGAGAAATCTGAAAACTAGGCTATAATTCTCTTGATAGAACTACAGAGGATATGTTCCATTTATCAAATGAGTTTTGAATTCTGGCTTTCAGGATTGAGTAGCATGTTAGTTTCTAATTTCTTACACAGTCTAACACCTGCTTCCACTATTTCCTTGCAGAGCTCTCCTTTGAAGCAATCAAAATCTCGGTTATAAATTATGAGTTTCTCCACAGCATGGCACTTCTTGGTTTCTCTTCTCTATAATCAATTTTTTTTTCTTCTCATTTTGTTTGGGGTTTAGATGTCTCAGGAACGTTTAAATAATGTTCGAGGAGATGGGGATTGTGTAACAAGTGGTCAGTTGGAAAATAATTGCAGCAATTTACTTGCTCAATGTGTAACATGTGATAACTTTATAGTTAATAATTGATCAGAAATCTATATTGTCAAAATAGATGCTATCCCTGACTCCCTGCCATATATTATCAAATGCTATGAAATCATTCCGGCGGTGTTTGTTTGCTAGGAGATACAAGCTAGACAAGATTAATTATCTCCTGTCTAGTTTAGGATATAAACTAACCAGATAATTTAAATCATGTCAGACCTTCATATTAAATCTGTTATTTAAATTATCCTCCGATCCACTTCTCATATTCGCATTGGCAGCAAGGACGATCGGCAGTGAATCGATTCCTCGTCCAAGGGTGACCTGGACGACGTTGTTTTCCTGATCAATAACAGTCTCGCCCTCGGTCTGAACCCAAACCTTGGCTGCTACTCTTGATCGTCTTGTCCAATGTGAATCTTCATCGCCTTCCACTTCGGTGTCAGGCGAGACCACGTCTTGCGGCGGATCTGAACGAGATAGCCGAGTACAAAGCGGAAACGGTTACGGGGGAGGCATTGCTAAGGCAGCCATGGCTAGGTTGAGATTGAACGGAGGTTGAAAAGGTTGAAGATGATGAGTCCATGGCCATTGCTCTGTTTTTTTTTTTTTTTCCAATTCTTTTAGTTATCTGGTTAAATATCCAATTACACAGACACGAGAGTTGAAACTGGTTAGGAGTGGGTTGAATTCAAGCCCAGCCTCTTCACACAACTTCTCATCATCTGGATCAAGACCAACAAATCGTTCTTCATCATCAACAAACTCTCCATCTTCAGGGACTCTTTTTTCCATGTCCATACTTCCTGTATTCTCTTTTTCATTTCTTTCATTATCTGACTCATCATGATCATCATCATCTCTCCCATATTGGTCATACTCTTCATCATTAAAAGCTAATTATAATCATCCTCATCATTATCTTCACTACTTTCTTCATCATCACTTAAAGCTTCAAAACCACCATATGACTGAAGTTGATCCAAATAATCTATCTCTACATCTTGAAGAAAACTCACTTCATTTTCTTGCATGCTTAAGGTATCTCTAGAACATCCAGTTCCACTGCTAGACTGTCCTAAGCCTTTTGAAATATAGTTTATGCATTGAGCAGACCCTGCCAACTTCCTCTTCTTGATGGTTTCCTGCTCCACCACCTTTTGTTTTCCATTGTGTTTTAGACCAACACCATCAATTATGCTTGCTTGAGTAGTTACAATCTGTTCGACCTCTCTAATTTGAACTCCATTCATTCTGCCATGTCGAGGCTCTTCGGTAAATACACCATTGCTACCTTGGCTAAACAAAAAGTCTTCAAACCCTTCAAACTGATTCTGCTAATCCATGTGGTTCAAGTACAGTATGATCAACCTCCATAATGGTACAGAAGTACACATATGCACAACATCTATATCTGTGTGTGTTTCTGCATAAACCGGGAGGGCCATACGGAATCATGGTGTGGTATGAACAGTGACAACACAAGGACATATAGTGGTTCACCATGCCTCAGGGGGATATGGCTACGTCCACTTAGAATCAATTATCATTCTTTGGTGTTACAAGTACATCGATCTCTCGCGGGGTACAAGAGCACCCATCCCTCGCGGGGTGGAATAAGGGAAGGATGGTGGAGCCTATCCCGCGGGGTGGAATACTGCTTTTTCCAGATCCTATATCTAGAGGGGGAGCCTTCCTTTTATAGATAAGGAAGGTTCCCTCTTACATTACATTTTCGATGTGGGACAGAATGCACATTTATACTCTCATGGTGCCTTCTTGTGGAGCTTGGAGAAACACCTTCCTGATGTTGCATTGATGATCTTTCACCATGGCGAGGTAGCCTGGACGTCGGTCTACAAGTTTCATGACTGGTCTATAGGCAGGGGACTTAGTTTACTGACTACCGACAACAAGTCCCCCCAAGTTCTCGTTCAAGACACATCTTGAGTGGGGACTTAATATACAAAATGCCCATAGACCAGTCATATGTCCCTAACACGAACCCGGCCCCAGTCCCCCCAAGTTTGTACTCAAGAGGTGTCTTGAACGGGTCTGCCTCACACAGAAAGGCTGACACTACCAGCCGAGCTGAGGGGTCTGCTTCGCACAGAAGGGGTGATATTCGGGCGAGTTGAATTCGCTCGCGCGAACTGAGGAGTCCGCCTCGCGCACCAAGACTACAGCGCGAGATGGCGAGTCCGCTCCGCGCACAAAGAACACGCCCGAGCTGTTGCGTTCGCTCCGCGCACAAAGACTGACACTCGGGCGAGCTGAAGAGTTCGCTCCGCGCACAATGAACACGCGCGAGCTGTGGCGTTCACTCCGCGACCAAAGTCTGACACTAGGGCGAGCTGAAGAGTTCGCTCCGCGCACAAGGAACACACGCGAGCTGTGGCGTTCGCTTCGCCCACAAGGCGTGATACTCGGGCGAGCTGAGGATTACTGGGGGTTAATTCTGCATCTCGGTCGCATGCCAATCCCGCCCGGTCTTACTGGGGGAAATTTTGTTCTTGTTCGCCTACCCAACCCGCTCGGTCTTACTGGGGAAAAAAAATTGTTTTTTTTTTACCTCTTGGTCGCATGCCAATCCCGCCCAGTCTTACTGGGGAAACTTTTTGCGTCTCGGTCGAATGCCAATCTCGCCCGGTCTTACTGGGGGAAATTTTTTTCTCTCCGCTTTCCATGACAACCACGCGAGCTGTGAACTTCGCTCCGCGCGCCACGACTACCGCGCGAGCTGTTGCTTGCCTCCGCACACAAGGTGCGCGAGATGAAGGGTTCGCCTCGTGCATAAAGACTTAACAGTTCACGCGAACTGACATGTGCGCTCCGCGTGCCACGATTACCGGGCGAGCTGAGTTGGCAAATACTTTCACGCAAGATGTTGACTTCGCTCGGCGCACAATGACTACCCCGCGAGATGAAAAATAGTTCAATAATCATACTCGAGCTGAGGAATTCATCAACAAGATAAAAATATGCCCCTCGCGACACCCGGCCTGAAAACTTACTTGGCGGGGCGAGGATTGTTGTACCTTCACAATAAACAAATGAGCGATAAGTATGACCAACACAATTATGGCATAATAATTATCGAAAAGCATAATGGTTCATGCAATTGTGTAATACTCTCTCGGTGGAATGTCAATCTTTCAACCTTGGTCGAATGCCTATCTCTCGGTGGAATGCCAAAACATGCAGGTAGAATATGATGAATTTTCACAAACCAATGAGATTATAACAATCATAATCTGGACGGGACTTATCTGTGATAATAGCTGCCGAATGGGTGCACACAAGAGGTGCAGATTCATGCCCGGACGATGAATCCTTGTTCCCGGTACGGTCGGGTTGCCAAAGACAACTCTTTTTTTCTATCTCCGGGTGGTCCTTTGGGAAATGATGTCTCTTGGGCGTGATGCCTTTCGGGATACCTCTTGGTCCTGATGTCTCTCTTACATAATGCCTCTCGGTCGATTACCTCGTAGAGCAATAGTTGCCAGAGGTAAGAGAACCAAACGTAGCACATTTTCTCGCGGGGTCCACATCCAGCTCGCATGTTAACTTAGGCAAGGTCTACATCCCGCTCGCCTGATAACTTAGGCAAGGTCTTTATCCCGCTCGCGGGCTACTATAGGCGTGATCCGCATCCTGCTCGCCTGATAACTTAAGCGAGGTCCATCTCCCGCTCGCGGGCTAGATCCGCATCCCGCTCGCCTGATAATTTAGGCGAGGTGCATATCCCGCTCGTGCGTGATCACAGAGGCGAGGTTCACATCCCGCTCGCGCGCGCGATGACTTCCACCGGCGAACCACACATACAACCTTCTATGCAATTAAAGATAATTGCATGCGAAGTCCTCTTCTTGTTTCTTGGCGAAGTGTCCCGTGCGAAGTCATCTCGCTTCGCTTCAATACTAGTCCTCTATCTCGTACGCAAAGCCACCACTGCCAATATCTCGGTGGAGTACCTCTTTGGCGAATGCCAATCTCTTGGTGGAGCGCCTCCCGGGTGGGGTGCCAATCTCTTGGTGGAGTGCCTCCCGGATGCCAATTTCTTATTGGAGTGCCTCTCGGGTGGGGTGTCAATCTCTTGGTGGAGTACCTCTCGGGTGGGGTGCCATTCTCTTGGTGGAGTACCTCCCTGGTGGGGTGCCAATCTCTTGGTGGAGTACCTCTCGGGTGGATGCATATCCCTCCAATGTCACCTACTTGTCGTCGGGACGGTCGGGCTGACTTCACCAGTTTCTTCTTCACCCCATACCTCTCATACCGGGTGTCCATAGCAATTTTTAGCTGTGCACCGGAAAAATAAAAAGAACCCGGGCGGGTCATCTCACTTCGCTCCCTTGTGAGGTCAACTCGCTTTGCTTGCCTGCGAAGTCAACTCGCTTCGCTCCCTTGCGAGGTCAACTCGCTTCGCTTGTCTGCGAAGTCAACTCTCTTCGCTTCCTTGGTGAGGTCAACTCGCTTCGCTTGCCCGCGAAGTCAATTGGCTTCGCTTCCTTGGCGAGGTCAACTCGATTTGCTTGCCCGCGAAGTCAATTCGCTTTGCTTCCTTGGTGAGGTCATCTCGCTTTGCTTCCACGCGGGCTGCCTCACTTTGCTTCCATGCGAGGCCTCTTCCTATTGCTCATGGATTTGATTGAAATGCCTCTCGGGTGGAATACTTCTCGGGCGGTAGAGTAACATGACTTTTAGTAATCTTCCCACATACGACGCCAAATATTTCTGCATAAACCGGGAGGGCCATGTGGAATCATGGTGGGGTATGAACAGTGACAACACAAGGACATATAGTGGTTCACCATGCCTCGGGGGGACATGGCTACGCCCACTTAGAATCAATTATCATTCTTTGGTGTTACAAGTACATCGATCTCTCGCGGGGTACAAGAGCACCCATCCCGCGCGGGGTGGAATAAGGGAAGGATGGTGGAGCCTATCCCGCGGGGTGGAATACTGCTTTTTCCAGATCCTATATCTAGAGGGGGAGCCTTCCTTTTATAGATAAGGAAGGTTCCCTCTTACATTACATTTTCGATGTGGGACAGAATGCACATTTATACTCTCATGGTGCCTTCTTGTGGAGCTTGGAGAAGCACCTTCCTGATGTTGCATTGATGATCTTTCACCATGGCGAGGTAGCCTCAGGGGAGGTAGTTTACTGACTACCGACTACAGTGTGCAGCTTCATAAGCTCAACATCTTCATTACCCACTCTATACCAGTATTCAATCCCTTTACTTCCATAACATGTATTGAGCTGCGCCACCATGTTCTGTACCTCCACAAGCGACATCATATCTTTGTCGTAGTGGTCGTAGAAATAATACCTCCCTCCAACATATTTCCCATCCACCAAACACCCTCCATGATGCACCTTCACTGTGAAATTATCTGGGCCAGCTGTATTAAGCAAATAATAACTATTAGGACCATAAGAAAACAGAGCTACAAGCCAAATGTGAAACAAAGACCAAGCCATTACAACTGTCAAATTCTTCCCACATGGGAGACATCTAAAGTAGTAGTTCACTACCTACTAGGACCACAAGAAAAAACAACAGAGAAAGTACTAAATTAAAAGCCAAACTCAGATTACCCAACTACAATTTTAAAGATATTAAAAGCCAACACATACACAGCCTTAAAGCCATATGCTAACAACATGTTCAAACAATATGATAGCAACAGACCCAAACTCAAGACTTAAGAGCATCCACTAATAGATTACGGGCTTAGCTCTACAAAGTCCACTATGAGAGGCCCATTGGAGTTAAAGTGAACAAGAACACGAGATAGAGAACTGAAGCAGTACATAGTTGAGTACTTGCAGTAGTTGAGTAGGAAAAGAACAAAAGAAGAAAAGAGAGATGGATGCGGTGAGGCTATGAAGCCTGTCCTCCTCGCACCCATTGCAACAACTAATTCACACCACCACCACCACGGCACCACTAGACTTGTCATCCACTGCTGCTTTTCCACTACAACCGCCACCAAACCCCGAGGTTGCGGTCGCCGCTTGTCCACCTCAACCTCCACCTCTGACAAAGACGTTGTTCGAGCCATTCGCTTAAACAAGGTTACTTTCTCTCCCCTCCGAAACCCTTGAATTCAAAAGCCCTAATTTTTTTGCCCAAATTCAACCATTCAGTTTCATAGACCAAAACCAAATGAAAACTCATGAACTTACTGTAATCGGGGATACCATTGTGCAAACGATCTCGACCTCTAGGAACCCACAGTTTTGGGTTGTTCACCATGTCGCTGCTTTCGACGTTGTCCCTTTGATGATTGAATGAAGGCTTGGAATGGGTATGAAGGTTTTCAAAGGCTTTGAGTTTGATGAGTTCTAGAAATTAAGTAGGAAGATCAAACTGCTTTTGAGTTTGATATGGGTTCTAGGTTCTTCATCGCTGCTAAGGAATATTGAAGAGTTTGATATGGGTTCTAGGTTCTTCATCGCTGCTAAGGAATATTGAAGAGTTTGATATGATAAGGGTGTAATAGGCAAGGGGTAGTTTAGGGATTTTATAGCAGGACGTGGATACTTTAACGGTCAATTTTAACAGTTGAACCAAATTGGACCAAATTGTATGACATTGAAAATTAATAGGAGTGAGCTGTTGAAATTGAAAAAACAATGACTAAACTGTCGAACCATAGAAAATAAGAGGAGTGACCAGTATTTTATCCATAAATAATTCATTAATCAAGGGACAAACCCAATTACAAAGCATGCAAATGTGAGGCTGAAAATCAAATAACAACAAAGAGCATGTGCCTCCAACTCGATCATACTAGAAATACTGAAAAGAGACCAATAGCTCGCTAACCTATGGGTCGAAGACCCTACAACCGAATACAATAAAACAAGAAATACAAATCTGCCACACTCTCTACCCGTGCTTGATAATATTGACGTCGCCATCGCCGCCAACAACCGTGAGGTAGTGAGGAGTACTAAGCCGGAGTGATGACGCCCGAATAACTGATGTCAATCGAATCCCAAAATAGTGAGGAGTACTAAGCCGGAGAGAGAGTTTGGTTAGGCTACACTACAATCACTACTATCGTCATGGAAAACTTGCATCCTTAACCTTAAAGAACTTATGATTGACATGTACTTGTCACACCAACTCTGAAGTATGGATTTCGACAGTAGAATTTACATATCGCGAACTAGACAAGGTCTGTTGGTAACGGAGATCGAACTTGAATGGGGTCTCCACCACAAGTCTGCCCTTACCAACTAAGCTAGTCAATTGCCCCTCAGATGTAATAAAATAATTAATGTTGTTTGTGTAGATGTAGTTTTCGCGATCTTTTATTGACATGATGATCAATTTGCCCCAGAGCTACCACAAATTGTACTTAACTGGTCTAATGGACATGCCCAAACAGACGAGAACTAGAAAGGACAATTTAATTTCCTTGTAGGCCGCCAACAGTAACATTGTGTTAGTGTAAACCATGGACCGCCAGGGAGGACCCGATTCCTCATTTTCAAATCCCTGGCCGAAGCAGAACCGTTTCCTTCAATCCCCAAACATTGGTGATCGTCGCCGAGAGCGACGGAAGAGCCACTGGCTTCTTGGAGAGAAGACGACCACAAAGATAAAAGAAGGAATCAAAGATTGCTTCCTCACTGTTAGTCAGTCGCACAATGGCTTCCTCCGACACTGAAGAGGCCATCCCCGTGGCCATTCAGATCTCTTGTTCCTAATTAAATACAAAAACATACGAGAATTTCCCGTCACCCGTCACTCTTCACTCTTCTTTTGAAGTTTTGAACAATAAATCCCCAAGTTCTTACATTTTTCTTCATTACAAAATACAAAGATAAACTTGTGTCACTACATTAAATAGACAAGGTTTACGACTATCAAATTGGTTACAAACTTGACTATACAATGATCTAACGACACCAAAGAGAGAACGATTGTTCAGAAAACTTGGTGTATACCCTAACACTGATCTAAATTCCCCCAACGGTTAACCATTCCCAATTCCGGTAATTTACCTCCTCAGAATCCTATTACATGAGAATGGAAGGGGACCATTTAGAGGTATTTCTTTTGCGTGTCAAAAATGATAAAAATCCAGTGCAAGTCCCAGAATCAAATTTGTGCTGGGGATTCCCTTAACATGCGTCACTTGACTCACTTCTATTGTATTCATCTATTAATCCTCAGTTTGTCGAATACCAACAAAACAAGCATGTGTATGCATGTGACATCTGAAACCTTATAAATTTTTAGTTGCTACAAACATGCATGCAATACTTTATACAAATTTTCCACTCCATCACGGTCCAAAGTTACAAAAGATTTAATAAATAATACAAGTTCCAATACAACAAAAAATGATGGGTCATCATCGTCTTCTGCAATCTAACCACTTCACTCTCCATTTTTGGATACTAAAACCCAGAAATTGAACAAGAAGATTCTTCCATGGCAATGTGTTACATGGTAATATCACTAATGGAACAGAGACCAAGAAATTCAAGATAAATGAACATAGTAGTAATAAACAGGTAATTTAAATTAATTAACAGACATTTAATGTGTATAATCTCTTCTTCTTCATCTTGATCATCATCAACCTCTAACAGATAGCAAGGAAGGAATTGCAGACAAGTTAGTGGTGTTGTTCTTATCTGAAGTATTGGCTTGTCTAATAATGTCCCTCTTCCCGTCTTTCGAAGAAGGTTTGCTGAAAGCTCTCATGGGGCTAGCGAAGGCCCAACCCCAGCTGCTCCTGCTTCTGCCGCCGTGGACTAGCGCCCCGGGACCACCAGACATTGCTTTCCCGTTTATGTCTTCGGCTGACGAGACCCAATAGGAGGAAGACGAAGAGGATGAAGAAGATGAAGTCATCATGAACCCACTGAAAAGCCCACCACATTTGACACGCTCGGCGCCGTTTCGAACTGCTGAAGAGTGTTTAGGCTTGCCTTCTCTTTGAGACTCCACCCTTCTGAGAGTGCAGTCACCGAAACCAGTCGAGATCCGCTCGAAGAAGTCGCCGGAGAAGCTCCGGCTGCCGCAGCCTACAGATCTGGATCTGGAGACTTTCCGCTCGAACGACGAGGCTGAGGCCGTGGCTTGGCTGTTGGGGCTGCTGTCGTCTTCAACCTCACCCACGGCTGTTTCGGCTTTATTCCTTAAAGAAGACCCCAAAGACTTGTCCCTCCCAGCTGCTGTTGTAGTTGCAGAAGATGTGAATGAGGAGGAGGAAATCTTGGAGTTGTCTCGGAAGCTTTTGTTGTCGATTTTCTTGGAAGTTTTGTGGTGGTGGTAGAGAAAAGACCAGAACCCATTTCTCTTTCTGGGGCTAAATTCATCAGCAGCATCCATGAAATGGCTCCTCCTCGGCGTCGTAGTCGACTTGCTCCTCTTGAAAACCATATCCGCGGCGCGGCTGTGACTATTCTCACCACCATTGGCAGTCACTTTCTTCTTCTTCCTGGCCAGAAGAAACGACATCCTGGCGCGCCGGGTGTAATACTCATCATGATGAAATGACTCACCGTTCGCTTTCTGACGGACCGAGAGCGAGAGAGAAGTAGAGGAAGGACCGGCAACGCTGACACCGCCGGCATTGGTAGCACCGGTGATGTCAGATCTAAAAGAAGGGGAGGAAGAAGAAGAGGCGGAGTTACGAACAAGGAGAGGGAAGGAAGAAGAGACGAGCTTGCCAAGCTTCTCTTGGAGACAGAAAGCGCAGATCCCACCTGGGTTGTTTCTGAAAGGATGGTCACTGCACTGCATTCCATCTCCCGTGTCTTGATCCTGAATAACCTGCTCATGACCAACGCCATTGCCAACACCAATAGCAACCTTCCCTCCTCCTAATCCTAAGCCTTTGATCCCTTCCATCATTAACAAACACAACTACAGCAACACCTAATCAAGCAGTAATTGGTGGTGATCGATCTTTTCGCATTATTATCAAGAAGAACAATAATGGGGGTTTTGGTTTTTCTGTGAGATAGAAGATGGGTGGGGGAGAAGGAAGCGCAGAGGGAGGGTCAGAGGGGGAAATAATAATAATGAAAGATGTATGGGATTGAGAAGTAAGGTGGACTGTGGAGGAGTGTGGACTGGGGAGAGAGATAGAGGGAGAGAGGAGGGGAGTCCCCAGGAGCACGTGACTGCTCAATGGTTAGGAAAAGTGAGAGAAAGAAGACAAACGAAACACTAAATATTTGCAGGGGCCTATCCTTGCACCAACGGACCAGCCCCAGCAGAAGAATCTGTATCAAAAGACTGTACATCAGAAGGAGGCATCTCTCCTACTTTTGCACGGATTCATTTCCGTGAAAATCAATAGTAAAGTTGGGATTATTGGGGTTTTACGGTTTTACTTTAATCACAATAAAAATCCAGAAATCAACCTTTGTTTTGTGATGGAAGGATTATTATTTTATCATGAACAAAAATCATAACCACATAAACGTCACCAGCTCAGTCAAATGAAAGCTTAAAGTCTAATTCAACCAGTATTGAGCGAACATAACAATATATATAAAATCTATTGGAAAATATTCACGACCCAAATCTCTAAATCATATAAATCATTCTCATAAAAAAAACACACTAACTAAAACAAAATAAAACAAAGGACCGATCCGCAAGGAGATCAAAAGAACAGAGGTTTCTTGTAGCCTTGAATTTATTGGGTTTACGAGAAATAACGAGAGAACTTCGTTTAAAAACACATACCAGACGATGCCGACGACAGAGCCCGAATACCTAGCGAGCATATTTATCAAACTCTCTATATTAGCTCCTTAGCTATTTTAGAGAGCGAGTTTAGTTTTTTTTTATTATCAATTTTACCAGCTCCAGCAGATTAGTAAGTGACTAGCTATTTTAACTTTTAGCTATCTCGCTAGCTAAATGATGAGCCTCTCTATAATTTATGTTAATTCAAAGTACTCATTTTAAGTCGATCATTTTTTCTTTCTTAAAAGGGTTTTGGGCGTTCGGGGATGATACCCCTTTATCGGAAACCCAATTCCCATTCGAGCCGCGTTAGGACCGCCCGTAGACGGGGAAGCTCTCCCAAGATTGTTGCTGCATACACAAGGATCGAACCTTCGACCTTGCTTAAGCTACACTAGCTCCCACCCACTAGTGCAAACAAGCATTGGTATTTTAAGTCGATCATTTTATGTAATAATAAAACACATTTAAATGAATTTTTTTTATTTAATCAATAATATAAATCAAACTTTAGTTGAAATAAAAAGTATTTGTGTAGAGATATTTTTTAAAAGTGGCTAGTCAAAATGACTTTTTAGCTAATTGTTTGTTACAATACCGCGACTTTTCTCTCGTTTTCTCGTTTTCTCTAGGTTGGCTAGGGCTAGGGTTTTGGTGAGAGATAACAAGTTGTGCGGCGTGATCTTGGCATGGCAACAGCTAGGGTTCTCGGTGGAGGTGCGGCAATGGCATCCATGACCACTCGCTTGATCTCAAAGCTCTCTCTTCGTCAAGAGGACGAACCTGTGGATCTCGGAAACCTAAAAAGTCCAGGAACGGGTTTCGTTGCTCCAAGGTTTTATCTGGTCGGTAAGCTGAACTCCGCTCGTGTTGTGCAATTTGATTCCTTTCGAAGTGTCGTCCGAGCGATGTGGAGACTATCTGTGCCGGTGGAGGTGCAGCAACGTGGGGATCGCTTTTTGTTCACTTTCAACAATCAACGTGATCTTGACCATGTGAAGAAATGAGGCCCTTGGAGTTACCAGAGGGCCATGATCTTGTTGAATGATTATGACGGCTTTTCCGATATCATGGGGTTGCAGCTCGATTTCTTTTGGATTTGGGTGGAGATATGTGATCTACCGGCGACACTCACTACAGAGGCTACACTCCGGCTGGTAGGGGAGACCATCAGACCTGTTGTCAATGTCGACCAGGCGGGACTGAGGAGGGGATCTATTCGCGTGCGCGTCACGCTTCCTCTAAACAGCCAGGTAAGGAAGGATAAGAGACTGCACGTGTCACCGAAGGATGTGATCAGAGTGCAGTACAGGTATGAACGGCTTGTTGTTCTATGCAAGGATTGCATGATGTTGAACCATGGTGGAATACCCTGCCCTAACGCCCAAGACGCTGAAGAAGGGACTGGAGCTCCGCTTGGTCCATAGCTGCAGCACTGGCGGGTCCTCCCATGGTTTTTAGGGCAAACACACAGGCTGCCCTAGTGGTGCCGAATTTGCCGGCACTGTTTAGAGAGAAGAGGCCTGTTCAGATAAGGGAAGTGGCTCCGTTTCCCTCCCCCGCTAAGGTTACTGGCGTTATTCGTATTCGAGAGGAAGATGAAACTGAGGGTGGGAAGAAATTGAAGCACTCGTTGGCTATGGTGCCTCTGGACCTAAACCTAGAAGATCTTGGTTTCTCCATGGCTGTGAGTGGGGAGCTAGGGATCAAGAAGATAGGGAAATCACCTAAGAAGAAAGGCAGGCCTCAAGGAAGTAAGAACAAGAAACAACTATTTACTGGTGAGTCGTCGAGCTCCATGGCAAACTCTGTCATACAAGAGCTTTTTTTCAAATAAAGAAACCGGTGGCGAGTAGTCCCGAGCCCTTACTGGGATAGATCTATACTTCACTTGACTGTAGAGCATACTCCCCTTTGTGTCTGGAAAGGTACACCGAAATGGTCTTACTCCTCGATGCATGAAGCTGGGGTACTATGGTTGAGTGAAGTAGGTTACATGTTTTCTA
Source organism: Fragaria x ananassa (assembly GCA_034370585.1). Taxonomy (NCBI): domain Eukaryota; kingdom Viridiplantae; phylum Streptophyta; class Magnoliopsida; order Rosales; family Rosaceae; genus Fragaria; species Fragaria x ananassa. Next base: position 20,985,144 of record CP139762.1, on the reverse strand, counting down.
GGCTTTAATAAGTTCATTTGAACATTAGTCTTTTAAGTAGTTTGTTTTAGTATTTTTCTTTGGATTTGCAGACATATTTTATTATGTGCATCGCATTGTAATATGGAGTTTGTCTTCGGACACTCTCCTAGCTTGACCTAGTACGGTCGTATGATTTTAATCAAAGGAGCTTGACTCCATTTTCCCATAAAAATGATTTTTTAGTTATTTTGACTAGAATTTGACTACAAAATTGCTAAAATTGTTAAAGATGTTCTCAATCTTTAAAACTAGCTAGCCACTATAGTCCAATATATATATGAACTGTTTTTTTTTTTTTTACCAAATAAAAACCTATTAGGGTGAAACACAAATGTTGACGAAGACGTTGTCTATCGACATGAAATCTAGGTTGAAGCACGTTTTTGTTCTCTCTCTCAAATATTTGTGTCTGCTCATATGAAAGTTCAAATATCAATCACTATTAATTTTGTCACCAACAAGGCAACACCAAATAAACTATCTTTTTCTTCATCATATATAACGTATATAAACTTGTATATGTAAAGAATTACGAGACTGGGAGAGTTAAAATTGTGAACTTCCACTTAGACAAACTAATTAACATTAGACACAGAATAATTTTAAGGAAATAACTTGGGACCAGCTATGGTCATTTATTGGTGACAAACACCAATGAAAAATGAACAAGTGTCAACAATAATTATAAATAAACATGTTAAATACCGAAACTCCCTTATTATGTCTTTAAATTACAGCTAAACCTTTTAAAATGAAGACGTGTCTTATGTTTACTAGATGATCTTGAAGGTAAAAGAGCTTGTCATCAAAGTCCGGTTCTAATTTTAATTACTTGCACTGTTGTATATAAGAATGGGAAGAACAAAACCTTCTGAAGAGATTCCTGGCACAGAGTGCATATACCACGTGTCGAGCATGTCTCTTCTGTGAGCTCTCTAGGCTCAGGGCCTCACGCCGTGCTACTAGTAGCATGATAGCATCGCAGTCGTCTATATTATATTGCAACTTCTAGCTTACAATTAATTATGTATTTTTCTCAATTTCAACTTACTGCTGCATCGATCTATTGCCAATTTGCCATACGTCTCCTTGAATTAAATTTGGAGTCATGTTTACGAATCTTTGCCAGAGAGGCTGTAGTTCATTTTTGTTATTATCCAATACATATAAATTAAAAGAAAAAACAATATAAATATGAAACTACTGATTGTAAAAATACTTCTTTGCAATAAGACATGCGACAGAAGTTCTTCAATATAGGGATTTCGTTTGGTTAGGTTGGGCCAAGTGTGAATTATATTCTGATTCAATAATTTTGGAACTAAATGGATTAATATGTAATTTTCATAAATGACTTTTTTATGCTAAAAGACTATTACAAGGAGAAACAACTGAATCAACTAGCTCTAAAGAGATCGAAATTAATTGCCGAAATCACAGCTGGAGGAAACCTCATCTCCCAGTAGCGCGGACTCAAAAGCTAGTGCCCTATGATAGCCAAAACGTTAGTAGCAAAATTAGCTTCACGAAGAATATGCTAAAAGCTTATGCCTTGAAAAAAGCAGGCAATCTTCTTGATGTCATGGATAATTTGTAGGAGCCTCTAAGGACATTTGAACTTCCCATTGATAAAGTTGATGATCAGCGAGGAATCTCCTTCTACTACCATATCTTTGATCCCCATATCTTTAGCTTTAATAAGACTGTCTCCGAGAATAATAACCTCTACAATGAGAACAATTGTCTTCCCAATTTTTCGAGTAGAGGCAACCAAAGGGAACCAAGAATCATCTTTCATAAATGACTTTTGTATCTACTGATCTGTACAACACTTGCATATTGCATGTTGTTTATTTTTAATAATATGTGCTTTGTATCCGGTCTTAAAATTACTCATCCGTTATTCATCTAAACATACTCTGATAAATGATGATTGAAAAATTATTTGATTTATCATATTGTTGAGCAAGGAGTATACTCCTTTCCATCTTGAGGTGTTGCATGCCTAACCTAGAAGAAGTGATGACTGAAAAATTATTACACCGAAAGTTGAGTTTGTTGCCTGAAAGAATGTCTCGGCTCCTAATAATTAAGAAGGCTAGTTAGGGAAAACCGATTGGTTCCGAGGTTCTTATATATGCTGCTTTATGTCAAATGCATGAAGGCTTCTCCTAATAAGAAGGAATCGCCTATAAAGAAGAAAAAGCTAGATTATTTTCTCCTTAAACACAATGTAGCTTAAACTAATAAAGTATAGCTGGCTCCATGTTCAAATCTTATCAAGGTCTAAAAAATTGAAAGTTTCGGCGATATTTCGTCGAAATTTTCGTTTTTTTCACCTAGCGATATATTTTTCCCTCCATATAATTTTTCGTCCGAAACTCGTGATATTTCGCGATATTTCGACGATATCTCTGAAATCCCGGAGAAACTTTTTCCCGCCGAAAATTTTCGGCCTGCTTTGCACGTGGTTCTGCTGTCCGCCGAAATGTTTGACTCTGAAATGTTTGACTGGCTTGTGGGCTGTTTGCACGTGGTCATGCCGTCATGCACTCATGCGCTGCCTTTCTCCTTCTCCTCCACGTGTCCTCTCTCATGCGCTGCCTTTCCTCTTTCTCCTCCACGAATTGAAGCAAAATGTTGAATTTTGAAGCCAAGGGGATTCGAAATTGGTTTTTTGCTATTACAACATGAGGCTTAAAATTCGAGACAGAGAGGCAGCTTATTCGCATGTGGACCAGAAAGATCCATTAGATGTCTTTGATATTGGTACAGAGTTTGATGATGAAGCAATAGATCAACTTTGTGAATGGATAAGGCCACTTCATCTTGATGACGAGGAACGAAATCCATCACCTACAGTTGCTCGTGAAGCACGTGCGGAAGGAATAAATGTAGAAAGAGTAATTCAAGAAGAGGTTATAGGTCCTGATAGAGAATCTATCGATGCATTAGTGGGTAGAGCTAACATTCTAATTTTCTCTCGTAGCTCACAAGTTCCTTCCAGGACAAACGAAAAAAACTCTAGCACCAGATCAGGAGGCTCATCAAGCATCAGGGGTGATGATAGTGGAAGCTACGGCGGTGGTGGAGATGATGTTGGAGTTCAAGATTACAATGGGAGCCAACCTGGTCATATGAGCCCATTCACTTGTGAGCCAAACTTCACACATGCAACACAAGATGGTGATCATGGAAGTAGGAGAGCAGGTTCTGGTATTGGAGCTATAGGAAAACATTATACACCAAGAGAAAGAGGCCAAGGAAGAATGCCAACGCATGAATATGATTTTTTATCCACTTTTGACTCATCTAGTGTGGGAGGAGGCAATGATGGACCATACACTTATGGCCAAAGTCTGACAATGCCTTATTCAACTTATTCCATGCCTTACGGGGTGCAATCAACTGAATCAAGTGATACGTCATGGTCACAGTCTGATGTACAATCTTCCAATGATTATGGTTATGGTCAAGGTCAAGCGCTGCCCAATCCTTACAACTTCCAATACGGAAATCCACAGTCAATCCCTCTTGACCCTTATGATTGGCATGTAAGTCAATATATGCAAAACTACAAAGGTGAGGTATCATTTAATGACTACTCTTCACAATATACTGAAGACTCTACACAAAGAAACGATGAAGATAGTGAAAATTATATACCTCATAGGTCTTCTATGTGGCTCTAAACCACTCATGTAATTCCATGTTGTATCATATGTATATAAGGCGTGATGGCCTAGCCTCCCTTTGGGTATCCAGCCATCAAAAAAAAATTAGATGTATAAACTTTACAGTAAAAATTTAAGAATTATCATTGGTTCAGCATTTCAACACGTAATTATTCACCTTAAATAACTAAAACTCACTATGATTAATGTTTATTCAAGATTTTTTTGTCAATTATAATAGATAATTGAGATAACAAACATCTCTCAAAGTTTCATTTAAAATTTCCATGTTTTTCTACTAATTTCCGTCAATTTTCTCATTTTTTTTCTGCAATCGATATTTCCTCGAAATTTCCATCGAAATATCCGTTTTTTGGACCGTCGAAATTTCCACGATTGGCGAAATTTTAGTCCTTGGTCGTATCCTTGTTGCTTAACCGACCATTATTCATATAATTAAGAAGTACGATCGAAGATACTGGTCATATCGTTGCAACTGGCAAGTGGTGTTGTAACCACAACACGGCATCCGGACAATATTTGGGGTAGTGTATAGAAGGAAATGTCTAACAAGATTGAAAACTCTCCTTTGGAATTGGTTTGCACAGTTTCTAACACAGTACCACTTCCTGCTCCGCAACGTAGTTGGACTGTAGCATCTGTTTGCATACGATTTCAAAATAAATCAAACATGTAAAGGTAAGAAAGGAGATTGAAATTCACATTTTTATTCGTAATCCACACATTTTTTTTCATTTTCAACTCGGAAACATCAGGTTAGCCAATCAATTGATAATTATTAATCAATAGTGGTCTATTAGTAATCAACTTGCTTGAAAATGGAGGGGTAAGAATGGCGCCGTTGGTCCCAACACTGGCAGCCCCATTGACACTACAATAGACCACGCCTTGGACGCGAATGATACCAAGAAGAGTCGCGATGAGGCTTCCGATGGTCTGCCCTTGAGAGCTAGCTATCGGAACAGCTACTGCCAGTGCAGCAACCAATAGGCACACAAACAACATTGTCCTTTTGGAGGGCGCCATTGATCGAGAATGCAAGTATCTAAATATTGCTCTTGCTATAGCTAGGTTAATTATACTGCAAGAAAACTGATGAGTTGGTGATGAGTATTGCAGTCTGCAAGCAACCAATTTATAGGGCTCCAAGAAGACAAGTTGCTGCTTATTTTAGGCATTTAAATTGTCGAGCAATGCTAAACTAGGCAAGTTGAACAAGCGCCCATGCTGCTTGTGGCCAAATTGGCTCACAAAGATACAAGGAGAGATAACAAGATTATCAATGGAAGTTCGGTTTCTTCAGTTTAGTTCCAATGTGCAAATAGTTGTTCAATGATTCATATATAGTGTGCAAATTAAAAGTTCAACGTTCAGAAACGAAATCTTTGAGAGAGAGAGAGAGATATTAAAAGTTCAATCGAGCTACGATCGACAATGACTAGCTAATTACTTGGGGGTGAAGGTTGAAACCTAGTAATTTATTGATCCTTTTTTTTTTTTTGGGACGAGAGTTTATAGATCCTTAGTCCTTGTAACTGGCATGCATGGCATATTATTCCTTTCATTTTGGAGATAAAAGGGCAGACTGTTCTGCTTTAGTTACCTTTTAAAGAAAAATAGGAGTCAATCAACTTCTAAAAATTAGCAGTCGTTGAACAATAGCCTACCAACCACTTTAGTAGTACGTAGGGGGAGACAGAATGAGAGAGATTAGAATTGCTGCTGGTTAGGGGAGAGGGTATCTTTTTCAGCATCTTCTGCTCTAAATATCTCATGCTGGTCACAACTGGAAGCCCTATGAAGAGAAGAGAGGAAAGAAACACCAAAGAAAACGACGCGGGGGTGAGTTGCCGCAGTCATAAGATATTTGTTAGTTATTCAATTATATATTTTATACTTATTCAGTTATTCAATTATATCCGAGGCTTTTTTGTAAACTACTGAGTGACGATTTAGGGGTCGACACATATAGAAAATGGCAGCATCTCTCTGAGTGCCTCATCTCTCCAAAGGTCAGAAACCACTATCGTTTTTTGGTGGCACATCCACGAGAACACTTTTCTCCATACTGAAAAAGGATCAGAATGGAGATCATCAATGCCTATTCTCTCCGCGCATCCATGAACTAACCTGCAGTAGCTTGATCATAATCGTAATATCCAGGGCAAACGCATATTTGAAGAACTTCGAAGTTCGAACTCGAACCGTCGCTCAAAGTCGCAGTGTAACATATACAGCATATGCTGCACCAGGGCACCTGAAGTAGGTGCTGTAGAAACAGGTGTGATAGACGTACATATAGATGGTTTGTCATGGAAATTAAGGACTGTAAACGTCTCCATAGTTTAGAGAAAAAACCGATAGCAATCAAGCTGATGATACCCTGTGATGCTCAGGAGCTGCATAATATAACATAACTGCGAACATTGTAGGTTGAATTTCATTATTGAAGATTAATTATCAGTCTCGTGCCTGTGCTTCAGGTTATATAGAAAGATTAATTACAAAACACCATCACCCGAACTATGATGTTATTTTCATTTTCATATTTAACTATCAAAAACTTGCATTTTCATACCCGAAGTTTCATTCTGTTAACATTTTGATACCCAGACAACTAAAACTGTTAAATTTTAAGGGTATTTTAGTCATTTTTATAAAAACATTATTTTTTACATTTACTTTAAAAATTAATTTATTTTTTGAGGTTATCGAATACAAATAAAACAATTTACTTTAGCAAAAATATTCAAAAAAAACTCCAAAATTAAATATTTATTTTTACAACAATAATGATAAAAGTTAGTAAAACTCTTGTATGTATATATATTTTTGGAGTTAATAAATTAAAATATATAATTAAAATAAATTATATCGAGAAAATATGGAATATCGATGGAAATTTTATTAAATTTATATAAACATGTTTATGATGAAGTGAAAGTAATTTAAGAATAGAGAATCGTGAAAGATGTGTATATTATTCATTGATAGGAGCCCTTTATATAGAGAATTACACAATACCAATTAGGTAAGAATAAAGAATACATAGATCTAGTCAAATTACATATCCTATTGGCATAAGGCCAAGACACACATAAGGAATATCTAGAAAGATATAGAATATCCTAGAACACTCCCCCTTGTGTCGCGCGCTGATATGCCGATGGTGCTGATCTGTTGCCTCGTCAAAAACCTCGTCAAGTCACAAAAACCCTGTGGGAGAAAAACTGAACCTTGATCGTAGAAGAAAAGGAGTACAACGCACCAGCCTACTTCATTGAGATGATACTCCCCCTGACGTGAACATTATTCAGGGAGACTTGATAGCCGACGCATACCTATACCTCTTACATGTTTCTCAAAAGTATATCCCTATTGAAGTCATCAACCTTATGTAATCCAAAAGTCAGGTTTCATCTCAGCGAGCAATTAGTTCTGGGAGCAAGGTTGAATGGATATTGCCGAAGCGTTCGGCAAGTGCATCCTGGGCCATAGATCTTTTGGATCATGCTTTGATTGATACTGCCTGCACAGTGTGGGATCGATATGCTTACGAAGGAACATGAGCGTCTGAGATTTTGTTCTCTTGTGAGGCGGTTCCTGAGTTGGATCGGGGAATATGGTCTCGGTCAGATCCTTAGCAATGAAGGTCTGCTCTATATCCGAGACCCAGCGATGGTACTCGATACCATGGGCGTCGAGGACGTCGAATTCGATGCCTCTGTCCATCTGCATACAAGAGAGAACAAGTCATATTAGTTTTCTGCTGAGACCCAAAAATGATACTCAAATATGATGCTTTTATATTATTGGTTTGTCTCTGTAGGGTTGATCAAACACAACCATAATTGTCCGGAGTCGATCAAACACGACCCGGAAAACTTGTGTGAAGGTGATCAAACACACCTTCAAAAAGAAATAACCAAAGTTGATCAAACACAACTTTGGACCCGGAGAGGACAACTAGGATTTTAAACCTGTAAATACACTGACCCAAGCATAGAATGGAGTAGAATAAAGGGAGAAAACACTTTATCTCCCTCGAGATTATTGAACTTTGAAGAGTTTTAGGGTTGTAAGGTAAACATACCGTAAAAAACTTGAATGCTTGATCGGATGAGAAGAAAGAACTGGAACGGACGGCCGGGAAACGGCGGCCGGAAAGTGACGGCGGCAGCAGCGGTGGCGGCTGAGGCAGGGCCGAGAGTTATGATTTTGGTTTTAGGGTTTGGGAAAAATATTAGCTCAAGGGTTAAGCCAAGTGCTAATGACGTGATGAAGTGAAAGTAATTTAAGAATAGAGAATCGTGAAAGATGTGTGTATTATTCATTGATAGGAGCCCTTTATATAGGGAATTACACAATATCAATTAGGTAAGAATATGGAATACATGGATCTAGTCAAACTACATATCCTATTAGCATAAGGTCAATGCACACATAAGGAAATAAGGAATATCTAGAAAGATATAGAATATCCTAGAACAGTTTAATCTATTTTTGGTTAAATATATCATATTTATATAAAATATGATAAAATTTTCATCGATATTTCATATTTTCTCGATATAATTTATTTTAATTATATAATTTATTTTATTTTATTTTGTTTTGCTTAACATATAACTCCAAAAATATATATACATATAAGAGATATACTAACTTTTATCACTATTGTTGCAAAAATAAATATTTAATTTTGAAGTTTTTTAAAAAAAATATTTTTGCTAAAGTAAATTGTTCTATTTGTATTATTTGATAACCTCAAAACTAAAATTATTTTGTTAAAGTAATTGTGAAAAATGATATATTTATTGAAATGATAAAAATACCCTTAAAATTTAACAGTGTTAGTGATTAAAGTATCAAAATGCTAACAGAATAAAACTTCGGATATAAAAATGCAAGTTCTTGATAGTTAGGTATGAAAATAAAAATAACATCATAATTCGGATGATGTTTTGTAATTAATCCTATATAGAAACACAAACACCTGCTGAAAATCTGACTATATCTGAAGGATTTGAGCAAAGCAAGTATCATGGGAACCCAACGTATTCGAGGAGTACATGTTTAACATAAACTGTCGCAAATCCATATGTTGGAATGATTAAGAATCAAAGCTCGCACACTAAATAAGAACGTAGCAGAAAGTATTAACATATCAAACACAAAAGATGCACCACAAAAATAATAGTGATCTAAACAATGTTTTCTCCTCCATCTGACAAAAATGGTTCCCAACATCTAAATTTTTCAGCTGTCTTCCAAGTTATCTTGCTTTTGGTGTCTACTCAAATCGGGCAGGGTGGGACTTCAAGTGTGGTCCCAGCCTGGATCTGACCCCAACCGATCAGACGCCAGTGCTTCTCGACCCTTCTACTCAGTGCAATCTTCTCTCCTTTGCTTGTGCACACAGGAGAAGTCAACTGAAGCTTAGCTAAATCATTTCTCACGGCAATTACCCTAGCACCAGTTGACATGGATCCAATATTCAACATGAGTATCTCGGCCTTGGCAAGCTTGGAGACCTTCCCCTGCTTTTCAGAACCCTTTGTCCGGACCCCCAGAAGCCTTCTCAAAAGGAAAAAGTTTACCTGGAAAATCATAGATGTCAGACTTTTCAGTACTATGCACAAGATGAAGTTCACGGGCATTTCTCATTAAAAATATCAGTCTATTTCAGGACGAACGGCATTACTTAAACAGTCAAAGAACAGGTTTCTTACTGACACCCATAAAGCAAAAATGAAAAGAATATATTATGACAAAAGACCAGACATTACCACATCCTTTCCTTAAAACTCAAAGAATTCAGGACTATAGACGCTCATAACACCTAAGTTAATCTCATGTTTTTGTTTTGTTTTTCAAGAATCAGACAAATTAGCCATTAACTTAACATATAGCATCTCAACAAGTGTCGGTTCAAAAAAGCCACGTAAAAAGTACTGCACCTACAGCCCTTACCTCAAGCTCAACAAACACTTCAGGGAGTGAGCCTACTTCACCGAGAACTTGCCCCACTAATCTATCCGCACGCGTCAAAGTGGGATCCATAGTTGTTCCAACCCCTATGAGTCCACCTGGAACCGCAAATTGCAACTCGTTCTGCTCAGCATACAGCGAGACTATTCTGGAATATATTGGTGTGCACTTTATGTTGCCAGACTCATCTTTCACAACAATACCAGGGCGAACCTCAATAAACTGATTCACTTTCAAAACACCCTGCAAAATCAAATTGTCAATATATGCATGCGACTAACAAATATCAATATCAAGAAAGTAGACAAGCATATAACACTTCACGCAAATTCAGTACCCATAACTCTACCAACAAAGTCGACAATCACATCAAGCAAGAACAGTGTTTTAAAAAATGTAAAACAATTACTATCATGTGCCAAAGCAGGAATAAAAAATAATTAAACATAGTCTGCACTCTATATTCTAACAAACTGTTGTCTCAAAATCAAGAACATAGCACTCGCACACATTCCCACTGCCCTATAACTCCAACAAACTTCACTAACAAAAAAATTGGAAAACTAGCTAAAGAAAAACCAGTGGAAATATATAAATATTGTCTGCACTATAAATTTCAGTGAATTCAAACAGAGGCGTACCCTGAGAATACTTCCACCAGCAACACCACCTCGTATCTCATCAACCTCAAATCCAGGTTTGTTGACATCGAAAGACCGAATAACAATCATATTTGGAGGTGAGATGAAGTTCCTTTCTGGAATTGGGATCTTTTTCACGATGTACTCACACACTACATCAATATTGTATTTCAACTGAGCAGAAATTGGCACAACTGGTGCACCATCAGCTACAGTACCCTGAGAACAAAATGTGTGATATTATAATTCAGCTGGACGAGACAAGGAACAAGATATATTTAGAAAAATAATAACAATAAAAGGGGAGTCAACCTCAATAAACTTCCGGATTGCCTCATGTTGGTTGATGGCCACATTCTCCTGAATGAGATCAACCTTATTTTGAAGGATAATGATATGCTGAAGACGCATAATTTCCACAGCAGCAAGATGTTCAGATGTTTGTGGCTGGGGACAGCTTTCATTTGCAGCTATCAGAAGCAATGCACCGTCCATAATTGCAGCCCCATTAAGCATAGTAGCCATGAGAATATCATGGCCCTATTAGACAAAGGTACAAAAAACTACTGTTAAGACAAATAAAAACCATAGAAAAATATATAGATCTATTGTATTCAGAAACTACTCATACTACCAAACTCTTCTTCACAAACCTAACAACAAAACATAAAATTACCGCCTAATAAGTTTTGTCACTTTCGAAAGGTGTATAAAATTGAACATAACCTACAATCGGAAACGTTAAGACACTGACATATAACAATAAAAACCATTTTCCAACATGAGATAACTACTGCATTTGGATTCACTTTGATCTACAATATCCTTCAAGGAGATAACAAACGAAAACAAAATCCGTTGTGTGTGACAAATTACAAATGTTCTTATAAGTCCGAAGTTCCAGCACTCCTTATGTCCACAAGGACCAGGAACAAACTACATTCTAGCGCAGTCAGTATAACATGTATCAAAGAACCTTACCGGGCAATCTACAAATGATACATGTCGCAACAACTTCATCCTGCAGTTCTCAAATCCAGCAACATCACATAGGGGAGCATCTTCTTTTCCACTTCCATATGCCCTGAATAAAGAAAATTAAAATATGAACAATAATAGAAAGAGAGATTGTGATCACAGATAATTACATAAAATGCACCCCTACTTGTAGCATGAAGGTCGCTGGCACTTCTCATCTTCACATTTGTAGATTTTTGCATTTGCGTATCCAAGCTTGATAGTAATGTTACGCTCCAGCTCATTTTTGAAACGTACAGTCTACAGATCATTAACCGATGTTGTTTAATTAAACAAGAAAATATTGTATATCCAGGAGAAAAATCATGGCATAAGCCAAAACCCCAATCAATGCATACAAGCTTCAGCAAATAAAGCTCAAACGACAAAGATAATCTACTATAAACTTACTTTGACAAGTGAAAAGAAAGATTTGAAACAATAAAGGCCAGTGGACTATAATCAGTGCAAAACACCTGAAGGTTAATGAACAAACTTCACCTAAACCTAAATATTTTCCACAGCCAATTATGCCTTGCACTGTACTCCGATAGAAAAACTCTCAAACTATATAAAAAAGATTAAATTACCCCTATTTTCTTATAATTTAAAAGTTATATCCTCAAATGAGAAATTCCTGGTACATGATAATATTGAATATTTTGCTAAATCACAAGTAACTATGAGCTTAATATAAGCAAGTAGATTGAAATTCGCCCAAACAGCCAAAGGTTATTATAAGCAAACTCGGGTAAACATACAGACTATCTCCAGAATTTCAAGAGCCGAAGAGACTATGCAGTTTGGTGTAATAATAGCAACTAAGACTCTCAAAGTGTACAGAGAAGATCATTAGTATCCCTATCTACCTAGAATTTAGAAATCACAAATGCTGGAGAACACGGTCCATAGTACAAGACAGACAATAGTTGTAGCCAAAGGTGAAACAATATAATATTTGAAGCCATCTGTTTATCAGTATAAGATTTCCTAACTTTCTTAATCTACACTACACAAGTATCAAAGAATAAATGTCCTGACATATTCTTCGGTGGCTGTGAGTGTGTGCATTGATAACATCAAATCGAACAAGCAAAATCTGTCACAACACATGCCTTCCTATACACAATTCCCATGCTGAAACAATACGAAAAAGAAAGGCAGAATCAAATACTCGAGGTCCAAAATTTCACCTGAACACCAGAAATTGCCTTCACAACCGTTGACTTCCCGTGAGCCACGTGACCGATTGTACCTGAAACATACTCAACAAAATCCACAACAGTTTGAAGAATTAGCACATGTACAGACTAAATGGCAAAAAAAAAAAAGATACGGTAAAAATTCATTGAAGGCACATAGGAGCACTGAAACTGAGAATTTACCAATATTGATAGTCGCCTGGCGGGATATCACTTCAGGTGAGAGTGGATGTAAAGCAGTGACATCCAGCTTACTGAGATCCTGCTCCATCAATCCCTTCCTCGACATTGTGACAGTTAATCAAGTAGCAGATCCTACTGCATCAATCAATGGTCACATTGTTAGTTTACGCAGCGGCCGTTTAGTTGAAAGCATAAACAACACTCCGAAACAGTCTTCGAATTGCGAAAAACAAGAAAAAGAGCTCTAAATTACTAAAGTCATTATCACTATCGGATGCTAATTATCATTTCAACAAGATCTAGTAACATAGATGAGAGTCAAAACCACAGTACGGACCAGAGATGCCAAAACCCTAAAAACTCTAAACCAAATTTGGTGGAGCGCCGCCGTTTCAAACCAAATGAAAGAAAAAAATTGAAGCAAATACTATCGGAAATTCCTACTACAAAAAAAAATATGAAGAGCAGAGAAATCGAATCAAACAAGCCGAAAATCCTATAAATAAATAAATTAAAATTAAAATAAATATAAAATGGAAAAAGAGAAAGAAATATCGGAGAAGAGAGAGAGAGAGAGAGAGAGAGAGAGGAAGCAAGAGAAACGGACCTGGTATAGAGGCTAGGGCACGACGGTGAGGGAGAGAGGCGAGCGAGGTTTGTGAGCTGGAGAAGACGAAGAAGCAGAGTCAGGTTTAAGAGAATTGGGTGCGCTAGGGAAAGTGATCTTTGTGTGTGAAATCCTAGTGTGACGGCGCTTTCGTAATTTCGCTACATAAGTGGGCTGGACTTACTGACGCCCAATGTAGTATTTCTCATTTTCGTCTCAATGAGGCCCGGAATGGTTTTCGAGATAAAGGAGATGTTCAAGATTTTATTTTTTTATATTTTTTTATAAGATAAACAATTCAAATATTACAATTTCCACAACATCTTACTTACTAAAAGGAGACTATGTCACTAGACCAAATGATGCTAGATGATGTTCAAAACTTGTACCAACCAAGACTTGCAGCTTGAGGTTAGGGTGGTTTAGGCCTAACTACTTCAAGGCCACAACTTGTAAACAAGTGGCTGTTGTTTCGTTCTCTCGTCGAGTTCATAGTTCGTGACAAATCATAATCTAACAATACATATCACTCAATATATGCAAAATGCGTCTATAAGACTATAGACACCTCAAGCAAGTATAAACTGACTGGTGAATTTGCGTTCAAGAGTTACAGTTTTAGGCACTCTTGGAATCCTAGTGTTGACAAGAAATAAATCTTCTGAATCAACTTAAAACGAAAGACTTCTTTTCTTTACCATCTCTTGTAGTGAAATACTTTGGAATGTTATTTTCTACCGGGTTAAAACTTAAAACTCAATCCACTCCTCTTTCTTAGCTGGAGCAGGATTTGCTAAGAGGTAAAAGTATCTTTGAATCATGATCAACCCAGTTGCTGAAACTAGGTTTCGTTAAGCTCAAAATTTGGTGTCACAATCTTTCTAATTGGCAAGGAAAAGGCAAAACGAAAACAAGAACAACAAAAATGAGAAGAACAAAGATAATTTATCCCTATATACCATTATCAGAACAAACTGGACTCCATTGGCATATTTTGCATGCCAAGTTTTTATTCCTATAAACATTACATATATCTATGAGAAATTTCCTTTTTATTCTAACTGTATTTTCCAACTCTATCTTTCTTCCCTATATATCAGTGTACCTCAACATATATATATATATATATATATATATACAGTCTTTCTCAGCTGCGGACGTCCGTAGTCCGCACCAATGGTTTTGATGCGGATTTTTATTTTTGCACCACTTTTCGATCGAATTTCCTCATCTCCACCGTCTAGTATCTAGATAATATTGTGTAAATCATCTCTGCATAATTTCAGCCAATTTGGTAATCGTTAAGACTCTCAAAATGGCATCTTTCTGTTATAAACATGAACGGTTCATGTTTGACAGAATTCAGTCCGTCCATTAGTTTTTCGAGTTTGAGGGCTTTAACGATTACCAAATTGGCTGAAATTTTGCATAGATGATCTACACAATATTATCTAGATACTAGACGGTGGAGATGGAGAAATTCGATCGAAAAGTGGTGCAAAAATGAAAATCTGCACCAAAACCATTGGTGCGGACGTTCGCAGCTGAGAAAAATCCTATATATATATATATATATATATATATATATATATATATATATATATATATGAAATCAAATTAATCAAAGGATTTATGCAAACATTATACATTAAGCTGCAGCATTAGCAAGGTTGTCCTTGGCTTCGCCAAATATGCGCTGTCTAAAGTCTGTAACCATGAGAGGAAGTCCCTTCCTGAGAGACACGGTAGGTTCCCATCCGAGAAGCTCTTTCGCCTTTGAAATGTCTGGCTTCCTCTTATGGGGGTCATCTTCTGTGTTTGGCCTGAACTCAATCCTTGCATTGGGGTCTATGGTGTCTTGTACAACCTGCAGAAACAATGTAATTTTAGACACCAACACAAAATTAGTTAACAATTTGACTATGCGCTTGGTGGAATTGTTTTCCGGCATACCTGAGCAAGTTCCAGCATGGTGAATTCACCAGGGTTGCCAAGATTGAAAGGTCCTACATGATTCCCTTCCATCAACCTCATTAGTCCCTCCACCTGTGATCATACATTGGCATACACAACAAAAATTATAAGTAATACTACTGATATCTACCATGAACTTACAAGTAGTGAGTAGTGACAGATCCAGAGATTTTTCTAGGTGACAAAGGGACACAAAAGCTCTAAAATGAATTTCAATGTCATCATCCTTACATACTCATAACCTCTCTGATGCATTCTATGGTACACAATTCCCCCTTCTCTATGAGAACACTTAAATCTAAGGGGAGAGAATTTAGTTTTGTGCCCCTTCATCCCTTAAATGGATCCCTCCCCTGCATAGAAGCTGACTATTTCTCGCGAGGAATTCTTGCGTACAAGTGTACACAACATCTCTCTCACCTTGATCAATATATGAACGGATCAGCCGTTAAGTACAATTCTGCAGCACAAGGACACAGACATGTACAAAGACCCCAGACAAGCTGCACACAGCCACCATTGGGCATTGGCCTTTCCAAAAGATCAAGTACCATATTTCTTGGCTAGGTAAGGGGTTTTTGTGTATCTCAGACACATTACTCACTTAATCGTAAGCTACAAGACCGAATGTGCAAAATCACTCACAAGCTAAACAAACTCAAGTCTCATTCATGCTCGCTCTTTTTACCACTGAGCTACCCAAGTAGGATACAATTTTATCTTGCGAGTCTGACTTGTGAGATTTAAACAAGTCATGCTTGAATTGAAACAACTGGTCTACCATAACTCATAACTGAACTTGAAGCAAAAGGAGAAGAAATGTACCAAGTCAGAAACGTATTGAAAACTTCTGGTTTGCTTGCCATCACCATAAACTGTCAATGGCTCCTTCCTCAGTGCCTGAGTAATTCATAGACACATTCATTAAATTTATAGGTGGACAACAGTGTACGTCGAAAATGAAGTTATCATCAGCAGATCATATATAGGTAGAAAGTAGAAACACAACTATAGGAACTCACCTGAGCTACAAAATTGCTAACAACACGACCATCATCGATGCACATTCGTGGTCCGTAAGTATTGAAAATCCTGGCAATTCTCACCTGCACTTCATCATATACTATCGTTTAGCTGATTGAGTTTTACTGTTAGGTTAGTAGAAACAAGTTACAGCGAAAGAAAAGGTGACGGTCAAGTCCTGGAAGTATATATAACCTCAATGCCAAGGCCTCTGTGATAGTCCATGGTCAATGTCTCTGCTGTGCGCTTTCCCTCATCATAACAACTTCTCACACCTGCCAATCGGAATAGAATCATGCAAACAATCAAAATTTACATATCATCCAGCGAAACAAACCAGTTTATAAACTTTAAATCACTTTTATCATTTATCGTTAGTTTTTTCATGAGTTATATATAAGAAGAAGAATTAAGGGCCAAATAAGAGAAATTAAGTCCGGCTAGTAGAAATGGTTCACTTACCGATGGGGTTGACGTTGCCCCAGTAAGTCTCAACCTGGGGATGCTGCAGAGGGTCACCGTAGACCTCACTGGTACTTGTGAGCAAGAAGCGTGCCCCAACCCTTTTGGCTAGTCCAAGCAAGTTCAATGTGCCCACCACATTCGTCTTGTGAATCACCAAGTCAAGGATCCCAACCATTAACAACATGTATCACACATTTCATTCACCATAGTACATTTTCTCATATTTCACCAAAAAGAAGAAAACAAGTCACATTCGATGTCACACATTTGTAGCAAACCCGAATTTAACACATAACCAAATAAACAAATATCAAAACACAAATCACTGTAACGTGCCCCATTAAAATGCATACCAAACTTTAAAATGTTTCTTCTACCTTAATATTTAGTTATGTAATATTTTTCTAACGTCAAAATTGTCACATGAATTATCCGACTACCTATTTAAATCTAAAAAGAGAAAACAATAAAATAAATAAAAAAAGGATATAATAGTCTTGACCGGATTGAACTTGTAATGCACCGGAGAGGCCGGGCAAGCTAAGTGATAGATCTGATCGACCTCCAACAGAATCGGCTCAACGACGTCATGTCGGATCAGCTCAAACTTGGGGTTACCGAAATGGTGCGCCAGGTTCTCTTTCCGACCCGTAAAGAAATTATCTATCACAATCACACTATCCCCTCTCGCAATCAGACGGTCCACAAGGTGGCTCCCCACGAACCCGGCCCCACCGGTCACCACAATCCTCTGGTTCTTCGACTTGAGCCCCAACGGCACTTTCCCGCCCACGTTAACCGACCTGAGACCCTCCAGCAATACCCGCCGGGTCGGCAGGGAAGAGAAACTCGGGTCGTGGAGGATCGGGGAGGAGGCTAGCTCGGGGTTTGATAAGGGGAAGGCGGAGAAGAAGAGGGTGGCGACGGCGACGCCGATGAGGACGAAGAGGAAGCGCTGCTCGCCAAGCATGTAACGGATTGGGTTCGTGGAGAGGTTTCGAGTTTTGTTTTGGAGAGGTGAGGGGTTGTGTTGAAGGAGGTCTTCATTGTGGGTGTGGTGGGTTCTGTGAACCAGCTGATCGGAGTTCATAGCTTCGGGGGTACTATTCCGATGTGGGCGAGTTTGATCTTAATATTTGGGATATGAGAGGAAGCTTGAAAGTGAGAGAGAGAGAGAGAGAGAGAGAGAGAGAGAGAGGAGGAGGAGGACGGAGGGGAGGGAATGTGGGGGAAAGGGAGGAAAGTTTTGAGGTGGAAGAGTCGAGGTGGTCGGTACATGGGGATTTCCATGCATGAAATATGGCCGTATAATCGTTCCAAGGGGCGCGTGGCAGGCGCGTGCATCGATTGTGTAAGGTGGTGCTTAATTACTAGCACGACCACTGGATTTTGGGAGCTATACATGGAAATGTAGGGAGGTGATGTTTGGTAAAGTTTACGAAATGAGAAAGTTGATTTTGACTCGTAAATTTACGAAAGGGTTTTATCGTACACAAACATTATAGGTAATTTTTTTCAATATAGCGTATTGTACAAGCACAGGGCCACAGATTACTACTCATTACATTTCAACTGTAACATTATAGCTCTTGTATAAACTTATTATTCAGATTTGAATTAAAACGAGTAATGAAACAAAGTAACAGAAGACTGTCAAAATAACGTGGGGATTGTATATATTTGGCCATAATTTATGGCAAATGTTTTGTCTAGATATATTGTACAGAGTCGTCATTTCATTTTTCATGATTGGTTTGTTTCGTGTAAAAATTTGTTACTAGTTACTGCGAGAGTATATCATTGTCTGCTTGTCTAAAATGAATATATTTTTTATATATTTTGAAATAATTGTTGTGAGAATAAACACGTGGTTTCCTAACCTAATGATCCGGGTTGAGTGTCTAAGTTGCCATTGTGAATCAAGGACCACGATTGATTGTAATCTTTCCATCAAGAAAGAAAACAACGGTGCGTTGCCAAATGCACAAACCGTTTGGGAATTAGGTAAAAGAAAATGTAATAATGAGGCAATGAGCAAGGGAATTGGTCAAGGACAAGGATTGAAGAAGAGAGAGATGACACTTCGGCTTCTTTACTTGAACCGCCAGGGTTGCAATGGCACTAAAATTAAGCTTTGCACATTGCTCCTCATGAGTTAGACGCATTGGTCTAAACAGCATTGCATCAGTGCATTTCAAGCAAAGGCCAACTCACATAGCAGGACATCTGGACAGTGAACATTAAAGATTGAATCTCTCCTAGTCCCAACACAAAAATTCTACGTTTTCTTTATCCCAATTGTTTGAATGTATTCACAAACACAAAAGATGTCAATCTTTCAAGTTCCAATCATCCGAACTCCTAAGTTCAGCAAAACTGAGTTCCTGTCAACCATAAATTTGTAGTCCTCAATTATTCATTCTGAACCCAAATTCAGCCATTTCCTTGAAATACATTCAACTTTATGTAACATAATACAACAAAATTTCTATCTCATAGCTATGAATATCACATTTTGATTAGAACCACGAAACATTAGTACATGTCAAAAAGGAGCAGTCGCTACCGGCCCTCCTTTTCTCTTGGTGGTTGTCAATTCTTACTAGCCTCTCAAGGTAAGAAATATGAATGCTGGTGCTGTCCATTATCGTAAACAAGCCGAGCAACAGCATAGGATAGATGCTAAAAACCACTAGAACCGTCTGATATCTTTAGGGGGCTTGAAGTTGAGAGGATGAGTTTCTGGAGTGGCATTTTCATCTTGTTTCCACATTTTGATCGTCTTGTCAGCTTCACAACTAACGAGCCTTGTACCAGTAACATCATAGGACAGTGCATAAATACCAGCTTCACTATCCAGTGAACCTGTAAAACATTTCTGGGTGTCAGCTACCCTCTTGCTACAACCAAGCCCCAAAACTAATATATAAATAAGAACACATAAACAAAACACAATAAACATACCAGGCTGTACGATTGTTTGTGATTGTTGATAATTGTGACCACTCTTCCAATCCCAAAACCATAAGCTCCCGTTGTCACCTAAAATAAATCAACCAGTAAAGAATTAGAATGACCAGGTTCTATAAAAATAAGAAAATAACTATTATCATCCCTATTGCACTAGCAGCTATTATGATAAAGAAAACACATACCTCCAGTGGCCATAACTCCCTCCTCATTGATAGCCATAGCATTAATTATGGTCTTCTGCTGAGAGCTGATAAAAGATCGCACATGTTTGAACAATTATTAGCAATAGTGAAAATCTAAAGAAAACTAATTCCGCTATATATCAAAGATGTTAGGCAAATACTCACAGCATGTTGTGTAAAAATTCCCCTCTTGGAAGGCTGAATTTCTTAATGTTGTCGGCTGATGCTGATGCAAAAGCATGCCTAGACAACAGAAAACACGGTTAGAAACAAACAGCAAAGCATATGATTTAAGGGGGCAGAATAAGTCATTCCATAACGTTAAAAACATGTACTAGCACGTACTCTTTAGGATGTTGTGCGATTGCACGTACAGATTTCTTATGGTGGGTGATAGTTGACATTGTTTTTCCTGCAGATTTATGAAGTGATGCTTAGTATTAGTTAGAAAGAGACAAAACCAGAACATAAATGAGCTCAAGTAAATGACAGGAAAATATTACCATATCGAAGGTCCCAGAACTTGATGGTTGAGTCGTGGGAGCCAGTAACAACTTGTGGATCCTGGAAATATCAGAGAATAAAGTATAAAGCCTATGTCTATTTATAGTAAAAGTTCATCTGGAAATATATATAACTGAAGAAAAAATATTTTTTTATCCCTATTTGTAGGTCTACATGAAATTAGAAATCAGAGTTCCAATATATTCAATTTCTGCTACTTATATATTAAGTGTACCAGAGGAAACAAACAAGATCCAAGGAATTGCATGGCTCAAAATCCATATATAATAATGTAAAGATGACACATAACGTAAAACTAATATAATCAGGCACGCGAATAAGGTCAAACAAACCCCCGAAGTTTCACGAGAAAAGAAAAAACAATCAAATCAATCAGACATCAGGAAAAATTTAACTTTAATCTATAAAGTTATGCTCGTATGCATACTTTCACTACATCACAATATGTATATCAGTATATGAATGAGAAAAAGAATGAAGCCAAGAGGATCTTCATACCGTTGGCCGAGTAAAAACCGAGCAAACTGTGTTATCATGCCCGGACAATGCATGAGCTTGCATCTTGCTACGAATATCCCAGACCTGAAAATGTTATTACATCAAACCAAAGGTGTTACCATTCTGATACAAATATCAGTGATAATTTCACCGTCCCTAAATAAATTGCCTTCACTATGTTAGGTTGTGATCTACTTTCAACGGATACATACCCGGCATACTGAATCACGTCCCCCAGTAAGTAAAATATCGAGAGTGGGATGAAGGGCCAAGCAGTAAACACCACTTAGATGACCATGGTATGAACGGATAACCTGCACAAATTATACGTTGTAATAACAAAAATATTATAAAAAAAAACCAGCACATTAAAAGAGAACACATTGAGGATTCATAGAAATTCCTACCTTGTTCTGCTCAAGGTCCCAGCATTTGACTTGTTTGTCATCACCAGCAGAGAACATATAGGTATGCCTGCTGCTAACAGCAAGGCCTGCAAAAACCAAAGCCCTTATTATTACCAACAGAAACAGACACAATATGGTTAGAGTTGCTAAAGATAGCACAATGCTACCAGCAACAATTCAATAGAAACTAACCTCGTATTTGCTCAATATGTCCTGTCAGTGTAAGTTGTAGTTGTCCAGTTCCTACATCCCATATCTGTCAACAAATCACAACATAATCAAAAACATATAAAATAAAGAAAATGTTATGAAGATCTCTACTAAAGGGCAAAGAATAAATAACATAAAGTACTACTAATGGCTTCAATATCTTATTCATGCTGCATATGAGAACTGAAACATTTTAATCTCTACGTCGTCTACTAATATAACAAGAAAAGACCCCCAAAAAAATGAAAAGTGATGAGTGAAAAAGAGAAGGCAACAACAAACAAAACAAGTGGGTAGTGATCTTACTAAAAGTCATATCGAGGGACAAGACAATGGAAGAATTAACATGTGACCAAGACATAAAACAACTCAGACAAACCAACTTGGAAGAAGAAGCATAAATTTCAATACCTTTATTGTTCGATCTGCAGAGCCTGTACAAAACCACTTATTACTTGGATCAAAAGCAATAGAGCGTACCCATCCCAAGTGGCCGCTGATAACCTACACAATGTAACGGAACAATTTATTGATGGTGCAAAAGTCAATGCAACTCAACAACGAGGTACCCAGCAGGCCAGTCTTATCTTGTTAGACAACAACCAGCCAAAACAAGGACAACAAAATAGAATCTATGTTGTAATAATCAAACCAAGGACAAAAAGCAACAGGGGCAGGAACTTTATAAAATAAATTATACTTTTGGTCTCTAATCATGTCCATCTAATAAGAAATAAGGCCTGACCCAGACATGAAAGTCCCCATCTAAACAACTACTATATTCTTACCCTGTAAATCTTCCAGGGAGCATGCCACTCAGGACGCGGCCATCTACTGGAAATTCTTTCCATTATAGCTGATGTTGATGGGTTCCTATAAAAGAGAAACATTAAGTTTCAGAGTAAACACTGGCCATATTTTCATATTAGTAATATCACAAGTAGAGAAAATGCAAGATGTTATAGAATGATGCAGCTTATAATGTTTAGCATTTCTACTGCCCTATACTATCCCAGTAAGGGAAGCTAATAAAACTACAATCCTACAACACCTTGAAAGCACATAACTTAGTACAAACTAAATACGTCTAACCCTTAATAATGGATGCAAAACTTGCCTAAATTCCTAATACTAGAATGCACTAAACCCAAAAAGGTACTTGACCATACTAATCACATTGATATTACAGCATCATTATTACGTTGTAACAAATACTTTACTCTTCAAGTCTATCTAACTCTGTGAACAATATTGTCTATGTAAAAAATCTTTAGATTTACTCAACACTCAAGATATGTTACTGTAGCTATAACACAGCCAAGAAATGCATAATACACTACTTATCCAAAGTGTACAAAACTATTACACATGAACTACAGTCTGGAATGAGAAGTAATATAAAATAAAGTATCAACAAATAGTCAAATACAGAGAAGGACAAAGCTCAAACCTTTCATATGATCCTGGAGCAGAAACAACTAAAGTGCCTTTACCCGAAATTCCAATATGATTCCTGCCAGTAACAAAGCACAAACCACAAGTCACTACATAATCAAATGTGCCTTTAGTTATAAACCAGAATAAACATATAAACTCCACGTGCTCAAGCAGCATTAGAAACAAAATATCTTTGAAATTGTTTAAAAAAAATTAGATAATAATCTTAAACATGATCAAAATATATAGCAGGGCAACTTGGAAATATATTTGAGGAGAGGGAAAGTGATGGGCAGCATAGAGAAATTAAACGAATACATAAGAACCAACTAGAGATCTACAATCTTCCTGAAGACGATGCAAAATAACAGAACTGCAAACAAAGAAAGAATAGAGACTGCTTACGGTTCCTTTGGTGCAGATGGACCAACCACAAAAGCATTTTGACCTGCTTCCGTCTTTACATTTCTAGAGTCTATAAGATAAACATGAAAGTTAAATATTAATCCACGCATAGATTTTATGGCAAGTTTCAGTGTCGATGGGAAAACATATAGATACAGTCTCCCAATAAAACAACACCCCCACATTCACTACATCCTTGAATCTAAAGATCATTCATGTATTGAATTCCACCAGGGGTCAATGTAATCAAACTCTATCTTAAACAAATTATTTTCACATGGTCAGTCCAAGTTAAGTCTCATACTCGGCGAAATTTCAATTACAAACAACCAATACCTGGAAGGGCAAGGGCATTTGAAGGCCCCGCTGGTCCACAGCTCGGAGCACCAGAATCGGCAGTGCGAGTGGGTTTCTGACTAGCAGTGGGTACAATTCCCCCATACTCAATGCTTATCTAAAAATTCAACATAATCCTCATTATAATGCAACCTTCCAGATCAAATTAATAACTCCAAGATTAAAAAAATGCGAAAAAATTTATCCAAAAATCAACTAACCTTGTGGCTCATGCGAATCTTTTTACTGCAAAACAAAAGATCGAGAGAAATTAGCCTTATGGCAGCGAAAAATTAGGGTAAAATTATCAAAAATTTACGAGAAAAAGTGAATGGAGGTACCTCTCAGGATCAGGAGGCGGTAATTGGGAATGGAGGGGAGCGAAGAGATCGAGAGCTCGCTTGAGGGATTTGGAACTGAGCTTTTTCAGCGACTGTGGCTCTACTCGCTCCATCTCTAAGGTCGGACCAGGCATCTTCTTCTTCGTCGGAGAATATGGCGCGCCCCTAGGGTTTTAAGGGCCGGTGAGTTCTTCCCGCTCCCAAGAGAGCCCTAATTTGGAGGTTTCGGAGAGAAAGAGTAGACGAGGCCTTGTGTGCCTCACTATTTGGGAGAAAAAAACATTTCTTACAGATGCTTATGGCGGTATTAGTATTACTGACGATACGACGTCGTTTCAGTTACCGCCTTACCGGGTTCGGGCTGGCCGCGGGTGCGGCCCAACTCATTGTTGTTGTTTTTTTTGTTCTTTTCTTGTTTTTCTCCTCTAATTTGTGAATAGGTTACATACTTGTGAATGCGATTGAGAAGTGAGGAATGATTTTGGTATAACAGCACTCATGCGTTTTACTTACACATGATTGTGCATTTCACTTCCTAATCAAGAATTGAATCCTTAACATCTCGGTTTGAAAATACCAAAGCGGAGGTGGGTTTAAGAATCAAAGCCTCCATATTCAATTTTTTACACCCAAAATACACTATCATATCTCTACTATAAAACGAGCAGTCTTTAAATCACTAAATTATGTTCTGACAATATTACCCTTATTAATTTGATTTAAATTATTAAAAACAACGGTTACTATGGTAAATAATAAAATAATAAAATAAAATAAAGAGATAACTGCGAAGAGAAGAACGTGGATATTGGATAGAAAGTGGGATTACAAGATTGATAACTACACTTACAAAAACAGATAAATAATGTGTTTTTACACTCAGAATTAATATTTTACTGGACAGTAAATGTCTAAGTGAATATTAATTAATTTCATGATCCATGTCACACTAGCGAGCCTGAAATAATGGGTTTGTGAGTGATGACCCGCCAACAAAGTCATACGAGCTAAATGTATAGTTCGCGTGAGAGGAGGAGACTTCACATAGAAGGACTAGGAGACGCAAGGTATTCAAGTTGACTTGGTCCAATGCTTAATTAATGGTGGAGTCTATATGCATGCGAAGTATAAAGGTTGCATGCAAGATGGATTGTGTGCGAAAAGGAGTTCACATGCGAACATAAGTGCTTGCAGGCGAAGAAAGACAAAGTTCGCATAGATTCTTTTGTCTTGATTATGCTTGCATGCGAAGTGGAAGACTTCACCTAGAAGTCCTGGACTCCTGGACGTGAGGGGCTATCAAAGTTATCTTATCTACATGTATATATATTGCAAATGCAATTAGTGCATGGGTGAGAGACGTAATCAAGTAAGGAAGCAATCATCCTAAGTTATATGTGATCCATGCACAACGTCTATGACAAGGAGGCGTCCTAAACCAACTCTACTACCTTCAAGAAGAGCGACAACGAAGAATTGATAAGGACTGTTTGTGATAACGTTGAAGACTTCTACATGTCTTTGACATGCTTTGGGTCGATACATGTGGCCCTAAATAACTATATAAAGAAGTTTGAGGATACTCTCTAGACACACACTAAACAAATCAACAAAAATGCAATACAAGCTTCAACACAGTTGAACCCCTGACGCTAAAGCATCACGCCTTAGCCCTTTTCTTTTAGAGGCTCCCCGAAGCTTTCCTTTTATTTCCTTGTTCGCTCTCCGGAGCTTTGTCTTTTTTACCTTCCTTCCCAGTTGAAGCTCTGCTCGATCTTACATCGAGTATCGATATTGTGATGCTCAGGCGGACTACTGTAAGTCCTTACCTAGTACGCAAGGCGAATCTGAAGAACCCTGCGGTGGAGTTGGTGTTGTCTCCATCCTCAGTCGCTTGATTAGAAGCAGAAGGCTAAGCTCACCCCGCTACTACAACCACTACATTCCACGCCCGCACCCGTTGTTTTACTTTTGGTACTGCTAAGTTACCTCTCTGCCCCTGCTGAGGATCGTGGCCAAAACATTAGCACGCCCAGTGGGACCAGGGTAGTCTCTACGTCATTTTCATTGGGATCGGAGATCGGAAATAAAGATGCGATAATGGATTGGCAAGAAAAATTAGTTGCGTCGAGATAAAATATGTCGAACAAAGAGTTGTCATACGCAGAAAATATGTCGAACGAATGGCTGCCATCCTCAAGCAACACGCTGAGGAAACGGCTGCTAGAGAGGCTGTTGGAGAAAACAAAAAAGCTTTACACTGCCAAAATGTAGAGCCTACAGTTGACGAGCATGTTCTTACGAAAAAGATTGAATTGCCTAGCAGCCAATCTAATGGCGAAGATTTTCCTTTGGACAAACCCACGTCCAAAGAAAAAACTACTTTGTCAATCAATGACGAAGAACCTGAGGTCGAGGCCGGCGAGATTTTGGATAATAATCCTATCTCAAAGACTGACGGTGTTCCTCAGAAAAAGAAGCATGAAGATAGGACAGAATAGTCCATCTTAGAAGAAGAAATGGGTTCGAACACTAATGATGGCAAACCACAATTTCACATGAAAGGTGACCAAGGAGCCAGCTTTCTCATGCGAGACGTATATGTGGACACATGTCAGATGCATGGGGGCAAGGCGTAGCTCGCCTTCATTCTTTATTTAACCACCATGATCAAGGGCATGATCAACTCAAGTTTTGTCCAATTACTGGACGTTATCAGGAAGCTGCCCCAAGTCATGAAAAGCTTAATTATATATAGTGTTGTGGTATACCTAGGCCAATCTGTGGCTTCACATTCCAATATAATTGGAGTCTTTGCATGCAAGTTGAAAGGCCAAATTATGGCTTTAGTATTGTATGTGGGAAACATTTTTACACCTAGAACTGCAAATTTATTATACATGGGTTAAAAGTCGAGTATTCTAAGTGTCATCTCACTTTAGTCTGCAGCAAAGACTTGGCGGCATCTAAACATGATGCTCATGGATTTCATATGTCTACATCAGAGGCAGAGATGGATTCGTTGGGTTGTGATGATCACTCCAAATTTGATTTTGACACATAGCCAATTTATGATGAATATGATGAAGATTATATGTTGGTGCTTCTGTCTCATAATCATATTCCACAAGAGTTCAATCTCAATGAAGCTCTTGATATGGTGAAAAGAGACCAGCAAATGGTCCTCTTCCATAATCAATGCATGGTTATTCCTGATATACATTATGACATGGTAATTGGCAACAAGGCTGATCTCAACAGCATACGATGCACGAGAATGCAGTTAAAGATCATGCCTGGTCAAACGACAAGGATACGTGAGGGGCAACGAGACATACCCTACGACCTACATTGTCCAAATTTCCAAGTGGTTGATGCAAAACATCTTTGCTCAGCACTTGGAAGTTTTCGAAAACAAGAGTCTCATGCCAGGAACATCACAGCGTCAAGACTTGGAGTGAAGCATTGGTGGCCTCTTCTATGGCCTTACGAAGGGTAACTAATCATACTATGATCCCTTTTTTGCTTTGCTCTTAGCTTTTACTTCCGTTTTCCTTCCGTTTTCTTTCTTTCTCGCATTGAAAAAAGAAATGTACAAAAAAAATTAAATAGCAAAAAACACAAAAAACGTAAGAGATCCTTGGTTTTGCTGAAATGCAAGACAACGTTCTTGCCTATATAAGGCTTGAACTTTACTTAGAGGCCTATCCCTGAGGCTTAAAGACAACAGGCATTCCACATGTCTTAGAATTTCTACCGGCGAAGTCAAGAAATACAAATAGATTACAATGCTGAAAGTTGCAACAGGCACTACTGGACAATCAACTTCGCGGACTAAACTGGAGAGATTCAGGAAGATTCAGCCGGCGATCCTTATATCAACAAAAATCCCTGCATGTCTGTTTCCAGAGGATTTTACGGTTTGTTATTCCGACATTCCTAGAGAGAGTTATGGCAGTTTGAATGCAGACAAGTCAGGATATGCGCGAATTTGCAATGTGCATTTTCCAATAGTAGAAAAAAAGGCTTAAGCGACGGGTATATTCATATTTCGTCGCTTAGGTACTTCCTAAGCGACGAAAACTCATTTTGTCGCTACAAATACATTTTTCGTCACTACAATTCTTTGGAGCGACGAAATTATTTTGCCGCCTAAGATTCGTCACCACAGATCCCACCCAGGCGACAGCAAATTATTTCTATAGCGACGAAACAATAACCCTTAAGCGACGAACAAGTTAGCTAGTCGTATAAGATTCATAACTTAACCAACAAATCCATATTTCATCGCTTTAGTTTTAGACTAAAGCGACAATAATTTTGACTCTTGAGCGACGAAAAAAATTAGTCGCGTGATATCCTGAACCTGAGCGACAAATTTGATTTTCGTCGCTTTAGATAAACACTAAAGCGACAAAATTTTGACTCTTAAGCGACGAAATGGTTTGTCGCATGATATCCGGCACCTACCTGAGAAATTTAAGTTTTGTCGTCGTAGGTTAACACTAAAGCGACGGTAGTTTTTGACTTGAGCGACGAAATAGTTTGTCGCTTAAGTGAAATCTTCTTTATATCATTTGCATCAGTTCCAGATCGAAAAACTGGAGGAAAACAGATTGAGCTACAGTGAAAAAAAATCTGCACAGATCTGGCTCGCAAATCTCTGGCTTATTTGATGCTTGATATCATCTTCATCTACTAGTTTGTAGTTTGGTACATGTTCTTTCTCCCTCTTTTCTACCATTTTTTCCGATGAGATTTCCGGTGAAGTATTCCGGCCAGTCAATTATTGTTATTCTTTGTTCCTAATTTTTTTAGATGTGTTGGTTTTATGATGAATTTTGGTTACCTATATGGTTTTCTTGTTTAGATATTACATTTTTTCATATTGCATGCTAAATGTTGCATTTTGGTAATATATATATGAGAATTTTGAGAATATTAATGAGAATTTTGGTAATATATATTTATGAGAATATTTAGGTTTATGTTGAATATTTATGAGAATATTTGGTAATAATATATATTTATGAGAATATTTGGTAATATATATATATATATATATTTATGAGAATATTTTGGTAATATATTTTTGGATTAATTACTGGTCACTCCATTAACTTTCATGCGCTCGACAGTTTACTCCATTAACTTTCAATTTTAATCGATTACTCCATTAACTATCCAATGTCACACAATTAGGTCCATCCGTTAAGTGGCCGTCCAAATCAGTGGTTAAGTTGCTGACTGGACATATTTTTCAACTGGAAATTCCATTTAACACCTCACCTCTCTCTCTCTCTCTCACATTTAAAACCCATCAGCCAACCATGGCTTCCCACTTTTCTCTCTCCGCCATTTCTCTCATCACCCTCCTCTTCCTCGCCGAACGCCGCCTCATCCATCACCATCGGCGTCACCTATTCCGCCTCCACCATCGCCACTTGCCCCACCCCTTCGCTACCGGATCGTGTGGCCTCGACCATTACTTCTCTCAGCCTCGCCGCCCTCCGCCTTGACGTCTCTGACCCCAACCTCGTCCGTGCCTTCCTCTACTCTACCACAGAACTCAGTCACGTACACCACAGAACTCAGTCACGTACACCACAGAACTCAGTCACGTACACCACCCCTTCCACCACCGCCCCAAATTCCACCACAGAACTCAGTCCCACCTAGAATTAATTTGCTCTGGGCACCCACCACACCCAAATTCCTCCGTCCACAACCGGATCGGCATGTTCGGCCGCTCGTCCCTGGTCAAAATCAGCATCACCACCGAGACCACCACATCACCAGTTCACCACCGAGACCACCACAAACACCGTGTTCCACATCATGTCCAGTGCCACCACCGGCTTCGAGTACACCCAGTCGGCGCGGCGCTCGCCTAGTTCACGCGTCGCCGTCTCCCTCACCAGCATGGACGGGCCGCGGCGCCCTATGGCCCAGCCGAGGAGCATCGCGAGCGTCGCCGGCCGCGTCGTCGGGGAGCCGAGGTCTGACGAGGAGTCGCGGCCGTCGCTCCCCTGGCGAGGGAGGAGAAGCAGCACCGTGGTGGTGGCAAAGGAGGCGAATGACATGGTGGTGCTGATGAGAATTGAAGTGAGATTGAGAAGAGGGTGGTGTGTTGATTATAGGTGAGAGAGAAAGAGAGGCAGGTTAGATTTTTGGTGTGGGGTTTTGGGATTGAAGTAGAGATGAAGGTGAGAGATGGTTTGGGAAATTGAAGCAGTCACTGTGAAAGGAGAGGAGAGAGACGAGGAAGGAGAAAGGGAAGAGAAAGAAAGAACGGGAGGAGCGGAGGAAGAGGGAGGAAGAGGGAGGTGGCTGGTTGAAGAAGAAGTTAGGCAGAGAGATAACGAGGAAGAGGGAGGAACATGAAGTGGTTGGTTGGTTGGTTGCTGGTATTGTTGTTGCAGTGTTGTTGAAGGTCCAACTGGTGATGTGGTGGCGTTGTGGTTGCAGAGGAGGTGGAGGAGGAGAGAGAAGAGATTGAAGAGATTAAGGAGGGAGGGAGGGAGGGTGTTAAATGGAATTTCTAGTTGAAAAATATGTCCAGTTAGCAACTTAACAACTGATTTGGACGGCCACTTAACGGATGGACCTAATTGTGTGACATTGGATAGTTAATGAAGTAATCGATTGAAATTGAAAGTTAATGGAGTAAACTGTCGAGCGCATGAAAGTTAATGGAGTGACCAGTAATTAATCCTATATTTTTTCATATATATTTCATTTTTTTTGTATGCAAATCATTATATGTGTGTTTATTTGCTCGCGATGAATGTAAGAATAATGATTATATTCTTGCATTCTAGCTACTACATGTTTAGCCTTAGAAATCCCGTTCAATAATTATTTTGTTACAACTTTGTTTGACAAAATGAGTCTTGAATTGTCCCATTTTTGGACAGTTTGGGAGAACATGATTTTGATTCGCACTGATTTATGATATGGTGGTTCAGTTTTCGATAGTGGGTAATTTCGACATGGTCTCCCGCTAATGTTCCTCGAGTGCACATTAGGTATAGAAATTGATGCACTTGGGGAACTGTAGGGAGATGCTGCCGAAATTTTCCCACGTCGGATTCAAAACCACTGTAACATAAATCAGTGCGAAATAAAGTCATGTTCTCCTGAATGGGATTAGGACCCTAACCGGAGGCATAAGGTGATGAAGAAGAAGAATTGAATGGATATATGTGTTTATTTGTTGCTAACAATCTGTATTTTTTTTTTCTATTATGACAGGCATGCAGAAAAAATGGACAAGAGCTGGATGTAGTATAATAGGGGCACCCTTTATATATACAGGGGATCGTTGATTTTTTGAAATTTGTACAACAATACAGTGGTGGAAAGGAATGGCACAAGTGTCCGTATAAAAGATGTTGTTGCGGTAGTTGGGAGACAATTTAGGGTATAGAAAAGCATTTGTCACATTACGGCATGGATCCGTATTATACTACATGGACTGAACACGGTGAAGTGCTAGTTAATGATCCTATAATGCCCTATTTCCTACCAACTAACTTGCATGAGGCAGGCTCATCTAGCGCTTCCGCTAGCCCTTATATGGATCACACATTGAACATGCTACATGATGCTTTTCCATAAGCTTCAAGATATCATCAGGAAGAGAATTTTGATGCACCCCAGGAAACATATTCTACTTTCTCGAACCTAAACACTTGTGATTACGATAAGTACAACATGATGCTCAAAGAAGCGCAGACCCCAATGTACGAGGGATGTTCAGAAACTATTTTGAGTTCTCTCATGGAACATATGAGTCTGAAAAAGAAGCACAGGACCTCGAACGAACATTTTGATGACGTATCATCATTTATCAGACGTTTGCTTCCTCCTGCAAACAAACTACCATCGAGTCATTACAAGGCAAACAAGATCTTGAACGACCTCGGTCTTAGTTATGTGAAAATTGAAGCTTGTAAGAATAATTGTGTTTTGTTTTATGGAGATTACAAAGACGCATTTAAATGTCCTAAGTGTAATGCGTCGAGGTGGGAAGATACTCTTTCCCCTAAAGGGAAAAGATTCCTATGAAGGCGCTTCGTTATTTCCCGTTAACTCTTAGGCTGCAGTGTCTCTACATGTGTGGAAAAACTGCTAAGGATATGAGATGGCACGGTATTCTGAGGGAAGATGACGATGCGCTTATACACCCCACAGATGGGGAAGCATGGAAATCCTTTGACTTATCATTTCCTGATTTCGCTGCAGACATTCGAAATGTAAGGCTCGGACTCTCAACAGACGGGTTTAATCCCTATGGAAACATGAACTTGTCTTACAATATTTGGCATGTTATTGTTGTTTGTTACAACCTGCCTCCTTGGATGTTAATAAAGAAGGAATATAACATGTTGGCTCTGTTAATTCCAGGACCAAAGTCCCCAGGTAAGTGTCTCGATGTGTATTTGAGACCACTGATTGATGAGTTGAATGGGTTATGGGAAAATGGAGCATTGACTTTTAACAAGCTTACCGGTACTTCATTCATGATAAGAGCATCACTGATGTGGACTATTAGTGATTTTCCTGGTTACGAGATGTTGTCCTCTCATACCACTAAAGGGTACAAAGCTTGTCCACTTTGCTTAACCGACATCAATTCTAGTTGGCATGCTGATAGGGTGTGTTATATGGGAGCTCATAGATGGCTTCCAGATGATCATGAATGGAGACTTGATGCAGTTAACTTCGATGTGAGACAAGAGTTTGGTCTGAAACCTCGAGAATGGAGTGGCGATGAAATTTTAGATTTGTTGAACTCTTTGACTTCGGAACTCTGAGCAGTGATCGTGAAGTATTGGCTCGGAATCCTAAACGTCATTCGTATCTTGACAATTGGACACACAAGAGTATATTCTTTGAGCTGTCTTACTGGTCAAAGCTAAGAATAAGGCACACCCTAGATGTCATGCACATAGAGAAGAATGTTTGTGACAACATCGTTGGAACAATTATGGATATAAAAGAAAAGACTAAGGACACTATCAAAGCGCGGTGCGATTTGCAAAATATGGGATTACGCCCACACTTGTGGGTAAAACGGACCGGCTCTAAAGTTGTTATGCCTATTGCACCTTACCAGGTGAAGCCGGCTATGAGGCCTAAAGTTTTTAGCTGGATTCAAGATGTTAAGTATCCTCAAGGGTATGCAGCAAATATATCTCGATGTGTTCAAGTGGGAGAAGAGAAGATAATTGGAATGAAGACGCATGACTGTCATGTTTTGCTGTAGCGGCTACTTCCAGTCGTAATTAGACCAGTGTTGCATCGTGATGTTGTGGAGCCATTAGTAGCCTTGTCCCGGTTCTAGCAGAAGTTATGTGCTCGGGAGTTGAAGAAGTCAGATGTCCTTACGTTAAAAGAAGACATCGTCTACATCCTTTGTAAACTGGAGAGGATTCCCTCTCCCCCCCCCCCACTTTTTTTCTATTATGGTTCACCTCATGATCCACCTGTCTGAACAAGTGTTGCTTACCAGTCCAGTACACAATACCTGGATGTTTCCCATGGAAAGGTAAAAATTTACTATATCCTAGCATAATATATCATTGATTCCCTATATATTATTAACGAGCTCAATAAACTAACTCCGACTTTTTATTTTCTTTCATACAACTCGGCGGATATAAGGGGTACGTTAAAAATAAATATCGTTCGAAAGGGTCAATAGCAGAGGCATACAAGGCACATGAGTGTGTAACCTATAATGAAAATTATCTCCATCAAGAAACAGAGCATGTCGTCAGTCTGAATACACCTAGGTTCAACCTTTCAGTTGTTTCTGATGATATCTGTTTGTTTGGGAAATTACCAATTTCTGAAAGATTAACCGATGATGAGACTGTTGAGGCTCATTGGTGGGTACTGCGACATTGTGACCAAGTCGACATGTTAAGAGTGTCACATGAACAACTTTGCAAAATTAAATATGGTGACAGATGGGAAGAGATGCAAAAGAAGACATTTCCTAAATACTTCACAAAATGGGTGCGTTTAAGTTTCATGTTTTTACACGACAATTTCATGTGTTTGTGATTCCAAAAATTAACATGTTTTAATGTTTTTTCAGGTTGCAAAGTTGCAAGAAGAAAATAGTGTACACTACAAACCCGAGTTGTCGTATTTGGCTGGTAAGCCGCAACATGTGAATATATATGCTGCTTGTGTAGTGAACGACATTAAGTTTTTGACATTGCATCGAGATTATGGTCGAAAGACACAAAACAGCGGCGTGATGTGTGTGGGTACGGAAGACGGAGCTGAATATTACGGGGTCGTTATATCTGTTGTCGAGCTAGTCTACACAACTGGTATGCCAGTTGTGTTATTGAAGTGTAGATGGTTCAACGACCCAAATATACCGAGGAGTACCAAGATGGATCATGGTCTGTTATCAGTGAATACATGCACAAGCTAGTATGAGAATCAACCGTTTATTGTTGCCACAATGGCAAGACAAATTTTTTATTTTGATGATCCAAAGGAGGGTGGGGGTTGGAAAGTTGTTAACGTGATGTCACATAGAGGTATTTACACTGCAACTACACTTGAGATGGGTATTGCAAATAGAGATATTGAGAATGTCACTCTTGAACCATATCAAGAAGCCTCGACGTCTAATATCCCCGACACGGAGACTATTCGCATCAACAACGACATCCACTTCCAACCCCGCGAGTACGTTCCCATTTCTAATTTAGAGTTTGACTTTGGTTCACTTCCATTCATCCGGCCAGACGATGAAGATGAAGACTCAGACGATCATTCATATGAAGTGAGTGAGGATGATTTAGAAGACAGAGACTACGTTGATAGTGATTGAAAACTCATGATGTGTTAAAACGTCAAATTTTCAATTTAATTATGTCTTGAATTTATTATTTATGTAATGAATTTATTTTATTAGTTGTGATATGTATTAATTTCCGATTAATTTAATTTTATACTTTACTAACATTTTGGATGCAGCGGAAATATAAACATTATAATCCACCAACGGTGACTTGAATCCATATAGGACAACTAATATCAAAACCTAAAAGCCCATGGGTTAAAAGAAAACCAAATCCAAAACAATCAATTAAAATTAATATATGAAAATAAGTAAATCTGCATTTTGAAGGCCTAAACAGACTGGGATAGCCTAAAAAGCCCATAGGTCATGGCGAACCGACGAGTTTGGTTCGTTAGGCCGTTCTGCTTCTAAAAAGGTATCATAATAGTCAATCGGACAACAAACGCCAAATCTAGAGCGAACCGGGTTTGTACATGTTTCGATTGATCTGCTCTTCAATCTCTATTGCCATATGTTCTATATCACATTTTATAAGTATTAATTAGCATAAAGTGAAATATAAATGATTTTCCAACTTAAGCGACGAATTTTGTCATTTTCGTCGCTTTAAAACGTATATTGTTTGGCGGAAACTCAAAAAATTAATCCACTTAAGCGACGAAAAAGAAACAATTAGTCGCTTTGGCCCAAATATTTGGTGGGCTTCGTTCCCAAATTTTGGCCCAAATTTAAAATAACTTAAGAAAAATCCCTAAGCGCATCATCGCTTAATTCATCTGCTCTCAATCTCAAATCGGTTCAAATCTCCCCCTCACTCCCTCTTCCTCCTCTTGCCCTCTTCCTCAGCTCAGAAAACCCAGCTCCTCTCTTCCTCCTTACCGGTCCAAATCCCTTCACTCCGTCTTCCTCCTCTTGCCCAACAAATACAAAGCCACATCCTCCTCTCACTACCTAGATGTCGCCGGCGCTCGGGAAAAGGAAAGCTCGGGAGGAGGCGGAGGAGCGTCTGCGACTGGAGTGTGCACAACAACACGGCTCCTTTTCTGCCGGATCCAACACAGCCACTCTGACGACGACGGCGCCTGAAAGTTCTCTTGCTTCATCGGCTCCCCCTTTAACAAATGACGATGACGAGTCAACATCCCTCCACGCAGAAACACCGTCTGATGGTGCACCCAGGGTTGTCAGCGCTCGCCAGGAACCGAAGAAAAGCGGAAGACCTCCCCAGAAAGGCAACCGGGGTGTGGTGAACTGCTCAAGTGTGTCTGATATATTGTCAAAAGCACGGGGAAGAAGATCGAGTTGGACTTTGATTGGGAGGTTATTGATGGACCTCGTAATTCTGATGTATGCAGCTTGTTTGTCAACAGTCTTGGAAGCATCATACGAAAAAGAGTGGCAATGAAGAAGGAATCATGGTATGATTTAGACAAGGAGGAGAGGAAGAAGCTCTTTGACGGTCTCACTGTAAGTTAAGATAACTTTCAGTTAATTTTTTTGGTATGGAAATTGTGTTTGTGTTCAGTAGTTCAGTTGCTTCGTATTTGATTGGGTTTTGGGTCTTAGTTTGGCTTGAAATTTTGTGCTCTTGTTCTTCCTTATGTTTACTTTTGGTCTGCAAATTTTGGAGTTATTTGATAAGATAGATGAATTATGGTGATTTTCTAAAATTAAGTGCTTTGTGCTGAAATTGTATTCAAGTTATGCTGTGGAGTTGTGTTAAGTCTGAATTTGAACAGGATTTAAGACTCAGTTTGGTCTGAAACTTTGTACTCTTGTTCTTCTATATGACAACTATTGATCTGGAAAGTTTTAGCTTATTCCAATGTAAATTGACAAGTCGGTAATTTTTAAAAGTTTAGCCTGCAGTTGGTAAAGTCCCAGAATTTTGAGTATGCTTCCTTATTTTCTGTTGACCTAAGTGTGTGTGTGTGTGTATAAGCATGTTGCTAGTGTATAGAGAACCATGCTATGTTCCAGAATTACGAGGATGATTTACTAGCCTCATTAGAAGCTTTCGTGGTGTGTGATGATACTATGGGTGTTCATAGTTGTTTGATTGTGATGTTTGAGCATCTATTCATACTTGTCATAATTGGTAGGAACTGTGCATCTATTCGTAAGTGCAAAGTGGAACTTGTGATGTCTAGTGCTGCAAGCAGCTAGCTAATACTTTAGATCATAGTTGCTGTGCCATTTTCACACTACAGAAGACACAAAACAGAAGCCTGCAAAGCTTTCCAGCCTATATGCATTTTGTGATAGAACTCTTATATAGTTGCAATTGCAAGTAGATATGCTTAAAGAACTTGGTCCTCTGTGTCTCTCTTCCGATCAAGAAACAAAAGAAAAGGCACACACAGACGCATGAACTTTGATTTATAATGTAGGACATGAATTATATTGGTGTTTATTGAACATAATCTCTGTTCTCTGATATGGTTCTAATTTTCTGTATTGGTATATCTCTCAATTTCCATGCATCATGGTATTAATTTTTTTTGGTATTTTCATTCCCTGCATCATTGCAACTTAATGGTTTCATGTTTTCTATGTCTTGCAGTGTTTTTTTATCATTGATTTTAATGATGTAAAAGTCATTAAATGGATCAATAAAAGAGCGGCAAGTGTATTCCGTGAATGGAAGCATGACTTGTCCGAGATTCACAAGCTCGGGGGGAGAGACGTGATTCCGGAAGAGCTTTTGCATAGGCAGGATGAGTGGGAGTGGCTTTGCACGCATTTTGAATCGGACAAGTACAAGGTATAAATTAAGTTTTGGTTATGAGAGTTTGGTGTTATTTGATAGGGTAGGTGATTTGTGGTGATTTTCCTAATGACTTGAAAATTTGTGCAGAGACGTTCGGTTGTCAACTCTAGCAACCGTGGTAAGAAGGAGTTAGAGCACCACTCAGGGAGGAAACCTATCATTTACCTGGTGGCCGAGCTAAGGGATAAAGGTGCTTCATTACCGGTGGTGGACGTATATCCGGTGACATACGACATCAACCAGCTTAAAGCTGCTGAGCATTATGTAAGTATCAATACCTAATGCCTTAACAAAGTGTCTATGCCACTTTGCCTATTGCATATTTCATGTGATGTTCATTTGGTAATAAGTGTAGTTAAATTATAGTGAATTGTTGATAAGTGTTTTGTGCTGAAACTTTTGGTGTTATGCTGTGGAGTTGTGTTAAGTCTGAATTTGATCAGGATTTAAGACTCATTTTGGTCTGAAACTCTGTACCCTTGTCCTTCCATGTGATTACCTTTGATCTGGAAAGTTTGGTGTTGTTTGATAAGGTAGATGATTCATGGTGAATTTTTGAAGTTGGGTACACTGCTGGAAATTTTGTGTGTTCAGCAGTTCAGTTGCTTTGTATTTGATTGGGTTTTGGGTCTTAGTTTGGCTTGCAATTTTGTGCTCTTGTTCTTCCTTATGTTTACTCTTGGTGTGCAAATTTTGGAGTTATTTGATAAGATAGATGAATTATGGTGATTTTCTAAAATTAAGTGCTTTGTGCTGAAATTGTATTCAAGTTATGCTGTGAAGTTGTCTTAAGTCTGAATTTGATCAGGATTTAAGACTCATTTTGGTCTGAAACTTTGTACCCTTGTCCTTCCATGTGATTACCCTTGATCTGGAAAGTTTGGTGTTGTTTGATAAGGTAGATGATTCATGGTGAATTTTTAAAGTTGGGTACACTCTGCTGGAAATTGTGTGTGTTCAGAAGTTTAGTTGCTTTGTATTTGATTGGGTTTTGGGTCTTAGTTTGGATTGAAATTTTGTGCTCTTGTTCTTCCTTATGTTTACTCTTGGTCTGCAAATTTTGGAGTTATTTGATAAGATAGATGAATTATGGTGATTTTTTAAAATTAAGTGCTTTGTGCTGAAATTGTATTCAAGTCATGCTGTGGAGTTGCGTTAAGTCTGAATTTGATTAGGATTTATGACTCATTTTGGTTTGAAACTTTGTACCCTTATCCTTCCATGTGATTACCCTTGATCTGGAAAGTTTGGTGTTGTTTGATAAGGTAGATGATTCATGGTGAATTTTTGAAGTTGGGTACACTCTGCTGGAAATTGTGTGTGTTCAGCAGTTCAGTTGCTTTGTATTTGATTGGGTTTTGGGTCTTCATTTGGCTTGAAATTTTGTACTCTTGTTCTTCCTTATGTTTACTCTTGGTCTGCAAATTTTGGAGTTATTTGATATGATAGATGAATTATGGTGATTTTCTAAAATTAAGTGCTTTGTGCTGAAATTGTATTCAAGTTATGATGTGGAGTTGTGTTAAGTCTGAATTTGATCAGGATTTAAGACTCATTTTGGTCTGAAACTTTGTACCCTTGTCCTTCCATGTGATTACCCTTGATCTGGAAAGTTTGGTGTTGTTTGATAAGGTAGATGATTCATGGTGAATTTTTGAAGTTGGGTACACTCTGCTGGAAATTGTGTGTGTTCAGCAGTTCAGTTCCTTCGTATTTGATTGGGTTTTGGGTCTTAGTTTGGCTTGAAATTTTGTGCTCTTGTTCTTCCTTATGTTTACTCTTGGTCTGCAAATGTTGGAGTTATTTGATAAGATAGATGAATTATGGTGATTTTCTAAAATTAAGTGATTTGTGCTGAAATTGTATTCAATTTATGCGGTGGAGTTGTGTTAAGTCTGAATTTAATCAGGATTTAAGACTCATTTTGGTTTAAAACTTTGTACTCTTGTCCTTCCATGTGATTATCCTTGATCTGGAAAGTTTGGTGTTGTTTGATAAGGTAGATGATTCATGGTGAATTTTTGAAGTTGGGTACACTCTGCTGGAAATTGTGTGTTCAGCAGTTCTGTTACTTTGTATTTGATTGGGTTTTGGGTCTTAGTTTGGCTTGAAATTTTGTGCTCTTGTTCTTACTTATGTTTACTCTTGGTCTGCAAATTTTGGAGTTATTTGATAAGATAGATGAATTATGGTGATTTTCTAAAATTAAGTGCTTTGTGCTGAAATTGTATTCAAGTTATGCTGTGGAGTTGTGTTAAGTCTGAATTTGATCAGGATTTAAGACTCATTTTGGTCTGAAACTTTGTACTCTTATTCTTCTATATGACAACTATTGATCTGGAAATTTTTAGCTTATTCCAATGTAAATTGACAAGTCGGTGATTTTTCAAAGTTTAGCCTGCAGTTGGTAAAGTCCCAGAATTTTGAGTATGCTTCCTTGTTTTCTGTTGACCTACGTGTGTGTGTGTATAAGCATGTTGCTAGTGTATAGAGAACCATGCTATGTTCCAAAATTACGAGGATGATTTACTAGCCTCATTAGAAGCTTTCGTGATGTGTGATGATACTATGGGTGTCCATAGTAGTTTGGTGTTTGATTGTTATATTGTAAAGCTGATGCTTGTTGCATATTTCATGTGATGTGTATTTGGTAAAGCTGATTACTGCTTCAGTTATCATATTTTGATAATGTTATAATAGTTTTCTTGTACATATTATTCTTGAATTGTAGGAAAAGTTGATGGAACAGGGTGTTATTGCCAAGATTTTGCAGAGCAGTCAACACCCGGGCATCCCACCGGATCAGCTGCCTCCTTTGGACTGGCCAACTCAACTAAATGTTGTGCAAAACGCTATGGGAGAAATAAAAGGGTCTTACCTTCGTGGTATTGGACGAGCAGGCGCCTCAGAGAAGAGCAGAAGGTCAACATCAACATCTTCCTCTTCATGCTCTCGACCGAATAATGAGGCGATGGTAGAGATAGTGGCTGCTAGAAAGGAGGCGGCTGAGGCACAAGAGAAGGCTGAAAAAGCCCAGAAGATTGCTGAGCAGTCTGCCGTAGATTATCAAGTGTTGAAGTTGCAAATGGATCAAATCATGGCTCGAATAGGGATTCAACCTATGTGTTCACCCTCGGTCCCAAGCCAACAACCTCGAGACGACGATGATGATAGGGGCCTTGACACTTCTCAGATTATTTTTGGAAACCAGTAGATTTTTCTAGTTTAAATAATTGTACAAACAATATTAGCTAGTATTTATTTGGTTGGTACGTTAACTTTATTATTATTATTACTAATATAAATATTTGGTAAATTTATTTTGAGTTATTATAATATCTCTCTCAGAATAATAAAAAAAAAATATTTTTTTTTCGTAAAAACTAAAACCTAAGCGACGAAACTTTTGTTTATTTTGTCGCTTAAGATAAAAAGTCTTTTGTCGCATAAGGTTATAGCGATGGAAAAGTTTGTCGCATTAAATGAAGCGACGAAAACAAGCTCGTCGCTAAACCAAACAGGTTCATCACTTAACCTTAACGCGACAAGAGAACAAACGTCTCTGGACAACTTAAGCGACAACAACTTTTCGTCGCTTAAGTTAATTATTCGTCGCATTAAATGGAGCGACGAAAACAAGCTGGTCGCTAAACCAAATAGGTTCGTCGCTTAACCGTAAAACGACAAAATAACATACGTCGCTGAACAACTTAAGCAACAAAATGTTTTCGTCGCTTAAGTTAATTATTCGTCGCTTAGGTGTGTGGCGACACAAACAATCCCTGTCGCTTGGTTTGTTTTCTTAAGCGACAGATTATATGTTTTTGTCGCTTAAGAACCTATGAGACGAGTCATATGCGACGAATCTTAAGCGACGCCGGTTTCTTCGCTTAAGTCGGAAGGCGACAAAAATAAGTACTTAGCCGACGATTTTTTCCCATCGCTTAAGACTTTATTTCTACTAGTGTTCAATGTGTGTTCATGACCTTACACTGGGGGGCATCTACATAAGTTTTTGTGTATCTTCATTCATGCACAACGAGCTACTTCAAATCTTCAATGATACATGGTACTACAATAGCGTCCCACTCTTTTACTTGGGGGGCATACTAAAGTTTTGATGTCCTTCATTCTTCTCAAGTATCGGCGAACAAACATCAAAACTAGGGGGCACATTAGGGTAGATATGCGTTCCAGATATTTCAGACTTTAGACCTTCTTCAAATGTCTTGGTCATTATTTAGGCCAATGTTCTAAAAAAATGCCACCCAGGCACTAGGTGTTAACTCACCGTTCCGATTTCCCACTAATCGTTCAATCTGGGCGCCAACGCGAAAAACGGCCACCTAGGCGGGCTGGGAAGCCCGATTAGTTTATTTAT
Source organism: Fragaria x ananassa (assembly GCA_034370585.1). Taxonomy (NCBI): domain Eukaryota; kingdom Viridiplantae; phylum Streptophyta; class Magnoliopsida; order Rosales; family Rosaceae; genus Fragaria; species Fragaria x ananassa. Next base: position 20,943,026 of record CP139762.1, on the reverse strand, counting down.
TTTATTTTTTATTTTTTAAATCAAAATACATCAAAGCCGAATTTGTTTATTTCAAATTGTTTTTTATTTTATTTCTAAGAACATTGTAGTTGACCATTTTATTTATTTTTGAAGTGTATTTGCTATTTGGAACATTATAATGCATTATTTAAATTTAGAATAAAATACTTGTCACTCCTCTTATTTTTTAGGGTTCGACAGTTTAGTCCTCTTTTTTTCAATTTCAACAGCTCACTCCTATTAATTTTCAATGTCATACAATTAGGTCCAACTGTTAAAATTAACTGTTAATATGATGACGTGACACGTTAAGTGTGTCCACATCAGGCTGTAAAATCCCTAAACTACCCCTAGCTTATTATATCCTTATCAACGCATGAAACCCCTCTAATTTGATACATCAACCCACTCCTTCCCTTTCACCTCCTATTGCCGACACCACTAACCTGGGTTCTCTCTTTCTCACCCAAACACAAATCGCCACTCCCCCTCCACCAGAAACCACCATCACCGATCTCCCACTGCTACCCGCTCCGCCTTCCGTGCGCGTCTACCGTTGCCGCGCCACCAACCCACCACCACCAATCTCCGATTCCACCACTCTCGACCCCAACCCATCCCTGATCTCCCACTACTACCCGCTCTGCCTTCCGTGTGCGTCTACCATCGCCGCTCCACCAACCCACCACAACCAATCTCCGATTCCACCACTCTCGACACCACTCTCGACCCCAACCCATCCCCGATCTCCCACTGCTACCCGCTTCGCCATCCTTGCGCGTCTACCGTCGCCGCGCCACCAACCCACCACCACCAATCTCTGATTCCACCACTCTCGACCGCAACCCATCCCCAATCTCCCACTGCTACCCGCTTCGCCATCCGTGCGCGTCTACCGTCGCCGCTCCACCAACCCACCACCACCAATCTTCGATTCCACCACTCTCGACCTCAACCCATCCCCGTCTATTCCGTCACCATCATTGCCTCTGCCCGAACAACCACCATATACGGTTGCTTGTCTTGCTACTCCGCCTACCTCCGACGCTCCACTCCCCGATCCGACTGAACCACCGCCTCTGGTGGCTCCCTCTGAAGCCCAACCTGCTGCTGCTGCACACCAAAACCAAACTCGATCTCGCTCTGGAATTTTAAAACCTAGAAATCTCACTAATTGAACCGTCAGGTATATATCCAGTTCCTCATGCCCTACTCTCTGTTATCAATGATATGGAGCATTCTTGTTATACCCAGGCATCTCAATCCAAGGAATGACGTTCGGCTATGGCTGAGGAAATCAATGCTCTCTTGAAGAATCACACCTGCTCTCTTGAAGAATCACACTTGGGTTTTCCTGCGTTGATAAGGGTGTAATAGGCTAGGGGTGCTTAGGAATTTTATAGCCCGATGTGGACACTTAACAGTCAATTTTAACAGTTTGACCAAATTGGACCTAATTTTATGACATTGAAAATTAATAGGAGTGAGCTGTTGAAATTGAAAAAATGATGACTAAACTGTCAAACCCTAAAAAATAAGAGGATTGACCAATGTTTTGTCCTTAAATTTATTTTTATATTTTATTTGCTATTAAAAAATAAAAAATATGGAAAATACAAAACCGTCTAGGCGCCACCTAGGCATCCGATTAATCCTCTGGGTGCTAGGCGCCGGTTATCCGCCTGACTAGCGCCTAACGTTTTTTAGAACATTGGTTTAGGCCAAACCCTGTGGCCTATTTTTTAGAATTTCGCTTGGCCAAATCATGTGGCATTGTGTTTGACTCTGATTTGTTCGCATTAGGGGCAGCGAAGTACATAGCCAATGTCACTCCATGATTTGAATATCAAAAAGATGGTTCGCCATCGCCAAGAGCTCAAGCGAAAGTCATTTTTGAATCCATTCAAAGCGAACGTCTACTCAAGGTACATCCCCTCGAGCTACATCTACTCAAGGTACATCCCTTCGAGGTCAAACGGTTCCTTTCCAAATATATCCACTCGAGGTACATCTATTCAGGACAAATTCATGCGAGAACAACCGCTCGAGGTATGTTCAATGTACCATGTATTCTGAGTAGAGCAAGCGAAGTGCATATTAAGTTCAAGTCCAAGGTACCTAGCTATGTTAAGTTCATGATTATCAACTTAATATGGTATTAGGCGAATTGTACAGTGGCTTCGCTACAGTTCTCTATTGCTGGGTGCTTGAGTTTTAAAGCATATTCACAGGTTTGTTTACTCACACTCATTTTGTGTATGACCCGAGCCAATACCAGTGGCTTCGGAGCAGCATTAACATAAGTCTCTTCAGTCTTTCTTGACATTCATGACTTCAGGGCTGGGGAGCAATGTTTACACCCAGAATTAATATTTTACTGGACAGTAAATGTCTAAGTGAATATTAATTAAATTCATGATCTAAGTCACACCAGTGAGCTCGAAATAATGTGTTTGTGAGTAATGACCCGCCAACAAGGTCATGCGAGCTAAATGTACAGTTCGCGTGAGAGGAGGAGACTTTGCACAGAAGGACTAGAAGACGCAAGGTATTCAAGTTGACTTGGTCCAATGCTTAATTGATGGTGGAGTCTATATGCATGCGAAGAATAGAGGTTGCATGCGAGATGGATTGTGTACGAAGAGGAGTTCACATGCGAACAAAAGTGCTTGTAGAAGAAGAAAGACAAAGTTCTCATAGATTCTTTTGTCTTGATTATGCTTGCATGCGTATTGCAAATGCAATTAATGCATGGGTGAGAGACGTAATCAAGTAAGGATGCAATCATCCTAAGCTATATATGTGATACATGCACAACGTCCATGACAAGGAGGCATCCTAAACCAAAGCTACTACCTTCAAGAAGAGCAACGACGAAGAGTTGATAAGGACTGCTTGCGATAACGTTGAAGACTTCTACAAGTCTTTGACATGCTTTGGGCCAGTACAAGTGGCCCTAAATAACTTTATATAAAGGAGTTCAAGGATACTCTCTAGACACACACTAAACAAATCAACAAAAATATAATACAACCTTCAACACAGTTGAACCCCCGACACTAAAGCATCACGCCTTAGCCCTTTTCTTTTATAGGCTCCCCGGAGCTTTACTTTCATTTCCCTGTTCGCTCCTCAGAGCTTTGTCTTTTTTCCCTTCCATCCTAGTTGAAGCTCTGCTCAATCTTACGTCAAGTATCGATATTGTGACGCTCAGACGAACTACTGTAAGTCCTTGCCCAGTACGCAAGGCAAATCTGAAGAACCATGCACTACAACAATATTGATCAATGGCTACACATCAAGTGTAGCCAATAGAAGTGTTGCAAACTTGCAATTCTCATATGTGTGACATTTTCCCCTCGTATTCCACCCATTTGCCACACTTACGGGTAATTGCAAGTTTGCAACCCCTCTATTGACTACACTTGATATGTGGTCATTGATCAATATTGTTTTAGTGCTGCGGTGAAGTTGGTGCTCTCTCCATCCTCAGTCGCTTGATTAGAAGCAGAAGGCTAAGCGCACCCCGCTACCACAACCACTACATTTTGCGCCCGCGCGGTGGCACGCCTCGCACCCGTTGTTTTACTTTTGGTACTGCTAAGTTACCTCTCTGCCCCTGCTGAGGATCGTGGCCAAAACAACATGGAAAGTGGAGTTTATCATTCTTATCAAAAATATATATGAACTGATATGACTGTATGACACCATGCAAATTTGCATAGTAAACATCTCTTTCATTTCTCTTTCCCCATAAATAACTAAGTAAATGTGCCTTAATTTTCTTCTTCTATGTGCTCTCATAGTTTGTGTTTTGTGCTGCAATTGTTAAACACAATAGTATTCAAGGGCGGCCTTTGGGCCGTGTGATGTGTGTCATCGCACAAGGCCTCCGAATTTCGGGGGTCTCCAAAAAAAATATTATATAGGAATAATATATAGCAGAAAGGTAGATATATTAACAAAAATATACACAACAGAGTTGGCTAAGGTTTTTTTGTTTGTTGTGCACAACCTAGGTTCTAGGCCTCCAGCCTCGTCTTCCCATATCCCATATTCTCTCTAAAACCAATTTCATCTCCCCAAAAAATCAAAAAAAAACCCTAATTCCTAATTTCATTATCAAACTTCATTAAAAGCAATTGGGTGTTGGATCATTGATATACAATTCACAAAAGTAGTCTCATATTTTTTTTTCTTTAATGTTAATTTCTTTTGGTTTTTTCAAAGTTGTTCTACTATTTTTACCTTTCATTTGGGAATTCCTGAATTGGGATCAATTAATTGTGTGAAGCCATACTAGTATCTTGATGATGAATTAATGATTAGTTGAACACCATAATGAGCTAGCTAACTAGAAATCATGAATGAATATACTTATATTTACATACAACTTGTATAATACAAGTCTTATAAGTTTATTTATATACAACTTGTATAATACAAGTCTTTGATAGAATGATATGGATCATGGATGTGTTAGTTCGTTTCAACAAAGTTCATATAGCTAGCTTGGCCAACGAATTGCTGCTTTAATGTTGCTGATATTCCCTCCATGTTTTAGTATCAATAGTTTTGATTACTAAGCAGCCTAGCTTTGTGCCTGTTATGTAATTGGGGTTTAAGAGAGTAGAATTTGTTGATTGTTCAATTAATTTTCATCAGTTCATATGGAAGAGAGGAAGACTAACATAAGTGGTTTAAGAATGGCAAATGTGTATATATGTTCGTAGAAATGCAGATGTAATGTACATGATTCCTATTTAATATATTGGTAGTACTATTTTGCAGTTTGATCTCTTATGTGTTTAGATTTTCACTTATGCTGACACAGTTTCTTCAATCTTCAGATTTTCATTTTTTTTTTCTTTTGCAACCATTCATCTGCTCTATATTTTTGTAACTCAGTTACATATTGAATCATTGATCTTTTAATTTTGTTTTTTTTTTCCTTACTTGCGATCAACCATGTTACAAAAAATAGGGCCACATATGTAACCAAAAAAAAAAAATAGGGCCACATTTAAAAGTTTGCATAGCGCCTCCTATTACTCGGCCTTGATAGTATTGTAATGCATATTTCTTCAATATAATAGTTACATGAATGACATGTTTACTAACTTGAAATGGAATTGAGAATGGTGTAATTGATTCCCAAATGGGTGAATTCCGACGTTTACTAACATGTCAAGGTATTTGAATGAATGTGGGTCACACTTGCTTATCAGGAATCGATTCCTGATGAAACCCCTTATTTGATACCAAGGGGCGAGATGAGTATCAAAATCATGGTAATGGAATCAACTTTTTCTTCCTAAAATATCCTCACATAATAATAATATTTTTAAATTACGCAACCCAAAAAATATATATAATATTTTATGAGTATTTTAAATTCATTTCTTGTAGAGGTATTTTAGTAATCAAACTAGTTTTAATTCTGATTCTATATGATAAGTAAATAACATCAATCGTAATTAGTTTCATTCATATTTTGATTCCTTATGGTAAGTAAACAATAGAATGATATTACATATTCTCATACCGATTCTTGTTGATACCGATTCATGATAATTTTCATTCCAAGTTAGTAAACGAGCCCGAAACGTTTTCTTGATACAACATGTATCGTAGAGCCACAAGGATCTTGCATGTCATTACATGCATGTTCTTGTTTTTCTTTTTCTCCATGTGTAGCTTATCATCTTTACAGTATTTGAACCTTATTAGTCTTGTCAATTAAATCCTGCAGAAAGATAAAAACTTTAGTCAATTTCTAATCAACATTTAACACACGAGAGAGAGAGAGAGAGAGAGAGAGAGAGAGAGAGAGAGAGAGATTGTATGTTTACTTGGAGCAGTCCATGCTATCAGAAATGGGAAACTTATTATGGATCTCGCAAATTGGAAACAGCTGTTGAATTCGGGTGGCATTGTAAGGAAGATCGGAGTAATTAGAATAGTCCTTAATGCACTCACATATCCTCCGCGGACCATTATCTCGTTCTGCTAAACGATTCAAATATAGTAGGTTTAGACAGCAAGCATCTATCACATATGGTTGAAAACCCGCTACAAAACTGACGCAAGGGCTAAAATCAAGAATCACATTCATACAGTAATCCTCCTCCGTCTCAGCCTTCACTGATGTTGATGAACAAAGCAGCAACACAGGAACAAGCACAACGAGTGTTGCACAGGCAAAACCAAAGGGTCGACGAGCATCCATGATGGAATGGTATGAATTGCTAGCTACCATGTTATACATGTATATATATTAGTTACATTTGGGAAGGTAAGAAGCGGTAGTTACTGTCACGAGACTTTTACTTGAGAGAAATTTCAGCTCTGAAAGCTCGTAATTAGTTTTCGGAATATTAAACTACATATCATGCTTCATGAATGACTGTTAAGTGAAATTAGTAACCAATTCGTCGATACATCTCAGTCTGCAGCCTGTTCTGTACAATGGTAAGAAGGTTTTGTTCCGTCTATAGTACTGGTGGCCAAAATATGCAGCCAGTGTCTGAAACACACATGACACTTACAAGGCCACAACCCTAAGATCTGGCATACTTAAACTAACTACCAATGAGTTGAAACAGGCTTGATATCATGAACTACCCTGCGGCGTTCTTTTCAATATTGCCCTAGAGTGTGGTTGATTAGTCTTCTACTCTTCTAGAACGCAGTAAATCATGAGCTAGGGCGTTAATTAGAGATTTCTGCTGCAAGCTAGACAAAGTCTTTGTTAGCCTGAATAAGATATCAGACAACTAGGAGATGATCCTTCGGTTTTGTACGTTCTAGTCAATTATGTGCTACTTTACTTGTTTTTTTTTCTCTTTTTTTCTTTCATGAGTTTAAAACTTGGAATGGTCAATGCAGGCGTGAATTTTATATCCAGATGAGATGCTGCTGCTGTGTTTTATATAGATCCCACACTTCTCACTTGTTGTAGAAAAAAGGCATCAAAGTCATCGATCATCTAGAAGTGATCCTAGTTTTGGACGCGTTTTGTGTCTAAAATGAAATTACAAGTTCCAGGAAACTCATTCGCCGAAGTAACTTATTGAAATTGTCCAAAACTCCAAACACTATATATACACACAGATTACTTATTTCCATTTCATCATCATCACAAACAAGTTCCTTCATTTCCTAAATATAGTTTCATCATCGTCACAAACAAACCCACAACACTTATTTCATTTCATTTTCGTTTAGTTTGCATCAGAAAAGCAAAACAAACATGGCTGAGAAGACACACCAGGCTTATCCTTTGGCTCCGGCAAATGGTTACACAAGAAGCGACGGAGAGTCTTTGTCCGAGAACGAGCTCAAGCGCAAGAAGAGAATCAAGTGCTTTGCTTATATTGGTATTTTCATCGTGTTCCAGATCGCAGTCATGACTGTGTTTGGGCTCACTATCATGAAAGTTAAGACTCCCAAGGTTAGACTCGGCACAAGTACCCTTACAGACTTCACCTCTTCCGCTACAGCGCCTTCGTTCGACACAACCTTCAACACACAAATTAGGGTCAAGAACACCAACTGGGGTCCTTACAAGTTCGACCAAGGCGTCGTGACATTCATGTACCAAGGCATGCCTGTTGGGACAGTCGTTGTACCAAAGGGCAAGGCCGGCATGCGTGGCACCAAGAAGATCAACGTGAATGTGAGCTTGAACACAGCTGCATTGCCAAGCAGCTCTAGTACTCTCAGCAGCGAACTGAGCGGCGGGGTGTTAACCCTGACCAGCGAAGCGAAATTGACCGGAAAGGTGGAGTTGATGTTGATCATGAAGAAGAAGAAGTCTGCGAGTATGAACTGCACCATTCAAATTGATGTGTCCAGAAAGACAGTCAAAAGCTTAGAATGCAAGTGATGAGCCATATATAGAAGTTGAGATTAGCTCTTCAGTTGGCTACAATTTTTCCATTTTTTGTCTTTGTTCTTTTTCTGTGTGACGCCTTTTCTTTGTGTAGATCTATATATATATATTTTGATAATTAGTATTGAGCTATTTGTTATTTTTCTGTCTTTGTTTGACATGATCTGATTCCAATGAGTAATAGTTTTTACCATTTCATAGTCCATCTGTAGAATATTTTAATATATTGTATATGTAGGTTAAATATTATATATAGGTGTAGGAAATATTTTCTTATTAGCACTATAATTGTATCTCTATATAAACCTCATATGTAGAAAAGAATAGGGTAGTGCTAGAGGGCCTTAATAATGCATAAGATTTATGACATTCATCCTATATATATGGCATGTCACGTCACATAAACACATCATCATTTTAATAAATCATGTCATTTCATTCTTAGGTAAAAATACAATCTTAACCTTAATAATTAATGGATGATATACATACTAATATGGAATATTTTCTTACCCATTTAATATGGATGGGTATAAACCAAATTTAATTAATTTATTAATAATAATGACCAAATTAATAATCATACCAAATTAGGCTTTTATACCATAAATCAATTTCGTAAATTTATTAAAATTTCCTTCTATCTTTGTGAATCGAAATTTAGTTCCATTTTAATATTTTAGTTTTGCAGTTTAAAATTATGATATCTATATATAAGCCATATTCTGTATCAAATTTTTAAAATAAAAAAAAATAGAAAAATCTCTATCGAATTTCTTGATTACGTGTGTGTACACTTTATTTTGGAGGAATTTTATATATATATATATATATATGTCCACGAAGTTGTTTTTTCTTGGACAAATTATATATGTGTATATATATATATATTTCATAAGAATCGTGTTTTTGAACAAGTATATTCTCAGAAATATATGTATTTTCACACTATATGTAATGTTCAATCTAAGCATGATAGTGATGAAAAGGAGAAGAGAATGAAGATGCTAGAAATATATATTTTTTAATTATAAAAGAAAGACAAATTTTTTCTCTTAATAAAAAGACAAAATAATCTAGAGTCATTGGATTTAGAAGGATAAGATTTTATTTTTGCTTAAGAACGATATAACATAACTTTTTTAATTGGTGATGTGTCTAGTGACATAACATGCCACCTAAGATTAAGGTCATAAATCTTAAGTCTTATTAAGGCCAAGAATCATTTTCTACTTGAAACATAATACATTGAAGCATACCAAACCATATTGAATCATTATTTTATACTTGGTATCAGAGCTTGCTAGGTTCGATCATTTGAATTTACACCTAAAACACCACAAATCGCTACGTACCAAAAACCCTACAAATCACACGCAAATTCTCAAATCCCAAAACCAAACCTGAATCCCAAATCATACCACAAACAAATATCGTTGCATAGCTCAAAATCATAAATCCCGAATCCTTGAATCTCAAAAACCAGACCTCCAAAATGGCACACCAAATCAACTACCATACCGCCGCACCATGCCGTTCTCCATGCAAACCAAATTCATATGCGAACTCAAAATGTCTGTTATGTGAAGTGTTAGGTCATAACAAGCAATGTTGCTTTGAAACAATTGGGTACCCGGATTGATGGGATTTCACCCTGAAACCCCGAAAGAATCAAGCAAAAGCTGTCATAACCACTACAGAGGAAGACCAACCATCCAATGCCTTCAATGTTGTACAGTCAGGTATGAGTGGTAAGGTATCTATGAATAGGTCCTGGATTATTGATACAGGAGCATCAAATCACATGTGTAATGATCCTAGCCTCTTGAAAAAATTAAAACCCTCCTCTCAAAATATTGTTTCTACCGCTGATGGTACTCCAACTCCGGTTACCGAAAAAGGCTCTATTGTCCTATCAAACACATTAACCCTTGATTCTGTATTAGTCGTCTCTTCATTGTCATACAATCTTCTCCTAGTTGGCCAAATCATTCAAGAATTATCATGTATTGTCACATTTTATCCATCTTTCTGTGTATTTCAGGACATTCTGACGCGACGGATTTTGGGTTATGGAGTGAGAAAAAGGAAATTGTACTACCTAGATCTGACAGAGATAGGAGAGAAGCATATGCAGTCCTTGAGTCAAGCTAATCAGGTCAATAGAGCTGAGAGTGCTAAGAAAGATGTGTGGCTTTAGGACCGCAGGTTGGGTCATCTAAACTTCGGTTATCTTAAGAAGCTGGAACCGCAATTCAGATTTTCATTGCAACATATATGAACTGGCCAAGAGCCACCGTATTTCATATTTACCAAGCCTAAATAAAAGTCTTGTTCCATTTATGAAGATTTACTCTGACGTGTGGGGTTCTGCAGAAATTCCTTCTCTCTCTGGCGCCCGGTATTTTGTGACATTTATTGATGATTGTACCCGTACGACTTGGGTGTCTCTATTGAAGAACAAGAACGATGTTTATTCTAGATTCAAAGAATTTCACAAGATGGTGTCCACACAGTATCAACAGGTGGTTCGATTTTTGTAGTCTGACAATGGTGGAGAATAAATTAATGGTCCTATGCAAGAGTTTATGTAGTTACATGAAATTGGACATCAGACTTCAAATACTTATAGTCCTCAGCAAAATAGATTGACAGAGAGGAGAAATCGGCAGTTGCTTGAAGTTGTCTGTGCGTCTTTGTTTGACATGAATGTACCTATAGAATATTGGGGAGAAGCTGTGACATCTGCTGCCTTCGTCATTAATCGTACCCCTTCTTGGGTTATTGAATGTCAAAACCCTCTACAACAACTTCAGAAACTTATCTCGATTTCTTTGTTGCCTAACTTGGAGCCTAGTATCTTTGGATGTACAGTGTATGTTCATATTCCAAAACCACAATGAAGTAAGCTTGATCCCCGTGCAAAGAAGTGTATTTTTATGGGTTATGAAGATTTTCAGAAGGGATATATATAGATGTTATGATCCTTTTACAGACACCATGCATGTATCCCTTTATGTTTCTTTTCGTGGATCTGAGCCTTACTACTCAAGGGGAGTATCAGAGTCTTCCCTTCAGGGGGAGAGAGCATATGAAGGGAATTCGCGAAATTTATTTGAATTCGAAGAATTTGAAGAATTAGAAGCATTGGAGTCAAGATTTAGAGTCGGAGAAACCACAAATAACAAAGAGACACAAGAGAAGGACAAAGAGACAGAAGTTGTTGACGCTGAGACAGGCCCACGTGCTAATGTAGGTGCATGATCACATGATGCCCAGTCAAGCCAGACGAGTCGCGTCAGAGAAGAGACACAAGCGCCATATGTCGTGTAGCTTGAGGAGGATGGCGTCACATGTGTTGGACCACAGCTAGAAGGCACTCTGAACTCGCCATGTGTCGTGTAGCCACTAGTTGACACGACTTGTGCTGCAGATGGTGTCGGTAGAAATGAAACATCGTCTCTACAAGAGAACCCACACGACAAACCCATCAATTTAACTGCTGAGCCTTCAGATGTCGTCCATGTAATTCCAAATTCTTTTGGGTCAGATAGTTTCCCTTTCTCTACACCATCAACCCAAGAATCTGCTGCGAATGTCCCTGCTCAAGTACCTTTAAATTCAAACTAATTATATAAGGTAGATAATATTGTAACTAGGAAATCACAGAGGGTTACTAAGGGTATTCTAAAGAAACAATATGAACCAGACATCAAAACCAAAGCTAAATATCTTATAGCTAATTACATGTCTAGCTATAGGTTGGCTGGGTCACATGCTCTTGTTATTAATCAATTATCCAGTGTTTCGATTCCTAGTACTGTACAAGATGCAATGACGGATCCCAAGTGGACTCGGGCGATGAACGAAGAACTAGAGGCATTACAGAAAAACTCGACTTGAGATATTTTGCCTAAACTAGCTGGGAAGAAGACTCTTGGATGTCGTTGGGTATTTACCGTAAAGTTGAAAACATATGGGAGCATTGACATGTATAAAACACGGTTGGTTGCCAAGGGATACACCTAGCGGTATGACATTGATTATGAAGAAATATTTGCTCCTGTAGCAAAGATCAACGTTGTTCGAATCTTGATTTCACTTGCAGAAACTAAAGATTAGCCTCTACGACAGTTTGATGTGAAGAATGCTTTCCTCAATGGAAACTTAGAATAAGAGGTATATATGGACATGCCCCCAGGAGTGAAATGTAAACCTTGCGACGTCAGAAATGTTTGTAAGTTGAAGAAGTCTTTATATGGATTGAAGCAGTCTCTTAGAGCTTGGTTTGGAAGATTCTCCAAATCAATGAAGACATTTGGTTATAGACAAAGCAACTCAGATCACACTTTATTCATCAAACGTAATCAGGGTAAGATCACCACTCTGATTGTATATGTTGATGATATGATTATTACAGGAGATGACCCAAAGAAGATGGAGGCTCTACAGAAGTGCCTTTCAAAGGAGTTTGAGATGAAGAACCTTGGACAATTGAAGTATTTACTCGGAATTGATGTTGCAAGGTCAAAGACGGGGATTTCTTTATCCCAACGAAAGAATGTACTTGACTTGTTAGCTGAGACCAGAATGCTTGACTGCAAGCCTGTTGAGACACCAATTAAGATGAATCACAACCTTGACATCTATCTGAATTTAGTTCCAACTGATAAAGGAAGGTGTCAACGTTTAGTAGCGAGACTTATTTATCTTTCTCATACTAGATCTGATATTGCTTATGATGTGAGTGTGATTAGTCAATTTATGCATTGTCCCAGCGAAGAGCATATGGATGCAGTGTATCGTATTCTGAAATATCTTAAGATGACACCTGGAAAAGGCTTGTTATTTGAAAAGAAGGGTGAATTGGAAGTTGTAGGGTACACATATGCTAATTGGGCTGGTCATAAGACTAACAGACGCTCTACATCTGGGTATTTTACATTTGTTGGAAACCTTATAACTTGGCGTAGTAAGAAACAAAAAGTCGTTGTAAGATCAAGTGCTGAAGCAGAGTTTCGAGGTATGGCATATGTAGTTTGTGAGATGCTGTGGATTCGTAATGTATTAAAAGAATTGGGTTTCAAACTCAAGAAACTCATGGACTTGCATTGTGATAGCACGTCTGCTATTAAAATTGCTTATAATCCTGTTTAGCATGACTGGACAAAACATGTGGAGGTAGATCGACATTTCATTAAGGAAAACTTGGACAGGAAAATCATTCGTTTCCCTTTCGTGTATACAGAATATCAATTAGCAGATGTTCTCACAAAAGGAGTGTCAAGGAAAGTGTTTGACAACTCGGTTGGCAAGTTAGACATGATCGATATCTATGCACCAACTTGAGAGGGAGTGTAGAATATTTTAATATATTTACTTTCCTTGTATGTGTAGGTTAAATATTATGTATAGGTGGATGAAATATTTTCCTATTAGCACTACAATTGTACCTCTATATAAACCTCTTATGTGGAGAAGAATAATACATTGAAGCATACCAAACCATATTGAATGAACCTTTCGAATGTAGTAATTAACATATATACATAAAAAGTAGTTGCCACTTTCACTACTAATGAAAAGGAAAATACTCAACACCATATCAATGGTAAAATATGCATACGCATGGAGCTGTCACGTTATTGCTAGCTTGTTTTCTTTAATAAGACAGTGCAATTCAAGTTGTTTTGCTACTTCTAAAATGTACAAGAGTGCAGGATATATTATACTTGTCACTAATAGTTGATGTTTTCACAATTTTATCACCCAATTAAGAACCTGGTATATAGCCACATCTGAGATCAAATGACAAAGTTGCTAGTGCAATTCTGAAAAACCACACCACTCTGGGACGTACGCTACATTCTATATTGATGGAAATATATATCTACATGCATGTTTCCTCTCCTTTTCACAACGTTCCTTTGTGTCAGCACTGAATACTGTTGTATCGATCAATTTGCCCCAGATAGCTTATCATCATCATATTTACATTATTTGAATCTCATCAATTTTGCCAATTAAACCCTGCAGAAACATAAAAGCATTAACTAGGCAAATTCTAAGCAGATTTTAACACAGAGAGAGAGAGAGAGAGAGAGAGAGAGAGAGAGAGAGAGAGAGAGATTGTATGTTTACATAGAGCAATCCATGCTATCAGAAATGGGAAAACTAAGATGGAGCATGCATGATGTAGGAAGCTCCATAATTCTGGAGGCAATGAAACGAGTTTCGGTCCAATAAGAGAAGTTCTCAATGCATTCACATATCTTCTGCGGACCACTCTGCTCTTGTTTTGCTAGATGATTCAAATTTGTTATGGATTCACAGCAATCCTCCATCGGATAGGGAGATAGCCCCCCGACAAAACTCAGGCAAGGGCCGAATTCCTCGAACACAACCGAACAATAATCCTCCGTCTGAGCCTTCACTGATGTTGAACATAGCAGCGGCATAGGAACAAGCACAAGAAGTGTTACACATGCTAAACCAAAGGGACGAATAGCCATGATGGAATGATATGAAGCTAGCTACCAGGTATACATGTATATATAATTGTTACATGTGGGGAGGTAAGAAGCAGTAGTTAGTTACTGTCACGAGACTTTCACTCGAGAGAGATGTCAGCAGTGAAATCTGGTAATTAGTTTTGAAAATAATAAACTATATATCATGCTTCATGAGTGACTGCAAGTGAAATCAGTACCAGATTTGTCTAGCTCTTGCTAAATAATGTACCCAGCAAATAGTTAAGTGCACCCAGCATAAATTATTTTCCTTTATATTTCCAGTTTTACCCCTATTCTATTGCTCCAGAAACTGTCGAACGCAGTCCTTTGCCTGCAAACTCTACATCAATTGTGCAGCTAATCTTTCTTTGCGATCATTCAAACTCGATTAGACGGAATCTCCGGGTGATGGTTTCATTGTTCCTTCCGGAAAGCTCATGTTTCATGTTGGATGAATTCAACAATTCCATTAATTCCATTTAGCTTGTTGAGAATCCTCATTGTTGGGTTATTGGTGGTGGCTAACTGTAGAGTACGTGTTTAGATAAACAATGAAATACATTTGAATTATCTAACAAGATAATAGAGATAGACTAATATTGTGGTATTAGTGTGGAACTCAAACTTTTTGATGGTTAAGAGTTTGGGCTATCCAAATTGCAGTATAAAAGGGGTTCCTGTGCACACTATGGATTCAAGGTATCTTGTTTAATTTAATTGCTGTTTTGATTCGAATTGGTGAACAAGAATCGATATATGTATTAGATTAACTCTGTTTTGCAGTGCTTGGAGCATCCTGGTATGTTCTTACATGAGTTTTGGGATTTTGCTGAATTCCATTTTTTGATTCATTGCGAGAACCCTAGTTGCTCTCCTGGGGGGTGCTTAAGCTTTAGGATAGATGCCCAGATGAAACTTATGTGATAGATTTAGGTGTTGGAAAATCATGAATGATGATTCTGAATTGAGTGAAATATGCTTGTGGTCTGTGTGTACTGTTGTGCTCTTATAGAATTGTTTGTGATATGCCTATATCTATATGATGTGTGATAACATGTGTTTGTTTATGTGATTCTTGGACATGAAATGACTGTATTATAAATCTCCCTGGTTGAAAGATTTGTGTCCAAAGATAACATAAGTAAAGGCTGAGTTTTCTTAATTATAAAATGAAAATTTTATGGATATGAAAACAAAGGTAATCAGTCACTGCTTTTAGGATCAAATTGGGTGTTTTAAACTTCATAATGCACACAACATAGTTGGTTAAGATGTTCTTTTGGTCATAAAGATACTAAAACAGCAACTTGCATAAAACTGTTTAGAATTGTTTTTGTATGATCAACAGATGGCTTTAAACAAGGTAATTTTAAGCAAATTTTGTGGTTTTGTATATCATGTTTTGAAGTATATAAGGATGTATAGTTAGACATTTTCTTTTTGTCATACAAGTACTGACTTGTCTAATTATAAAACGTGCTTTGACATATGATAGAACACTAAAAGAAACTAAGGAATAATCAGTGCTTTGCCATACAGGTAGTCAAGGTTATTGAAAAGGAAGTATGCATAAGGAAAATGTCATTTACATTGACATACATTCCGCATTTTTATCTGATTGAATGTGTGTAAAGTATTGTTTGTTGATATGAATTGGAAGATGTGTTTTATGATTCTGATTGGTTTTACAAAACTTATGTATTATATACAGTGATTAAACTGAAACTTAAATTTTTTATTTTATTTTATTTTATATTTCAGTGCTTAACATGGGGACTGTAATCCAACTGAATGGGAGTAATTTCAAAAAGTGGAGAGGGGACATAGAGCTTTCTTTTCTGAATCAAGGAATTGACTGGATCTTTACCACCCCTGAGCCTATGCAAGTTGAGGATCCCATTGATGAACAATCCGAGAGTTAGAGAAAATGGGCTAGGGCTAACAAGCAATGCACCCTGACTATTAAGAAAACATTGTCTGATACTGTGAGGGGGGCTATCCCAGACATGGCTAATGCTATAGATTACCTGTAGTGTATCACTGATAAGTTTCAGACTAATGCTAAGATAGAGTCCAGTATGCTGATGGACAAGTTACACACCACCAAGTTCAACACGAACATGAACATGAGGGAGAATATCCTTCAAATGATTAGCATCTCAGCCCAACTTAATGACCTTGGTATGCCTTTGGATGATGGTTATATGGTGTATTAAGTACTTAACTCTCTGCCAGCTCAGTTTGACGGTCTTTCCCTTGCCTATCATACCCAAACTGACAAGTGGACCTTAGATCAGTTAATAGCAGTCTGTGTGTAGGAGCACGAGAGGCTTAAGAAGACTAAGCCTGCTGTTGTGAATCTAGTCACAAAACCTCAATGGAAGAGTAAGAAGGTTGGAGGTCAGTATAAGCCTAACCTGCATAAGAAACCAGAGAACATGAAGGGGAAAAGGAATGCTGAGAATAAGAATTTTTAGTGTTATTTTTGTAAGCGGCATGGTTATCTGAAGAGAGACTGTAATGTGTTTAAGAACTGGAGGGCTAAGCAAGATAATAAATTAGTTTTTTCTATTGAAGTTAATTTAGTTGATGATAGACCTAGTTCTTGGTGTATCGACACCGGCTCACCTATACATGTTTGTAACTCTTTACAGGGGTTCCAAAGCAGCAGGGGCAGGGAGCCAAGAAGAAGTGAGCTTAAGATCCATGTGGGGAATGACATGAGAGTGGCTGTCAAGGACATAGGGACAGTCAAGTTAAAAGTTAGGCCTGGATTTTTTGTTGTCTTGAATAATGTTTATGACATTCCTTCGATGAGAAGGAATTTGGTTTCAGTTAGTACTTTTGTTAAAGAACAATATTATTTTTCGATTGATTCAGCTGGAATAAAAATCTCTCATGGTTCCCAGTATATTGGTTCTACTAGTTTGAATGGTGATTATTGGTTATTGAAAGATGTTTCTTTTGCTTCTTCTGAGGTTTTGATGATTGAGAATGGTTTGAATGATGAGAATCAGAGTCGTATTTTGACTGGTTTGAAAAGAAATTTTTCTGAAAATTCAACTTATTTATAACACAGGAGGTTAGGATATGTGTCTAAGGATAGATTACAACTACTGGTTAAATAGGGCATTTTTTCAAAATTGGATTTCAGTGATTTGCTAGACTATGTTGAATGTGTGAAAGGGAAGTTTGCACAAAAGAAAAAGAAAACTACAATAAGGAGTAACAGTGTGTTGCAATTGATTCACACTGATATATGTGGACCATTTGCAATACAAACGATTTGTGCCAATAGATATTTCATAACCTTTATTGATGATTTCACAAGGTTTTGTCATGTCTATTTAATTTCTGAAAAATCCCAAGCCCTGGATAAGTTTAGAATTTATAAAGCTGAAGTTGAGAAAGAGCTGAATGCAGTGATTAATGTTGTGAGATCAGATAAGGGAGGAGAATATTATGATAGACACACTGAGAAGAGACAACACAAGGGTCCATTTGCACTGTTTTTGCAAGAAAATGGGATCCAGGCTCAGTACACTGCACCAGGTACTCCTGAACAAAATGGGGTAGCTGAGAGAAGAAACAGAGCTTTTCTTAACATGGTGAGGTGCATGATGTGTACTTCAGGGCTTCCCAAATTTTTGTGGGGGGAAGCATTGAAAACTGCAAATTACATCACTAATAGAACCCCAACTAAGGCAGTGACAAAGACACCATTTGAATTGTGGAAGGGTAGAAAGCTTAGTGTGATGCATGCACATATGTGGGGGTGTAGAGCAAAAACTAGAGCCTACAATCCTAAAGAGTCCAAATTGGATTCGAAAACCATTTCAGCCTTTTTCATTGGTTACCCTGAGAATTCTAGAGCTTTTAAATTCTACTGCCCTTCTCATACCAGTAGAACAATTGAAACCAACAAAGCTATGTTTTTGAATGAGATGGCTTTTACAGATAAGTTTGATGATTTTGTACTTGAAGAATTGGTTGAGACTGATTTGTGTGATGTTGATATGCATGTTATGTTCGAGCCTACTGTAACCATTCATGTACCTTCAACTGAGAATTAAGCAGATGCCATAGTGCCAAATCAAAATGAATTTCCAGTTGTGCAAAATGCAGTAGCTCAAGAAATGCCTAATCCAGTAGTAGAAAATGTAGCTGAGAATGTTGTAGCACCACCACAGCCTGTTTTGAGAAGATCTCAGAGAGAGAGAAAGTCAACCTTAGCCAATCTAGTTGTAGATTACCAGATTTATTTGCAAGAAATAGAGTTTGATGTTGGTGAGTTGGATGATCCCACTACTTTTAAAGAAGCTATAGAAAACTCGAATTCTCAAAAATGGGAGGAAGCAATGGTATCTGAATTAAAATCCATGGAAGCTAATGATGTTTGGAAACTAGTTCAGTTGCCTCAGAATGCTGAAGCCATAGGATGTAAGTGGGTGTATAAGACCAAAACCAATGCAGATGGGAGTATAGAAAGGTTCAAGGCTAGATTAGTAACTAAGGGGTTTACACAACAAGAAGGGATAGATTATAATGAGACTTATTCTCCTGTTTCTACAAAAGATGCTTTCAGATTGATTATGGCTTTGGTAGCTCACTTTAATATGGAATTGCACCAGATGGATGTTAGCACATCTTTTTTGAATGGTGAGCTACAAGATGATATTTTCATGAAACAACCTGAAGGGTTTATAGAACTTGGAACTAAGAAGTTAGTGTGTAAGTTGAATAGATCAATTTATGGTCTGAAGCAGGCATCTAGGCAATGGTATTTAAAATTTGATGCAGTGGTTGGAAGTTTTGGCTTTAAGGAAAATCAGGTAGATGAGTG
Source organism: Fragaria x ananassa (assembly GCA_034370585.1). Classification (NCBI taxonomy): domain Eukaryota; kingdom Viridiplantae; phylum Streptophyta; class Magnoliopsida; order Rosales; family Rosaceae; genus Fragaria; species Fragaria x ananassa. The sequence continues at coordinate 20,923,777 of CP139762.1, read as the reverse complement.
TGTGTACATGAAGATTGAGGGAAAAGATTTTATTTTTCTCATTCTTTATGTTGATGATATTCTACTTGCTACTACCAGCTTGATGTTACTGAAAAATACTAAAGATTTCTTGTTAAAGAATTTTGACATGAAAGATTTAGGTGAAGCTAGGTATGTGCTTGGTATTTAGATTAAGAGAAATAGAGCCAGCAGAGTTTTGGGATTGTCACAGGAGGGATATGTCAGGAAGGTTCTGAAAAGATTTGAGATGGAGACTTGTTCAGCTAATGATGTTCCAATGACAAAAGGTGATAAGCTAAATAAGGATCAGTGTCCCAAGACTGATTTAGAAAAGAAGAACATGGAGGGTAAGCCTCATGCACAGCTGATTGGGAGTTTAATGTATGCACAGACATGCACAAGGCCTGACTTGGCTTATGCAGTCGGAGTTTTAGCACGGTTTCAATCCAATCTTGGGCCTGAGCATTGGATTTGGGGGAAGAAGGTGATAAGATATTTGCAGAAGACTAAGACACATATGTTAGTTTACAGACAAGTGAAAAACTTAGAAATTACTGCATATTGTGACTCATATTTTGCATCCAAGTTTCCATCCTCCAAAAAGTCCACCACCGGCTACGTTTTTATTTTAGCAGGAGGAGCAGTAGCTTGGAAAAGTGTAAAACAAGAATTGATTTCCTCTTCTACTATACAGGCTGAATTCATTGCAATTTATGATTCGATGTGTGAAGGTGTTTGGCTGAAAAATTTCCTGATTCAGACATGACTTGTTGATAGCATTTTGTCTAGGCCAATGAAATATTTTTGTGATAATTCTGCTACTGTGTACTTCACTAAAAATAATAAGAGGTCCAATAATTCTAAGCATTTGGGACTTAAGTATTACAGTGTGAGGGAAAAGGTGAAACATGGTGAGATTGAAGTTCTGCAAATTTGCACTTTATCTCAGCTTGCAGACCCTTTTACCGAACCCTTGACAGCAGTGAGTTTTGAAGAACATGCAAGGAGCATTGGTATTTTACCTGATTTAGGTGCTTGAGGAAGTTAGAGAACAGTGGGAGCATGTTTTGTTTTATTCATTGTTCCTTGATTATTTCTGTACTTGATTCTCATATTGAAAGTTTGACATTTTGCCACTTTTATTGGATTATAATAAAATTTCAATTCAGACTATATGATTGCTGATACACGCCGAACTTAGTATTATTATTTTTTGTTGAAGTTTCTTAGTTAAAGGTGGAAAAATTAATTTGTGAGTTGTGTTACTATTTCTGGTTAGAGGTGGTTTAGTTGAGTTAGCGGGTTTTTAGTTACCTGAATGGGAGTTTTTAAATGAGGGGTAGCTAAAATAATACCAGTTTCATTTTTGGGCTAGTATTATTAAGTGGGGAGCTTTATATTTTCGGTGGAGGAGGAATTAAAACAGAAAACCACTTCTCATTTTCTCTCTCCCCGATCCCGACCCCGAGCCTAACCCCTCCAACTTCCCTCCGACTGTTCGCCGCCGTCCGACCATGCCTAGCCGCTGCACCGGTTGTGTTTGACAGATGGGACACCGCTCGTCATTCCTGGGGTGGTAGCCAGCCACGTCTCGCTGGCAGCAGCTCACGGTAGCGCTGTCAAGACCGCCGGTTTGCTAAGCCGGAACTCCCTTCTCCAGTCACCAATTAGAGAAACCTTTTGGGGGTTTTGAAGCTCTTCTATTGGTCTTTCATCCATCCACAAGAGGAAGATCGATTTGAGATGAGGAGCAAATCGGGTTTGTGGTGTTCTTGAGTTTGTGAGGTATTTTCCGGCCAAACCTTTGATTTGTGGGTTTTGTGTTAGTCATAATTGTTGTAGAGCTTGTTAAGAGGAAGAGATTGCTATGTGCCTTGTTAGTTTTAGTCGAAGTTGATTTGGTGGTGGTGGTTGACTGCCACTGCCGGCGGTTGACCGCCACTGCCGGGGGCTGTTGCCGATTTTGGTGGTGGTTTTGAGGAATAGTGGAGGAGTTCTAGAAGGGATTAATTCTGACTTAGTATATGTGATTTTAGTTGGTGATGGTTGTTTGGAATTAGGAATATGGTGTTGGAAATTGGTTGTGGGAGGAGAGGATTTGAGGAGGTTCATTAGTTTGGTTCATTATATGATACACTAGAGCTCCTTGTCGGATTGTAGGGAGTTGGTGGTAAAGTAGAGATATAGGTAGATTTCGGGAAGTTTGGGCGAGTAAGAATAATGCTAGGATGGTTTTCTTTGTATTTGATAAATGTGTGATTTTAGTGTCGGGCCTTAAATCTCGTTTTTACAAGACGAGAGGAGACACCACGTGAGGAGGGCTCCGACTGACGTCAGGCTTAGCCGCCAGGCTTAGCCGCCTATATTGTGAGTGGACATTTTGGTTTTAATAAAATGCATGCATGGTTTAATAAATGGTTCTTTATTCTTTTCAAGCTTAAATTATGATTTCCGCTTTTGGATTTGAGATTTACATTAAGGATTGGAGGTTTGAGATATGTTGTTTATTTGGCTTAATTATTACATTGAGCATTTTAACGTGTGGGACACGTTATTAAATTTAATTTATCTCTTTCTTTTGAAATTTTCCGAGTACGGTTGGGAATCGTACTTAAGCTTTTAATATGAGTTTCAGGGAAGCTCACATGAATTTATATTTTTCCCTCTTATGCCATATTTGTTGGATTATATGATGTCATTGCTAGCATGTCGTTCCACCTTTCGAGGTGATGTGACTTTCACGTTTCAAATGGAGTCACTCAAGCTCTTTCCACCCTAGTGGTGATATGATGTTGCCGGTGGCATCACGCAAGCCCTGTGCCCTATCCATCAACTCGACGTGAAGGTACAGGGAGTATGAGAGTATTATGCCTGGGAGGCAACCGAGTCTGGGAGACTCACTTATATGGCCATATAGATTTCCTTATTTGAGTTGTTAATTTGACTAGTGGGGCTAGTCCATTATTTTTGGGAGTTTTCATATGAGAGGTGTTTATTTCTTTTTTGTGTTGTTTTACGGCTAGCGGGGCTAGTGTGAATTTATAATGAGCTTATTATTTTCTGCATGCATGAAAATTTCTATTTCTGTATAAAAAGGGAAAGCATATCAAGTTGGATTTTCGTACAAGCTTGTTCTTGGATATTTATAAATTAGTTTATTTTTTGTCCACTCACGCTAACGTTTCAAATGCTTTTCCCTGGGCCCTTTTGTTTTCAAATGTCCAGATTACAGAGTTCCTGTTCGGCTTCACTAAGAGTTGCGGCATAGTATCTCCCGCTGCACCTTGTTGATCGTAGGTTACCTGATAACCTATATGTAGTTATTTTATTTTCTTCATGTAGTGCTCTGAATATCGTGGGGATATGTAAATTTAGTTGGAGTTGTTTTTAAGGGTTATGACTCAAGTAGAGAGTTTAAATTTGGTTGATGTTTTTGTTTAAGTAATGAAGTTGAATTGTTGGTTTGGGTTGTTTAGTGCTATTATCGAAAACGAAGGGAACCAGGAGATCTGGATAATTGTTTTAGTAAAAATATTCTTGTTTTTTTCGCAGGTTGGGTTGTCCATTTTTAGATGAGATTATGCTGAAATTTTGGTATGATCTCTTTTAGAGTGGACCCCGCAAGACTTGCATGTTTTCTTGTGTGATTTCGGGGTGGGTCTTGTCAATTGCAATGATATTTCTTTGATTTATGAAATTCATAATATGAATACAATGACCTGTTTTGCTTGAATATTTTTAAAGCAACTTTGCATATATGTGAAATGTATATATGCTGCATCATTCTACAGGTTAAAAGAACACATGAATATTTATTTTGAAATTTTGTGTTGAGGTTCTCGCATACTGAACCAAGGATTGGATTGCTTTGCTGAAGTGTTTGATTATTTCCATTTTCATCAGGAAACACTTAAGTGCTTGAGTTGTGTTGGTGATTTTCAAGTTGATGTGTTCAGTGTATACAATATGCTAGAAATCCTGCATTCCTCTTGTGTGATGACAGATCAATGATATTTGTATTAACATGTGTATTGGTAATCTCAAGTGCACAAAGGAACAATGTTGTATCTGATCTTATTATAGATTCTTGTTACAGACTTGTAATGCTAGTCCAAGTGGGAGAATGTTAGAATGGACTTAACATTATAAGTCCTAAGGCATGACAACTTCTATAGAATAACAAAATGAAAATTGTGAGATTATTAATTGCATTATCATGATATTTTTATATAAATGAAATGGATAAATAAACAATGAAATACATTTGAATTATCTTGTATAACAAGATAATAGAGATACGCTAATATTGTGATATTTGTGTGGAACTCAAAATCTTTGATGGTTAATAGTTTGGGCTATCCAAATTACAGTATAAAAGGGGTCCCTATGCACACTCTAATTCATGCCAAAAATTAGTCTCTCCATCAGAGCTTTGGTACTTGAGTGCTGCGCAGAAGATCTCTTTTAGAAGCTTCTTGCCGCCTCACTTCATCTCGATGGCTGCCCTAAACATTGAGCAATGTACTACTTATGTTCCTTGTGTATATATCAGTACATGCACATGTATGTTGCTATATGTCTGACCATGATCTGATGCTTGTATCTGTGATTTTGTATATGTATATGTGTTTATGATAAGTGTTTTGTCTTGGTGGTTTTAGTCTAACAGTAACCATTTAATTGAAACTATAAGAATGAATCTTCAGAAGTATGACCAAGCAAAAAAGTTCCCCGAGATCGATTCAAGAACCATATATGGGCACATGATTGTACTAGCTTTCATTAATCAACATACACATTTTGAACACGAATCATTAATTTGTAGATAGGCCAATGATCAGAGAGACTGCAAAAATCAAATTATTATGGTTATCTGCTTTAAGAAGAACTGAAGCGGAGTTGAACTGTTCAAGTAGAATCACGACAGCAGTTGGTGGCCGGGTACAAATAGGGGTAGAGATGGAATTTGGAAGATGTTGAACATAGCATAGAAGTTCCGTCTTCTCTTCATTATTTGCTGGGTTAGTCTTCTCTTCACCATTTATTGGCATAGCAAATGCAAAGAGGGTGATTATATTGCGTTCAAAGCATGTAGGTCGACGTAGGTACAATGGTTGCCTTATAGTACTTCTGGCTTAAATGTGCAGTCAGTGTCGAAACACACAAGACACTTTCATAATCAATATCAACAAATAAAAAACCCCCACAACCCGAAGATCTGGCATACTCGAACTAACAACACCGATGAGTTGATATAGGCTCAAAATCATGAACTGCCCTATTTGATCATGCATGATTAGTGTAGTATTCTAAGCTCAAGTAATCTATTTAAAAATACCCCAAACGAGTAACAGTTTGCACTATTTAATAGTCAAACTACCATCCCATTATAAGTAACATAAAAAAAACAGTTCATACTATCACTACTAATGTAAAAGGACTCAACACCATCAATGGTGAATTTGCATGCCATGGAACTGTCGCATGAATTCTTGATATACACTTGTGCAATTCCCTGGGTTCGCTATTTCTAAAATGTATAAGAGTGCGGGGATAAAGTACCTGGCATTAAAGGTAAATACTTGTCCTCAAATTTTATCGCCTAAGTACGTTGTAGTGTCACATCTGAGATCAAATGATAAAGTTGCAGTGCAATTCTGAAACCATGCCACTTCAGGATGCCACATGCTGTACTGATGGAAATATCTACATGTTTGCTTTCCTTTCCCAACGTTCCTTTGTGTCGAGCCCCCAATGTAACTTCTGGCGCTTCTTTGGTGCATCCTCTTGCTGTACTATAGAACCGCTTCCATTTTTGTGGCTGTCAGAGTTAGGAACAGCTGAATCTTCAATACTTATGCTTGACTCATGATTTGTCGACTCTCTTGGATGGTGGTTTTTCCACTGAGATTTTCCAGTACCAGCTTTTGGTTTCTTTTCAAACTTTGACTTTGACTTCATCTGTAAACGCTTCCGGTGCAGCTCCTACAACATGCACAAGTTAGAAAAAAAGTCAGAAGTAATTACAGTGTTTAACAGGGATGAACAAAATGATGTCAGAGAGGCCTATGAAACTTTATTAAAGAAATGATTCCCTTAACCCCAGAATTTGTATCCAACATCTTCTGCAGAAAAGCATCTGAACTCTCACTTCAAACACCTGAACTGCCTTGGACAGACCCAACAAAAGGTTCTAAATATGGACGTGGAGAGAGGGCAAGGAGGTCCAATTTTACTCGAGAGAAAATTATACCTTCCAGCATTTCAAGTTTTATGCAGCACCTTTGTAGGATAAGACACTTCTATCCAGTTCCTATCTAAATTTTCTACCATTTTTTTTCCCAGATTGATTCCCGTAACCTACTCAAAGTGATCAACCAACAATATCCCCATTGAAACTCCCATACTAGTCCACAAGTTCAAGGTAGAGTCCACCAGCTTACCAGAAACCCGAAATTGAACTTCCGGATACAAGTCAATCAAACCCAATTTTGATCAAATATTACTACTATTACCACAAAGATCAAGCCATTCACAAAACAAGTACTCAAATTCATCAAGCAATATAACCACAGTTTTGTTCTAACCATGGACACTGATAGTAGAGCAAGGGTCCGATTTCAGTCGAGAGAAAATCAAACCTTCCAGCATTACAAGTTCTCTGCAGCACCTACGCAGAAAAAGATAATATAAATCTAGTTTGTACTTTCAGATCCCCAAACGACCAAACATATCCAATTTTCCTGCGCACCACTGATTCCTATCTATAACTTTACCATTTCTTCCCAAATTGATTCCCATAACCTATTCAAACAGATATACATACAACATCCTCGTTAAAACTAGTTCACAAGTTAAGGGCAGAACCCACCAGCTTCAATACCAGAACCTGAAACCCGGAAAAATCAAACTTCGGGATACAAGTAAATCAAACCCAGTTTTAATCAAATCGTACTAATATCATCAAAAATATCAATCCATCCACAAAATAAGTACACAAATTCACCAATTGGGTCTCCAATTTTCCGGACACAGCTCCATTAATCAGCACACAAAAATTACAATTTGGGAACCAACGGCAAAAAAGAGTACCTGAAACTTGGAAAGCTGCTCTTGTGTAAGCCCTTTGGGCTTGAAATTGGGCCGTAATACCGCCGTCGATGCTATCGCTGCTTCTTTTCTCTCGTCTTCCTTGTCTATTTCTTTCCCCATCTCCCTCCTATATTCTTTCTTCCCTCTTATTTTCTTCTGCTTTTATAATCACAGCTTTTCACTCAAGTTACTTATTTACCCTTGACTCAAAGACCCTTTTCGAGATTCAAAAGATGGTTGATTCTCTCAGAAAGCGCAGAACTTGGGTGGTGCCATGGCGTCGCTTACCATATTGTACTGTTGATTTCAAGCTGTTATTATGATTCATGATCGATAATCACTCTCAGTTGTTGATACGTGAAATTATATACAAACATTCTCTTTCTGTTTTGTATTGTACATTGGCAATGGCGCAGTAGCTCTTTACATACTTAGCATGCAAAAGTTCCTGAATATTGAAAAACACCAGAGCCATCTTTGTTTGCTCTCTCCCTCACACCTGCTGCTTTGGGCTGATTCATGAGCCTGGTGCTATAGTGGGATCCATCCCTGTTTTAGTTTCCAAATTATCGGAAAATTAGGATAGATTCCATTGTAGAATCTTAATATAAAATAGTTGTATTTTGCAATATGGTTGTTAGATGGTATTGGGTGTTTGAGTAATGCACAGACCTTGACCAGCCCCGCTTCTGTACCGCATAAGATAATGTCGTTGGCTGTGAGGATACTTGTGATTCGGCTTCCTGCTGAAATTCTTCCTACTTTCCGCTGTGTACCTCTTAGCCATATCTGAATTCGTAGAGTAGCGTCTGAGTTTTGGTGCTTTAGTATATGTTGTTCTTGTTTATATGAAGAGCTGAGCTTACCTGGATGCTGTTTGTTGATGAGCTGCAGTTGAGGTATATGAAGTCTTCTGTTATTCCCATTGCCATCACCTTTTCTCTTTTCCCAGTTTTAAGTGACATTTGGGGCGTGCCGTGTCTTTTCCATTCCTGCACATACCATTCAATCAGTGGGAGCCTTTTTATCTCTTAGAGTGAGATTCTAAGTGTATTCCTTTACCTTCAAGTTTGAACCTTCCACAATTGAACTTGCACTGTAAAGCCAATCTTTATATGTGACAACTGCATTTATGGGTCTCCGTTGTAGGTTCCAAAATTTTGCTGCTGCTTTGATCTCTTGCGCCCGATTGCTTGTTGTAGATAACTCCTGAAAACAGTGATAATGTGAGATATCACCTAATGCTGTTTCCAATGTGTGCATGAGTTTTGACCCTAGACCAACCTGTATGCTTGAATCCTTGCATCCTGCATAAATCTTCCCCTGAACCACTGCCATACACTTCACCTTTTTATTCGTGCAGTTATCTTTGACCTTTCTTGATGCATCAAACACCTGGAAAAAAGTAAGTCATTTCTAGTTGAATTCTTTGTTGATCCTTAGTTACCATGTTTTAGACTTTGTCTAAAGAACAGCTGAAGTTTTAGAATCATGGTCTTCAAAGACGTATAACTTATAGCTGTCATTTCCAATAGGGGAAGCAACCATTCTGATTACCTTAATCCCCTGGCCACGGGTAATCGCAAATATCATGTCCCCACATGTATTCAGATGCCGAATTGGTTCCTTGGTTTCTATCACCTCAATGCACTCCATTTTTTTGTGGACCACTTGCCAGACCTGTAGAATCATGGTGCAGTTTCAAGTTCATAGCTAATTGTGTGATTATCATTGTGAAGAAAAGAGTGTTCCTGCAATATAATTTTCCATACCCTGATAGTTTTGTCCAGTGATCCACTTATAAGGCTGTCCCTTGATTCAAGAAGTGAAAAGCATGTCACTGCCTTTTTGTGCTCCTTCATGTCCCATACAAGTGTGGCTGATTGTCCTTTTATGTTCCAGACCTGTTCGATGCCTATGCATTAGTTTAGATTCTTATGCCACTCAAAGTTGAGCATTTTTGCTTCCAACAGCTTGTGGTAAAGGTGCCTCATGCTCCTAATAAGTAATACCCTACCCTTCCATATGCTTAGCTTTAGAATGGAATATGCAGGTAGACTTGTGACCCAAAAACAAGACTACATAACACCTTTTTTTTTCTCTTTCTGTTAGACAATACATGTACATTATAGACATGCAATAATCAAAACCAGTCGTGTCTGATGGACAGGATAATTCATCCTTACCTTCAGAGAACCATCTGAGTAACCACCGTGAAGAAATCCTTTGTAATACATGAGGGCACATACAGCTCCACTGAAATTGACTCCAACCTCAAGAATTTGGGTATGAACACAAGATATTCGCTGCTTTACCATTATAATGATATCAAGAAAAAAGTATATAATATGTTAGTAATGGTAGATATTATACAAATTACTTATTAATGATAAATCAATAGAGGATGTCAGATACTACTATGTGTTGATTTGATAAGATCAGGTGATACTTGTTTACCATCTAGTTGCATTTGATGATACCTTTAACATTATAAATGGACATGTTTTAGAAGAAAAGAAAAATGACTGAAATGTGTGAATATGGTGTCCCCTCCCTATTCTAGATCTAAGGGACTCTTAATAGAGAGATAAAATCATATATCCCCATGCACTTTGAGTCAAGGATGAGTACTTACTGTTCGGTTTGGCAGAACATAATCAGCTACTTTATGTAGCTCCTCTGCCATCCAGGTTACATTTGACAAGCGTCTTAGTGATTCTCTCACTCCTTCCGAGAAATGAATTAACTTTGTCATCCCTGCATGATGAAACTGTTTAAGTTTGCATACAATGTAGCGAGTCCCTTCTCTGTTTTGTTGCTAATTTGAAATTCTTGTTATAATGTTATTTGCTAGATATATGCCTGTCTTGTGGCTTTTCATCTCAGCAGTTTTACTCCTATCTAATCAGTTAATTTTGTAACCCTATAGATGTTCTACATCTGGTTTTGTGTTATATTAGTCAAAATATGGTTACCTCTACCGGAAGCATAGTTATATATGCAGAGACATGCTAGAACCCGTTCTTCTAGATCCAGTCCAGGATGCAAAAATTGCTCAACTCCACTAAGTAAGATCTCACAGGCAGGATATCTGATGCTATCTGGACTTTTTGCAATTTCAAACCCAAGCCATGCTATGGCTATTAGACAGTCCCTGGAAACCTTCCTTGTTGTGCTCTTTAGACCCCTCTCTAAAGAATGAAAGACAGGATTCCCAATGTTAATGATGCTTCTGGAAATTTTGCTGCACCATGAGTCTGTGCCAGCATCCTGTAAATTTGTGCCATATTCTTGTATTGGTTCATTGTGCTACTATAGTGATAGGCCTGAATATTAGACTACAGCATAGTTGATTAAAAGCACACCTCTAAGCAATCATCCAACCAATGGATAGATTTTATCATATTCCGTTGATATGAGGAAGTCACACCTGCCTTTTTAACCAACCATGCTACTGTATATGGTTCCCCTGCCCATGAATATGTTCCACCGAGATTTGATAAGATGAATGCAGATAAGTTCTGTGTAGTGGAACTTTGTTCAGATGCAACTAACTTGAGAAGAACCTGCATAGCTTCTTCTCTGAATGCACTCTTACATGAGGAGTTATCCTGCAGATATCCCTTACGTATGTCAATTAGTTCCATTAACAACACGTTGTTAAGTACACATATCTGTGCTACCTAAACATAATTCTCATAATGAATACTTACTAGTGTATCTAAATGAAGCAGCAAATTTGCTGCCAAAAGTTGGTATTCAGGTTGCAATTGTTGGACACAAAGCATGAGTGAGTTCATAATGTTTGTGCTTCCTTCTTTTTGCAGCCTCTGCAACAAGGCAGTAGCTGATGACCTGACAATGGAAATATGATTTTGTAGAGCCTTATATACGACTAGGATTACTATGCAAAAAAAAAAAAACTCAGTTAATTGACAGTTCTATCTTAGATCACTGCATATCAATGTATACATAATATGACCAAACATTCTGACAGAATTACAGAATTGATTACGGGTCATCTAAAAGATTTTAGTTCGACTGTTTAAAAGGGTTGAACTAACTGTAGTTCTAATGTTATACATATGTAACTCCCATGTGATGTGAATGCAGAAAGTTCTGGCAACAAGATCAAATTAAATTGCATGAACTAAAGAGTCCAATAGTAATCTGTATCACAAAACGAAAAGCATGCAATTTTAGTTTTATTCCTAACTTTAATTGACTTACTTTGTCATTATAAAACCTATTCAAAATATTGTAATATTAAGCATATTTTCATACCTTGGAATGCAAAGAACTTCATGAAAAAATTCCAGTGCTATGCTCCTGGCATGCTTCATCTTACATTCCAGGAGACGGGAAAATGGAGCCAATGGAGCTGATCTTGATATAAATCTTCTGCAGTTTCCATCATATTGTATGCATTTGACAAGAATAGTGGCCCAGGAAATCAATTCTTCAATGTTACTATCTCTTGCAACATCTAGGAGCCCATGAAGAACATTGGGATAACTGATCTCGGCCAAGTGCACATTATTTGTGGCATGGTCAAATGATGATACTAAAACTCCAATTATCATTAGTGATGCTGTCAGAGGTGTTGGCAGTGATGCTGGCCTACCCTTATAACTGTTTGGAGAGCACACTACCCCCAACAATGCCGGTAAAAGTTCTAAAGTCTTAATTTCTGTAGGAGATGGATTCATTAGATAAAACAGTATTGCTGCCTCATGAACATTTCTTTTTAGAGCACTTGCCAAATCAGATAACTGCAGACCTTTCTTCTTTATGTCTTCAATAGCTGACTTATTAGCTGCAACAATAGTAGTTAGTATAGACACTGACACCCTTATTACTTTCTCCTCCTTTGAAGCTGAAATACCTATCAGCAGTTGATCCAATATCATGTCTTTCAAGACGGCACATTTTTCACCTTTTTTGTTGCATAATATTTGATAGATGGTTGTAACTTCTACAGCATAGTCTTCATCCCATTTCCCCAATCCTTCCCAGTGAAATAGTTTTGAAATTGCTTTTTCAGTAATACTCAGTAGTTCACTTTTTGAGTCTTTTGTGGAATGTAGGCGACGTTCAATAGAGCTTTGCTGGCTACGAGAACTATGTTTTTTCCTTGCAACACTTTGGTGATCCCTTTGGTTGATCCTATAGTTCTGCTGAGATGTACACTCCTTTTGTACATATGAATTCTGCTTTGATCTTTTATCTCTATGCTCTGAAATAGTTAATAAACCATTGATGGATTTCGTAAATCTCCTTGAAAGAATCATAGAGTTATTTACTTGAATGACTTCGTTAGGGATAGGATCCTGACAGACTCGTGAAAAAGATTGTGCTTCGCACTCTGGGTCTGATGTGGAGCTAGGAGCCTGCAGTTTCCTGTAGAATGAGTGCGTGTAAGTTAGAGAAAACAATGAGGTAATGATATTAAGTTGTCTAGACTCTGGAGTACGCTTACGTCTCCAAAAGAGAAACAAATTTACACAGGTGGATAAACTTAAATGTCACCAAATCTATCACAAATTTCTTACTTGGGAAAATCTGCACCTATGCTTGCTGTTCTGCTTAAGCACTCACCACCATCAATGACCTGTTTCACAAAGATCTGTGTGAACATTATGCAATTATGGTTGTTGAAGTAATAATTACTTGATTCACTGAAATATTTATATTATAGTCACAGACAATAATATGACATGCATATCCTAGTTAAGATGGTAATGAGAAACCTCTGACTCAATGTCATGAGCTGAATAATCAGAGCATGAATCCACTGAAGTTGGTGTGTCTGATTGAGAGTCATCCAGCACATCTTGGAGTCTTTTAATACTTAAATTCCTTTGGAGCTCTCTAGTTTTAACATGAAGTTCTGTTGCAGGATTCAAATCATTTGTGAGTTTCCCATATTCTTCAAATTCTGAGATGTGTATGGAAGTTTTCAGTCCATCTTCTATGATACTATCTTCTTGAGGGTCTAAAGGGTGCACCTTTCCATACTGCATCGAGTGACATAGCAAACAACTCAATTGAATGAAAAATGGTTTTGTTATGCAAACTATTTAGTGTATCAGAAATGTGGATATATAATATGTGTAACCTTGGAACCTATACAGAAAGTTCATAAGAGAAGATATTCTTTCAAACTAATGTTATATATGGGAATTATGCTGGTATTAGAGAATCAAATAAAGGACAGAGCTTACATTCCATTGAGTATGCAAGTTGTACTCATGCCCAGTTATATTTGAATAGTCCAACCTATTGGATCTCCCGTGCCTGTTCACAAGAAGCAAATAAGCCTGCATAAATTTCATTGTGTTTTTTCTGTTTTAGTCTAATCATGACATGCAGTATCTGGAAAAACTTACAAAGAATATATTGATTCTTTGTCAGGTGACAAAATGTCTCTGTATCCTCCACCTTGACCCTGAGGAGTCTCCCCATATAACATGACCTTATAATACATCAACCAATCTCTATATATCCTTGCAATCTGCATTATTGCTTCATCCTTGTCAATTGATTCCAAGCTCTTACTCTCTCTTATTTCCTGTCTTTCAGGACCAGCGCAAGTCGGGAAAACACTTTCATAAAGATCATGTGCAAATTCTGTCTGAACAAGTCTCGGTGAGACCAGCACGGCCTGTAGAAAATGCAGTGCAACCTGCCACTCATCCTCTTGGAGTTTTCGAACCACTGAGAGGTAAAAATACGAGCAGCACACCAAGTAACTGTTTGAAATTCCAGCTGTGACTCCATCCTCCTCGAGTAGTGCCGGCACCTGTAGCATCTGTTCTGCCTTCCTCAGCTGAGAAGCTTTCTCTTCTGGCCATTCAGTGGTAATTGCCGCCTCAATGCTGTCAATTCCCCAATAAAGATTTGATATCACAGACTGGTCAGAGAATACAAAGAAATCCTGTTTCTGATTTTGAAGCTTGGAGGTACATCTCACCCTTATAGAGTTTCTAGTTTTGGCATTTGCTATGAGTTTGAGAATGCATTGATTGACTGATATGACAACTGCCCGAATGGACTTGAGGTCTATTCTCTCTTGATTATGAGACGAAACCAAAGCCGTACTAGAGCAGCTAGCTACAGCTTCCATCGAGTCACCAACCAAGTTCATTTTCATTGGAGAAGAAAAGAGGGCATGGTTTTCTGGGATAAGAGAAGGAGAAGGAGAGAGATATAGATAATGAGAGTGATTTAATAGTACTAGTAGAAGAATTGCCTGTGGAGTCTTGGAGATTTAGATGAACAACCCCGTGACTTCTGCTCTTTTCTGGGGACCCTTTTTTGTTTGTTTTCTGCTAAAGACAAAAAATTGACCGTTGCCAATGGAGGAGGGAAAGATTAGGAAGAAAACAATGCATTCCAGTGAGCTAAACCCTTCACATGTTCTTTGAGTTCTTTCCTATCCATGACATCACTCACTTTCTTCATGTATTAAGAAATTTCCTACATGACAGGACACTAAAGGTTTCATTCTTTCTTTTTCGACACCATCACAGTTCCAAGGGTTCTGCTTTGATTTGTGTATTTATTTCACATTCTCACACATGCCATTGTGATGATATCAAGGATTGATAATACTATTGTTTCATGGTCTGCTTATAGTTTTTGGAAGTATTAACGTGATGGTGGTCATTCTTAAACTTGGTTATTGGTTATTATTGGTGCTTGCAGGACTTGATAATTGTGCAAGCAAGGACTGCAGATAGCAAAATTGACCTGTCAGAGCATGCCAAGTTATAGGAGCTGGACCAAACTGATTATTGCATTTGGGCAATTTTATAGTCTGCTGTGCCCTGATATTTCTTTACCACCTCAAATGAAGGGTAACTTTGATCTTGAAGATTATAATGGTAAAAAAGGGTAAATTTGTTTATTTGCAGAAAGACCCTAAAGTTGTGTGTTATGGATTATTATATGGAACTGAGGGGCAACTATGTTGGAGATGTTGCCTAGTATTTGGATGATCTACCAGCTTCATCTTATTTTGTTTTGTAGGATGAATACCAGTGATGGTAGAACTGTTGAAGCTGTCATGACAGAGACATTACTAATTGCAGCTGCATAACCTCATCCGTTATGGGAAATTGGGAAGGAAATAATTATTACATGAATCCAACAGACTTTTCATGAATCTGATCTTTGTGAAAAATGTAAACAGTAATGTGAGTGTTAGAATTTACAAGGGAATGTGAGTCTTAATTAGATTTTCAATATACAAAGTTGTTCAGATTTAGTTTGTCATCTTTTTTTGTAGGGAAAATACTAGATTGCATATCAAGTCCTTGATTTGTTTGTGTGAATAGATTGATCGAGGGTCTAAGGTAGGAGAGGCCCCCAGTTCAGATAGGATTGGAGTCATTGGACCATTGTCTGTCACGGGCACAGAATTATAGTTTCACAAAGCGTGTACGCATTTTCAACGTTGAGCTAGTCACACGCATTTGCCAATTGTTTTTTTTGGGTCTTAGATCTAATATTTGTTAGTCTAATTTATCTTACTATTGCAATGGAATGGAATGGACGAAGAAATGGAAGGGACATAACTAATTGCCAAAACACAAAAGTTTGCACTGTGATCTTCTGTTACTAGTATTAACATTGTCGATTAATCTTCATGAAAAGAATACGTAGCCATGCCAGGCTGGGTAGGGCACTACGGTTCCAAAAATTGCAGTGTTTAGCTTCGATCACCAGAAAAAGTCGGTTTGGGGCCATTGCCAATTTGTCACCCCGAGTCCATTATCTCTTTCCTGTGCTCTCAAATGAGCTCGATCAAGGTTTATAAACTAAGCTAAAGTCATGAAAATCAAGGGCACTGGTTGAAAAGGAAAATATGAGTCTATGTTAAGCTAGCTACACGGATTATCACTTTGAATTTTTGATCATGCAGGTGAGTTTGATGCATGGTTTGAAATGAGAATCTACAGACATGCGTTACTGGTGTGCCATAGCAAGGTTTTTGTTTAAGCAACTTAGATAATAAAGAGACAAGAGTGTTCGACAAATCGTCTCACAGCAAACCAAAATAATCACAACCAACCAAACTGGTACGATCGAGCTTCATTATGTTACTCCCATGAACTGGCTACATGAATCCAAGGAAACATGAACCCTGTACGTATACGATCAGAGATATATGCACGTACTATTTCAATCTAGCTGCATATAATTAACTTGGCATGCAGGATGATCGATCTTCTTGTTGCTATCAGTTGCCAGCAGTTTTGATGCTCTCTATCTAGCTAGCTAGGACACAGGCCACCACGTACAATTATTTGAGTCCTGAAATACAGAGAAAGACATGCATTAGGGGTTTGCGTGGTGGTAGCACTTGTCGTTTTGAACGGTTGATTTTGTGAAAAAAGCCATGCGCGCACTCTGTGGGGCATGTGATGATCAGAGCTTGCTAGGGTATCAGGGCATGTGCTTTTGGGACTTGTTTGTATAATGGGCAAGTGAGTGTGTCACTGTGTGTGTGTGTACGTGTGGTGTTGATCGATCATGTTCACAGTAATGGTCATGTTCATCACAAACTTATGTGCTTCTTGTTTGGACGAGTTTTGATTTTCTACTAACTGAGAAATCAGATGAGTTTGTATTACTACTATTATACTACTATAGTGCTTTGTCTAAAGGGTTTTTGAGATCATTGATTGAAGCTAGGCTATGATTGTGAAGGGTTTAAGAGATCGATCTTAGCCTCTCCTCCGTATTTTTATGAATATTTTGGCTTTTATCGATCATTGGTGAAGTTCAGCACTATTTTTGTCCTCAAAACTTCATTCAAATGTTGAAACATTCATTTGATTTATTAGCAATTAGCTAGAGTGTGTTTGGCTGGCTTTACTATGGTCTCTCTTATATACAGCTAAGCTCTATCTTCGAACTTATGTGTGTATGGTTTACCTATTTTAAAGAAGAAAATCAGCAAAGTCATAGTTCCAGTACGTCTTACTCGAGAAAAATGGAGCCTATTAACTTGAAGAACTCAATCATACCAGCTGCAAACATCGAATTATATTCAATAATCCAACAATGATTAATTGACTGAAGCCGAAGTTTTGCAGCAGAAAACATGAGGAATTATTAGGTGCTCCGGGAACATTACTGACGTGGTGTCCCTACTCCCCAGATCTAAATCTTTGCTCCACTTTGCCAAATCTGAAAACTTCCAATCATAAAAGAACTTAACTGATTATAAACTCATCAATCCCAGCAAACCCAGAAACTTAAAGGAAGCAACTTTCATATTTAGCAAAAGGATGAATCTTTGCTCCTCTTTGCCAAATCTGAAAACTTCTAATCAACTTTCAGATTTGAAGGGAAAAGATTTCGTGAGACACTCAAAATCCATATTGGGTTTATGTTATAGAAGACGATGACAATTGGTTTGGTCCGATTTGAGAACTCATCGTTGATTAGAGATGTTGACAAGGTGAATTCCATAGAAATTGAAGAGGTCTCAGATCTACAACTAAACCTTAATTGCAGATTACCATTGCCACTACTTGATCAAAAGAAGAATCACGAAGCTAAGGGTGAAAATCCTTTTCTGAATCACACAACTGATGTAAACGACGTTATCTGGGACGTCAAACGATGTGGGGATGTGTTAACAAGTAACCCACATGTCGTTGGCTTATTGGCCCGGAACCCACATGTCACATTTTTATTCGTATGGGACACCACCTCAGCAATGTTTCCGGAACATCTAATAATTTCTCCTTTAATTAATATAACATATTTTTCTTTCATATTATGATCCAACGTACAACAACCTAGCTAGCTAGTAGATAACTTCTCGTGTTCATGGAGTATTAAAAAAACAAAAAAAACAAAATTCTCGTGTTCGTGGTGTTGAAATTGTGTGCATCTATTCTAAAAAAAAATATTAAAAAATTGTGTGCTCGTGTTAAAAATGTCTAAATTGGTAACTTAAAGGCTTAAAGTATTCATCATCTAGATCCAACAAAAAATTCTCCAAACTTCACCAGATCTACAACTAAACCTTTTGGAAACTCATCTATAACCTACCTTATGTGGCGTCTTATATATGTGGCAAAGCCACATCATCAAAGCACAATTCAACTTATTTTTATATTCTTTCTTAATCACGAAAATTTTTTTCCTTTTTTTATTTCTTGCTTTTATCCATTTAACTCTATTTTCTTTTATCTCTCTA
Organism: Fragaria x ananassa; assembly: GCA_034370585.1. NCBI lineage: Eukaryota > Viridiplantae > Streptophyta > Magnoliopsida > Rosales > Rosaceae > Fragaria > Fragaria x ananassa. The sequence continues at coordinate 20,905,467 of CP139762.1, read as the reverse complement.
ATCTAATATGCGTGATCTTCATCTTCATCTTCAATTCTTCATCACCATGTTTTCTCTTCCTCTCTCAATCTTCTAAGTTCTAACTAGGCTCAATTGATCAACTATAGTCAGCTAATTAATAAAGAGTAGTACATGACACTTAAGCTTTCATTGTGTTGGCTGGGTAGCATTTTGATCTTTGTATCCATATGACTATGATTTCTCTAATGAGAAATCCATAATTCCCCCGAATGAATCTAGATTTCATCATTTTCGTGTTGGATTCAATTACCAGCAACATAGGAATTGAAGTAATAATAATAACATAATTCACTTTAGTGTTGGTTCCAAATGCCAAAAACTCTAAAATTTTCAGAATTCTTCTTTCCGTCGCTAGCTATTGATCGACATGCTAGCACATGCTATTTCATATTGATTAAGATTCGATGATGGTCAAAGAGTAGTTGGAGCACCCTCAATTGGTTTTTGCCCAACTTTGACTCATGATCTATGAATCAAAGTTTTGCATGTGTATATATCCACGCTATATACATCTTTCTGCTATACAATTTCTTCTTCTCAAAATTATAACACTGCATTCAATTACCCATTGAGATCATATATTCATTCGTCATGTATATGAAGTTCTTTGTTTGCTTTGTGTCTCATCTCACCTCTCATAAGCAACCATGAGTTTGGTATTCAATGGCATCGGTATACTTATTAGATGCCATACATTAATTTCCTTACATATATGCTTTCAGCTATTGTTTTCATCATGTTTATCATGCGGATCTCAAAACTTGAATAGTTATATTTTGAACAATATGACAATACATATGGATAGATGTACTATTGCATATTCCTTTTTCTGTATCCGTGAGTAACAACACAGTGGCTTTATTCCTTTATTTTTTGTGGTCTCTTTAGCGTGATTGTGATGCTAATATGACTTTTGGTTTCATGTTTGTATGTATTTATTAATTTAACTATTTGGATCTAATACATTTCATGATATATTTCAATTTGATGGAGTAAGTTTACATCTAGTTGTGAATTATGTTATCATAGATCGAGACCGGAAGTCTCTTGATCGAACAATGGAGGGCTTGAAGTTCCTTAAGAGTAATATTATTTTGGAATTGCAATATGACATTTCTCAAACCTTATGCAATTACCAAGGGCCAGAAGTTCCTTCATAGTTACACAATAATCGAAACCTGATCCCTAATCATTTGAGGACCGGAAGTTCCTCACCTTACATGATATTAATTATACTCTTGTGTATCTAGAGAAGATAGGGAAATCAAAATTATCATATTTGATAAAGTTAACCAGACCTAAAGATCTGTATATTTTATTAATTAATGGAACTAGAAGTTTCATGTGTACAATTTATTTACTTTTTGCTCTTTACAGTTTTCTTACTTTGTTATGCAATCTCATTATTGTACTTATTGTTTAAATTTTATTGTTATTCATTGGGGCCAACTGCCCTACATCTCAATCATATGAATTTCGAGTGTAATATTTTTGGACCAGAAGATTCAAAATATTGTACTGCAGAACCCGAAGTTCTAATAGTAAATTTCAAATCCAAACATTTGATTACACATATCATTGATGGCTCCAGAAAAACATTAATAGCTCCAGAAGAGCACATACAGTGTTACATTACTACAATAACTCGAGACATATGATATCATGACCCCGAAGTTCATTGAAACCGGGCATGACTAACTAAGTCATAATTTACCTAGAGTGTTGTCTTGAATAAGTTACAAGTTTTGATGACCACTAGTCTATATGCCACATATTTTCGAGTTGTCACCTCAATGAGACACACTCCTCTTGTCATGAGAAGGAGAAAGATTGTTCCTGAAGAACGATATAAATTGGTGTGAGTTGTCTATCCATCGTCTTATTTTGGTTTTGAGAAATATATCAGCAAATGAGTTGATAAAAGATCTTGATAAAATTATATGTTAAATGCTAAGGCGTCTGCTTGGGTTAAAGTCCTAGGGACAAACCATATTAACACATTCGATCTGTGGGATGCATATGTATCCAAGTGACATGGTTCTCCTAAAGAGAATGTTATAATACAATGTTAAAGTTCCTAATACGGCTACACATACAAAGGTTGTAGGTACGTCATTAGAGAATAGTATCTTCGTTGACATATGAATTTAATGTTCTTGACCTCAAACTTGGTTTTGGTTCGCCACCAGCCAATGAACATCTCACTCGAAAGAAAGTGATAGAGTTTTAAGCGCATATTTACAGATGGTCATAACATGACAGTCTTCCTGCCGTCAGGAGGAGAATAAGACTATTGTCATTTGAATAACGACATGAATTTAAGTGGAATGTATCTACCAGGTCTAAAGTTTTAAACTCCTGAAAAATGAAGATTATACAGATCCTCTAATGGTCTACATGATATTACAAGTAAAAGATCTACATTCGCTAGATAATATTTGTCATAGAAGTGACAATATTTGCCCCAGAAGTGGCATGGGTACCCAATATCAAAAATACATACATATAAGAATGTGTGAGATCTATGAATGATGATCATCTATGACAATTTACAAATGGTAGCTACCAAAGACCATTAAGGACTGTATTAATAGATGCTATGCCACGTTTCATTATGCATGTCAACAAAGCATATTATTGGCCAAATTGAAAAAAGACAATTCAAATGAAACTAAATATTTGAAACGTGATGAGATACTTTGACCTTTTAACCCTACATGATACAAAAGGGTATTTACCACAATGAAAGTAAATCACTATGATTTAATGTCTACAAAAGACATGGGATTATGAATCTGCCCTTATACGAATGATACTTTTCTATAAGTACAATGTTACATGTAACTGTTACATGGATGAGAGACTTATGGCATGTTGTCATCGTATATTATGAGGGCCTTTAAAGACACATTGATAAATCAAATTCTCAAAAGTGAAATATCATTACAAGCTTATCGCTTGTCAAATCCTCAAAGGATTCAAGTACATGAATGATTATAATGTAATTTGATCCATGAATACTTAAGAGAGCCTGAAGCTAATTCATGGAATCAAATAGTCTAAAGTTAGCTTATATATACGCATTCTATTATAGCTAACGTGATCGAAATTGTCTCAATGAGTACTATGATCGGACTACAGAATCGAATTCGAATTATGATCATTATGTTGCTACATATTGTAACTCTTGGGAAGTTATGAATTACTCAGAGCTTTTGAAGAGTTTATATGAGACGTATCACTACACAAAGATATTAATGTATATGGCTAGATATGCCATGAGATATTTCAATGTTTTAATGCCAATTTGCTTATCTTGTTTAGCTATTACTTAGTGTATGAATTTGGTCATACGACTCAATGAGGTAACCTATTTATAATCGTTTAGATTTGTTAGTATTGTTTCAACTTTGCAGGTTTAAAATTTCATGATGAGCCCCTATATGCAAAGCACGCATGGTCTCACTTTAGTGATGGACAAATCAAACCGTTATTTACGGTGCATGAAGTTTGCAACGTTCAGGAGGATATTCTCATCAGGAGGAGCATCCAGAAATATGCTACCTAAGACGTATGCGTGTTGTACTCTTTTTCTCCTTCGACCAGAGGGTTATTTTTCTCCCACTGGGTTTTTGTTACCTGGCAAGGTTTTTAACGAGACAACTTTATGCGCGTCTAATTTCATCATTCATTGGTGGACATCAAAGGGGTAGTGTTATAAATATTATAATCTATGTGGCTGTCCACGTAATTACTCATTACTTATCTAGTCTGATGTAAACTCTACCTCTATATAAAGAGGCTAATGAGAATGAATGAGTAGACTTTTACCTCCTCCCAACTATTCTTCTCTTCTTCTTTTCTTTACTTTACAATACAGAAGATAAAATGAAATATTTTTTTTTAAAGAAGAAGATAAACACAAAGTCAAAAAAAGAAAACTGAATTTTGTAAATAAGAAAAAACAAAAATATAGGACAATCATATCATTCAGATGATGTGGCTTTGCCACATAAAACGCCACATAAGGTGTGTTCTAGGTGAGTTCTTAAAAAAGTGGTTCATCTAGCATTACTTTATTTGGATGGGAACTTGTAAGAGGTAACTCACTAGTCCATGAACATTATGAACCACTGATGGCCTGTAGAAACCCGACTAACATCTAATTAACCATTTAAGTCGAGCACAATTTATCAGGTAAGTGCAAGTGCAATCAAACCGCACTTGCTCAAGATTTTCCACTTTAAAAGCTTGCATGCACCGGTAGTCGATTCTCGATATACACACACATAAGAGTACTGGTACTATTTGGATGGGAACTTGTAAGAGGTAACTCACTAGTCCATGAACATTATGAACCACTGATGGCCTGTAGAAACCCGACTAACATCTAATTAACCATTTAAGTCGAGCACAATTTATCAGGTAAGTGCAAGTGCAATCAAACCGCACTTGCTCAAGATTTTCCACTTTAAAAGCTTGCATGCACCGGTAGTCGATTCTCGATATACACACACATAAGAGTACTGGTACTCCGCAACCTACCAAGAAAAGATTGTAAATGTCACGCTTGAATTTGGTGGAGAATTCACTTAATTAATCAAGTGCTTCCCGAATTCACTCTTCCTTAGTTGTTCGGGTGTTCTAATTGAGGCCTTGTCTGGTTTGGGCCTATGTTGTCTATTTGGTCTCTGAAAACGAACCTGATGAATTGAATGGATTAACTTGGATTCTTTCCCGTGTTCACTTCCCAATTCCCAACTCTTTCGTCTAAATCAAGTGACGCCCAACATGGGAAGCAGTACTCCAAGTTCCAAGCTTCATTTCCCAGAATACCACATCGAGTAGCTAGCAACACTATACACATGTCATCATCTCTGGCATACTGGCATGCATCCAGTAACTGCATAGTACCTTCCTACCAGGTAACCAAGCAGCAACTTCACAGTTCACACATATATAATATCTTGCAGCTCGATCTAGTCCAAAATACTACTTACACGTTCAGGTCCACACCAATAAACCATTTTCCCATTTTACTCATCCACCCATTTTAGAGATAAAGTCCTCCTCCCACACCTATTTTAGAAATCCAGAACCAAGAAATTAAAAAGACCTCTAACCTCTTCATCAATCCCCTCCCTTTACTTCTTCCTCCATTAAAATCCAAAAAGATAAAGCCGACCCTTTTGAATATCTTACTCTCCTTCAACACCTTACACCGACATAGACCTTTAAACCCCTTTTACAGCATCCAATAATTCATAATAGCATACTTCATCATCCTCCAGACAAACGCGTCCTAAAACACACCGGCCCTATTTTATATACCGCCCACTACTCACTAGCCTCCTCCGTATCAACCCTAAAACTTCACCATCAACCAAAGTCAGACAACAAAAATGATAGATCAAGACAGACAAGGTGCAGGAGCACCCCATGGAGTTCTACTAGTAGTTGTGGTGGTGTTGGTCATATTCGTCCCCTTCTTCCTCGGCGAGCAAGGTGAAGCCATAACCGAAGGCTTCGCAGAGCTTCTCAGCCCCGTCGGGCTTCTCCTCCTCCCCGTCATCCTCCTCCTCACCACCCAGTTCTTGTCATCTCCTCAAGGCTCTTTTCTCTCATCCATGTTCTCCACCGGAGAGCCCGACACCATCCACAGGGTCAGCGGCTCCCCGGTAGGCGTCGCATTATTTCTTCTACTAGTCTTGTTTCTTCTCTACAATCGCATATCGATCTTCGGCGGTGGCGACGACGACGAGTGATTGACATGATGTACCACGTTCGACCTAGGTTTCATGTATTTTGTAACTATAAATATACTTGGGTTTATATAGTACCTTTTCATTTTTCTTGTATGGAACATGAAGTACGGTTTGTTTGTAATTAGAGTGGATACCCAGGTTAAAAGTGGCATTTGATATGAATATAGGAGGGTATTTTGGCTACTGATGAATAGTTAGTCGTTGACTGACTGTAGCAACTGTCGGTGCACGGTGGCGCGTGTGACGCGTGTGGCTGCTATGGCACTTGCAGTAAACTTTTTGTCGACAAGGTTTAGTCTCTGATTAATCTTTCACATGGAAGCTCCTTTCTCTTTGGTATCAAATTAGTTTCCAATGCAATTTTTCTTTTTGGTTATTTGACTGGTTTATTAATATAAGCAAATATTCTGGTATGATGGGTGATCCAATCTTTTGAATCTGAGGGAATTAAGGTGAGCGACGTGAAGAAAATGATATAGAAGTTTTGGAGCATTGCTTTCGAATTTTCTTTGGTTCTTTTGAGGACAGAATTGATGAGTGAGATCTGCAATACCTATTTTCTTTTTGGGACCAAAGCGAATATCCATGTTTCCATTAAAAATTTAAAATTGCAGATGCAGTGGACCAACTCCAAACATGTGCATAGTGATAGCAAACCAGTCCTTTATATCAGATTTTCAGCCAGCAAATCTGAGATTCTGAGATATACAGTTCAGGTTTATTTAAGAAATGATTGCTCCGATCAAACTCAGGTGGAACTAGGATTTGAAGTTACAGCTTTGCCTGAACTTCAACCCGAATCAGTTTGTGCTAATTAGCAACCCAAATTTTCAAACTACACACACAAGTCAAAAGATGGGATCTGAGAAATGCTCTACAGAAAATAGCTTGAAGGCTCAACGCAGTATGAACATGAAGTGAGACATTTATTTGTATCCTGAGGGATTAGCTGTAGTTACTTGTACATTGAAAGTGTAAGATGTCAAAGGTTCCATACAAACAAGAAAGTGAACACAAATCTGCTAGAACAGCACAATCTCATGTCTGAGCTTACTAATTGAACAGTTAACTGAATGCTTTAAGGGAAAGTTGACCTAGAAGGATAGGCTGGTCACTAATGGAGGTAACTCCACCTTTCTTGGTGGAGAGTTCCCGAAGATGGTACAGTAAGAACAAGATGCTGCATGTCTGATCTAACACTAATATCCTAGAAGGATAGGCCACTGCCAGATAACAACCATTGTTATTGGAGTTTTCTCTATGAGTTGAATAAGAACAAGGTGCTGCATGTCCCATTCAACACTAATATACCAGAGATGATGTTATTACTGGTCTAGACTCTAGATTGATAGTAGTGCCGTAACGTGTGAATGAGGAAGGGTACTGACCTTCAAGGCTTCAATGATGCATACTCCTACAAGGTATAAATCACATGTATCCTTGAAGGCATGTCTCTAAGTAAGAGACATAGACATGGAAGTGAGGATATAACAACTCCCCATGGAAAGCTAAATACTTGGCATAGCGAAGACTACAATCCATAAAAACAAGTCATTCATCAATACTATGTGCATGATTTCTTCAAAATTGGTCATGGGAAAAGAAGATACTTAAAAATCATCAAGACACAACAAAAAATCTTTCAACAACAAAACAAGCAACGATTCGAACTGAAATGTGCTCAAGCTGCAAGGTACTTCCATGAAATGTGGTTTCTCCGAACAAATGAAAAAAAAAAAAAAAATGGTAACATCACCTGCTTAGTGTATTGAAAGAATGTAAAGGAAATTTAGTGTTTTCGAGGAACAAGTAAATACTCATTATCACAAACCTACTACTCAACTCTCATTACTATTTTGTAACTAGCATTTACCTCCCGGGTAATTGCAAAAGCTATATATAATATTATATCTCACCAAATGCAGTGCCATCAGGGTGCTTAAAACCCTCATTACCACCATCCATCCTGAACGTCATTTGGAAATAGCTCCAAGGCCAACAAGTCATTCGGAGAAAAGCAACCTTGGTCACTTCCAAGGACTACAGCCCTAGCATTTACAAAATGAACCTGATGCACCTTCCGAGTCCAGGCTTAACATTGTTGAGGTATTAAAGCTAAAACAATTACAGCCATGTAGCCTGTTATAACACAAAGGCAACGAATTAAAGTAAGCAGTTTAGTTGATAATTCAACCAGAAGGCGCTAAAAAAAGTGACGTAATGACAGTGGATGATGATTCCATCATCAATTATACAATGAACATAAATCATAACTCATGACTAACCTTCAAGCTACTTCAAGGGCGTTTAACTTATCACAGTGAGGAGTTGACATTTTCTTATTCCAGTGACGCCTCTGAAGCTCAACACGACAGTAGTGTACAAGCACATTTTTGTAATCCTTGATCACACTATCCTCAATTTTAGCTCGAGCAGAACTTCCAAGAGGATAACTCTCATCAAAGTTTGGTGATTTAACAAAAAACTCTACTCCATGTCTCTCAGTTGTCTTGGGAATCTGGTAGTTGTAATTCTTATGCAAGGCGTAGTCTGGCTCGGTAAAGGGCAGATACGCAAGCAACAAAATCACCAAGAATGGTAATAATTGAATAAGAAGCATAATGTTAGGTCCCCCATTGTGAACCTCCTCCCTATGATGTGCACCAGCTCCTCTAGTCCTATAAACCTGACTCGTCCTAAACATGTCCGACTGACCAAAGAACGCCCTGAATATCTCATCGGGGTCAAAATCATCATCAAACAAGTCATTCCCAGTTCTCCTCCTCGGCCTCCTCCTCACATTATGCTGCTGATTGTACTCAAACTCCTCAACCAAACCAGTCTGATCATACTGCCTCCTTGAATTCACATCACTCAAACACTTAAACGCCTTGCTCACAATCTTAAACGCCTCCTCCGACCCAGGGGCCTTGTTCTTATCCGGATGAACTTTCAACGAGAGCTTCCTATACGCCTTCCTAATCTCCTCAACCGAGCAAGTTTTCTCCACGCCGAGAATCGCGTAATAATCCTTATTCCTCTTCACCTGCCTAATCAACTGAACATGCTCCTCGGTATAACTCCGCTCCCCATTCAACCCTCCCCCCAATTTCTCCTTCCCAAGCTCACTCCTACTCTCCCCAACGCCCTTTTCTTGACTAAAAGACGCCGAAGACCCCGAATCGAGCTCATCGCAAGCCGCCAGAAGCTCATTAACTTGCAAATCCTGGTTAAGGCGCCGCGCAATTTTGATGAATTTGGCAGCACGCGGTTTGTTACCGGCGGCGATTGCGTCCTCCGCAATGCGCACACATCTCAAAGCTTCATCTTTATTACCATCCATAATCACACAACAAATAAAAACCCTAGCTCCCGAAAACTCAATTCAAAACTTCAATTGCCAATCCCAAAATTCAAAATTTCCTAATTTCAAAATGAAGCTGGATTAGATTTTGATGAATTGAGTTGATGTGTAATATTATATGGGGTTTGATTGTAAATTACGCATGAGAATTGAGGAAAGTGAAACAAGATGATGAATTAGAGAAAGGGAAATATAGAGAGAACCCTAGGCTTACCAGATGATGGATCAAAACGTCAAGAAGAGTGAGAGAGAGAGAGAGCACCGAACCCAGAGCTGACTGGTGCGTCGACGACCCGAGTTTGGTTTTCCTCACCATGAAGGGTCATCTTTCCAATCACAGCGTGCCACGTCAGCTATAAAAATGGGTTTGGATATAATCGAACCCGGCCCGTTATAAATTTATAAGCGACAGGTACAAAGTGGAATAGATAATTTTTTTTTTTTTCCGATCATCAAAGTGAATTTGAGAAGTGCACAATTTGTACACTATGTCTATCATTCATTCTTAGGTAGTATTCATAAAAATACCAAAAAAAAAAGTTCGTCAATAAAGAAAATTTAAGTAACGAAGGAAAGAAACAATTTGTGTGGATTGGAAAATAAAAAATGTAAGTTTCACTCTTCAAATTTATGTTTGTAAGCTTTCACCTACGATTTTTCTTTAAAAAAAATGAAGTAAAAACTTATGTGATTAAAATTTGGAAACTGAACTGTGATTAAAATTTATAGTTCTCTAGTCATGTCACTGGAAGACCTAACCTGGTAGTTTTTACTTTTTACCATGATTTTGTTGAAGAGAATTTGGAAAGGCCGAGACTTCACCTTACCAATTAGTTGATGAAGAAACTGGCTTTTACTTGTGCTCAACAATCATTTGTACTCCTTTTTTCTTAAAAAATTATAGCCAAGTTGAATGAGTATTTAGTCCAGATTATTAACAAAAACACAGTAGAATTGGATGATTAATTACATTTGGGAAACAGATTTATGAGCACTTGAAGTCTTGCAACCATTCATATATATCTAACACGCATAAAACTATCAAAGTATATTTATACAACCAACACATATGCATCGTGATCATATCTTGTCTTCAGCTATCCATCATCTGCGACGCCACTGCGATATCGATTCTGACGGGTGCCGAAGTTAACAACCACCGACGACGGCGACGAGATCCCACTCGGCCAATCCGATCCCCAACGTACTTGTTCCACCAGCAACTAGCGTGGACTTTCATGTAACGCCTGGACTGGAAACTGAAGAGGAAAAAAGGAACAAAGCAAGGTGGAAGGTCGAGTGTTGCATGATCATGGTGCTGCATGTACGAGGGAGGGTCAAGTGCTCTACTTACCCAACCATGCACTTGCAAATCATGCCAGAGCTCATTCTCAAAACCATGACCTGTGTACGTAAGACAGAGCCATTATCATAAAGCAGATGAATTGATCTTAATCTTCTTAAGTAAATTGCATTCAAGCTACACGGTTTTTTGACAATGGATTCAGTACTGTTATATTATGTAGATTAATAGTTAACTTACATGACCAACCGCAAGCACCTGAACAAGAAATTACATATAGATTAGAAACTTGATCAAGAAACAACTATTAAAACATAATGAATTCACATTGGAGTTTTTAGTGCATGCATGATATACCTTATGTTCCATTTGGTGAATGAAGTCCTCAACTTGGCTTGAGGGGCCGGGGAGGAAAATCATATTTTATTGAGAGAGTTAGAGATTAGTTCTAATTGAACTACTCTAGTTCAAGTTGACTTTAGAAGCTACAGCTGTTGGTGTGCTACCATGTCTTCTGGTCTCCTTCCTTTTTTCTGCTGCAGCAGCATCCTTTTTTTTTCTGCTGGTGCTGCAACTTGTCTCTCTGTTGCTGCAACAAGTTGATGTCCTCGGTCTTGGTGCCACAGCTGTGAGCAGCAAGAACAAACAAAGTGAAGAAGGAGAAGAGAACAAGCGAAGCAAAAAGCAGAAGGAGAGAGGAAAAGAAGCGGCGAGCCAACAAGAAGGTGGAGCCCTCACTCTAACTCTCTTTATTTCTTTTGCAGCATCTCTATCTTTCCGTCTCGTTCCTTGCTCCGCCGGAAACCCCGCAAGCACGCAAGCCATCTCACCTAAGGCCAGACGACCTCGTGAAGTCGTCACCAAAAGAAGACTATGGCCGCTCGGCCCCTCCTCTTGTTACAACAAATATATGGCCTTGCACCTTGCATAACAATTTACACAAGAGGAGGAAAACAAGCATTCTAAGCAGCATGAATTTGAAGAACATGAGCGAGGAGTGATATGGTTCATACGATCTCATCGATCTCATCAAGGCTACAAGTTTTTTTGGCCAAAACAACAAGTTCCTGTTAAACATCATCATGCGAACATGCGAAGACGACCTCGCGAGATGGCAGAAGCCCTAAGGGGTGGCGAGGTGACTTCCCATCAAAGCAAAAACATTAAGGGGTAGAAATGTAACATTCGTGTCAAAGCAGAAGCCCTAAGGGGTGGCCATGTGACTTCCCATCAAAGCAGAAACCCTAAGGGGTGGCGAGGTAACATTCGCGTCAAAGCAGAAGCCCTAAGGGGTGGCGAGGTGACTACCCATCAAAGCAGAATCTCTAAGGGGTGGCGAGGTAACATTCGCGTCAAAGCAAAAGCCCTAAGGGGTGGCGAAGTGACTTCACATCAAAGCAGAAGCCCTAAGGGGTGGCGTGGTGACATTATCGTCAAAGCAGAAGCCCTAAGGGGTGGCGAGGTCACATTCCCGTCAAAGCAGAAGCTCTAGGTGTGGTGACTTTGCTGAGAAGAGGAAGCCCAGGCGAGGCGAAATGACGTCATATAGCAGTTGTTAGTACATAGCCAAAATACTTGGCTAAACCGAGAATACGGTACAATTACCCGGTCGAGATAGCCCTGGTGAGCCCTTCACAGGCATCCAAAGAATGAAGGGCCGGTAACAAACCGCTTGCCAAAGTCACTCTAGTTCAAGTTGACTTTAGAAGCTACAGCTGTTGGTGTGCTACCATGTCTTCTGGTCTCCTTCCTTTTTTCTGCTGCAGCAGCATCCTTTCTTTTTCTGCTGGTGCTGCAACTTGTCTCTTTGTTGCTGCAACAAGTTGATGTCCTCGATCTTGGTGTCACAGCTATGAGCCAGCAAGAACAAAAAAAGCGAAGAAGGAGAAGAGAACAAGCGAAGCAAAAAGCAGAAGAAGAGAGGAAAAGAAGCGGCAAGCCAGCAAGAAGGTGGAGCCCTCACTCCAACTCTCTTTATTTCTTTTGCAGCATCTCTATCTTTCCGTCTCGTTCCTTGCTCCGCCGGAAGCCCCGCAAGCATGCGAGCCATCTCCCCTAAAGCCAGACGACCTCGTGAGGTCGTCACCAAAAGAAGACTATGGCCGCTCGGTCCCTCCTCTTGTTACAACAAATATATGGCCTTGCACCTTGCATAACAATTTACACAAGAGGAGGAAAACAAGCATTCCAAGCAGCATGAATTTGAAGAACAGGAGCGAGGAGTGATATGGTTCATACAATCTCATCAATCTCATCAAGGCTACAAGTTCTTTTGGCCAAGACAACAAGTTCCTGTTAAACATCATCATGCGAGCTGGATATCAGTTCGCATGCGAAGACGACCTCGCGAGATGGCAGAAGCCCTAAGGGGTGGCGAGGTGACTTCCCATCAAAGCAGAAATCCTAAGGGGTAGAAATGTAAAATTCGCGTCAAAGCAGAAGCCCTAAGGGGTGGCGAGATGACTTCCCATCAAAGCAGAAACCCTAAGGGGTGGCGAGGTAACTTCCCATCAAAGCAGAAACCCTAAGGGGTGGCGAGGTAACATTCGGGTCAAAGCAAAAGCCCTAAGGGGTGGCGAGGTGACTTCACATCAAAGCAGAAGCCCTAAGGGGTGGCGTGGTGACATTTGCGTCAAAGCAGAAGCCCTAAAGGGTGGCGAGGTGACTTCCCATCAAAGCAGAAACCCTAAGGGGTGGCGAGGTCACATTCGCGTCAAAGCACAAGCCCTAAGGGGTGGCGTGGTGACTTCACATCAAAGCAGAAACCCTAAGGGGTGGCGAGGTGACATTCGCGTCAAAGCAGAAGCCCTAAGGGGTGGCGAGGTAACTTCGCGTCAAAGCAGAAGCTCTAGGCGTGGTGACTTTGCGGAGAAGAGGAAGCCCAGGCGAGGCGAGATGATGTCATATAGCAGTGGAAGTCCAAACGAGGCGAGATGCCCTGTGCAGGAAGACTTCGCGAGGTCCGCATGCACACAGAGCCCGCTTACACACGAGGTTCGCATACACGCGAAGTCCGCTTACAAGCATACACGTGGAGTCCGCTTACACGCGGAGACTGGATTTGCAGATCGCCTACGTCACTATCAAGAACTGTGGCTAAGGCAATTCAAGCCTCTTGGTCACACTGATGCATCACCCATTTCAGATGCACAACTCAAATCAACTGACACTCTACCAAATTGAATGTCCACAAGAAATGCAGTTGACGGATTCAAAAATACATCTGTCAAACCCAAAGATGGCACTAAGCCACAAAGCCTACGAACCTTTTGAACTACAATGGTTTGATCCCTTTACAAGGGTATGTAGGCAGTCTGGATTCAAGTCTGGATACAACCACAACTCTAAACAGAATCCCTGACACCAACAGTCAAATTCGGCCGGTCCAAATGACTTTAGTCAAATTCTTAAAACACCACAAATATCAAGTGCCCAAACCAAATTCAAGGACTTTAAACCCTCAAAAATATCCCAAACACAAATTCAAAATAAATGGATCATTCACCCATTTTAAATCCCAAACTTTTCTAACTACATTGGTTTGATCCCTTCACAGGGTATGTAGGCAATCTGGATTTAAATCTAGATGCAACCACCAATCCAAATAAATTCCTGGATCGCCTGAAGCCAGAATCATGCTCCTAAGCTCAAATGTCTTCAGACACAAATCCAAACACATTTCCAAACACTACTCTCACTCCAAAATTAAATCCCTCCAAACGAGTCATTTACTTGTTAGAACCATTGAACTACGAGTGACTTGATCCCCTCCAAGGTACGTAGGCAACCCACTCCCAAATATGGGTGCAGTCACAAAAAGAAACAAACATACAATGGTCTCTTGATAAACGGAATCAAAGGGTGTTCCCTTGTAACAAGGGATTGTAATTAAAAGACACATTCTGTCTTGAATGGGTCGAACCGGACATAATTAAAACCATGTTCTGATAATGAATATGAGTGAAATTATGTTATGTGACATTTACGACTCATGCATATTTTTACCCAACAGAATTACAAGCAGTTCATCAAATCAGTACCCAAAATTCATAAATGTAATCAAAAAAGTATATACGTACGTCAATTTTCTGTCACATTACTTGGAAAAATGGGCATCTGCATTATGTGTAAAATTTTGTTGTTGTTGTTTTTTTTTTTTTTTTTTTTTTTGCTAACCAAAGAATATATACATAAAAACATGGGTGTGAAACAAATCATTATAAGCATTATGTCTTCTTTCGAGTACAAGATCGAAATGCTACATGATAAGCTAATTCCATTTTTACCTAGTTTGCTTCCACAATTTGCAAACCCGCATAGCAGTTAATATACAACCAGTGGACACTGAGAAACATAGGCCAACTTAGCCTCCACCCAACTTGAGCCACCTCTTCCTCCTCTATTGTTGGCATTGGGCGTTAGGCACAAGGGACACCGTTGATTCAACTCTAACCATCAGGGTAGGGCAAGCGAGTAATCATCAATTGGTCCTCAAAGTGATCAAGGCTCTCTTTACAAATATATAGTATAATAGAATGTTTCACATGAAATTATATAGAATCTGCAAACAAAATACTGAATAATTTGCAAACAAATTATGTATAATCCCTTTTCAAAAAAAAATCATAATAAGAATAATTTTGTTGTTTAGGTAGTAATAGCACGTGCATAATATATATTGTAACGATGTGTGCATTAACATGTAAGATTTAGTTTACGACAGAATCAAAATCTTACTTTTAGTTTTTTTTTTTTTTGGTCTGATCTTACTTTTAGGTTTGATAATTGTGAATACAAGGATATAAATTTCGATCATTGAAATACATGATCAACGAACTATAAAACAGAGAAGAAAACAAAGAAGTTAAATAATAACTTTCATTTATGGTGGTAGTGATATAAACATATTTACATCAGGTGCCTAATAAGCTAATAAAATCAGCTTCTTTCATGGTGAGAGTTTCCTGTTTTCTGACTTTCTGAGCCTTATTCTAGTTCTCTTCAACAAAGTCAAAATTCTGTCGTCTTCTTACAGATTCCAATACATTTAACGGCACACCACTTCGAGAGGTTTGTCCTCCCTCGCAGGTCTTGAGTTTAGGTACGCTTAAAGTGCTGAGAGGTGGTGTCTGTCTACCCTTGTTCATGTCCTTGAGCACTGACCTTGCTATGGCTTCAGCAGCTACATCTCCCATTGCCGAAGCCAATCTTACGTCGCCTTGCAATCTGCCAATGGATTTGTTATGCGCCTGTCTCACGCTTGCTATCTTGGATATGCTGGGAGAGTGAAAGCTAACTGTTCTTTGATGGGTGGCTACAGTCTCAGCTGCAGTAGACTTGGTCTTTGCCTTTTCATACTTCTGCATGTCATATATCAGCTCTTTCTGGAGCAGCTTATCAGCAACTAATATATCTTTGATCTCATTTTTGTAATCCTTGAGGATGATGCGGAGGCATTCCATGAGGGAGCCTATGAGGGGGCTGTTTTTGCCTTCCAATAGCCGTTTCAGTTCTATAAAAATGGGTATTGTGCTTTGGATGAGGCCCTTTTTGAGTGCTTGAGTTATTGTCCTTCCCTTAGCAGCTGCTCCACCATTATCAGCACCTTCTTCATCAATATCTCCAGCATCAGATGATAATCCACGATTGGATGGTATTCTGATTTCTTTGCAGGCAATGATTTGGAAAGCATCCTGAACAAACAGAAATTCATTAAACATACATGCTATAAAGACTATAAAAAGAAATATGATCGAAAGCACAGATTTTTAAACTAGTTCTATTGGGTACCAGAAACTTGTCAATTTAACGGACGGTACTTCTGCAAACAGACAGATACAATAGGGTGCTTGTGTACATCATGAGGCATATTACCTGCAAAACAGACTGCCCAGTAATATCATCTAGATTGAGCATGCCATCAGATGCTGCAGCAAGGATCTCCGTACATAACTTTACAAACGTTTGCAATAAGTGCTCTGGAGCCATTTGTTTCAGCAAAGAAAAATATATATGCATTCTTCTAGACCTGGAAGTTTCATCATTTCCCCTGGAGACAAGATAAACTAGATATAAAAGCTGGTTTCATTTGCAAAGCTGCTTAACCTTTCAAGAATTACACACACCTACCTGATGGAAAAAAGGCGGCTCTCTGCTCGTGAACCGTGACCACCAGCATGTCCCTTGTGGGCACGGCAGTCATTTAGAACAAATATTGCTTCTACAAAACTGTTGTATCCGAGAAGATGCACCTTAGCTGAAAAAAGAAAAAGACAAGAATCACTGTCAAATCTCGAAGGCAGAACACCAACTTCACAATTTCGATGTGATAGCAAGAGAAAAGCTTGTAAACCTTTCAAAATATTGCTGAAGAGAAAGTTGGCAAGCTGCTTTATCTTTTCTGACTCATCAACAAGTGACAAGAGAAATCTAAGAAAAAGAACTCCTCTCCACTTCACATAATCCCTCTGAAAGATTGAAAAAAAATAATAATAATAATAATTATCTGACTGGTTCTTAAATCTTAACCATCAAAATGAAAATGTATGGTGTAAGACCAACATATACCTGCAACAATCTTGAGAGAAGTATAAATGTCTGCCTTCTTACAAGTTCACATGGATCACGAAGGCATTTTGTGATCCTTGGTATATAACTGTTGACTTCAACAAAAGCTATTTAGAAACATATAAAGCAAGGTATAATTCAACTTTAATTCTTCAATCTGAATTACAGTTTTACAGTTCTTACCTATCAACCAAAGAAGTATGACGAATGCAAAAATCTGCCATCACAACTACCAGATTGTTGCGAAGGGCTGCACAATCACTCTTTTCAAGTTCCTATAAAAGTCCTGAAAGATTAGGAACTCAAATGATATCTACACAGAATAAGCAAAGTATTTAAAGAACAAAAAAATAAATTTGCCCGGCTGACATACTAGAGCCAGCACACGCATACATATGCATATTGCAGACGCAAAACTAGCTTAATCACAATGATCTCTGATTTTTTATTCTTTTTTCCAATTTTAAATTTTCATTCAATGCTCTAATCCTTAAGGAGATTTGCAAAGCTGGTCCAATGTGTGAATGTTCCCTGGACCATTTGTCAAGTACAATAACAATAATTTTGAAAATATTGATAAGAGCAAACATAATAAATGCCAAGACCAAGATCAAACCTGCACAAAGAGAGGAATATACTTCTTTGCAATTTTTTCATCTGTAAGGCAAATCTTCCCCAGAGTCAACCATGCTTGAATGTACAAAGAAGGTGCTGTCTGCTTCAGAGAGATAGTAGAGCTTGCTACTTTATTGACTTTTGGATCCGAATTCTCAGATGTGATGATGGTATATAGTAGATCAATGATGCTCCTCATATCAGCAGATGGACAAATAATAACCAAAGACCCAATAGTGTAGACTGCTGTCACTACTTTTGACAAAGACTTGGACATCGTTATGGCTCTCTTGCCCATTTTACTCCCACTAATAGGTGGTGTAAAGAAGCCACCTTTTCTGGTTGTGTCTGACTCCTTGGATATATAATTACCTATAATATTGGAAGCTTCTGAAGCAATCTCATGTACGCATTTTTTAACAAGTGCATCAGCCGCTTCCGGATCTGGAACCTTCCGCTTGCACAATGTTCTGAGTGCTTTTACATGAGCATTAACCTGTCATCAAATAAACCAACTGATTTATAAATAAATAAATAAATAAATAAATAAAACTCCTATGAGATAATAGAGAAGTGGGGAGAGAGGGAAGGGGGAGAACTAGGATATTACATTAATGCATAAACTACCACACAAGACAATTTGCATTTATCTCAAGCTATCCACAAGTTCTTTACCAACTGAGTCTTCCAGAGAAATGTAAACATCAGCTTATTGCAAATCAGAAGGTGAATTAATGGAGCCATGTACTTGCAATTCATCCTTTTAATCAGTCATGCAACCAGGAGTAACCTTTCCTGGAGTTATAATAGCACAGTTTTCTAAGTTCATTAAAATGAAAATTTGAAGACTAGAGTTGATTTAGGTATAATTGAATACATATATGAAAGAGTGAATAAACATCTTGAGCATGTTTATCTCTCTCACACACCAGATAAGTCCAAATTGATCAGTGGCATTCAGTAAGTTTGCATACTTCATCCTTCCAGGAGTTAGCAGGAAGTATGAAAAAAATAAAAGTTTTTAACAACAAATTGCTGAAACCAGATAATGTGTACCTCTGTTGAATGCATGTTGAAATTTTGAATTCTTCTGAGCAAGTCATGAGCTAAGTCTGCACCAACTTCAAAAGGCAGCTCAACGGAAACATTAGAAATAGTCTGTAAAAGAAATACACGATCCCCAGCCCAAGCAACAGAACTGGATTCTATTCCCCCTCCCTCTTCATGTGCATACCCTTGTGGAAGTGGACTCTGAATCTCCCCTCCCACTCCATGCTTGTCAAAGAGCTGCCAATGATGACGGAGAAACTCCCATTCAACTGCTTTTGCAAGGTATGCTGACAACTCTGACAGAAGAAACCAAGAACCTGGTGGGGCTGTCCATTTCTCTATAGGCATGGATTGACTGAGCCAGAGAGACTCAGATGTCCTTATAATACTCTGAAGTGCAGTAGCATATTTGTGCTTCAGTCGATTCTTCTTTCCCAAGTTTGTGCAAATTTTCTTCACCCAAGGTGCCACTTCTCCATTGCAAATCTCCTTCAGAAGTCCTAATTCTCCTTCAGGAAGTACTGAGCCAGTATTGATTTCAGAACCAACTGTAGAAACCCGTTCTAGAACAAGCTCTACAAACAAGTTTTCACATTCTTCTTGAATGCTAGACTCATTATCAGTTATTAAAGCTGGAACGGAATGTAGCCATTCAATAGCCACGCTATTATCCAGGAATGTTCTAAAAGCCTACAAGGTCAATCCAAATAATATGACATCAGTAATTGCATCATTAGCTCAGTTATGCGCACTACTCAAATAGAAGAAATACCAACTCTGAGACATTATTTAGGATAACTTGTCATTTTTCATGGTATGAAAAGACAGTTTGAGGAATATATCAAGCTTATGTTTAATTATATCGGGTTGAAACCATTAGATCTCAGAATCTACTGCACTATCTTTTGCCTCCGAAAAGTGTCGATACTAAAACAATGTTAAAACGAATTTGATTCAAATTTCAAAAATGCATATGTGCTTGTGTTCAAAATATAATCTGAAATTTTTCTACTAAAAATAATCATTCTGAAACTGTTTCTGAACACGAAAACCAAAGTGGATTCGGGTTTCTATTCCAGGTGGTTGGACTGTAAAAGACTTTCTTTGCTTGGAATGAAGGGACGAAGTTAGCATGGTAGTACTGAAATCAAGATAAGTAGCAAAACCTATACAATGTCAGATTGTTTATTTAAGAACAGATAACTTGGAGACCATATAGAAAGCATTACAAATCACAGATACCATATTGTCTAACTTCACACAACATATACAAAGCCATTAGAATTCAAAAATACTGACTGCCACTAGAACAACAGTTTGAAGAACTACTGATGAAGAAAGATATGGAACTTACCACTGAAAGAGCTGAAATTGCAGCTTTGCGAATGCTAACAAGTGGATCAGAACAAGCCATGCCCATAGTCTTGATCAAGGCTCTATCAAAACCACTACCAAGAATAGCCATCAACTTGGTAACCAAAAGAAGTGCAGCTTTCCTTACAGCTACCTTCTCATCCATACACCTTGCCCTCAAAATCTCATTCATCCAACCCTCCTGCCTTTCATTCATTGCATCACCAAACCCCATAACCTCTTTCAACACAGTCTGGCTCCTATCATCACCTGACAAGAAGCCAACCAGCTGTGACAAATTTGACAAAGCACGAGCACGAATCCCAGCCATTGCATCCGAACATCGCTGAATCAAAGCCTCCAAGCATTTCCAACCCAACGAATCCCTAACCCCACTTTCCAAATTCAAACCCATCACATCTCTCAAAGAAGTATTTAGCACCAGAATAAGGTCAACAGCCAAAAGCCTCAACCTAGCCTTCCCTTGAGTCATCTTCACCACATACTCCACAAACCCAACTTGCTCCTCAACCTCCATAACTCTAACAATCTCCATTATAGCCTCGACCGCCAAAGCCCTAGGCTCAGACTTATCCGGCGCCTTGTGGACCAAGTACCACAGGAAATTCACCATTGTTTTCTTCACCCCCTCAAGATTCCTAGACACATTCATCATCTGATTCCCCACAAAACTCAATGCGAATATCCGAACCTGCGATTTATGCTGAATAATCATCGGCGTCAATGACTTGAACACCTCAGCCGCAATATTAGCATGGTCTCCATGCTCCCGCTCAAACACCTTAAGCAAAACCCTGGAGCACAAACCAGTCAATTTGTTAAAACTACCAGAATTGCCGCACACATCAAACCCCATCTCCGGAATCTCCGCCACGGTTTGAACCAGCGACTTCAAGCTATCCGGAAACCGCTCCAAATGAACAAAATCCATCACCAATTCCAATTTCTCAAGCACCGAAAACAAAACCCTAACATCAAACTCTCTCTCTTCACTCTCACAATCCTCGCTGTTCCTCAAACCCTTACCTTTGTCACGCGCCTTTCGCTTCTTGGCGCCACCGGACCCAGAGCCCGGCTCGCCCGGCTCGGCGCGGCGGTGCTTCAGCGAGCGGCGAATCGACTGGAGGAGAGAGAAGAAAGCCATGGGAGTGAAGAGAGTGCAGACGGGGGAATTGGGGGAGAGGAGGAGAGAGAGGTAGAGCTTGGAGGCGGCGAGGGTGAAATGGGCCTGGCCGGAGTCCATGGCGTCGGAGATCGGGCGGACGAGGCTGTTGAGGGAGAGGGACTTGGAGGCGAGCTCGTCGGAGAAGCGGTCCATGGGGTTTTCGGGGTCATTTTCGTCGGCGGCGGCGTCGAGGAGGATTTGGAGATCGGAGAGAGTGGAATCGGAGATGGGTTGGGTTTGGGTGTTGACGGGGTTTTCGAGGTGGCGGAGGTCTTCGAGCTCTGTGACTATTCGGGCTATGGATTTGTCCATTGCTGCATTTGGGGTTTGAGATTTGGTTGTGACTTTTCAGGTGAAGAAGGGCTTCCTCCTCTATCTGGATTTTAAATATTGGGTTTCCCGCTTTTTAGAGTGTTAACTACATTTTCACCCATGGTCTTTGTTCTTATTTCCGAGGTTAAAGGGCTTGCAATGCTATTTGAAATTTGATTTTGTATTGCGTGTAAGGGTATAATGGTAGTTTACATTATGTAATTTTAATTTCTTTTTGTGTTAGATCGCAGCCGCTGTAGTTCTTTTAAAAAAAATTAGTAAATTCTTTTTAACCCACCGTGTGGTTTACATTCTGCAAAAATATTAATGAGATTTACATCTATACGATGCATCGGTATGCAAAGAATTCTACAATACACTGTATCATATCAGATACGGATATGAGTACAGATCAGATATGCCTTATATACGTATGCATATCAGTTTTGACGTTTTGGATGTGTATCAAATACGCGATTGGATACGGTTTGGTATTTCAGTCAAGTTCATCAACTAAACAGTAAATTTGGAATACCTAACCAGAATACGCCGTTCTCTTTCGATCTCTTCTCTGAAGATAGTTCTCTTATCTCGTTCTCGTCCGAGATAAGATGACTCGGAGGAGAGACAATCCTTGAGATTTCAAACAAATCCCCGCCTAGCCTTGCCCATCTCCGCCCAAACCCGCCTAGCGCTGCCCAATTAACCCCGACTAATCCTCTAAAACTCGACAGCCGCCCAAACACACGATTTGCTTGAAATAGGAACGAGCAGCCACCGCCGAGCGCCTAAGCAGCCGCCCAGATCGAATTTTAGAACCTTCATCGTGACGCTTTGCTGCTCGCATACTTTCTATCTGGGTGGTAAATAGTAAAATCACGTGTTAATAAATTACATGTATATATGTATTCTAATTAGGAAAAATGCTCATTTAATACTAACTTTAGTTCCTCATTACCCATTTCAATTAATATCTTTTTTAAGAGCCCATTTGAATATAAGATAACTTATTTTATATCCAAATAAACAAATCTTTACTTAAAGTTTTAACAAACATTATTAATTTATGACTATTTTCCCTCATCCTTTAAAGATGCATAGAGAGAGAAAATGGGAGAGAGAGAGAGAAATTGGCCGCAACCTCACCGGATTCTGGTATTCGGTCGCTGGTCTCCGATCACCGGATTTTTTCACTGGATTCTCGTCGTCGGATTTTTTTCCAATCACTAGTCACTAGAAAAATATATTACAACATAGAAAAACGAAGAAGATAGAATAAGAAAGCAATTCCCAACCAAAAGAAAAATTACTGAACCCCAATAATCTGTCAAAACACAAAAAACAAAGAAAATAAAAGAAGAAGAAGGCAATTCCTAACCAAAACAAAACCAAAAGAAAAATTACAGACCCCAGTAATTTTCTATTGACCTCTGTACTAACCCCAATAATCTGTCAAAACACAGAAAAACAAAAAAATAGAAGAAGAGGCAATTCCCAACCAAAACGAAACCAAAAGAAAAATTACTGACCCCCAGTAATTTTCTATTGACATTTGTACTGACCCCAATAACCTATCAAAACATAAAAAAAAACAAAGAAAATAGAAGAAGAAGGCTGTCACACCCCAATTTTCGAATGACAAATTTTTAAAAATTTGGGCATGATAAAGCTAAAAATCTTAAAATCTCAAACCTGATCAACAACTTCCAAATTAAAAAACAAATGCTGAAATTGTAAACGTCACCAAACTCATCAACCGAGTTAAACATTACATCTCTTTAATTACAACAATTTCAAATGTATAGTAATAAAAAGTCGCTCACAAGAGCTTAAAAACAACCGCCAAGATATACAAAAAGTACATCGCCTAAAACCCAGCTCCTAAGCCAATCAAACGATGAAATCCAAAAACTGAGAAGGGTCATCTGACTGTTCTCGCCCTACCCTAGCTACGCCTCTGGCGGTATTTCGTTGATGACGATAGTATATTTTGGTGTCAATGGTAGTAGCTTTGTTTGATAGAGGTAGTAGTTTTTGTTGCTAGCGGTAGTAGCTTTTGTTGTACATGGTAGTGGATTTCTTTGCTGGTGGTAGTAATTTTTGTTTCTATCGGTAGTAGCTTTCTTTGCTAGCCGTAGTAGCTTTTTTTGCCGGCCATAGTAGCTTTTGCTGCCGGCGGTAGTATCTTTTGTTGTCGGTGATAGTAGCTTTTGTGGTCGGCAGAATCCTCATTGATGGTCGGTCGGAAAATTAGCCAAAGTCAGGCCGAAAAGTTCGCCGGAGGTCGGCCGAAGACTTTTTACATTAGTGACAGTTTTGTAAATATAAGAAAAAAAAAATCTAATTTTTTGGTTAGATGAGAATCTATAATTTTGTTGAACTTTAACATCAAATATAAAACACTATTTAAGCTTGAGTGGACTTATGTGGGTAAAAATATTTATGTGGACCTATGTAAGATAAAATGTCTTAAAGTGAACTTCTTCTATGTAATTAATCCTTGTTTAAAACCCATGAAATTTGTTTTCTACCGTCTTAATATCAAGAATATTTGCCTCCTACCTATACCTACATGTCAAAGAAAGAAAAATATGGAAGCTTATTTATTACCAGCGTTTTCAGTTTATTTATTTTTATTGTATTTGTGTATTTCTTATTTATATTTTACCATAATAATTATAAATGACTTTTATTATAATTAAAATGATATTTAGGACGTTCTTAATTTAGTGAAACTATGAATCACAGATTTGGGCCCGGGTTATTAGCTTGTAATCCCGTGTCAACCAGACCCACACCATCATGGATTAGGAAAACAGGGTTATACTGCGAATCTGAAAGAATAATCAGAGATGGGCTTTTATTGCGAAATTTAAAGAAAAAGGTTGTCCTTTATCGTAATTACACAGCTGCATAATAGAAAGCCAAAACCCTCGCCTATATATATATATATATATAGTTGTCCATGACCACCGAATCCCTCTCGCTCTCTCGTCCTTGCGTCGCCAGCTGTCTCTCTCCTCAAATCCCTAATATTCCCAATTTTGGGGGCGCGATCCGAGAGCTACTGCAATCATGTTGGTTTACCAAGACCTCCTCTCCGGTATGTTCTCTCCTAATTCCCGATTCGCAGTCTTCAATTCAATTAGGGTTTTGGGTGCTGTTGACGTCTAGGTTGTAGACGTATGGGGCAGATAGAATTAGATCTTTGTTTAATTTCCATGCTATGCAATTTTAATATATTTGATCTGTTTCTGCTGTTTTTGTTTCGATTTACTTGATGCATGATTGTGTTTTTATGTGTTCGATATAGTTTTGTAGTGAATTTGTTATCGATTCGGTGAGTTCGGTGGATTGTTTCATGCCGCACATCAGAATTATGTGTCTCGAAATTTTGATATCTCGATTATGATGACGGAACTGTATCTTTGCGGTCAGCTAGTTAATGAATCTTAGGAGCTAGATGAATCTATTTGGCAACTTCTGTTTAGATCGGCTTGAATGTTTAACTTTATCATAATTGAGCTACTGGTATTGACCAAATTTATGCAATTATACCAGGTGATGAGCTTCTCTCGGACTCGTTTCCGTACAAAGAGATCCAGAATGGAGTATTGTGGGAAGTTGATGGAAAGGTATGTAGTCTGACCGCTTCTTCTGATATCGTTCTGCCGAATTTCACTAGTTTGAGGTTTATTGTTTTGTATACAAAGTTGAGTGGAAAAGAAAGAATGCTTAGTGTTTTGTTTGGGTATCTGATGGTAGTTGTGTGTTCTTTTGCGGTAATTTGAATAATAATGGCTGAT
The DNA here is from genome assembly GCA_034370585.1 of Fragaria x ananassa. Lineage (NCBI taxonomy): Eukaryota > Viridiplantae > Streptophyta > Magnoliopsida > Rosales > Rosaceae > Fragaria > Fragaria x ananassa. Next base: position 20,880,125 of record CP139762.1, on the reverse strand, counting down.
GGTGTGATTTGGATGATTTGGCTTGCAGTGGGTTGTTCAAGGAGCAGTTGATGTAGACATTGGTGCAAATCCTTCTGCTGAAGGTGCTGATGCTGATGAGGGTGTTGATGATCAAACTGTTAAGGTGGTTGACATTGTTGACACCTTCAGACTCCAGGTACATGGTGCCCAATGTTACTATCAGTATTTATCTTTATGTTTGAAAAAAGAAGTATTCTTTGATCTGATTTGAAAGATTTTAACAAGTCATTCTATGGTTCTTCCAGGAGCAACCTCCATTTGATAAGAAGCAGTTTGTCACATGGGTTAAGAGGTACATCAAACTGTTGACCCCAAAGCTTGAGGGAGAGCAGCAGGAGACATTTAAGAAGAACATTGAGGGAGCAACCAAGTTTCTGCTTTCCAAGCTCAGTGACCTCCAATTGTAAGTTTTTTTGATTCCTTGATTCTGTGGGTGTATTGTATACTTCAATCAGCTGTTATCTGCCGTAATTATAATCTATTCTGTCAATTTGTCAAGTGTGTGACACGAGAGTTTGTGTTGTTCTGCAGCTTTGTGGGGGAGAGCATGGGTGATGATACATCTTTGGTCTTTGCCTACTACAAAGAGGGTGCCACCGACCCAACCTTTATCTACTTCGCCCATGGTTTGAAGGAGGTCAAGTGCTAAGAAGCGGCACAATTGGCTTTGAGCAAAGTGTGCTTGGTGTAATATTAGTCTATAATGCTTTTTGGATCAGGAGTCTATTTTTGCTTGTTGGTTTCTTTAAGTATGTTCTGAATTGGCATCAAGCCTTGTATCATTGTTGGTTTCCGAATTTTGATATCAAATTTCTAATTTATTGAGTTATACTTTGGTTGAGATATAATAAGGTAGTGATCTAGTTTCAGCAGAGAAGCTTGATTGCTTGGTAATTTCAGCATAATCTAGAATTTGTAGGCATTCAAAATAGTTGTTGAAATCCCTGAAACGCATCATAATTCTAATCTCGGTATCATTCCTTAGAATTCTATGGTGGAAGGGCTTTATTGGCAGCACTGTTTTAGTGTTTTTACAGAAACCATATCTGAGAACATGATGGTCGGTTGTACAGAATCTTGATCTGTCGGGTACTTTGGAATATTACAAGGATTATACTATCTTGTTTGAAATGGTCACCTCTCCCCCTTCTTGCCCTGCTCAATGACTTCTTTTATTAGAACCTCATTAGCTTGTTGAATGTCGTTTTTTTTAATAGACATTAGTAGGTTAGAAGTAGTTTACTCAGTAATTCATAGGAGGTGCGATGTTGATGAAGATAAGGTACCGTCTTCAGTCTAATTGTCAAGTGATGTGCTCGGTGCTGCCGTAAAGTACATGATCGAAATCTGAATCTACGGGCCCTTTGATATATGGTTTAAGTTTCTCTCTTGTTAGATGGGGGCAGGAGCTTTGACAAGGATGAGGAGTTGATGTGGGTTTTTATCGATGAATGAGAGGACCCTTTGAGTTGATCCGCCTCTTCGGAACACTTGCTGTCCCTGGAGCTTGTTTATGCATTGCTTTAGGTAGGCATAGAATGATGAGGCCTAAGGATATGGAATGAAGAACATCAGTGTAGTCCATTTCATATACAGTATGGACTTAGTTTTTGCTTCAGCCATACATGTTCCATTAGCAAGCCGATAGCAAGATAGTTACCGCTGAGTATATTTGTGTGCCTCGTATTAACACCACCAACAAAAATCCAAAACATTACATTAAATTCAACTAGTAATATTGTCCATCCTACACTTATAATTAAAAAAAATTTCCGAGCTTATGAGCCATCTGTGTCATCTGCCAAGAGCCCAAGAACAACTCAAATAGACATCTGTGGCAATGAGAATGAGAAGCCACAGAAGGCCTGAACAAAATAAATACATGGAGTAGTGCCGTTTTGTACATGATAGGAAAGGACATTGACAGAATGATTAGATCAGCTCATCCTACAAAAATTTTGGCCTACAATCAAATTAAATTAAGAAAATTACATCACGAACATTTTGAGTTGTTTGAGAAAAAATATCTCATTGAAACAATATGGGAGGGGCATCATATGAAATGTGCACTTGTGTGACATTTCCAACAGAACCCCAAAATTCAGCTGGACAAAGAAACTTAAGTGTTTGTTTACTGGTGGGTCACTTTCCATTTACGTATATTCATTACCTTGACAATGTAGGTTGAATCCTTTATATCACCTCCATTGTAAAGGGGTCTGTCTACAAGAGCCTCTTCATCAATTCTCAATTCTGCAAAAAAATACCATGGATACCAAAAGGGACGGTGGAGCTGATTATATCTTCACTGTAAATGTTTAACCTTTAATTCAAATCAGAACACCATAAATCTAATCGATATGGGATCTCAACCTCACTTGCTTTAGGGAAAAGCAAGGCTTTTGGCAAAAGAAGTGTACTACAAGAATGATAGCTAAGTTTGGTCCACTGGGGAAATCCACCAGCATTGAGTCATTCCAATTACCACTTTTGAAGGGAGATTAGACAAAGCAATGACCAAATTAGTTGTTGATATGAACTCAAATTATAAAGTATAGTATGGAGCCAAAAGTATGCTTGATGATCACTTTCATTGCCCCCCTTTGTTTAATCCCAAGTAGGCAAAGGGTGAGAATAGACGAATGTGTTCTCTTGTGTGCGTTTTTGGGTTATGACATTTTAGACTATGTTGAGTACAAATCAATCATAACATATATGTATATGATTAAGTATGTGCAATCACTAATCTAGAGACGAGTACTTTCTCAATACAGGAACCACAAAGATTGCCAAACTATCATTCATCTATAGGCAAGAGAAAGAAATTTCAACAAAACTATTCACTTAGCAACAAGCTAAGTCCGATATTAGCAATTAAGAGCAACTAGTGATAAGACATTTTAGTCATATAAAGGCTCAAAACTTAGCATATGAAGGTAAAGTCTGATAAATGAGTGAAGCATGATTAGATTTGCCCCTCAATATCTAGGATGACTTAAACATACTTCTTCTTTTGGCCTATGTAGCAACTTCGTAACAACATCAATATACACAAAGGAAAACATCATTTCCACAAAAATAACTATCGGCAATAACGAGTTCCGAACTAATCTTTGGTCAAAAATCAAACAATGATGCAAGTTAATTTGATGTTTATCTGTTATACCATTATGAACTTTTCCGGAAGTCATATATCATTAGCTAATTTGGTCACATGTTCACAATGTTTATAGTGATTTCATTTCTATAGTTTAGGCTGTTTAGCTCAAAGAGTATCATTTTTAATACCAACCCTGGATCCCTATCCCACTAATTATATTATACCTTGTTCAACCAAAGCATATTTAATCTTTACAAAACAACCAATGCGCAGAAAGGAATCCAATAGATGAAAGAAGTTAGAAGAATGAGATATAGACCTCCCACAAAGTTCCAGCCAGAAGACAACAAGGTTCCTCTTTTTTCTCATTTATTTTTATCCCTCATTTGAGGCTTATGGTATTGTTTAAGCATGGATTAAACACATAATTAACACGTACACCCTTAACTAATCATCCTAATTACGTTCTGCCACCAAATGGCTCCCTTTCTGGGTTTTGTGGAATTACCGTGCTTAATTACTGCCATGCTGATTTTGACATCCCCTAATGCCAAGTATGACCTTCTGGGTTTTTTGATCCCTACCAAAAACCCTGACGAAGGTACATAAATTATAGAGGTTGATGGGTCAATTCGAGTCTTAACTGGGAGTGCAACTGAATGGGGTAAAGTTAAGAATGGTTGGCATGACGACTAATTATGTTGCAGTTCTTGTAAGGGACATATCGGGAAACTTAGCACATGTGGCTGATTATTCTACACTCCTGAGTCATCATTTTCAGAGCCGCAGGTCAGTAATCCCAATGTCCCTCATATGAACTCGAGGATAGATTTTTTTTTTTGGATTAGACGAAAATGGTTTTTAGCTAATGCAGCTTTTTCACCAAAATTTATAACAAACAAATAAATAAAGCAACTTAAGAGAGGAGACACAAGACAGATAAAAAGTTAAACCTACACTTGGAGGCTAGCTAAACGGTGCAGCAGCCTGGGTCGGCTCGACGGCTATACACCACTTAGCAAGTCTAACAATTTTTTTATATTTTCTACGTAATAAATAATCAAAATTTAAAATTTTAAAAAATTTTGTATACCAAATTCAACAGTTTCCCTATTTTAAATATTCAAATATTTATTACAACAACAATCCTCATTTATTATAATATAATAATAAGTTTAAAAATTTAAAAATTTATTTTTTTAGAATAAATAATGTTTTCTTTCTTATTTTTAAGCCTTGAAGAATGTGCAACATTCAATTCTTTTTTCCCTAAATATTTTTAGGAAATCTGTAAATATAGGGAAACAAAGCTTCTCTTTCATCTCTTTCCTTATTTTAGGGAATGAGATAGGAAAGCTGTTGTAGCGGAAAATGACTACAAATTCCTCAAAATAGAGAAAATCATAGAATTTAGAGAATCTGTTGAACTTGCTCTTAGAGAGTTAGGGTAGTCTAAGATGATGCAATATGTGAGTTTAATTGTATGAAGTAGCACTAGCGTCGATTATTAGATTTTGGGCCCTTGAGATGCAAAAGAAATGGGTATTGAAAGAGAATTAAACACACTCACACGTTCTATAGTTTACAATACACTCTTTAACTACTTATCATCGATAATTGTTTTTGATTACGTATTGATGACAATAATGAATGAATATTAGTACCGAGCAAAGTTTTCTTCATCAAGTGTTGGTTTGTTTGATTGGCTTTTAGTTTTGGCCCTTCGGTATCTGAATTCTCAAGTCCACTTCGCTAGGTGGTCAAGGTGGCGGCCACATAATCTAGTGTGGTCGATATAACTATATCAATGTTAAAAGACTGCACTACTTGTTATGTATTGTTATCTTAGTTGTTGTTGATAGAGTATTTCGACTTATATGAGCTTGATTGCTCGATATATTATATATATTTTTACCCGTGAGATTTAAATTTATAACATACTTCACTTTTTATCGACTTACCATAAGTCTTAAAGTAATACTTATTTTTAATTACTTATTTTTTCATTTCATAATGTGATCTTAGATATTGACTTCATCATGTTTCTCGCAAACGAGCGTTAGATTACATATGTTTCTAACTCTTTATAAATAATAACGAACAAAAATTCTTAAGTAAATTCAAAATTTGATTACATAAGGTTATTAAGACTTGATATTTTCTTTTAATTTGTAAAGATAAACAAAGTTTTAACTGGAAACCTCTACAACAACCAAAACTATACTCTAATTTAGTAATCGTATATGCAACAAAATTGGCTTCACGGGAAACATGCTTAAAACTTATTTCTTTAAATTTGGACGCCAAGCTCTAAATGCCTTTAGCAAGAGATCATATTCCTAAAGGGGGAGCACAAACTTGATTGATCGAGTATTATTAGCTTGGCTATCCTTCAACACAAACTTGTCGGCAGTTGTTGCAAAGAGCATGGTAAAGGCCTTCTTGATCTGCATTGCATTTTGCAACTGGAAAAATAGTATAGCCAACATTTCGAGTTGCAGCAAAGATAGGGTAACATTCATGATATAAGATGACAAAACCAGTAGCAACATTCTTGTTATTGATCACTGACCCATCAAAGTTGAGTTTGGCAAACTATCAAGAATGAGGGATTCATCTTATAACACACGAGTGATATGAATGAGCTAAAGTAACAAAAGGGCTAACAATTGATTGAATGGAGGCAGAGAAACATACACAGCCGACTTTGGGAGGAGGTGAATACTCCTGATGATTAGATTATTTCTTGCTTTTCAAATTTTTTTAACAGAGGATGATGTGCTCTATATGTCTTGTTTTTCTTTTGCTATGAAAAGCACATAAGAAAACCAAATCGCAGTAAGTTCGTTTAGTAAAAATTTCAAAATTTACAATCTACCAAAATACCAAATTATAACGACGACATCTCTCTTCTCTCTCTCATTTCACAAAGTTTATTTTATAACCCAAGCAACCATTTCTCTCTCTTCTCTCTTCTATCTACCGTGGAGCCCCTGCCATAATCTCCAATCCCATTTTTCTCAGAAAACCAAAAATCGCAATTAGGGTTTTTTTTGCTTTCCCAGATCTGATCCCAATGCTCATTCTTCTCTGATCGGTTCCGAAAGGCGCGATCTTTGCTGCGTTCTGGGTTTGTTCTTGAAGTTTCAATCGGAAAATGTGAGCGATTGATTGGTTTTTATACATTGCTGGGTGTCTGAAATTTCAGATTTTGATAATCGGGTTTTGATTGGAATTTCCAGATTTTACTTGGGTTGTTGAATCCCATTTTCGTTTGGGGTTGTTTCTTTCATGCTCTGTTCTCAATTTCAAGCTTTCCAAACCTCGTGAGTATATATAAATCAACCCAGATCAGTTTTTTAGTTTTTAATTCTTTTTTGAATTATATTCTGATTGTGTGTGTGGGATTTGAAGCGGTTGTTGAAAATTAGATCTTGAAAATTGGCTCCTCAAAGAAGGTCGCAGCGCCACATGGGTGGGCAGATGCAGCAGAGCAATGCCGCCGCGGCTACTGCTCTGTATGACCACCCTGCCGGCAATGCGGGTCCCACCAACGACGCCGGCGACGCCGTCATGGCCCGCTGGCTCCAGTCTGCTGGTCTCCAGCATCTGGCCTCACCGCTGGCTTCCACCGCCATCGATAACCGGCTACTCCCTAACCTTCTCATGCAGGTATTCATATTCTGTTTACATTTGGAATTACTGGGTTTGAATGCATGAGGAGTAAGCATTGGTTGTTGTTGTTGTAGGGTTACGGAGCGCAATCTGCTGAAGAGAAGCAGAGGCTGTTGAAATTAATGCGGAACCTGAATTTCAACGGGGAGTCGGGTTCAGAGCCCTACACACCTACTGCCCAAACATCTGGAGGGCCTGCATCGGAGGGTTTTCACTCTCCGGACTTCAGGGGAGATTTCGGAGCTGGGCTGTTGGATCTTCATGCAATGGATGATACAGAGCTTCTTTCTGAGGTATGGTTGTTCACATCAATCTTAATGTTCTGTGGTCATCTTAGCTGGAAAGTTCTACATGAATTTGTTTTTATAAAATTAATAACAGAAACCCATCTTATTTATTTCTTGCCTAATGTCTACTCTTAAAGACTAGATATATTATTAATATATGGCATTCAGTCATTACTTATCTCTTGCTGAAATTCACCTACAAGGTCCCGTTTATTTGGTGATATCTCACTAGATGCTCTGGCTATTGTTAGCTATTCCACCGACTCATTCTTAAAATAATATTGTCTGTATCAATGGCCCAAGTTGAATGAGCAAATGTACCTGACTAAGTTCGAGTCTAAGTGTAGATTCCATATATTTATGTCAAACCGGATGTGGGATCCAAGTTAAACAGACGTTTCTTAGGCGATAAGCAGTTAGTAATTGTTAAGTCATAAGACATAAAATAGTTTATGTAAAAACAGAACCTAGTTGAGAGGTCCCTTGGAAATTCGTAGAGTAGTAGATGTCTGTTGGATTCTGAATTTAGTTTATGACCTAAATAATAAAAATCCAAAAGAAGCAGATTTTTTCACGTAAGAAAGTTCTTTCTGTATGAGTAGGCAACGATTAGATTGATATACTTTGTCTCTGGAAATTCATTCTACTGGTAGGTTGTTTCTATTGGACTGCTGGTCAAAATATGTTATTAGTTGTGAATTGGCTTCTAAATTAACTTTATTTTGGACAACTTATTTTTTCTCTCTAGAATATTAGATTCTATAGCTAAGTACGGTTCCATCATATGTTTAGATTTGCTTGTTGACATCAAATATTGTTTTCGTGTAATATACATTATTAGTTTTTTATTTTTATTTTTTATAGTTGCTGGGATGAAGAGGAGTTGGCTTTTTATTTTATTCGGTTATGTTGTGCTAAGTAATTCTGTTTTGGGCACAAATGAAGAACTCTAATTTCTGTTCTTTCTTTTTTCTTGAGTAGTAAGAAATTTCAGACTACCTTATCTGTCCTTTGGATATGTTTCATATCCTTTTTTGTTTTCTCTCTTTGTTAATGAAGTGCTGTGTTGTTTTCATGTTCAGCATGTTATGTCCGAACCGTTTGAGCCATCTCCATTTATGCCTGGTGGTATGAAAGCTTTTGAAGATGAATTGAATTTGACAAGTGGTGGACAGCAAAGTGTGCTACCTGACCAAGATGCATCAGTTCCATTAGTGCAGAATGAGAAGGAGAGCACACGGGAGAATAATGTGGCCAAAATAAAAGTTGTGGTATGTAGTAGTGGCTAAATTATGTTGTTTGATGACTTAGTCCCTTCTTTTTGTATGAATGTTTATGATTATCAATGCATATTACATGTCATGAAGTTTTTTTTGAAGTAGTCTTGTTCTTATGGGCATAATAGGTACGCAAAAGACCTTTAAACAAGAAGGAACTTTCTCGGAAGGAGGATGACATTGTCACTGTGTATGACAAGTCTTATCTGACAGTTCATGAACCTAGAGTGAAGGTTTGTTCTTAGCTCAGCAGATCCTGCTCTAACTTTTTAGCTGAACTGCATCATGGAAGTTGAAGTTGTATCTTTGTCGTGTCATAGGTAGACTTGACTGCATATGTGGAGAAGCATGAGTTCTGTTTTGATGCGGTTCTGGATGAGCATGTTCGCAATGATGAGGTAAGATCTTCTTGGTAGAGATTGGATATCTTTTGCACCTGGGTAGTCTGTTAATCTTGATTTATTGTTCCGTTGATTTTCATATAAAGTCACTCAGGTGAAAATTGTGTGCTTGTTTCCTTTTGATTATTTATTAAAAGAGGTCTGATAACTTGAAATGCTTTCTGTAACAGGTATATTGGGCCACTGTAGAACCAATTATTCCCCTCATTTTTGAGCGAACAAAGGCTACATGTTTTGCTTATGGTCAGACAGGTAGGTGCTGTTTATGAGCTTTACATATAATAGTCTACATTGCGATCAGTTTTTCCTTGTTTAAATTTCACTCTTTTCACCTACAACTATCTGGAAGTCATGAAAATTAATTGTCATTGAATGATAATTTATATATGACCTTGATGTAATATGTACTTAATCCAATATATTTGTTGTTTTACCTGTTGCCTTGTATCTCATGTTCGATAAAGACTAAACACCCATTTTATTATTCAATATTCTAATAAGATTTGAATCAGGTAGTGGCAAGACATTCACGATGCAACCGTTACCTATCAGAGCTGCTGAAGATCTTGTCAGATTGTTGCACCAGCCAGTTTACCGTAACCAGAGATTCAAATTATGGCTAAGCTACTTTGAGATCTATGGTGGAAAGCTCTTTGATCTTCTCAGCGAGAGGAAGTATGTCTCTTGGTCTCATGAATTCTCTTATTCTATGTCTACCATGATTAGATGATTCTATTATTCCTGTCTACTACTATAGCCTGTAGTTTTGTTCTGAAGACTGTGATTTCATTTGTTTGTTAAAGGAAACTTTGTATGAGAGAAGATGGACGGCAACAAGTTTGCATTGTTGGACTGCAAGAGTTTGAGGTGTCAGACGTACAGATTGTTAAAGAATATATTGAGAGGGGGAACGCTACTAGAAGTACTGGGTCAACTGGTGCTAATGAGGAGTCGTCTAGGTCTCATGCGATTTTACAACTTGTGGTTAAAAAGCACACTGAGGTAAAAGATTCCAGGGGCCGGATTAACATTGATGTAAATGAACCCAGAAGTGGGAAGGTTGTGGGAAAGATTTCTTTTATTGATCTTGCTGGTAGTGAAAGAGGTGCTGACACCACTGATAATGACCGACAAACAAGGTAATCTGTTCCCTTTATTAACTGATTTCTAAGTATGTATTGTTTTTGACTTTTCTGCTATTACCTTGGTTATTGAACTTAATTGCGAAGGGATAGGCAGGTAGATGAATCGATTGAACTTCTGGTTCATGCTAGATACACAACGATTGATAAAACTTCTCAGCGTACCTTGTTTTAGCTGTTCGTTTTTCATCATGATTATTCTTTTACTTATATTGGTAGTTTGGTACCATCATACTGAAAATTACAATTTCTCGAATAAATTGCAGAATTGAAGGAGCAGAAATCAACAAGAGCCTTTTGGCTCTAAAGGAATGCATTCGTGCTCTGGACAATGACCAGATCCATATACCTTTTCGGGGAAGCAAACTCACGGAAGTGCTTCGTGACTCTTTCGTCGGAAATTCAAGGACAGTAATGATATCTTGTATATCTCCAAATGCAGGGTCATGCGAGCATACACTGAATACTTTGAGATATGCTGATAGGTATGGTTTATGCTATCGTGAAGCAAATCTCAGTACTTCACTAAAAAATGTCTGATTGGGTCATGCGAGCATACACTTTATATTTGTCTTTTCTGTTACAAACTAAAAAATGACTTTTTAATGAACAGGGTCAAAAGTCTTTCGAAAGGTGGCAATTCTCGGAAGGATCAACCTGCAAATTCATTACCTTCAACTAATAAGGATTTTTCCTCATCATCGTCTACTCTAGCTTCTTCTGGTGTAGAGGATATCCATGAACAACGTCAAGAAGTTAAAATAACCGATACAGGTAGAAGAGTTATAGAAAAAGATAGTTTTTCATATATCCATGAGCAACGCCAAGAAGTTAAACCAACTGATACAGGCAGAAGAGCTGCAGAGAAAGAAAGTATTTCATATATTCCTACTCCTGATTTTGAGAAGCGTCCAGCAAATTCATCGAGTAATCCCATTAGTATTCGAGAAGGAAAAGGGATAACTTCTAGTTCAATAGATAGGGAGAGGTTTGAAGGGAATAATTCTTACAGTGATTCTTACAGTCAGAAGATGTCGTATCATTCTCAAAATTCAGTTGATGCAGAAGAAAAAGTGCAAAAGGTATCACCACCTCGCCGGAAACTAACTAAAGACGAAAAATCAGAAAAGTTGGGCAACTGGCTGAAGAAAGGAGGTGGTTCTGATCTGTCCACCACCAGCTCTATGCAGCAGAATTCTGGTAATTTTAACACAAGCAATGTTGGATCTAGACAGTCTGAGCCTGAAGTTCCTGATGGGAATATCAATGCAATTCTTGAGGTTGGTAAACTATTTGGCTTCATTTATTGTAATTGTGTTGTTATTGTATAATTTTTTGTGCACCCCTTGTTAATTTCTTGGGCCCGTTGGATTTTTTTAGGAAGAAGAGGCCCTAATTGCTGCCCACCGAAAAGAAATTGAGGATACAATGGAAATAGTTCGTGAAGTAAGTAAAAAGTTTCTTCTTTTATGCTGTGATCTCGACTTTGTGGGGCAGATTAAACAAACTGCACAGGCTCACTTTGTAGCCTTAACTGCTCTTATGGGGGTGGAAGTCCTTGATTTGAGTCTGGTTGTACTTGCTAGAAGAGCTAAATCGTTGGCATAAATGCCATTCTATTAAGTATTTGTTACTTTGAATTGACATAAAGGCTTAGCATGAAAAGATGCACCTCAGTTAAATTTTCTCTATGCCTGCCACATTTGCTGTGTTTGCCTGCCTTGTTGTGCTGATGTATATTTTGGTACATATGTTAATCTACTGTTGTCTTTTTGACCAGGAAATGAAACTGTTGGCAGAAGTGGACCGACCAGGGAGCCTCATAGACAACTACGTGACTCAGTTGAGCTTTGTGCTTTCTCGCAAGGCAGCTAGTCTGGTGAGTCTCCAAGCGCGCCTCTCAAGGTTTCAGCATAGACTAAAAGAACAGGAGATTCTAAGTCGGAAAAGAGTACCTCGTTAAGGAAGAGGCAGTCACTCTGTTTCGCTGCTCTAATGGTGGCACCTAAACTTGTAGTTACGTTTAAGGCATGAGCTGTGGGAGAAGATTTGAGGGGTCACTGAGTCCTTCCTGGCTGTTCACAATCCAGACTTCTGCCTTAAAGGACAAGAATGGGGAAATTCATGTCTGTTGCCAATGCCTGTATCTCATTGTAATTCGTTAGATAAGTCGATGTGTTCTTGCTGGGTTTTCATGGGTTGTGGCTTTTGGCTGTTGTGTAATGGTGACTGAAATTTGAAATTTGCAACAATGTATTTCTAGTAAAGAAAAAAAAATGAAATAGAATGTTCATTACTCAGTTATCATGACTATCTTTTCATTTTCGTTTTTGCAATGTCCCTTTATGGGGCGCCTTAAGCGCTATGGTAATATTTCCAAGGGTGATGGTTTCATGACAAGTCTTTCACAAATTTAGGCCAATGAAAGACGCGTTGTATCAGGTTAAGCAACTGAAATCAAAGGTGGATTGAACTCATTGAAGTGTCATCTTCGCTCAATCGAGTTATTTATATGTTCTATCGTCTTTCACAAATCTATTTGGTTTTGGTACTTGGATTCTGATTTCTGATATAAACTTGGACTTCGCATTCTCTCCCTCTGCCTCTCTTCAACAGATGCAAGCTCTCTCTCACACTACTACATCCATACTGCAAAGCTAACGGGAGTGCGAAATGGTTCCCAATCTTTTTTCACTCCTGATTTTTTTTTTTTTTTTGTAGTAAGCTAACCAACCTTTGGTGAAGGTCAGATTCTCTTGTGCCTTTGCTTCTGGGAGAGTTCAATTGTTTAAGCCTTAAGTTTTCAGGGTTAGCATATTTCCTTGCCTTTGCCTTCTTAAATAGACTTTGGTGGCGTGGCTGAGTAATCCTGAAGGTCAAATTCTCTTGTGCCTTTGCTTCTGGGAGAGACCGGAGAGCTCAATTAGTTTTCAGGATTGGCACATTTCCTTGGATTTCCCTTCTTAAATAGAGGTGCTTTGAAGGAGAATACTGTGGCAAAAATTGGTGGTGTAAAAACTTGTTATTTGTGTCAAGTAACTCAATTTAGAGGACCAATGGAATTTTAACACAGATTGACAACATCAAGATAAAATGTTCAAATCTTAAAACCTTTTTTTATAGAATAGGCATTCCCTCAAAAACCTTGCGTTACATTGTTAGATCAAATCCAACACTTTACAAGTGACAAGATACAATTCCAAACACTTGCAACTCGGGACACTGACACATCATGGCTCGCGCACTCGTATACCTAGGCTATATGCAATTTGCTTTGTACTCTACTAACAATGTCTTGACAGCAATCACCTCCACAAGGACAAATCTCAAAATCATGCAAACAAACGCTGAAGCTCCCATGTTAGCGGCATCAACATTGTGAAGAAGGATGCAGGCATCCGTCATTAACCTATTTGACAATGAACCTCCTTGACAAATCAGTCAGCTCTTAATTGTAGAACCTCCTTGGCTGTCCTCAATCGAAAATATGGCATGTGTTTCTGCAAGTACAAGAGTAGAAAGATAAATCATACTAAATGAGATTTGAGAATATAATACGGCTCGTCAATATAAGTTAAGGAAACAAAGACAGTGTTTTCGCCCTAAGAAAACGGTCAACAGGTAATCAGCCATTAGTAATGTTTAAGAGCTAGTGCAGGAAAATACATGAATACTACCAAAACAAGATAGACATTTTATGCGAGAGAGAAAAGCATATTTACGTGTGCCTTACCTGGTGGAAACACAGATCCAAGCCCCTGCTGTAAAAGTCGGCATACTTGATCATAAATACGCCACAATCAAACCTGTTAAAATCATGAAAAATATTTCATCAAGCAGAAGTCTCTTTTGCTCAATTATCAACTTCACAAAGAATTTAGGCATTAAGTTTCAAAAGGATGCCTACCCATTCTCCTGCTCGGGAAGGTCCTCGACACATTCAAATTTCCAAGAACTCACATCAATGTCTTTCCCACTCTTGTCCTTCACTTCATCAACGTAGTATTTAGCCTGCCAAGCGTAAACAGTCAACATCAATCTTACTACGTTATGAGCTAAACTTTAACCATTTGGAACTCCATATCAAAATACTATTTCTTTGGAATTAGAAAAAAAAACAAGGAGACATAAAGGGTTCTTATGTACAGGTTCAAACTGTTCACAATCTTGCTAAATGAGTCCCCTAACAAACTGTCAAACTAAGTAAACAAATGAACATGAACAACAAGGAAGAAATTCTGATTACGAAAGCATTAAATTTGATCTTGATAAGGTTATCAAAAATGAGGAGTCAAAGGGACGGTCATCATGTAATTCATACATAGAGAAAATCCTGACAAGGATATACTTTGTTTCAGTAAGAAATCAAGTGGTCAATTAATCTACTTTCCTAGACAGCACAAAGACAAAGTTTTTATGCTTTAATCAGTTTCATTGTCCTATGTAAAGATTCATATGCAATGCGGAGTCATGTCTTCCCAAAGTCTACATGCAGGGCATTGACATAAAAGTTTATCTTTTATATTCGCAAACTCAGTCAATATTGGAGTCGTGGAAGTGAAAAATACCAACACAGATAAGCAACAATGACATCCACACACCCACACCCACACCCACCAAAAAGCTGTCAAGGACTCAATAATCACACCAAAAGCCAGACAAAAGCTTCAATGCATACCAATAGTTGCATCACTTTTGTATCACGCCCTCTGAGCGAATCCAGATACTGGAACTTCTGATCTGCTTTGTTGATCACAGCCAAGCACCAATGTATTTCTTTGTGAATGGGGACGAATATCTGCAAGAAACCACTTCAGACATAAACGGGACACTCAACTTGAATATATGGACAAGGAAGAGGGTCTAAAATGGATATACTTTGTCACAGTCAATGAGGCTGTATCCCAGCTTTCTTTGGGTAGTCCATCTTCTGACAGCTTTATAATCATAGCCACTTCTCCCACCTATTAACTGCATCATACAATCCAGTGAAAAGTTATTCAGTACACATCACTATCCAATCACTACCAATAAAACCAATTTGATATATAAACAGGAGAATGAATCAAGTAACAAATGAACTTACAGAAACTAATTATAAACACATGACAAAGAGGCAGAGTGCAAATCACAAACCTTTTTGTAGAAAAATGTGTTGAAAAAATGACATTTCAAGAACTTCTTTGGATCTCTCTTTTCCCTCTCCTTCAGCAACTCAAGGTAGACGTTTATGACCTAGAAAGCAGAGAATGCACACCATTAAATTAAATAACCAGATTAGCTTGCCAATAAAGTCCACTACATCAAAACCAAGACTAACGAAGAAAGAAACTTTTTTGACATAATCAATAACAGTTCGTAAGACTGTAACCTAAACAATCACCTCATCATTCAACCATGCACATGGTCTAAGGCACTGCAAAAGTTCCCCAGTAATTTGTATGTTTGAGTTCTCATGAGTTACAAGGATCTTCCTCCTGCATTAAGTAATAAACAGACACTTACAGTTACATACACACCACTCGTAACAAGAAACCACATATACACTGATTCATACCGATTCGCAGGAGAAAATGCTCGATCCACCACAGCCTTTTCCTCCTCATTGAGAGGGATAAAAGGTTCGAGAGGCGCCTCCTGATACAATCACACATTATCAAATCAAAACCCACATACAATCTTCAAACCACAAAAACTTTACTGAACACAAAAAAAACAGAAACTCACCTCCACTGGTTTCTTCTTCGGTCGCAAAGACTCAAACAGGGCCCTCTTACTCTCAGTAACCTGAATCTCAAACCCCAACTGTTTCAATTTCGGCGCCCTCTGCCTCTCTAACTCCTCAATCATCTTCTTATACCTCGGCAAATCCTCGGGATCAAGGGACAGCAACTCCCTCATCTTCTCCGCACTCTCCTCCACTCTCAAACTCGAACCATTCATCGTCAATGTAGTAAAATCCGAAGCCACAGAAGAAGCCGACGGCTGCTGCTTCGCCACCGCCGTCTTCCTCTCCACTTCCTGCACTTCCGGCTCATCATCTTCCCCTAAATCCACCACCTCCTCAATGCTCGAATCGTCCGAAACCCGATTCTGTTGCTCATCCTCTTCCTCATCCAATCGAATCACCTCCTTCTCCATCTCCTTATTCCGGCTCAGAATCGTAGCCAGCGCCTCCTTTTTCGCATTGTTATAACGGCTCAACAGATTCCGGTCCAAAACATTGCCCATGGCTTCGTCGTCGCCGGAATAATGCTCCTCCGGTGCATAAACCACTCGGCTCAAGGAAGACCTGAACTTTCCGGGACACGGCGCGAGAATTCGCCGCAACGGTTGCGCTGCCGGGTAGCGGGAGACTCTGGCGACTGCGCTGTTGGAAACGGGTCGGGTCGGAGTTTGGGTCGGCGGAGAGGAGGAGGAGGAGGAGAATAACCTGGGTCGCTTTGAAATGCGGGAATTGGGGGAAAAGGGAGAAGGTTGGGTGCAATTCGAGCTCAGACACTCGTCTATGCGTTTGCGATTTCTGGCTAGGGAACTCGAAAACCCTAGAAATTGCGAGTCTCATCTGCCGGTGGGGTTTGGATGAGTTTGATCGGAGGAAGCTAAATCCTAAATGTGACGCGAATTGGGGGAAGAACCAAACCCAGTATAATATTGTAACGCTCTTATGCATGAGTGAGATTACAACTTTGACCTCAGTTCATTGAAGTTTGCTTTCCCTAGTCTTTATGTTTTGGGCTTGAAGTTTTGGTGCTTTTCGTAATTTGCTGTGAGTACAGTTCATGAAGAACATGATCAATTTGTTGTTCTTTGTTTCTAGCAAACATGATCAATTGTGTCCTTCTAGTTGTGGATCATGTCCATAAAGAGATGTTACAGGGATCAAAAGGTGTGGGATTGAGCAAAACTAATTTCACATTTATAACAGGAAATATGATATACATGATGTTAATGCAATGTCGTACATTTGTTTTCTCTGTAGAAAGTGTACGTAAGATAGATCATATACATGAACGGTGTTTTAGAATTTAGAAACATGTTTAGATAGCCACCTCATTTAATTGAACACCCAAAAAATATCATGCTAGGAATTAAACGACCGTAAACTCTAACCAGTTAAATAATGATCAAATCTAAAAGATTATCTATATTGTATTTTAAGATCAAATACGTAAAATTAATATTAGTTCGAAATTACTCATCATGTGTTTCTATAAAATTTCCACTTCGCCTATTTAGATTTTACTCTTTTGCATATCACAAGATTGATGTGTGTTCTACTGACATTCTAACCACATGAAGATAGTTTTTCTTTTTGTGTGAATACCAAGCATATAAAATCCTGCTAGAAGTAACTTATCAGATCAACAAAACATGTGTAAATTACCTGCAATCACTGTGCCTATGACTTGTTTGGAGTTGTTGATAAGATTCAACATCTCGAAGAGGTTCATGAAGACTCGACCTTCGCAAAAGCACTCGAGAGCTTTAGGCTGTGTTTAGATTTGTAGTGTGTTCTCTTAATGCGGTTATTCAATAGCATTAGAAGAACACATTACAATCAAGCATATCTTAAAGTTTGGGTGATTGGATTATGATGATTTTGTTGCGAAACAAATGTCGAAACATTTCAGTAAGCTGAGTTACCATTACTTGTTATACGGTGAGAAATTTCGATAGTCTCTATACTCGACATTTTTCATGAATTTAGTTGCCTCTACTATTTTCATATCACAGTTCTTCTCTTGTTGTTGACATCAAGATTGTCCCAGAGAAAAAGGTCGTATACTTGTTATTGACATCTTTAAAATCTCCTTCCACTTGAATCTTCTTAAGACCATCACTAGAGTTCCCATCACTAGAGTTCATGACACACCTAAGCAAATACATACATAACTTGTTTACTCGAACATTATGAAACTAATACAGAGGTAATGTTCCTTCCGTCTATATGATGTTAATTTACAGAACTACATTTACTACACGAAAAGCCTATTTGGTGATAACTGTGCATATAGAGCATAATAGCAAACCAAAACTATTCAAGGCCATAAAGGGCCATCCATCTCCCAGTGTAGTGAAGCCGAGTTATTTAGCTAGGACTGAAACACAAAAATAAAAAGGTATCAGTACAAAACTCACCTTGCAAGGAGATAGTTTAAATCTCATTCCGGATGATTTTTCTAATGAAATACCTACTTAATTTTCATAAAAGCTGCACCACTGCAGCCACTCTTAAGGCCCCATTTTGGAGAAGATCGGCGAGCTCATCAAATAACAGAGCTGTTCGCCAGCCCCAGCCCTTTGGAGCTTTTGGTAAAAGTGTGCCTGTTTGCTTGAAGCTTCCAAACACCATGACTTCCCTCTTCGATGGACATATTAGCTGCATTATATGTTACAGAGGCCAAAAGAAGAACAGTCAGTATATACTATAGTCCGGCATAACAAGAACAGGTATGAGACCGACAATCATTTTGTTCACTACGAGATATTACCTGGTAGCGGGCAGTAACCTTTTCACGAGAATCGACATACATCTGCACCTGTTTTGGCACACCATTAAAAACCTCAATCAACAACTTTATATAATCAGATATTGAATGTCAAATAAACATATATAATAGATTGACACTTTATAATAGCCAGCAATTTCCTTGGTGGCTCCTCTCAAAGTCCTATTTATTTGCCAGTGATATACAGAAGTAGATTGATCATGATTGTAATGTGAGAAGAATACAATCTACTTCTTTGCCAGTAATGCACATATAAGTAGATAGGAAGCATCACTCATCTCTCTAATTAACCCATATGATAAAACAATCAAGACTAAGCTAACCTTTCTATACGGATCAGTAATCTCAGCTTTACGTCGGTGGATAAATAATCCTGAAACAACATATTATATGGACTTCATTCAGCTCACTTAAGCAAATTTATTCATATAAAACTTGGACAGGTGAGCAAAAAATGCTGCGGATGTATATCAATGCTTAGAACAGTACCAAGTGTTCGGCGTCCTTGAGGGTCCTCGTCATTAAAAGCCTGAACACTAATCTATAAATTTGAACAACAAATCCAATCTCTCTTAGATCATGAAAAATGAGATTTAAAAAGAGTCATAACATAGTAGATCTTAACCAGCTCATAGCGAAAGACAAATGTTTGTATACACACACCTTCCATAAAGAACCAGCATAAAAGACTTCTGATGAGTGCTTGACTTGGCCATCACTGAGTCTGTGTACATCCTCAAATTGCACCCTGCAGAACATGGGAGCAAGAAGTGAAGTGACAAGGTAGGGTAGAGGCATAAAGAGGGATTGTTTTTGAGTAGTAGGATGGATAATATTACATGATGACTGATCATACTTAGGAATTGAGCACACACTGCCATTACACACACAATCCAATCCTAAGCATAATGAATACAACAAGCTATCTGAGCTAGGAGATTATATGAAAGCAACCTAGACACCCAAAAGAATTTATATTCCAATGTTCAAGAGTGAAGATCTGGCATGGGTCACCTAAGCAAGAATATTGTATCTGCAGAAACTGTAACACAAATAGAAAGGAGCACATACCCAAAGCGGAACGGAGGGAAGTGACTTAAGGGTGTTTTCATATCCAATGAAATGGAGGAACTGTTTGCATTCTCCCACTCAATTCCAAGTGCTTGGTCTGATGGCTCTACCATCTGCACAGGTGGACCACTAGAACTTGGCACTGACATGGAGGTTCCAGGCATTCGGCTTTGCATATCCATCTCATAGCCCGTCTCTGTCTGCTCTACATGAGCATTACCTGCACTGTTACCTCCTTGGCTTAGCCCAACCAAAGCTGTCAATCCATCTCCTGACAGCTCTGCATTGTGATCAGCTCTAGCCTCTGAGTCATCATTGGCAACAGACTGCTGGCCGTTTCTGTTGCCCATGCCAAATGGCACACGAGAAAAGACAAACCGAGTTGGAGGCCAAGTGGCTGTTGGGACAAATGTGGTTCCACGTCCAATACCTGCAAGACCATCAATAGGACCCCTGACATGCACACGTACAGGCCTGAAGAGGCCATTTCCTTCACCTGAAGCAGACTCGGCGACATATATACCGGAAGAGTTACTCTGATTATGCTCTTGCATATAGTACCCGGTGGTACCTCCGTGTGGGAAAGAAAATTGCTGTCTGCAACTGCATGCTACGCTTGTAAGACAGCAACTTTTGCATGTATCAGTGCCAATTTCTTGAACTCTCTGGCTCAATAGCATCTATATGATAACATACCAACTATAAGTAATCAAGGAAGTAATAGGTATTATACTACTGGACAAATAAGTAATCCAATCACGTGAAAAGCATGCAAAAACCTAACAAACAAGATGTTTGAATGTGGTGATGGCCAGAGAGTCCTTGGGCCTACTCTGCAGGTCCATTAGACATTATATTTGCTGAAGTGACTTCTAAGCACAATAGTTTATATAAGAGTTTGAATGGCCTACGAGACTAGGCAATATGAATACGAGGTGAGGAATATTGAAAATACGTAACTAAAGCTGCTTTATGAAATAGATTGACACCGAGCCATTTCTAGTGCAAAGTGAACAAAAGAAAGTACGACCTCTTTTCATTAGCATATTTTTTCTATAGCAATAAGCAAAACAAAAGTAAACAAAGTGAGCAGAAATATACCTGCAGCCAAAGACTATCATTCACAGCTTTGCAAGGGAAACCCATTTCCTCAAGTTGCTTTCTTACATTCAATAGTGCCTCAAAAGACATGTTGCAGTATAGAAGAGAACCTCCTTCAAATATATTTACAAATGCATCATACTCCTCCCCACCAACCCCAAAGTCACGTTTACCGTAACCTTTGAGCTGTCTTCTGCCTACAACCCTGCCACCCCATGAAAGAGGAGGCATGCCACATCTTCCCCAATCATTTGGCATTAGCTCACTACTTGAAGAGTTCATTGACGAGTATTGCCTTGACTGGTCCCTGCCAAGCCAATTATTGTTATTCAAATGGTAGCACGACCCTTCATCAGATGGCCCCTCCATAGCTCCTCCATTTTCCCCCAATCTACTTACTCCAATACCAATAGGCACTTCCGCATAACATGATGTTCTCATTCCATCCATGTCAGAAAATGTATTAAATGATGAAGGACCTCCCATGCTGCAGTTGTATCCTGGCTCGAAATTTGACCGAGGGTAACCAACTTGTTGCACTTGCTGTTTGGCATTTGAACTTCCCGTTTGGAAGTCAACTACACAGTCTGCAAGCTCTATCACAAGGTTACGAGCTGTATTATGTCCCTCTAAATTATCTTTTAGAGTTAAGCGCCCCAATTCAGACTCCAACCTTTTACTAGTGAAGCTGTCAGTCAGATTCTTTCCCTTTGCTTTAGAGGAATCTATATGAGCATCCGTCCCTGTCTCCGAACTGGAACTTCCATGATCATAGTCTTCCTGTTTGCATTGAGCACCCTTTGAAAGAAATGTGCACAGCGCCAGTTCAAACCTTTTCATGAAAAAGAAAACATATAAATTTTAATAGGAATTCAAGCTGTGAACAATTAAATCCGGTTCAAAACCATCAATGCTCCCTACCGTTTCTCTTCACTGGGTACCCAGAGCTCGTCAGAGGTGAGCAATGCAAGCAATGTTTGAGAAGAAAGTCTTGGAAGCACCTGTCCATGATAGGAAATACAAATGCAGAGCATTAGTATGCATGAAGACACTCATACATACATTAACCCATAGGAAAACAACAATAACTAACAACATGAATCACATAAAGAGCAAACTGAGAGAACATAAACCATATCTCTCTAAGCATGAGGAAAATGATAAATATGCTTATGAAATGAAGAGAATGAGTTTCCCAGTATTCTCAATTGTCCTTCTCTCTCTCATTTTTTTTTTATAATTTTTTTTGTGTGCGATCTTTCTCTCAACTTTGCCCAAATTATTGCATTAAAACTGAAGAAAACATGAAAAAGAGAAGCAGACGACTACTAATACCCACAAGATACAACAATGCAGAAATGTTCTTTTACCTCTTTCAACTCCATGGCACCGCTTTGACAAAGGTACCCCCAGCAAGCATTTCTTACTCGTTCTCCATGTATGCCATAATCTTGCCCCTCCGCAAACACCTGAAAGCATCAGGAAACTCACTGTTAACATAACAGAGATACATGCTGTGTATCTCAATCACACAGACTGGCAGCACAAGAATTTTCAAAACCTGATATGCTAAGAAGTTCGAAGTCCACAGTTCCGATATAATAAAGTCAGTGCATATTGCACACAAATCCTGCATCCAAAATACAAACCAATCACACACAAGTCCAGGCATCACAACTCATCAGGAAGCGCAGTCGTAACGATAATGTGATACCTGAAGATCAAGAAAAGAAGCAGCAGCAAGTACACGAAACGCATTGGTGTCACTCAGCTTGGGGTGGTGGCCATACAAGTAAGCCAGAGCTGTCGTGATCGCCTCGGCATTGATATTCTTGTCATCCACGTGCAATGTCACGACCGGAGCATTGGCTTCTTTCCAAGGTCCATGAAGCATATTCCTATCAGTAATTCAACAAAAACAAAACTAACATTCTGATACTATTTTCAAAACAAAACAGAGCCAAAATCACAGAAACCAGTGACGGAAAGGGCATTTAGGTAAATTGAGACCTGAAGTAGGGGCTGCGGGAGAGGATGAGGCGGTGGAGGTGGTAGGTGGAGCCCAAGGCGAGGACGAGGACGTCGGAGAAGGCGCCGGAGTTGAAGCCGTCGGTCTGGATGTGGTCGCAGAGGGAGGCGAGGTTGCAGTCGAGAGCGCGGAGCTCGCCGCTGCTCCGGTCGTTGTCCGAGTGCTGCTGTTGCGAGGGCTGTATCGTCATTTTCATCTGCGGCCCGAAGCACCGCGTCGCCACCGCCGCGTTGCTGGTGCTGCTGCTAGGGTATTTCGGTTCCATTTTTGCCCCTCAATCGGAGATTATATGAGTTTCATGAGAGAGAGTGTGATACTAGTGAGTGATGATGGTGAAGATCAGGGAAGCCGTTTCTGTTTCTTCTTCCGGACCAGTAGGTAAAACCAGAACAAAACCACCTCTCCGGAAACTGGATCCGGGCCTGGGTTTAACCCGACCGACCCGAATTTTTATTAATCCGCGTAGGCGATACGACGCCGTTTCGAGCCTGCTTTCAAAGTTGAAAGTCGTCATCGTCTTTGTTCTTGGAAACTAGAGGAACTCTATCACTCTCATCAGACTGGTTAAACCCTAAACCCCCAAATTACCTTTCGCCTCAGGATTGTCTGGTATGTGAAATTTTCAAGTCCTTAACCATTCTTCTCAGACTTTTGTATAGCTGGGATATAGTTTTAGAAATTGAAATGATTAGAATTTCGTGTTTTTTGGAATTAAAGTATGGTTTTTTTTTTTCCCACAATTTCTCATGAAATAGGAAGAGGAAATGACTGGAGGTTAATTGGGTATGAATTATAAATGTCCATCAGTTTGAATTTTGTTTTTGATTTTTGAAATGGTGCATTTGCCATTGCAGTGCTTTTGTAGTTTGTATTGTATTCATGGTTTGCCTTTTTCTTTTGGTTTTAGTGTTTATTGTTTGTGTCTAAAGGTGTATAAACAAGTTAAAGGGAGTGGCTTGCTGTGTGTTACTTAAGTAGCTTTCCTCTGACATGGCTAATTTGTGTTGATTCTCAATGTAGATTTGGAAGCAAAGGGAGCATTGTATCATATTTGGGGATGAATTAGTGAAGATGCTCCTAAGAAAGCAAGGTAACTTTGACGTGTTGGGATGCTTTATGTTCTGTTTAGTAAGATCTCAAGTTTCTTTGTGTTTTGATGGTCTTCGTTTTTCTGATTCTGGTGACATGTATAACACATTTCTTTTATGCAGGAATACGTCATTTAGACGGATTCTGTAGCGTTTACAATTTTTCCAAGAGGTTTTCATCCTCGCCGAATGGGACTTCTTCTGGAGTTGATGGGAAAGTTGGTTCCTCAGTCGGTGGGGTTAATCGTGATAATTCTGGGAAAGTGGAGGGTGTGAGACAAGTAGTTGATGGTGTGTGCCAAGTCCTGGAGGGTGGTCCTTGGGGACCTGCCCTTGAGAATGCTCTGTCTGCACTTGACGAAAAACCTCAACCAGAATTAGTTATTGGAGTCTTAAGGAGGCTGAAAGATGTCGGTCAAGCAATTAATTATTTCCGCTGGTGTGAGAAACAAACAGATCAAGCACACTGTCCAGAAGTGTACAACTCACTTCTCCTGGTCATGGCCAGGAGTAGGAATTTTAAGAGCTTGGATCAAGTTCTGGAAGAAATGAGTATTGCCGGAATTGGTCCATCAAATAATGCATGTATAGAGTTAGTTTCAAGCTGTGTCAGGTCACAGAAACTGAGAGAAGCTTTTGATCTACTGCAAACCATGAGGAAGTTCAAATTCCGCCCGGCATTTTCAGCCTATACAACTCTGATTGGAGCTCTGTCGACAATTCCTGAATCTGATCTAATGCTGAAGCTCTTTCATCAAATGCAGGAGCTAGGCTATGAAGTTACTGTGCATTTATTTACAACTCTTATTCGTGTCTTTGCCAAGGAAGGCCGAGTTGACGCTGCCCTCTCCTTGTTGGATGAGATGAAGAGCAACTCTTGTAATGCAGACATTGTTCTTTATAATGTTTGCATAGACTGCTTTGGCAAGGTGGGTAAGGTGGATATGGCCTGGAAATTTTTTCATGAAATGAGAATGAATGGTTTGATGCCTGATGATGTGACATATACGAGCATGATAGGTGTGCTCTGCAAAGCTGAGAAACTAAATGAGGCTGTAGAGCTGTTTGAGGAGATGGATGCCAACAGGAAAGTACCTTGTGTGTATGCTTATAACACCATGATCATGGGTTATGGGTCTGTTGGAAAGTTTGATGAAGCATACAGCTTATTTGAGAGGCAAAAAAAGAAGGGGAGCATTCCGAGTGTAATTGCGTATAATTGTGTTCTCACTTGCCTAGGGAAGAAGGGGAGATCTGAAGAAGCGTTGAGGGTTTTTAATGAGATGAAGACAGATGCAGCACCCAATATTTCAACATATAACATTTTAGTAGACATGCTTTGCAGGGCAGGTAATGTTGAGGCCGCTCTGCGGGTTCAGGATGATATGAAGGAAGCTGGCTTATATCCTAATGTGATGACTGCAAACATAATGATTGACCGACTCTGTAAAGCACAGAAACTTGATGAAGCATGTTCTATATTTGAAGGAATGGATCATAAAGTTTTCATGCCAGATGCAGTGACATTTTGTTCTCTTATAGATGGCTTGGGAAGACGTGGAAGAGTGAATGATGCTTATAGACTTTATGAGAAGATGCTAGATTCTGATCAGATTCCAACTGCTATAGCTTACACATCCCTCATCAGGAACTTCTTCAAGTGTGGGAGGAAGGAGGATGGTCACAAAATATACAAAGAAATGGTGCGTAGGGGCTGCTCTCCCGACCTGATGCTCCTTAATACCTACATGGATTGTGTTTTCAAGGCTGGTGAAACGGAGAAAGGTAGATCTGTATTTGAGGAGATTAAGGCTAGAGGATTCATTCCTGATGTGAGGAGCTATTCAATCTTAATTCATGGCCTTGTCAAAGCGGGTTTTGCAAATGAAACCTATAAATTATTTCATGCGATGAAAGAACAAGGTTGTGAATTGGACACTCGAGCTTACAATGCCATCATTGATGGATTCTGCAAATGTGGAAAGGTGAATAAAGCATATCAGCTTCTGGAGGAAATGAAAAGTAAGGGTCAGCAACCCACTGTTGTAACTTATGGTTCTGTGATTGATGGGCTTGCCAAGATTGATAGACTTGATGAAGCGTACATGCTTTTTGAAGAAGCAAAGTCGAAAGGAATAGAATTGAATGTTGTTGTTTATACTAGTCTTGTCGATGGGTTTGGGAAGGTGGGGAGAATTGATGAAGCATATCTAATCATGGAAGAGTTGATGCAAAAAGGTTTGTCACCTAACGTGTATACCTATAATTGCTTGCTCGATGCACTTGTTAAAGCTGGTGAAATTGATGAAGCAATTGTATCCTTTCAATCTATGAAAAATATGAACTGTACACCCAACTGTTATACTTATAATATTCTCATAAACGGTCTTTGTCGAGTTAGAAAATTCAACAAGGCTTTTGTGTACTGGCAAGAAATGAAGAAACAGGGAATAGATCCCAACGCAGTCACCTACGCTACCATGATCTCTGGACTTGCAAACGCTGGGAACATAAGGGATGCTACTGGGCTTTTTGAGAGGTTTAAGGCTAGTGGTGGTATTCCAGATTCTGTTTGTTATAATGCTATGATAGAAGGTTTAAGCAGTGGAGATAAGGCAATGGAAGCATATGCACTTTTTGAGGAAACCCGGCTGAAAGGCTGTACTATTAATACCAAGACATGTGTTGTTCTATTGGATGCGCTGCACAAAGCTGAATGCCTTGAACAAGCAGCAATAGTGGGTGCTGTACTGAGGGAAACTGCAAAGTCTCAGCATTCATCAAGATCATGGTGACATTGGATATTCTGCAATTTACTGGAGTGGGGTCACTAGTTGTGTCTCACTTGGTGGTAAAAAGGGTCTTCTCCTTCATGCTGATTGGCAGATACTAGGAAATGAAAGATATCTTGTCTGAAGTCTTCATTCCATCAACTCCAAAGCAGATTGGAGCGACTCCCTGCAAAGGTAACTCCTTTTGGATTTAGAATGGCGTTGTCGAAATCATATAACTGCGGTATAATTTACTTTCGGGGATATCATCATGTCATTCCTTGAATTATAGTTGATGACAAAGCTCTTAGTAGATGAATGTTCCAGTCGTGTGTAACCTTTATAACTGTAGGATACTGTGTGTCAAGTGTATGTTTGATCAATGATTGATGTCTATTGGTACAGGCACACAGTAAGTTGTTTTTTTTTTTTTCATTCGATCCACCATTCAAGACCAGGCTGATCAAACCTATCCCTTTTTTGTTCGATTCATAAAGTGACCCATAGTATCAGTAAAAGCGGTCTGGCATTGGTCTGGTAGATATATTTTTATTTTTTCAACTGGTAATAATTTCTCAAGAAACCTATGTGGTCTCTAGTGTTGATATTGTATCGGGAGTTCTGATATGATGGCTTTCCTTATTTTCTCAAGATCCCCCGATACGTGTATTGACCAAACACTGGTGAATGCAGGTAGACTTTCAGTTGCTGGATTCAAGGAATCTGAGTATTGACAGTAAGAACTGCAGTTGCAGATAACAGCTGCAACCCTTATTTCATGGACATGAGTTTCTGTCAAGAAGACGAGAACCAGTGGTGCTTGATTTCAGAGCCTTTCTAATAATTCTGGATATTAACTTGAGAATAGCTGGTAGCAACATGAAGTGCTCTGAAGCAACTGTAAATGTAGAACTTCCTCCCAACCATGCAGGACATATATATATATATATATATATATATATATATATATATATATATATATTCTTAACTATCTTTTTGTAATCTTTAGCATGGATAAGTCACAAGTGATATGCTCATCTGCAAAGCCAGTTTCCTTTCTCATTACCATGAACAATAATCTTCAGTATCATCACACTAGTATTCCATATACAGCTGTTGAACCGAAGTCTTTAATCTGCAACCGTGCGCGACTCAGTTACATTTTTCTCTTTTCCCGTGGAAAGGGTTTCGTCTCCCCAAACAGATACTCTCCAGAAATTTCAATTGGATACATACCAAGTTACAACAATGAACATAATCAGTGACATTAGTAAGAGGTACAAATTCCTACTCAAAATTCGTTGCTAAATATAGCTACTCGTTTTACTGAAGGTATGGCAACTGTTCAGACTTTTTTTTTTTTGGAAGAACCAAAGAAAGAAGTTTTAGCAACTGTGGAGAGTAACTTTGGAGCAATTCATTGACATCAAATTCAATGGTAAAATTTAAACAGTAAATGTTATAATGCCACGCGTCCGGGTGTCTTATGTAGCCGTTACAAAAGAGAAGAGAATGTCCCAACGGGTCTCTCTCCCTCTTTTTCAAAATTCAAAAATTTCAAACATAACAGCAACGACATAAATTCACTTTCTTTATCTGCAATTCTCCATCAATCAATCCCTCTCTTTATTATCAAAACCCAAACACATTCGCATCCCCATCTCTTACACTTTGCCCCTTTTCTCTGTTTGTCTCTGATCTCATGGCAATGGCGCTCAGACCCATCGACAATGCTCTCACAACCACACCGGAAAGACACAAAAAGCCAACCAAAGTTGCTGTTCCCACCCAAAAGAAATCTGATTTGGGCCTCAATGACGAAAACAAGGCTCCGCTTCCGGTAGCCGCTGAAGCCACCATTGACTACATCTCCTCTGAGAATCTCAAACCCATTTCAGACCCTGATTCCAACATTCAGGTATGTTATAATTTTGGGGTTTCCATTTTTATTTAGACCCTTGTCCAATATTTAGAGCATACCCAATTGATTTTACAATGAATACCAGAGCTTGATTGAAGGACTGGACTCGAAGGATTGGATTAAAGTCTGCGAGTACCTGAACAATGCTAGGCGTTTTGCTCTGTTTCACTCTGATCTTTTGGTGCCAACTCTGTAAGTGTTTCTTTCTTTGTTTCCTATTCTATTGTCTATTTGAGAATTTGAGATTTATGGTTGTGGGTTGAGGCACATCCCGTGAACCAGGAGCTTAGTGAATACTTTGCTAAGGTTGGCAATGTGGTCGTCTTCTGTCTTGCTCTTGACTAACATGTCGTTGACATATAATTCCATGGCTTCTCCAATTTCATCTTCAAACATGGCATTGACTAGCCTTTGATAGGTTGCCCCTGCATTCTTGAGGCCGAAAGGCATGACCTCGTAACAATACAGTCCCTTGTCCGTGACAAAGGTAGTGTGAGTCTGATCTGCAGGGTGCATTTTGATCTGATTATAGCCTGAGTAGGCATCCAGGAAGCTAAGCATCTTGTAGCCAGCTGTGGAATCAACCAACTGGTCAATCCTTGGCAATGGGAAGCTGTCCATGGGGTATGCCTTGTTGAGGTTTGTGTAGTCTGTGCACATTCGCCACTTGCAGTTAGACTTGGGGACCATGACTACATTGGAGACCCATGTTGGGTAAGAAACCTCACGTATGAACTTGATTTCTTTGAGTCGTTGGACTTCAGCTTGGATAGCTCGATACTTGCCTAGGTGGAAGGCACACACGTCTTTTTTGCTTGACAGGGGGGTGGTCTTGAGGGATGTTAAGCTTGTGGGTGATGATATCAGGGGAGATGTCTGGCATGTCGGCATAGGACCAAGCGAAGACTGCTTGTTTTTCTAGGAGGAAGGCAATGAGCTTTTGGCGGAAGTTCATGCCAATGAGAACTTTCCTTTCCGGGACAGTACGTGACAGGGATACCCATTCTGTGTCTTCCACTAGATTAGGTCACGGGGTCTTCTTCTTCCCGCTCCCCTCAAGGTCGTCCCGCGGGTCATCAATGGGCTCTGAAGGGCTGAGGGGCAACATCTCATTGGCGCCCCGCCCCTGTTGGATGACATTAAGATGGCAATGCTCAATGGCTGCCCAATCACCCTGAATTGTCAAAATGCCTTCTGGGGTGGGTACCTTCATGAGTAGCATGTGGTCAGCGATAACACACTACAGCCCCCAAAGAATGTCTCGGCCTAAGATGAGGTTATAGGATGAGGGACAATCGACTATTAGGACGCGGGCTGTTATGGAAGAGCGGCAAGGAGCGGTTCCCACTGACACGGTTAGGCGGTCTGAGCCTAAGGGCTGCACTATCTCGCCAGAGAAGCTGACAAAGGGATCATGGTTGTTGTACAATTTGGCTCGGTCCCACCAGAGCCCTCTGTAACAGTTGGCAAACATGACACTGACAGCGGCCCCCATGTCTACCAGGGCTCTATGACACATGTAATGATCCACCTGCACGTTTATTATGAATGGCTCACTATGGTGGCAATTTATTGTGTCCTCCCCTTTGCGAAATGTCACTTGATCTCACGCTGATGAGGTGATCGTGACACCTCGCTGGATGTTAAAGACTTCCAAGGGGATCGTGCATTGCCTTTTTGCAGAAGGCTGGCGAGGGGGGAGCCACGGGGCTCCACCATGTAGGTTAGGATCTGGCCATGCACCTCGATAGCATTAGCTCCTGTTGTAGGAGTGTAATATTGGTGGAGTTGTCCATTCCAGACCAGATATTCTATGGCATTGCAGAGGCCATGGCATTGCTATGTTGTATGGCAATTATCATCATGATAAGCACAGTATTTATTTCCCGTTGCCCGTTGGGACTTTTTTGGATACATGCTCTTAGGAGGTGGGGGAATGAGGTCTTTGTGCTTGGCCCATATGTCCGCGTATGTGGTGGTCAGAGTAGTGTGGACCTCGTAACGAGGTGGCGGGGAGGAACGGCACTGTTGTTGTGGAGGGCTCCGGTCCCTTGACCGATAAGGGTGGTCGCGGTTCCTCTGTCCTCCGTGATGACAGTCGGAACCGCGTCCCTAGTCCCGGGAGGAGCCATGTTGTTCACCCTTATCCTGCCCTCAGTCAAATTGCTCATACTTTTGCTGAGATTGCTGCTTTGGAGGAGGAGCGGGGAGTGCTAATATGGCTGGAGCAAAATGCCTAAAGGTGGCAAATTCAGCGCCTGCCCACCGGATAGCCAGGTCCATCAAGGCATCGTAGGAAGCTGGAGGGTTCTTGTTGATCTCCATTAAGAAATTCCTTGGGAGCAGGGCCTGTCGGAAAGCTTTCTTAGCAACCCGAGGCTCCAAGTTGTGGCATCGCGCGGTGGCGGATTGCCACCGGGATAGTAACTCATGGAGGCCTTCTCCGTCCTTTTGCTTGATGTGGAACAGGGCGTCCACACTGCGATAAATGCTGGCATGAAGTATAAAGCGGTTGAGGAAGCGTGCTGAGAGTTGGTCAAAGTTATCAATGGAGTTGGGTGGCAAGTTGAGGAACCAGCTGAGTGTCTAGTCAGAGAGGGTCTCTTGGAAGGCATGGCAGACCATGGCGTCTGTGTAGGGAGTGGAGCTACATAGCGAGAGAAATGTCTCGAGATGGAGATGAGGGTCCTCAGCGCCCTTATACTTGTCCACCTTGAAGGGCTTGGCCTCGGGTGGCCACTTCTCCATCTGCCCCTGTGGCGTGAAGGGACTTGAGCGATGTCTATAGCTAGAGAATAGTGGTCGCTGGCTCCCGCGACTCTCGACTCTTTCAATCCACGAAGCCAATTGAGTGAAAGATTGGCTAAGTTAGAGCAGCAAGTGGGTTTGCATGTCAAGAGGTGGGTTGGGGGCGTTGGTAGAGGTAGGAGTGGGGACAGGTGGAGCATATGGGTCTAGTTGATTTAGCAAGAGAGAGGGTTCATTGGGGATTGCAGATGGTTGAGGGGTTGGGAGTGGAAATGATGGGTATGTAAGTGGGTGGGTGTCGTAGATGATCTGGTTAGGGCCTCCTGGGATCACAGAACTGCTTTGGCTATGGTTAGGAAGAGATACGGTGGCGGGGTCTTGGGTACTAGTGACCCGTGCCGCGCAGTCCAAGCTGTCGTTGTACGCGTTACGATGGTCTAACATGGCGCGGAGCAAGAATTGTTCCTTTTCCAGTTGGGCAATGCGTACCCGGTACGCTTCAGCCTCCGCCTTCTCTCTGGCCGCTTGCTCGCGAAACGAATGGAAGTCTCGCTTTATCATTTCGAGGGCGGTGGTAAGGTCTGAATGGCTAATAGAGGTTACATTGCTGGTTTGGGGAAGGGATGCATCTCTAGATTGGAAAAGTTCTTTCGCTATCTGAGTGCTGGGGTCATTGGGGTCATCTACGATTTCCACCATTGTCTCGAGTTAAATGGGAGTTCCACAAGAGGGCCCTCCTTCTAGCACCAATTGTTTCTACCTGTCCTGGGATCACGAGTCGGGAGGTCGAATTCTTGAGTCCGGGTCTTGCGTCAGGAGTCGGGACTGGGGTGGCCCAGTCTTCGACTATCTGATGCTTAAGTTAGTGTTTAGTTGCTACTTGCAGAGTACGAGAGTTTGGATAGAGTTTTGTGGACTCTCCGATACTTCTTTTGGGAGTTTGTACCTATTTTATAGGCCAATGTTAGGCGTTGTGGCCTCAGTCCCCGATGTGGGACTGTCTGTGGTCCTTTGCAGCACCTCCCCTTTATGGGGTGTTTTGCCGCCGGAGAATGGGTCTGCCAGGTGGATTTTTGTCGGACCTTCACTCTTTGGATACCCGTGAAGGGCTCACCAGTGCTGTCTTGCCCGGAATGATCTCCGGCGACCAGGTAATTGTGCCATATTCTCAGCTTGGCCAAGCATTTTGGCTATGTACTAAGATTAAGTTTATTAGGTACACATAAAATGAGCTATATGTGAATTTATTATGTATAATGTCAAGTTTATTAATTGATGTATTTTAAATGTAGAATGACATGATTGATGAGGTCAATAGACGAAAGGATGCATTTAAGGAACAACACCCTGACGCGACAGAGGAGGAGATTGTGGAGAGTGTTCAGTCCCAACAAATTGAGGTGTTGGGTACAATGCTGAAAACTCGAAAAGGAAAGGAGATTAGAGGGATGGGATGAGGAGGCGAGTGAGACTTTAGCCATTCTTCAAATGGTTCCACTTTACGTAGTCGTCCTCCTAGAGTTGATGCGCAGCATCTCCTTGAGATGCAGGAGCGCTATGAGCGGAGAGTAAAGGAATCAGAGGAGCGTGCCCAACAACAAGCATTTTGGCTATGTACTAACATTAAGTTTATTAGGTACACATAAAATGAGCTATATGTGAATTTATTATGCATAATGTCAAGTTTATTAATTGATGTATTTTAAATGTAGAATGACATGATTGATGAGGTCAATAGACGAAAGGATGCATTTAAGGAACAACACCCTGACGCGACGGAGGAGGAGATTGTGGAGAGTGTTCAGTCCCAACAAATTGAGGTGTTGCGTACGATGCTCAAAACTCGAAAAGGAAAGGAGATCAGAGGGATGGGATGAGGAGGTGAGCGAGACTTGAGCCATTCTTCAAATGGTTCCACTTCACGTAGTCGTCCTCCTAGAGTTGATGTGCAGCAACTCCTAGAGATGCAGGAGCGCTATGAGCGGAGAGTAAAGGAATCAGAGGAGCGTGCCCAACAACAATTCCAAGAGGTCAAACAACGTTCCCTGCATGCGGAGTCTATGTATAGCGCTGTGCAGTTCCAATTTGCAGCCATATAAGAGCGCCTAGGTATGCCACCTCCTCCTCCTCTACAATTTCCTCCTCCTCCTCCTCCACAGTTTCCTCCTCCTCCTCCTCCTCCAGTTGTTTCTCCTCCTCCCCATGTTTCCCCACAAAACAATGATGATCTAGGCGACATAGGAGTGGACTAGAATGCCAATTGGCATTATTGATTTTGTAGTAGTTTAGCTAGAATGTATGAACAATTTTCTAGTTATCATGATCTGTCAGGACCCGCCCCGAATTTCACCCTGAAACCCAAGGTGAGTCATGCGGGGACCACCTCCAAGGAAAACTTACCGAATGACTCGGCAAACCTCCCTTGAAAATGGACAACCCTAACCCGGAAAATTAAAGAACATTTAACCAATAATATAAATTCTTCAACTTAATCCAAATAAAATAATACACTGATATTTTTTCGAAAGTATTCAGAGCTACTACAAGAAATACAGCGGAAGCTACTAGAAATCCTAGTAATTTAACAGAAGACCTACTGGTGAACAGTAGTGGAGAAATGAGTGACTATGCCTCGTCGCCTCCTTCTAGACCCCACCCGAACTCTGCAGACTGGGCATTTAAAAACGAAGGAAAAGCCCAGGGGGAAATATTTCATCACGTCATAGTGAGTGGACAAAAATAATCGCAACAACAACAATATTTCCCCAAGAAATTATCAATGACAACGACTAGTTCTGGCAAGTCCCCAAATCATAAACAAAACAGCCTCTCAGGCTCAATCTATAAAATATATATATTTCAGTATGTATTAACCACTCGTATGCTCCATGTATGCTATCTATGAATAAGCTTTAAATTAGATAGTCACACCAGGCTAATACGATTGCGTCTAACGCTCACGTCGCTCCATACTGGCATTTTTCCTCAGAATGGAGGATACAAGACCAAGTGGTTTAAATACGTGCACACTCCTTGTACGATTTCTATGAATGAATGGAAAAACATAGAATAAATTCAGCAAGTAGAAAATCGTATAAGGCTACTACGCTCGCGTCTAACGCTCACGTCACCCCAACTGGCATTCGTCCTCAGAGTGGGGGCTATCACGTATATAGCTAGCTAGCATTCTCTCTCATACATACTATTCTCGGAATTTTGCCTCGAGTATAATCGCAGAAAATCTATTCTCAATTTTGGGAAATATAATATCCAATAAAGGAAATTTACTTAACAATAAAACAATTCAAACACATTATATAAAACAAAAGTCCACTCACAACTTAGGCCAAATCCTGACGTCGGTCGGAGGTCTCCTCTGCTCGAGCCTCCTCGCGTCCTATTCCAAACATAATTAATTCCTTAAAATAAAACACCGACAAAACATGCATAATTAAATATGTTTCGCGCTCAACCAAGCCTAACACTCCAAAATCTTAAATCCACTGCCAACCTCAAAACTCCACAAATTTTACCGACTTCCTCAAAATCACCTTTAACCAAATAAAATCCAATGGCCGGATTATAAATTAATAATCCGCCAAAAATACCAAACTTTAACAAATCTTAAACCTATCCAAAACTCCTCCAAAAATTCTAAAACTTATTCCATTAAACTCCTCACATTTTTCTCCACCAAAAACATTTTCTCGGCGGCGGCGGCGGCCGAAGACCAACTCCGGCGACCTCCGATGGTCACCAAATTTTGGCAGCATCTTCCTCTCAACATCCTCTACAACATTCCTAACTACCACAAACTCCAATTCTAAGCCTAAGCACATCAATCGAACGGAAAAACACAATAAGCCCTAGAAATTTCAAATTCCGATTTCTCCTTACTTAGCTCACGACGGAGCGAGCCCTTTGGAGGGGTTGAAGCACATAAGGAGGGCTTCCTTTTGGGCTATGGCTCGCCGGCTATGGCGGCCGGAGGAGGGAGTTCCGGCGAGAAATCGGTTTCGGCAGCCGGGGCTTTCGGGCGTCGTTTCTCCCTCACGGCGGCGCTAGGGAGGCTGCCACCGGTCTAGGATTGCTGTTGGGAGGGAGACCGATCGAACGGGACCGGTCCGGCGGCGAACGGAGGCCGCACGGCGGCGGACGGCGTCGGAGAAGAAACCGGGCAGTGAGGCTCGGGGGAGAGGAACCGGGAGGAGAGGAGAGAGAGAGAGAGAGAGAGAGAGAGAGAGAGAGAGAGAGAGAGAGAGAGAGCTGACACTGGGCTTGGGCCCAATCCGGGTCCAATTCCCCATTTAAACCCACAATCCAAAAATTCAACACCCCGAAAATAATACCCCAATAAAATTACCTTTTACTAGCAAAAATTACCATTTTTACCGTCGTCAAAAATTCTTCCTTAGAATAATTCCCTCAAAAAATTAGTCCCTCAACACCCTCTAGGAACTAATTAAATTACACACTTAGTGACGAACACGGTAAAAACTCTTATTACCGCTATGCTAGTAATTAAGGTAAAAAATTAAGATTCGGGGCGTGACATGATCAATATATGAATATGTTTTCCAAATCCAATGCTTCCGGTATATATGTATCTGTATGTGTTTGATTATTGTTATTGATATGTAATTTTTTGAAACAGTGAATAAAGTAATTTACACAAATAAATTTTATTTATAGTAAAAAAAATTACTTAGGCGACAGAAACATAACATTCCATCGCCTAAGATAAAACACCTAACCGACGAATACAAATGATAGCGACCAAAACCGGGCGTTTCAATTAAAATCTTTTTGTGTCAATTGTAGTATATAGCAAATAAGAGTATCATTATAAAAGCCAGGGATTGATGGTACCTTTACAATTTACGTTAATTACAAAACAAGATAAAAAAAGGATTAATTACTGGTCACTCCATTAACTTTCATGCGCTCGACAGTTTACTCCATTAACTTTCAATTTCAATCGATTACTCCATTAACTATCCAATGTCACACAATTAGGTCCATCCGTTAAGTGGCCGTCCAAATCAGTGGTTAAGTTGCTGACTGGACATATTTTTCAACTGGAAATTCCATTTAACACCCTCCCTCCCTCCCTCCTTAATCTCTTCAATCTCTTCTCTCTCCTCCTCCACCTCCTCTGCAACCACAACGCCACCACATCACCAGTTGGACCTTCAACAACACCGCAACAACAATACCAGCAACCAATCAACCAACCACATCAACACCGTAATCAAACACACCGCAACCAGACCACCAGCAACCAACCACACCACCAGTAGTTCACCCCGCAGCTCCTCGACATCTCTCTCCCAACGCCAAAAACTCAAACCCACCTACCTCGCATCTCTCTCCCGAAGCCCAAAACTCAAACCCTCACAACAATCTTGTCCCTTCGCCGCCAACCAAATCCAAAACAACACCATCCATGAAGCCCTTCCGTTTTCCGCTTCAAACCGTGCTAGACTTGAAATCTCAACCACTTCGAATCCCTAGTCAACAACCTCTTCTCACTCGCCTCCCCTTCCTCTATATGAAATTGAAGCCATTTGTTTGATTGGAAACAAATTTGGGAATTGGGGATTTCAATCCCTAAAATTTCAGATTTGGGAATTGGAAGTGTTGAACGGTGAGCCAACAGAGGGCGTTGGTGCGGTTGGCGGCCAGAGATGGGACACCAGCGCGTTGGGGATGGTGATGAGGAGGGTGGTGTTGGAGTAGAGGAAGGCACGGACGAGGTTGGGGTCAGAGACGTCAAGACGGAGGGCGGCGAGGCTGAGAGAAGTAATGGTCGAGGCCACACGCTCCGGTAGCGAAGGGGTGGGGCAAGTGGCGACGGTGGAGGCGGAATAGGTGACGCCGATGGTGATGGATGAGGCGGCGTTCGGCGAGGAAGAGGAGGGTGATGAGAGAAATGGCGGAGAAAGAAAAGTGGGAAGCCATGGTTGGCTGATGGGTTTTAAATGTGAGAGAGAGAGAGAGGTGGGGTGTTAAATGGAATTTTCAGTTGAAAAATATGTCCAGTCAGCAACTTAACCACTGATTGGATGGCCACTTAACGGATGGACCTAATTGTGTGACATTGGATAGTTAATGGAGTAATCGATTGAAATTGAAAGTTAATGGAGTAAACTGTCGAGCGCATGAAAGTTAATGGAGTGACCAGTAATTAATCCTAAAAAAAAAGATGATAGTACTAGAGATATGGTGTTTTGTGATTATAAACAAGAGAAAACAAAGAAACAAAATAAATCAGAAAAGATCAGATGGATGAGACGTTAGAGACTTGGAAATTCACCACCAAGTATGTTTCAAGACATGTTAACAACCAAAGTTTCAATCATTCAGTCGCAAATCGGTATCAATCAAGAACAAACTGTGAACGCACTGCGTAAGTCTTTGTTACTTCCCTTGAATACATAAGCAAGATGAACACACCATTACTAAGCCTTTAGAATAATCAATCAAAGTATAGACGCTATCCTATCAACAAATTATTCTAAGCATTAAGATCAATGAAAGTTTGATTGAACAAGTATGCAAAACTAGTGTGGAATGCCTACCTAGCATGCAAGTCTCTCTATTTGGTTTCACCTATTGTCCTATAGGTTTTACTACTTTGAAACAGGTCTTTTAACCGTTTAGGAGATTAATCAACCTATTTCTAGCCCCACTCACAAGTTCATAATATCCTATATTGTGCATTCATAAACATAAACAAGCAAGAGTTCCCCATAAACCAAAACCAAATAAACAATTTGAAAGACTCAATAATTCGAAACCAAGGTTCAAACCAATATCTCAAACATTCTTGGGGCTTCAAACCATGCCTCTAACTGAGAGAATTCAGCCACACATGTCTACAAAATCACACAAGGATAATAAAAGATGACAAAGGAAAGGTAAACCGTGGATGATGGAGATCGATGATGGCTTGGCGGCTTCCTTGTGTGAGTCTACAACTATGGAGGTTCTGATGATGTGAGATCGTTGGCCTCCTCTAATCTTCTCACGTACTCCCCTCTTCTTTTATGCTGTGGTTAGGGTTATGAAACCCTCAAAACTCGTCCATGGGCTTGCCAATGTGGTATGGGCCTCAAAATAGAAGTTTTGGTTCAAATCAGAAATTCGGACAGACTGACCTTCGGTCACTTAAACGGTCATAACTTCTTCTCCAAAATAGGTATTGACAATCTGTAAAACGTTATGGAAAGTAGACTCTAGCTTGTAGCTTTCTATTGATATATGGCACATCTCCTGGATCGTTGTGAGCGGATTACAATATTCTGTCAAATTTGACAAATAATTTCTGACAGATTTTTTGATTTCATTTCTTGCACAACATGGATTCCTTTTCATTTAAGATTTCTCCTCTTTCGTCTCTTTTGGGTTCCTCGGCTTTATTTATGACCTAAAAACACAAACTTAGTTAATATGAATATTGTTAAAGGAATTACATAGCTAAATAGGGTCGGAAATACATTATAAACGTAGCACTTTATGCTCCTATCAACAAACATATCCGTCCTTGACCCAAAAAAAAAACAAACATATCCGTCGACTAAGAACTGATACGAATTTGTTGGTTCCATCGCCTAGCAATGGAGCAAGATTCATCGGTAAACATAATTACCGACGACTTTTTCGTTGGTTAAGGAAAATTCCGTGTTTGTCGTGTAAGAAACCTCCGACAAAATGGTTCCATCAAAAGTTATTTCTATCAACAAATAGGTTTGTCGATAAGGTAGGAAAACATCTGTCTGGTAGGAGCACTATTAGTCGATTACTTACTTCATTTTCGTCGCCTAAGTGTCTACCTCACGCCACTTAGGCGACGGAACTTAAACAACGAACAATTCGTCAGGCAAGATCCTAGGCGACGAGTTGTTTTCGTCGGCTAGGATGATATTTCCTGTAGTGGGGATTCCAGTTAATCCACTTTCGTTCCATGTACTGAACCTGCTTCAAATCCTACTGCCATCATGCCAAACCCTAGCTCCATCTCTATCCCTTCTTCGTCCAACACTAATTGTCAAGACTCACCCCGAATTTCATCCTAAAATCCGAAGTAAGTCTTGCGGGGACCACCTCCAAGGAAAATTTACCAAAGAACTCGGCAAACCTCCCTTAAAGATGGACAACCCTAACCTGGAAAAAGACCAACTACTCAATTAAAAAATAAATCATTCTCCCATTTAACCATAAATATCCAAATAAAAAATATACCGGTCTTAACACACCACCGAAAATATTTACAACAATCCCAAAAGTATTCAGAGCTACTAAAAACGAACTACGGAAGCAGAAAATACCCTAGTAGGTTAAACAGGTAACCTACTGGTGAAAAGTGGCAGAGGGATGGGTAACTATGCCTCGTCGCCTCCTACTAGATCCAATCCGAACTCTGCAGACTGAGCATTTTTAAAACGAATGGCCCAGGGGAAAAACATCAGGAAATATTAGAGTGAGTGGGCAAAAATAAATAAAGAAAAATAAGTATCAACACTTATGCCCCCAAATAAATTTCAGAAGAAAACGAATGCATGCTTCAAATGAGAAATCATTTATCTCATACATATCGAGCCTCTTCAGCTCAAAAATATATATATATCAATACACGTATGTATCTACACATGCCCATACTCCTAATATAAATTAATAGATTTAAAATAATCTATATTGGGCAACTACGCTTGCGTCCACCGCTCACGTCACGCTTTAATGCGGTGCTACACTATGTCATTAAGGTGGACAGATATGTGTAATAATATGTGCTCATACCCCCTAAATGAATTAAACACTCATATAGGGCTACTACGCTTACGTCCAATGCTCACGTCACACCAGAATGCAATTATATATTATGGCATTGAGGTGGACAGACACATATGGCTAACTAGCATTTATACATACTCTCCTCATAGAAATATTTATAATTTACCGAAAATCCCATTTTCGGTAATTCTCCAAAATACATAAAATCGTCAAAAGAAATGACGTCAAATGCTCAGACAAAATAATTTACTCAACCAAAACAATTGCATGCATATTATTTAAAATAAAAGTCCACTCACAAATTAGGCCTAAGCCTGATGCAGATCAGAGGTCTCCTTCGCTGGATCCTCCTCACGTCCTGTTCCAAAAATATAATTTAAATCTTCAACTAAATATCGACGCTTATAAAAATAGGCAGAAATAAAAGTGAGCTTCGTACGATCGTCCAAGCCTAACGTCCTTAATCTTAAATTAGCTTAAAACCATACTTCACCATAATTTCTGACATCCTCAAAATCACCTCCCACCTTCCTAACCATAAATAATCCAATGGCCGGATTTTAACTTATCAATCCGTCAAAAATACCAAACATTAAAAATTCCCAAACCTATCCAAAACTCCTCCAAAAATTCTAAAATTCATACCATTATTAAACTCCTCTTTGAGGTGAGCTGTGGCTTGGTTGGTTAAGGTCTTTAACTGACAACTTTGAGGTCATAGGTTCAAACCTCACGACATATGTAGGGTGTGTGAGTTATTAATAAAAGTTTTTTTTTTTAAAAAAAAACTCCTCTTAATATTTCCCATTAAAAACACTTTTTCAGCGGCGGCCGACTCTAGCGACCTCCGTTGCGTACCAAAATTTGACAGCACCTTCCTCTCAACCTCCTCTACAACATTCCTAACTAGCACAAACATCAATTCCAACCCTAACTATGCCAATCGAACGGAAACATAAATAAAAGCCCTAGAAAATTCAAACACCGATTTCTCCTTACCCAAGCCGAATCGGGAAGAAACCTTCAGAGGGATTGGAGCACGGGAGGAAGGCTTCCTTTTGAGCCTAGCAGCTCCGGCTATGGCGGCCGGATGAGGAAATTTCGGCGACTGGAAGCTTTGGGCAGTCGGGAATTCCGGCGAGCTTTCCTCTCGATCAGCGGCGCTAGGGAGCCTCTCACCGGTTTAGGATGGGAGCTAGGTCAGAGATCGATCGATTGGGACCGGTGCGGCGGTCTGGGTGGCCGGACGGCGGCGAACGGGCTCGGGAAGCTTTTCCGGGCGGAGGGAGAGGGAGAGAGAATCGGGAGGGAGGAGAGAGGGGAAAATAATTTTGGGCTTGGCCCAAACGGTCCAACCCACTTTTAACACATTCCAAAATTTAACACCCGAAAATAATACCCCATTAAAACTTACTTTTTAATTGATAACTTTTCCATGCTAACTCCGATTTTAACGCATAGCATGTCTACGAACTCGTAACAACATCCTCTACGACTTTCATGAAGAAAGTTTTCCCAAATTCCAAACGAAAGAGAAAGTCAACTTTTGGAGTCTTAAATAGTAAACGGTTACTTAAAACGGTAAAAGACCAAAATAATACCAAAGTAAATAACCGTAAAATAACTTAAGAATTGG
The DNA here is from genome assembly GCA_034370585.1 of Fragaria x ananassa. Classification (NCBI taxonomy): domain Eukaryota; kingdom Viridiplantae; phylum Streptophyta; class Magnoliopsida; order Rosales; family Rosaceae; genus Fragaria; species Fragaria x ananassa. The sequence continues at coordinate 20,838,551 of CP139762.1, read as the reverse complement.
GGCGTGACACTAATCCTCCAGAGTCTGAACCCCCAAACATTCCTCCTTCATCTGCTTCCGCAACTCTTCCTCATCGTTCTTCTAGTACAACACGTACTCCTGGATACTTGCATGACTTCCATGTTGAGGCTACTCTATCTTCTCGCTCCCTCCCGTCAGACTCAACGAGCACAGGTACTATTCACTCCTTGTCTCATGTTTTATCATATGATCACTTATCTCCTACCTATCGAGTCTTTACTACACAGCTTTCCCTTCACAAAGAGCTATCTAGTTTTTCCGAGGCTGCCAAGCACCAAGTACGGCGTGATGCCATGTTTCATGAACTCAAAGCTTTATAGGAAAACAAAACATTGAGTTTGGTTCCTTTGCCTCCTAACAAGCTTCTGATTGGATGTAAATGGGTGTACAAGATAAAGCTCAATTCTGATGGCACCGTTGAGAGGTACAAAGCACGCCTTATGGCTAAAGGCTATAGTCAAGTGGAAGGCATAGACTATAGAGAGACCTTTGCTCCGATAGCCAAACTCACAACTGTCCAGTTACTTCTCAAATTAGCTGCTATCCGTGGTTGGCATCTCCATCAATTGGATGTCAACAATGCTTTCCTTCATGGAGACCTCACTGAAGATGTGTATATGCAATTGCCACTGGATTTGGCTGAAAGGGGGAGAATGTTGTGTGTAAATTGCACAAGAGTTTATATGGTTTGAAGCAAGCTTCCAGATAATGGTTCATCAAGTTGTCACTTGCTCTAAAAATCAGCACGCTTTCACCAATGTTGGAGTGATTACTCATTGTTCGTCCGAAATCAAGATATGGCAAGTTCACAGTTTTGCTAGTGTATGTGGATGATGTCATTGTTGCAGGAAATAGTTTAGAAGACATCACAAGCACAAAGAAGTTCCTTTCCAACCAAGTTCAAATTAAAAGACCTAGGAAAGCTTAAATACTTCTTATGAATCGAAGTTGCAAGATGTCGGCATGGTATGGCTTTATGTCAAAGGAAATATGCACTTGAGATACTTGAAGACACAGGTTTCTTGGCATCTAAACCTTCTCGTTTTCCTGTTGATCATAGTCATACACTAAGGCAATCAAAAGGAAGTTTGTTGGCAGATCCTTCACAATATAGAAGGCTTGTTGGTCGCATGATTTATTTGACAATTACAAGACCTGATTTGGCATATGCAGTACATGTTTTGAGCCAATTTATGGATAAACCTCGACAACTACATTTGGATGCAGCACACTTAGTTCTTCGATATCTAAAAGGAATGCCTGGTCAAGGTATTTTGTTACCTTCTACTGGAAAACTCGAGTTAACAGGATTTTGTGATGCAGACTGGGCTCGATGCAAAGACACAGGAAGATCAGTCACAGGTTATTGTGTGATGCTTGGAAGAGCACCAATTTCATGGAGGGCAAAGAAACAAACTATAGTGTCGCGGTCTAGTGCAGAAGCAGAGTATAGATCGATGGCTACTACGGTTTGTGAGATTACATGGTTAAGGAACATCTTGCAAGACTTGAATGAAGAACAGTTTCGACCAACAAGATTGTTTTGTGACAACCAAGCATCACTTCACATTGCTTCCAATCCAATCTTTCATGAACGTACCAAGCACATAGAAATAGATTGTCATGTGGTATGAGAGAAGGTGCAGCAAAGAGTCATTCAAACTGCACACATAAGAACGAAGGAGCAATAGGCAGATTTGTTCACCAAACCGGTTAGTTCAATTCAGTTTCAATCATTACTTGGCAAGTTGAATGTTATCAATTTACATTCCAACTTGAGGGGGAGTGATAAAAATAGTATTGTAGATGGAGATCGAGTCCAAGCTGGAAAGAATCAGATTGTGAGGAGAGGAGAATAACGCAACGACTACTTTCCTATTTGGTCTGTGAAGTCTCGGCAGAATCCTAGTAAACAGGGATCATTGTACATGACATGTATTAGGAGAAACCCTAGTGTGTTAGATGTATGTGTATATATACTCTTGTAAAAAGCTTTGTTGAATAAGATTCATTCTTCAAAAACTCTAAGCTTCTTTGGGTGCAGAAGGTGAATGGGTGTGAGTGCATTGTCATTGTGAAGCAGAGGAGTGCATTACAGAGATGTAAAGAAATGAGCTTTATAAGAGAAAAGATCAGTAACCATAATGTCAGGAGTCAGGACAAAGAAATATCTAAAAATTAATTATGCAAAATAACCAACAGTGAAAATAAACCTAAAGCAAAGGGCGTGACATACAATGACGTGATATAAACAGTATTTTGTAAACATTGCAAGCAAGCAATGAACTACCTGCGACTTACAAGAAGAATAGAGAATAATGGAAGCACGAGGAATTGAAAAAATATATATGTAACACCAAGATTGAAAAAGGATTATCAATCCCTAGAAGGTTACCATATGGAAAAAGATGGAGGTGATGCAGATATCAATTCAAGAATGTTTTCAGACTTTGGTTAAAATTGCTATGAGCTTTACCAAGATACTTTATGTAAAAGCCATTATGCCTTTGTTTAATTGAACCATTATTGTGGTCTTAAAGTTTATGTAGATAATGCTTACTGAATTAGATGAGACATTGATCTGATTATCGTTGGCTTATTAAATTTTGAATTATGTTTGGAAGCATTGAATTTATTGGGTTATTTACCGCAAAAATATATATGGTTCAAAATAGCACCTTAAAGATGCAAAAAAATGCATCAACTATTAAAAGAAAAGTTATTAAAATGACAAGCATATCATTCTATCGAAATAGGAATACTCAAAAGAATATGAGGTATACCTTTTTAAATTATATATGCTCTGATATACTTTAAGGTATGGAGAAGAAAAATAGTGCTTAGTGAGACTACCCACACTATTATAAGAACTAAGGTAAGCAATTATTTATGCTTTATAATTCCTATGATGATTTGATCATCACAACTAATAAAAGGCAAGGCACTGCCTCATTTATTTTGGAATTGAAATTTGTTTAATCTTTGTGGTTTGAAGTCAACATCTGTTTAGTCCTTCTGGTTTTATTTTAATCTGAATAGTCTTTAAAGTCATAATTTTTCATCCAAATAGTCCTTATGAATTTATTTTAATCTGAATAGTCCTTAAAGTCATGATTTTTCATCCAAATAGTCCTTATGAATTTATTTGGATGAGAAAATTGTCAGAATGACTATTTGGATGAAAAATCATGATTTTAAGGACTATTTAGATTAAAATAAAACTATAAGGACTAAACAGATGTTGACTTCAAACCACAAGAACTATAAAATATTTTACCCTTTATTTTTCCTAACGACATAAAAATTAGTCATAGAAGCTTTATGTGCACCACAAGCTAATTGAAGTTATTGGACCATACTATAATTTTAAGAAATTCGTGTCAATGATTAAAAGGATGTGTCATTACTTGACAATGATTGGATGCACTACAGAGATTAAAGTTCGAATGCACAGCTTCGAATCTTTGCATAGAGCAAATTTTATAAATAGTATCCAAACTAAAGGTCATTCATCATTTTAATGTCTCAAATTTAAAAACTATTAGATCGGTACCTCAACATTTAATCCCAATACAATTAATGTACCCTCCGTCAATAACTATGTCAAGTCTATCATTGTGCAAACTATCTCAAGGACAATTGTGTCCTTTCGTTTTGTCTTTTTTTTTTGGCTGTGCCTGTATGATTTTTTCTCTGGCTCCATCCGTGCCAGAAACCTAAAAACTCTCTGGCTCAATCCGTGCAAAAACTCAAAAAGGATTTTTAACTATCCATGCAATACAATAAACTTACATCCCTCACCATCCATCTTTCATACAAAAACCCAGCAAGCAAATTGGTAATTTAAAGTTTTAAACCAAAGCAAAAACTCATAGGTGTGTAAGACTGAAGATTGTTTAGGGTACAAAGGAGTGAGGGGAGGAAGAGAGAAGGAGAGAGAGCAGTTGCCTACTCCAAAGACGAAGAAACCCAGTCCACGACTTCTCGTCCTAGGTACATCTATTTGTAGTTTGATCCCCATAAATAGTGATTTTGGATCTAAAGTGCACATGATGCGGAATTGGGTAGGAGGGGTTTTGGGGTTGGATTGAGAATATAAGGCTATGTATTGAATTGATGAAGTAGATAATTTGGATGTTTTGGGTTAAGGTTTATGGAATTGGGGAGTAGGGATTGGGGTATTACATCATAGTGTTGGTTGTGTTGATGAAGAGTTTAGTGGTGGGATTGATAGCTGTTTGTTGAGGTGAGGAAATAGTAGTTGTGTCAGGACCCATCCCGGATTTCACCCCCTGAAACCCGTGGTAAATCCTGCGGGATCCACCTCCAAGGAAAATTTACCAAAAATTCGGCTAAACCTTCCTTGAAAATGGACAACCCTTATCTAAAAACTCAACTTGACCCTTCTAAACCAAACAATAAAGACAACATTAAATCACTAGCGGGTTATCAGAGCATATCTAATAAGGAATGAATGACCATGAATAAAGATGAAGCGGAAGCAGCCTCTGACTAATGGACTAAGCCTCGACTCCATGTACGCTCGACCTCAAATTAACTTTGCCTGCAAACTGGGCATTTGAAAACAAAGGGCCCAGGGGAAAGTAATTTAAAACGTTAGAGTGAGTGGACAAAAATAAATAAATTAATTTAACAAAACGTAATTTTCAATACTTTCTCAATTTTTCGATAAGCAATAAATCCATTGCATGCAAGTGTTGAAAACGCCTTCAAAAGAAAATCCCGAGAATATGGACTAGCCTCGCTAGTCAAAATATTGACAAATATAATTAATAACCTTCATAGAAGAATGTACCAAAATAATGGACTAGCCTCGCTAGTCAAAACAACAACAATAAATAAAAAGCATATATAGTCATACAAGTGAGCCTCCCAGGCTCGGGTGCCTCCCAGACACAAAAGTAGTCCTATACTCCCTACACCTTCACATTATGATAACAGAGAGGGTGCAGGGCTTGCGTGCTGTCGTCGACTACATCACATCACCCGAAGGCGGAAAGGGCTTGAGTAACCCCACTTAAAACGTGGAAGCCACATCGCCTCGAAAGGCGGAACTACATGCTAGCATGAATAATAACGATCCAACAAGTATGACATAATTAAAGAAACATAAATCCATATGAGTTTCCCCGAAACTCATAACTAAAGCATAAGTACGATTCCCAACCGTACTCAAAGAATTCAAAGATCAAAGAAATTAATTAAATTCAACGACGTGTCCCACACGTTAAAATGCGCAATGAAATAAATAACTCAAATAATTATCATCTTCCGAAAACCCGACAATATGCAAATCTGAGAGTAATCTCAAACCCGGAAATTATAAAGAATATCAAAACTCAAATACCAAATTAATAACCCGCTCAAATCTATAGATCATGACCAACACTTAATTGATGCATCAAACTCAAATAAATTCTGATACCAATTCATAAGCCGAAATCATATTAAAGCTCAGAAAATAGAATGATAATTTCCAAGAGAAACCATGCATGTATATTCATTTAAAAACAAAATGTCAACTCACAGTATTGGGCATAAGCTTTCCATTGCTCAGGACACTCCTGGAGCGCCGCCTCCAAATATCCAAGTCCTTGAGTCAATCCCACACCTGACCATAAGCTGTAGGACAAATCGGTCGGACCGAACTTTAAAATAACAACTGTCTCGTCTTCTTTCCTAGTTTGACTAGGGTTTCCTGGGTCGACCATGATTGACCAACGTTTTCCAACTCAACCTTTTACTCAACAGTTCGATCCAAATTCCACTATACGTCCTATTAACCGGTAAACACTTAGGCCTCGCTTAATAATTCGTTTTGGTAGGCTTCGATTTTTATTACTCAAACTAATGTAATTTCGTTAACTCAAAACATATGAACTACTTTAATCTGGAAAACCACCAAATTACTAAGGGCACACAAAAATGTTTCCATAAATGGAAGGTTTCCAAAAACGGAAAGTTTCCCCAAAATAGAAATTTTCCTAACTTGGTAATTTTTCCGATACAACCCAAACTTTCCTATTTCCGAAGTAACATAAAACAGAAAGGAAACTTCGATCACTACCTCCATCGCTTCTGCCATATCCGCCCCTGGCCGGATTCCGGCCCCTGGCCGGATTCCGGCAACTTGCCGGAATGTTCGGCCGCATTCCGGCCACTTGCCAAAAAATGGCCATAGCCTCCCTGAAATCTCCAATTCTCTGAGTTATCGACATACAAGGCACAACAACACCATTTCAATTCCAAACAACATCAACACAGCAGCTATTTGAGATCAAGTCTTATTACCATCTAGGGCTGGGCACGGTCCCAGACCGGCACTAGTTTATCAAGGACCGGGCCCGGACCGGTCACTAGTCAAACGGGCCGGTCTCTGCTATGAAAATTTCTAAAACCGGCGAAAGCCCAGACAGACAAGAACCGGCCGGTCTTGCTGGGCCTTCGGGCTTGTTTTCAGTGAAATATTTGCTTCATTCTCAGTAACCTGGAAACCTGTATTCTCCTTTGTCCTTTCTCAATTTCTTCCCAATCTGCTTAGTAGTGTTAACTGCAAACTAATCACACATACCACAGTACAATATCAACCAAATCTAGAACTTCTGAGTAATTGGGCACAACCCCAGAACAAACAAATTAGAAAGAGAAAACACAGGACCCAATTTTTATATTTCCCAGAAAAAGAAATTTGTTGTACAAAACCCACAATTTTCAGTGACCGATCGGTTAGATCCTGCTTTTTTCTTCAAATTTGGAGAGAAAGCTTCTCAACGATTGATCTTTGCCGGCCTTGTTTAAGAACGAGAGAAAGAGAGAAGAGAGAAGAAAAAAGATGAAGCTTCTTCATCGATTGATCTATGCCGATCAAACTTGTTTCCATATGCGTCTCTGTGTTTCAGAAAGAGAGAAGAGAAACTGGGAAAGTGATAGTTGAGAAGAGGACGAGTTGCTCTTTGAGAGTAGAAAAATAAGGTTTTATAAGATGGCGATAATCTCATGTGGTTGTTTGAATAATTGCAACTTGAAACATACTCTAGCTGGGCTTGAAAAACTAGCCCATAATGGGCTAAATGGCACAACATAACTATAGTTTGGGCTTTCGGGCTCAAGTGTTGTTAAAAAATCAGGGCCCGGGCCCGGACCGACATAGTCAAGAACCGGCCCGAAATAAACATTTTATAATAGGACCGGGAAAAAGCCCTGCCCGGCCAGGCCGGTTCGGGTCTGTTTGTCGGGTTTTTTTTCCTGCTACGGGCTTTATGCCCAGCCCTATTACCATATGTTCACCCAACACCTGAATCCAGGAGCTACTCCTTGCCAAAACTCAACTTGCAGGACTTCCAAACACCCCCAGCTGCTGCCTTAGTCGCCACCTTCACCGAATCAACACCACATCACCTCGGGTCCTCTCTAGCCAAACACACCGAGCCTCTGTCTTGGTCCAAATCGATGACTGCAGCTCCACAAGACACTCCAAGGTCCCACCAGACTCCCTACTAGGCTTCAAGGACTCACCAAAACCCGAAGTACTCGCCGGAAACCATCGGACGCCGGTCGCTGGAGCTAGGAGCTCAAAACCCAGAAAAAGGGATTTCCAATTTAGAGCTCGATTCAAGAAGAGAAAGGCCCTGGAATGTAAAGAAGGAAGAGAGGAAGCTAACCCTACCATTTATTCGTCAAGCCGTGGCCGGAAATCTCGAGACTCGCCGAAAACAGTCGAGCTTTCCCTTCGATCGATTACCACTAAATCGAGCTGCGAATGATGATCTATGGACTGGGTTTTGAAGAGAAGAAGGAGAGGATGAGATTGGTGGTGGTCTCTCGAGCTGGGGTGGCCAGAGACGGCAGCGTCGAGCGGAGGATGCTCGCGACTAATGCGAGATCGAGAGGAGAAGGAGAGAGAGAGAGGAATGGGTCAACGCCCGAATGGGCTTTTGACTGAAGTCACCCCCCTCCCCCCCCCCCTCATTTCCCTTAATACGCAAATCGACGGCCCAGACTCTAACTCCATAAAATTAATTCCTATTACTAAACCTTCAGCAAACCGTAGAACATAGTACGAAGGTTTCTAAAAATAATTCGAAAACACTGAATACCTCATATCGTTGCGTGCTACGATCTCGGGACTATAAAGCAGAATTTAACATTTTGAGAAAAATTCGACAATAAACTTAAGTGTTAAATTACCAAATTACCGAGCATGATTAAATTCCTCAGTAACTCATAGAATACCTAGTAAATAGGTAAAATTTGGTCCGGGGTGTTACAAGTTGATTGAATAAGGAATGAAAACCTCAAAATCTAGTTAAAACAACAAGAGACGAAACTATCCTGAAGAAGATGAATGTTTAATGCCGTTAAAGACGACATGTATTGATAGTAGGTCGAATTTTGATGTTAGGGGTACTAATCTAATAGTTTTTGAAGTTGATACACCAATGTGATGAATGACTTGTAATTGAGGTATTATTTGTAAAATTTCCTCAAACCTTTGCATATAAGGAAGTTAACAAAGACATATGTGTCCTTTGTACGACACTTCACCTTCTTACATAACTCGTTTTGTGTGTCTATATATGTTCATTCTTTTCGATCTTTCTCTCTTTTGCTAAAGCTAGCTTGTAGCAAGGCCTTGATAACTTGAGGTCATTAAGTTCTTGGCATGTCTTTCATTATCTTGCAGCATATATCTGATGGATGATCGAGTTGGAGATCGAGACTAGCTAGTTTGATTTATCCAATTGGGACCTCCCTTTTCTATCATGGATTCGCTTCCAATTCATGAAAGGAAACAGAGAGAAAGTTATATATACAAATGTTATATATATATATATATGTTGTAAAACAAAAGTACAAGAGATTAAGAAATGAGAGAAACAACCAAGAGAATGAGGGAATATGTTATCTCATATTGAGTAGGGAACCATCTATTATATAGAGATGTAATCAGTATGTAAATTACATGAATATTTCTAATAAGATAATTACAAGAATGCCCATTAAATAAACTATTTACAACACTCCCCCTTGGGTATTCTCTGTTAACAGCTTCCTCTTATATGTGCTCCAGTGTTGCCTGGTCAAAACCTTGCCAGGTAATAAAAACACTATGAGACAAAAACAATCCTGGTCGAAGGAGAAAAGAGTACAACGCACACGTAGCGGTGGTAGTCAGAACCCTTGATTTCGGTGAAGCGGTTTAGTTTGGATCATAACATGTGAGTTCATGGGAGATAGATGCATATTAGTTGCTACACCAAAACCTTGTCCGGTAAACCCAGTGGGACAAACCCGTGGTCGAAGGGAAAAGATGAGCAATTGCATATATTTCAACTAAAAACATCTTCAAGATGAAGTATGAGTAGGGTGACCAATTTAATGTGTGTCTCGTTAAAACCTTGCCATGTAACAAAACCCAGTGGGACAAAATAACCCTAGATGAAGGACAAAAGAGTACACAATGGTCAAGAGTATGCTTCAGGATACTCTCCCTGAAAACTTCACACTACATAAAACTGCTACATTGATCATGCTTCTTCAATAACTTAATTGTCAACATGACTTAAAAAGGTTTTTGTTTCAGATACCTCTAAGATTATTGTATTCCCTATAGTAAAGACATAACTAGTCGGAAATAAGTCTTCTGTCGGTTTACATAACTCATATCACCATATTTAACAAGGCAAACATCATTCCAAAGATCATAGGCGGTTGATTCATTTCACAATGCCTAGGGATATAATGAGCCCTTTTTCCGTCATACATTTAAAGTAATGAAAAATTGTCTTTTATACCATTTACGGAGGCGGCATGTTGGCGCAGAGCTATATCTAGCTAACAAATTCACATCGGGTGAGATGTCTGGTCTAGGGCATTTAGCCAAGTACAATAATGCGCCTATTGTACTTAAATGTATGAGTGAGCTTGAAGACTTTGTTTTATCCTCATTAAAGCATCTTAACATCTTCTAGATGTAATTTGATTGATGACCCAAAATTCCATTTGCACTTTGCACGACTCTAAGTCGAGAAAATGATTTGGTCTCCGAAAGTCTTTCATCTCAAACTCCGACTTCAGGTGTTTTGTGGTTTTCTTGATCTCTTCAAGAGTATCAATCAAATTCATGCTATTGACGTAGATCACCACAAATTGCAAACCCGAAGTTTGTTTTCTTAATAAACACGCATGGGCATTGTCCATTGTTCATATATCTCATCCCAAGCAAATATTCACTAAGACGGTTATACCAACTCCGTATGGATTGTTTGAACCCCTAAAGTGAACTACTCTAGCAAATGGAGAGCATGTTTTGTGGTCTAGAACTATTTGCATTGGGTAACAGAAGTCCTTCTAGAAACTTCATGTATATCTCTATATTCAGATCCCCATAGAGATAAGTTGTTACCACATTCATAGGCTGCTTATTCAGTTATTCGGAAACTACCAAACTGATAAGGTAGTGGAACGTTATGACGTCCATTACGGGAAAATACGTCTCCTCGTAATCAATCACAGGGCATTGAGAAAATCTTTGCGCCACTAAACAAGACTTATATCACAATCTCGTTTTTCTCATTACGCTTCCTTACAAATACCCATCTAAACAATATAGGTTTAACATGGGTAGGTGTGGGAACAACAGTCCCATAACACCTTTCTCTTAGTTAATGAATCTGACTTGACCTGGATTGTTTCTTTCCTTTTTAGCCAATCGTCTCTACGTTGAGATCTGTCAACGAAGCAAGGTTCGACATCATCACTTATTATAATTTTGGTGGCCACTGCAAATACAAACACATCATCGATGAACTCTCATTCCGATTCAATATCTGGATTAATCTCATGAGTTGAATTGGTTTGAGATTGCGATGGCAAGAAGATTCATTTGTGCTAAGTTTACCCTCTTCTAGGGATAAGAATCGTTCGAACCTAATGATCTACCACGCTTCTGGGCAGGGACATATGAATGGTTAGCCGCCATGGCCGTACCTCGTCCAACTAGGGCAATACATCCTACGGGGACGTTTATCCTTGCAGGTTTGCAGCAGGTATATATGATCTCGTCACTTTAACTAGATCTAATAAAGTGTCTGACATATTATGGGCTAGACTATGTAGATCTAGAATTCTTTGCACTTCAACTGGAAGTAGAATTCTTCGCACTACAATATCACATGTTCGGTTTGGGGATCAAGATGAGACATTCTACACATCATTCATCAGGAACGGTGACGTTCTTATCTCCCCCTAACGGCGGGAAGACTGTCTCATAAAAGTAACGACCGCAAATCTAGCGGTATAGAGATCGCCTGTCAAGGGCTCTAAGGAGCACATAATGGATATGGTTCATAATCGACATATATGCCCATCCTTTGTTGAGGACCTGATTTTGTACGTTGTGGCGGCACAATTGGCACGGGAACTGCACATCCAAATCTATGTAAGTGCGAAACACCAAGTTTGCACCCAGTCACCAACTGTAACACAAAGTAAGGTGGGTAGCAGTGGGCCTCAACCAGACTGACATGGCTGCATGCAAGATTGCATAGCCCGACGCAAACACTAGAAGCTTGGTGCGTTTTACCAAGGTTCTACCTGTGAGAGCATCTTGGGTGTGAACGACATAGAAAACTATATGTTCAACAGATCCCAAGGGATATGCAATAATCATCGAAAACCATCGATGTAAACTCTCCGGCATTATCAAGCCTTATAGAATTTATAAAATAATCCGAGTGGTGTACCCTAAATTTCATGGGTGAGAGTTTAGCAAACACAACATTTTTTCTTGTGGACAGTGATGTGACATCTGATCACTTTTGTCGATGCATCAACCAAAACCATTAATATTTAACTGGTCCGTATGGTGGTTGGATAGGTCCACAAATTTTTCCTTGCATTTTGTGCATAAAGAGATAGTGTACATTCTAGTCTTTGCATATGATAGTCTAGTATTCAACATCCTTAACGAGCAACTTGACATAATATGTCATTAAAGACAAGACCCTTATTCTGAAGGGGATGCCCGTGTGATAATTGAGTTGAGGATACGATGCATCATATATTTTTCCCGGGTGCATCAAACACCAATACTATAGCTAGTATTTGCTCGAATCATTTAGCTTCTAGCTAATAAATTTGAATATAATCAATGTACGCTTCTGGCCGCACACTCAAAGGTTATGCAAAGATATTACACCATTTTTCTGGTGATTTCAATGTTTTAAGCATTGATTTCAATGAACTTACCTTTTGATAACATTCTTCTGAAACGTAGAGGTATTTTGCCTCGTCAACCAGACGAGAACGCTCAGTTCCTTAATATTGATAACACATATCAATTTTAATTTAGATTCTAAAGCATCAAGCCTTTTCATTTCAATATTCTCTTGCTTCATGCAAGGAAGATGTCTAGTTCAGATTGTTTCTTCTGGAGACTTCCAATTAACATGATATGAATAAAAGCTATTGATTTTATCATGTTTGGTGAATTTATGAATGAAACTTCAAGTTTCTTAAAGGGGTTATTATCGAAACTACAAGTTCGATTTATACATGAACTACTGGTTCATTTCTGAACTACCGATTCATTAGGTACATGTATTTTCAAATTATAATCATGTAGAAATTGATGATATTAATTCTACTCTACTAATTTAGCATAGTGAATATGTCACGTAAATATGTGTAAATGCTTCTGGCAATTAACTACATATTAAATATGGTGAATATTTAAGATAGCCATTATGAGAAAATATTTTGAATGTCTTATGGACATACATAATGACTAGGTACGAAAATCAGTGTCATTAGATTATTTTCCTTTTACTTGATTCTGCTGGACCAAAGGAATTGACTGTAATTAAAGTGAAATGAATAAACCTAGCCTCTACATACTTTACAAGCCTACGGGGCACAATATGAGAGGTATGATGGGCTTCTAGGTCCCGTAGAGGAAGAGTGGGCCTACTGGGCTCAAAATGGTCTGCCAAAGAATACAATGTTATTAGTCAACCCTTTCGGTAACTCCAATTGTATACGACCAGGTAAGACATGATGAGGTGGTGGAGCGAGGCTCACTTAAGTACACATCCTCAAAAGAACTTGTCTAGACATCGCATCCAACTGGGTGAGCCTAGTTTGAGAAGAGTTATAATCATTGTCATGCACTCAAGGCAACATGTGGCGAGCTTCTGTGCTAGCCTTGCAGCTTAGGTTGAGCTCCTGGTTCAGGCTTATTGTTGTCACATAGGCTTGATTTGAGCTTCTGACTCAGTCTTATTTAATATTCATCATTAATTAAACAAATCAACATATGCTATTAATTCATTACTTACACAACTTAAACAACTTAAAGTGAAAGTAATTTTCAATTAAATCGAAATAAACTAAACATATCGGAAACAATTTAATTGACATAAAGTATATGCCTTAACATTGGTAATTACTGAACCAATAAATATAAACAACGTAGCAGTTAAGTGCAAAATAAATTAATTTGCATCATTAATTGCTTCCGGAAAAATGCGTCATTACATACCCATAACAATTCATATAAATGATAACATAATTGAGAATTGATTAAATAAAACTGACTCAATTTGAATTTGGTAACCGACATTTAATATATGGCATAAATTATTAAATAAATATCATTTATACAGCGGTTAAGTACGTACCAAAGGCAATAAGTACAAATCTCATTAATGCTTCTAGCATTACACATAGGTATTAAATTGGATAAATGCTTCTGGCATAACATTTATGTAATAATCGCGTAATTAAACCATAATACTTCAAGCACAATTTATGGGGTTATAAATGTGTAATTGCTTCTGGCATTATACCCTCATAAACGTCAAATTGAAATGAATATGATTCTAATTCGTAATTAACATTAAATTAGGATCTGACATAAAGTCAATAGTAAATATCATTTATGTAGCGGTTATGAGTTTAAATCCCATTAATGCTTATGACATTATGTATTACTGTATTAGTAATAATGAGGTAAATGCTATTGGCATAACGTTTATATAATAATTACGTAATTAAACCCAAAATTCATGCTTCTAGCATAATGAATTATAATAACAATTATTCAAATTGACATAACTGAATATTAAATTTATAACGTTTCTATCATAATTTGCACAATAATTTGGCCCATAATGCTTGTAGCATAATGTGGGTTGTAAATTGGTAAATGCTTCTGGCATTAATTACATACTCTTAAATGACATTGAATTTGACACAATTCAAATCAGTAATTGACAAAACGTATATGTTAATTTATATGTAAATAACATCATCAGTGCTATGCGTCGTTATTCAAATGACATTATATTTCTAAACATATTTTATTTAAACCCCATTAAGGGCAATATTAATTCCTTCTTATCACTAAATGCTTCAGGCATAATGAATATGGAATATATGTAACGTTTGCTATCATTGACCAAATTAATGGTAAAACCTTAATGGTTACAAGCACTACTTATCGAATGCATGCATGATCCTGAGTTTGGATGTCATGAAAAACTATACTTTTTGCTGATCCATGTGCCTCCTTGTTTGCACTACTAGGTAGTTGCGAAGGCAGATTTCGGTGGCTACTGGCCTCCGTAGTGATTTTCCTTTTGGTGTTATATTTTCCTTTTCCAATTCTCATAACAGAAGAAAACTTATATGACATTTCATGTTCATATGTATTAACCAAATAGACTAATAAAATATATTTGATGCTCATGCATCGTAGACGGATTTTTCAATATGCAACCAAAGTTAATAAGCATGAAATCACAAGATCGAAACATAATCAACATATGGTTCATGCTTCAGGGTGGTTTTTCATGTAATCAAGATTTGAAAAAAAAAAAACATGAAATATAATAGAATTTAGAAAACTTTACTCGATGCAGAGCGAATCAATGAGTGTTTATCTTATGTGTCAGAACCGAGAATTTTGGTGGACTAAACTTCTAATCCAATCCGAGAGCTTGTTTGTGATTGAAATTCTGAACCATGCTGAATGATTCTTCCATCGATTGATCAACGGTCTCTCTTCCATGCTGCATAAAAACTACATTAGCGTTAGAACTATTCGTGCTGATAACGTGTTGTAAAACAAAAGCAAAAGAGATTAAGAAAGGAGAGAAACAACCAAGAGAATGAGGGAATATGTTATCTCATATTGAGTGAGTAGGGAACCATCTCTTATATAGAGATGTAATTAGTATGTAAATTACATGAATATCCCTAGTAAGCTAATTACAAGAATGCCTATTAAATAAACTATTTACAACAATATGTGGTTAACTTCATGGAAATCATTAGAAACAGGCAAACAACTTACTTTGGGCCAAGACCAAGGAGAAAGGTGTGTTGAAGGTCGAAGTGGAGGGCAATTCATAACTCGTTATTGACATTGGGAATGCAGTTTGTGATCCCCCTTGGAGGTTTCAGAGGTTATTCAAGACATTAAGTTGCTATGTTGTAACTTTGAGTCCATTACGTTCAAACATGTTTTTAGGGAGGCCAAATTTGTGGCCAATGCCTTAGCAAATTTAGGGTATAAAGTTGAGATTACTAGGCTTTGGGTGAAGTGTGTTCTCCCAGAGGCGTCACTCGCTCTTGCGTTTGATTCTGTAAACTCTGGGTGTCGTCGAGATACCTCTATTTAATTAAAGTTTTTCTTTTCTAAAAAAAAAAAACTTCATGGAAATCATGAGCTACAATTAATCCAAGAATATGATCATGATTGATCATAGAAGTTCCATTATTTCTTGTGTTTCAAGGAATATAATACGGACCTGATATACGTAATACTGATTGTGAGTTGAAAATGTGGAAATTTTCTAAGTTCATCACTGGAGGTAATAAAGAAGTAGTGTCATCTCCCTCTCTCTCAATGACACGTCCGACCAAAACAAGACGACACACATCATCGACAGCGAAAGGCAGACTCATGCCATGTACATATTAGGTCCCCAAAGTTATCCTTTATGTTTTCCACGTAAATTGATGTGTCTTTCCTATGAATGAGGACTCTTAAGTTGAGGATTAGTTGAAAACTTTTCGGCTTATCCCACTTTTTGATCTTATATCCACATTTTAACCGTTCAGTTTATAGGTATTTATGAGTAGATCATTTCTGCAAATTTTCAGTTCTATTGAAAATCGTTAAGATATTCATAAGTGTGATTTACCAATTATGAACTTGAACGGTTCATGTTTGACAGATTTGGTTCGTTTATTAATTTGATCTAGTTTGTTACCTTAACGATCGCCAATTTGGCTGAAAATTTGTATGATTGATATACATATATAGACCTAAAAAATGAACGGATGAGATGCCAAGATGTGATAAAAAAAATATGTCTTTTAAACCATAAACCAAAAAGTCCTCAACTTAAAGGTTCTCACTAAAAGTGCTCCGATAAAGATGAACTCTTTTAAATTCTTGTTTAATTCTCTGCTGCGGTTGTAGCTTGGAATGTTGTTGGGTTTGCTAATTCAGATCACTGTGCTTCATGGGTTTTGCGATTTTTGTTTTAAAGTTTTGGCCTTTTAGATTGTTGGGTCTCATTAATTTTAGGCTGGAATTGAATATGGCTTTGGGTTTGGCTGTTTAGTTTGTTGTGGGTTTGCTGCCTCATCTCCTGTTTGCATATATTTCTTCTGGGTGTTGCATATTTTATAAAAGTATATATGTTTAGTGGATTTTGGTTCTTTGAAATGTTAGCCTCAGTGTATATTATTGTGGACTCGATTTGAAAATGCCAAGGACGATAGCGTACCTATCTGTCTTCATGAAATACTGTTGCATGAGCTCTTCCATATGTACTTTATGCTAGGATAAAGAATCAGTAGTTTAGTATTCAGCATGAAGGAATAAAATCTTGAATCAGGCAAAAATTGGAAGGAAAGTTATCAAAAACTTGTCTTTGATTTTGAAAGTAGTTTAGTTCCATGATCGATGATTATGACATGATTCTTCCAAATCTTTGTTTACTATTCTATCAAGATAGTAAGTTCGATTTCTCCAAAAGTCAGAAACCTTGAAGTCGCAAGAGAAAGCCAAAGTCTTCATTACCCAAGGCATACTTGCTCGACAACGAGGTTGAACTCGAATAGCTTGCTGCCAACTCTTGCATACAGCCCCCAAGCGAATAACATCATCAACTAGGAGACGCTAAGTGACTAGGCTAAAGATATCAGTTGAAATATCTGACCATGATGAAGAACTATTGTAAAGCTGCAGGTCTTTTTCTTGTGTTCTTTTAGTGCATTCCCGCCAGAAGTGCCCAGACTCACCGCACTTGTAGCATGTACCTCTACCTCTATGTAACCCAGTACTAGTATTGCTATTTGCTAACACTTACTTGCAGAGCCTAATTTGTTGCTGCAATTTCGCGCAAAATGGTCGTACTTACAGCAATTGTAGCATCACCGAGTCCAATAAATCCCTAATTGGTTTTATTTATTGCATTTCAAAGCTATATGGCCAACCTTCCCACAAGCATAGCAAGCCCTGGTACTACTGCGCTACATCTTTTGGGTCTATCATCAACCCTAATCACTCTCCACTCAGAGGTCTTCTGCATATTATTTTCTCTACCTTGTAGTCTTCTGCATCTTTTGGGTCTATCATCAAAAGTCTTCTGCTACATCTTTTGGGTCTTCTCCATGCGTAGTCTTGTTTTCTAGGGTTTGGAGAGAGCAACTTTCTCTTGTTTTCAAAGATTCATTGTTCTAACTTCTAAGTGTGTGTGATGCTTGGGAATCAAGCCAAATCAAAATATGTTGGAATTATTCCAGGCTTTCTAGAAATTAGACGAGTTCAAGTACGACTTGGCTAAGGAAGCTGGTATTTAATCAAAATATATTGCCTTAAGGATTCCAGGTTTTCTAATTTTTATACGTCTTTAAGTATGACTAGGTTAAAGAAGCTGTATCTCATTGGCAAACAAATTAATCAAGGAGAAACACTATAAAGCATAGCAGTCAACCTGTACTGATCGATGATCGATACAATTATGTTACCACGATTGGTATCATCACAAGGAGAAAAATCAGAAGAGATATTCAGAGCTAAGATTGATGACCTCTCGGACGTTTTACTTGTCGAAATCCTGTGCCGCCTTCCCTGCAACAAACTCATATTCCAATGCAAGCTTGTGTCCAAGTCTTGGTATAATCTCATATCTGATCCTTACTTTGTTCGCCGCTATCTATGCCTTCAACGTCAGATGCAAAAGCCTGTTCTGAAAACCCTAGTTTTTTTCGAGATAACCAAACCAGTATCTCTCATCACAACGTCGGATCATCCGGTCTTCAAAGCAGCTGCAAGTAATTTCACTCTTGGTTTCCTCCCATGTTATAGCCAAGCAAAAGATATAGAAGAACTAGTAAAAGGATCATACCCCCTAAAGAGGCATCTGATGGAAGAACCAGGTTCCGTTGAACCACCGATTGTGGTAGGCTCTTATAATGACTTTGTTTTATGCTGCGCAACCAAGTATTATCAACGTCATTACTACCTCTGCAATCCATACACCAAACAATGGGTTCCTCTTCCTCCCACCCCTCAAGTCTCCCGCGACGCGCCTGTGGCCTTTGTATGTGATCCATATTATTATTATGATGGAGGAGAAGAAGAAAGGAGGACTAGTAGTACTACTAATATTACCCTTAATGCTGAGTATAAGTGGAAGGCTGTGCGACTAGTTCCGAATTCATCAGATCCAAACTTTCATTTCGAGATCTTCTCTTCTGAGACGCGTCAATGGAGAGAGATACATGTAGCATGCTCTCGGCCATTTTCTTCATTTGCGATTCTTGATAGTGGTACCTTCCCGATAACTTCATCTTCCGTAGCTTACAAGGGATTGATATACTGGTGGAGCGATAATGGCCTTGTACTTGAGTTGGATCTCTCCAAATCTGATACTAATGCTATGTATCGTTTCATTGAAGCGCCTGAGGATTATCATAAAATTCATGGCGCATGTGATTTAGGGATGCTAGGAGTAAGCCAAGGGCGTCTGCGGTTTTGCATTCATCGTGATTACCTCAGCCCATGGGATCACGACGAGGGTCTGCAGTCATTTAGGGTTAGGGAGTTGAAACAAGTTGTCGAGGATAGCCAAGGCAGACTCAAATGGCTAACCGACCGTGTTAGTATAGATTGCAAAGATGTTGACATCGCCATTCCAAACACGACTAAGGTCCTAGCTTTCCACCCAAACAATGATGATGTCGTATATATGAGTGATGGTAACAAAATTGTGACGTGCAACCTTCGTGGAGGAAGGTTAGAGAAAACTGCAGCGACTCGAGTGAAGGGAATCTCAAGAGATTTCTACTACCCGTTTTCTCTTCCATGGTGGCCTACCCCGGTTCCAAAGACTCTAGAGTAGAACTTTTTTTTTTTTTTTGATTGGGGGGTTAGCCTTTGTTAGATTAGGTAACACACACACCCATGCAGGGTATCCCAGCACAGCCGGACTAATCCCTGCATCGCCACGGGGCATGAAAGCGAACACCACACACCAGGCACACTTGCCTAGCACGGGCCACCGCCGGCTGGCCACCAAGGCCTTAATGGGGATTCGAACACCAGACCTCTTGGTTAGAGAAGACAGTGTTTTCCACCCCACCGTTTCCCCGGTGGTTAGACTCTAGAGTAGAACTTAATTGGTTAAAGATATAATTGCTGTTGATATCAATTTCATTATAGCATGAACTACGTACTAAATGCAGTGATAACATAGATCATCATAATATTGTTGAAAGGATTTACATTCATATCCTTGATGATGTGTCTTGACCAAATTTTCTTCTTATTAGACTAGAATATCTGTTAAATATCTACCCCAGATTTCGGTCGGGTTTTGTCATGGGAACCTAACACAAACAAGTTTTTAAGAGGTAATAAAGTTTACTGGGGTTAATAATATATTATTGGGGTGGATATATAACAAGTTTACTGGGGGTCAGTAATATGTTATTGGGTGGATAAGAAGTTTACTGGGGTCAATAATATTCTAGCGATCGGATTCTGGCAACTGGTGACTGGAGTCCGGCAATACTCCGGCAAAATCCCCTCTCTTCCATTTTCTCTCTCTAAATGTGTATAAGACACAAGAGTAAAAGTGTCTCAAAAATATTATTTTATTATAAATTAATAAATATTTATATATTTAGACACAAATAAACTAATCTCTTATTTAATTGAGATTAACATTCTTATTGTCGTTGAACGGAGGTTTAACTTCTTTTTTTTGTGGGGCCAATTACATAGAAGTCCACTTTTAGACATTTTATTCCATATAAGTCCACCCAAACATTTTTACTCACATAAGTCCACCTAAGCCTAAATAAGGTTTTACATTAGGTATAAAAGTTGAACAAAATTACAGACTGCCATCCAATAAAAACATTAGATTTTCTCCTTTATATTTACAAAAATACCACTAATATAAAAAGTCAACAACCACTCTCATCTTGGAAAAGTCTCCAGCCGACCTCCGGCGAGGTTTCCGGCTGATCTCCGGCGAGATTCCCGGCCGACCTCCGGTGAGGTTTCTGACTGACCTCCGATGATGACAAAAATTACTACTACTAACTATAAAAGATACTATCACCAGCTACAAAAGCTACTACTACCGCCTACAAAAGCTACTACTGTGAGGTTTCTGACGAAACACAAAAACTACTACCACCAGCCACAAAAGCTACTACCACCAGCTACAAAAGCTATTACCATCGCCTACAAAAACTACTACTGTGAGGTTTCCGACGAAACACAAAAACTACTGCCACCAGCTACAAAAGCTACTACCACCAGCTACAAAAGCTACTACCACCGCCTACAAAAGCTACTACTACTGCTTACAAAAGCTACTACTGTGAGGTTTCTGACGAAACACAAAAACTACTACCACCAGCCACAAAAGCTACTACCATCGCCTACAAAAGCTACTACTGTGAGATTTCCGACGAAACACAAAACTACTACCACCAGCCACAAAAGCTACTACCACCAGCTACAAAAGCTACTACCACCGCCTACAAAAGCTACTACTGTTAGGTTTCCGACTAACACAAAAAATACTACTACCAGCTACAAAAGCTACTATTATCATCTACAAAAACTACTACCACCACCTGAAGCCAGATTACAAATCGTTTAGCGGCCATCAGATCAGCACATGTCATGGCAGCAACCTCTAGCTCATTGAAAGAAGGACGGATAATCAAAGTGAGAAATTAGAAGAGGTTTACATTGATAGCTCAGATATGAGGGTTTGAGAGCTTTCCACGAACTTCATCGAGAACGACGACGACTTAGGGCACAATCGAGACATCCACGTAAGGCCGACTGCGTCAAGGTCGAGATCGAGGCGTCGTCTTCGGCCGGTAGCGTCGTCATCGTCTTCGGAGAAGCAGATCGACGCCGGAGATATGGACCTCGGAATCAGATTTGTAGACAAGGTCGAGCGAGATGTCGTCGTTGGAATATGATATCTAGTCGAGGTCGTCGTTGACCGAATTGGAGATCCAGTCGAGATCGTCGTCGACAAAACCGAAGATCCAGTCAAGGTCTTCATTGATGGAATCAGAGATCCAGCTAAGCTCCTCGACGATGGAATTGGAGACGCAATCGAGGTTGAGCCGGCAGCATCGTCGTCGATCCAGCGGCGTCCAGATCCAAGTGACGTTGTCGTCGTCTATCCGGCGGTGCCGAGTCATCATCGCCGGTGTTAGCTTTGACGCCACTATGGCCGGAGATTGCAGTAGCTCTGGTGGATTTGCATCTTTTCGCGTTAGATTGAGACGCCGCCATGGCTGGAGATTTGAGCTCGGAGAAGAGAGGGAGGAGGAAGACGAAGAGCACGAGAGAGAGAGAGAGAGAGAGAGAGAGAGAGAGAGAGAGAGAGAATGAAGATTTCTTTTCTTTTGTTTTAACGGAGAGAGAAACTGATGTAAGGAAATGAGGGTAGAATAGGAACATTATAAAAGTAAAGTTACATATCTGAGTCTAAAAGTGGACTTATATGGGTAAAAAAGTTAGGGTGGACTTGTGAAGGAAAAAATGTTGAAAACTGGACTTCTATTAAATTTTCTATTTTTTGTGCAAATGGCATTTTCCGAAAATTAATGAGTTACGCCGCTCCTTGTAATAATCGTAAACCTGAGTAGCGCTATTAAACCCAACCATTTTTGGTTCTGTTGCTGTAATCTATGGACTCGTCAAAGCCTTACGTCCGACTCTCTGGCACAAGACAGATAGAAGCTTCCAACCCACGACAGAAGCTTGGAGTTTCTAGCTCATCTTCAATGTCAGGTTCTCTTCCTATCCGAGCTCCTCTTACTCTTGATTCTGATTCCGACTCTCAAATTAATGGTGATAATGAACTGGGTTATATGACTAGTAGTAGTAAAATTAGTGTTGGGTCTGAGTGTGGGTTTGTGAGTGGGGAGGAGTTTGAAACGGCGTCGGAGAGGCCCTTTGTGGCGGCGGAGTTGGGTGAGGAAAGTGGCTCTGTTGAAAGATATGAAGTTTATTGGTCTTATGTGTCTGACCCAGATGAGGATGAAGGTGTTGTGGGTAGAGTTATGGTGGGTGGTCAAGCTTCGGAGGGTGTTAGGCCCATTGCTAATTTGTGTTGGGAGAGTGATGGGAGTGAGGTAGTGGATGAGGAGATTGAAGAAGAAGTGGGTGGAGAAAATGGTGGATTGCTGGGTCATGTTAAGGCTCTGGTTTGTGGGTTTGTGGAGCAGGTTAGTATTGCGCCTAGAGTTAAGGTATCTGAGTTTCAGGAAGGAGAAGAAGATGAGTGCTTGGTTGTTGGAGAATCGAATTTTGTTGAAGGTGGAAATGATGATTCTGTTCGAGTAGAATGTGTTGAGGATTGTAGTTTTGGTACTGCTGAGTCCAGTGAAACAAACTCTGTTGAGATGAATTTGAATGTGTTGGAAGGTAAAGAGGGAGATAAGTGTGTCGAAGAAGGGTCCTTTGTGCATGAAAGTTCCGAGAAATCGGAAGAATTGGATGTTGAGGGTAATGAGAATCAGAGTTTTGCTACTGCTGAGTCCAGTGAAACAAACTCAGTTGAGTTGAATGTGAATGTCATGGAAGGTGGAGAGCATGACAAGTATGTCGAAGAAGAGTCCCTTTTGCACGAAAGTTTTGAGAGTTTGGAAGAATTGGATGTTGAGGGTAATCAGAGTTTGGGAAATAGTCAAGTATCTGAAGCTGAGGAAGATAAAGTTGAAAATATTGATTCCTTCAACTCGATGACACCAAGGTCTGTCTTAGGTGAGAATGTGACCACTGGACTTAAGATTGAGGATCCGGTTGCTGATGGGAAGGGCTTGGTTTCATTTGGAGGTGTGCAATTTCAAGGCAGTGAAGCCAACTTGGGTCTGTTTGTGGAGAGTGTTCCACATGGGATTAAGATTTTTGAGATTGAAGAAGAGTTAGTGATGGGGAAAGACTCCTCCAATTCCTTCGTTAATCTGTCTGAGCCGGCCACTGAAGTAAACGGTGTTGGGAAAAAAGACTTCATTGTTAAATATCAAACTGGGGAATCCATTCAAGCTGAATGGAGTGAAGATAATGGTCTTGGTGGTGTGGAAACCAAGGAACCAGATAATTTAAAGAAAGGCAAGAGCATGGCAGAAGAGTGTATAATGCATTGCCCAAAAAGCGAGACGAGTGATGTTGATATTCGCAAAAATTCTGGGGCACTTGATAGCGGAGTCCATTCAGAATGTGATTTTGATGTTGGATGGAATGGAAATCAGATAATGGACTCCAAAGCATATGCACAGCCAATTCCAATTCTGAAGATTGTATACTTCGGTAAGCGTAATTTGTCTGAAGCTGCTGAGGCTGATGAATACGTACTGTGTTCTGATTTCCTTGAATCGATCACACCAAGTTCCAGTGTGACCCATGAACACATTTTTGGTGGTGAAACCAGGGTAAGAAATTGTAAAATAGGCAAAAGATTCGCTGGAGTAACCGTAACTCACTTGGGTGATGATGGCGCCACCGGACTTAAAATAGAGGATCAGATTGCTGTTGGGAAAGGCTTAGTGTTGGCTGGAAGTGCTGGAGCTGTGCAATGCCAAGGTGATACAGCATGTGGAGCCAAATTGGAATTACGCCTCAAAGAGAAGAATTTCCCTTTAAAGCAGGACCAAACCAGCTTGGGTCTGTCTTTGATGAAGTGGGGTGGTGGTCTTGTTCTAACAGCCGATATACTGTCTCGGTTCTCTGTTGGAAGTTCTAAAATAGCTGTTCATGTTGTATTGGACAACAAGCAGAGGGGAAAGATTTCTATAGGTACCAGCAATTCGGATAAAATCCAAAGTGCAGGGATTATTGGGATGCTTTCAATTGCAGTTTCAGTCTTTGGGTTTTTCTGTTCAAGATTCAATGTTCAGAACTCAAGATAATAGTTCTTCTTTTACTGTTGTTGGTTACTAGTCTAGTTTGGATGGTATGAAGATCAGAATATGCCTCTTACTGTGGGTTGTTAATCTGTATACTGTAGTACTTAGAGGTCTCTCCATTGTAGTATGTATGAAACAGAACAAAATGATGTCTCTTATGAGTTTGTTCTATTAGTCAGATGTCATGTGATGAGTGTATATGATGGTGCATGATCTAATTTATTGGTACTAGGAGGACTGAGTGTGGCAGGAACTAGGAGGACTGAATGTTTCCAAAAGCTACTAGGGGGACTGAGTGTGGCAGGAACTTTTTTCTTTTTTATATATTGGTAATGCAGTCACTAAAATTGAAAATTTTAAATTCTGCTTTACTACAAAAGCAAAATTCATAAAGATTAAACCAAAATCACACACTTTTGGAAACTAATGGAGGGTGAGAAAACATGAATTAAGCATGTGAACGAAACTAGCTGCATCATAGTTGATTGAGATTCAAGCAATATCTGGGAACTCAATTCACCTGCTTAACTTTCTTAATTTGTATAATATTGATGAAGCTAGAAATCAAGTACTGTGAGCAAGATTCTGATGCAATATATAATCGAAAAGCTTCATCATACAACATAAAATGTAGAAGAGAACTAGTAGCTATTCGGCTATATATTCTTATCCTATCTGCGTAAAAAGAAGGATCAATGCAGCTATAACCTAAACTCACTTTCTGGCACAGAGAACTTGACTTCATAAAAACAAAAGTCCTGTATGATATATATCTAGCAAAGGGAACTAGTACCTATTTCTTAACAGCGAAAATTATACAGCGCACCCGTCCATCTCCGCCGTACATTTGACGCGGACTTTTGACTTTTTCAAAATGGACGGCGGAGATGGACGGGTGCGCGGCGCACCCGGGTGCGCTGAATACGCTCTCTTCTTAACAGTGTTTAGGCATGTTGTCCTAATATAGGAACTGGTGTCGGCCTCCATGGGATCACCGCAAATGTTGAGAAGTAAGGAGAGACAGAACCGGCGCCATTTCCTTCAATCATCTTTGACCACTCTCTTGTACGCAGATTGAACTTGAAAATGCTATAACGGCCACCTATACGCAGATAAGAGATATCCTCATTGTTCGGATCGAAACCTAGCACCATAGGGTTCCATCCATTGTCACCATCTGGAACCATATTATTGTCTAGTGAGTAAACCCTCATCATCATGCGTTTCAAAGACAACTTGCCAACTCCATTGATCATGACCGACTTATGGTGTAGTTCTTCTTCTTTCAAACCCCATAGATAAAGAGTACGGGCAGTTTCGTTGTAGTCCCACACCCACAGACACCCTCCATACACACCTACCAACTTGAGATTAAAAGAATCACAATCAACAAACTCAATGAATAACCATTTATAGTGATCATCATGAGTACCATTACTGGCAGCAGCACTGTTGGTGTTGATCGTAAATGGATCCAAGCCGATGATGAAGTTTTCAGTACAATATTCATTCATCCAGCACAACATTCCATCATAAGTAAAAGTCCTACTTAGCCCGGATGTCATGCAAGAAGTAAAGTCAGCCGGTGGCGGCGACACTATCGACTCTGTCCATTTACCAGTCTCAGAATAAATTCACCAAATCTGTCATTGTTAAAGATTAATCTCACGACCCTGCACCTATTCTTGGGATTGAGTTGAGTCATCAAGTTCGAATTATCCTTGTTTGAATAGTTAAAGTAGGGAAGATCAAAGGTGAACCCAACTGGTACACAGTTGCTGAGGACTCCAGGCGGCTGTGGAGGAAGGGGAACCAATTGCATTGTGTATGGATTGCAAATGTAGTAACGGACATCATCAACATTAGACTTCATAAGGGAAGATGTACGGCACAAAACTAAGTCGCTATACGTGCATGCAATAATCACTCCCCTACCGTCCGTGTGACAATTCATGAGTTTACTGAACAATGGTGTTATCGGTTTTGATGTGGACGAACACATTCTTCTGAGGAAGTCCAGACCATGGACGTTTATTAGAGTACATATCGGTTTCCTTTTTATATGATTATGACGCAGAAAGCTGCAGATG
Organism: Fragaria x ananassa; assembly: GCA_034370585.1. Lineage (NCBI taxonomy): Eukaryota > Viridiplantae > Streptophyta > Magnoliopsida > Rosales > Rosaceae > Fragaria > Fragaria x ananassa. The sequence goes on along the minus strand of CP139762.1, from coordinate 20,811,951 downwards.
AAATCAGGATCGGACAGAAGAGTGCACCACCGTTGGGAGACATGCTTGCATCGATATATCGATTTATAGCAAGGAAGTCGACAAAGAATTTCGACCAGTAAAACTTCAGGGAGATCATCAATATTAATACACCGGAGTTCTGATGAAGATGATGATCGTGCTCTTGATGTTGTTGTTGCTGGTCCTTTTGAGTGACGGATAAGATTACAGGCGGGTAGGGATGACCGCGACATTCTATCGTAACTAGGGTTCCAAACGGCAGATCGAAATAGATCGTAGGTCTACAACCCAATTTGCAAAGATATATATAGGCTACGTTAGTCCAAATAAAACGGAATCATGTATCATATATAGGATACAAAATTAATTAAAATCCAGATTAAAATTCAGATATATAAAACCCGTATGGACGTCTGCAGCTGAGACGCTGAGGTTTTATTATGAAAGCATAACAAGTTTCCTGAGCTTCCACAATCTTCTTGGATAGAGGAGGATTTTTGTTCCTTGATTGTCCTGCCTCTTTTTTTTTTTTTTCTTTTTTCTTTTTTACCACAACAAGGTTTGTCAGCTGCTACTTTGGCATCAAAACATCCCTAAATACCTCAGCCAGTTTGAGCGACCTTGCTATGATTTTTGAAGGAAAGTTCGGCCGCTTTTGTTTCTTCTCATGTATTCCTAAACTCGGAGCCTTGAAAAGACTTGGTTTTGGACAACTCAGTTTTGATGGGGATAGGGGTGACTGGTGAGGGGCGCTTTTTTGCTCGTTGCACCTCTTTCTCCATCTGACCAGACCCTTTCTCATTTTCATTGTCAGAGCATGTTGAGTCCGAGGCAGTATGTATATCTCCATCATAATTTCCTTTTCCAACAATGCCAAGTCTTTCTCTATTTCTCCTGGCATTTCAATATCATTTGCACTCTCACTGGGTAGAAAATTTTTGCCAATAGATAGTACAATAGCCATACAATCATTGAAATGATCATCAGAAGATGTACCTGAGACCACAGTTGCAGAAGATGCAGTCATTGGTGACTTCTTTTTCTCGGTCTTCGCAGCAGAAGATGCACGTTTTGATGATTTCTTTTTCTTAGTCACAACATCCCCAAAGGCTCATTCTCTTTGTCAGCAGAAGAGGACTCGCTGCTGTGCTTTTTCTGTTGTACCAAGACCTCATTCTCTCTGTTAGCAACAGTCTCACTGCTTTGTTTCTTCTATATCACTACAGGCCTGCGACTCTTTGTGGTGTTGATGATTGGGAACAGAGCGCCGACGGATGAATTTTCTCCTTCATGAAATTAGATTTTTGTGTGCCCAGCGCCCAAATTGCACAGTCCAAAACTAGGAGGAGGAGCTTCAGTCAGTACCTGCTTATCCTTGCTCATCAAACTGGCATTCGATTTGCCCAACAATGAACAATAATCTTGTTCCTGATAAATCAATTTACAATAATCACAATTACCCACAAGTTATTCACAAAAAAACTGAACTTCTTGCTCAACCTTAGTATTGAATTTGATCAATTTTTTCATACACAAAGACAGTTGAATATCATGAGCCACAGAAACTCTGACCTTGCCTTCATTCTCAATAAGCTTACCATCAGTTAATTGTCATGCATAGATCACATATTACACATAAGACATGGAAGAACAGTGGTAATAGACAAGTATGATCCAATATTACAAGGTATGCGCTCAATTCACTCAGATTTCAAGGCTCACTCAAATGTATGCAAGATATAATGTTTCGTGGCATGCAAGAAACTTTACATTTATATGAACAAAAGCGCATGTCGTAATAGATATAAACTCCATGAAAGAATTAATTGCTCACACAAATGGACCAAAACCATATATATTCTCATCTCTTGGGATAATCTCAACAGAACAAGTTCTTTAGGATCCAATATGACTTTACAAGGGTGTTATAACGTGGCCAAGCTAGAAGTATGAAACGAAGCGTAAGAAATCACAAATGATGTAGGCTACACCGGGGACATTATCATCTGGCTCAGCTCTGACTGGGGACATCTCCTCTGCGTAGGATCGTGCCGGGTATGTTAATAAGAAGGGTGCTGCTAAATGTACCCAGCAAATGACTAAGTAAACCCGGCACTCAATTTTTCATCACATATTTTCTTATTTTGCCCCTATAATTGAATATAAAAATATAACTATTATTACTGTTATTAAACAAGGAAACCGAGCACCTATTGTTGTTCTGTTTCAAGTTTCAACAGCAGTATGAAGATCAATGCCAAACAATCGATCTACCATTATTGTACTTAGTTCAGATTTGTGCTTAAATTTAAGATGCATTCAACTGAAATACAAAATACTAAGTTTTAATAGCAAAATATATGAAAGACGAAATTTCACAAGAAGGTGAAGATCGAAGATCGAGGACAAAAGTCTGAGAGAGATCCAAGAGACCACCAAACAATCCACCATGCGACCACGATTCTTATTGTATGTGGGCACTTCCCAAATTCCCAGTGATCTAGCCATCATTCTTCTCTCTCTTTAATTACACAATTATAAGAATAAGATCCATCTCTCCGCATGAAGCCCATTGACGTGAGTCTCCTTGGAGTTTCTCCTCTACTTTTCAACTATCAACCTTATAATCAAATATACATATAAGATCTTTGTTCATCACACACATATATAGTTTATCCTGATTTAGAAACACACGATTGTGAATAGATCTTGTAGAAGATGAGTTCTGGAAGGATTGAACAAATTGCAGTTTTGTTTTAATTTATTTTCTTATATTGAAACAAGGTTAAAAATGTCTTAAAAAATAATGTTGTGTCTACTGAGACAATTGTTAGGTAGCAGCACCTTAATAAGACAGGGTTAGGGCAATGTCCTAACTCTTTTTGGTTTTTGCTTTTTAGTTTTACTATTCTGCTACTTTGGTTTATTTCTGCTTGGTTGAACTACATGATATACAGTTTCTTTTAGGTTGCCTTAGCTATGTAGCATGGTTTCATTCTCTCGGCCCTTGTGAACGGGTCATGTTGTAATTACCAATTTTTCGGTTTGATATTAAAGTCTTCACGTCTATATTTCAACAACAACAGCAACAAAAAACAAAAAAAGTTTACCCAACTCGGGTTAAATACTGATGGTACATAACTACATATAACATGTAATGTGCTTCCATTAATCTGGAAACTGGGAATCTAGCAAGGCAGCATATGGTAAACGCATTCAGCAGAGTCCTTCGCCTACTTCTATTCCCTTCTCTGTGAGGGAACAAAGTGAAACTGTACGAGAGCTTATTGAAATTGTTGTACAGTTAATTTTGAAGTCACTCGATGTGATACATAGAGTACTTCACCCTTTCGATTTCTGACTTTCGGTTCATCAAATTTGTGTGTATTGTAGCTCAACGGGGGAGGGGAATGAGGACTCAAGCAGAAAGCAGGCAAAAATGGATCTTTTAAAAGGTTATACGGATCTGGGATTCAACCCGGGTCGAAAATAAGACCCGCCTGCAGAGAACGAAGAGCATCGAGCACGAAATCGGAGTGATTCAAAGGGTGCCGTGTTGGGCCTCACTGCTCACCAATTGACGAAGAATATCCAGGAAGGGACGGAGAGGGTCCGGACACAACGTTATCTTCATAGTAACTTATAGCAAGCTGTGAGGATAGAGGGAGCAGAAATCCAGTTATATATGAAACTCTTAAACAGAGGCATATGACGGGCAATGTTACAGAAGTTGCTCAAGTGTGATATGTATCGTGTATTGAACTTTTTACTGAAAGAAGAAAACAATTTCAGCCACCGGCCAATTATGCAGTAGGATGTTGTCCAGCTATCAATCTAGTATCGCACTTTCTTAAAGGACAGTTCATTTTAAATATCAGGAATCCACAGTAGGTGATAGCAACACCAAAAGATACACAAAAGGCTACTTCCCCAAGCAACTGTGATGAAAAACATCCCTGCAGTCATAAATTCAAAGCCACCATCACAATTGTAAGTTACATAGCAATGGAAACTTAAATCTGCTGCTCCAACCAAAAGTATAAATCCAAACTTTGTAGAGTTGTCTTCTTCATGGTTCATTTCAGTTCTAACATGCATCAATAGTTGGATATATGTCATGACAGACATCTTGTGCTCAAATTTAACCAAATAAAGTAGATTGATCATTACAGAGTCAAAAATGAAGGCCCTGCAACCATTCTCCTCTCCATCTCTTCTTGGATCTTTGTCAATTGGTGAGCAGCTTCGAGGTCCTTCCAACTGTCTTCATACGAGCATCTTCTTCAGCACTTGGTTGTTGTTGTCTATTACATGTATGTTCTCCAATCACGGAAACCAAGCAGTAACTCACGATTTTTCAGTCTAGCATAACCATCAACAACAAACTTTCTCAGCCAAACCAGATCAATATGAAACTTCTCCATTTCCTCAGCAAGGTAATAGGATTCTGGACGGATTCTTGTACATCCATCACCCGCCACACTGAACACGGAAGAAACCCACTGCATTGAGGAACACCCTCTCCCCAAGACCATGGGACTTCAACTCATCTCTTTTTCTTATAATACCAGCGCTTTCCAAGGACTGCTGGAGAACTTGTGACCCAGAACTGCAAATAACCTCTTATGCTTTATTGCCAAATTTATGTCAATCCCTACCAGGTTTGTAACATCACTTGTTCAATGACAGAGTACTTCTCGTCCGGAGTCTTGATGAGGACAGATGTCCCAAGATAGGACTCCTCTTTTCGAGCCACAAAGCGTGGCAACCGTCACCAATGGATTTTGAAGATAACGACCAAGAGTCTTAAGGCATCTGATAACAAAATGAAATCAACCATATAGACATACAAAGAAATGAAATGATGAATAGTCCCTAAAACTGTAGGGATTTGTTTTGGAACAAAAGGTATGGTTTTACGGTCATTTTCAGAGAGAGAACGGGATTACTAACCCGAGTTGAGTTCATCTCGCCTAAAACGCCTCCATCTTTAAGGCAAGTTTTTATTGCTGTATTCAGAAATGATTTGGTTGATTTCTAACTTCATTTTGAACGGCCATGAATCTCACCATTGGTTTCCAAGTTTTAACTGAATTGATTGTAATTGGAATCTTTTGCCAAAAAATAAAATAAAATAAAAAAATCAAGAGAATACCTGATTTCACTCTCGGCATGCATTGGCCATTAGAGTCAACAATTAAAAATAAAAATAAAAATTTTTGGTTGTAATATGTTTCATACATTACATCCTTCAATTGGTTGTAACTTTATATCAAAAGGCAAACTTATCTGTACAAACTGTGCTCTATCTGTAAAAAATATGCTTGTGTGCTGCAAGACTACCACACTGGGATACTACTAGAGTAGACGAGAACGATGCGCCTCTGCCTGGCTGCTCAAACGACCAGCGCTTCAGCTGTAGCTTGTTTACTGTCAACCACATTATAGCAGCGGCTGCAAAGGGTACTGTGGTCCGGAAAGGAACCCACCTGAGGTGAGTAATTCCAGCATCTTTCGCACTTAAGGCCCTCAGCAGGAGACACACCAATCCAAACTCTAATGTTTTCATCAACTTGACATTCTCCTTTATGTGGTATATTTGCAATCCAGTCCTCTTCTAAGGATGGAAGAACCTCTGCCTGCACACAATTGTAAACCAATAAAACTCTGCATCAATATATGCTATGTTGGAAAACCTTTTCGATGACACAGCTTGCTTGGGTTTTGAACCTGTGATTATTCACTTTTTATTTTGTTTTTTCACCAAAGAATAAGACAGTATATTTGAAATTTTAAGTATTACTAAGCAGCCATCACAGTAAGCTCATTTGCAACCCAATACTTCTCTAAAGGATGTTTCATATTTAAATTTTCCTTACTACATGAGAAAATATTTAAGAAGCCATGTCAAATTTTGACTAGTCAAATCCAGAGTTGAATCAATGTCACACTGAAATAAAAAAAATTCCAGACACTACCGATGCGAAAGAAGGAAAGGTCTTAAGATACAGAAACTCCAGGTAACCATAACCAACCCACCTATGACCTATGTCTATTTTCCTACCAGTTAAAAGAGTTAAGACAAGGAACAGAATAAATGAAACCTGAAAATTTACCAAGTAGGTTAACAAAACCATTTCATCAGGGGAAAAATATGATTCTTGTCTTGACCACAAGGAGATAAAGCAATCCACTTTAGGCCTTAAATGCAGATACTCATATGGCTTACTTAAATATAGTCAGAACTATTGATGTAGAATACGAACTTACCTGGGAAGTTATGAATATCCTGTTCAATGTGTCTGCATCGTTGTTGGCTGAAGACATTTGAAGCAATCTCGAGGCTAAACCAGAATCAGATGTATGGAGGTAGACCTTGGCATCTAAGCTAGAGCCAATTAACTTTGTTGTACGAGCGACCTCCAACACTCTATTTACCTCAGTTCTCAGCTGCTCAAAAGCAAGTTAATATTAGAAATAAGTAAAATAGCTGGAGACATTAATCTGATTAATTGTTTTTCAACATCTTTAAGTGCCTTCATTTCCAAGATTTATTACAAACAATTCCTAGCACAAGAAAAATCGCACATTTTATCTGCAGGGTTCCACAGGTGTGTGTGTGTGTGTGTGTGTGTCTATATATATTATATTATATATGCTGATCAATAAGATTTTGCTATTAAAAGAAATAAACAAAATGATTATGGAGTCAGACACCAAAGTTTAAATTCATGTCAAGCTACAGACTCAAGCCTATGAATGCCACACTTCACTTTATTTTCCGCTAAAGTTACCTGAAGTTAACAAAACATGCACAAGGAGTAACATAATTAAACAAGCTGTGTCAATTATCTGATATTTCACACTATAACTTTTGGACTAGAATGGAAAACAATGGCAGTAGTAGCATGAAGTTTGATAAACTATAGGTCCTGATTTTGTAGTTTCAGATTTCCAAGAATATTTTCCCTCACAATACCATTTGTAATATAACAAGGGCATTCATTTGAACTGCAGAAGCCTTATTACCTCAAGAATTTTAGTCCAGAAATCAGTTTCCTCTTTAGAAAGAGAGAGCCATGTTCTGTTCGGAGCTGGCCATCTTGATTCAAAAACAAATTCAGCAACGGAGCCGTTTTTGTCGGTGTACTGGAATGGAAGGTTTTGCCATACATCCTCAGCCAAATGAGGCAGTATTGGAGCAATCACTCTCACAATGGAAAGGAGAAGTTCTGCAAGAACTGTCTGACAGCTTTTCCTAGTAAAACTTGTCGTGCCCCTGAAAAAGATAATTATGCTTAATAACTACTTGTGCAAATAAATACAATATCACAAACCAACACCATACATTAAGAAATGAAGCTTGATGAGCAATAAAAAATCCACGGAAGTTCATTGTGAAGGAGACATTCACAATGGAAGGTGTCAAATTATGTACACTAGGCATCTCTTTGAGCCTTCAGAGTCATTGTAAAACATGAATCTTTCTTCCGATGTAAATCCATTTAATTTAAATCTTTCACCACATTGCAAAATTATATCCAGAAATTGCCAACACCAAATATTGCAAAAATATATACACAAATTGGCTTCTAAGTTCAGATGTAGTTGTTAATTAAGCTGCAATGAATAAACTAAATATCATTTGACCGAGAGAAGACATCTGGCAAGAGAAGCCTACCAGGAACTCTTTATTACTCTTCTCAAAATCAGAATATGCACATGAACTTGGTCTAAAATATAAAATGAGATGGTTATATTTCTCATTCTCTCTGGAAAGGGAAAAAGCAGGGACTGAGAGAGGTTTAACAATGTGTTTGAGTCGGTGACTGGAATTCAAAGAATGAAACATTCCAAATTTTCTTGTGACTAAAAAAGTGCAATGATTCACAAGTAGCTATGTTGTTCACAAATGTGAGCACCAAGTGAATGTCTTTTTGCAAATGTAATCTCGAATTGCATGACATGAGTAAGTGTACAGAAAATGTGAATTTGGATCGTAAAAGCATATATGTATCATGGGAATAACAGAATAAAGACAGAAGAATCATACACTTGATTAGAAACTTGTAGGTAGAGCAGAAGAAAATTACCCAACGTATAAGCGGTCTTTAGCAATATCAAAGTAGAAATTCGATAGGTCAACAATGACAAATCGCTGTATGATCTGAAAAAGAGAAAATGCTAATCAGGTAGTTGAATAGAAGCTTTGCCAGCTAAATTAAGAGCTAAGGGCGCATAATAACAGACTTTACTAGCAACAGCCATCAAGAAACTCGTTAGCAACAATCTCTTAAAGGGACCAAGCATCAATAGAGTCATGCTCCTTTCTTGAACATATTTTATTTATTAAAATACATAAACTTCTATAAGCTCTTTGTTGTAATGGCTCTACGAATTGGCATTGACACCATATATATTATGAACTCAAAAACAAAAACAATGTAGCAGTAGTTCCTGGTTTTAGTAAGACTATCCTGATATAGAAGTTTGGTTTGTATGCACCTCAGTTGCTCAAAATGTGGAAGCATTGCCCTTTTGTATATTAAAACATTGTTAAATTAAAATTCAAGATTCAGATAACCTCCTAAGAGATCTATCCTCTTGTTCTACTCCTTGTCAAAGATATTTTTTCAAGGTTCATACATCTTAAGAGCTCAGAGAAAGATGATCTCTCTTGCAGAGTGATCATCACTTTGAGCATACAATTAAATATATAAAATTTAAATAAAAAGTACCAGGAAAACATCTACCTGAAATATCTTAAAGAACTGATAATTTTCGTAGCACTCTCTGCTGTTGTTTACAAAATTTTCAAGTTGAAACAGTGCATGCTGATCAATCATGGGAAGATCGTGGTATGAAATAGCATCATCAGCCTGCCAACATGATGTAGTAATATATAAGTAAAACAACAAAGTGAGAGACATAATGCAAGATGGTAGTCATAATATTTGTATGAAATAGTTTTATCCAGGCAGTAGAGATGGGAAGCTTAAGAACTTGATTGAAGATGTTGAACTGAAAAGTACATATTGGGAATGTCAAACATACATGCCAATCATGCAGATTTCCCAAAAGGTATCTCAATGTTCCTCGCAGTTTCCTATATATATCTGACATTTGACGGAGAACTTGAGCACCTATCATTACGTCGCCTGTATAATCGATGCTGGAAACCCAGAGACGCAGAACATCAGCTCCATAGCCATCCTGCGAACAGAGAAGCAAACTTTAAGTTTCCAGATGCTACTAGAGCTTGGTGTATGTTGTAATTGGTAGTTTAAATTCACTTAATAAGTTACAAGAATGATTGACCTTTTGGTTCTTTCCTCCTTCAATCACAGTTCTTGGGTCTACAACGTTACCCTGAGATTTGCTCATCTTTAAACCCTTCTCATCCAGTACAAATCCATGTGTTATGACAGTGGAATATGGAGCCTTTCCTGTATCAAAGAAAAGTGGCCGAGCATGTAGTCAGTAAACAAATATTACAGGTGAAGAAAAGTACTCGTTGTTTAATAAGCACCTGCTGGCATACAAGTATATGGTACTAGCGTAGCAGTAGCTAACTGAAAGTCCAAAAAATGCCCCATCTCATTCCACCTTATGTATATTAAGTGGCTAAAGACTGCATTACACTGATACAGCAGCCTTGAGAGTTAATTTTATATATCTAACATAGCAACACATGTTGTCCTACAAACTTGGTCTTATTTGTGAAGTACCCTTCTTTGCAGCTATAATATCAAAACTCAAAGTGTATCGGGCATCCAAGATTAGGCCGAAAGAAACCCCACAAGTATGTTGTTCATGGAAAAATGAGTGACATGCTAGCTAAGCATGTGTCACATAAATATGAACTTGAGGCAAGAGTACAAATATCTCCCCTGTAGGTCTTCCTTTACATGAATGACCTTGGCTTTTATTTAGCGACAATTAGACCTAGTGAATTGCTTAATGGTATGTTGATGAATAAAATAACTAATCAACCCTTTTCTTTTTCCGTCTATCCAATTCCATCCCAGCTATAGACAGAAGGAAATGTATCGAGCTGTTTTAGAATCAGTGACATTAGTATGTCACGCATACCATACTTTAGAAGAAATCCCATCACAAAAGGCGTCTAAATTCATGATTCAAACTCTCTTTCCCGTCCCATCGATCAATTGCTTTCCTGAGTAAATATTCACTTGGACTGGGGATGAAGGGGAGGAAACTAGTTGTTGAAAAACTAATCTATTTCTAGAATTCCTAATAGACCACGCAGAGAAAAAATGATGTGTGAGAAGAAGTATGTTCTAACCAAGAAATAAAGGAATAGATCAACTCTGATATAGCTCTAAGTCAATGGTACTTGGTAGTGTATATTTGAAGTGTGCATATTAAAAAAATCTAGATTTGGTTCTGTGTCTTATTAACTGCTACTGGAGCTTCAAAGTTCAGATGAGGTAACGCGGGGGTTTAAAGATGAAGTTGAAGAAATGGAAGAATCTAGTCTTCTGACCATTTTTTTTTTCTTACATATATATCATGTAGACAAGGAAACCATCAGCAAAGGTGATTCTTTTTCTGTCACTCTCGAACAGATCAAATAATAATAATAATAATAATAATAATAATAATAATAATAATAATAATAATAATAATAATAATAATAATAATAATAAAAATAAATAAATAAAAACCTACAAATTGACAGATTATGGTAGAACAGACCAAATCGGGCATATAGGTGTAAGGTATCATAATATGTGGTGACCAGAAGGGGTATTGTCATGCAATAGACCGCAGGTCTCCAATAAAAAAGTGGTAAATATAAGGGGCATATGTACTTATACTGAAGCTAATTACTCAAACAAATGTCAATAGGTGGAAAGACCATTAACTTTTTAATTTGTGAACTACAAAACTGATTAAAAGAATATTGCATAGCATACTAGATAATAGATATGAACATGTTCAGGTGGTCATTACCTTTAGTAGCAACACTTGTTAACAAAGAACTCTGGAACCACCCACGATGCTGATCCATACCTTCAAGGTACAAGTCTGCAGGGAGACTAAGGCTATTTCTTTTTCCTAAAACTGCAGCCCAAGAAGAGCCTGAAACAGAATTTAATCATTTAGATCGATGTAAACCCATACAATTTCAAACCATGGAATCAATTAGCAGTAACAGAGTAAAGCCAGGTGCAGTTAAATAAGCACCAAAGTAGAGCGACATAATGATTCAACCATAATATGGCATGCAAAAAGATATTAGTCAATTCCATGTTGAATTACAAGATTTTTATACAATAGAATCGTCAATTAGCCTCTACATGAAACAGATATAAACAAACTATTGATTATGTTTCGTCAAACTGGTTAGTATTAAGTCATTAGAAATCAGGATTCAAGACTCCCTTCTGTGAGAAAGTATAATCTTCAATAATGAAATTACCAAGATACTATCAAGCTACAAGGGATATGAGATGACTTCCTTTTTAGCAAGCTCAGACAATGTTGGTAACTATAATTGTACCTGAGTCGAACCACACATCCATTGTGTCAGTTCCCTTTTCATATTCGGATGCTTTATCACGATATTTACTAGGGAGAAGATCCTCTACCTTCATGTACCACCATGCATCGCTACCCTTTTCGGAAATTATAGCTGCAAAAATAGATAGTGAAAGCATCAAAATATAATAAAATAAATCATCATTCGTCAACCAGTCTACCAATGTGATCTCATTTATGCAGTCCTAGCATACAAGGATTAAGGATAGAAATTTTCTTATATGTACTATATGCAAAAACAAGGGTGTGCATGCACATACAGACAAGACATGCATGTGTGTAACAGATGAGTAGTAGCAGAAATGAAGAAAAGTAACTCTGCAGATGCAAGGGGAAAAGAGTCAAGCATTGACTCAAGGCAACATTAGATACAGTGCCATTTGGAGTACTGAACCAAGAGAGGAAGATGTGTATATCTAAGCGTTCTTACACTTGATATGATCAATAGTTTCTTCATTCATTAGAGGTTCCTTAGACTGGAGATGATAAAAGACTGGAATTGGAACACCCCATGTCCTCTGCCGCGATATACACCAATCTGAACGACTAGAAGTCATTGCAGATATTCTGTTTTCTGCCTGAAAACATGCAAAGTACGGTTAAATAATACGTACAAAACTATAAATGATCGGAAATTGAAGAATCACTAATTGAAATGTTCTCAAAAGCTACTAGGAGGCTTCAATCTATTGACAACAGAATGGTGAGTAGGGGCAGCAACTTTTTTTTTTATTATTTATTCTAAGGTAATGCAATCACTGAAAATTGAAAATCAGAATTCTGCTGTGCTATGAAAGCATAGTGAAATACCCACAAATGGAATCAAAAGAGTCAACAGAAATAACATACTGTATACTTTTGCAAAATAATGGTGTGAGAAAACAGGAATTACAATTAGCAGAGCATACTAGTCAAGCAAAGCAAATCTTTAATGTAGTCTGGAATCAATACCTTAGCTGGAATCCATTTTACATTGCCAATTGCATCCATAACAGCCTCACGAAAGCCTTCAACTGATGCAAACCATTGCTCAGTTGCCCTAAATATAGTGGGCTTTTTTGTTCTCCAATCATATGGATACTTATGTTCTGCAAAAGAGAAGGTAGATTTCTGTCACCCACTATAACCCTGTAATGAGGAAACATCCCTGAATATCCATTCAAGGGGTGGGAAAAACAACTTACTGTAGGATTCTTCCATGATAAGTGACAAATGCTCGTCCAAGTGTTTCACAATAGCAATATTGCCATCAGCAAGTACATCAAGCCCACAAAATTTTCCAGCTTCTTCTGTGAACTTTCCATCATCACCTACAGGAGAAAAAATAGGCAGTCCATACTTAAGGCCAGTGACATAATCTTCCTGACCATGTCCAGGAGCAGTATGGACCAGTCCAGTACCGGACTCCGTTGTGATATAGTCTCCCCCAATCACAACTGAACATTCCCTTTTGAATACTGGATGGTTATACCTGAAACAAAAGTTAGAACCAATACTTAGTGGGATAGTTTGGCAGATGGTCTTCACCCTTATCTATTAAGCCAAAAGACAGGATTTGGTTAAATCTTCAGTATCCCTCAAAACTCAAAATCCATTTGGTAATTATATGCTGAAAGAGAAGTAATACATCAAATGAGAGAGAAATGGTCAAATACTAATCTCATGAAATATTAAAAGTTAATAAATGAATAACACAAGTTGACGGTAGACAAAACACCTCGAAGAACTGCCCGAACAATTTCCAATCCCAAGGAAAAAGCCTGCCCAGTTCTTTCTTTTTCTGTTAGACAAGCTGCTCACTTCACTTTACCGATGTTTGGTTTTGTTTAGGAAAAAAAAAAGTGGAAAAATCTTTATATTGAAACAAAAGGCAATGTATAAGGAGACAGACAAGGAGTCTGCTTTAGATAGCTAAAGAGGGCAGCAAGGGGTAGAGGCTTAGCAGCCCATCTCTTAATGCTAACTCAAAGCTTACGCTTGGTGGGGCTTATACTAAACTGTTTTCCAGTTAAGAATAATGGAAGAATGATTATAATTTCTACAGTCCTTAGAAGTAGAAGCCCATAACTTAACTCTCTCCCACAGGTCTTCCCTCTCCACCCCGCCATAGTTTTCAAACAATCTTTTGTTTCTTTACACCCCTCTTCACTTGTCCAATGTTTGTGTTATCTTTCAATACATAAGAAAAAAAAGACAAAATAGAAGCCAAATGGCACACAAAAAGTGTGAGTCAAGAGGCGAGTTCTTTGTGAAAAGAAAAATATAGTTATCCAGGATATAACTATAAGCATTCGTTGTTTGTAGGTTTCTATCTAAATATGTACCTCCAGTTCTCAAGATCTGAACCTGACACCCTTTTTCTAACAACAAGCTTCAGGCCCCATTTTGCTTCTAAAGTTGGCACTAGATCTGAAGCTACAATAAGGAAAGGCTTCTTTTCTTCCTTGAGAAAATTAGAAGGTGTTTGCTTGCTATTTCCGGCAGGTGAAGAAGCATCTTCAAAGGTTGACTGTACTTCAACAATGGCATATATAAGCTTGGCATTCACTGCAACCGCTGTGAATATGATACACAGAGAAGAAATAATTACTTAATAGTTTAATCATTTAAGGTGTTGCTTGTGCGACCTAATGAATATAACTTTAGCAATGGTGAATCAATAGCCTCAGAGTATGAAAAATAGAACAACGAGATTACAAGAACGTAGATGAATATAATGCTAATTAACAATAAGATGTGAATGCATAAATGTAACAAGATTACAGCCTCTCTTCCATTCTATTAGATTGGAGAGCTACTGTAATCTAGGCTCATTGATCTTGTACGGAGCCTGTATTTTTTCCTAGTCCAATTGACTGTTCCGCAGTTCTGCCATCTGTGGGATCTTATCCACTCTTTATGTATCTTCCCTTTTTTCAGTAACTTTTGTTCCTATTCTAAAGGAAAAAGTTCAGCTAATCTTCCACTTAAGCTAAACAGCACTAGGACCACAGAACTGGATCATCAACTAATACTCAACCAGAAAACAGTTGATACTTGTGTAGAATCGTATTTCCCTTGAATAAGGCCATGGAAGACGAGAAGAAGAGAAAGACACAGAAAGGAAGGAGGAGAAAACAAAGGTATGGATCTTTAGGCTAAACTGATACCTTGTATAATTGTATTTCCGTTGAATATTTTCAATATCATTGATACAGATTTATACAACTACAATTGTACGATTACAGCAATCTACATTTAAGACAACTAATATAATAGCTTAAAATCAGTGATTTGAGAAATCACTCTGAAGAGTGATTCGTGCTAATAACTTGTTGCCATCCACAACAAAAAGAGAATACACCCAGTCAAGAAGTTATAGTTGCAAAATGTCTAGGCCAAAGTAAATAATTGACTAGCATAACTAAGGCAGCTTCTCAAAATGATTAAGTATTATGTACATATACACATACAGGAAGAACCCCACCCATCGAATTGCTTTATAAGTTCTACTGAATTTTAGAAAGTCACAGAAAGTGTGCATAATATCATGTTATCACTATGAGATCCATGACTACAAAAAGGAACTACCATATTGAGTAAAAAGAAAAGAAAAGGTGCAAACACCATATGCTGCTACACAATTAGGATCTTCTTTAAATAAAGAAAAAATATAATAATAATAATAATATAAAGAAAATTGGGAAAAGCAGCGAATATGTCTCACCGGCATTTGCTGGAATAGTCCAGGGAGTAGTTGTCCAAATGGCCAAGCAAACATCTGGATACTCATTCAATAAGCCACCTGAAGTTGGAGGTGCACTCACTAATTTGAAAGCGGCATAGATGCTCCTTGAAACATGACCCTCCGGATACTGCACATGTAATTCCAGTCAAAAAATAAGAACCATTCTGAGAGGTTTGAGCTTCCTTCACAAAATATCACAAGACTTTGGTTATGAAAGGATGCTCCTTCTTCCATACATGTAATATTCAAAAAAAAAAAATTATATATATATATTATAAATGGAAAATCTTGATAAATTTGAAGTTCTCCTTTGGATAAGAGACACATTAATAACTAAATACCTCAGAGAAGTGTTTTCTTGAGGAAAATATAAAGTTACAAGATAATGAGCCTGCTAAATCATTTTCAAATCTTCAGCAGAAGCTCCCAGTTTCAAACATAATTCCCATACTTTGCACATGTCCTAGCGCTAACATTTTCTAAATTTGGTTAAGCAGGAGATAATTGACATCTTAAAAGTGAGATTTACCTCCAACTCGGCCTCTGCAAGGGCAGTTCGTGATGAGGGACTCCAGTGGACTGGTTTCCTGCCTCTGTAGATGTAACCTTGAAGGACCATCTGACCAAACACTTCTATCTAGCAGATGGTGTGACACAAATGAGACAATCACATACTTACTCAATCACAGATAATATCAATATCCAACTACAGATAAGATCAACATAGTTAACTAGTACGAGCAAATATAGGATTTTTTTCAATTATTTAAAAATTTTAAATCTGCAAAACATTAATAGCAAACTTCTTTATGAATGGTAATTCTTATTCTGCTTTTAATGAAATTAGTAAAAGTTTGGTGTATGATATAGAACAGAACCTTTTACCACTATTTAGAGGTTACATTCAATTTTAATATTCTTAACAAAGTAGCATGAGGGAGATAATAACTACCTGAGCAGCTTCATATTCTGGATCAAGAGTCAGGTAAGGATTACTCCAGTCTGCCCATATTCCATAACGCTGCAAAGAGATGGCACAATTAATGATCATTAATATTGAAGCAGAGGATTACCACCTACTTAAGGTTAAATTATATTCTTTTTTCATAATAGAGACAATTAGAAAAGTAAACATCCCGAGTTCCAGACCTACAAACAACGTTCTAACCTATACCTGAAAGGAATTCATCTAGAAGGACATACTGACATAAAAGCAAGGAACAAACAATAAATGCCAGATATTTACCTTAAATGATTCCATCTGATTTTTAACTGTTTGCTTGGCAAACTTAGCTGCCTTCGCTCTCAACTTTATTGGTGTGAGATCTTTTCGAGCAGCTTGATCAAGGGATTGCAGTACTATGTAGTTCAAACGGTGCAAGTTAGTCCCAGGATTCAACTAAATGGAAACCAACACAGAGTCTACCTAATCTTGATTTCAAGTAATTACGGCCACTCTAGATATAAGATAAGATTTTATAGACAACTACAAGTTCATAAATTTCAGATCATTAAGTCAAATTTTGGGCATGTGGATTTTTTTTTTTTTTTTTGAATAAGGGCATGTGGATTGTTTGAAACATTAGGATGTAAAATGATGATACAATACCTTTCCAATTTATTTTCTATCTGATAATATTTTTCATGGTAGACACAGTGAGTATGATAGAAACAATACTTGCCTTTCAACTCAATTGGTAAGCCATGACAATCCCAACCAGGCACGTAATGAACTTTATAATTTTGAAGAAGCTGCCCATAGAAAATGAGTTAATAGATGAAACTTTATTTCTCAATGTGAAGAGCATAAAAATTTGGCAGTCAATTAAATAAACAATTCAATGTACATGTATGAAGAGTATATACATTTTAAAATGAAGCTGTTTCATTTACTATATATGAACACAGTTTTCTGAAACATTTGTCGAATAGATAATATTACAAGAGCAAGTATATACGTTTTAAAATGAAGCTGTTTCATTTAGGATCCTTTCATTTACTATATATGAACACAGTTTGCTGAAACATTTGTCGAATAGATAATATTACAAGAGCAAAAAGTTCTTACACTTTCTGGCTCTACAGACCAGCACCTATAGTTGTAGTCTATACTATTTAACTGAACAGTATAAGGTAAGAATCCGATCGCCAGGAAAAGGTCAAGAAATTCAATTCCAACGGAACTAGCAAATCAATTAAAAGTGCACATTAAACATGATCCATTTTATATTTTGTTTTCTTTCATATTAATATTGATAGTTGTTGTTTAATGTAGTATCTCAGACCATTGTCAGGGGGCTCTACTTTTGTGTTAACATAGTGAACGGCTGAGTAGGGAATTCATATGTACCTTATAACGATTAATCGTATCCTTTAAAATCTTATTTAGAGCATGTCCGATGTGAAGATCACCATTGGCGTATGGAGGACCATCATGAAGAATGAAGGTTTCCTGACCAAGTCAGTAAAAGTCAGTTAGCAATAAGTCATGTCAGTTATCAGATACCCAAGACAAAATAAGAACCCCACCCCTGTGTTTTTACTAACAACTCTCTTGAACACTTGATTGTCCTCCCATAATTTCTGAAGCTCAGGCTCTCGTGTTGACGAATTCGCTCTCATGCCAAATGATGTCTTTGGCAGATCGACCGTGTGCTTGTATTTCCCATCCTGCTGCTTTGCCCCTGAACATAAACAAACAACCAAACAAAAAGGGATGTGCTTCAGTTTTATATAACGTAAGGAGAGAAATGATGACACAGCAAAACACCTTGAGCAGCTTTCTTTGCAGCCATAACAGGTCCCCGAGATCTTCGCTTGGAGGAAGATGCAAACTCGTCACTGGAACGAGTAGAATAGGGTGCGATATTAAAGAGGGAAGAAGACCTTCCTCGGAAACAAAACAGGCCAACAGAAGCTGTGCTCCGAAAAGTAGAGCGAGTTCTTGCAGACAGAACCTGATGATGCAACACAACATAGCCTGTCAAAATTACTATCCACACTCGCATTCGACTCGAAATGAGACACAAACCAATACTAATATGAGACCTCAGACCCAATGAAATCCCACAGTGGCATTTCATCGAGCAGTTGGTGTGCAACCATTAAAAGCCTAATGATTCTTTGTTGGAGACCAAAACGGAGAGCGGAAGCAGTAAAAGTGGCAAGTAAAATGGGTGAGAAAAGAGACCTTATATGGAGTGGTGTGAAGCACAGCCATTGTGGCGGCTTCGCTGGAAGAGCTTGAGGCCAAGGATTTGAAATTCATTGGAACAGCTTCTTCATCAGTAGCCTTTTCCTTCTCCTTGATTAGTCTAGTCTATACGGATAAAATGACCTCACAGCCTTTTGTTTGTTACTTATTCCTCTTCCGACCCGGTAAAACGGGTGGGTCGTGCTTCTAACCCTTTTGCTTCTGTCAGGCAAAATGGGACCTCATTGAAGGCGAAGAGTATCACAATTTACACGGAGTTTGTTGCTCTTCCGCCAAAAACCAAATGCTCTCAGACTTGGACATTATAGCTTCGTCATGCTGGATAATTTGGTTTCTAAACTCGGCGATTAATACTGATCGGAGCAAGAGACATTGGAGAAGCATCCTCTAACCGTTGACTTAAAGCTTGATCATCAACGGATAAGGAGGGTACTGCTCTCCGATGCCCAAGTCATTCGGTTTCTTATTGCAGTCCAGTAAAAGAAGACCCGGAAGAGAGGGCAAGACCTATGACGAGTATAAGATTCCAAAGTAATGATGATTCCGAAGCAATGAAGGGGAAGGAAAGACAAGGGCAAAACCCTATTAACTTGAAAATATTAGCCAGAAAGTTTTATTAACACCCTAGTTAAATCAATATAACATAGCACAAATCTGCCACAGGCACTCAAATAATTAATTAATTTACAGGCGCAGACAGTAGGAAGACACTAAAAATGGCAGATTCATTGGAAGCCTAGCACATAGAAGTAAAGTAGTTCTATGTTACAAACACATGGGCACATCATAAGATTCTTCAAAGACCGCCAGTTTTATCTTTGGCAAATTCTCCCAATGGAATGAACTCGTGGTCGTCAAAGTCTTGAGAGTCAATGGGTACATCCTGTAACAACATGAACTAGGTTAGTCGACTGCAACAGTCACAATAATGGGGAAGAGAATGTAGAGACAAATGCAAGACAAAACCTGGCACTTATGCTTCTTTTTATTTTTGTTTGCTTCTAGAGATCCAGGTCGATTTAATTAAGAACCATTATACTTTTGACAAAGAAACTCCAATTCAAATAAAGTACAAATAAAATAGCCTTCACGAGACTGATATTGCTAGTACTGATACCTGTGAGTGTAATTGCTGATGTGGCTGTTGATCTTGGGCCATTACATAAGGTTGTGGCTGCGACATCCTATAGTATGGCTCTTTGAGATCAAGTTTACATGATGATGACTGAATGATACCCCCTTGTTCAGCACCAGGGCCCCACATTTTAGCTGAAGAGGAAAAGCAATATTGTTAGAATACCGGTTAAGTATGAAAACCAGGGAAATAAATCCACACCATAAACACATGTAGATAAAGCAGACCTGATAATGTGAGATAAATAGTATAACTTTGAGCATTGTGGGCAATCATGTGGAGTCGCCCAGTTATTTCTTGTCCTGCCATGACATAAATTGGCTGCGAGAGAACACAGCGTAACTGGTACCAATGGGTTGTTGGTGAGCCAGGAGCGGTGGTAAGCCACCTTTGTACAGTGCTGTGACAAAGCAGTCTGAAAAGAAGTTAGGATAAATAAATGAGAAAAAATAAGCCCACTCGGAGTGCACAAAAGTAGATTACCTCCCACCAAACAAGACATCGAACCAGCATGCTAACCCATGCACTCTAGTGCCTACAGATGCCACAAACCGTAATGGTATATCAAATTCATACAAGTCCTCTTCCTTTACTTTACTGAAGTCTATCAGGTGAGAAATAGAAGGAGCCACCAATAATCTTGGATCAAAAGCATCTACAACAGGCTGCACAAGAAAAGTAGCATATAATGTTAGCACATTACCAAGGGGTACCAATGAATAACATAGGCATTAGGCAGAACCATAATACAAAATGAATCTACAAGCTGAAAGTGTTAAGCCATCAACTGACAAAGACACTTCTGCCTAGAAACAGAAGGGGTTTGGACACTAGCAAAGAAATATCTTGGTGATTCAAGTCCCAGATTCCAACCTTTCGTTTTCTTTAGGAGTGTCACCATGTTTTACTGATCTTAAATTATTAGGACTTGAATTTTTACTTTAATATTGTCTGAAAGACAAGTCAATAGAAGGACTAATTTGATATCTCATGCTATTGAAAGATCAATAGCTGACTAAGGGGAATATAATATATTCATGCTATGGTACGAAATAACAATAAACTAGTTTGAGTAAGAGGTATGTAATATATTCATGCTATGGTACAAAGCATATAGCTACTTTAACCTGGTGAGGAAGAATGTGAGTTGCAAAAGTGACATTTCTGATTTGATTTGGTGTAAACCAATTTCGGTTTCTGCTTAGAAAACCGAAACAAAATGCCATTGAAGGATCAACAGCTGTTGAAACCCAAATGTGTAATGAAGATAAAATCCTTATGACTAACCTAAACAGACAAATGATGGCAACGAAGCCAGAGCAATAGGCCAATAGCATAAAGAACCATTCAGCAATGCACATAAAACACATTCTTGGCTTGTCAACATTCAATACTGCAGGTACAATAAAATCTCATAGATTTATAAATAAGCAAGAAATTAAAGACCTGTGAAAAATATCCTTCAAATGCAGATCCATACAAGGGTGTCAAATCAACACCATAATAATTTTGTTGCTGCCAGAAGAGAGCCTGTACATATATGAACCAGGAACATTAGTATTCATTTAGTCAGAGAGAGAGAGAGAGAGGAATAATCAGACTACAAAAACAATATAATCAAATTTTAGCTGGTTATACTGTAGATGGCAGGCAGATCACAGAATTCATAACATACATCCCTTGCTCAAAAATTCGAGAATAGATGACACAAGTGATGAAAGACGCACCTTATTTGCAATTTCAACAAACAAATATTCATCACTGAAAGGAGCCATGTGTATCCTGCAGAAGAGGTCAACTTGCATTGATGAGGAAAAGGTGAAGGTTACAAAAGCAGTCGATGTCGAAAAGAATGCATTACACTTGAATGCACCCAATTACTAGGACAAAAAAAAACTGAAAATACGAGCAGGCAAGATAAATAAAAAAATATTATCATGGCTATTAACTAGACTTTCAGAGGACCTAGAGTGTTCCACAACAGTTTAATGCTTGCCACCCCCTTGTTAGTTGTTATGAAAAGATGTTGAACATTTCAAGGTTGATATTTAGAGTTAGTCATATGACACTTGATACATATAAGTACAGCAAATATATATACATATACAGCTTTAATCAAAGGTAAGGTCAGTCAAATGTAGAGTAGCATTAGAGCCAGGAGACAACTATCTACACAGGGTCCAAGGACACAAGTCAAACAGTGTCAACCTACTAGATAACAGAAAATAGAAGGAATCAAAACAGGTCATGTTACCTTCCAACTCCAGGAAACATTTTTCCATTTGGCCGAAGAAACCGATCTCTTGCAATCACATAGGTCTCCAGCATTCTTTCATTTATCAACAACGTACCTAAAGCCAAAGAAAACTTTACATTAGAACAGTAGAGGAAAAATAAAGATAAAACCATGGAACTTTGAATATCATATTCTGATCCCATTGTATTTTTAAAGTATTCCAAAAAGTTAAACTTTTCTGATAATAATAGACCTCTCAACAAGTGAGGTTGGGAGGGGGAGAATCCTATTAACTGGCAGAAGCAAAAGGCTTACCCATTGGCTCTGAGATAAGAATATCTGCTTTCTCAGGTAACTCAACGTCCTCAACTTTACCTTTGATTACCTGTATTCAAGTGTAAGTATCCACAAAGAGAATAAGAAAAATGAATAATTAGGACATTAACAGGTAAGCAGATAAAGATCTCACAGTTATCCTTTCACCCAGCGAAGGGTTCCCAGCAATTAGTTTGCGCGCATATTCTGCCATTTCAGATGCTTCCACAGCATAAACATGTTTTGCACCAGCCTATCCGGTGGTAGAAAGAATAAAGAAGATAATCAACAGTTAAATTACAGACATATGGCAGAACCAAATCAGACGATGGAGATCTACAGCTCTGAACTTGTTTTATTGAAGAGCAAAGTGTACCTGAGCAGCAAATAATGACAGAATACCACTACCCGCACCAACATCAACCACCACACGACCAGTGAAATCTGCACGGTTTTCGATCACTGCTGCATAATAGGTTCCTGAAGAAAGATAAATAGCACATTAAAAACAGATTCGCCGGGCAACTCTGGTATAAAACAAACTTGCCTGACATGCACAATCATATGAACAACTGATACTATCTATTACTGGGACTGTAACAAAAATTTGAAATAACCATAATGCTGAAGAGAGTATGAAACTAAGGATCTGTGACTTGCCTGTCCTCACATAATCTTGTAACATGTTTTGTTGATGTAGCAATTGTCCATAGTAATGGAAGTACATTTTGGCAGAAGATGGCTCTATTTTGTCATCAAACTTGCTTTTGGAAGATGATAGCTCTCCATTTGGTAAACATTTTCCTGCAGAAGTAAACAACAGCTATGTGACACAGTAGAAGACCAGTAAAAATTCAACTTCAAGGACCAAAAAGTTTGTTATAGTCCAGTTCATATTTAGCATAACAAACTAATGTGTTCCGAATGATAAGTAAACAGCACCTTCAACAGCAAGCTCCTTCTTCCATTGCTCGAATGCATTATGGAAGGCTCCACTCTCCTCCTCATTTTTAAACAGGATTGTGAGGCCCTTTGAATACAATTTCTGGTTCTGAAGGATAATATCAAAACAGCATCAGGCAGCAATTTAACAAATCACATAATACCATACTGTAAACAAAAGAACCAATCCAACTTTCGAAACAGAAAATTTACTATATAATAAACACGTATTCGGGACCAGAAGCTGTTTGCTAAGTAGCTCTTTAAAATGCAAATGTACATAGAAAAGAATTATTGTTACCTCTTTGCCAGTATCAGAACCTTCAGATATGCAAACAGACTGCACGGGGCCTAACTTGAATAGCTGAAGAACACAAAAGCAAACACCAAAATCATAATCCAAACTTTAACAGTTCATCATTGTGCACAACATTCTAAAAGATATCAATAATCCAACCGATAAAGTAAGAATTACAGTCTAATTGATCGGATCATACATAAACATATATAACTGTTCTCTTCGCTGATCGAATCCTTCACTTACATAATAACAGTGATATTAATTTTTCCTACGCTTTTCTTGTTCATCAAAATACTTCAAATTTTTCAAAGCTAAACAGTCCAATTTCTAGTTCATTACTTCTACTTCAAAACTCCTACAACAAAATCAAAAGCAACACTCTTAAGCAAAAAGAGAAGCAAACCTTGGCAGCTCGAAGATCGACATTGAAAGGAGCGGCGGCGGACTCAGACTCCGGAAGAAACCGAAGCTCCGCAGCTCCATTCTCACCGGCGCTAAACCTAGCAACGGCCGGCGACGAAGGAGAGGAAGACGAGCCGAGCTCGGAGATGGAGACCAAAGCAAACTCCTGCGCTTTCATCCCCGTCGAATTCTCCATTCCCTATCAATCCAGGTCCTTATTTATTGTTATTTACAGAAGAAACCGCCCGAGTTTTAATTTGAAATTCCAATTAGGGTTTCTGCGGAAGCTCTGAGAATCTCGGGAGCCGCCAAAGGAAGAGGACAATTTTAGCTTTGGGGGGCTTTTATAGTGTTGCAGTGGTGTGGAAGCTTAAGATGGACTTGGAGTAGTACTAGTCTGCTGAGGAGGTACCGTTGTTTTGTTGGCTTTAGGACGGTGACAACGGAGCTAGGGTACATGTGGTGACGTGGCGGATTTGGGTTCTTTGCCCAGATCTCCTTTACTTTGCTTCAGCTTTGTTTGGCCAAATCCTTTGTCCGTGATTCTCATTAATTACCATTAACATCTTCTTCTTTTCTTTTCTTTTCTTTTCTTTACCTACATTACATTTAAATTTGGTCACACTCCCATACACCAACAACATCATTTGGATTATAAATATAAAAAAAAATATTACAAATTAACCTGTCGTTATTACCTTATAAGTAACAAATCAAAACATTACACAGAACATCAAAAAGGAAGAAGATCAATACGATGATGGAAGCTTAACAGCCTTGAAAGCAGGGTGAAGCAACCCAAGCTCATCTTTCACTTGCAGCGGAGTACTACTCTCATTCCTAACCCTCTTCACTCTCCTACTCGCCAACGACCTATGCGTAAACCCATACATCTGCAACACTTGGTTGTCACCAAAATTATACGCCCTGTCCATCTGCTTCAAGCACCTCTCCACCGGATAATCCCCGAACTTCCCGCACGGCTTGCACCCCACGAAATGCGTCACCAGCGGCCACCGGTGGTCACCCAAACCAGGATGGTAATTCTCGATCATCTCCTCATACCGGTCCACCAAAATGCCCCAGTAGCCGTGCAAGTAGTAATGATTTTCCAAGTACACTTTCTCCCCCCATGTCTCTCTCCCCGTGGCCAGTATATACACCATGGCAGACTGATCGTCGGCTTCGAAAACCGGCCGGCCCTTGAGAAACTTCGTCAGCACCTTACCCGCTTCGTCCCTTATCTTCCCCTTAGGCCCCATCGGAGCCCAGGCATCTAACAAATCCAGCGACCATTGACAATTCCTTAGTAAAAAGCTACCGGTATTCAACCCGATCCAGTTATGATCATCATACACCATTTCGTTCCATCCGTGCATAACAAAGTTGTGGTTCTTGTACCTTTCCCAGGGCACCTCAAACGCCATGTCGGTGAACATTGCGTCACTGTCCATCCACCAGAGGAACTCAACTTCCGGGTGGGAAAGTAGGAGCTTCCGGATCAACGGCAGCTTGGCCCAAAACCCGGCCATTTCGGCGTCCAGGAGAGCCATGTTGTAGAAGATCTCGATCCCGTGGAGGCGGCAGTAGTCGATTTTGTTCTTGATCGATTTCAGCAGGTAGTGATCGCCGACCGGATTCTCGCACGGCTTCGGCGACGACCCGGTCACTAACAGAACTCTGGGCTTGGTGGGCCCGAGGAAGTTGGGGAAATTCGGGTTCTGTTTCAGCCACTCCCCCCGCTGGGCGTCCCAGTCCGAGATTTTCGGACCCAGCGAGTACGGCGCGTTCGGATCCTTCTTCCATTCGTCGCCGCCTTCCTCGTCTTTCAGGATTTTCGAGATGTCGAACGTCGCGTAGTTGTTCGCGTCCGTCGTCGTCGTGGTCTCGACCTCCTCGAGGACGCGGCGGGGCTCCACGCGCCGGTTGTGCGAGTAGAACCGCTCTCGGATGTCGTTGAAGTCCTGCTCTGGGGTTCCGAACTTCCCGGCGCCGATTGTGCCGCGGAGGACCACGACGGTCATGAAGAGGCACAGAAACGTCACCGTTCCGTGGCGCGCTGCCCTCTGGATCTGGCGGACCCGCCGCACTCCGAAGCAACGCTCCAGCATCTCAAACAGATTTCACTCTCAACAACTTCACAATGGCTTTTGATGCTAAGATCTCATGGGGGATAGAATCGTAAATAGGAAGAAAGGTGAGAGCGAAAGGGGGAAGGGGATTTTGGGGAGAGTAGGTGGAGAAAGGAGAAGGGAGACTGGGTTCGAAGAGTCGACTGCGGAAAGTGAACGATAATGGGGAAATACAGAAAGTTCAGCTCCGACAAGTTTATAATATTTTTTTAATCATTTTGGTGATAGTTATATTTCGCACGTCATCACGTCGTGGGGTACTGATTGGGTGCAGTATGTTCCGTGAAGGAGTACGTAGAGGTGCGGATCCCACCGACGGGAAGGTGACAGCTGAGTAATCATGGTCTGAAATACCGGAAATAATTTCCTTAAAAAATCAAAGATGAATAAAATATTAAATCAGGAAATTAACATTATTAGTGATTAGTTTTCCCATTTTAACTGGGTAACTTCTTTGACTGAATATTTGTAAGATATTGTGATTCAAAAATGTATCCTAATTAATTAGGAATTAATTTATCTCAGTAAAACTGTTTGTTGACCCAGATATTTATATAACATTTTGACGTGATACTGAATTATCACAAGTAAAAAATTAAAAAATAATGAAAATCTCTATAAAATGATTTGATGAATATAAATTTTATGGACATGGACTTTCCGTGTAATACTCATTTCACAACATACAACATACATACGGTGCAAAATTTTATAAAATATCTTAAATCTATTCATTAGGGGTGGGCATAAAAAATCTAAGTTCCCGGTCTCGTTCCAATCCTATCCCGAAATTTGACGGGATGGAACGGGATCTAATTCTAAAAACACAAGACCCATCTCATCCCCTCCCTTAGAGAAACAACAGGACGGGACGCGGGACTACAAAGTTGAGGCCCGTCAGGCCTGTCCCGTTCCGTGTAAAAATATAGACTAATCTGAGCCATTAGTTTTTTAGATGTTTTGATCTCAACCTTACATTTTTGAACCTAATTAGACTGATATGTACGCAGTGTCGTAGTGTCGCAATCCTCACTCTTTCCGCCACATACTACCGCTCCTTGAAATCGATGATGCTTGAAATCTGAAATCACAATCCAACCAAACAGCCTCCTTGAACTCTTCCACCGCCCACCTCGCCTCGGCCAGTCCTCCACCGCCTAACCTCACCGCCCACCTCCTCCTACCCTCGGTGCCTACATCCTCCTCGCCTCCTCCTTGCCTCGCCTCACCCGTCTCCTCCTCATCTTGCCTCACCCATCTCCTCCTCGCCTCGCCTTGCCCGTCTCCTCCTCCATATTGAGTAAAGGTGAGCTACTGCGACTTGGTTCAAATGGATACGGACTTACGCTCATGTAGTGTTCTTCTCATTGTTTGTAGATTGTAGAAGTTTCAATTACTTGGTAGTTGATACGAATAAGTTTATGGTGAATGGTTGAATGCAGGGGGAATTACTCGAAAACGATGGCGAGAGGAAACTTGTATATATTTGGAGCAGCAGCTTTGAAACTTGTATTGTTGTGCTTTCGATAATTAGATTCACTACTGTTTAATTGTAGTTATGAATTATGGATTTAGATGATGCAGCCTTTATATATTGTAGGAATATATTGGTATCACTATCAGATAATATATATTGGGGCGGGATGGCGGGATTGGGCATGTCCCGTCCCGGTCCCATCCCGGACGGGACTTGCGTGGGATTAAGTCTTAAAAACATAAGCCCCGTCCCGATCTCGTCTCGTATGCAATATCCGGGACGAGCCGTGGGATGACCTTAATCCCGTCCCATGCCCACCCCTACTATTCATGTTAATGTTACTTTAAAACTGTAAGCATCAATTAAGACTATAAGCGAAATACGTTGTATCCTGTAATAGTTAATAATTTATTTATTTTTTTGAAAAGATAGTTAATAATTTTAACATTTGGTCGAATTGAACTCCAAAGCATCGTAGAGTTTCATTTTTGTTGTCGCAAAATACCAACTCATCACCGTACCACATCAACATGAAAACATGTACAATATATGAAAACTAGGTACTAATACTAACTCATCTCTTAATTGTGATCATATGGGGCAATCAAGTAATTACCCTATCTCTTAGCTCAAGATACAAGTAATTCTATTTCGTATGTGGTAGCTTTCTAAGCACAGTGAGCTCAGGTCACGAGAGGCTTCCCAAACAACGAAATCCCAGTAGCTAGGAAAAACCAAAGCATGTGTCTGCTGGGTGCCACTTGACGCGAACAGGAGCAGCATGCAAACAATAATACACGGCATCGGCATTTAATCGAGCACATGGCGTGCTTGACTGCGACGTTAACAGCTAATCTCATCTTTAGCTACAGGTTAACAACTAATCATGTTGCCGATACCAACAACCGGAACGGGGTAAGACAAAACCGGAAGTTCACTTCACCCGCCTGGTTTATACCTACATGTGGCAAACTTAGCAGTGATAGCACCGCTCCCGTCATTTTCCGCCATATTTTTCTTTAATACATATGAATTGTGATCGAAGCTTCTTATTGGATCGATGGGTCTTATTATGTAAGTTGGTCGATGGGTCTTATCTCCCAAATGGTGAAAGTTCCTCTTTTCAGGTGTTTATTATCTCCGGGATTCTTTATTTCTTGACGGAGTACTATTTGATCAGATCATATTTATAGGTCATACATTGTTACATGAGATTAGTTAGATCGATAATATAAAGTCATTTAGAACAAACTTGACCAAAATAAAAAGTTCGAGACATAGATATATAATATTAATTCGTGAGATATGTTGTGACTAACAAGTTTGGATAGCGTGGACTAAACAAGTCAATTGGTTCGTTCGTTATCATTATATTAGGACATTAGGTAACGAAGAACACTAATCATGAAAGAATTGAAAAATCTTGCATGATGTACTTTCATCAAGACATCACATAATGCCTTCACAAGCTAGCTCTATCCAAACATCACAGAGAGGATCACAATGTGAACAAGTCCATGGAAATTCAAGAATATTCCAGTTACATGTTTTCACCAAAACTCCAAACCATAGCAACCGAAAACCCTATCTATCAAAAACAATATACCAACCTCCCAAGGTGTCTCTGTTAGCTAATGTGATCTCGATCATGCCACTATTCCCAACTACAATCCTTCGTACGTACAACCATGAAATCCATGTGACCATGTTACAAATACAATCAAATTCCAGTAGATACAAGCGTACTATTAACAATAGTGAGATATCCTACCCAAGCCAAACATGGTTTTACAAGATCCTTAGCGAACGGATTCACATTTCGAAAGCTCATGTAACAAGCCATTAGAGTCCCGAAATGCACCAAACAAAGGAGCAATCCCATCCAAGCCACCCCAAACACAAGAACAACAGGACTCCAAATGATGCTTAGCGAAATCTGAGCAATGTAGAAGAACAAAGATCAGATTGGATTTCGATTGCAAATGAAACCCACCGTCCGCCCAAACAAGCCAGGCAGCCAGTCCCATGAGGATGGAGGAACCCAAGTAGGAAACGTGTATGAGCCAAACGGGTCGGAACCAAAATGGTTTGGACATGGTTTGGTACTTGGTGCCGGAGCCGAAGATGAAAATGGGGGTCATGGACAAGAAGAAAGGGACCGCAATGCCTAAAGAAAAATGAAACAAGGAGTTTGCACAAGAGGCAAGAACAAGAACTGAGCTAGAGAAAAAATAACTCTATATATCTTGTATACATTTACAGAAGAGAGAGATGACCTATATATCAACAACTACACAGCACAGAGAAGGTGAGAACACACTTCCCAAGCAACAACTCTACACCAACTTCCCTTGATTTAGGGATAAAGAAAACAGTGACAAATCTCCCTAAATCAAGCAAAGAAGAAATTAAGGAAAACTGATGTGAGTACATCCTTAGACCACAGGAAACAAGGATGCACTGACACACATCATGAACCTCATTTTCCAACACCCCCCTTCAAGCTGGATCGAGGAGATTGACTGATCCAAGCTTGGAAAGGAGTTTTTGAAATCTTGCTGAAGGTAAAGCTTTGGTGAACAAGTCTGCAATCTGGTCTTCACTAGAAGTATACACAGTTTGAATGACCTGAGCTTGAACTTGATCTCGAATAAAGTGGCAATCAATCTCTATATGTTTTGTTCTTTCATGAAACACTGCATTCTTTGCAATGTGCATAGCAGATTGATTGTCACAAAACATGAGCATTGGCTTGGACATTTTGCAACCAAGATCAGACATAATAGCCTTCAGCCAAATCAGTTCACAAGAGAGAGATGCCATAGCTCTATATTCAGCTTCTGTACTCGATCTTGCAACCACTGCCTGCTTCTTACTTCTCCAGGTAACTGCATTGCCTCCTACAAATGTGCAAAAACCAGTTGTGGACTTCCTATCTAAGGCATTACCAGCCCAGTCAGCGTCAGTATACCCCATAATGTCACAATGATCATTGTTCTTCATAACAATGCCTTGGCCAACAGTCCCTTTCAAGTAGCGCAGAATTCTGGTTATAATTGTCACATGTTCAGAAGTCGGGGAATGCATGAACTGGCTGATGAGATTAACAGGAAAAGAGATATCGGGTCTGGTGATGGTAAGGTAAATCAGTTTACCAACCAAACGCTGATAAGAGGTGATATCTTCCCACACTTCACCTTGTCCAGTCAACTTGAGTTTTTCACTCAATGGAGTTTTTGAAG
Source organism: Fragaria x ananassa (assembly GCA_034370585.1). Lineage (NCBI taxonomy): Eukaryota > Viridiplantae > Streptophyta > Magnoliopsida > Rosales > Rosaceae > Fragaria > Fragaria x ananassa. The sequence continues at coordinate 20,781,263 of CP139762.1, read as the reverse complement.
GCTTGCAGTCACTCATGCCAACTTCTTCCAAAAGATCAAGGCAGTACTTATGCTGATTAAGAAACAAACCTTTGCTAGAGGTGGCAACTTCAATTCCAAGGAAGTATTTCAACCTTCCTAGATCTTTCATAGCAAATTTATTCCTGAGGGAAGACTTGAAAGCTTCAATTTCCTCCACATTAGAGCCAGTCACTATGAGATCATCCACATATATGAGGACAACCAAAGTGCTGCTACTACTTTTTCTGATGAAAAGAGAAGTATCAGAATAGCTACATTTAAAACCAGTAGCTAACAGGACTGAGCTTAGTTTGGAGTACCAAGCACGAGGGGACTGCTTGAGTCCATAAAGAGCTTTGTGCAGTTTGCACACAAGACCAGGTGAGTTAGCTTGAGGATGACCAGGCGGTAGCTTCATGTAAACTTCTTCTTCCAGATTGCCATGTAAGAATGCATTTTTTACATCCATTTGGAATAAATGCCAAGAATTATTCACAGCAGTTGATAATAAGACTCTGACTGTGTTCATTTTAGCAACTGGAGCAAACGTTTCTTTGTAGTCTACACCATAAGTCTGAGAAAAACCTTGTGCTACCAATCTTGCTTTGCACCTTTCAACTGAACCATCAAAAAGGAATTTTGTTTTGTAAATCCATTTACTCCCCACAGCCTTTTTACCTGCAGGCAATTGCACAATACTCCAAGTGTGGTTTTCAGCCAAAGCCTTAAGTTCCTCATCCATTGCAGCTTGCCATTTTTCTTCCCTAGCTGCATCTTCAAATTTGACAGGATCATGAATTTCAGTTATGGCTGAGAGGAAGGCTTGATGATCAGAAGAAAACTTGTCATAATTGACATAATGTGCCATAGGATGCCTGGAAGCAAACAGCTCATAATCTTTAAACCTCGAAGGAATTTTTCTGAGTCTACTAGGATTTCTCCTAGGTTGAGTAGGAAGCTGCTGTTGAGGTTCAAGATTCTCATTTTGAACACTATCAGACTGCTCAATAATTTCTGGAGAGACACCAAGACTGTCACTTCTACAATCATGATTTTTACTCTCATTCCCAAGAGAAATTTCTGCAGGTTGAGAGTTGAACTGATCAAACTCAAATGGAACAGGCAAAATTGCCTTTTTTGCAGAAAACTCTTGCAGGTCTCTCTTGCTCAAAGGAATTTGAAAAAATGGAGTATCCTCATCAAATTTCACATCTCTGGATACAATCATTTTCTTGGTTTTTGGATTGTAGCATTTGTAACCCTTTTGTGAAGAAGAATACCCCAGAAAAATACACTTTTCTGCCCTTGGATCAAATTTATCTCGACGAGTAGACTGAATTCTCACAAAACAAGTACAACCAAAAACCCTTAAGTGAGAAAGGTTAATTTTCTTGTTTTTCAAGGTTTCCTAGGGAGATTTCCCATTCAGAATTCTGGTTGGAAGCCTGTTGATGATGTAGGCAGCAGAAAGAATTGTGTGTGACCAGTAGAATTTTGGAATGTTCATTTGAAACATCATAGACCTGGTTTTTTCCAAAAGATCACGATTTTTTCGTTCTGCTACCCCATTCTGTTGAGGAGTTGCAACACAACTCGTTTCATGCATAATTCCATGAGCACTCAAATAGTTTTGCATAGCATTGGACATATATTCAGACCCATTATCTGATCTCAAGACATGAATTTTGGAAGAGAATTGATTTTCAACAATACTATGAAAATCTGTGAAAACTGACATGAGATCACTCTTTAATTTCATCAAGTATAACCAAGTGACTCTGGAAAAATCATCAATAAACAAAGCAAAATACTTATATCCATTGATAGATTGCACAGGGGCTGGACCCCAAATGTCTGAGTGAACTAGCTCAAAACAGTTGCTAGTCCTAGACTGAGAAATTGGAAAAGGCAGCCTAGTGAATTTGGAAGACACACAAACTTCACATAGGTGATGCTTACAAACAAAACTAGGAAACAAAGAAGCTAAGACTTTGCTTGAAGGGTGAGCAAGGCGCTGGTGCCATACCAGTTGGTCAGCAGAACTGGCTTGCACACTAAGAGCTTGGCTATTTGCAAAAATTGATGACTTTGACAGGTAATAAAAACCATCAAGACAAAACCCCTCACCAATCTTCTTCTGAGTAACACGATCCTGAAAGATAACACCATCTTCAGAAAAAATAGCCAAGCATTTTAGAGTTTTAGTTAACTTGCTAACAGACAAGAGTTGGAAAGGAAAACCAGGTATATATAAGGCACAAGATTTTATGATGTCTGAAAGAAGATTGACATTTCCAGTTCCTAAAACAGGAACAGTATGACCATTTGCTATAGACACATGAGAAGGATTGGAGATGGTTTGAAAATCATGGAGAAGAGATTTATTATTGCACATATGATCTGAGGCTCCTGAGTCAATGATCCATATATCATCATTTAAGCAAACTTTCAAAGCAGTGCCAAATGCTTTAAGGATACCTGATTTCTCCTCACTGTTGATATGCTCAGATTCAGCTAAGAATCCTGCAAACTTTCCAAGAAGGGCAGTGGAAGAATCCTCAGACTGACCAGTGATTGGTTTCTTACTTTGCAGGTAACTTGCAAACTCATTTAGGAGAGCCACTGGATTTGAAGTGAAGTCAATGGACTGATCAGGAGGAGTGCTAGTTGAAGAGCTAGCCACACAAGCTTTAGGAGTAGGTGAAGCCTGAGTTGGGAGAGATTTTGCTTCATTTTTTGAGAAAGACCTGTGGTTTTTTTCATACTTTTCCTTCAGCTCTGGGTGCAATATCCAACAAGTCTCCTTCTTATGATTTGTACCTTCACAAAAACTGCAAAACTGCACATTCTTCTTCCATTTGGATTTGTGCTTAACTGCACAAGCCCTTGCATCAGAATTTGAGCCTTTTACTTCAACTCTCATGGCTTTCCTTCTTACTTCTTCACGCTGAATAGTGATGCAGACTGTGGAGAGAGAGGGTAACTCAGCATTCATCAGTAAATGGCATTTCAAATCTTCATACTCCTCCCCTAAGCTTCCAAGAAGTTGGAATACTTTATCTTCATCAGCTCGCTTCAGAAGAGTGGTAGTATCCAGGGTATGAGGACGGTACACATTCAACTCATTCCATTTAGATTTCAAAACTCCAAGATGTTGAATAAAAGAATTTTCACCTTGTTGGATGTCAGATATCTCACACTTCAGCTGATAAATGCGTGCAGCGTTGTTCTGATTTCCATACATTTCACGAAGTGACTCCCATAGCTCCAACGCAGAACCAGCATACTGAAAGACATCTGAGATTTGAGGTTCCATGGAATTCAGAATCCAAGCCCTCACCAGTTGATCCTTGCTTAACCATGAATCATAAGCCTGATCAAACATATCAGGAGCAGTGGTAGCTCCATTTATAAAGGCAAGCTTTTGCCTTCCACCAAGAGCTAAAGTGACAGCATTTGACCAACGCAAGTAGTTGAATTCGTTGAGCAAAACTGTACATAGCTTGAGATTGGTATTACAGTCCTCAGATTGAAGAACATGAAGTTCTTGTCTGAGATTATTACCTGAATCTCCAGTAACAGAACCAGGAGTATCACTGCCTGGCATGATGAACTAAGTTACAAAGAACTTGAAGAAAAGAGAATGAAGAATCAGAGATGCAGGATTAAACCTGCTCTGATACCATAAAGAAAAATGAAACAAGGAGTTTGCACAAGAGTCAAGAACAAGAACTGAGCTAGAGAAAAAATAACTCTATATATCTTGTATACATTTACAGAAGAGAGAGAGGACCTATATATCAACAACTACACAGCACAGAGAAGGTGAGAACACACTTCCCAAGCAACAACTCTACACCAACTTCCCTTGATTTAGGGATAAAGAAAACAGTGACAAATCTCCCTAAATCAAGCAAAGAAGAAATTAAGGAAAACTGATGTGAGTACATCCTTAGACCACAGGAAACAAGGATGCACTGACACACATCATGAACCTCATTTTCCAACAATGCCTCCTATGGCTAGGGACCTGAGGGCTCTCTGTGCACTGGCTCTGTTGGCGCCTTGTTTAGTGATGGTGGTGCTTATTGGTTTGGTGGGAATGGGGGGAATGTTCAAGGGTGGTTGCTCGCCATTGGTGATTCTTTGTTGGAGGGTGTTGGAAGCCATGGAAGAAAAACTCTGGGGGAGAAAGGATGGGGAATATTGTTCAAAATGAATGTGCATGGAATTTTACCAAAACAGAAAGGAAACAAATGGTGATCGATGGGAGATATTGTAGGGACAAAAGGAAAATGTACGTTATGGAGCAAATTCAGGAGGTTTTCGAGAATGAACTCATCACTCACGTCTCGATATGTGAATTTTATTTTTTGTAGAAATTTTTACTATGAAAATTATTCACGCATTATGTGTTTGGTCGATAGATTATATACGATATCATATTTCTTTTTATAAATGAGCAGTGTTGCATGTTGATTTCCAATTTCCAATTGAATTCTAGTAACAGCACAAGCAACACCTAAGTATCCTCTAGAATGCAACCCATACATGATATATCTTCAAGTCAGATATTAGTCTTGCGGGAAAGACAAATGAACCACTTTTCTTTTCGCAAACCGAACGAGGCCTTACATTAATATGGTTGAAGTGAAATTACTTTCCATTACTTCGGGAAGAAAGCAAGAAGTTACCACGCATGAAATTTCCTTGGAGGAGAGGACCATCTCTGCAAAACTAAGGCGCCAATAAGCAAACAGGGGTACAATGGTCATTTCGTTCTACCCTTTCTACTTCACTATTCCGCTCTCCGCTCCCACACAGACAGAGACACCCTTCTCCTCTCCGCACCCAACAGCCGTGACTCTCCGAAACCTTGGCCTCCGATCATGGTAATTTCTTCTCCAATCATCAAATTCACTTCCAGCGCATTGTGAATTTTCATCCCTGTTCATCCTGCATAGTTTGATGCTCTTAGGGTTTGAAATGTATGTGCTCTTCTTTGTTCTGGAAATGGCCTCCGATCTGTTACTTGATACCGTCTGCTTTCGTTTTCATAGTGCTGAATTTCCGTTTGGTTTTTGGATGTCCGGTACGAGTTGATGAGGTTAGGAGTCATTGATGCGTCGAATTAAAACAATCTTGCCGCGGTTAGTTTAGGAATTGAATTTTCTGTCATGTTCTTGCTGGAGTGTTTGGGCTTTGTGTTCTCGGCACAGACTTGTTATTGAAAATGCAGGAGAGTCTTGACCCCCACCATGTTGTGGGTTAGTGTTGTGAGATTAGCTTATCATGGTGAATGTATTTCCCTGCATATTCTGTTAACTCTGTAGGGTTTAATAAGTTTCCTTGTAAATTTAAGCGTTTCAAATAGATGTCTAAGTGCAGAAACTTGTGGAAGCTTTAGCATATAATAAATGGAGAACCCTAAAGTGTATGTTTAGTCGTTTACCATGTTGGGGTTGAAGCAATTGCTTTGGTATGTACATACATATCTGTAGAGTTTAAGTACAAGGATGCTGGTGTTGGATACATACCTAAGACCTCATCTACTTGTTGGGTAAAAGATATGATGAAAAATATCATCTACATAATGAGAACTGGGTGCTTGGCAGAAGATCTAGGTCCTTACATGTTTTCAGAATCAATAGTAATGTTGGAATGTGCCTAAACAGATGTCCAGAGATTCGTAGACAGATGTCTTCTTTAATATGCGCTATGCCGTTGTGGGACAGTGTTGGGTTAAAGTAATCACCCGTTGATTTTGCAGCTCTTTGTTGCCTTTGGGATTAAAAATTGCAGTATGTTAAACTACAGTTTCACATTTACTAGCTGAGGGTATAGTCTTCCTGTTAAACTTCCTTGCCTGCGAACTAACTATGTATTTAGTCTCATTCAATATGTTAGTTATTAGTATGTATCGTTACTGAACTACTGATGTTATCCATCACATTTTAGTGAAGTAGCTCATTTATTCCTTTTTTGCAGGATGGACATGATACAGATGATCCGAAACAAAGCACTGCTGATATGACAGCTTTTGTGAGTTCCTATCCTTACTTTCTTTCTAATTTCGGATTTCTGTATGATGATGATGTGTTAATGAGCATTAAGCATGTTTATCTTCATAAATATGTAGATCTAAGGATGTTTTATTGAATTATTCTACTGGTACTATGGAGCAAATGATTTTGAGCATGTTGGCCATTGGAACCTTTGATCCTCAAAGATGAAAAAAGAAGAAGAACAAAAACATTCAGAATTGGTTGAAATTTAGCTTGTCTATTGATTAGTATAGATAAATTTTGTTGGTTGCTAGAGCTTTTGTATTTTATATTTCCATACTTGGGCCTCTCCCAATACCAGTATGGTACCATTTTCTTACAATTCTCGTAACAAGTGACTAAAGTTATTTATCTTTATTCTAATAGTCAAATTGTTTATTGCTATGTAATTTCTTGAAAGCAGATGCTTCAAGTTGAAACAACTGAATTTTCCGGCTTTGCTTAGTCTTTCTATTACCTTTTGCAGGTACAAAATCTTCTCCAGCAGATGGTGAGTTTGTCATACACCTCTCAGGTTTTGTAATTGTAATAATAGACTTCAACGTGCTTAATGGATTGCGTTGCTTATGTTTTGGCATTTTGCAGCAAGTGAGGTTCCAGACAATGTCAGACTCTATCGTCTCGAAGAATATCCTTTCTTAGAATGTGTTTGATAATCACAAATATATGTTTTCATTTCAAGTTAGTTTTATGTAGTATATGGTAAGCTAATTTTATGAGCTTGCTGTCATATGATTGTCCTTGATTTTTGTTCTGGCTTTTAAAAACATTGTCTGCAAATTTTGGTTTAGAATCTTGAGGAATATCACAGTTAATAGAATTGGCGTAGGATGGGTGGTGCTTGCCATGTCTAGACGTGCTTAGACTTTTAGATTTGCTCTTTCAGTTGGTGTGGAGAGCATGATTAAACTTTCATTTGACCTATATCTATTTGTTTATCACTTTTGACTTCTCTATATGCTGCACCTGTAAACATGAAACTTTTCTGGAACTATTAGTATTATTATAATTCTTATTATATAATGCAAGTGTTTGAAGTGTTGCTCGAACACAAGTACTTAATAAATTATTGAAACTGCGTAAGTTTGCTTTGTATCCTTGACTACGATGCACTTGATGAGATGGGCAACAGGATCGATGAGTTAGAGAACAGCATCAACGATCTCAGAGCTGAAATGGGAGTGGATGGCTCGCCATCTCCTTCAACCCCTTCGAAGCCCAAGGTAGATACCAAGTCAGGGGATGATGCAGCCAAGGAGTAGCTTTGGCATGTGACCTTGATGTGTTACTTAAATCACTAGAGTATCTGTTGAGTGCCTGATTCCGAGTATTCCTCTTGCTGTTTTCATTTGAGATTCAAACCATATGCTACATATTGTATTTTGAAGCAGATCAGTGCTTGCTGGATTTGTACACGAGCCGAATTTGATTCTCATTTTCCGGGAAAAGGTAGGATATTTCAGCATCACTATTGATCAGAATTCCATGACAGACATTGGTAGTTCACGCTTGAATGGATTGAATCTCAGTTTTGATTTTGGTTTAGGGAGGATTTCAACCCAAAATCAATTAGAGCTGCCCAACTTCACCTAGTTCATTTTATACATGGGACATAACTATGGAAGGTATAGAATAGTTGATTGGACTTGAAAAATGGAGGTGGCATTCCACTACTGTGGTCCTAATTCTTAATGTGGATTTATATGGCCTATGGACGGATGCTAATTCTAAAGCGACAGGGACATATGAGGTGCTTAATGCAATAGATTGGCTCTCGCTCACTCACAGAATACCCTAAAGAAAGCGATACAATCGCAATCACTGATTTCGAATTTTGGGTGCTTTTACTGCATGTGAGAGTTGCTACTTGCTTGCTTTCAATTGTGGTCGGCATTTCTAACAAGATTCCCACATTCACATTTCTTTCTGTATTGCATACATGACAAAAGCATATGAGAACGCGTTGGAATCGACCGTTTAGCATAAGGTTTCCTCTAGTTCCGTTGCTCACTTCAGGGGGAGGGTTACATCTACCATATGCATAGTGCCTTAACAATAACGAGGATCATGATGTTTTCCGTCCTTGTATTTGTACATGAAACAAAGCTCAGATCGAAAATCGTTTAGTCACCCATCGGCATCAACCGAATGAGACTAATTGTGTCGCTGACAAAAAATGTATGTAAATAAGAGAGAATTTAAAAACATGCTCGAGAATTTAAAAACACGCTCCAAATTGATTCGCAAAATGAAAGTTATTTTGGTGATAGGAAGCACTACCTTGCAAATAATATCTTCAACCTTTTAATTAATGACGGGCCTAAAAATTAAATCATACATCTACATCATTCAATCACTCTCTCAATGCTTTTAAATAGTATAGCTAGCAAAGACAGTTGTAACGTGCAAGGATACAGCGAATGACCTTTCCAACTCAATAATACAATACATGGTTCTGGAATTGGGTTTCTTTTTCAATTTTTTTTGCTTAGTTTTACTACTACTGAGTACTGACTCAATACTCATCTGGGTAAATAAATTAGAATCACACAATGTAAAAATTACAACCACAACCAAGGCTTGACAAGCAATTTCAATATACCCATCAACAATTTCTATGCTTATTCAAATTTCTTCCAAGTATATAGTGACACACAAATTTGAAACCTCTCATCAGACCCATAAAATATATAAATTACTTTAGCAACAATTAGAAAAAAAAAAAAAAAAGAGAGATTAAAAATTAAACGAAAAAACAAAAATTAATGCCTGCAGCGAGTGATTTTGCTACAGCCACGCGAGTAAGGATTGGCCTGAGCTCCGGGCCGGCAATTGTAGTACGACGCGCCGCGCCGCGAGCAAGGGACACTGTTCCTCCTGAGCGCACCGTAGCTAATGTACTTGCTGGTGGCTAAGATGCGCCGGCTGATCTCCGAGTCCATCTGCAGCTCCAGCTCCTCATCCAAGTCTCCTATAAGCCCGCCGGAGCCCCAGCCGAAATCGACGGCTGAGGAGGAAGCCGTGGAATGGGCGGCCAGGATTGAACAGATGAAGAGGAAGCAGAGTAGTAGTGAGGAGAATGAGGAGGTTGCCATTCTGGAGGTTTCTAATCTGGGAGAGATTGAGAGAGAAGAGCAAGTGAGGGCAGGTGTGGGAATATATGTGACCGTTGGGGTGGGAATGCCATTGGAGTTCGGGTTTATTTACTGAGAGATGCCACTTTATGGACATCCACTAATCACGCTTTTTGACCTTATTTGTTCATTTTAATTTTAATGTTTTTTTGTTATTTGTCCTTCCTTCGTTTTTTCTTTTTATAGATATTTTAGAAAAATAGGTTGAAAGAAAGAAGACGGTGAGCATCATGATTGATATTCTTAAGACAAAGGTGCCGGTTAGTGGACAACCATTGTGACAACGAAGGAGATTGAAGATTTCTTGATGTTTGAAGGAGAATGAAGATGGGCATTAGGAAGAGAATGAAAGAGATTTTTTTTTTATGTCGGTGAGCTATAACTTGGTTGGTTAAAGTGTTTAACTAACAACTTTTATGTCATAGATTCAAATCTCACAGACATATGTATGGGTGAGTGACTTATTAATAATTTTTTTTTTTAAAAAAGGAGAATGAAGATGGGTATTAGGAAGATAGTGAATTTTGGTAATGCCCCAAAGCTCTAAGCTTTGCATTCTTCAAATATCACAATGAAGGAACTTGATCTTTATTGAGTTATTGTTGTAAATATTAAATGTCTGTCCATTAATACTCTTAAGACTAATAATATGCAATATCTTAATAGCCTTAGGACTTGCTATGTAATTTTTTACCTCTATATAAAGGAGGCATATCAGAATCAATAAGATATTTCACTCCATTCTTTCATTCTCTATTTATTGGTTAGTTTATTCTTAACAAAAGTAAGTTTTAGTTTACAACAGTTACATTAATATGTAATGGAATCTTCGACATGAAACGAGATTTTTTATCTCAATTATGTACTGACTTTATGTAGTAATGAATGAAGTAATCATTTTGTAGTATATCTAATTGAAATGTAACTTTAAAATGAACAAGGAATCAATAATACGTCGAGGCTCAATGTATATAGATCACTTAACTTAATAAATCATCTGTGTCTGAATATATAATTAATTCTAACTCGGACCGTTTTGTTTTAAATCTCTCAAAAGTAACTTTTAGTCAAACTTCAACTTTAGATAGTGCATTGGGTTAGTTGGGGGAGTCTCACAACCAAGTTAATATTGACATGTCTAGATGAAAGAAGAGTAACATATAAGATCGACAAGCAGAAGAGTAAACATTCTCTTCTAACATCACCCCATTCGGTTGGGGTGAAAATAGAGCACGTACATAATAAAGGACCTAACGTTGTTCAGGAAGTGCATAAACAGTACTCCTGCTCTTTATTCCCCCACAATAATACACACAATCAATAATATGAAACAAAGTGACTCAACTAACTTGCAACCCAAACTTTATTAATCTGGAATCTCCAGCACACAATCTAAAGAAGCAACTAACAAGTAATAACTACTGTCGCAACTATGTGCCAAACACTTCTAATGTCCTGCAATCCAATTCATTATGTCTTCGTATCTAAAATGAGTAAAATAGAGAATTAGACGACAACAAATCATGCAAATGAGTTACCCGAAAACTCACTATTTTTGACACGACCATTGTTTCTTTAGTACGATATGAATGTAAACCTAGTGGCTTTCCTCAACTTCTCTTTGAGTTGGGCATTATAAAAACTGGGACACACTCATACACAGCATATAGCTCACTGTTGGAGCCAGATTAGGTCGATTTAGCAAACAAAGATTTAGATTCGACCCGCCGGCTGCGGAGGTTGTTGAGGAGTCAATGGGTTGGGTGAAGCCTGCCCACTAACTTAAACAAATTTCTTCAAAAAACTAAAAAATTTGAAATGAAACATTCTATTGAAGAATTTCATATAGATTATGAGTGCATTAAAATTAGTTAGATGGAGAAGTTAGACCGTCAGAATTTGAGTATATAGCTCAATTATGTTGACACCTGTGTGTATATATATATATGTATGCATTGATAATTTGATAATGTGAAAAGAAAAACAAATTTATTGGTAGATACTAACTCAACATATAATCATGCGTATGCAGTCGATGGATTGTGCTCGGTGAGAGAACATTTGAACAATCTTAGACGTAGATGATCTTATACTCTTACTACGTACAAGTTCTTCTAAACCATCAATTCATCCTAGTTTGATGATATAAAAATTCAAAACGGGCATCGGCATGTTTGGTCTTGATCGTGTTCGTTAAAAGAGCTAAATTTACGAAGTGTTTAATTCACTTTGCACCAAACAACGTACCTTCATAGTGTTACGGTGGTTGATTATTGAAGGCTTTGTGATTGTCTTGATTTGTGGAGTTTAGGGCAACCATACAAATTTATCTTCGCGTTTTTTTCTTTGGCAACAAAAATCAACTAACATTGAATGAAGAAATGTTACAAAACCCAGAACCAGCAATTTATCTAACATACATCGAAAATTCTTATATGCACTAAAGTTCAGGTGAACCAAATCACTACCAGAAAATAGGTCTTGGGCGACGAAAAAAAATCGTCGCCCTGTTTATAAATTTCGTCTCCTAAGTACTTAGGCGACGACATGTCGTCGGCCAAGAAGTCGTCGCCAGAAGTCCGTCGGTCAAGAACTTGGGCGACGAAATTTAATTCCGTCGTCGCCTAAGAGTAATTCTTAGCCGACGATACAAATTTCGTCGCCTAAAATATACTTCTCGTCGCCCAAAAATATTCGTCGCCCAAGATTTAACACCTTGGCCGACGAAAATTTTTTTCGTCGCTTAAGATCTTCTAACCTTGGGCGACGAAAATAATATTTCGTCGCCTAAGATCACTACATCTTAGGCGACGAAATATTTATTTTCGTCGCCTAAGATCGTAAGTCCTTGACCGACGATTTAGAAATTTCGTCGCCTAAGATATATTTAAATTTTTTTAAAAAAATAATTAAATAAATTTTTTAAATATATAAATAATGTTTTTTTAATTTTTGCTGGAATTTTTTTTTTCGGCATTTCTTTAAATTTTTCTAATACTAAAATTTAATTAAAAATAACACAAATTTATAAATTTATAAATAATTTATTACAAAAATTCTGCCTATGGATCGAGAAACCCGAAATCTAACTCATCATTCCCGTTCGGAGGGTCCTGAGGCTGAGGCGGCGGCTGGTCAGGCTGAGGAGGCTGCTGCTGAGGCTGGGGCCACTGAGGGTGGGGCCACTGAGGTAATGGTATAGGCGTAGGCATGGGCGGAAACGGCTGTCCGACCGCATGTGCAGCGATGCAGGCAGTCATCCACTGTCCCATAGCCGCCTGGTTGGCAAATGTGACTTCATTCACCCGCTCCATATGCGCAGCCGTGGAAGCCGCATATGATTCCGCCATCGCCGCCATCTCCCTCGCTCTTTGGGCTTCCAGCTCAGACTCCCTCGCTCTTTGGGCTTCTAGCTTAGACTGTAGACTTGCGAACTGATCCTGTAGCCGAGTGGTCTGGCTGTTGCTGCTTGAGGCTCCGGCGGCTCCCTTGCGCTGAAATCCTGGCGTCGTCTTCAGGATCCCCTTTCCAGCGTCTCCCATACCCCGGCAGTAGTAGGTGTTGGAACGCTGCGCGAAGGCAGTGGCCATAATCCGCGCCCCAACGGTAGGATCTGAAGTGTCGATCCTGGACATGGCCTCTGACATGTCATCCTCTGCCGTGCCCGGCCGTGTGTCGTTCACCATGCCTCTGATGACCTCTTGCTCCGCCTCCCTCACCCTCGCCTAATTGGATATATTATAAAAATATATTAATATACATTTAATAAAATGTAATTAAAATTAAAAATTAGAAAATATAAGGAACTTACAAGATCCTCCTCAGAATGAGGATATGCCCTCTGAAAGGTCCCCACATAGGGGTTCTCCTCTGGCCGCTCGCGCCGCACGTCGTCCATGATGGCCGAAAACGGCCTCGAACCGGCACGATGGTTGGTTGTGTTCTGTTGCCGGTTCTCAGCGTTCACCTGGGCGAGGTGCTTCAAAAAAAAATTATCGTTAGTAAATATTTAAAAACATACAATTATAATTAATTCACTAATTAAATATTCAAATTTGTTTACGAATTACCTGTTTGTGAGGGTCGTTGAACTGCGTGACAAGAAGCCACCGCCACTCGTACTCCCGATACTCGAACTCCTTCGGGGTACCCGAACGGTCGCTCCCGTACTTCTTCTAGTGTTCCCGGAGGTCGTACTTCCACTCCTTGAACCTACATATACAAAAAAAATATTAAATATATTATTAAAAAAATAAAATTTAAAAAATTGAGCACAAAGAGATACCTCTCCCTATGGGCCTTGTCCGCCCAGTCACGTCCCTCCTCGGGAACCACAAACCATTGCTGCATTACCACTTGTTAGTATTTTTTTCGATAATTAAATAATTTATTAGTTAAAAAAATAGTAATTGATCGAGTAAACTCACCGACATCGACTGATGGAGCATCTCCTTCACTCCATCAGGAACCTGGCTCCAGACTCCCCACAACATAGGGAGTCTGGAGCGGATGGTGCCTCCCGCGGCGCGCGTGTACCGGTTTCCCAACGGGCGTCCACCGGTTTCCCGTTGGAAAACGGGATGGCGATCCGTCCAGCGGACTCGACCGCCCTATCGAGTCCCTTGTTGCTGACGGTGCCTCTCCTGTTCCGCCTTCTCGTTCCGGCGGCTGTGACATTGTGAATCAAATTTAATATTAATAATACATTTTTACAAAAAAAAAATGTAAATCGACAAAAATTTACAATTAATTACCTGAGGATGAGGCTGAGCCGACGGATTCGTCTCCGTCCGCCTGCTCGGAGACCCTCACGGGATGAAGAGGCGTGGGAAACTCCCGGTAGATATAGGCCTCGTGCGGTGCCACATGCGGGAGCTGCTCCCGAATCGGTCGACCCTCCTCATCGACGCGAGGTATCGCCGGTATCGTCGGAGGAAGGAAGAGGCCGGACGGCACCATAGGGACCCCGGATGACCCGCCATCACCGTCGGTCGGGGACGACTGTGTGGGGGCGTCGCTGCGGGATCGCGACTAGCGAAGTATGGGTGGATGACGAGGAGTCGTCGCTGCGGGACCCGACTGCCCAGCAGAACCCGAGCCGCTCGCGCCACCCCTAAGCGCCTCACGTCGGGCCGTCAACTGCCACGGAAACCCGATCGACGGTGATTCCGACGGGTTGTTTGAGGTACCGTCCGAGCCGTCTTGGCTCCTCGCACCCGAACGTTGTCCAGAAGTTCTCCTCATGGCCATCCTGTTTAAAATAACCATAAATTTATTAAAAATATTTTACCGTCTTATAATTAAGTTCACAAAAAATAACCATAAACTTCGAAAAATTTATCAACAATAATAGCACAAATAAAATTTAATAATTATTATAGGATTTATTATTTTTTTTATTCACATAACAAATTATTTACATTAATTCGCAATTATTACATCACAAAAATTAATTTACGAATATTTACATCCTTACTCAAAAATAATCCATTATTTTTTACAAAATTTCCACAATATATTTACAATTATAATTTATATTATTTAATTATTTAATCAAAAATTATTTAATCATTTACAATATATTTACAAATTATTTAATCATTTACAATCCTAAACCCTAAACCCAAAACCGTAAACCCCAATATTTTACAATTATCATTTACATCACAATTTACCATAATTTACATCACAATTTACAATTATCACAACAACAAGCATTTACAATTATCACAACAACAACAACAACAATTTACAATTATCACAACAACAACAACAATTAAAACCAATTTAGGGTTTTAGGGTTATACCTTAAATTGTGGGTCGGCGTCGGGGTCGGGGTTCCGAATTGGGGTCGGGGTCGGGGTCGGAGAGAGGGAGAGAGAGAGGGCAGAGAGAGGATTTTCGGAGAGAGAGAGAGAGAGAGGGCTTGGCGGCTGAAGAAATGGTTAGGGTTCCGAATTTTTGCCTTTTATACTGGCGTTCTTGGGCGACGATTCTTCAAAAATCGTCGGCCAAGAGCATCTTGGCCGACGATTTTTGAAGTTGTCGCCCTGTTTTTTTTAAATCGTCGGCCAAGATAGTATACTTGGGCGACGATGTTCTTCACTATAAATCTCGTCACCCAAGATGAAGAAAATCGTCGGCCAAGAGTTCTATCATAAAATTCAGACTATTTGACCATCCAAATCACGTAACCTGGCCGGACCTTCAACTGAGAATAGTTTCCAATCGACGAGACTCTTACGGGGCTATAAAAATTTGGTAAAAAATAAATAACCGGGATAGGGCTACCACTAGGTAGAAATAAGAGAAAAATTCGTTAACCGAAACAACCGGCACCGAAATTTTACCGGAATATCTTTATTTTTCACGGGTTGACGTATTTCACCGTTTCGGTCATATCTTATTTCACGACTTTTTTGCGTTTGAGGCATCTACGTATACGTTGTCTTCAAAACGAATCTTAAACTCAACACTTGTATAAAAAAGTTATACAACATTAGTACTTATATCGTGAGTTTGGTGATCGGAGAAGAGGAACTGAAAACCGACCGTCAGATCTGACCTGCATAACGAATTACGTAGGTGGGAAAAAATTCAGCTCCATCTGACAAAGATAAGGGTTCGATCCATCCGGTCAATCGGCGCGGTCAAACCCCTAAACGGACGGAAACGGCTATTCGACCCTCCAAATCACGTAATCTGGCCGGACCTTCAACTGAGAATAGTTTCCAATCGACGAGACTCTTACGGGGCTATAAAAATTTGGTAAAAAATAAATAACCGGGATAGGGCTACCACTAGGTAGAAATAAGAGAATTTCGTTGACCGGAACAACCGGCACCGAAATTTTACCGGAATATCTTCATTTTTCACGGGTTGACGTATTTCACCGTTCCGGTCATATCTTATTTCACGATTTTTTTGCGTTTGAGGCCTCTACGTATACGTTGTCTTCAAAACGACACTTAAACTAAACACTTATATAAAAAAGTTATACAACATTAGTATATATAACGTGAGTTTGGTGATCGGAGAAGAGGAACTGAAAACCGACCGTCAGATTTGACCAGCATAACGAATTACGTAGGTGGAAAAAAATTCAGCTCCATCTGACAAAGATAAGGGCTCGATCCGTCAGGTCAATCGGCGCGGTCAAACCCCTAAACGGACGGAAACGGCTATTCGACCCTCCAAATCACGTAATCTGGCCGGACCTTCAACTGAGAATAGTTTCCAATCGACGAGACTCTTACGGGGCTATAAAAATTTGGTAAAAAATAAGTACCCGGGATATTTATTTTAATTATTCAAATGAAATTTAAATGTGTTTTATTTTATTTTAATTATTCGGATTACTCTTGGCCGACGAAATTAGGGTGATTCGTCGGCCAAGATAATACTTGGGCGACGATATTTGTTAAATTCGTCGCCCAAGAGTAAAATAAAAAATCCTGTACAATGAAATTTAAATGTGCTTTATTTTATTTTAATTATTCGGATTACTCTTGGCCGACGAAATTAGGGTGATTCGTCGGCCAAGATAATACTTGGGCGACGATATTTGTTAAATTCGTCGCCCAAGAGTAAAAATAAAAAATCCTGTACAATGAAATTTAAATGTGTTTTATTTTATTTTAATTATTCGGATTACTCTTGGCCGACGAAATTAGGGTAATTCGTCGGCCAAGATAATACTTGGGCGACGATATTTGTTAAATTCGTCGCCCAAGAGTAAAAATAAAAAATCCTGTACAATGAAATTTAAATGTGTTTTATTTTATTTTAATTATTCGGATTACTCTTGGCCGACGAAATTAGGGTGATTCGTCGGCCAAGATAATACTTGGGCGACGATATTTGTTAAATTCGTCGCCCAAGAGTAAAAATAAAAAATCCTGAACAATGAAATTTAAATGTGTTTTATTTTATTTTAATTATTCGGATTACTCTTGGCCGACGAAATTAGGGTAATTCGTCGGCCAAGATAATACTTGGGCGACGATATTTGTTAAATTCGTCGCCCAAGAGTAAAAATAAAAAATCATGTACAATGAAATTTAAATGTGTTTTATTTTATTTTAATTATTCGGATTACTCTTGGCCGACGAAATTAGTCTAATTCGTCGGCCAAGATAATACTTGGGCGACGATATTTGTTAAATTCGTCGCCCAAGAGTAAAAATAAAAAATCCTGTACAATGAAATTTAAATGTGCTTTATTTATTTTAGTACAAACATATTCTTTTAGTATACAAACAATTACAAAGCTAAGGCTCAATTATAACTAAGCTAAGGCTCGTAATCTGAGTCATCCGATGAGTCTTCTTCGGTATCGGAATTAATATCTGGTAATCTATGCCTTAATTCGTTGTCAGAGTCGTCGTCTGTTTCTTCATTTGGATCAACATCAATAAAGGTTGAATCTTCGTCACGAATTCTGAGCACTCGACCATGTTTAACATTATTTTGACGAACAGTAACTACATCATGAATACCTACTGCGTTCGGCTCCTGATAAGCATCAGCCTCTGGCCCTGGAATGGTCACTCCAAGTGTAGCCGCCCGGTAAATGTTTCGAGGATGCACAATGTTCGCTATTTTCCACGCGTCACCCCTGGCAAGGTCATCAAGATAAAACACTTGTTTTACCGATGTCGCAAAAACAAACGGGTCATCTTCGTAGGCGCTTGTAGCAGTGTTGACCGATAAATTGCCGTACTGATCCATCTTCATGCTCTGTGCGCCTGTATCAAACCATCTACACTTGAACAGATGCACTTTCATGCCTTCCGCATAAACCAGTTCGACCACTGAATGGAGAACACCGTAATAGTCAAGGCCATGACCTTTCGCCATCACCCCAGAATTCTGTGTTCTTCGTCTGCTGTCTCTCTCTTCAGATACAAATTTGACGCCATTCACTGTGCAAGTGGGATAAACTCTAGCCCGTTGCGGTTGCATCGCAAGAAGTAATAGTTCGTGCGACCAGTTTGGATTATCATCAGATTTAATCATGTCCATCTGTAACGGATATTGAACTGTAAATATCCGAAAATATATGCAATAGAAAATAATTAGATATATATATATATATATATAACAGGGAAGATTAAATTACGTACCCAGGTGCGAAAATAATTTGCGAACGTCATGTTGTGGTACTCGAGATCACCATCAACTTCCGGAAAATTTAGGTGCAACTCTTTCCAATATTTAACTTCTTCACAATTGATTAGTACCCACCAGTGCGCTATGGCTATCTCTTCATCCGACAATGCATACTCGGCGGACAGTCGTGCTCCACCAACTTCGACATCACTGGAAACTATAGAGAGATTGAACCGCGGCGCATGTTCCTCCATGGCTTGCAGAGCTCCCAACGACGCTCCTAAATACAACTTCATGTAGGTGACACATTCATGCGCAATATATGCTTCAGCTATACATCCTTCAGGCGCGGATTTATTAGTGACATAATCTTTGTACTCACCAAGTTGCCTGTAAATATAAGATTGCAAACTATCCGTTATGGTTATTGAACATGTACGTACATATATGTATTCTGGAGATGTAAGTGAATAAAACATACCTTTCCATGGGATACATCCAAGTGAATTGTACTGGACCGGTAAGCAACAATTGCTGGGGAAGATGGATCATCAGGTGAGGCATGATATCGAAAAAATTTGGCGGAAAGATCCTCTCGAATTTACACATGATGTATATGATGTCTGCCTGCATTTCCCGGAGATCGGATTTTCTCACTTCCCTTGTGCATAACTTCATGAAGAATCTTGACAGCGCTACTAACGGCTCCACAACCTGGCCAACCACACATCACAAATTTAATATAAAATCCAACAACGACAGGTTAACCGTAATTTTAACCACAAATTTACCTGACGGTGAAGGAACGGTCGAATGGAAACAGGGAAGAGATGTTGTAGCAGAATATGACAGTCATGACTCTTCAAGCCGTATATCTTATTCTCCCGCAAGTTCACACACCGGGCTATATTTCCTGCAACGCCTGAGGGATACGTCACACAACTCATCCACCTGAAGATCTGGGTCTTCTGATCAGGCTTCACGGTGTAAGGAGCCCAAGGCATCTTTTTCTTCCCCTCTTTCAGCCAAAGATGTTTTCTGATTCTCATTTTCTTAAGATCAACGCGTGCCTTAGGACCGTCTTTCGTCTTCCCCTCCAAGTTGAGCACTGTACCTACCACACTGTCGCAGACATTCTTCTCTATGTGCATCACATCTAGGTAGTGCCTGATCAACAGCGTACTCCAGTACGGGAGTTCCCAAAATATGCTCTTATGTGTCCAGAATTTGTACCTGTCTGGTCTTTCAGGTATTCTGGCCACAATATCGGGATGATTGCTGAGCTGCCCAAAATCATACTCATCCAGCACTGCTAAAATCTCTTCCCCCGACCATCTATGCGGCTCCACACCTCTCTCTTCGGTCCAATCAAATGCCCCGGTATCTATCCGCCAGGGGTGATCATGTGGTAGGTAAGCACGGTGACCCATCCGGACTATCTTGTTGCAATGATTGCTGCACCCCTGGGAGCTAAGGCACTCAGGACAAGCCTTGTATCCCCTAACAACGTTGCCGGACAACATCCCACGTGCAGGAAAATCACTGATGGTACCAACAATCATGGCATGCATCTGGAACATCTCCTTTTTGTGGGAGTCATAAGTGGGATGACCAACCTCCCAAAGCAATTTACACTCTTCAATCAGCGGTCTCATATACACATCGAGACACTTCCTTGGATAACAACAACAACAACAACAACAACAACCACAACAAATTCAGATAACGACTATATATGACCAACAATATAGAACAAAAACAATAAATGGAGAGGTGTTGAACCAACAGCAATATATACAATATGAAGGGAAAGTAGATACCTGGATAACCGGGCCCCGGAATCAACAAGGTCAACATGTTGTATTCCTTCTTCATGCACATCCATGGAGGAAGGTTGTAAGGCACCAAAATGACCGGCCATATACTGTACGAAAGACTCATGGTCCCAAAAGGGTTGAACCCGTCGGATGACAGCCCGAGCCTCACATTCCTCACCTCTGAAGCAAAATGAGGAAACTCCCTGTCTATATGCTTCCACGCCTCCCCATCAGCAGGGTGTACCATGAGGTCTTCATCATGCACCTCCCTCACAGCGTGCCATCTCATAGCTTCGGCCGTCTTTGAAGACATATACAACCGCTCCAGCCTATCCCTCAACGGGAAATAGCGAAGTACCTTAACAGGTTTCCTGTTGCCTGCGGGAGTCCGCTTATACCTGTCGGTCCCACATACCGGACAACGATGAAGGCCTTCAAGGTCATTACCGTCTGCATCTTTACCCCAGAATAGAACGCAGTCATATCTGCATGCATGGATCTTGATGTAGGAAAGCCCGAGATCTCTCAAGATACGACGGACCTTATGATGCGTGGTGGGATGACGATGACCGTCGGGCAGGAGCGAAGCAGCGTACTGTAGATACCTATCAACAGCCGTCACGGTCGATTTTGTGTCAACCTTGATATGCATCACCTCCATCACACACTGAAGAACGGTCTTCTCATGACCTGGGCACAGAGGGGTCTGTTGGAAAGCAATAAGTCTGTTGTACTTGGCTATACCGGCAGTGTTGACACCTCTAGGGACGGCCTGCATCGGCGCCTGCGGAATGTGCTGTCGTTCAGGGCATACACCGCTGTCATGAGGAAACATGTCGTTGATGAAGGCCGTTGTTGGATCGTTGGATGTACTGCCCGTCTCATCAAACTGTCCATGATCATGCGGGCGTGATGAGGTTTCACCGTGATATATCCAACATGTGTAACGTTCCCAGAATCCGTTACTCTTCAGGTGGTCCCATACTGTCCCCAACGGAAATCGATGCATATCACTGCGACACTTACACATCTTGCACGGGCAATAGAACATGCCACTCCCGTCAGCATTGACCTGCGCATATTGCATAAAATCCCAAACTCCTTCAGCATATTTTCTGTGATATCTTGGAAGAGAAATCCAACTCTTATCCATATCCTGAAAATAACACATATATATATCAATATTTAATGAACATATCTTTTATATATATATATATTAATGTAATACAACATACTAATTATTAATTATATATATCTAGTTCGAGCGGATTCCGTGGTTTTAGAAGGCAAGTGTCAATGTCACGGAGGGCGAACCCCCTACAGGAACCAGGCAGGACTCGTTTGTGATCACGGAGGCGAACCCCTATCGACCCCTTCACCGAGAAGAGTGGTCAGTTTGTGATCTTGAGATCCAGTTAAACAAACCTGTGAACCATATCTATGACAGAACGGCCCCTTACTCAGCTTGGAACAAACTCTATGCATATATATATATATATCTTTAATTCAACTCAAATAAAACTGAAAATCAATATATATATATATGTGCATATATATGCATATGTACGTACCTGGGAGTAGCTCCACAAACTATGTATAGACAGATTTCCA
Source organism: Fragaria x ananassa (assembly GCA_034370585.1). Classification (NCBI taxonomy): domain Eukaryota; kingdom Viridiplantae; phylum Streptophyta; class Magnoliopsida; order Rosales; family Rosaceae; genus Fragaria; species Fragaria x ananassa. The sequence goes on along the minus strand of CP139762.1, from coordinate 20,759,525 downwards.
CAACACCGAACGATTTGAAGAACTAGAGAAATTTATGTTTCAAATTTTCAAAGTTCTCATTCTTCTATCCCGGCCTCTCAATATATAGAAGAATCTTGGGCGACGAAATATTTGAGTTTCGTCGCCTAAGAATTAAAAATCTTGGGCGACGAAATATCTCAGTTTCGTCGCCTAAGGATAAAAAACTTAGGCGACGAAATAAATATCTTAAGCGACGAAATATTGTTTCGTCGCCCTAGTTTCTATATTGGCCGACGAAATTTATTTTTAGGCGACGATTTTTTTTTTCGTCGCCTAAGAGGAAACTTAGGCGACGATTTTTTTTACTTAGGCGACGAAAAAAAAAATCGTCGCCTAAGTTCCCTCTTAGGCGACGAAAAAAAAAATCGTCGCCCGGTTTTTTTTGTTTCGTCGCCCAAGACCCATTTTCTGGTAGTGAATGTTAATATGCAATCTCAACCGTTCCTTTGATCTGATACTTTTTTGACACTAACATCAATACTAACACTATTAAAAAAAATTAAACAAAAATATTAGTCAACATATAGTAAAAACTCAAAAAAGTAAATATTTAATTTAATTTATTAATACTAGTGTTAAATCTGGAAATATGATCGGAGGAGATTTCGCAATTGAGGAGGAGATCTAGCAATCGAGGAGGAGGCTTTATGAGGCACGATCTGATAGGATCGAAAATGAGAAGGGAAGGAGGAAATTAAGTTGTCTAGTCTTTATTCTTATCTTCGGGGATCCAATCGTCGCCTTGCCCGGAACTATTTCTTCTTCCATTGACGTCGGAAAACGAAAGCTTCGGCCTTCTTTGGAAGCGGCTGTTTCGGGAATGACCAGTGGCGGCCATCGTTGGATCTGAAATCTAGTGTGGCTTTATAGAAGCAATGGAAGCAACTGGAACGCCATTATTGGAGACGAAGGTATCTGAAGGTTGAAGAAGACATAGAAGAAGCAATGGGTCTGGAATTCGAAATCCCCTCAGTCACGATCACCGCTCTTCGCCGTCGCTTACCGCTCAATCGACCAGATCATCAAGCATGCATGATTTCGAGAAAGAGAAGCCATATCACTCTCCAGCCAATAGTTAAGTTTGAAAGATGTAATTTTGTTTTTACTCCTCTTCCAATTTTTTATGGTCAAAGTTTGCTAACCTAACGTCGTTAACTGATGTTAACTGGTTCATGTGCACCATGGTGCACTGAATTCGCTCCGAACATACATACGTGTAAGTGTACCTTGGAACTATTTTCAAAAATATTAGAAATATGTAAATTGTGAGAATGTGAGATAAACAAAACGAAAGCAAATTTATATCGTTCAAGCTTCTATAGTTGCCAGCTTTGAACAAATAAGGTAGAGTAGCATATATTCTGTGGGTTGTGGACCAAAGCAATGAAAGTTTCCATCGCTTTGATCGATGAAGGCGAAATGTAAAAGTAGGGTTATCAGGAACAGTGGCGACTTGATCTTAATTTATAGTCACTTCATTCCCATGGTTTTCAAATAGTTGAGAACTGTGATTCATTGAAATATATATATATATATAAGCGATCAAGTTGATACATGGGGTTGAATTGTGATGTATATCGGAGCCTCATTGAGAGTTTGATTGAGATGCAAGACTAATTAGAGGACTTGATCAAGATGAATAGATGTTGGACGATCAACGTACTTGTCAACAAATCGTACTACACTACGTGCAAACGTACTCATGGTCATTAGTTTGATTCTAATTCTTATAACATTTAAACATTGAACGATGGGGAAAACAAATGACCCTCTTATATAAAGACACGGCATGCTAGGTCATTAGATTCTCTTTTTTTCTCATTTTCACACTCGTCCATCTATTTCAGTGATATAATAACGCAGCGGGAATGAGTGAGTCGTGTGGGGGGCACACGCCTTTCATTTTTAATCTGCATGTTGTGATTTGTTTACCAATTTCCGAAGCCTCACTACAATTGCCTGCTGGTTTGGCATTCCTGTGGCTTTGCTCATACTCACTTTGCTATAAATTTGCAGCAGCTAGCAAGGCTTTTCCATATATGTGCTTCACTCGATCCTTTGTCTCTGTCATTTAAGCTCGAGTTAAGTTTTAGGGTTTGATTACTTTGATATTTAGATCAAATGGCAAACTTGTCCATCAGTTGCTTCGGTTTGCTGCTGATCTTGGTGGGTTTGGTCTCGTCACCGGTCGCCTCTGTGCCTTTGGAGGTTGGTTCCTACCGGAAATCATGCCCCTCGGCGGAGATGATTGTGAGAGATACAGTGAAGAAGGCAGCCGCAGCAGATCCGGGCATAGCTGCTGCCCTCATCAGACTCCATTTCCACGATTGCTTTGTCATGGTACGTACGTTCGACAACTATTCTTTTATTTCCGAGTTTATATTCAGAGATTATTGCTCATTCATTTGTAATCAGAGGATTGAAATATTTCATGAGTACTTTTGGATCGGAGTAATATAATGAAAAAGAAAGTGTAAAGAGCTAGCTAGCTACAAATATGTAAAAGAAAATTAAAGAATATTCTTGCATATTGCAACCAATATTTTATACAATAATTTTGATCTCACAAGAGTAATCACCTGGTTAGCGTGCGATGACATGCACTTCTGGATATAAGATGTAGTTTAGCTAAACTCTTGAAGGAAATTCGATCTAGTACCATTTAATATAAACTCCTGCTTTGATTTTACTCAGGGTTGCGATGCATCAATTCTGCTCGATTCGAAACCTGGCAAGCCAGCTGCAGAAAAAGAAAGCATGGGAAACAAAGGCGTCCAAGGTTTTGAGGTCATAGACGAAGCCAAGGCCAATATAGAAGCTCAATGCCCCAACACCGTCTCCTGTGCAGACATAATCACCTTCGCTGCCCGAGACAGTGTTTTTATCACCGGGGGAACATACTACTCTGCCCCCGGAGGCCGCCGTGACGGAACGGTCTCGTTGGTTTCAGAAGTGACCAAAAACCTCCCTGATGCGTTTTTGAACGCAACACAACTGAAGACCAACTTTGCAAGAAAAGGGTTGTCACTGAAAGACATGGTGACACTCTCTGGAGCTCACTCCATTGGGGACTCACACTGCTCTTCCTTCTCAAAACGACTATACTCCTTTAACAAAACACATGAACAAGACCCTGAACTTGATGCGGCTTATGGAGAGTACTTGAAATCCAAATGCCCTAATGTGAAAAATGGTGTTGATCCGGTTGTGGCTTTTGATCCCTTAACCCCAACTTTGCTCGATAACAACTACTATAAGAATTTAGTGAGTCACAAAGGGTTGTTGGCTACGGATCAGGAGCTTTGGAGCAGTGATTTGACTAGGAAGATGGTGAAGTACAACCGGAACCATCCGGGGAGATGGGGTTTGGAGTTTGCTGCTGCGATGGTGAAGATGGGTTCCATTGATGTGTTGGTGGGGAAACATGGAGAGATCAGGAAGAACTGCAGGACTGTGAATTAAGAAGATATACCTGGTTTATATGTGAAAGTCTAATTATGTTTACGTATACGGACTCATAGTCCAGTACGTCGTTATTTGGTTCAAGTTTTGCAATTTGGGGCATTCTTCTGGTCCTTAGTGTGGGAGTTTTATATTGGTTCCTAGTGTGGAAATTTTATATTGATTTGAGATGTTCTAGCTTGTGCTTGCTATATATACCTTTTGTTTATTGTGATTAATGTAACTTCAAAACTATGCAAAATGCAAAAATGTTGCACATAGATAATTAGCTGCTATTGTCTATGAAGATAGAACAAGTTCTCTATGGTTTCAGAATGCTTCTTTGGGACGTTCTGCAGCATGACTGTACTAAAAAAACTGCTTAGGCAGCTCTTGTTCTGATAAGATTTTCTTGATTAACAAAAAAGAATGTAAGGTTCAATACGGGAATTCGAATATCATAATAGCTTGGAAAAGTATATATATCGACATCGTAAATAATTGAGTTTTAGGTTTTAAGCAACATTAATCAAACATGTATTGAATTATGGGTAAGGCTAGAATGTGTTAATGCATGTCATGCATCAATTTTGTCTTACAGTTGTAAAATGAGTCATCAAAGTAGTAATATTAGTTCTTAGATTTATAATACAAGTCCTCAAAGTTGTAAAAAAATTAGTTACAACATTTGTCCTCATGTGTCCTTAAAAAAGTAATGGAGTCTTTAAAGTTGTAAGATGAGTCCTTAAAGCTCCATCAACTTCTTTTTAATCACTTTAAGGACTCAATTACCACTTCAAGCACTAATATTACTACTTTAAAGACTTATTTTACAATTTTAAGATAAAGTTGATGCATGATATGTATTTATTATAAAATTTTCCATTAAACTAGTACTTTATTCTTTACCTTTTTATACCATTCACTTCAACGACCAACTTCGATGATTGATTGATTGAATGAGTATCTTTAGAGCGAGGAAAATTACTGAAATAAAGTCATGACAATATTATTATTATTATTATTATTTTCAATTACTTACACAGTCGAGTGAAGTTGAGAACTGAATTGTATAAGTCATTGGGTTGGTCCAATCAAAATTTTGCAATATTCATGACCTTGGAAAAGAAAAGAATTTTTTTTTCTATTTCCTGGCAATTTAGTACAAATAAATAAATAAGTAAATGTAAGAAATTCGTTGATAAATCCTATGTGTTATTTGCGATGTGATTACTGTATGAAGTCGTAGTATTTTTTTTTTTTTTGTAGACTTGTAGTAGTGGGCTTTGATGGAAGAATATCCAAAACCCTAAGCCCAGTTCTTCTTTTATAAACCTAAGTGTGTCTCTCATTCTCCATTCACTCAAGCTCTCGCCGCCTGCAGCCTCCAGCCTCCAAGTACTCTCTTTCTCTCCTACCCTGTTCGTTCATAGATCATTAGGGTTTTGTTGGTCTAAAATTTCGATCAATTCGTGCTCTGAGTTTATATCTACTTGATCTGGTTGTTTTGAATTTGCTTAATCGTTTGGTACAGCCTTAAGCTTTGATATATTTGTATAATTTTGTGAACCTGTGGTGATTGTCTTTGGCATTTGAGCAGTTTTGTGTAACCGCAATAGATTTTGGTATTGAAAAAGACAGGAATAGGTTGCTGTGACAGCTTTTTAGTTGTATTGGAATGGTGTGAAAAGCCTCACTGTTCTTGCTTAGAGATACGATTTGTTTCTTCTTGTTTGTGATAGATTGTTTTCCAACTTGGTGTCTTGGAATTGCCTCTTGCACAGTTAGAATTTGTCGAGATTTGAGAAACTTAGCTTTGTTTGTGTTTCTGTGGGTTGTAGGATTTTGTCGTCGTTGCGGGAGTAATCAACTCATTCATCAAGATGCAAAATGAGGAGGGACAAATCACTGAGCTCTACATTCCCAGGAAATGGTATACAATCTTAACTTGGTTATTTTTGTTTTAGCGTTGTCTTGTATGTAATTTGGTTGGACGTTTTAGCTGAACTTGTGTGGTGTGTGGATGCAGCTCAGCGACTAACAGGCTGATCACCTCGAAGGATCATGCATCTGTTCAGATCAACATTGGGCATCTTGATGAGAATGGCAACTACACTGGCCAGTTCTCCACTTTTGCTCTCTGCGGTTACGTCCGTGCTCAGGTTATCCTTCTTGCACTCATTTTAGTACTGTATAGTGTTGTAATTGCGGTAGTTGGTTTGATTTGGGATTCATTTGTCTAGTTTTAATTGCGTTTGGTGTATACTGAGATATCTTACATCTAGTATGGCAAATGAATTCACAGAACTATGATCCTAAAACTTAAGGAATTTAAATAGAAATATGAAGCGCCTGCCCTCTAATGTCCAAGTTATATTACATAAGAAAGTACAAGTTCTTCAAATTAAGAAGAAATAAACCAGTGTAACATAAAAGATGAGTATAAGTCATAGCTTGCTGTGTCTTCAGTATTCTTTTGCATATTGTTTTGGTGTCATTGAGTTTGTTTATCAGACTACCGGATCATCATAGTATTAGTCTGTTGAAAGCAAGGTGGTCTCTGTTCTTATTTCTCATCTTAAGACTGGATTATCTTTAAGGCTTTGTTTGTCTCTGTTTTTAGTTATTTGATAACTGAAATCTGCTTCTGTTATCATGCTTTATGTTCTCAGGGAGACGCTGACAGTGGTCTCGACCGACTCTGGCAGAAGAAGAAAGCTGAAGTGAAACAACAGTAATGAAGCAAGACTGAACTTGAGCTGATTTTTCTAGTATTTTGAATTTTCTTTTTAGAGTATGGAAGTGAACCAATCTATAATGATGTTGTGTATTTGTTTTTGATGACGGGATCAACTAGTTGGTGGCATCTTTTTTGTGACTTTTAAATTATCTAGATATTCAAGCTTAAGTTTGCCAGATTTTATTGTTTATGTGTTCTGTGGTTTTGATAAATTGCCAAAGCATATTTTTCGAGCAAATGCCATGCTGTTTAAGAAGCTTTCGTAACACATTTAGCTTCAGCCTTCTCACCTAACCCATGTAAACTCAAACTTTTGATGGGGATTTGATTCATTCCTCTCCACATTTGCATAACGGGGATGACACAAACTTTTGATAGTTCTCTTGCAACTAGTTCTTTACCGTCACAAATCACCTTCTCAATTGCTTTTCTGGGATCATGTTCCCACACCTTCTCAATTGCTTGTCTGGCTGATCTTTGGAACAACCAAAAGCAGAATTTTGGGACTTCCTCCAACATGAGGAAGTCGCTGCCTGTGCCATACCAGTCTCATCACATAGACCAGTGTGACCTCTTCTTGGCTGCTACCTGCTCGTCCTCGTTTCATATTAAGCCGATTTGTGGCCATCCTTGTTTTCCCCCATCTTCACTTATCTAACCAAGTGTGGAAGTTAATCGAAGTACTGACCAAAATTAAGCAGATTATTGGCGTTGCATATTTGCATATCAATTATCACGTTCTCTAGCTACTAAAGCTGCCCTTCACCAAGATGCGTTCTGTTCGTTTATCCCTAGTCCCTCTGGCTTCCTTCACTTCATCTGACCGTATCCTCTCTCTGCAAGTTCTTGCTGTGAATCACAAGGTTTTTACGATAGAGTCCCTAAATAAAAGATAAGCATATTCGAACCATATATACATAGGCCTTTTGAGTTACATATAGCATACATATGGTCTGTTTATACATATATGCAATACATGCAGCCAACACGATATACATAGATGACAAGTTTAACAACACAGCTACCAAACTACATAAGCACTCTTGTTTATAAATGGTTCGGGTCCGGCGGAACCATTCCAAAAACTAGCAAAGCACATACATATGCACCGGGTAGGACTAGACCTCTCTTGCAGCATTACCAGTCTTTACAAGCAAAATTTGATGAATGTCATTAGCAACAGCTATAGAATCAAACGAAATCCCCGGAATTCCCTTCCCTGAGAAGCCAACACAGTAGACGCCCTTTTCACCTTTCCAATGCTCTGGATATTTGTTCTTGGGTTTGTCATTCTCATCCAGAATGACCTTATAATCCTACACAATATATCAACATCCCATTAGAACCTCTCAAAAGTACTCAATGATTTTTTTATAATCGATTATGCATATATTTTACCTTGAGCCGTTTGTGTGCTACGCTTCGATAACCAGTGGCCATGACAATGGCATCAACGCGCTGTATAGAACCATTCTTGAATTCCACAATATTGTGCCGTATTGTCTCGACTCGGGAGAAAACCTATCAATATATCATAAAAAACATCGATATAAAATCATAATTAAAGTTTACTTAAAAAGATCTCGTAACTTTGTAACTCTGTCCTAAAAGACAACAAAAAATCTTGAAGGCAGCCGCACCGTCCTTTATTCAAAAAAAAAAAACAGCCAAAAATTATTTCACATTTGTTCTCCAAAAAACCGAGTGTACTTGGAACCTTGCATGCATGAAGTATTTCTATCATTAGTTGTAAATAAATGTTGTGTGCTAGTAATTATGATTATAAACCTTAATCTTTCCGGAGCGAATTTTTTTCACAGTTCCACGATCAATTACAGGAGTCTTTCCGGTAAGTGCTTTGAAGAAAAAAGGCCCTTCAACTGGTGGAGAAATGCCATAGCTGGGCAAGTCACCATAGCTGAACTTGGCAAGATATAGAATAAACCTGTCAACAATATTCATTGGGAGATAATCCAACAGTACCATCCCAAGCCGAACAAGTTCTCTGCTCAGCACATGAACCTGCAAAATTACCTGATAACATTAGTATGTCATTATGAAATTATATATATATATATATATATATATATATATATATATATAAACATAGCTAATAAGAAACTTTTGAAAACCAATTTTTCAATTTTAAATATTTTTCTTTATCACATCATGAAAAATTACAATCGTTGAGCATGCTATCTAACATTTTTCTTTAAAAAAATGAGAGAGAAACCCTAGCTAGCTAGCTTCTCAAATTATAAACTGTTTCATCGAAAAAAAAAAGAATATTCCAAACTTCTTTCTCATCCAATACACCAAGATCCTGCATGTTGATCAAACTTCTCTCTTCGAACTCAAAAGAAAACCATGTTAATGATCTGAGAGAGAGAGAGAGAGAGAGAGGGAGAGAGAGAGGGAGCTGTATATATATATGAACATAAACATAAATAAAGATGTTAATTACTTGGCTTCTGACGACAATCGATGCATGAGCTCCACTCTCTGCAAGATCATTACTGATCTCCATGCCAGAATTGCCACAACCAACAACTAACACAGTCTGATCCTTAAAACTAGCTCCACACTTATAATCTTGTGCATGCATAACATTTCCTTTAAAGGTCTCTATTCCAGGCAACTCTGGGGTAACAGGTCGACTGTTTTCTCCAGTCGCAATTACCAAGAAATCTGCGTAGTACACTTGGAGGGAATCCTCACCATCTGTTACCTCAGTGTTCTTCACCTCGACCTTCCATTTCTGATTAGCTTCTTCGTACAATGCCGATTCGACATTGTGACAGTAACGCGGGTTGACGTTGAAACGAGTCACGTACTTGTCCACATAGTCTGCGAACTTGTCTTTGGACATGAATGTTGCAGTTCTGAACGAATGCGGCATCATCGGCAGAGAGCAGAAGTTCTTAGCTAAATGGAGACACAAGCGATCATAAGATCGTTTCTTCCACAGGGAAGCACAACAATCCTCCCTTTCAAAGACAATGTTTGGAATCGACATGGAGTTGAGCAAAGCTGAGGTTGCAATGCCAGAGGGGCCGGCCCCTACTATGACCACCAAGTAATTCCCAAACACATCGTTCTCCATTTTGCCTCACTTATAATCTCTCTCCCTTTCTCTTAAGATCAATGGCTTGCTGGGGATGATGAACTATAGCAAAGAAGAAGACCATTTATACTAGTGAGGAAGAACAGAGGACTTGACAGACTGTCGCCATTGAAGCTAGAAGTGCAGAATATTTTATTTGTTTAAAATCACAAAGATCACCGTTACACTCACCACCACCATCCACTTCTGATGCATGCAAATTGTGAGGTGGTGTTTCAGAAGCTCGAGGATGACTTCAGCGAGTCCCATTAACAGTTACGGTTTATTGTTACTTTGGCTGAGTTGGTATTAGTGGTAATTGCTAAGGTTTTATGTTTAGTAGCTAGGTGGTTACTGTGCTTTGTTAATGTTGAATATATTTTGTTGAACAGTCGTTGGATTTTGTTGAATTTTGCCTTTTTTGGATATTAGTCTCTTGAGAAAATGACATCTCACTACCATAAACAGTTACAAAAAACAGAAAATCCACGTTTGAAAAGATTTAAACAAATAAGGACATAAACCCATACCCAAAACCAACATTAGTAGGTTTGACCCGAATTCTGACTGTACAATGACCAAAATGTTAAGTTTTGAAATAAAAATTACGAATCTTGCCATTACGTCTTCATCTTCTCCAACCATCTGATCTCTCTCTCTCTCTCTCTCTCTCTCTCTCTCTCTCTCTCTCTCTCTCCCCAAGTTGGAAAGTCGTTGATCTCCAATGGCTCCATGGTTTGGGTCTGATTGATTCGGCATCGGTGCCCGCTAAGGTATCCAATTTCATAAGAAACCAAGTCAATCGATCTCGTTGCTGCATTCCGGCAAGAAGGTCAAGATTTTTTGAATAAGTTTAGGATTTTTGTCTGTAATTTCGGTGTTAATTTGTGAGTGTTTTGATTGTATGTTTTGGATCGTCGGAGAAACCGTTCTAGATGGACAACAATGAGGAGGACGGTAGCTTTGAAATCGGTGTGTTTGGGATCATTGAGATGGAGGACGGTAGCTTTGGCGGAGTCTGAGCTTTGATCCTTCAGTCAGTGTTAGATCTAATTTCACCGCTGCAAAGTATCAATGATTGAGTCCGTTCCCTTGATATCCCCTATTTGGCCTCCAAATCGGGCCACCTCACTCATCATTATGGCTATTGCAATTGGGATCTCTCTAATGCTCGCCTACAAACATCATAAATCACCATATGATTTTGATCTTGTCTTCCGTAAGGTATGCCTGAAACTGTTGATTTTTAGGCTGAAAATAGAGGTTGTCAATATAAGAGTTATTGTCTCATCATACTATGGTATTGTCTTCTGTAGATTGTATGGTATTGTCTTCTGTAGATTGGAGGCTGATCTCTCACATAGTAGCACTGTAGCAGTGATAGTAGCAGCAATGACATACACAATAGCAGTAGCAACATTGATATAGACGACATATTCGAACACTAAGACACACTCTTCAGCAATGTCTATATCTTCAAGAAATATAAAAAGTTCATTTTGTTTTTGCTCCATCCTAATTTTAGAATTTGCATACAAATAAGCTAGTAGTAGCAACTTTTCAGTAGATAATAGCATCTAGTTTTCTAGTCGGCAATAACAGTCGGGTTCCGGTCGGCATTAGCATCATGGTTTTCAATCGACAGTAGTAGCAAAATTGGAGGATAAATCTTCAAGCAATAGTAGTAGAAGTGGATAACTGCAGTAGTAGAAGTGGAGGATAAAACAGCAGTAGAGTTAACTTTCATTGTCTTAGTCTTGAAGCAGTAACAAAACTAGAGGATTGCCGAAGAATACTTGTGCTACTACTAGGATGTTAACTCATGCTACTATTTCTACATGGATGTTAACCCATACTACTACTTCTTCTGGGATGTTGATGTTTACCACTGCTACTACTTCTACTGTGATGTTAACCCCTGCTACTACTTCTACTGCAATGTTAACCCCTGCTACTACTTTTATTGCAATTAACTGCTACTACACTAAGTTATTGAAAACCTGTTGTTGTATTCCATTTACTGGAATGTTAACCCCTACTACTACTTCTACTGGAATTAACTGCTACTACAGTAAGTTATTGAAAACCTGCTGTTGTATTCCATTTACTGGAATGTTAACCCATGCTACTACTTCTACTGGAATTAACTTCTACTACACTAAGTTATTGAAAATCTGCTGTTGTATTCCATTTACTGGAATGTTAACCCCTGCTACTACTTCTACTAGAATTAACTGCTACTACATTAAGTTATTGAAAACCTGTTACTGTATTCCATTTACTGGAATATCAACCCCTGTTACTACTGAAATTAACTGCTACTACACTAAGTTATTGAAATCCTGCTACTGTATTTCATTTACTAAAATGTTAACCCTTGCTACTACTTCTACTGGAATTAACTGCTACTACATTAAGTTATTGAAAATCTGCTACTGTATTCCATTTATTGAAAAATCTAAAAAAGAGAGACTTTTCTCTTCTAAAAACATGTTTAATTAGTGTAAGGTTAGTTTGGTAAATTAAACCATGACACATGACATGCATAGAAAAGATTGTCCTTAATTGTTAAAAACTGTCCTTATTTGTTTAACAAAACCAAGTGGATTCATTTGTGTTTCAAATCCTTTTAGAGAATGTATATGTGATTTGTTATAGTCTTTTATAGTAATGGAAGCAAGGCTTTCAGAAATAACCATTTGCTTTCAACAAAATTTAGTTGGTTACCAAATTTTCTGCAATCTGGTAAGTTATTAAAACAATAGTAAATTACTATAAAGTTACTAACCAAATTTCAATTTACAAATACATCATTTACACAATATCTTACACATTTAAGGACAAATATTAACAAATTAGGACAAACTAATATCCACATGTCATCTGTCACTATAATTTTACCAGAATACATTTCACTACATATCAATTGCTATTGTTGACGAGTAGCACAGTAGCACATTGGATGCTACTGCCAAGTAGCACAGTAGCACCCGATAAAAATGTTCTATCGTAATTTTTTTAGGCAATTCTCCTGAATCAAACAAAGCTGCTACTGTCGACTCTGATGCTAGCGCGTTGCTACTGCCGACTTTAATGCTAGCCCGTTGCTACTGCCCACTCTGATGGTAGCGCTGCTGCTACTGTATGTATCACTGCTAATGAACTTTAAAACTGCATCTACCACAACAAGAAATGGTTTAACCCGATAAACAAACCTCATTCAGATCAACAAATCTTATTCATGTCCTCAAAACAAACCTCATTCATATATGAAATCACCTACTAATTAACATAAACCCAAACCAATCAAACTCATTTATCACTGCTACTGAGTGAGACGAATGAGAGACACTGAGGAATTAGATCACCAAGCATCTCATACCAGCTGAAGATCAAATCCATGAACACCTCATACAAATTGAAGATCAAATCACCTTCAAATTCAAACTAAAGACTTGACCAGATCATGACAAGGTGCTAGCCTATGAATATGACGACAATATCACATCACCTTCAAATTCAAAGTAAACACTTGACCAAGTTAATGTACTGCTACTGCCTTGTAACCTGAGGTTCCTCTTGAAGGCGGCGATGACGCTCTTTCTGAAGGCGACGACGGTGCTCCTCCTGAAGGTGACGACAATGTTGAACCCTCGGCTTCCTATAATGACGGAACTGAGCCCTAGCCGCTCCACCTCCAAGCACAACCTCTTCTTTATGTCCCGATCCTTCCCGATGTGGATCTTGAACTCGATTCCGACTTCCATGAGTGGCTACGCTACCACAGTCGCCCTTTGTCGTCGTCGTCGGCTCATCGAAGTCGTCCTCGGAGTTCTTGTCGCCGGTGACAAGGAGGGTGTAGTCGACAGGGACCCAGCCCCAGTCGATGCCGAAGAGCACGGTCGTGGGGTAGGGGTGTTAACGGTTTTATTCGGTTCGGTTTTCACCTAAAACCAGAAACCAAACCGAACTAAAAAATCGGTTCGGTTCGGTTTGGTTTTTTTTTTAAATGTAAACCGGAAACCGAACTGAACTGAACGGTTCAGTCCGGTTCGGTTTTTTTCGGTTTTTTTTTTTGAAAAAAAAAATTCTGGTAATTTTAATATAGAGTTCTTAATATATTGGGATCCATATTCGATAATGCATACTTCCATATAATTCAAACTTAAAAGTCCACAAATTGAAAATAGAGTCCAATGTTTATAGCTTTCAACATTACAAACTAAATTTTTTTAAAGATGATTATAGAGGTTAAGTTGAAGATTGAAACTGACCAGTGTTTGCTTGTAGCTGATAATCCGATCTTCCTCACTGCAGATGATAAGTTCTTTCTGTTTCACCTGTAAGAAAGATAAAAAATTGCAGGCCGCATGTTAACAGCACGCACACACAAGTCACAACCGTATAAACCATCCAAAAAATTTTCATAAACATTTGGCAATCAATCGACTTTGTTAATATGTAAGTATGTTTGGGCGTATGAGAAACTTACTGTTGCATCTTTCCAGTTTCCACCAAGGCAGCAAACAGCGGCGGACTGGCAAGCGGAGGAGGGGAGAAGAGTGAGAGTCAGAGGAGACTGAAGAGAGAGAGAGAGTCGAGCGGCGGACTGGCGAGTGGCGGACTGGCGAGTGGCGGAGGGCAGAGGGCGGACTGGCGAGTGGCGGAGGGGATTGAAGAGGGAGAGTCGAGCGGCGGACTGGCAAGCGACGGAGGGGAGAAGAGTGAGAGTCAGAGGAGACTGAAGAGGGAGAGTCGAGCGGCGGACTGGCGAGTGGCGGAGGGCAGAGGGCGGACTGGCGAGTGGCGGAGGGGACTGAAGAGGGAGAGTCGAGCGGCGGACTGGCAAGCGGCGACAGGGCGGACCGGCGAGAGGGGAGAAGAGTGACAGTCCGGCGAGACGCGTGAGTGCGTGACTGCGTGAGAGGAGTGAGACTGTGAGTCGTGAGAGCCTGAGAGTGAGAGCCTGAGAGAGAGGGAAGAACAGAAGAAAGTCAAGAAACGGCGACCGAGACGCGTAGTAGTAAACTAGGGTTTTTTTTACTGTTTGACCGTTGACTTCGGTTCAAACGGTTCAGTTCGGTTTTCACTGACCCGAAACCGAAAACCGAACCGAACAGCTCCGGTTCGGTTCGGTTTTTTATTTTCGGTGCGGTTTTTTCGGTTACGGTTCGGTTTTCGGTGCGGTTTTTTTCGGTTTTCAGTTTCGAAGTAACACCCCTATCGTGGGGCGCACATGGTGCGGCGGCAGCGGTGAGGCAGTGGAGTCCGAGGAGGAGGGGCGACGATGATGGTAAGGAGAGAGAGAGAGATTTGCAAAAAAAAAAAAGACGGAGAGAGGAAGAGAGTGAGAGGAAATATGGGATAGAGGGTAATATGGTCATTTGATAGCTAAAATTTGGATCAGACCTGATGCTCTCATTTTTGGGCTTGGGATTATGTCTTAAACTGTATAAAAATTAATGAAAGTGAGTTTTTTGTGTTTTAAAATTTGGTCATATATTACTATATAATTTTCTCTTAAAACAAATAAATTTTACCCATATTTGCTTGATTGCAAAGGTGGATACGCCAAAAAACATGACAGATTTAAGACCAGTTGATCTTTGCAGTATGATTTAAAATATGTTCCAAGGTGATAGATAAGCGTCTCCAACGCATTCTTTTTGAGATAATCTCCCCTTTGAAGAGTGCATTCATTCCATGCAGACTCATTACTAATAATACGCTAATAAGACCTCCCATTATATCCATGCTAAGCGATCAGTGACCAGATCTATGACAGTCAAGCTTGAACTGAGCAAGACCTTTGAAAGAATGGAATGTCAGTTTTTGAGAAGCGTCATCGAGAGAATGAGGTTTAGTGACACTTGGATTAATCTGGTTATGTAGTTTTTCACCACAATTAGATATGTTTTTTTTGTTAACGTGAGTCACAATCTTAGTATATTGGAAATATGTATATTTTGTAATCAACTAGGATTATGTAAATCTTTCAGTGTAATTAGTTTCCTTCTAGGGTTATAACTGTGCTTATATATATATCCGACTTGGGGTTTGTTCAATATATCAGACAATTCCCAACCTTTTTCTGTTTAACTTGGTATCAGAGCCTAAGTCGATTCTGGCAATCTTGGTAATCTGACCCTGTTGTTTTCCGCTGCAAATTTGTTCTAAACCTGTCCCAATTTGATCTGTTCGATGTGTCGAAAGAAGCTTTCGATTTCGTTGAATTCTGTCGTACTTGTTATGTTCCTCTGTCATCGAATCCTATTTGAAATTGATCTTGCAATCTTTGGTGATCAACCTGAAGTTTCCGGTGAACCTGATTTCTAGGGAGTAGGAGGACAAGACCTCACCACATGTATGTGTTCTCAGAAGAAAGGAGGTAAAATTGGTATTGCATTAAAAATTTCTGACTTTACTAGTAGTGATACATGGATAATTGATTCTGGTGCGTCTGATCATATGACATTTGATAAGTCATTTTTTTCGAGTCTGTCTCCATCTCCCATACCTGAAGTGTCTAATAAAAATGAGGTGTCCTTCTCGGTCCTAGGTATATGGTCAATTCAAGTTACTCCAACAATTGTGTTAAACAAAGTCATTTATGTTCCTGCTCTATCACATCATTTATTGTCTGTTTCTGAATTGATTTCACAAAACAAATGCTCTGTAACCTTTTTTCCTATGTATGTTATCTTCCGAGACCTGTCATCTCAGGCGATAATAGGCAAGACATATCTGTGGGGTAGACTGTTTCACATGGATTTCATGTACAATGGGGAAGCAAGAGCACTGTCACCAACCATTGCCCTGACATTGAGTTCTGATCGAGTAAAAAAAAATTTGGCTATGGCATCGCCGAATGGGTCATCCATCTTTTGGAGTCATGAAGAAGTCGATGCCATCTTTGTTTTTTGGAATAAAAGAGTCAAGTCTCCATTGTGAAACTTGTGTTTTTGCTAAGAGTCATAAGTCCATTTATTCTCCTATTTTTTCTTCTAGTTCTGCACCATTCGAGTTGATTCATTCTGATGTATGGGGGCCTTCGAAGAATTTGACATTGACATGAATGAAGTACTTTGTTTTGTTTATTGATAACTTTACAAGATTAACTTAGGTTGTGTTATTGGAAAAGAGGGATGATGTATTTTCGGCTTTCACCGCTTTTCATAGCCTCATCCGAATTCAGTATGATGCTTGTGTGAAAATATTTCGATCTGACAATGGAGGAGAGTTTGTTAACCACTCTTTCCGAGACTATTTTCAGCAACATGAAATTGTTCATCAGACTACTTGTCCTCAGACACCAGAATAGAATGGGGTATCTGAGAGGAAAAATCGATACCTCTTGGATATTGGAAGAACTCTCTTACTCAGTGCCAATCTACCCAAATATCTATGGGGTGAAGTTGTGTTGTGTGCCTCTCACCTTATCAACCGTCTACCATCTGCAGCTCTTCAGAATCGGGTTCCCTTTGAGGTATTGTCTGAACATGTTACTATTCCATCTCTCAACAAACTTGCTGCTTGTGTCTTTGGTTGTGTGGCCCAATCTTTACAAAAATCAGAGATCTAAGTTAGAGGCTCATTCCCTTAAGTGTGTGTTTGTTGGATACAGATCCCATCAGAAAGGATATAAAAGTGCTACCATCCTCCGTCTCAACGATTCTATGTCACCATGAATGTCACATTTAGTGAAGACCTGTGCTATTTTTCTCCTACGGTATCTCTGAGTGGGGAGGAGAAGCATGTTTTTTATGAAGATCGATTTGGAGAACTAGAAGATTGTGTAATTGTTGACAGTAACCCTGCTAAAAAGGATCTTCGGCCTGTCACCGACCAGATCCAGAATCCGAGAGATAATACTCTGGAACCTCAAAAAGTGGTTCAATCTGTTAAACTTACCCAAGTTGAGGCGTCTGTTCCCTGTTATGAAAGTGTTCAACATGACGAACAACTGTCTGACACGTCGAAAAGAGGAGAATTTAATAGTAATCAGCCGCCAGTTGTTGAAGATGTACATGCAAGTTCAGTCTCTCCCCCTACATCAACGATCTCTCCTGGCTTGTCATCACCTGAGGTATGTAGTACTATTCCATTGTCATCCTCTAATGTCCCTGAATCTAATAGAGTCTTGCCTGCTAGGTCAACCCGTGGTCAACCTCCTAAAAAATATGAGCCTCTGTTGTCAGCTAAAGTTAAGTATCCTATAGCCAACTACGTGTTAACTCATAGATTGTCTAAACCTTATGTAGCCTTTGTGAATCAATTATTTGTTGTGTCTCTTCCTAGTAAAGTACAAGATGCAATCAAGGAGGAGAAGTGGGCCAAAGCAATGGAGGTTGAGATGAATGCTCTCAAGAAGAATGTTACTTAGGATTTGGTGCCATTACCACCTGGAAAGAAGACCGTTGGTTGTAGATGAGTTTATACTGTGAAGCATAATGCAGATGACTCAGTTGACAAATATAAGGCAAAGTTGGTTGCAAAAGGATACACTCAAAAATATGGGGTGGATTATGATGAGACGTTCGCACCTGTGGCAAAGATCAATACCATTCGAGTCCTCATGTCTTTGACACCTAATCTGGATTGGCCCCTGCAGCAGTTTGATGTGAAGAATGCATTTCTTCATGAAGATTTGAATGAAGAAATTTACATGGATCTTCCTCCAGGATATAATACTTCTACGGGCGAGAAGGTGGTGTGCAGATTGAAAAAGTCCATGTATGGATTGAAGTAATCTCTAAGAGCTTAGTTTGGAAGGTTGACTTCTTTCATGAAGAAGATTGGGTATAAGCAGAGTAACTCAGATCATACTTTGTTCCTGAAACACCGGCATGGTAAGTTTATTGTCTTGATCATTTATGTAGATGACATGGTAGTGACATGTGATGATTTTGGTGAAATTAGAAGATTGAAAGATCAGTTGTCTTTTGAATTCGAGATGAAGGACCTTAGGAATTTGAAGTATTTCTTGGGAATTTAGGTAGCAAAGAACAAAGACTGTATCATGTTGAGTCAAAGAAAATATGTTCTAGAGTTGCTAGCAGAGACTGATATGCTTGATTGTACACCAGTTGATACACCGATAGAACAGAACCATCGGATTGCAGAGTATCCTGATCAAGTTTCGACTGACAAATCTCGATATCAAAGGTTAGTTGGAAGATTAATTTACTTGTCGCATACTAGACTTGATCTTGCTTATGTGGTTAGTGTGGTGAGTCAGTATGCACAATCCTAGTGAAGATCACATGAATGTTGTGATGAGAATCTTGAGATACTTAAAGATTGCTCCTGGAAAAGGCCCGGTGTTTCGTAAGCATGGACATTTGAGGACTAGTGGTTACACTGATGCCGATTGGGCAGGGAACATCACTGACAAACGTTCTTCTTCTGGCTATTTTACATTTGTTGGTGGAAACTTAGTCACTTGGAGAAACAAGAAACAAAATGTGGTGGCCCGTTCTAATGCAGAAGCTAAGTATAGAGGTATGGCTCAAGAAGTCTGTTTGTTGTTATGGTTGAGAAGTTTATTAAAGAGTTTGAGTTTTAAGCAGGAATGGTCAATGCATTTTCACTGTGACAATACTGCTGCGGTTGAAATTGCACATAATCATATTCAGCATGATCAGACACAGTATGTAGAGACTGACAAACATTTCATCTAGAAAAAAACTAGATGCTCGCATAATCTCGTTCCCATTTGTTCCTTTGGAGGAGCAGCTAGCTGACATCCTTACCAAAGCTGTGTCGTCCAGGGCGTTCAGTGACTCATTTGACAAGTTGGGCATTCAAGATTTGTATGCGCCAACTTGAGGAGGAGTGTTAACGTGAGTCCCAATCCTAGTATATTGGGAAGATGTATATTCTGTAATCAACTATGATTATGTAAATCTTTCGGTGTAATTAGTTTCTTTGTAGAGTTAGAACTGTGTTTGTATATATACTCGACTTAAAGTTTGTTCAATATATCAGAAAATTCCTAATATTACTCTGTTTGACTTTTTTTTTTGGTCAGGGGTAAACCTAGAGGGTTGGTCGTTCCCACTCGTGGCCTTAGACAATTATACTAAAAATCAATTTACATGCACAAGCTAATTCAAAGTATCTAAACATCAACAAGAGGGCTAGAGACCCAACAGTGTACTTGTTCGTCAAGGTGTAGGGGATCACCTCAGGAGAGCCAGTGTGCTTTGAACCAGAGCCCATGGAATCCGATGCCAGATTCATGGTTATCTTCATGTTTTAGCTGCCCCGGTGTCGACCCCTCTTCTTTGGTGACTTCTTCAGAATACCCAGTGCACCATTGGTCGCAACTATACAACTACGTAATCTATCACAAAAAATTAATACTTCTTGATTCATCCTGCATGAATCACACCCATTTAGATTGTCACCCTCATCATAATGGTCGTCCCAGCCTCCTTTAGTCACAAAATTATTATCCCGAAAATTTCCACATTGGCCGCATGTTTTAGCACGAGCAATATAGGCAAGCATTTTACGTACTACTACTTTGTTCACCCACATACTCCCAATGCAAGTCATAACCCTTTCTCTTGATTCACTCAAATCTTTACGATCGAGACTACTCAAGGATCGTAAATCTTGTTGCTTTATCTCACCTCCTACACAAGCCAAGAACACCCCATAAACATACGTTGCTTCTCTGTGACCTCTTGCTGCAGCTTTCCTCAAACACTCGAATCCCGATTCGAAATCGAATTCCTTCAAGTCAAAAAGCTCAAACACCCCTTGTCGATACAAAGCCTCTGCATTGCCACACTTGCCGCAACTTCTCAAAAGTTCCAAATATCGTTTTCTTTTCCTCAAAGGATTGAATCGAAACTTGTCGAGGGATACATGTTGAAATATATAGTCGTCTTGCCCCGCCTTGTTAATCTCCTTGCAGCTTTGCCTCATGCGGCAGAGATCATCGAAAGAATTCAATGCAACCTTAGCAATCACTTCGAGCAGAAGCTCATTGGGAAGTGACTTCAAATTAACCGAGCCACCCTTTCTTGAGTTCCTATTCTTCCTAACTTTCTTGTTCCTTGTTCTTGAGAGAGTCACCATGGATTCTAATCCTATCGCTACGAACAACCAAAATTAGAAACCCAAGATTGCAGGAAGAAGTTGCTATATAAAAAAAAAGAGTCCGTACGTACGTACTGTTATAATATCCAGACTAAAATAAATAAAATAGTATGAAAGGTTTCATGAGTTACACAAACGTTTTATGAGTTACACAAACGTTATATGAGTTACACAAACGTTACATGAGTTACATGAGTTACATGGATGATTTTGGAGTTATGGTCAATGTATGAGTTACAAGAATATTCATGAAGCACCATTTATTGAGAGAGCCTAATGAGGTCTAGATGGTTCCTCTTTAGCCTATAAAAGGAGAGTCATTTGCTCATTTCATGTATCTCATCCATCTCAAGCATTTCTTCCAAGAGAGAAACATCCATCTTCCAAGTAGAAAAGAGTGTCCACTCCAAGTTGAGAGTGTAGAGTAGTTAATAGCAAAACAAGTGTGAGAGAGAGTTTCCTTCAAGTACTGTTCTTGAAGTTGTGTATCTCATGTATCCATTATTTCATAGTGGAAGTTTTTGTTGTTGCTGCCCTGTGGACGTAGGCACATCGCCGAACCACGTTATATCTGGTGTTCCTTTTCCTCTATCTTTTACATCTTTGCATATTTATTCTTTGTGTGGTTTTGAGTTGTTACTTCCATTATATTATTTTCCCAACAGTGGTATCAGAGCCCTTGGTTCGTAGGGCGTGGGTGTTACAATGGAAGGTTCAAGGAGTACCATGGTGCGACTCAACCACTCAAATTGGATTACATGGAAGCCGCGAATGGAGGACATACTTTATTGCAAAGATTTGCATGAGCCCATCGAAGGAGTTGAGGCTAAGCCGGAAGGGACTTCAGATGCTAATTGGAAGAAGATGAACCGCAAGGCGATCGGTCAGATTCGAGAGTGGGTGGACGATAGTGTGTTCCACCATGTAGCCAACGAAACCGATGCGCACGAGTTATGGAAGAAGTTGGAGTCCTTGTTCGAGAAGAAGACCGCCACCAAGAAAGCCTTTTTAATCAAAGAGCTTGTCAACATGAAGTATAGTGATGGCGTGAGGGTCACCGAGCATCTAAACAACTTCCAAAGTACAATTAATCAATTGACAACCATGGGGATGACGATTGATGATGAATTACAAGCACTGTTGTTGTTGGGGTCGTTGCCGGACAATTGGGAGACTTTTGTCATCACTGTAAGTAACTCTTCTCCTGATGGTAAAATGACTATGGAAAATGTTAAAAGTAACTTGTTGAATGAAGAGACAAGGAGAAAAGCCTCAAGCTCTGACAGTAGCCAAGTCTTCGTGGCGGAGAATAGAGGAAGGAGCATGAGTAGAGGACCCAAAAGTCATGGAAAGAGTGTAAGCCGATCCAGAATGAGGTTCAACGGAAAGTGCCATTATTGTGGCATTTTTGGGCACATGAAGAAAAATTGTCACAAGTTGAAAAAGGGTCCAAGGGAGGTGCGAGAAGGCAGTTCTCAACTAAATGATGACACAAGGAACACAACCGCTGCCGTGTGCAATGATGTATGAGTTCCTTTGCCTTGAAGGAGAATGCCTACATATTCATGACGATACTCCCGGTGTTCCATAGGTCGTTGATTCTGGAGCCTCTTTCCATACCACTCCAAATAAGGAGTTCTTCTCTACATATAGAGGTGGAGAATTTGGGATTGTAAAGATGGGCAATGAAGGCTACTCCAAGATTGTAGGAGTTGAAGATGTTTGCCTTGAGACTGATTTGGGGAACAAACTTATGTTGAAAGATGTTTGATATGTTTCTGGCTTACGTCTCAATTTGATGTCAACCGGCGTGCTTGATCGGGAAGGATATCATCATCACGGAGGAGACCAAAAGTGGAAGCTTACCAGAGGATCACTAGTGGTGGCTAGAGGGAAGATGCGTTGTACCCTCTACAAGACATATGCCAAGATATGTAAAGGGGAGTTGAACGTTGGAGAAGACTCTTCCCCAAGTCTATGCCATAAGAGGCTGGGCCACATGAGCGAAAAGGGATTGCAAGTTCTAGCAAAGAAGTCTCTTATTCCCTTTTCCAAAGGTACATCTCTTGACTCTTGTGATAACTGTTTGTTTGGTAAGCAGCAGAAAGTCAGCTTTTCTAATACATTTGCCAAGAAGGAGAATCTTTTAGACCTAGTACATACTGATGTATGTGGCCCCATGGAAGTTGATTCACTAGGTCATAACAAGTATTTTATTACTTTTATTGATGATGCTTCACGAAAGGTTTGGGTGTATTTGTTGAAATCAAAAGACCAGGTGTTCCAAACATTCAAGGAGTTTCATGCCATGGTTGAGAGGGAGACGAGACGAACCCTCAAGTGTCTCCGCAGTGATAATGGTGAAGAGTACACTTCGAACGAGTTTAGAGGTTATTGTTTGAAGCATGGCATTAGACACATAAAGACAGTTCCTGGCACCCCACAACATAATGCTGTAGCAGAGAGAATAAACCGCACCATCTTGGAGAAAGTGAGAAGCATGCTAAAGACAGCTAACCTGACGAAAGAGTTTTGGGGCGCAGCAGTGACAACCGCATGTTACCTCATCAACCGAACACCATGTGTATCGTTGGGCTTGGAGACTCCAGAGAGTGTGTGGATCAGTAGAAGCGCTTCATATTCTCACTTGAAGGTATTTGGGTGCAAAGCATTTTCACATGTTCCAAAGGAGAAAAGATCGAAGCTAGATGACAAGGCCGTGCCGTGCATCTTTCTTGGGTACGGTAATAAAGAGATGGGCTACCGGTTGTGGAATCCAATAACCAAGAAGTTATTCAGAAGTAGAGATGTGGTGTTCCATGAGGATTAGACTGTTACAAATTTTGACAAGAACATACTAGAAAATGCAGAGCGTCTCACTTATGACTCATCTCCGCTCCAAGAAGAGTCTAACAAAACTCAAGAAATGGTTAATGAAGACGTTCCTGATACGGTAGAACCAGAAGCTGTAGGTGCTGCAAATGATGACTAGGAGAATCAGGTTCATGATGATCATGATCAGGGGGAGCCTAATCCGGAAGAGCCTAATCAAGAGTAGCAACAAGAAAATGCCCAATCACTAGTTCGAAGATCTCATAGAGTGCGGAAGCCAAGTACCAAGTATCCTTCTTCTCAATATATTTTGCTCACCAGTGATGGAGATAATCCATATTCCAAATACATTCTGTTGACTTGTGATGGAGAGCCTGAATGCTTTGAGGAGGCGAAGACTCATGCAGACGGCGACAAGTGGATATTAGCTATGAAGTCTGAGATGGAGTTCTTGTTGAAAAATGGCACCTACGAGTTGGTGGAGTTTCCTAAAGGCAGAAAAACACTAAAAAATAAATGGGTGTTCAAGTTGAAGAGGGACGAGAATGAACAGTTGATAAAGTTCAAGGCTCGCTTGGTTGTCAAAGGTTTTGGGCAGAAGGAAGGAGTAGATTTTGATGAGATCTTCTCACCAGTTGTCAAAATGACATCTATCAGAGTTATTTTAGGCATGGCAGCTAGCATGGATCTTGAGATGGAACAGTTATATGTAAAAACGGCATTCCTACATGGTGATTTGGAGGAAGAAATATACATGGAGCAACCGGAAGGTTTTGAGGTCGAGGGCAAGGAGCACATGGCTTGCAAGCTAAAGAAAAGTTTGTATGGGCTGAAGCAAGCGCTAAGACAATGATACAAGAAGTTTGACTCATTCATGGTGGGTCATGGATACAAAAGAACTGATGCAGACCCATGTGTGTACATTCAATGGTTCACTGGAGGTAAATTTATAATTTTGTTGCTTTATGTTGATGATATGTTGATAGTGGGGCAAGACATTTCTATGATCCGCAAGTTAAAGGCAGATTTATCAAAGTCTTTTGATATGAAAGACTTAGGTCCAGCTAAGCAGATTTTGGGCATGGAGATTACCCGTGACAGGAAGACAAATAAATTATGGTTGTCACAGGAGAGGTATGTTGAACAGGTGCTTGAAAGGTTCAACATGAAAGAAGTCAAGTCAGTGGGCTCACCTCTAGGTAATCACTTCAAATTAAGCAGATTATTATGCCCAATTACACAAGAGGAGAAATACAAGATGGCAGATATCCCTTACTCATCAGTTGTTGGTAGTTTTATGTATGCCATGGTATGTATTAGACCAGATATTGCTCATGCAGTTGAAGTTGTTAGTAGATATTTATCTAACCCTGGCAGAGAGCATTGGGAAGCTGTTAAGTGGATACTCAAATATTTGAGGGGCACCTCAAAGTTGTGCTTGTCTTTTGGTGGATCCGAACCCGTTTTGGAGGGTTTCACAGATGCAGATTTAGTTGGAGATCTTGATAACAGAAAATCCACTTCTGGGTACTTATTTACATTTTGTGGGGGAGCTGTATCATGGCAGTCTAAGTTACAGAAGTGTGTTGCCTTATCCACCACTGTGTCCGAGTACATAGCGGCAAACGAAGCAGGCAAGGAAATGATATGGCTGCAAAGGTTCATTCAGGAGTTGGGTGTGAAGCAAGAAAGGTATGTGGTGCATTGTGATAGTCAAAGTGCTATTCATTTGAGTAAAAATTCAGTTTATCACCCTCGCACTAAGCACATTGATCTACGTTATCATTGGATACGAGATATAGTGTCAAAGAAGCTTTTGCAGTTGAGGAAAATACACACCAACAAGAATATTTCAGATATGTTGACTAAGGTTGTGCCACAATATAAGTTGGAGTATTGCAGCAAGTCTGCTGGGATGGACTTCAAGTAGAAGTCTTGCCGCGTATTTCCTCGGGTTGGTCTGGAGGGGGAGATTGTTATAATATCCAGACCAAAATAAATAAAATAGTATGAAAGGTTTCATGAGTTACACAAATGTTTCATGAGTTACACAAACGTTACATGAGTTACACAAACGTTACATGAGTTACATGGATGATTTTGGAGTTATGGTCAAGGTATGAGTTACAAGAATATTCATGAAGCACCATTTATTGGGAGAGCCTAATGAGGTCTAGATGGTTCCTCCTTAGCCTATAAAAGGAGAGTCATTTGCTCATTTCATGTATCTCATCCATCTCAAGCATTTATTCCAAGAGAGAAACATCCATCTTCCAAATAGAGAAAAATGTTCACTCCAAGTTGAGAGTGTAGAGTAGTTAATAACAAAACAAGTGTGAGAGAGAGTTTCCTTCATGTGGACGTAGGCACATCGCCGAACCACGTTATATCCGGTGTTCCATTTTCTCTATCTTTTACATCTTTACATATTTATCTTGTGTGTGGTTTTGAGTTGTTACTTCCATTATATTATTTTCCCAACACGTATATTATATATAAAGAGATGGAGAAGCCTTGTAACACAAGGAATTCTATTCCTATTTGAAGTCGGCTTAAGTAGCTAAATTGGATTTGGTTTCTATATACCAATCAATAACTACGTACGTGGTAAAATTCAGTCCTATCTACCCTAGGGTTAACTATATTTACCTCGATAGCTTTGAAACCGAACCAAACACCGTGACGTGGGTTTTTTTTTATCTTGCGTCACTGATGACGAATTTCAGAAAACGACGACGTTTAGAAAGTGGAGTCGAAACGGTGGCGTTTGGCTGGTAGCTGATCGTCAGCTTCGCGGGTTATAAGCAAAAAACGTATTATATTCTACGGTGCAGAGTTGCGTCGAGAGTCGTGTACGTAACGCCTGAGCTGAGTCGGTGGTCGGTGGTCGGTGATCGGTGAGTGTGACGTGGCCATGGCTATGATCGGCGTCACGAGGCTTGATTACTACGACGACATGTGGAAGCTCGAATCCACTGCCACCGTGGTGGCGCTGGTCAAGGTATTGACTTGGCTACTTGTTCTTCGTCTTGAGCTTGATTAGCTTCTGTAAATCGAAATTTAGGGTTTAATTTTGGTTTGTGTTTGTTAAAGGGTGAAGATGGCCGGACCGGTTTGGTGTTGGACCGGACGGTGTTCCATCCGCAAGGCGGCGGTCAACCGGCGGACACAGGCTTCGTCGGTGTTGCTGGCTCGGAGGTGAAGTTCGTCGTGCAAGATGTGCGGTCCAAAGACGGTGTGGTGAGTGATCGACTGTTCGGGTTCAATTTGGAATTTTCATTTCTGGTTGTGGTGGAAGTGAATTTAGTGATTTTAATTTGTCAAGGTTTACCACTACGGTTTGGTGGAGAATTCCGGCGAGGAGTGGGAGGAGGAGTTTGAGAAAGGGAGAGAGGTGGTGTTGCATGTTGATGAGTCTAGGCGGAAGCTTAATTCTAGGTATGATTAGTTTGAATTTCCGGTAATTTTAAAGCAATGTAGAGGTTATTTACTTAATTAACTATGGTGATTTTGGGGTAACTTAGTGGTTATTAGGAAATTATGTTTGGTTTCTATTTTGGTGAATGTTGATTGTTTTGTGCAGGATTCATTCTGCTGGGCATTTGCTAGATGCGTGTATGAAGAATGTGGGATTAGGTGAGTTAAAGCCGAGCAAAGGCTACCATTTCCCTCAAGGGTATGATTTATTTCGTTGTCTACCGCCTTGATTAGAAGTAGTGGTGATATTTTTCTTATCTATCTACTTTCTATAGGAAGAGTCCTTTATACATGGTTTAAGTGTTTTGTAATCTTCTGTTAGAATTAGAAGTTGAAGATTGGTAGCCTACTGTAATTTCTTGTTCGATCCTCTGCTAGAAAGTTTTGTTTCTTCGTCGTCAGGTTTATTAGTGAAGCATGTATAGTTCATCTCATTCCAGACATTGTAGGCTGTCCAAGAAAATACCAATGTAACAGAAAATGGTCCTTCCTCTTGAGCCTAATTCTTGAACCTAATTTTTTTTCAGCAACTCCATGAACATGTGGAGCTTCCATCACAGGAGCTCTCACCCCTAGAAAGAAAAGCCTTCAAACCAAGCCATCCAAAATAGCCTAGTCCAAAGAGCCTTACGTGATATAAAGAAACCACAGATGCTTCAAATTAAGAAATATCCATGTAATCTATGTTTTTGATCTATTAATTCTTCTAGGACTTGTCTCAAAAGTAGTGATGTACTGTTCTGTGTTAACATTCCAAGTCATTTGAGCAGTTGTGTTGTTTGAAACAATGTTGTCATTGGTTTAAAAATCCTTTTGGCGGAATCTAGCACTTATAAATGTACCTGTTTCCAGGCCATATGTGGAATATATAGGCATAGTTCCACAGAAAGATTTGCAAAGTAAGCAGAAAGAGTTGGAGCTGGAAGCCAATGCATTGATATCCAGAGGAGGGAAAGTGAGTCCTGATATTGTTAATGCTTCTTGCTTAGTATGACATAATATAAATCTTTTGCTACATGTGCCTTTACCTTGTCTTTTAGGTTTTTGTTGCAGTAGTATCATATGAGGAAGCATGTAAGCTGTGTGGTGAAGACCTTCCCGATTATATTCCAAAGGTTATTCCTTAACCATTAGTCCATTAGGCCAAAGGAGGGCATCAACAGACCTTTCACATTTTAGTTTTAGGAATTGTTGACTACTAACTGGATCTGTATCTTTTACAGGACAGCACTCCTCGTATTGTGAAGTTGGGCAACAATCCTGCCTGCCCGTGTGGTGGTACTCATGTGTCTGATATTTCAGAGATGATCAGTGTTACAGTAAGAACCTGTCTGCCAAACACTGTTTTGAAACAAGTTCATTGAGAGTTTGTTCGGTCATCTTAAAGACTTGTGATTTTCTGTTATTTATTCAGGTTTCTCAAATACGTACCAAAAAAGGATTGACGAAGGTCTTTTACAATGTTGGTCCCTAAATCTTGGTCTACCACGACTATGAAGGTATGTCCGTCAATCACATTTTTGTTCATCGAGTTGTCGACAAGTGATTGGTGAACTGATACGATCAAAGTTGGAAGGGACCAATTTTGAAAGTAAAGCATTTCTTGCAGTTTGTATTGTGTCTATTGCTCCATGCATATCACATAGCTGTTTTAGTTCTGTCTCTGGGTGCCAAAGAGTCGGAAAACATTGTGAGTGTAGATATGGATGTATCTGTTTCTCATAGATATGGATGTATCTGTTTGGCTTGGCCTCTTACCTTATTTTTGTTCATATTCCGATTTGCTGGGAAAGGCATTCACACTGTGAGCTTGATCCAAGATAAAGAATCCCTCTAGAACAACTGTATGGTAGCCTAGATGAAACAGAGAAAGAAGATTTTGGTATAGGTTTATGTGATATGTTTGTCACTATCGGCTCTAACAAAAGAATCATAGACAGTTCACTGTCACAGAGCTATGTTTGAAAGCATCAGCATTGAGTTCAACATTAAACAGAATCCAACATGAACAAAGTTCTAGTGAATGAGATGAAGATAAAATTAATGTGTTTTGGCTCCTTGAAGATGTGATCTCTAGACAAGAATAAACAGATTCAACATGAACTTTTAGTGTGAAGTGGTAACCAAGTGAAGACAACAACGCCTGCCCACTGAACCTACAGAAATCCTAAGCCTTAGATTGTCCTACATGATCATGTACCCGTCTTCCATATACGAGTCCAGATGAACCTACAGAAATCCTAAGCCTTATATTGTCCTACATAATCATGTACCCGTCTTCCATATACGAGTCCAGATACATATATATTGGAAGTAGGAATTCAGAAATATAGAAGATAACAAATGAACAACAACGAACCGGTCGGGCTGACAGGAAAAGACCTGAGGTTCTGATAAGCAGTTCTGCCCTCGTTGAAGCATTGTACACATCAGTGATCAGTTCGGAATCCTTCTCCTTAGACCGCCTTTTGCCTTTTCCTCCGAGGAGTCATAGCCATTGTTCTTGCATGAATGGTTTGTTTCATAATAGAAACCAGGACTGTAATGTTCATGCCTTTTGCTGAGGCAGATGATTCATATGTTATAGTTGACTGGCTATTGGGTACATTTACTGTAAATGGAGTCTCCACCGTTGTACCATTCAGATGACTTGGGTCGCTTGGTAAACTAGAAGCTATAAGGACCTTCACACATGCTGCGGCCTCTGTTGAAGTTTGGACAGTAACAGGAGGAGCGACTTCCACATTATACTCGTAGTCACTGTCGACATCCTCAGGTCGATCTATGTCATTGAGTTTGTCAGGTAAAGGTTCCCTATAAGCCAAATGCCGCCTCTGGCATTTGTGATCCCTGTAGTAGTCTTGGCCGCCAAAGTATCGTTGTTGCCGTGTACCTCTGTAAGAGAGTGGCGACATCTTCTTCGGGGATGAAACCCTTCTTCTTCTCCTTGTTGTTCTCATCCATAGTTTTCAATTATGGCTGCCAAAATTAGTCGATTGATATGTACGTTACTCTGTTAGCGAGTTGGATAATAGGTTGATATGGTAAGCAAGATACATCAATGACCTTGTTTTTCAGAATGTGTGGACAGAAACAAGCCACGTGCTTATAGCCCACTTTGGCATACGGTGCTCCCGTGTGGTCTAGCGCTTCCCATTTAGAACTTGCATTTAACCGACTTACAAGTTATCGGGATTAGTTCCTACATATGTCACTCAATGACTGAGCATCTCCAACGGCTATTCAGCTGAATGACCATATGAAAGTCAAGTCACATTTCATATAAAAAGAACAAGGTTATGAACTAAACTACCTGCAACTAAAGGAGGGTCTTGGTTTTTTTTTTTTTTCCTGAACAAGAGAGGAGGGTCTTCATTCTTCACTCTTCAGTCACCCAATCTGTGTAATGGGTTTGTGACAATGAAACAATCTCAGGGGAGAGACGATGCTCATTGTTGTCTCAGAGTTACGAGTTGAGAACGTCGGTATTGCTGTTCGGATTTCGTTTCTGATCACATTAGTATCTTCAAAGTTCAAAACATGTCTTCACGATATGTTTGGTTCGGATTTAAAAAGTCCATCCTCGTGCTGCAAATTGATGCCTCTTGCAGCCTAAGATATCTCTATCAGTCGAACTTAATACCTGAGCAAGAAACAGTGTTAGCCCGATCCTCAGATTCTGTCCATAGCAAAGGCATATTCTGCAATTATACATGCACAGGAAATTTGGACTTGAACCTAATTCCACAACCTTTTTAACACAAGTCATAGACAAATCAATGTTCGGTGAATCGTTCGAATCGTATCTCAAATCTGCCATTCAAATTGAGACCTCAAGAATCACATACCGGATCAGTGTTCAGCCAATCTGGCTCGACCCGCAAAACGTACGGTTGACAGAAATAAGGTTGTTTATGAGTTAGGGTTCTTTGAGCTTTTGTTTGTATGTTGTTGCTGTCATGGCACAGTAGAATCCTACCAAATTTGGAAGCACGTAACTGGGAGCATATATCGAAACTGTCTTCACTTCCAACTATTCGGTTAAGTAGCTTTTGGTGCATACATGGATTCATATCACAGAATTAATGCTGGTGACTATGACTAGAGTACACTCTTTAACTTTTAGCAAGAAAAAACGAACACGACAAGCATCCTTTCTTTTAGAGGAGAGACCTTATATATAGCTAGTCACAGATGCATTTTCAAGTTCGTTGTTTCAGGAAATGATAAGAAGTTAAGAACCATAATGTAAAGCATATGC
This sequence comes from Fragaria x ananassa, assembly GCA_034370585.1. Lineage (NCBI taxonomy): Eukaryota > Viridiplantae > Streptophyta > Magnoliopsida > Rosales > Rosaceae > Fragaria > Fragaria x ananassa. The sequence goes on along the minus strand of CP139762.1, from coordinate 20,728,541 downwards.
TAGTTTTGACAAAGGAGAGAAAACAATATTTTTGGCTTCTACTAACGAGTCGAAAGCATCACTGTTAGGATTTGGATTTCTAACTTGAACACGTACTGGCCTCAATATTCGATAGTGAGAGACTACGAAGTTTTATCCAGGTGCTGCAAATTGCCTTGCAATGCTTCGTGTACCAAGGATATGCTTGTGTTCATCATGTGGTCCACATTTTCAGAAAAAAATGCGAGGGAACAAAGCCAACACAATCCATATATATTCACGGGAAGAATATGTGATACATCAATACACAGAATACCTACATATATTGGTTCTGCACAAGTGCCATGAAGCAATTTCTATTTTTCTCATATTATCTGTCCTGATTAAAAAGCTTCGAGTGCAAGCCCTTCTTCGTTAACGTACAGAACCATGTTTTGGTCCCAAGTCCGGTCTCAATTCCATGGCTAGTGTTCGGCCAATTCAAATCCACTCCGATTAACAGTGGGCAGAGAATTGGAAACCGAAAGTTTGAAACCACTTAGAATTGTTAGTTTACTATATATAGGCCATGGTCGACAGTAACCAATGACTATCGTAGATCATCTGATTGATACGTGAGTTGACCCTAGCACTAATAGATTTGATTAATAGCCAAAATAAACTAAGAAACAAAGATGACTAAATGATTAATTTTTTTTAAAATTTTTTTATTAATAAGTCACACACCCTACAAATGTCAGTGAGGTTTGAATTCATGACCTCAAAGTTGTTAGTTAAACGGCTTAACCAACCAAACCACGACTCACCGACCAAATGATTGACATACTTATGATCCTCAAAGCTGTTAGATATATGATTTCAATATACGATTTCAATTTGTTACTAAAACAAAGAAAATCATAATGAATAAAATAGTGCATTTCATTCATTTCATTAGGTTTTTACTAGAATTTATTTGATAAACAAAATGATGGCCAAGAGAGCTACCACTATGAGACCAAAACTCCAAAAGCAACTTGTACGAGTAGAGATGCAAGAGATTCACGGTTTGTAGTTTAAAGCTCATTGGATATTGTCTATCGATTAATGTACATGGGATTACCACCATGTTGGTCGTGGATGGACCAAAACATGGAAACATAATTACGTTTTTAGCTAATACATGCGTTGTCTAATTACATTCATAAGATACATATGTATAAATAACAGAATTATCAAAGTAATAAGAAATAACTTCAATTCTTTCCTCCACCGCAAATTCAACTTCTAATCTTCAAAACACCTGATATTGCTGAAATTTCATAACCAAATCTTCTCCTTTCAACATGTCAAAATCCAAAGAGGCTAAATTTGTAAAATAAAAACTCATATTTGGCAGAAATATTTATTTGGGCCAAATTAGAAAAAAGAAGAAGCAAAAAAGAAAAAGAGTCCAAATAAAAGAGGGAAAACGGCAATACCGGTAAGGTAAGAGAGAGAAGAAAAGAAAAGAAAAGGAACAGACAAAAAGCCAAAACGGGCAGCCGAAGAAAATTCCGGTACATTAAGCAAAGACCTCTTCTTCACCATCCAAATTTTCTCTACCGCCACATACACCCATATTCTCCACTTCCTCTTCCTCTTCCTGTTTCCCTCTTCAGATCCGCTATTGCTTCCTTTTCAACTCTCTCACTACCCAAACCCACACTTCTCTCTCTCTTTTTATACCTTGTCTTACATTCTGGGTTTTGTCTTGGTTTCTCTCTCTGCTCCGCGCTTCCTTGTTCCTGAAGACATATAATACAACCTCAGGTGGGTTTTCGTTTCTGACTTCTATTTCTTTTTTTTTCTTTTCTTGGTTCTGTTTTTGGGTCCTAATGCATGAGTATGATGTTGTTGTTGTTCTCTCATATGGGTTTGTTTTGGTTTTCTGGTTCAGGCTATGTTTCTGAAACATGACCTCGTGTGTGTCGAAATGTAGTTTCGATTTGAATTTGCTCTGTTTGATTCAAGTTTGAATGGTTTGGAATATCATTGTGTTTTTGATTGAATATGCTTTGTTCTGTTTATGTTTCATTGGAGAAATACTCAATCTTGAACTCAAGGATAGCCAATCACATGTTTCATTGCTTAAATAGATTACTTTCTGTTTCTGATTTATAATAGTCTTTCTTCTATAAATCTAAGCTCCAAGTTCAAAAAATTTGTGTGTTGGATGCTCCATGTTTGTCTAGTTAGCTGAATTCAATTACTTTTGTTTGGTTTTATTGGACTTGCATCAAGATCTATGATTTCTTGTGTCTTATAACTTATAAGAACAAAAAAAAATGTGACATTTACCTGTTGGTGTTTCTCACACATCCACAAAAAGACACATTTTCTATGAGCATAATAGATTTTGGACTTAAGAAGCAGAGCATTATAACTAATTTGTTGTGGTTTCTCTAAATCTTTACTTGTTCCTAATACCTCTAAGTACTGCAAAATAGATTTTGGAAAAAGACTGGATTTTTTTAAAGTTATATCTGAAGAAACATTGGTACGCATTAGTGCAATTATTTTGACCATGTGAGGTTGCTTCCAGTGTTGATTTAGAAAGTAACAAATGACAATTTGTTTCATTTCATCTATAGGTCATGCTAGGAGATACTATGATTAAACCCGAGGGAGAACTTAAAGTAAGCTTTGGCTATCAATGCAATGGTGACAGAGTCGGCTCTTATGAGGCTTCCGGTGGATATGAAATCGTGCCTGATCTTCGAAGGAACAGTAGATTCTCTTGCTTGTCTGGAGCAGCGTTAAGTGCCAATGCCACTCTGGCAAACACAAATATCTGCAATGGTTTGATAGGGGAAGAAATACTTCCTAGTTGGGACTCCCCTAATTCATTTCGTAAGGTACCATCTTCGCCAAGGTTGGATATATTATCATCTTCTCTTCAGAGTAGTATGTCAAACTTAAGTTGCAGTCCTTCTACGCCCGAGTCTGATTCTTACTTGATGAAATCTATGAGTCCTACTTCGAGAGGTGAAGGTTTTCTCAATTCCATGGAAGTACAAGTGGCAGGTGGAGCTGCTGGTGAAGACAGGGTCCAAGCGGTTTGTTCTGAAGAAAATGGGTGGCTGTATTGTGCAATATACGATGGCTTTAATGGAAGAGACGCAGCTGATTTCCTGGCTGGGACACTGTATGAAACCATTGTCTTTTACTTCAATTCATTAGACTGGGAATCAAATCAAGAATCCATCAATGCTTCTAAAGGGATAAATATTGATGGGTCTCTTCCATTTGTTAAAGATGATAGTGATATTGAAAATATCTCCAAGGATGCTTCATGTACTGAAATAGAAATGTCAACTGATACATTCAGGAATGGGGTACTTGATAGCTTACAACGAGCTCTTAGTCAGGCCGAGAATGATTTTCTATACATGGTTGAGCAGGAAATGGAGGATCGCCCTGATTTGGTCTCTGTTGGGTCTTGTGTTTTGGTTGTGCTTCTTCATGGGAATGATTTGTACACACTTAATTTAGGTGACAGCCGGGCTGTGTTGGCAACACATGATGATGGTGATTTCATGAATGGGAGTGAGAGACTGAAAGCTATCCAGCTCACTGGAAGTCATACAGTTGATAATGAAGTTGAAAGAACGCGAGTTTTGTCTGAGCATCCTGATGACCCCATTCCCATTGTGGCTGGAAAAGTAAAAGGGAAATTGAAAGTCACTCGAGCTTTTGGAGTTGGTTACTTGAAAAAGGTGATTGTTCTTTTGTGCTATTTGGCTATTCGTTTTACTTTATTACCTGATAATTAATGAATTTTACACAAATGACAGAAAGGTAAGGTTCAATTGGTAATAGAAGAATTGTTCTTTACAATATAGGTAGGAATTCGTAGTATTTAGTAACATGTAAACGACAACATCAAATAGGATAATCGTATTATGACCTTTGACATTGTATGTTCTGCTTAATGTCATGTACTTTTTTTTTATAATCAATATCTTTTCATCAGTTAATTATTGATTCTACGTCCTTTGACTTTCATACAGAAAAAACTCAATGATGCATTGATGGGGATTCTTCGAGTTCGTAATCTAATAAGCCCACCGTATGTTTCTACTCAACCATCAGTGGATGTGCGTAGAATATCAAAGTCGGATCGCTTTGTTATAGTTGCTAGTGATGGTTTGTTCGACTTCTTTACCAACGACGAGGCGGTAAAGCTTGTCCGCTCCTATATCTCGAGTAACCCCTCAGGTGATCCATCCAAGTTTTTGCTGGAGCAGCTCGTAGTGAGAGCAGCCAACTCTGCAGGTAGACTTTTTCAGATGTCATTATGTAGACTCTTGTTGTCATTTCATTCAACTAACCAATAGGTTGCTCTAATATCCTTTTGGGTGTTTATTACAAAATAAGCATTTACAAGTAGCCTATAATCTGATTAACCATGATACAAACGCAGTGGATTTTGGTTTTCGTTTTCACTTTGTATGGTCAACTTTTGCTTCCATGAAAGCTTTGCATACACTGAATATGGTAGTTTGAACTATTAAAAAAGTACATACCAGCATAGAGGTTGGCTTTAAGCATTATACTTCTGTTACAGGATTCAGTATGGAAGAGTTGATGAATATACCAGCGGGGAGGAGGAGGAAGTATCATGATGATGTAACTGTAATTGTGGTTATTCTTGGTACAAATCACCGTACCACAAAGGCATCAACTTGTGCTTAAGGTCATTCTTTGTTATTAGTTTCGGTTGTGTATTAGTATATTTTGTACTTTTGCATTATAGTCTTAGGTTTCAAGAATGTATATAGGGGATGCCAGGTATATTTGCTCCTGAGCTGTATAAAGGTTTATCATAATCCATTTTTGTTCGACAACCAACTATGTTGAGACATTTATAAACATTATTGCTCTCTACTTATCTCTTGTGAGGATTGTCAAAGCTTGGCAAAGCATTGCATAAATCTAGTTATTCTGCAAACTTACCGGAAAATATGTATCAGATATTGCATGCTTAGTGAAATAAGCAGCTTTGCAATCTTGTTTTGTCCATTATTTTTTCCTTTTTCTTTTATGTCTATGTGATCCCAGCTGCTCTCATACTATCGTCTAGCCTTATCAGCCTCTCCAATTTTTTATTATTTATTTCGAAGTACTATTACATGCTTAATTTTCTTCATTCCTTCTTTGGGATTTTCTTACTAGAAGCTTTAAGTCCACAAGAAAATGATCAACTCCATAGTCAAGTGTGCGATTCAGATGCAGTGGTAGACAGGGGATGCACCATTCCTTAATTAGCTGAAGCCAGTTGTTTACAACTGAAGAGTGTCCTTTTTATTTTTTGCTGCTATTTCAAAAGAATGGGTGGTCTTCATTGAAGATATGACTTGCAAGAAAGAAATTTGATATTCTCTATCCATCATTTCATATAATTTTAGCTTACATTCAATGACCACCCATGCTTTCATTTCCAGACCAAGTCAAAGTCTTTCTTGTCACTGATTCTTCAATATGCCAAAGAAGGACTAGAAAACTTAAGAGTTATGATGGTCATCTTTTGACACTCACTTTTGAATGTCAAATGGAGTTCTAGTTGGTAGAACCAATTTGTTCTTTGTATATATTATTACAAGAGAGATTGCGTAGTGAATATTCTGCACTGAATAGACACTAGGGGTCACACTTGACTTTTTTTTTTTTTTTGGGTCTGAAGGTCACACTTAACTTAATCCTCTCATATTGAACATGAATCTGATGAAGGATTACAGCTGAAAATGCAATAACCTACCCCTACTGAACTATTCTAGCTTGCCCCTTACTGTCACACACATAACATCGGCTGAGAATCACATGATAAAACATCCATTAGCATTGTCATCACTGAAAATCTGCAGGCTGTTAAGATATGTTGCATTGACTTGATCAATCTGTTCACCATTAGCTGCACCCTTGTACTGTGATGACGGACCATAACAATAGTAAGGAGCCAAGCTCATGCTAGGCTGTGATGTAGCAGCTGCTATAATGTCACTCCCATTGAACACCAAATGAGAGTGGTAGTCCATCGGATACATGTTTCCGATGATATGGCTGAGATCAACCGGACCAGCATTGTGATCATTATAATGTTGAGAAACTATGCTTGCAGGTGCACCACAGCTTGTTGAACCCAAATAACATCTTTGGCCATTCCTGGTCTTTTTGCCACTAACACTCCCTTTTTCACTTTCACTGAGCTGAAGATCCATGGCCTGAGGTTCATGAATATTCAGAGACTTCTTCGGCAGAATGTGACCCTTCTTTGACACTTGGCATTGTTCCTCTCTGTAAAACCTAGTTGTGTCACCCTCACTTGTTCTGTTTAGCCCGAGCGCTCCAACTTTGTCACATGTAGTACTCCGCTGACTTTGGCAAATATCTGTGGATTTCTGTTTACCATTGCTCTTGACTTTCACAGGCTTGGTCTTTTCTTTCGTGGTCAGATTTTCTGGCCATGGTTCGGCATGCTTACCAGTTCTTACAATCAGCTTCTTGATGAGGGTCTGAACGTCGACGTTTCCAGTGACTGTGACTCTGCTTTGCTCTGCCTCAATAGATGTGGTGTAAACACCTGCAAGATGGTAACAAATGCATGTAGTCAAAAGACTAGAAGTTTTAAGTCTAATGTTTGTGTTATTCTTCATTTTCAGTACCATCAATTCCATGTAGAACTTTCTTGACTCGCCTCTTGCAACCTTCACAGTGGATAAAAACTTTCAAGACCCATGTCTGGAAAAAAAAAACCAACAAAGAAATCACCATCTCTGAATAGATAGAAAGAAAGAGAAAGAAGACATAGGGTTATGTTCTGTAAACTAACAACCATACAAGTCGTACCTGACATTTGAGTAGCTCTGAGGCTTCTTGAGCAGACATTAGAAAGAGCTTACATTCACGAGAGGATGAAATCAGTGCGAGTGAGTGAGGCTCTCTAATATAGTACAAAGCAAAGCAAAGCCAAGCGCGCAGCTATCAAAGCTTTTCTTTAAATGACTTAAATCGCACTCTTTAGCTTCTCTACTCTCCTCAGGAGAAGTGAAATGGATTGGTACTTTACATAACTGAGGCATTTGACAGTTCATTCGAATTGAGTAGTCAAAGAGAGTTGCATTCAATTTCATTTTTTTTCCCTAAAACCAACCAAAAAGCCATACTTGTTGTAGTACACAAGCTGTTGAAGAAGCCTATAAGCTGTTCATAGCAGTAGATATCATTAGCTTTAGCAACGCTCACAACTCAGCAAGACCACTGCTACAACAATACTGCAAGTTCTGAACTTTGGAGAGTTTAATATAAATTATTATAGCAATGAAGCCCCTAGAGAAACATCATAAATATCCCAACAAACCCTCCGTTGGTTTTCATTAAGGTAGGGAGAGGAAGCTAAATAAACCCTCGGAAATTGCAGTGCTATCAGCTCCGTCTTCTGTGCTGTGCAGAACTGATGAAAGAGGAAACTCACATCATTAGGACAAGACCATGAGTCCATGGCATTGATGGCCATTGACATTGAACTTGTCACGATGATAACACATTGATATTGGTCATACCTACACTGTAAGGGATAGTAGGAAGATTGTTAAATGGCATTAAGAACCCCAACCACCATGAGTAAAGCTAGCCTTACACAACCCAGGCTTTGAGCTATGGAGCTCTATTGGGTTGTTTACAAAAGAAAATGCGATACTTTTAAACCAGATGGTTCTCAATCATTTTTACTTGCTCCTATGGAAACAAGGTAGAAAAGGTAGAGAAAATGAGTCATTCACAACCACTGCTGAAGAATTCCTCAAGAAGTTAAAGATTAGTGAACTTTTTTTAAGAAATTGAATGGATTCGGTTTTATACATACGCGAGGAAGGCATACTGCGATAATCGAATTGTCAATCAACCATCAACCTGAACAATGTGGTTCCACTATTCGACAATATCACTTTTTTGTAGTAAGTATCCGTTTGGTAACGTTTAACACATTGTACTTTTCCCATGTTCTATTAAAACAAAGGACACAAGCAAATTCACGGAATGCAAGTTCAAAAACTGTATAATTTATTCCTACTTTATTTTTAAATACATCAAGAACATTTTACCTGTATTTCGGTATTTGACAATTTGTAGAAGACAACCGTTTGGACAACCGTTTGCAACCATATAACTTATATTCAATTCTCGTTGAAATGCACTTGTACAGCACAATATATCAGTAGCAAATGGATTGAGTGGGGGGAAAGATGCTTCAAAAGCTTCTTCAAATTTAGTAACTACATAAAATTCCACATAATATGGTTCAGGAGAATGTTCTTCATAATGAAAGGCAACAAGGTTGTGGCCGATTCTAACTAGATAGACACAGCATATAGAGATTCAATATAATCATCTTGCCTTCAGGAATTAGCATACTTGATGTCTGCTCAACTATAAGCCCCGTCTAGCTTTCAGCTTATTTTCCATCATCCTTTGGGGTTGATGCATCTGATTCTTTGTATTCCTCTAGGGTTACTTCATCAGCCTTGGAATTTCCTTTCACGTCCTCTAGCTGCAGAAATTAAAATGTTAAATGAGCTGATGCTCAAACTACAGTACTAGTGAGCAATCAAAGGAAAATTTGAAATTACATACCCCAAAGTTCCGAAGACTAGTAGTTACATCATCTTGCTGCTGCTGAAGAGTGGTCCTCAGTTCTCGAAATTCCTAGTTTCAGTCCAACAATATGATTTAATACATTTTCAGAGGAAATTTGGTAATTACCAGAGTTGCCAGAGCAAGACTTACTGATCGAAGTTGCTCCACTTCAGTGTTGAGAGATTGTTTGAGTTCCGAAAGTTCCTAAGTTGAGCAAGAGAAAATGCATCAAGAGTCGCACATGTTTGAAAAACTATGAGAAGATATAATTTGATAAACGGTCAAAAGTGTCAAGGAAAACAGAAAATAATTCCTTATTTGGAATAAGTTCTTCAAGTACACAATTTATAAGCATTTGGAAAAATGATTGATATATTGTGAATGAATTGAATTGGCTGGATGACCTAAATGGAACCCAATCCTATAAATTTGGCCATTTCAGGCACCTTCTATACTTGTCCGCTAAAAGCCATGTATACGAGTAAAATAATTTAATAAAACATTTTTTAAATATAAGCTGATTGCAAATATCCATGAAACACCATCAACTGAGTTCATGTCCACGTGTTGTTAACAGATTTAATGGCCACCTTCGCTTCTCTCTTTTACTCTCTTAGTCTATACTCTCACTTGGCCACCATAAACCATTAAATTGATCAATATAGAGAAACTAATTTCAATAGGTAACTAGTCAGATGCTTTCAAACCAATGCTTAATTGCAGCATCTATGGTTATCCCAGACAAGTTCACATACATTCTGACCCATCCAAGTGACAATGCCTAACACAACTCTGAAATTTCTACATTAAGAGCCATGTTATCCTTCAACCACACACCGATTAAATGTTCAGAGAAAACACCCAATTCTACAATAAGAGCCACATTATCCTTTAAACTCTCCAGCTCAAAAATTGTACCATCACATAACTAAAAGTTGCACAAAAGAACTGAAAAAGGCCAGAGAACAAGCCCCCAATTCCTACATTAATACCTCATCCCATAGAGAATTTAGAAGCAGATTCCAAATGCATGTTTTCTCAAGTGTGCAAAAAGTTATGTAAACACTTACATAGCGGTAGACCTTAACTTGCGAGTCTAGCTTTGACCTCCATGTTTGCAAATCCTAATCACCCAAACAAACACCACCAATAACTAAATCAGTCTCAAAAACCATTCTTCATCAAAACTAGAACAAGAAATTGAAAGAACAAAAAAAAAAGAGACAGTTCTGTTCACCTTCTTCAAGCCCTGAATTCTGCCAAGCAGCTCAGCCCTCGATTCATTCAATTCCTGACAACAAACACAACATAGCCGACAAAGTTAGAAACAAAAACGAAACAACAAAGCAGTTTCCAGATCTTAGTAATGTCAAAGCTAAAACTAGGTCAAAAACGTTGTCGGTTTACCTCAATCTTGCAGGCAACCGGAGTCAGGTTCTCCTTTGTTGTCTGCAGTCACACAAGTTTCAAGTTCAAATCTTTTTACACCAAAATTACAAAAAGGTCATATCTTACGAAAGAAAAAATGGTCTTACGGAGGAGAGCGGAGGAGGAGGCGGAGCCGACGGAGGAAGAGAGGCGGTGGAATCGGAGATGTTGGCCATTTTAGATCAGAACGATTTCTGGGGTTTGGCAGTGTCCGTTTGAACTTTTGAATTTTGGGGTTTTGGTGAGAGAGAGAGACTTTGAAATTTGAATTTTGGATAGATGGGGATGGTCTTTGTAATCGCCGTTGTATGAAGGGTAGATTCGCGAAGCCCCCTCTATTCAACTCTACACACTCACTCTCACTGTGTGTCTGTATTTTACTGTGTCTTTGACAGTTTTGACTAAAGAAGAGGAACACACCATTCACCCCCATTTTGTATGTGCGGCACATAATAAGTTGTGACACCCGGTCTAATAACATGTTTTATACTATTAGACTAAATAATAATTCTTCTAAATTTTATGAATTTAGTTTAGTGAGAGAGATTTGAGAATAGAGAATCGTGAAAAGATGGATATATTATTAATTGATAGGAGCCTTTTATATAGGGTATTATACAATATCAATATGGTAATAATAAAGAATACATAGATCTAGTCTAACTACATATCTTGTTGGCATAAGACCAAGACATACATAAGGAATATTTAGAATGATGTAGAATATCCTATAACACTCCCCCTTGTGTCGTGTGCTGCTATGCCGATGATGTTGATATGTTGCCTCGTCAAAAACCTCGTTAACTAACAAAAACTATGTGGGAGAAAAACTGAACCTCGATCGTAGAAGAAAAAAAGTGCAACGCACCAATCTATTGAGATGATACTCCCCCTGATGTGAACATTATTCAGAGAGACTTGATAGCCAACACATGCCTATACTCTTCACATGTTTCTCAAAAGTAGACTTAGGCAAAGACGTAAATATGTCTGCTGCATTTCCTTAAGAACTAACTTGGTTCACTCGAATGTTAAGAAATGCATGTTGTTGTTGGTTGTAGAAGAACTTAGGCGAAATGTGCTTCGTATTATCACCCTTAATGTAACATAACTTCATTTGCTCAATACAAGTTGCATTATCCTCATAAATGCATGTAGGTCTATCCGTTGTAGAATTTAATTCACTTGTCCCTCTAATGTGTTTAATGATTGATCTCAACCAAACACATTCCTGAACAGCTTCATGTAAAACAATAATCTCTGCATGATTTGGTAGACCTCCAAGATATCTCTGTATTCCCAATAATGAACACATAACCAGTTTGAGAACGTTATTTAAGAGGATTTGATAAATATACGGCGTCGGTGAAACCCACCAACGTATTGTTGGGTGTCTCGGCATAGGACAAGGCGGCGGTGAAATGCACGGTGTTAGACCCGTGTCTAGCAGCTGTACCGTTGGCATTCATGGTCCCTTGGTGGATCGGTGCCATGACTTCCATGGGTCATAGAACCATCTTCTGTCCTTCTTGAATCAGTGTAGGGAAAGAACAGTCCCAAGTCAATGGTACCCTTAAGGTATCGAAAGATGTTCTTGACTCCGGTCTAATGACGTTGGGTTGGTGCTGAGCTAAATCTAGCTAACAAGGTGACTGAGAAGGTAATGTCTGGTCGAGTACATTGAGCTAAGTACAATAATGAGCCTATTGGACTAAGGTATGAAACCTATGCACCCAAGACCTTTTCGTCGTCCCCTTTCGGACATAATAGATCTTTAGTTATATCTAGACTTCGACCAATCATGAGAGTGCTAACAAGGTGCATCGTGTCCTTATTAAATTGCTTGAGCATCTTTTGGACATATGCCCGAGCCTGTGTAAAATCGAGTCTTCCCAAGATCTTTTATTTTAAACTCGGATTTCAGATAAGCCGCGGTCTTTTGATTTCATCAAGAGTACCAATAATGTTCATGTCATCGACATAGACGACCACTATTGCAAATCTGGAACTTGTCTGCTTTATGAACACACACGGGCATACGAGTATACCGCATTCATCCAGATTGCTTTAATCTATAAAGTGAGCGTTGCAACCTTATAACATACGCACTTCGTGGTTTAGAGCCGCTTGATTTAGGTAACATAATGCCATCGGGCACTTTCATATATATATATATATATATATATATATATATATATATATATATATATATTTCTGAATCCACATCCCCATAGAGATATATCGTAACCACATCCATGAGCTGCATGCCAAATTTTTTGGACACTACCAAAATGACTAAGTAGCGGAAAGTTATGACGTCCATGACCGAAGAGTAAGTCTCTTCGTAATCAATCCCAGAACATTGTGAGAAACCTTGCGCCACAAGGTGGGCTTTATACCGAAGTACCTCATTCTTCTCATTACGCTTTCTAACAAAGACCCATTTATGTCCAACAAGCTTTACACTAGGCAGAGCTAGCACTACTGGGCCGAAGACATGTCTCTTTGCTAGAGAATCTAATTCTGCCTAGATTACATCTTTCCATTTACGTCAATCCGCTCTGCCTTGGCATTCTGGAATAAAGCGTGGTTCGATGTCATCATGCTCAATGATTTTGTGAGCCACAGAATAAGCAAATATATCATCGACGTGGGTTGATGACCGGCTCATCAATTCATAAGTGTTATCATAACACATGAGGCTTCCCCCATAGATTTTAACATCAATTCGTGGACATAACTGTAATCAGAGATGATCTCGTGAGAAGGATTCTCAACATCGATGATCAAGGGATTGACTTGTGCCTTGTTGATCCGTTTCTTTCTCGAACGCTTGTCAACCGAACCAAGTGGCCTTCCCCTTTTCCTTCGGGGAGCCACGGCCTTCATCCCCCCACCGTGGGCGGCGCCGCCGACGGTGGCAGTCCCGTGCCCGGGGATGGTCGTGCCCTCTTTAGGAACTTTGAGCCTAGCAGGAACATTTGCAGCTGGTATATCTGATCTTGTCACTTTCGCAATCTCGGAGAAAGAGTCAGACATCGTATCTGCTACTTTCTGAAGTTCGAAAATACGTTTCACTTCACTTTTAGTCTGTGAGGTGCGGGGATCATAATGAGACAAAATGAGGACAAACCACAACATTTCCTGTTGTTCCACATGAACACTTTTGTTCGTATCTTCCCCTAACAACGAGAAGAGTATCTCATGAAAGTGACAATTCGCAAACCTTATGGTAAAGAGATCACCTGTTAATAGCTCTAGGTATCGGATAATTATTGGAGATTGATAACTAATGTAGATACCCAATCGTCTCTTAGAACGCAGTGGAGGCGTAACTGGCACATAAATCGAACAACCGAAGATGCGTAGATGCGAAATGTCAAGCTCATATCTAGTAACCAACTGGTATGCACTAAATGGTTGTTTGGCAGTGGGTCGAAAACGAATAAGTAAGGCTGCATATAATATTGCATAGCCCTATGACGCAATTAGGAGGTTGGTGAACATTACCAACGCTCGAGCAATAAGCTAAAGCCGCTTGATCGTAGTATCGATAAGATTGTTTTGCATGTGAACATAGGGTACGAGATGCTCAACTTCAATCCCGAAAGACATGCAATAGTCATCAAAAGTCTGATGTAAATTCTCCAGTGTTATCCAGTCGAATTGACTTAATCGGATAATCCGGGTAGTAAGCCTGAAGTTTGAAAATTTATGCTAGGAGTTTTGGAAATGCAGCATTTCGTGTGGATAAGAGTACGACATGAGTCCAACGTGTCGAAGCATCTACCGGAACCATAAAGTATCGAAATGGTCCACATTCAGGATAGATAGGTCCACAAATATCACCTTAGATACAATGTAGGAATGAAATGTTCTCGATGTTATCTTTAGTGTAGAAGGGTCTCAATACTTCTTTCGCTAAAGAGCAAGCTTTGCAAAACGAACAATGAGCATTTGAAAGAGTCAACAACACATCAAGGGAAGAATGGCGCATCTCAATTGCTTGAGGGGTCAGCCGAACGACAACTAGGAAGTTGGTGACGAGTCCGGGAGACGTCAAAATCCCCTTTGGGCCGTGATGAGCAATTGTGGCGTCACCACCATGATTCAAGGTGACATCAGTTCCCAAACATTTTTCGTTTTGATCGGAATAAGGGATGTCCATGAGAATTTCGCAAAATTCAGATTATCATGTCAAAGCTTGTATGAGTCAGAGTCCTAAAGATCTTGTTTGGCGACCACATGAGATTCAATAATCCGAATCGTAGTAAGGTAAAGACTACTAAATTGACTCATAAGTATCTCCAATGTACGTTTACATTCGTAATCATGAGAAGTTATACACAAGAACTCTTTTCCATCCTCACAATGAGTCTCCAAGTGAAAGTCATTAGTGCGAATGTCCTTAAAGCTCAACAAGGTTCAGTTCCTTTTTGGGGTATAAAGAGCATCTGTGACATGAATCATAGTGCCATGAGGCAGAAAGAAACAGGCAGTTCCACACCTGAGGATCATAGAAGAAGATCTAATCATTGTCGTCACAGATGATTTACAAGGCACTAACTCAAGAAATAGTTGCCTGTTCCTTAGAATGGTGTGGGTTAATCCACTATAAAAGAGACATACCTATAAAAGAGAGTAGATATATGAGTAAATAAGTCGATATCGAGCTATTTAGAAGGATTGAAAAGGCTATAAGTAGCAATAATCCCGAGAGTGCTGAAAAATTCTCGCCCATAATGACATTTACGCACTAAAACAGTCATAACTTCGTCATTAAAATAGATATGGACAAACTGTAAAATGTTATGAAAACTAGACTCGTAGAGCTTTCCAATGATATAAAGCTCACTATCTGGTTCATCCGGAGCTATTCACAAAGCTCAAACGAAGTTGACTGTCTAGGGAGGACAGATTACTGTTTTTCACAGATTTGACATTAGCAAAGCTTTTGAAGCTTACCAGTGGCATTGAGGCATATGCTTAGCCATATGGACATGTTGATGATCAAATCCAAGTCCAGAAGACATAGAGGATTCGATTATGATGATTATCCGGTTATGGAAAGCCTTTAACGTCTTCTACAAGACGACAATTGGTTTAATAGCGTAGGGAGATCCAAAATCAAAAGATTTTAGTAACTCCAAGTTAAGTATGATCATGCTTGTTCATGGAGGTCGGTAGTGCGAGACACACTTGAAACCATTATCTCCTTAATTTCGGACAATTCTAAGACATCATACTAACTCAGATGAGCCTAGTTGAACAATTGATGAAGAAATCTGCTATAGGGTAAAAGACTTGAACCAGAAAACACATTAGTAACCCTCCTTGAGGGTCACGGCGCCGTATGTCACCTCCTCTAAGGGAGATACCAAAGACGGCGTTGATACCGTGTTTTTCTAAGGGAGATGTAAATGTACATCTTATTGTAAATCAATTCGAACCATGTAGAGACAAGAAGAACCAAAAAGAACTTTTATTAATGCAATGAAAAGAGTACATCGGGGTCTCAAAAAAATTGAGAAGAAAACTAAGCATGACATTCTAATGATGCCTTATTACATCATGACTTGGAAAAAGGAAAACAATCTAGCCAGTGACATCAAAGTCAGGGGCATCAAAGTTAGAACATTGTTCATTGGGGTCTGCGACCTTGAAAGTAACGTTATTTTCAACTCCATTATTTTCAGTGGAATTGACTTCCATCAATTTCTTGTATTTCTGTATGCGGCAACAACATTTGCAGAAGCGCGACAGTTTTTGAACCAATGGTCCTTGGACCCACATTTGTTGCATTGTCCAGCAAAAGCAGAAGAAGAATGAACAAGCTGCTTCTGAGGTTGAGCAGCGCCGCCCTTGGGGCCAGCGGCATTGGGATCTCGGCGCCAAGTGTTGGTACGGCCATTAAAGCCATTACCTTGTCCCCGAGAACCAGAGGCACGGTGGTTCTAATTTCCACGTGTGTAGGGTTCATTCCGATGTTGATCCTTGCGTTTCAGAGTTTTCTTACTCTGTTTGCTGTTGTAATTAGATTATGGAATTTTCCGGTTGCCTACTGGAAGCAAATTGTGCTGATCGTTGATCATATTGTTCTTTTCTTTCATAAGGAGTTGTGTTATTAAGCCGCTGAATGTTGTAATATTCTTATTTTAGAACTCAAGTTAATATTGGTTCATTATGATCTTAGCAGCAATAGGGAAGGTCAAGAAAGTTTTGTTAATCATGTCTGCATCACTTTTCTCGACTTCACATGAGCTCAGTTGAGCTTGTAGGCAAAACATATCCCTATTGAAGTCATCAACCCGCTTGTAATCCAATAGTCAGATTTCATCCCATCAAGCAAGTAATTCTGGGAGCAGGGTTGAATGAATATTGCCGAAACGTTTGGCCAATGCATCCCACAAATCTTTTGGATCATGCTTCGATTGATACTGTCTGCGCAGTGCAGGATTGATATGCTTATAGAGGAACATAAGCGCTTGAGATTTTGTTCTCTTATGAGGCGGTTCCTGAGTTGGATCGGGGAATATGGTCTCGGTCAGATCATTAGCAATGAAGGTCTGTTAAATATCCGAGACCCAGCGAAAGTACCATGGGCGTTGAGGACATCAAATTCGATGTCTTTTTCCATCTGCATACAAGAGAACAAGTTGTATTAGTTTTCTTATAGAGACCCGAAAGAGACTCAAATACGATGCTTTTATTATTTTTGGTTTGTCTCTCTAGGGTTGATCGTACACAACCCTAAAATATAAGTTTTCGGAGTCGATCAAACATAACTCAGAAAACTATGTGAGGGTGATCAAACACACCTTCAAAAGAAAGAACCAAAGTTGATCAAACACAACTTTGGACCCGAGGAGGAAATCCGGGATTTAAACCTGTAAATACACCGACCCAAGCATATAATGGAGGAGAAAAAGGGGAGAAATCACTGTATCTCCCTTGAGTTTATTGAAGTTTGAAGAGTTTAGGGTTTAACACATACCGTAAAATTTCTTTGAAAAAACTCGGATTTCTTGATCTAAAGCTTGATCGGACGAAACTAGAAAAGAAGGCGGATCTGACGGCGGGGAAGCGGAGGTCGAGAGCAGCGACGGAATCGGGGCCGAGGCAGGGCCGAGGACTTCTGGTTTGTGAAAAAAAAGGATTTTTGTTTTTAGGGTCTTGGAAAGACTATTAGCTCAAGGGTTGAGCTAAGAGCTGATAACGTATTTTAGTGAGAGAGATTTGAGAATAGAGAATCGTGAAAATATAAATATCTTATTCATTGATAGGAGCCATTTATATATGATATTACACAATACCAATATGGTAATGATAAAGAATACATAGATCTAGTCTAACTACATATCATGTTGACATAAGACCAAGACACACATAATGAATATCTAGAAGGATGTAGAATATCCTAGAACATAATTTTGGATTTATGAATGTTGTTGTAGTCGATAGTGGTGGGTTCGGTTTTCACCTAAAATCGGAAACCAAACCGAATAAAAAATTTAGTTCGGTTTGGTTTGGCATTTTTTGAGACCTTAAACCGGAACCAAACCAATCCGTGGTTCGGTTCGGTTTCGGTTTTTTCGGTTTTTCTTATTTTAGAAAAAAATTTCTTAAAATTTGTATGTTTTTAGCCTAGTAAAAAATTATCGTACTTTAGTTTTTTCTTCTTCTTCTATTACTTGTTTTTATAAGTACATATAATATATCAATAAAATTTATGACAATGATTCTCTAACAACCAACAATCTATAAAAATGTAACCAAATAGATACTTTAAAAGTTTAATACTTAATAATTTCGAAAGTATTGGGAATTGACCACACTAGCACACCATGATACCATAATTTTAAAACTTCTAAGTTCATCTTGAACACAAAATATATACTATATAGTTTAAAGTCTATCCAAATAAATTCTGAATTTCAAAGTTTAAAAATCATAAATTTGAATAAAGAAGATAAATAGAGTCTATCATCTAAATCTCGCAAGAATGAAGTCTTCGATTTTAGAGGTAACACATCACTCCCTATACTTTGCATACACAACATCTAGAATATTTCTATATATACATAAACCGAAAAATAAAAAGCAAAATATTAGAAAAGATAAACATATAATTATATAGAACATAAAACCTAAAATCATATTTTCAAATCAAATATTTAATAAGAAAATAAAGACAAAAAAGACGTCGTTTTAGAGGGATTCAGTTTTTCAAAGGCCGAAACCAAAAACCAAACAAAACTAATTAGGTTCGGTTCGGTTTTTCTTAATTCGGTTTGGTTTTTTTGGTTTGGTTTTTTCCGGTTTCAGTTTGGTTTTCGGCTCGGTTTTTTTTTTGGTTTTCAGTTTCAAAATTCAACCCATGTAGTCTATTGTTCTGAGTTTGAGAGGGTATGAAAATTGAAAAGCTAAAGATGTCGTACATCGAGAGGTTTGATTTAGGCTTGGGATTTCAAACTAGCAAAACGATGACCAAATAAGGGTCACTACATCTCGAAAAGAAAATGCTAGCGTGTTAACCGGTTCCGTTGATAAATTTTGTTTTTGTTTTTTTTGTTTTATAAAAAGAGAAAATTTTATTAATACTGTTGGATATTACATTCTAGAAGCTGACGCGGCCTTATTAAAAACCTCGCCCGATCAAGCAAGTAAAAAAGAGTACCACACCCCTTAATCAACATCAAGTAGGCATATCATCAACTACGTACTGTTGAGCCAAGGAGGCCATACTTCCTTCCAAAACTTGATGCCATCGAATTTAGCTGCTTCCAGAATATGTGCCACCTGGTTACTGCATTTTGGAATCTTCCTCCATCGCACTTCTTCAAATTCTCTCTTCAAAATTCTAATTTCATCAAACACTGGACCTTCCATACTCAAATCAACATCTGGGTTATTCAAGGCTTCAATTGCATTAGCTGCATCAAATTCTACTTCAATCTTCTGAAAACCATTGATTAGACAAAACCATAAGCCAAAAAGAACAACTAAGGGTTAACTGGAATGTACGGAAAGAGCAGCTCCATTAATATTATGTATGAAAGCTCCCTTCATATTTCTAAATTCATTTCAAACCACAACACCAAGACTAACCTTTCACATTTTGTGAAGACATGAAGTGTCTACATTTAGTTTAAGAAAGTTAGCAGTGGGAGACCACTTCACCTTATCGGGACCAACTCTTGGATGAGAAGAAGAAGAATTAACATTAGAAGAAGTAAAAGGGTCTGACCTTAATTGGGCATGCTGAAAATTAGATAACCATTCCTTCGCTTGAACAACAATTTGCTCCCTTTCCACCAATCTTTCCTCATACCGGCAAGCATTCCAATTCTTCCACAATAGCATTCCAATTCTTCCACAATAACCAAGAGATAACCCCAAACAGTTCCAGTTCTCCGTGTGCAGCCACTTTCGTAATTCGTTCAAACAAACTGATGAAACTTGATTCTTTCCAACTATTATACCCAAAACCCAAGAAACTCTGCTTCCATGTCTTCTTGGCATGCCTACATTGCCACAAATAATGAATAGTATCTTCTACTAGGGCTCCACATCTGAAACAAGACTCATCCTTAACTATATGTCATCGTTTCAAACTAGAGGCACAAGGCTAGGAATTTATGAAGAGCCCTCCATAGAAAAATCTTAATCTTTGAAGCAACATTCAATCTCCAGACTTTGTTCCAAACTGTCACATTTGTTCCATCATTACCACTACTACCTGGACTGTCGGCTTCTTTATTCTTCAATTCCATTGCAAGCCATGCTCCTGATTTTACAGTGTATTTTCCATCCTTCCCATAATGTCAAACAATGGTATCCGAATGTCTAGGACCAGCCACATGAATAAATAAAATGGTTGCAGCTTCATGAGGAAGAAACAACGATTGTACTAAAGGGACGTTCCACATACCGTTCTGATCTAGTAGTTGGCTGACTTTCAAATTTGGATCACCACGAACTGGACTAACTGTTTGGAACGTAAAGAAATTGGTAATCTGATTGTATTAAAAAAATTGAATTACAATCGTACAAGATCATTGTTGTTATATACAAACAACAACTAGGCAAGCTATCAATGCTATCAATACAATCAATACAAGCAATATAGATCCTACAATCACTCATATCACTCTTTGATTCAATGTCAGATCACTAGTTTACTTTTTTCCTTTAAGACTCCCCCTCAAGTTGAAGTGTGGCTGTCAATGACACCCAACTTGCTGAGATATGTGTGGAATGCAGGTGCTCACAAAGGCTTTGTAAACAAATCTGCATCTGACTTCCAATTTGCACATAAGTTATTATGACCTCGCCTTTTTCTATCCTTTCTCGAACTGTATGGCAATCTAGTTCGATGTGTTTCACTCGCTCATGATAAACCGGGTTTGCAACAATATGAAGAGCTGCTTGGTTGTCGCAAAACAAATTGGCATAAGTCTTTCAACAAATATCTCAACCAAGTGAGCTCACATGTAGTTGAGGCCATAGAGCAGTATTCAGCCTCATTAGACGATCTTGACATTGTAGCTTGTTTCTTGCTTTTTCATGACACAAGTGACTTGCTAAGAAAAGTACAGTAACCGATCACTGACCAACGTGTAACCGGACATCTCGCCCAGTTAGCATCACAATAGCCAATCAATTAAACACAGTTGACTATTAGAGGGAAATAATAAACCTTGTCTAGGAACTGCTTTAAGGTATTGGAGGAGTCGATGTGCAGTTTTGAGGTTGTGTAACTTGTGTTCCTGTATGAATTGGCTGAGTGTATTCGTAGAATATGTGATATCAGGCTGGGTAGTTGTGAGGTAAATCAACTTCCCAATTAACCGTCGATATCACTTAGGATCTATCAAGGCATCACTGCCTCTTTCGGTTAGTACCAGATCAGGTTCCATGGGTACCTTTGATGGTTTGCTCCAAGTAATTCGGCTTCCTCCAAGATGTCTAATGTGTACTTTCGTTGACAAACTGTGATTCTAGCCTTGAAACGTGCAACTTCTATGCCAAGAAAGTATTTGAGTGGTCCAAGATCTTTAATCTAGAAACGACTGTTGAGAAACACCATGAGATCATTGATGGCCTTCTCATCATTCCTTGTTATAACCATATGTCAATGTAAAGTAATACCATATTAATAGAGTCCCCACGAATCTGTATGAATAATGAGTAATTAGCTCGGGATTGTTGAAAACCAATCTCTTGGATTGCAGAAGAGAAACGCGGGAACCAACTCCGTGAAGCTTGTTTAAGACCATAATGTGACTTGTGGAGCCAACAAACAACAGTCTCCCTTTGTCGACTATAACCTGGAGGAGGCAGCATATACACTTCCTCAAGAAGTTCACCATGAAGGAAGGTGTTTTGCACATCCATCTGGTGCAAGGGCAAATTTCGAACTGCAGCAATAGCTAGTAGGCAACAGACAATAATTAACTTGGCAACTGGACCAAAGGTATCTTTATAGTCAGTACCTTCACGTTGAGTGAACCTTTGGTGACAAGCCGAGCTTTGTAATGCTCAATGGTGCCTCCAACATGATACGTAATCTTGAAGACCCATTTGTACCCAATAGAACGTTGTCCAACAGGTAGAGGAACCAAGGACCTAGTGTGATTGTCCTTAAGTGCCCGGATTTCAGAATTTACCGCTTCTACCCATTTGGGATTGTTTCTACCTGTTACGTCCCGAGCCGGGAAGAGGTCGCGGGGTGGAACGAAGCAGAATTCTTGAGGGGCTTTCACTCGGTACCTACACAAGTAACAACGTCACGGGGTCAGGACTGGGGTGGCCCAGTTTTCGACTCTCCGATGCTTAAGTGAGCTATGTGCACTTGTACGAGTGGAGGAATGAAAGTAAGAGAGAGTATATGAATCTGTGAGAGAGAGCGTATGAATGTGTGTACCTTGAGCTTGTTTTATAGGCTAAGCTTGTGTGCCTTGAGCTTGTTTCCAATGTGGGACTCTTTGCCCCCCTTTGGAGTGTCATCTTTTAGGGGTGTTTTGCCGCTAGCGTATGAATGTGTTTTCGGCAAGCGGTTTGTTACTGGCCCTTCCTTCCTTGGACGTCTGTGAAGGGCCCACCAGGGCTATCTCGACCTGGTAATTATACCGTATTATCGGCTTAGCCAAGTATTTTGGCTATGTACTAACAAGTCCCCAAGTCCCCAGTCCGAGAGAGTTCTTGGGTGGGGAGTTATTCTAGAGATGCCGATGATATGTTTTACCCGGGAGTAGGAGGCATGTGCCGAGTCCCCAAGTCCCCACGCGAGAGTCGCGAGGTGACGGGGGTGATGTTCTAGAAACCTGTTGACAAGAAGACAAGTTTAATGTTGCTCTATAGCGAGTCAGTCCGCGCTTGGTTGGGGACTGTCGCGAGGTGGCTAGTCAGTCCGCGCTTGATTGGGGACCGTGGCTACATGGCGAGGCAGTCCACGCTTGATTGGGGATTGTCGCAAAGTGGCCAGTCAGTCCGCGCTTGATTGGGGACTGAGGCTTATGTGCGAGTCAGTCCGCGCTTGATTGGGGACTGTCACGAAGTGGCCAGTCAGTCCGCGCTTGATTGGGGACCGTGGCTACCTGGTGAGGTAGTCCGCGCTTGGTTGGGGACTTTCGCGAAGTGGCCAGTCAGTCCGCGCTTGATTGGGGACTGAGGCTTATGGCTAGTCAGTCCGCACTTGATTGGGGACCGTGGCTACCTGGCGAGGCAGTCCGCCCTTGATTGGGGACTGTCGCGAAGTGGCCAGTCAGTTCGCACTTGATTGGGGACCGTGGCTACCTGGCGAGGTAGTCCGCGCTTGGTTGGGGACTGTTGCGAAGTGGCCAGTCAGTCTGCGCTTGTTTGGGGACTGAGGCTTATGTGGCGAGTCAGTCCGCGCTTGATAGGAGACTATCACGAAGTGGCCAGTCAGTCCGCGCTTGATTGGGGACCGTGGCTACCTGGCGAGGCAGTCCACGCTTGATTGGAGACTGTCGCGAAGTGGCCAGTCAGTCCGCGCTTGATTGGGGACTGAGGCTTATGTGGCGAGTCAGTCCGCGCTTGATTGGGGACTGAGGCTTATGTGGCGAGTCAGTCTGCGCTTGATTGGGGACCGTGGCTACCTGGCGAGGCAGTCCGCGCTTGGTTGGGGACTGTCGCGAAGTGGCCAGTCAGTCCGCGCTTGATTGGGGACTGAGGCTTATGTGGCGAGTCAGTCCACGCTTGATTGGGGACTGTCGTGAAGTGGCGTTACGGGTCGCTGCGTGGCGAGTCAGTCCACGCTTGATTGAGGAGACTCGCTACTTAGCGTTGCGGGCCGTTGCCTTGATGAGACAGTTTGTTTGTTTTTTTTGGAGCGAGGCCAGCAGTGATGTGGCTTTACCCTGACCGTTCAGTTTTGTGGGGTCCAAGGGGATGCCTATAAATAGGGCTGGAGAGAACTGAAGAGGGAATTCGTGTTTTTGAAACTGAACTGTGGAGGCGCGATTTGCGGTTTAGGGTTTCTGCTATTCTACAAATTTCAGACTGGGAAACATTCAATTTCATCCTCGATCGATTGGGTGTGAGCGCTCAGCCGATTGTAATCTGCTTCACTGTCACTACGCGAACCCAGTACTTCCAGGTATGAACTCGTCGTTTCTTGTCTTTAATTTTGTATGTGGTGGCGGCGTTGTTTCGGGTTATTTGGGGTGTGGGATTGTTCACATTTTTGTGGTGTTGGTAGGAATTCTTAGGTGAGGGATTTGTTGTCGGGCTGGTTAGGGTTAAGGTAGCGGGGTATGGCAGATCCGGTGTGTGTGTCCAGCGAAGAGATCGTGGAGGTCTCTAGTTCGCTTAGTGCTGATTCGGACAGTTTCGCCAGAGAAGCTGACAAGTGGGTCATGGTTGTTGTACAGCTTAGTGGGGTTCCTCCAGAGTCCTTGGTAGCAGTCAGAAAACATGACGCTTACGGCGGCGCCTGTGTCCACTAGAGCCCTGTGGCATATGTAATGGTCCACCTGCACATTGATGATGAATGGCTCGCTGTGGTGGCAATGCAGGGTATCCTCATCGTTGCGAAATGTCACTTGATCCCATGCTGATGGGGTGATCGTGACACCGTGTTGGATGTCTAGAATTTCTGAGGGTGCCGTGCATTGTCGTTTCACAGAAGGTTGGCGTGGGGGGAACTGTGGGGCTCCGCCATGCAAGGTTAGGATCTGGCCATGCACCTCAATGGCGTTGGCTCCCGTGGCGGGAGCACAGTATTGGTGGAGCTGCCCCTTCTGGATCAGATGCTCGATTGCATTGCGGAGGCCATTGCACTGCTCTGTTGTGTGGCCATTGTTGTCATGGTAGGCACAATACCTGTTGCCGGTGGCTCGCCGGGGCTTTTTTGGGAACTTGCTTTTGGGAGGTAGGGGGATGAGATCCTTGTGCCTGGCCCATGTCCTCATATGTAGTGGTCAAGGTAGTGTGGACTTCATAATGAGGTGGCGGGGAGGAACGACGCTGTTGCTGTGGGGGGCTCTGGTCCCTTGACTTGTAAGGGTGGTCGCAGTTTCTCTGTCCCCCATGGCGACGGTCGGAGCCACGCCCTTGTTCTCGGGATGGGCCATGTGATTGCCCTTTCTTTTGTCCGCGGATAAAGTGCTCATATGGCGCTGGGGCAGTAAGAGCTAGCGTGGCATGGGCGGGACGTCCGAAAGTGGCAAATTCAGCACGGGCCCACCGCACCGCCAGGTCCATCAAGGCATCATAGGATCCTGGAGGGTTCTTGTTCATCTCCATCAAGAAACTGTCGGGGAGGAGGGCCTGACGGAAAGCCTGCTCCGCCACGCGAGGTTCTAAGTTGTGGCACCTCGCCATGGCAGATTGCCACTGGGACAACAGTTCATAGAGGCCTTCGCCCTCTTTCTGCTTAATGTGGAACAGGGCGTCTACAGTGCGGTAGATGCTGGTGTGCAGTATGAAACGGTTGAGGAAATGTTCCGAGAGTTGGTCGAAGCTGTCTATGGAATTAGGTGGCAGGCTGAGGAACCAACTGAGTGCCTCTTCCGAGAGGGTCTCTTGGAAGGCGTGGCATGCTATGGCGTCGCTGTAGCCAGAGGAGCTACAAAGCGGGAAGAATGTCTCGAGGTGGAGATGAGGGTCTCCTGTGCCTTTATACTTATCCATCTTAATGGGCTTGGCTCCCGGAGGCCGCTTCTCCATCTGCACTCAAGGTGTGAAGGGGCTTGGGCGATGTCCGAAACCAGAGAACAAGGGTCCCTGAGCCCCGCGACTCTCGACGCCTTCAACCCGTGAAGCTAACTGCGTGACAGTTTGGCTACGTTGGAGCAGTAGGCGGGTTGGCATGTAAAGAGGTGGGTTGGGAGAGTTGGCAGTGGTGGAAGTGGAGATTGGTGGGGCGGATGGATTAGGTTGATGTGGCAGAGGGGAATCATTGAGGATTTATGGTTGGGGGGCCGGGAGTGGAAATGAGGGATGAGTTAGGGGATGGGACATGTACACAATCTGACTAGGCCCTCCCGGGAGTACGGAACCAGTCTGGCCTTGAAGAGAATCTGGGGTCCCGGCAATTCGTGCCGCGCAGTCCAAGCTATCGTTGTACACGGTACGATGCTCTAACGTGGCGCGGAGCAAGAACTGCTCTTTTTCCAACTCAGCTATGCGTACTCGGTACGCTTCCGTTTTTGCCCTTTCCTTAGCCGTCTGCTCGCGGAATGCATGGAAGTCCCGCTTGAGAATTTCAAGGGCTGTGGCGGGGTCGGAATGGTTAATGGGGGCTGGGCTGCTGGTTTGGGGAAGGGATGTGTCACCGAATTGAGGTTCTGTTTGAGTGTCAGGGTCCACGGGGTCATCAATAATCACCATGGTGCTGAGTTTCGAGGCAAGTGGGAGTTCCACAAGATAGGGGCCCTCCTTCTAGCGCCAATTGTTTCTACCTGTTACGTCCCGAGCCGGGAAGAGGTCGCGGGGCGGAACGAAGCAGAATTCTTGAGGGGCTTTCACTCGGTACCTGCACAAGTAACAACGTCACGGGGTCGGGACTGGGGTGGCCCAGTCTTCGACTCTCCGATGCTTAAGTGAGCTATGTGCACTTGTACAAGTGGAGGAATGAAAGTAAGGGAGAGTATATGAATCTGTGAGAGAGAGCGTATGAATGTGTGTACCTTGAGCTTGTTTTATAGGCTAAGCTTGTGTACCTTGAGCTTGTTTCCAATGTGGGACTCTTTGCCCTCCTTTGGAGTGTCTCCTCTTTTGGGGGTGTTTTGCCGCTAGAGTGACTTCGGCAAGCGGTTTGTTGCCGGCCCTTCCTTCCTTGGACGTCTGTGAAGGGCCCACCAGGGCTATCTCGACCGGGTAATTGTACCGTATTCTCAACTTAGGCAAGTATTTTGGCTATGTACTAACAGGGATCATGACTGGCCTCTGCATAAATAGTTGGTTTCACCAATGTAGAGATATTATGCACAAATGAACGATAAGCAGGTATCGGGCGTCAGACATGGATGAAGAAGAACAACGAAAATGTGTTCATGAAAAATAACATCTCGGGAGGTGAAAATTTTTTTTTCTCAAGATCATAAACTTGATAGCCTTTTGGACAAGAAGATATCCAAGAAAGATACAACAATTGCACGTTTGTCAAATTTGTGTTTAAGGGTGAGATTGGTGGCATGACATAAGTAACCCAAAACTCGAAGGTGAGAATAAGTGGGTGGAGTACCATGTAAGAGCTCGTATGGAGATTTGTGGGAAAGAAGAGGTGTAGGGAGCCGGTTGATGAGATAAGAAGCCGTGATAATGTTTTCTCCTTAAAATTTTAAAGGTAAATTGGCTTGAAAACGAAGAGCACGACCCACATTTAAAGGATGACGATGTTTGCGTTCAACAACTCCATTTTGTTGTGGAGTATAAATGCAAGTATGTTGGAAAATGGTACCATGTGCATTGAAAAACGAGCACATTGATGTAAATTCACACCCAATATTGGCACGCGAAATCTTAATATCACAATTGAATTGTGTTTTGACCTAAGAGAAAAAAGATTGTCTCAAGGGTTGTGTGTTGGATTTCAATTTCATAAGATGGACCCAAGTGAAGCAAGTAAAATCAACAACAATAGAATGAGTGTGGGTTTTGTGTGGACCTTAAATATCACAATGAATCAAATCGAAAGGTGTCTAAGATTTTATTGAACTAGAAGGAAAAGAGAGACGAATTTGCTTGGCAACTGATAAATATCACAAACATGTTGCTGATCAAACATTATTTCGGGAACGGTTTGAGACAAGAAATGAAGGGGTGAAGAAAATGGGTGCCCAAGATGTTGGTGCTAGAGATCTGAGGTGCGTGTGACATGATTTGCTAGGTGAGGGTTTTGACTTGGTGTAAGATAGTAGAGACCGTTAAAATGCTTGTCCAGGCCAATCATATTCTTTTTATCCACGTCCTGCACAACACAAAAATTTAGATAAAATATCATAATGCATTTTAAAGTCTGAGTCAATTTACTAACTGATATCAAGTTTACTCAGAATTTAGGCACATGGAGAACACCATCAAGGTACAAATCTGTTGCCAACTTAATAGTTCTGATGCTTTCAATAACGGCTTTCTCTCCATTGGGTAGACTAACAAAATCGTGAGATGCTTTAATCTTGTTGTGAGTGGGTGATAGATGAGAAACGTGATCCATTGCTCCATTGTCCATAATCCAATATAATGTCGAATATAGATCATTACTTGTAATATTGCAAGTGAGTGTAACTATGTGTCGGAGTGATATGTAGAATGAGTAGGTTTGTCATATTTGTTTATGTGGCTTTGGACAATATGTCCTTCTGTGTTAACTGTTGTGTTGGTTTGGTAGTGTTCGATGTATTTGCGGAAGATGAGTGAGTCTCTAGAGCACAAAGATCGGTGCTCTCATACCATAAAGAAATTAGTAATCTGATTGTATTGAAAAAATTGAATTACAATTGTACAAGATCATTGTTGTTATATACAAACAACAGCTACACTATTCTACTATTCTAGGCAAGCTATCAATGCTATCAGTACAAGCAATTTAGATCCTACAATCAGATCACTAGTTTACTTCTTTACTTTAAGAGAACGTCCAAGGCACTGACAACCATTTATCATCCCAGGCTCTTGTGTTTTCTCCATTCCCAACTCTCCACCTCAATAGCAAGCTGCTCCAAATCATTGAAACACCTGGAAAACTTCTTACATCCACCCAACTCGATTCCTGAAAATACTTTGCTTGAAGCACAAAATGCGCTAAAGAGTTTAGATTCATTTCAATTCTCCAAACAGTCTGTGCTAATAAAGCTTGGTTAAAAACCTTGTACATCTCTGAGCGTTTTACTCCGATAATTTTTATGCCTCACTTTGTCGCATTTCAGTTCTGATTTACTATAAAAGAAAATTTAAAAATAAAAAATTCAATCCGGCGGCAACAGTCCACACCATAAGACCATTTTAGTCCACACCAAATCATGAATCTACCACACTTTTTTTTTTTTTTTTTTTTTAAAGGGTTTTGGGCGTTCGGGGATGATACCCCTTTATCGGAAACCCAATTCCCATTCGAGCCGCGTTAGGACCGCCCGTAGACGGGGAAGCTCTCCCAAGATTGTTGCTGCATACACAAAGATCGAACCTTCGACCTTGCTTAAGATGAATCTACCACACTTTATCACATCACATTTCCAACATTAGCGCCAAACCAGAATCCCTGTCTCCACTCTCCACTTGTTTAATTACTCACCAAGCCTAATAATCAATCAACTGTTTCTTAATAAAACCCAAAAGCAAATTCTTACTTCCTAGCAAAGAAACAATATTTGCCAACCCTCTCTCCTTGTCTTTCTCCTTGTCTGTCTCTCAGTTCCAGTTCCGAGGTGACTCAGCTGAGGCCAATGAGTCAGGAATCGTTCATATACAGCTTCGTGGCCAGAGGCATAATGATCTTGGCCGAGTACACCGAGTTCACCGGAAACTTCCCGGCGATTGCAGCTCAGTGCCTTCAGAGACTGCCCTCCACCAACAACAAGTTCACTTACAACTGCGATCACCACACCTTCAATTTTCTAGTTGAAGATGGCTACGGTACATTTCTATTCAATTCTCACTGTTTTGTTGACTGATCTCATTCTTGAATTTGCATGCGGAAGTAGTTGGATCTAGTCCCAAACTGTGAGATATGATCTGGGTTGTGCTTGGTGTTTAGAGAAAAGGTGAAAAGTTGTGAGCTTTTTGAACTGGGTTTGTCTTGGTTTTGTGATCTTCTCATAAAGTTTGAACCTTTAGCTGTTTGATTGCAAGGAATAGTGTGGAAAAGGAGAAAGGATTATGAGTTTTGGTTGTTACTATATGAATTTTGAGAATTTATTGGACTTGTTTCGAGCTCAGTTTAGTAGGCTTGTAAAATAGCTGACTGTAGTATATAGAGTAGCGTAGGTTGATTCTGAGTAAGGATGGAATTCCATCTAAGTGTTTATATATAAATTTGAGGATGTATGAAGCACTTGAAACAAGGTCCTTGCGTCAATTGTAAATGCTAACAGAAGAGTCTTCTTCTAGTTTCTATAGTGGAGATTCAACTACTGCTTTGGTTTTGAGTTCTTAATTTACTTTAGGGAAGAAAGCAAAATATGTAATTCACTATCGTTTTGTATCAGTCCTCTCTTTTTTTTTTTTTTTTTTTTTTTTTTTTTCATGTAGCAGTAGAATCTGTACCTCCGCAATACAGAGCACATTTCATCGGGTGCAGTCTTGGATTTACCGTTGCCTTTATAGAAAACAAGTATTATAGATATCCCATTGGAATAGTATGTATTCTAACCTCATATCTCTGTATCCGTTGGTCATAGTTGAGGGTAAGATGCAAGTTCATCTAAATAACTATGTACTGGCGGTATTGGTTTTCTGGTAAAAGTTTTGTGGTTTTCCGTAGTTATTGTTTGTTTCTACGATGTTACGCTATTTGATGCTGTATTCTCTGCGTACAACTGTTCCATTGACTAAATGCTTTTATAAATCTTCTTTAGAAGGTCAAGTATAAAACTATATATTGTCATGAGAGTGGGATTAGACATTTAATTGCTTAACTTAATGCAACCATCAGTACTAAGTTACTAATGCAGTAATGCTTAAGTTGACATCAAGAGTTTGCCATATAACTTGGTAATGCTGCCTAATATGTGCTGTTGTGTTGTATGCATCTATTTTTGTGTTGAACTTAATATCACTGTTTCCACCTGATATTGCTTTGTATCACATGTGGGATTAGATGGACATATCCAGTGAGATATGATTTGAGATGTGGTTGGTCTCCAAACTTGAAATAGTGAACTCCATGAACTGATATTGCTTGGTGTTTTGAGCTTCTCAGAATTGGTTCTTTAGCTGTTCATTGTTCAAAAAAAAAAAAAATTATGGCAGAATAATAAAGGAATTCAACTTTTGCCTCTTATTGGGTTGTGTTTGAGGTTATAATAGAGTATTGTATATGGGTCATTTTCTAGTGGTTGATCAGACTCTTAAAACAGATTGAATTTTCTGCAGTGTTTACAAAAATTTAAGGATATGGGAACACTGAAATTAAGGGCATCGATTAATTATACATGCGAGAAAACAAGTTCTACCAAGTTTTTCTTTCGAAAATTTAACTCATGATTTGAATGCTTAAACTTAATTTTGGGAGAAGAAATATGTCAGTCTTTTTGTTCTTCTGGTAGTAGAATCTGCCAAATTACACCATGCATTTGATAATTCACCATTCAGTGCCCTATTGAATTTTAACTTTACAACTTCTCCTCTTTGAAAAATGAGCATCCGTTACCTTTAGGTCTCCCTCAAACTTCAGTTACACAGTTAGTTAGGATTACAGGCCAGCTCATCTAATTGAAGTACTTAAAAGCATATTAACTCGTAAAAGTCCTACTGTTGATCCATTTCTGTAGCTATTGTTCATTTCTTCGTACTTAAGTATTGGTTCTGAAGTTCAATATGAAACAATGGAATTAAGAAATACAGTCATGTGTTGTTGTTATCTGTCTGAGTGTCCAATCAAAACCCTTCCAGTTAGTTAGCTAGTGGGGATATATTAACTTCTTATCAACTCATATCTAGGTGTTTTGTGGAATCTGCAGCGTACTGTGTGGTTGCGAAGGACTCAGTTGGCAAACAGATATCTATTGCATTTCTAGAACGAGTGAAGGCCGACTTTAGGAAAAGATATGGGGGTGGTAAAGCAGATACAGCTATCGCTAAAAGTCTTAACAAGGAATTTGGGTACGTTCATTCATGATAATTTATGTGATTATGTACTTGAATGTCTATGCTTTTGGGAACACATTTCTTTCTAGTGGTCAACTAAGATGGGTTTAAAAATTACAGACCAATAATGAAAGAGCACATGAAGTATATAATTGATCACGCAGAAGAGATTGAAAAGCTATTGAAAGTGAAGGCGCAAGTTTCAGAAGTCAAAAGCATAATGTTAGAGAATATTGACAAGGTAAATCAATCTTGATTGCTAAAATGTGTTTCTGTTTCGAATATAATGCATATGCTTAGTCTTTAAACTATGAAGTTATTTTGGTTACTGATGTACCATTCTGCATCTGCATAGTCATTCTTTTCTCTAGTTTTCTGCCGAGGTATCTGGTTTGTGATGTAACTGGAAGGAATTTGTTTTTCTCTTTTCTTCTTTGTTGGTAAAATGTTGTTTTTAATTTTAAGGATACATGGACCTCCCTTGTTTCAGAGTTTGCTTAGACCTCTTTGGACATTTTTACTTGGCAGACATTTTGGCCCTTACTATCGTGGAGACAAACAATTAAGAGTGAGGTGATTATCAAAGAAATAAAATTCATGAATTATGTTTAGTCAAGTAAGTTCTTCATGAACTTAAATTGGTGAACTCATAGGTGGACCAAAACTTATGTGCTAAAGAACAGTAATGTAGAGACAGGTCACGCCACAATGGTGGTGTCAAAAGGGGGAAGGGGGAGGGGGTGTGGGCTTCCTTATGCTGGTGTCGATTTCAGAATTTTAGGGTTAGTCTTTTCCATCAAATCTTTTGGCTAGGAGTGATATGCTTCTGACGTCAATATTTTTTTAGCAGCAAGTGAATAGATCTTTTAACTACACTTACTAACCACCATCAGACAGAGGAATCTCAAACTAAGAAAGATTAGTACAATAAAGTGAACTTTGGTGTCTTTGTATCTCTCTCTTGTTTTGAGTGTGATTTTGTAGTTTTCATGTCCCATGGCATTTCTGCAGTGGCATTATGTTGCTGGGGAGGTTGGAGTAATCTATAATTTTATAATGAATCTCCCCAATCTTAAATCCAAAGGCCATATTATTAGGTGTTATAATATGCTCTCTGAAAGAGCATACTTCATAACTTTGTCCCAGATTAAGCCTGGAAGATTTATGCCATACTGTACCTGACAAGAGAAGTTACGATCGTTGTTAACAGGCCAAGGATTGGAGTCCGTACTAATGTTGGAAAATGTTTTCTCCATAACAACCAAAAATGGATGTACTCAATCTAGGTTCTTCATCCAAATAAACATAGAAGTAAAGATAATTTCTTAACTTCGATTTCTTATGATTAGTCCAGTATGTGTCTTATTTTTCTGCATCTACATCTTGCATGTATGATCCTTTTGTTGCATAATTTTTTGCTTATTTCTTCCATATCAGTTTACTGTATGAAAACCAGGCTATAAAAATCCTGTTGCATAAATTTATGAGAGAATGTACAAACTAGAGAAGTATAAAATAAGTGACCTCATATTGAATCAAAATCTTACACTACATTTACGTGTTAAAGACTTCAGAGAGAGAGGAAACACCACATTGGTGATCTCAATACAACTTAGGGGTTATCATGAATGTCGGTGATTTTTTTTTATGTGTTGGGGTTTGGCTAGACCATTGGAACTCATGGCAAGTTCGTAGCCTTACAGAATGGAATTGCATGGAGCACGTTTTCAATTTCATTATTTTCAATTAAATATTTTGGCTAGAGAGGGATCAGTGATTGTACTTTGCCATCCAAGTTTTTGTTAAATAAAATGAAGTGAGCTTTTAGCTGGAAGTCCTTCACACTATGAAGTAAAGAAATATCAAATCAAGAAAGAACTGGAGAGAAAGTGAACCAAATGCTATCTTGTTTGTTTCTTTGTATCTTTCCTCTTGAGCGCATCTTTGTCGTTCGCTGGTGATGTGAACACTTCTGGTTGTATACTACACTTCAGTGTTGGTTAAAATCTACTCGTTTGGAGCAATCCATGTAGTATGAGGACCGTATCGTCAAGTACTATAACAAGAAATTGCTTTCTCTGAGTGGAGATAAATATTGTAAAATGAGGATTTATTTAAAGAGGATGAGCTTACTATATAGCATCAATGATGGATTCGTACATTCATTTTTGTGTCAAGAGAATTTTTGGCCAGACTGGAGTCCCATATTTATATAACTTAATATAACTAAAATCTTGCAATTATTACCTTAGCTTTCTTTAATTTACTATGTTGCATTTTTTGAAGGATTCTTTCATCATTTATCACTCAACCATGCCTAAGATGTTTCGCTTCATGTTTGTCTGCATGCTTTTCAGGCTATTGATAGAGGGGAAAACCTTACTGTTCTTGTTGACAAGACTGAAACCCTTCGATCTCAGGTAAATTGGAGGCAAGAGAAACCCTATCCATTCATCTTGTCTATGTCTTTAGCAAGTACTAAGCAACTTTATTGTACTTTTCAGGCCCAAGATTACAAAAATAAAGGGACACAAATGAGAAGGAAGCTGTGGTACCAAAACATGAAAATAAAGTTGGTGGTTTTTGGAATCTTGTTACTTCTGATCTTGGTTATCTGGCTTTCTATTTGTCATGGATTTGACTGCACAAACTAGTAAAAATTAGTGATGGAGCATTTCGCTCAAATTATACGATACATGAGCTTCAGTTCAACAAATTGTGCTGAGGAAGGAGGGAGTGTGGGGGAGAGATTTCTTACATTCTTGTATTATCACTGTTCACTATGTTTCTAGATTTAATTTTGATATAGCAACATTTTGAACTGGGTTTTGGTGAACGTTTCTTCTTTGTGAAGATATTAATCTTTCACTGCAGACCAATCGATCAACGTTCTATCATTCCCATCAATATGTATGGAGCCTTGAGAACTCTTGTAGCTGAGACTAAAATTTTTAGCAAGAGTCACAAACCTACATACTGGCTGGATAACCACCTTCAAAATAACAAGGACCTAAACCCTAAATAATGACCACCGAACCTGTGTCCCTCCGGCCTCGTGTAGATATGTCTATTTATATTTCGACGAAGAAGAACGGCAAAATATATTATCCACAAGCCTGGGTGCGTATCAAGATCATGGATCCCAAGCTATAGCTTCTGATAATTCTCCAACCGATAAGAGATCAAACATGTCCTGGAAACCTGTACAGTAAAGAGCAGAGACTTGGAGAAAGCCTAAAGAAGATCATGCCAAAGACCAATAATTCTTTTGCATTTTGTTTTCAGCAACTGTCCAATGGATCAGTTACTTGCATTTTAGGACAATGACAGAGGATCGATCGAACACTAGGTGAATACAGTGAAGATGAGATACTCAAGTCAAACAAAAAAAACTCAATGAATATATTCCTCATACCCGATCTCAAGGTATATGCAGGAAATGGTATCGAGTTCATTAACTATTCTAAATTTCTAATGGACCATTTCCTACTCATGTGATGATCCGGAGGAAAATTTAACATCAAAAGCTGAGTTAGACGAGGGAAAGCATTTTCAAGTCATTGATATGACTCAAGGACTTGTAGCGTTTGGGTTTTGCAGGATGCAGTGATTCCTCGAGGACAGTCTTTTATTTCTACTTTTTGTGCATGATATATAGCACGTTATGTATTTAACTATGTGAACATGCCTTGTCCTTGTTGAACTTAATTTACTGTTGACGAGTGAGAATCTTAAACAACATTCCTTCAAAAAAAGAATGTAACACAAATAGAAGACTGGTGCTTGATTCTGATACAAAGGAGCTTAATTGATGTGGTCATCTGTTTGTGCCATTGCCTTTATTTATTTATTTATTTTTTTTTTTTGAAAATTTGGATTTGATCTGTAAAGTCCAGTTGATTATTACATATATAGCTGGGCTGTGCATTCCATGGAGTGTTGAGGTTATACTGTTAGGTCTTCAGTAATTGACTCTGGACTTGCAGACCAAAGGACTACTCTTAGTCATTAGTCCCTGGGCAGGCAATTACAGATCACAAGCATTTTTATTAAGGAGGCTGTAGTCGGTAGTTGGAAACTACATTCCCCTCCCATAAACTAGTCAGGAAACTTGTAGATACGATGTATATCCTACCTCGCTATGGTGAAAGATCGTTAATACCATGCTACATCGGGAAAGTGTTCTCCCAAGCTCCACAAGAAGACATATATGTGTAGTTAGTCTCACATCGGAAACATAATATGTGAGGGAACCTTCCTTAGCTATAAAAGGAAGGCTTCCCATATGTAGAAACCCTCTGTCTGGCTGAGGGACTGGGTACCCGTTCATAAATGACTGGTCTATGGGCTTATTTTAGCAAGTCTCCACTGAAGATGTGTCTTGAACGGGAACTTAGGAGGACTTGTAGTCGGTAGTTGGAAACTACATTTCCCGCTCATAGACCAGCCAAGAAATTTGTAGATACGATGTATATTCTACCTCGCCATGATGAAGGATCGTCAATACCACATCGGGAAGGTACTCTCTCAAGCTCCACAAGAAGGCATCATAAGAAGATATATGTGTAGTTAGTCTCACATCGGAAATATAATATGTGAGGGAACCTTTTTTAGCTATAAAAAGAAGGTTTCCCATATGTAGAAACCCTCGGTCGGTCTGGCTGACTGAACCTCTCTCTTCCAATCCCAAAGGCTTATTAGCCATGATAGTTGATTCATAAGTGGACGTAGCCATGTCCTCCGATGGCATGGTGAACCACTATATGTCTTTATCTCTCGCCCATATTGTTTATTGTTCATGTTCGTGTTCCACCGTGATTATACATAGTCTTCGGGATTATGCAAAAATAGAGGCAATAGCGGTTAGCTCTAGTAACAAAAGTGGAAGGCTAATGCGATATGATCGACACAAAAAACGGTGGTGATGTTGCTCAGTGACATGTCTTTCATGGCCCTAAGCAAATACCATTATTTCGAACTGGTAGCTCAAACAAACAACCAAGAAGAATGTTCCAAGACATTTTTGCTTCAAGGGACCGACTATAGGCCGACTAGCAAGAGATTTGATTTCGATCGGAAGCTTTCGAGCCACTATAGGAGTATGGGGCACCCCAAACATTATTTTGCATAATGGAGATTTTTAGGTTGCTGAGAATAATGCTGGAAAAGGTAAACAGTCGACCTTAATAAGCAAGGAAGGTTTATATATTCATGGCGGTATTAGAGGGATCGATGAGTTGCCTGACTATTTATGTTAATTAGTGTTTCACCGAGAAGTTGACAATGACATAGTTACTTATAGGATGCCATAACAAATTAACAGACATCCGAAAGAACAATGTTTTCTTTATGTACTGCCTAAGTAGACACCCCAAGTTTTGTATAGAGGTCTGCATATATAAACTCAGTATGCCTCAACATATATATACAATGATCTCAACTAATATCAGAAGTAGATAAAAAACTTTCGGAAAGATGGGATTATATTTCGAGGATGTACGTGCGTGGACATTGGAGTTGGCTGCCTAAGGCTAGCTAGGGTTTATAAGAAACATTGCAATTGTTTAACCTGCCCTCCTTGTTCCTTTATTATGACCAACTAATAATTAACCCTTAGAAGACCTTGTGATTAACACCAACTCCTCAAAATAATTCACGTAGACCATTCAGGTAGCTCGTGTCTTCCGGTTATTGTTAAGGAAGATCATTGTCTAAATCACCACCCCATGCCATGCCATTTTTAACAGTACTGATTAAGAAAGTGACTATATGTATCGAGTCTCGATCATCCTCTCCAATCACGATGCCGGCCTCCACTTCATCAGTTCAGTTTAATACTTAGTACGTAGTACGCTTCAAGGCTTGCTAGCTAGCTAGCAAGGTCAAGTTTTTCTTTATTCGATCTGTATAATTGTAAGCCCTTGCAGCTAATTAAGCGACCTAGCGTTGCATATATACTTGTACCTAGCTCCTATCTTACTCTCAAGTCTGAACAGCTTCTTTTGCTGGAAGTTGGCAATATATATCAACCCTAGCTTGATGGCGGTCAAATTCGTTATCACTGAAATCTGCCGGATTAAGATATACATTAGCTTATGCTGAAAGGCAAACAGGGTTCACTAGCTAGCTAGATATAAGTCGCTGATCGATAAATATAGATTATGATTTACAAAGATCATAAGTCATGGCCTGCCAACCACACTAAGCTAGCTTTCAAAGACTTTGATGACAACATGCATTTAGCTAAAGTCTTACGAAATTAAGGTAGGCGCAGCTGCAGAAAGGATGTACATAAGTGGGAGTAGATAGTTTAATTTAGTCCTCCATAGTTTAATTTAGTCCTCCACATGCATATATAGTTTGAAAAGCCGAATACATATATAGAAATCCAGATAATGTTCTTTTTCTCATCTATATATGTATAAACTGATGCCATCGATCTAAAAGCCTGCAGCTTAGACTAACGAACTGATCGAAGTAAGATATCTTTATATATATTAAACTTCGATCAGTCAGCATATATAATTCTATGAAGATCGAGAGATCGAGACTGATCGATAATAACATACATATAGTAGTCATCACCTAATTGTTCATCACAGTACGTATAAGGATATCATTATATGTGAAAATTTTATATAAGTGTAAACTTACGTTTGAAATGTGCTAATAACGATTTCAATATATAAGTTTGATCATATATATTAGATATGATTGCATGGGCCAAATACATACTGACATGATGAAGCTGTGGCCGTCAAAATCAAACTCATAAGAAGACATGCATATAGGATCTCTCTTGTCCCATCCTGTAAGGATATCAGTGAAGATGGGATGGATTAAAAAAGAGACAAAGAGCTAGAGCTCCTTTCCCTCCTTCTTAGCTCTTTCTTCTCCATATATTCATGATCCTCATTCTCCAAAGAACTGATCGGATCAGTTCTATTCAGTCATATCTTCATGGCCCCTTCGAATGGGAACAAGACCATGAAGATTGATTCGAACAAGGAAGTGACGACTCGATGGAAAGTGAGTCGTATCCCATTCAAAGTAGGCATGGGCATATATATGATCATCAAGCATATGAGAGTTCGAGATCTACCTAGCGCGCTCTAGCTATTGCTATACAACTCTCTGCTAATGTAATGGGTTCTCCATCGGCCGTACATGCATGCTGATAAGACTCATATGGAGAGTCTTATCTGCACAAGTTGTCAGGGCCACTGGGTTTATCCGATCCTAGGGTTGAAGAAGATAGAACATCTCTCATAGACTCCACAGCCAAAGCTTTCTTTAAATTTAACTAAGCACTTGTCTCCAACAAGTCCGGGTTCGTGCATGGCTACTTATTCATATCTCATGTCAACATACGAAAAATTCGATTATATATACTGGAAGAAGTTGATACTAGAAGATAGCTAGTAAGCCCAGAATTGATACGTAGATTTTTAATATATTCTACGTGTGTGTCTATATATATATATATATATATATATATATACATACATAGAGAATCAAATGAGAGCTGCATAGAATCATGAAGATTAGTACGCAGGGTAAAATCAACTACTACTTCCTTTGACCTAGCTTGTTTCTCTTGAGCATGGGAGGGTGTATGGGCTCTTCGTTCCTATTTCTGTTTTGGAGTAGAAAAAGATAAAAGATAAACGTCGTAGTAGTTTTTGGATCTCTCACTAGCTAGCTGCCCTAGCCTCCTTGTCTATATATGGCTTTATATTATTCCGTTTTTGGATTACGGCCGATCACATCATTGGTCTCAATTACCTGATTTGTCGGTCGTCGACATGCATTAGGGCATTACTTGGATATTTTCATCAGGCTACAGTTATTGATTTTCATCCTATGAAAATATTGTTGGCTAATTAGACGACGTGTTGTTTCCCTTGCCTAGCTCTCTCAGTTCGTGTCAACAAACATTTGTATGGAGAACCAAGCTTGTAATGCTTAAAATTCTACATCATATATTATACATATCAAACTTTTGCGGGGTGGCTGTTTGATAATTAGAATATATGGAAGCCTGCCATGGCTCTATCAGAATTAAGACAAATCACAATCTGAGACACCAAGGTAATCCAGAAATTGATAAATATGCATGTATAGAGTTTTGATTCACACCACAATATGCAGACCCAAGCTTGGATGTCAATTAAACATATCATGATGCTGATAATATTTGTATTATTGGATAATTACATTCTTTTTAAATTGTCTCTTTTGGTTATATAATTGAAGGGCCATGGGAATCTCAGTCCCTTCAGAGAAATTAGAAACAAAAACACACACGAACATGTACAAGATCAGTTGATCAAGACCCAACTTTCATTACACAATTGCATTAAACATTCAATTAGTTTGCACACAAACACAATAGATCGAGTACCCAATAATCACGAATCAAACCCATGCTTTCCCTAAACAAAATACAAACTGTACCTACATACAGCAAACCGAAGCAAACCAAACACAGTGAACCTCCCAACAAGAAAGAAAAAAAGTTACAAACTCACAAACTATCCAAACACACAAAGTCATCGATCATCATTATCATGGATCACAAACACATTCATCAGCATAAGCCAGCAGGCAGTTGTAGATCCAAGTTAGGACAGACTACATGTCCCTGACTTCAAACAGATTCCGGTTCTTGACGACGATGTCGTACATGTGCATGGACTTGAACCTGTTGAAATCCTTGGGGAGAGAGATGAGGTGGACGGTGGAGCGCTTGTGGTACTGAAGGAGATCTGGGTCATCGTAGTACCTCTCCCAGCCAAGTGAGAACAGCTTCCTCTCGAGCACAGCGTAAGAGCTGATGACCTCGTCACTGGGAGTGTGAACCAAAACCTTGCGCCGGCCGTTGGATCCCTGCAGGGAATCCGCCCCCGGGTTCTCCACCAACCGGACGACGCCGTTCTTGAAAACCCAAACCCCAGACATGTTCGATTCTCAGGGAAGAATGAAGAACCTACCCTGCAGCCTAACTAGTGAATGAAGCAGAAGGTAGCTAGCTGGTAGTGAGCTAGAATGTTTGTGTATGAAGTTTGTAGAAGGGTGTTGTGTGTATATATAGGTGAGAAATTAGTGCTACGAGTTTGGGAGTAAATAATATTATGGGCAAATAGATGGCTAGGGTAAGGTGGGGCAGAGAGGATTGAGGAGTCATAGCGAGGGTGCAATATGGGACTTGGTGTTTATGCAGGAGTGGATGGACCTGTAAATATCGATCATGACCTGCATATCTCTATATCTATCTATGTATATATGTATATATGTGAATATACATATATAAACATACACACACGTCATTTCACTATAGAAATTCCGGTCAAATTCCGGTGGGAGGAGAGAGAGAATCCCTTAGGGTTCTTTTTATAAGGGATTTACCCCACATTGGGAATCTTTGTTTTGTTTGTTGGAAAAAAGGAATTTGATATTAGCTAGGGTTGATTGAGACTTATTCCATCTCTAGCTTTGAGATTTATTAATGGAAGGAGTGTTCGTTGTATGTGTGCTGTAGATTAACACTGGTGACATTTGTGTACGTGATCGATCGGGGCATCGGCAAAAGGGAGATTGGATGGTGATGGGTTTTGAGGGAGTTGTCTGAATGTCTTATGCATGATGTACGTAGTTAACTATGTAGCCATGACTTGTGTTATGTTTTAATTGTATGTGTTTTCTAGCTCTTCTGCTTATTGAAACTTCAGATAAGATCAGAGCTGATTGATCAAAAATGAACGGATCGAGGAAGAGAAGAGTTTACCTTCATCTTTTGTCAGGATCCATCCTGAATTTCACCTTGAAACCCGAAGTAAATCCTGCGGGGTCCACATCCAAGGAAAATTTACCAAAAAATTTAGCATAGCTTCCCTTGGACATTGACAACCCTAACCTGAAAAATTTAGAACACACACTCCTATAATAAAACAACAATTCTTAACTCCTAGAGTCATCCGCTCCCCACCAACAACAACCACCACAATATAACAGTTAAACTATCCTTTAAACCATCACATAAATATCCAACTAATATATCATAGGTCATCCTTTGAGTATCCCAAAATATACTGGAAGACTTAGCGCACAACCGAAATATTATATAATATGCTCAAGGTAATCAGAGCTGCTAAAACTAGAGGAAGCAAGAAAATACACTGGTAGGTTAAACAGGTAACCTACTGGTGAAAAGCGGTGGAGAAATGAGTAACTATCCCTTGCCTCCTACTAGTGTCAACCTGTACTCTGTAGACTGGGCATTTTTAAAACGAATGGCCCAGAAGAAAACATTCGCAAACGTTAAAGTGAGTGAAAAAAAATAAATTTAATAAAATGAACCAATAAATAAAAATATTTATGCTTTCCCAATTTAATTTCCAAAGAAATCGAATGCATGCCTCGAGCGATAAAACTTATCTCATAAATATCGAGTCTCTCAAGCCAAACTATATATATAAATGTATGTATTTACACCCGTCATATTTCTTGTACGAATTCTAAGAAAATAAAATATGACAAATAGAAATTCGTACAAGGCTACGACGCTCACGTCGCGTCATAATGAAATGTTATCTCATTATACGGAAAAGACGGTGGATATATATACGTGCATATTCCATATATAAATTCTTATATTTATATAGGGAATATATAAGAAAAGAAAATGAAGGAAAAGCAATATAAATTCTTATATTTTACCTCATTATGACGGAAAAACACGTATGACTAGCTAGCATTTATATACATATTATCCTCATAAATATCCATATATCAATATATATTCACCGAAACTCTCACTTTCGGTTATTTTCCAATAATAAATAAAATTGTCAAATTAAAATGACGTCTCATGCTCCAACCAAAGGAAATTTATCAACAAAAAACCATTCGCATGCATATTATTTAAAACAAAAGTCCACTCACTAAATAGGCCTAAGCCTGATGTCGATCCGAGGCTTCTTCTGCTCGAGCCTCCTCATGTCCTGTTCCAAATATAAAATTAAATTCCCATCCAAATTTCAACATTTATGTAAAAATAGGCAAAATTAAACATGAGTCGTAACCACGCTCATCATTGCCTACCTTCGATATGATCCAAACTTCAACACCATAATCGGCAGCCTTAAAATAACCCCCTACAGATTAAACAACTTAAATCCAACGGCCGGATTCTATCCAAATTAACCTCCAAAATACCAAACTTTGAAAAATCTCAAACCTATCCAAAATTCCTCCAAAAATTCCAAAATTCACATCATTAAACTCTTCTTAATAACACACATTTAAAACCATGAAAAACCCCCTAACAGCGGCGGCCGGCGACCTCCAATGCCTGCCAAATTTTAACGGTACCTTCCTCTGAACTCGCTCTACAACTCTCTTAACTAGCACAAACACCTATTCCAAGCCTAACTAGATCAATCGAACAAAAACATTACAAGAAGCCCTAGAACTTCCACTCACCGAGCAAACTGGATTGAGTCATTTTAGGGCAAGACAACTGGGTTGAAGACCTTCAAAACCATATAAGGCTTGTCCGGATTGGTGGCCGGAGGAGGAAGTTCCGGCGACGGAACACCATGGACGATCGGTGCTCTCGGGCGCGATATCTCCCTCACGGCGGCGCTAGAGAGGTTGCCATCAGTCCAGG
The DNA here is from genome assembly GCA_034370585.1 of Fragaria x ananassa. NCBI lineage: Eukaryota > Viridiplantae > Streptophyta > Magnoliopsida > Rosales > Rosaceae > Fragaria > Fragaria x ananassa. The sequence goes on along the minus strand of CP139762.1, from coordinate 20,685,538 downwards.
AAAGAAGAGGATATGATTGCCGACCGTTTGGGACCGGTGCGGCGGTCTGCGGTGGACAGACATCGGTGAACTGGTGTGAAGAAAATCCGACAGGGAGAGAGGGTCGGGGAAAAGGAGAGAGAAGAGAAAGAGAAGGAAGGAATTGGGCCTCACAACCGGTCCCCTAACCCAACTAAATACCAACCCAACTCCAAAAAAAATAACACCACAAAATAAAACCCTAATAAAAATTACCTTTTACAAGCTAAAATTTACCATTTTTACCGTTGTCACATTTTTCTCCTATGAATAATTCCTCCGAAATAATCGTTCCCCAAAACCCCTCTAGGGACCAATTAAACTATAAACTCATTGATGAAGACAGTAAAACTCTTATTAATACCAAGCTAGTAAATAAGGTAAAAATTTAAGAGTCGGGATGTGACATCTTCAGTTTATTAGTTTTGATGAGAATTTTCTAGGGTACCTACCTTTTTGTGATACTTATATTTACCGATATGACAACAAATTTTTTGTCGTTTTGGTAAAAATAATCATTACTTGGGTAATTTTTGTTCTATTATAGGTAATTACTCAATTTAAGACAATTTACAAGTTTTTGAACAATTTGTTATCGTTGTAGTAACTTGTTTCAATTATATGAAAAAGTATAAAACAAATTTAATAATTTTGTTGTCAATGTTGTAAATTTTACTCATTTAATTTGTCATTTTTGTTCAATTAGTGGTAAAATGACTAAATGAGTGTATGATATACATCCGAGTACCGTAGACAACTCTGTTTTGATGTACCCTTTTTAGTATGAAGAAAATAACTACGACGTACAGTTAACAGAAGTATATTGTTGATTTTGAGGAAATACATAATTTAACATCTTATTGTCCCATCACTTCCATGCATTCATAGAGATGAAAGTTGGTTTTTTCTTTTTTCTTTAAATTCACTTTACAATACATTTATGTAAAAGCACAAAAAAAAATTATATATGTGGAGGCCATATCTTAAATTCGTAATAAAACTATTGGAGTATATATACTTCGGCATGGAGAATAAACTAATTTCTATAAACTAAGAGGAAAAGTTGGGATGCTCAAGGCATTGTTGGGTTATAAAAGTTTAATTTCTTTCTATGTGAATGGTTGCGGGATAGATGATCGAGCTGTGATGGTGTGCCGAAAAGCAAAGGATTTTTTTATATGTCTAGTAGTAATACTAATGCAAGTTAAATTCACCTTTCTGCAGGAAATGAACAACTGCAATGTGAATCCATATAAAGAATCTCTGCCTAACTACTGTGGACTACTCGCATTGCCTCCTATTTTCATATATATTCCATTTGAAAGAGCCAATTATTTGCATCTCCTATCGGCTAAGCTAGCTAGATAGGGCAACCTTTAGTTGGAGCTAACTATATGATCGAATCGGAGGAGTGACCAAGAACATCCACATATAGTTAGTGATGGATTAATCCAGCAGCATATATACATAAATATCTAGCTAGGGATCTCCTACTAAGCCAACAAATTCATTGAGTTGGTGATGCACTTTATTTTGGATATAGATTATTGTTGAACTTTAGGGCACACATTCTCTATATACACAGTGCCATGATCACGCCCTTGTTTGCGGTTTGTCCCTTGCTTCGACTACCGACTTGGCCTCTGATACAGACCCAACCCCTCCCAAAGCCAGCACTAAAGCACCCTCTCCATTCTCATGACAATGAACCTGTTTAATTAGTTTAGTTTACGAATTTGTCATCTCTTATTCCTTGCTCATAAATATCTCAATATTACAGGACCACCCGGCCTATATATTTTCTGAACTTGTTTTGCAGCATATAAGTTGTTAAAACTTGACAAATGTGTACTGATGATTCTGAATCAATATTTTCTTCAATTTAACTTTCGGAGATGTATATATTGTTCGGGTTTAAGACTTTAAGTTGGCTGGAAATCTGGAATCCTTCACATAATTATTCTTTACCTGAGAATCTCTTGATAGCAGTGGCGTAGCCACAATGAGGCGAGAGGGTTCAATTGAACCCTCTGACATTTCAAGTGAAGTTTGTTAAACTGTAATTGGTTGGGGCATATTATACTTTGAAACAATATTTGCCCCCATTCTGATTCCAAAGTGACAAACTTGTTTTCAAAGTCTTTTCTTGATTTGGACAAGACTTCACCATGTGACAAAACCTATCCTCATAATTTTTAGGAGTAAATGCTTGTGACACCCTGTAGTTTACACCTAAAATCAGTTTTGTCCCTCACTTTTTTTTTAAACTGGTATACCCATATACTTTGAATTCTCGACTGATTTACCCTTTTCCCAGCTGGTTATGACTGTGACATGCTCATTAACAATGCTTGTGAGAGCTTCAATGGTTGGGTTTTGAGAGCAAGGTCTAAGCCCCCTATTACTATGCTAGAAGAGATAAGAGTGAAGGGTTATTTAGACTGTTAATGAGCATGTCACAGTCATAACCAGCTGGGAAAAAGGCAAATCAGTCGAGAATTCAAAGTATAGGGGTATACCAGTTTAAAAAAAAAATGAGGGACAAAACTGATTTTAGGTGTAAACTACAGGGTATTTACTCCTAATTTTTATTTGTTAATATTTTCATTACCTATTCCCATGAATTTTCTCCTATCTCAATTGTTACTTACGTCTGTATATACATATGTTTATATAATTTATTTGTCTCTTATCGTTTTCTCTTGATCGTTGCTTACCGTAATTTCGTTAAATAAAAATTAATTTGCGAAACCGAGTGGAAGACATATTGATGAATGATAACATGATCATATCAAGAAAGATATATTTGATGGTGTTAATAATAAAACCATCATGAAAAGATTTTAACATATGAACAATCATCGTGAACAATTATTTGAACAATTGTATTGACACGATTATAATTGATTTAATGGTGTTACTTGTCCATTTCAAGTATTGATGTAATAATTCATACATGTTTATATCATTCAATGAAATTTTTTCGTTTAGTATCCTTGTTTAAACTCTGACCCTTCTAGTCATGGTTTATGGCTACGCCACTGCTTGATAGCTTAGGGTTTATGGTTTATCCAACTTAAACCATTGATCAATATTATCCTTGATCATCTTTACTACTTAGGGTTACTGGAATTTCGAATGACTCGCTCCATGAAAACTCATCAAGAATTGAAGTACTGCGACTAGACGTAACTTAGCAAGACTAGGAAATTAGCATATTTCCTTGGCAAGATCCAGATAACCATGACGTCGACCATTTCTTATTTCAAACATAAGGACTACCATACTCGTGCGTCAATTACACAAGAAAGAATTAACAACGTACAGTGGATCAAATTATACGTGCATCAAATTAACTATGATCATGACGCAGCGATAGACAAATGATGCTGCACTACCAGCCAAGTTTGCCCATCTCATACAAACATGAATGATTCTTTCAAATCTAAATCCGCCATTTCATGAGTTTCATATCAGTTTTGAGCTATGTTGCATGGACACGGATACAGATATGGACATGGCGACATGACACGGCGCGACATGACAAAACTCAAAAACTGAATATCCGACACGGTTTGGACACGGAAAATAAAATTATATATTTATTATTTTTAATAAATAAAAGTATACTAAAATATAAAATAAGTTCATTATATTACCAAAATAATGTTCTAAATTTAATTCATTGCATAAACATAAGAAATAACATTAAAGAGAGTCAAATACAAATGATAGAAGTACATAATTAACAATATTAGAAGTAGCAGACCTCTAACTTAAAACATAACGTTAAAGAAAATCAAATTTGTAATAGATTACTGGCAAAACTGGGCAGTAACTTACTTTTAAAAGTGGACAGTAGCTTTACTTAAGTTTTGGTTCTCTTTTTTTTAATTAAAAAAATTGATAAATAATGATGTGGCGTGTCGGAGATAAAGTAGCGAGTCGGTCAACATGTCCGAAACGTGTCGGAAAAGTTAACATTTTTCGATACGCCACGTGACGTGTCTGACACGTATTTTGCCATGTCAAGTGCTGTGTCAGCATGTCGGAGTGTTCGACAGTCTGACACTCCACCCCGTGCAACATAGGTTTTGAGGCTTCCGATATTCCACATAGGCCGGGGCCGGGGGTTTCTTTTTTTCATTCTAGCCCCGACCACCTTTTTTCGTTGTTGTCTTGGTTTTGCTTTAATCCTCTGGCTAGCTATATCACGTACAGTAGTATGTAGTCGATCCTCCATAAAGGCATAAAGTATGGAAAGCTCTATTACCATAGTGATACACAACCTCAAGCCCATGTGATTGAATGCCCTCCAGAAATGAAGAAAAGCTGATTCCTAATTTCCATATATATTTGACTAAGCAAATATATACTAGTGTATATATCATCCTTTTAAATGTTCATGATCGACCTCTTCTTTTTGAAGGAAGAAAGTAACGACCTATCTTAATCACTAAAGAGAGTTGTTGATTCCTCCAAATTAGTTATAAGTTTTCGACATATATCACGGATCGAATTTGATGACAGGGCCGGGAAGGCTAATCAAGATTATTTGGATTAGGGCTTACCATCGTTTGGCAAGTCGATTCTTGATAATCGCCTCGAGTTTGTTTATTACGTTGGTTATGTGAGGATATCCTCGATCATAATCAACTTTAGTTAACAAGGGAATCCATCGGTGAAAACAATATATATAAGTAATTAATCAGAGGCCAAAACACACTCTATGAGTGTTGGAAACAAATTTGGATATAGATCATGAGATAGTTTATGTTTCTAAGGCACGTTATAGCAACTCTTATTTTAAAACATTATTTTGACCGATGAAAAGAGAGTTTATGCCCAAGTTTGGAAAGTGGTGGAGGCTATCACTACTAGAAAAAAAGATATATGCGACGAAGAGAATTTCATTCGTCGCTTAGGTAATAACTTATGCTACGAAAAACCCTTCGTCGCTTAGGTTAATACTTAAGCGACGAAATACTAAACCGTCGCATAAGTTATTCCCTAAGCGTTGAAAATTTGACTTAAGAGACGAAGACAGAACTTAAGAGGCGAAAAATGTTTCGTCTATTAAGTTTTGTCTTAGGCGACGAATACATGAAGGTCGTCGCAAAAATGTTTATCTTAAGTGAAGAAAAATTTATTTTGCTGCATAAGTCGTTGCTTATGAGACAAAATGTAATACTAATACGACAAAATTTTCGTCGCATAAATGTTTTCGACTTTATATCTCCTTCCTCACTGCCTAGATCTAAAACAGAAAGAAAGTTGGTGCAGTTGAAATTTGGCGACAAATTTTCATTGTTAGTATCAGAAATCATTAATTTCAGACTTCTAAAGCTTTGTCTACCTCTACTCATGAAGCATCACTAGTTTATAGCTTGGTATAATCTCATTCTCTCTTCTTTCACCATTTATGTTTCACTAGTTTATAGCTTTGATGATGATGTTGTTTGTTGATGATATATTGAATTTTGGGTTACCAATTACATTTGAAGTTATTTCTCCTCATTGTTTAGACCATATATGTTTCCTCCTATTAAAAAAAAAATGATGACCATGTTTTCCGGTGAAGAATTCCGGTGGTACCACGAGTCACTTGTTGGCAGTATAAAACAATCTATTGATATATATATATATATATATATATATATATATATATACATACAACCATTCTCAGCTGCGAACGTCCGCACTAATGGTTTTGGTGCTGATTTTTATTTTTGCACCACTTTTCGATCGAATTTCCTCATCTCCACCTTCTAGTATCTAGATAATATTGTGTAGATCATCTCTGCAAAATTTCAGCCAATTTGGTAATCGTTAAGGCCCTCAAAATGTTGTCTTTCTGTTATAAACATGAATGGTTTATGTTTGACAGAATTCAGTCTTATATATATATATATATATATATATATATATATGCAAAAAATAATGTTGTGTTTTTTTAGCGCGATGAATGTAAGAATGGTTAAACTTTAGAAATCCCGTTCGAGAATGATTTTGGTTTGGCAACAAACTAAAATGGTTCTTGAATTGTCCCATTTTTAGACAGTTTGGGAGAATAAGACTTTGTTATGTGATTTGCAGTTCTTTTGTTTTTGGTTTCGATTGTGGGTATATTTCAGAGTCTCTTGTATTGTTCCTCGAGTGCATACTAGGCTTAGATATTCATGCACTTAGAGAACTGTAGGGAGATGCTGCCGAAATTTTACTACATCGAAATCGAAACAAAAGAACAGCAAATTTCTTAACAAAGTCTTATTCTTCTGAATGGGATTAGGACCCTAACCAGAGGCATGAGGTGAAGAAGAAAATGTTAATTTGTATGAGTAATGTTGGCTTGTTGCTATATACTTGGTGCGCATTTGTTGTTTCTCTTATGATAACAGATGCAAAACATGGACAAAAGCTGGATGTTATAGGTCATGTGTCACCACTTGTATATACAGGTAAGGCTGGGCATAAAACCCGCGGGCCGGAAAAAAACCGAGAAAACCGACCCGACCGGGCCGGTCCGGGCCGGTTTTTATGTTCAAATTAAGCGTGTTTTGGCGGGCCGGTCCGGTCCTTACATCAGCCGGTCCGGTCCCGGTCCCGGTTATTTTACAATAGTAAAACCCGGAATAACCCGATATAGTAATTAGTAAATATAAATAGTAAATAGTAACTAGTAACTAGTAAAAAACTAAAGGTAACAATTAAAAACCCTAAAGGTAAAAATCAAAAACTGTTTCTCACTTTCTCTTCGACTCTTCTAAGTCTTCTCCAGTTCTCCAGTAAAGCTCGCTGCCTCACACTCTCGCTGTCTCGCAGGGGTCGCAGGCTCGCAGCCCACAGTTGCTCCGCCCGCCGTTCTCTTCCGCAGCCCGCAGTCGCTCCGCCCGCCCGTTCTCTTCCGCACCGGACCGGACAGCCACCACGCCGCTCCGCGTCGTCCACCAGCCTTGTTTTCAACTCGTAATGATTCTCAACTGCCAGTCTGCCACTCCTTCAGGTTCGTCTCAGTTTTCAACTCGTAATGATTCTCAATTTGAATGTTGATTATTGTTGTCTTGTACTCTGTTGAAAGCTTGAAATGTTAAATCAGTTGAATGTTGAATTTTCGATTTGAGTTATTGAGTATCTGGAAACTGCAATTGAACTCATTGAACTGAGTTGGTATTTGGTATTTTATAATTTTTATTTGTAGAGATGTCAAGCTCATCCGAATCATGCTCTATCGGTTATCATTCATGGGATGATGATTCTGATAGAGAAATTGAAGCAGTTGATGATAAAGATGAAGCTCCGGTGGAGCAAGTACAAGCTGCTGAAATAGGGAATGATTTGGGTGCAACTCAAGGTCAGCAACTTGGGAATGAGAAAGCTCCAATAGAAGTGGAAGGTGTAGAAGAAGTAGCAGCAGCAACTCAAGCTTCTGCGCCAAGAAAGAGAAGAAGAAGGGGTACTTCTGTAGCAACCGGGACTTCCAGAAAAAAATCCATTGTGTGGAATCACTTTGAGAAGCATAAGAAACTTCTTTACACTGAAAAGGATGGGAAGAAGGTAGCCGCTGGGCATGAACAGATCGCAATTTGCATACATTGTGGAGGTGAGTTCCAAGCAGATTCTACTTTCAATGGAACTAGCTCTTTGTTGAGACACATACAGAAGGTTTGCAAGATGTATCCGGGTAGGGAGGTTGTTGATGAAGGCCAGCAGAACTTGGTTGGTGATGGTGAAGAAGATGAGAAGTTAACACAGCAACAACCATGGTCCAATGATCGTTGTATTAGAGCAGCTTGTGAGATGATAGTGATCGATGAGCTTCCATTCAGCCATGTGGAGAAAGAGGGGTTCAGACATTTCTGCAAGGTGGCTGTCCCTAAATTTATTCCGCCGTCAAGAAGAACGATAGTGAGGAGTTTCTGGGAGCTGTATGATGAGAAGAAACTTGAGCTTAAGAAGATATTGAGTAGTCATAGAGTGTGCTTGACGACGGATACATGGACTTCAATTCAGAACATCAATTATATGGTGTTGACAGCGCACTTCATAGATGCTAACTGGACTTTGCACAAGAGAATTATAAATTTTTGTGTGATTCCAAATCACAAAGGTTCTACTATAGGAAAGATCATAGAAACTTGCTTGCTAAGGTGGAAGGTTGATAAGGTGTTGACGATTATAGTGGACAATGCAAGTGCAAATAAGGTAGCCATCGATTATATAGTAAAGAAGATGATGGGATGGTAGAACCCTCCGTTGTTTGAGGGAATATATGTCCATGTGAGGTATTGGGCACACATATTGAATCTTATAGTGAGAGCTGGTCTGATCATCATAGATAGGAGTTGTGCTGCCATCCGGAATGCAGTGAAGTATGTTAGAAGCAGTTCTAATAGGAAAGATTGTTTCTTGAAGTGTATTGAGAAGGAGACATTACAAGGAACCATTCAGAGTAAAAGAATACCTGCGCTGGATATTCCAACAAGATGGAATTCTACCTTTCTAATGCTTGACATAGCCTTGGAGGTGAGACCTGCTTTTGATAGAATGGCTGACGAGGAACAAAGCAAGTATAGAGATTACTTTGATGAAGAAGAAGAGGAGGAGGAGGAGGAGGAAGATGAAGCTGAAAATTCTGAAGTACGAGTGCAGTCAAAACAGAAAAGAAGCAGAGTTGGGCCACCAAAAGCTGAAGATTGGGAAAAGGCTGAAGTATTTGTGAAGTTCCTGAGAGTTTTTTATGATGTGACAATGAGGATGAGTTTACAAAAGCACCCCACTGCTCATAAAGCTTTTCATGACATTGTTGCAATACAATCAGAGATTAATGCTCTTTTTGTGGATCCGGAGTTGATGGATGGAAGTGCAACCCAAGCTATAATGATGGAGATGGCAGGGAAGATGCAAGCAAAGTTTAGAAAGTACTTTGGGAGGATTGAAGACATGAACCAGTTAATGTTGGTAGCCTTGGTCTTAGATCCCAGGTTCAAGTTGAAGAATATTGGTCATGTATGTTTAACAGAGATGGGATATAGTGCTTCAGAAGCAAAGGCCAAGGTTAGTGAAGTGAAAGAACTGTTGGTGTCTTTAACTGACTTGTATAGAGCATCAGCCAATCCCTCTGCATCAAAGGATACTTCCAAGAGCAGCACTGCAGCAAGTTCGGTTTCCTGTAGCACAAAAGGGACAGCCACATCCACATCATCTCATTCAAAGCATGTGAAACTGAAACCGGCTAGGAAGATGGCTGATATGTTATCCAGTTGGCAAAAAGCATTAGTTGAATCCGATGAAGTACTTGTTGAGAGTGAAGTAGATTGATACCTACTTGATCCAATTGAACTTCCTCCACCAGAAGAAGCACACATTTGGAACATACTTTATTGGTGGAAGATAAATGGGTGCAAATATCCAAACATTGCTCTTGTAGCAAAGGATTTTCTTGCTATCCAAGTTAGCTCAGTACCTTCTGAATCCTCATTTTCTACTGGTGGTAGAGTGATTGACCCTTTTAGGAGTTCGCTAACTCCTAAAACCGTGGAGGCTCTAATTTGCTTGCAAAATTGGATTAAGAAAAAAGATCAATCAGAGATTGAATATTATCCAAGCCAACAAGAGATTGAGTTCTATGAAAAGATAGAAAGAGGTAACCATTTTAGTTGTTAGTTGTTACATATTATTTCATACTTAATACTTAGTTACTTACTAACTTATATTATCACTTATGTACGTTATTTAAACTTTGCTGATGTAGATGAGGCCAAGCGAAAAGCAAAGGAAAAGGCAGAAAAGGGCAAGGGAAAGCAAAGGATTGTGGTTGAAAGTGAAGATGAAGCATCGGTGGAGATTAAGGCAACTTTACCAACTAAGAGAGTGAAAGGAAACACATCCGGTAAAACAACTTCAGTTGCTCCTGTAGCTGTTCCCCCAGCCACTACTGATGCTGGAACTTCCAAGCGTGAGCCTCCTAGAGTGATGAAAATGATGCTTGCTTCCAAGAAATCAAAAGGTATGTGTTGCACGCTTTACATAATAATGTAATATAATGTATGCTACTGTGTTGGAAAGAAGCTTTAAGTGTGTTGCTAAGTGTGTTGGAAAGAAGCTTTACGTGTGTTGCTTTAAGCTTTAAGTGTATTCTACAGTTCTATTGTCTAAGTGTGTTGCTAACTTGCTTTATATGTTTGCTGTTTTTTTTTTTTCAATTAGGGAGAAGATGAAAATGAGTTGCTAGAAAGTGGAGGGTGGACTGGCTTGAGCCTTGAGGCTTGAGCAAAGATCAATTGATCATTGTTTTTTAACTCCTTTTATTTTCTTGAAGACTTGAAGTCTTGAACTGTTTGGTACTTTGGTTATTGTCTCTTTGAAGTTTGAAGTTCAAACTTTGAACACTTAAACAGTTAAACTCTTTGGATTATTTGGTTATTTTGAACCCTTATGTAGTTGTGTACTTGTGTTGGATAACTTGGATTGTTGGATAAATAGTTTAAGACTTCCAGAGCTGTTGGATTTTTAATTTTGCTCACTTAGTTGTGTTGGATTGTTGGATAATTTATGATGTACACTGTCCAGGTTTTCATATTGAGAGAATGAAAAGTCTGAAATTGTGGGCTAGGACCGAAAAGCCCGACAAACCGGGCCGGGCTTTTACCGGGCTCAAGATTTTATAGGAAAAAACCGGTTCTAACCAGGCCTAGAGATTTTAAGAACAAAACCGGCCCGAACTGATGTGTGCCGGTCCGGTCCCGGGCCCGTAAAGAAAATGGCCGGGCCTAGCCCGAGCCCAGCCTTATATACAGGGAATCTTTGATTTCTTGAGATTTGTTGATTATCATGCTGCCCCAGGAACTGAGTGGCACAAGTGTCCATGTAGAAAATGTATGTGTGACGATTGGCAGACATGATCGGGTATGGAACAACACTTGTCACATTTTGGTATGTAGAAAGTTATACTATATGGACGAAACACGGTGAGGTGGAGGAAAATAATCCTACACTAGCGGAATTTCGAGCAAGTTACATTCATGAAGTTGGGTCATCTAGTGGTACTGCCGACCCTTCTATATACCCCGCTATGAATATGCTACATAAAGTTTTCCCGTATGCTTCAAGATATGAAGAAGAGGCAGTTGATGATGATGCCCCCAATGCCAATGAGGCAGTTGACATGTCTGATTATGAGAAGTATAACAGGTTTCTCGAACAAGCACAGACACCAGTATATGACGACTGTCTAGTTTCAGTTTTGAGTGTCATCATGTCACAGATGTATTTGAAAATAAAGCACAGAATGAGTAATGGACATTATGGAGACTATTCAGAGTTTATCAAAACTTTGCTTCCTCCTGTAAATAGACTTCCTGAGAGTCATTATAAGACAAAGGATCCTGAGTGACCTCGGCCTTGATTATGTGAAGATCCACGCCTGCAAGAATAATTATGTGTTGCTTTATGGAGATTACAAGCATGCTATTTACTATCTTATTTGCAATAGGCCGAGGTATGATGAGGAGACTTCTTCAGATAAAGGGAAACTTGTTCCTGTGAAGGTGCTTTGTTATTTCCTGTTAACTCGAAGATTGCAACGTCTGTACATGTCATCAGAGACTGTAGAGGAGATGAGATGGCACGGTCTTCCTAGGGAAGATGATGGTGTTTTGAGACACCCCTCAGATGGGGAGGCTTGGAAATCTTTTGACGCATCATTTCCTGATTTTGCGGAAGATGTTTGAAATGTAAGGCTCGGACTAGCAACAGACAGGTTCAATCCTAGCGGAAATATGACTCTGTCTCATAGCATTTGGCCTGTTATTTTAATGTCGTACAACTTACCACCGTGGATGTGTATGAAGAAGGAATATAATTTTTTGGCATTGTTAATTGCAGGTCCCAATTCTTCGGGAAAGTGTCTAGATTTGTATTTGAGACTGTTGATTGATGAGCTAAAAGAATTATGGGAAAATGGAATCCCCACTTTTGACAGACATAGTAAAACTTCATTTAAGATGAGAGCAGTCATGATGTGGACAATTAGCGACTTTCTAGGCTACGGTATGTTATCTTCTCATACCACTCAAGGGTACAAGGCTTGTTTCGTCTGCTTAGAGAACGTCGATGCTAGTCATCATGCGGACATGATTGTTTACCTGGGTCACCGTAGATGGATTCCAATGAATCATGAATGGCGGCTTGATGCAGATGCATTCGATGGCAGGGAAGAGCGTCGTGGACCACCCCCTATTCAGTCTGGGGATGAAATTTTATACAAGTTGAACTCTTTTGATTTTGGATATTTGAGTAGTGATAAAGATGTCTTGGCCCAAAATCCTGTGTGTCCTGCTGCACTTGACAATTGACATCATAAGAGTATTTTCTTTGAATTACCTTACTGGTCCACTTTGAGAATTAGACACAACCTAGATGTCATGCACATAGAAAAGAATATTTGTGACAATGTGGTGGGAACAATTCTCGACATTAAAGACAAGACAAAAGACAGTATCAAAGCGCGGGATGATTTGCAAAAGATGGGCTTACGACGTCACTTATGGGTAAAAAGGACGGCGTCAAGACAAGTGTTTATGCCTATTGCACCTTACTCGGTGAAGCCCGCTTTCAAGCCTAAAGTTTTCAGTTGGTTCAATGATGTTAAGTATCCTCAAGGATATGCAGGAAATATAGCTCGATGTGTTAAGGTGGCAGAATAGAAGATACATGGATTGAAGAGTCATGACTGTCATGTTTTTATGGCAACATCTTCTTCTCGTGGTAATCAGACCATATCTGCATCCTGATGTGGTGGAGCCGTTAGTAGCCTTGTCTAGGTTTTCACAGAGATTATGCAGTAGAGAGCTGAAGAAGTTAGATGTTGTTGAAATGAAATCAGACATTGTCTATATCCTATGTAAATTGGAGAGGATCTTCCCCCCGACTTTCTTTTCGATCATGGTTCACCTCATGATCCATCTTTCCGAACAAGTGCTTCTTACTAGTCCAGTACACTTTACTTGGATGTTTCCTATAGAAAGGTATGATTATAACCCTAAATCTTTAATCATACATTACATATTTTCCCTATATTTTCATTTGTACTAACTATTTAATTTTTAGAAAACTTGGTGGGTATAAAGGTTTTGTTAAAAACACAGCAAAGCTGGAAGGATCAATAGCTAACGCATACATTGCACATGAGTGTGTAACGTATTGCAAGTCATATCTCCATAATACAGACGACACAGAGGGCCTCGACCTGGCAAGAACACCTACATTCAACCTCTCAATTGTCTTTGAAGATATGGTTTGTGTGCGAGTTGTGTTCATTTTTTAAGGAGATGGTTCCATGATTGCTGCAACTTTGATATGTTGAATGTTTTATGATTGTATTGCTGCTGAAAGTGATTAGTCTGATGAGTTGTTGTTTGTGTTATAGCCGTATTTTAAAATTGATTTTGTTGATAAACAGATGTGGGTGTGGCTTGAAGATAAAGCGGATACCATATATCGAGATTAGAAGGGGGACTTTTCAAGGCACTATAAGAAGTATGGGAGAGAAACAATTCCGCCAGATCTGATACACAGGTAGGATGAGTGGGACTGGCTTTGCTAGCATTTTGAGTTGCCTGATTTCAAGGTAAATTTATTTTGCTGCCACTTTGATATTTATTTTGGTTAGAGTTGTAGTTTTGTTACTGAATGGTTAGAGTTGTAAACAATATTGGAAACAATATTGGATTTTGGTTAGACTAGTAGTTTTTTTGCTGAGTGTTATGAGTTGATGTAATTTGGAAATTGAATTATCATAGTATTGTTAGACATGAAGGGCTTGATATATGAAAGATGGTTTTGGTTATGGCAAGACATAAGGACACAGAACCAACGCAAAGGCTTCTTTGTTTCTCTTCTATACCTTTCATGGAATCCACAGTCATCATTATTGTTCTCTAGTTATGAAAGATGAAAGATGGTTTTGGTTATGGCAAAACATAAGGACACATAACAGAGGCAAAGGCTTCTTTGTTTCTCTTCTATACCTTTCATGGAATCCACAGTCATCATTATTGTTCTCTAGTTATGAAAGATGAAAGATGGTTTTGGTTATGGCAAAACATAAAGACACATAACAGAGGCAAAGGCTTCTTTGTTTCTCTTCTATATCTTTTATGGAATCCACAGTCATCATTATTGTTCTCTAGTTATGAAAGATGAAAGATGGTTTTGGTTATGGCAAAACATAAGGACACATAACAGAGGCAAAGGCTTCTTTGTTTCTCTTCTATACCTTTTATGGAATCCACAAATGCTTAGCACTTTGTCTTCTTAATATCAAACTTTAGTTATGTCTTGTACTTGCAAGACCTCTTATAATACCTTGAGTTATATAATGCATATGTCAATTCCCAGCAATTGATCATTATAATACTTTGAGTACCTTGTAGAATGGGTGAGTTTGATCATTATAATCCCTTGAGTACCTTCTTAATATATATATATATATATATATATATATATATTTTTTTTTTGTGTGAAATAATTCATATAAATTAGCGAAAGCATCATGTTTCTCTAATTTTGTTTGTTGCTTACTGATTACTGGTCCAATAATAATTTTGTTTGTATTATAAGCATCATTATCTTTTTTTTTGTCTTATAATTAAGCATGTGAACAATAAAAATTTTGTTTGTATTAGATGATGTGGTATAAGCTTGATGATTCATTATATTGTTGTTAACTACTATGTGATTGGCAGACATAATCGGCGGCTAATACGACCAACCGTGGTAAGAAGGAGTCGGAGCACCACACAGGGCGGCTACCTATCATCTACAGGATGGTCCACCACAAAGAGAAGGGTGAGGAATTTCTTGTTATCACAGCTTACACAGAGACGTATGATACAGTCAACGACCCGAAAGCAGCCAAGAATCTTGTAAGTTCATTAAATTTGGTACAAATAGCTTACATATATTGTGCAAATTAGTTGGTGCAATTAAATAATTTTCAGTTGGTGCAGATATATTTGTGTTTTCTCTTAATGAATGTGAATTTGTTATTGTAAGTTTTATATCTCTGTAGGAATGTGAATGTGAATGCATTTGTGTTTTGTCCATCTAAATGTGAATTTGTTATTATTGTGTATATTAGAACAAGTCATGATATCAGTTTCTTTATATTGAACTCTAAGCCCTGCATATCATTCATCACTCATCAACATCAACTAACTCAACCAAGTTATGACCAAAACCCAAACCATGCAGTAGATAAAGAAATTTCCTTGTTAACTATCCCCAGTAAAACATTTCTCTTTTATATACAAAATTGGTATCAAAGCCTTTGCCTATTGAGCTACAAATATAAGTAAAAACTGGAGAACTGTTTTTAAATAAGTTGGTTCCTTCCCTTTTAGATGAAGCTACATATCCTGCTTAAGTCCTTGTATATCCTGCTTAAAACCTGATCATTAATTGCTATGTTCTTTAAACATTGCTTGTCTCTAAGTTCAATTCTTCATTTAGTAGATTTACATGCCTACAATATGTAGCATGTTCATAACAGTTTCATCATTCTCCAACCTATCTTCCATCACTGCTTATCAAACCCTTAATTGCTCTTCAACTGCAATATGAATTTAAATTCCAAATTTAATTACAAGCTTATCTCTTATGTAAATAATATTTACAGCCTTTTTTTAAAATGCAGGAGGAAATGTAGAAAGAGGCCTCTCAATTGAAAAATGCACAGAAGAATGCAAACCCTGACATCCCGGAGGCTGAGCTCCCACCTTTGGAGTGGTCAATGAATATTAAGGTGCTTGAAGCAGAAGTAGGCAGAAGAGCCGGGAAAGAGATCCGGGAAAGAGATCCGTGGTCCGACAATCATCATCTTCCACTCCACGTTCTCGAGTTCATGAGGTGGATGAGAGATTACATATATATTGCTGAGGAGAGGGCCGAAAAAGCTGAGGCGGTTGCGCAAAAAGTTAGTGAAGAGATGACATTGGTGAAGCAGCAACTAGCAGCAATGATGTCTTTTATGGCGCAGCAGATTGGGTGTCCTCCACAAGTCCCTTCCCCACAACCTCTAGAAGAAAATGTTGATGCAGGGAACAACATGGAAGCTGAGAGGAACTAGCTAGGTACATCACTGCATGCTTCACTATTTTGGTTTTGTTTAGATGGAGAAGCCTTTGGTTAGGTTGTTGTGCAGTTGGTTTTGTTTAGATGGGGAAGCCTTTAAGGTTATTAGGTTGTGCAGTTAGAGAATGATATGCTAGCTAGATGGAGAAGCCTTTAAGGTTTATGCAGTTGGATAGGCTAGCTAAGCTAGGATGAATGAATGGTTTAGTTTAGTTCTAATTCAAGGTGTTACTAAAGAGTAAAGACTTTGTATGAACAAATTATGCATATATGAAAATTTATTGTTTACTAAATTTGTAATTTTATAGTTTCTGTTTCTATAGATGATGATGATGATGATGATGACAGGGAAATAGGGAGGATAAGGAAAAAGCAAATAAAACTAGCCTCAGTGAACAACCTTATGCGACGAAAAATATATTTTCTTCGCATAAGTGAATCAAGGTTTCGTCGACACTTGCACCCACGTTTCGTCGTTACAGAACTACTGACGACGAAATATTGTTCGTCGGAACATATCTATGCAACCAAAATATACAGTTCGTCGCACAAGTGAATCAACCTTTCGTCGGCAGTTGCACCCATGTTTCGTCGTTATAGAATTACTGACGACGAAAAACTGTTCGTCGGAACACATATGCGACGACATTCGTTGTATAAGTGGACACAAGTGTCGTCGCCTTTTTTCTGTGCGACAAAGGTTTATTCGTCACATTATTTATAGTGTAGCAACGAATAAGTTTTTTTCGTCGCATAGATTCTTATGCGACACCTCTTATGCAACGACTTTTATGCGACCGAATTTTCGTTGCATAGGTACATATGTGACGAATAAGGTCTCTTATGCTACGTAATAGTTTCGTCTCTTAATTCTGTCATCCTACTAGTGTATTCCAAACTTGGGCATAAACTCTCATGATCTATACCCACAAAATTGTTCTCACATGCAATTATCATTATCTTTACTACTATAAAGTCAAGCGCTTTGGCTTCACCCATATATACGTGTATTTATCTATCTCAATTTATCTATTCGTACATGAAAATAGGAATCATGGTATGCATGCATTTTGCTCGAAAGGACCATTATATAGTTGCCTTTCCATTAGGAGAAATCGAGGAATCTCTATCTCTCGCTGTAAAGCATACCTTTGCAAATTGAAAATGGTAATGGCTTGCTTGATCAAATTGGTACACAATGCATTCAGTCCGTGTGTGTCTTGTATATGTCTTAACAAGGAACATGATTAATTTTAGAGATTGATACGAGTGATGAACTGATACAAACATATCCATCATTTCAAGGATATATAATCCTACATTGAGAATGTAAGCTTAATTTGAGTGATAATGTATAACTATTTATTCAGACCTTCACATCTATCAATTAATAGTTTTGAGATGATGAAAACTTTACTTAAACTTATATTAATTAGGTTATATAATCCTATATCGAGAATCTATACATCACGCAAAACATGCACCATCAATCAAGAGAAATTTTTAGATGTTACAGGAGGATCACGTGGTAGTATGACGTGGTCATACATTCCAATTAAATATTGACACGTGGATTTATTACAACTAAATTATAAAATAAAGTTTTCTATTTTTTGTGAAATGACCTTCATGGGTCTTTGTTGAGTTTGGACTAGGTTTTAGGGTTTAGAGTTTGGGGTTAGGGTTTAGGAGTTAGGGTTTAGGAGTTAGGGTTTTGGGTCTAAGATTATGTTTAGGGTTTAGGGTTTAAAAAACAACAACAAACCCAAAATTGTCTTTGACAAAATAACTTATGTAATTTTTCCTGAATAAAATCCATGTGTTAATATTTGATTGGAATCTAGAACCACGTCATATTATCACGTCCTCCCGTAGCGTTGAAAAATTTCTCCTTAGTGTAATCAATTACCTACTTAAGGTGAGGTTTCCCCTACATCTTCCTGGCCTACTCTTCCTTTGCGAAAATATTCTCTATTATACAAGTATAATAAAACCATATAAAAACTCATTGGGTGTAGTTCGATTTATTAATTAAGACCGTGACAGTTTGTGAAGATCACTCATGGGATTTTGTTCTAGTATGAGGAGGGAATGAAATAAAGCAATAGGTAGCGATTGGTTTTGCTTATCTAGCATTAGTTTAATTATGCTTTAACTTTGATTTTAAAAGATGGTATTTCAAGGCTAATGACACTGAGTTTGAGAATAAAGCGGTAAACATTTTGAATGTAGGATCAATTCCATCACAAGAACAAAATTATGAGAGAATTGTTTTAATCTATTCTTTTAATCATATTCCAAGTTCCATGAAAATGACCTTGTTTCATTGTACTAAAAAAAAAACCATAGAGAAGTTCAAACTTCAAATAACTTCTTTCAACAAAACAAACAATGGGTCAAAAGGTGCGTTCGTTTCATGTGTGAATTAATCCGTCCATGGAATGTGGCATTATGCATGTTCTCTTATCACTATAATCAATTTGATATGAATATCGCAAGAATAAGAAAAAGAAGAAAGTAGCATAAATAACAAGGTTCTCTAAATCCATGCTCATTTAAGATTTGGTTAGTTAAAACTGAGTTCAGATTGCATACACAGATGTGTAAATTCACTTAGCAACATCAATCTCTCTAGATATTAAACCTAAAGGTACAATGAAATTGGAATTCGAAACAAATCTATCACTTACTTTCCTTTTGTAAACTAGCATGCTTCCCCCAAAGAAATAGATAGAAAACAATCTGTCTTCAAAGACCAACTGGCACAACCTTCTCTGGGTATGTACAAACTGGTATATGTGACAACTTACAAATCACCCCAAAATTAACATCATTTTACGCACATAACAATTTAAAAAGCACCCTAGACAAGCCCACTCTAGAGGCAGTACAGAAATGCTCCTGATATACTCCAATAGAGCAAGATTTGACCATGTGACAGCAGAACTTACAGCACAAGTATATCCTTGTGCTTCTTACGATTCTCTAAATCATCAAATAATTAAGAATAAAGTTAACAAAGTTTCATTCTGCAATTATTTAAGTTCCCTCAAAATGTAAGCCAAGATCTACACAGATTTCTTTGGTTCCATTGTGAAGTCGGTTGATCTTTGTGATTGTCTTTGTGATTTTTGCTGCTAGGTGCACAAGACGTCGCTTCATTAGTGTGAACTTCAGTAGTACATGTTCCATTGGAATGGTACTGACTCAATGGAAAATCGTATGTCAGATGTGAATCATACCCTTTCATCTCAATTGGTTCTGCGTCACTTGGTTCTGGTATGCCCTTTGGTTTCAATGTTAGAATAGCTGTTCTAGCTACTTCCGCTGATGTGTAAAATTAGCTTTCAAATTCCCAATATTACCAATTCTGTGTTGTTATACTTGTCAATGAGGTTTGATAGTTTACCATCATAAGATAAGGTATGTTTTAAGTTGATATTTAGTTGTATTTGAAAAATGATGATCAAAAGCCTAGCATAGCATAAGCCTATGTCAAACAGTTTTGTCAAATTACTGTTTTGTTACAAGGTTTGCACGTCAATCTGATCCCAAATATTCACTAGAATAATTTAATTCTGAGGTAATTAGCTATATTTCTCCCTCATTTGCTTGAACTTTCTTGCTCAAAATATGATGATTCAATTGCTTTAATAACCACAGT
This sequence comes from Fragaria x ananassa, assembly GCA_034370585.1. Lineage (NCBI taxonomy): Eukaryota > Viridiplantae > Streptophyta > Magnoliopsida > Rosales > Rosaceae > Fragaria > Fragaria x ananassa. The sequence goes on along the minus strand of CP139762.1, from coordinate 20,665,725 downwards.
GAATTGAGACATGGGGTTGGGTTTCACCTTCATAATTAAGACACTGATCAAAATTGGTGCTTCATGTGCTTCGCATTGCCTAATGAATTTGTTGTCTGGAAAAAGCATATAATATATATACTACAAGCAATACAGCAAATTGAACAACAAAAAACTTGATGATAGTCATCAAATCTGCATAAAACCATCTACTAACACAGACTAGTCCAAAACAGAACACAAGCCAAACAACAGCATTCAAATCAGCCGAAATGAAAAAAGTCATCTTCAATCCAAACATACTTCACCACGAGATCAAAACTAAAGATCATATGCACAGCAAGAAAGAAATCGAAGAACATCGAGAAGTTGTTAAATGCAGTTCAATTCAAGATTCTAGGCAAAATGGACAAACCAAAAACCTGATAGGTAGATATATACAAAGAGAAACTTTAATTCCATAGAAAAATTATATTTTCGACAGGTAACTAATAGCATCCATCATATAGAACAAAATGCATATTTCATAGCCAATTGAGTAATCTTCTAAACCGTTTGAAGTTTCTTGATGTTTCTTCTCTGCATATATAGGCATATAGCTCTTATAGGTCCATCCTATCAACGTATTTTTATGGCTAAAATTATCTCACTTGAACACTCGAATGTCCAAACACCATATAAGAGAATGCATCGATCGTTAGGTGACAAGACAACTATCACAAACCCTGCTCGGAATACTATTAGGAAACTGGCAGAAATAATGGCCGCCCCTGCTTCAAGGCCTTGGTCATCCATGAATGTTTCAATTCATTTTGCAGTGCATCGTATAAATCAGCTCTGTCAACCCTGAGAATCAAAAACACCGAGAAGCTGATGATTCAGCTACGGGAAGAGTTGCAGAGGCTATTGCGGTTCTCAAGGCCTTTAAGAAGTCCAAAAAGAAAAAAACTACAGTAGAGAATCAACAAGAAGAAGAAATAAGAGCAACCAAACTGAAACACATGAAATCAATGGAAGAGATAGAAAGATCTGGAAAACAACTTGAAGAAAATTTGATGGACGACTGGAAGAGACTTTTGCAGTTTTGCAGATGGCCATTTAGGAGAGGAGATGAATAGTTTACCATCACTTTCAGCCAACCCAGAGCTTTATTTCCACTCTCAGCCAAATAAGAAAAATAGTGTTTGGTCAGTGGGACTGCTGATCACAAGCAAAGCTATGTACGCATATGATAGTACAGCTATTACTGTTCTTTACATGATATATTGGCCAGTTTCTCTAGCATCGTATAACTCTTAATTCTATGATGCAAAGCAATGACCATAATATCCAAAATTTTGTAATTGTTGGCACAAGCAAAAGCACACCTATTTGATATCAAAATTCTTCTCAGAAGGCATTCTTAAACCAGTAAAACCTTAGACTTCAACAATAACCCAAACTCCACCACCTCTCACGAAATCCAGGCAGCAGCCAGCAGTAATATGTTGTGAGCAAAATCGAGAAACATCTTAGCTTAACAGACCTGGGAAATTCTTTACTGAGGATTTGCAGAAACTAGCATGTGTCACAAAATCAATCTACAAATATATATCTGTGTACTTGACCATTTAGATATCAGTCTTGACTAGGTCCGGTTCTTTTGTGAATAATCCTAGAAATAAGTTTACAATTAAGCCTTGTGGTGTGCAAGGCTAGGACGTTTCCTAATTTATATACTAAACATAAGGAGGACATTACCATGAATAACAGGGTTCTCAAAACTTTGGACATTCTAGATCAAGATGTCTGCGTTAGCAATAAGTAGCAGAGTTCAAATTGCAGGTACTAATGTAACAAATCCAACCCAAGTGTTCACAGTGCCACAGAACTCTGTCTACACTCTAAGCATGCATTCAGAAATAGGAGGTTCATGTAAAACATGATTGGAAACTACTCTTAGAAGTGAAATCTAAGGTACAAATAAATTGCCATTGGAGAATATTTTTTACAACTTGCAACTCACTTTTCTTCTAGTTAACTGCCAGTCTTTTGCCAGAGGAAATAAAGCAGAAAATAAGTTAGGCTTCAAAATACCAGAATATTGTCATGAAGATGAGGCAAGATGCAATCAGAAGATCAATGAACTCCAGGTTGCACAGAATGGCAAAACAAGGGGAGGACCATCTGCAACAAAAGTGCACTACCTCCAAAACATGACCTAGCACGCATGAAATATTTTACAGTTCTGACACTGACACTCCAACAAAAGTTCACGCAAATGATAGAAACAAGGGATCACCCATAATAAGAGTAATCATGGAGTCTAAGTCGACTTCTACGAGCACATTAATTATCAAAACTGTTCTCCCAAGCAATTGTTAAATTAGCCAGTAAACTTCATATTTCACTAATAAGAACCTCACCTCAACCCATAAACCCAAACTCCACGGCACCAACAGTAAGTTGTCGTGAACAAAAGTGAAGCCACCTTAAGCTTGACCAACGCTGGAGGAGGAGGAGGAGACAAATCAATTAGGACTTCTTTTCTGAGGAGTGCGAAAAGCAACTGGTTGCCACAAATTAGTCTAGAAATCATACTTCGGTGCACGAATATAAGTTATGTCTCTTGACAGCGCAAAACAACATACAAGAAATGCTACTGAAAGTTAAAAGTAGCATATAACATGACCATTTGTGGGTTTGTGACAGCAAAGCATCCGGTTCTTATGATTCTCTTGATCATCACATTAAGAACAAAAACAACAAAGCATCATCCTGTGATTATTCAACTTTCCTCAAATTCTGAGCCTAGTTCCGCAAGTCTCATTTTCCTTTCAAAGATGCTGAGCAATTCAGGTACTTTCTCTTGATATTGCACCACAAACCTATCCACGAAGTCCTTCTCCTTATAGACAATCAAACTGCTGAAACTGAATAACTCTAATAACTGAACACCTAGGTATTATCCAATTCTCCAAACTATACGTTAAGGCAGTTGGATAATGAGCTAGGGATGGCACTTCCGAGCCGAAAACCGAAAAAAACCGGGCCGAATCAGATCTGTTCAGTTTCAGCTTTGCAGAAACCGAAGTCAACAGGTCAACGACGTCGTTTTGGTTTATATTTTTTATTTTTTAACCTTAATCCTAATGAGTATTCAGTCTCTCTCAAACTCTCAGTCTTCTCAGTCCCTCTCGACATCTCCTCCACTCCTCCTTTTTTTCTTTGTCGCCTCCTGCCCTCCTCTCCTCCCTAATTTGTTCTCATCTCCGCGCTCCGCCACCGGACTCCAGTCCTCCAAGTCTCCAATCTCTCCTCTCCTCTCCTCTCGGTCTGACCATCACAATGAAGAGGGGTAAATTAACATTGAAGCGGGGTTCCTCAAAATCGTTTGGCTCAACTGGTCGTGGCCGTGGTCGTGGTGCTGCGATCGGTGCAATGGACAATTCGTCCTCATCTTCTCAGGTATTTTTTTTCTTTTCAGAATGTCCTCATCTTCTCTACTGTATATGAACTTTGGAAAATCATAAGTATTTGTAGAAAAATCTGTTTGCTGCGATTCCAGTTCTCAAATAATCTTTAGGTTGTCTGTTACAATTGTTATGAAGAGACTAACTTGAACCAATAGCGTAGCTATACTGTTTTTAGCCACAAAGGTCTGTTGGTCAGGAACTCAGGAAGTTAGCAGTTTTTCTCTACTGTACATGAACTTTGGAAAACCATAAGTATTTATAGAAAAATCTGTTTGCTTCGATTCCAGTTCTCAAATAATCTTTAGTTGTCTGTTACAATTGTTATGGAGAGACCAACTTGAAACCAATAGTGTAGCTGTACTAGGGAGATGGATACCTCTTCAATTCACCCATTAACTTCTCCTTCTCCCACCTTTGTGAATTGTATTTGTGGGAGAATGAGAAGTTAATGGGTGAATTGAAGAGGTATCCAACTCCCTAGTATAGCTACACTATTGGTTTCAAGTTGGTCTCTCCATAACAATTGTAACAGACAACTAAAGATTATTTGAGAACTGGAATCGCAGCAAACAGATTTTTCTACAAATACTTATGGTTTTCCAAAGTTCATGTACAGTAGAGAAAAACTGCTAACTTCCTGAGTTCCTGACCAACAGACCTTTGTGGCTAAAAACAGTATAGCTATGCTATTGGTTCAAGTTAGTCTCTTCATAACAATTGTAACAGACAACCTAAAGATTATTTGAGAACTAGAATCGCAACAAACAGATTTTTCTACAAATACTTATGATTTTTCAAAGTTCATATACAGTAGAGAAGATGAGGACATTCTGAAAAGAAAAACATACCTGAGAAGATGAGGACGAATTGTCCATTGCACCGATCGCAGCACCACGACCACGGCCACGACCAGTTGAGCCAAACGATTTTGAGGAACCCCGTTTCGATGGTTTCAATTTACCCCTCTTCATTGTGATGGTCAGACTGAGAGGAGAGGAGAGGAGAGGAGAGGAGAGGTTGGAGACGTGGAGGACTGGAGTCTGATGGCGAAGCGCGGAGATGAGAACAAATTAGGGAGGAGAGGAGGGCATGAGGCGACAAAGAAAAAAGGAGGACTGGAGGAGAGGTCGAGAGGGACTGAGAAGACTGAGAGTCTGAGAGGGACTGAATACTCATTAGGATTAGGGTTTTTTTAAAAAAAAAAAAACAATACGACGTCGTTGATCGAGTTGACTTCGGTTTCTGCAAAGCTGAAACCGAACAGATCTGGTTCGGCCCGGTTTTTACGATTTTGGCTCGGTTTTTTTCGGTTTTTGTCTTGGAAGTGCTACCCCTAGACTCGCCCAATATGAATTCTCAGCTCAGCTTGAAATGGCCACCAATTCTGGATGCATTGCTTGCTCCTTATTCCATTTTGGGTATTTTTTTTTCGTCAGAATTCCAATTTGGGGTTTATGGGATTTTTCCCCCCACTCAATACATGAAGTCATTTTTTTTTGGATTTCTAACTCATTTCTTATCATTTTTTTATTCACATATTAATAGATGGCATTGTCCTCTCTTTTGATATGTTAAACTAAATTTTGTTGGTTCAGTGTTACTTAATGATAAAGTTGTTGCTAGTTTTGTTATTAGAACCGATCAAAAATATGTTGCATATACTGAAATTTGGGTAAAGCTAATGTCCTTCTGGAAAAAGTGTACGCACGTCTATTTGATTTGATGGGTTATACTTTTATCATTTATTGGTATAGAAGTGAAGTTTCACATTATGTTTGTCTAGAACAGTTAGTTTTTGACAACACTTCAAAAAAACTCATGTTCTCTCTCTGTCCTCTCGTGCGAGAGGTTTCTCAGCGACGGCTAGGTCAGACTAGCAGTGGCTTTGCATCTTCGATTGAGAGAGGGATCTCTTCCTCTCTCTCTCTCTCTCGTCAAACCTGTGGGAGTGACGGCGGGCATGCTCGATGGTTCTCTCTATATACATGTTTCAGCGGTTTTCCTACTGCTTTTGTTGGGGAGGTTGTTTGGCGGCGTCGATACATGTCTGGTGAACTGGATCTGGTTTCATGTTGAACGGGAGACGAAGTTGAAGGCTTTGGTTTCTGGTGGTGATAGAGAGATTGATAGTGGCTGGAAGAATGATTGTTTCCTTCTAATTGTTATCAAGGGCAGTGGAATTGAGGGTGAGGCAGCAATGAGTGAGCATTATGTGGTGATTCAGGATGGGGTTTATGCTATTTTGGCCACGATCCTTAGTAGGGGGTTGAGAGGTACTTAGCGATACCAAAAGTAAACTAATGGTGCAAATGCGGGCGTGCCACCTCGCGGACGAGGAAAAAGAGTGGGGTGCGTCGGGTCTTGACTTCTTTATCAAGCGGAAGGATTCCAGTGCCACCTCGCGGATGAGGAATCACGAGCACAGGGCGATTCGATACTCACGGTGTCGCGAGCAGAGCAACCAATAAAGATCAGGAGTTATCGGAGTAGAGTTCGAAAGGGCTCTGAGAACTAAAGCGGCGGCACGCTTAGGGTTACGGTTTCAAGAGGCTCGAAAGTATCAACTAGGTTGAAAGTTTTGTTTTGTATTTGTGTATGTTGAGGGTTGTTCTTTTCTGTTAGGGTTTTGAGCCCCTTTATATAGTGGCTCGCCTTCTGCCAGAAGTAATTACTTTCCAAGTCGAACTCTAAAATCGAATATCATAAAGATACTGCTTCACCCGCGTGAACCAACCAACTGCGTGACGCGTGTCCATTTTGCACAACACACTTCACATAGGTCAATGCCTCCATACTGGTCAACTATAAAGTCTTATGTGAACTTATTAAAAATGTCTTTACCCCGCGGGGTGTCACAGTCTTTGTGGAAACCTACCTCGAGCGGGGCCCAGACTCAAACCATCCCGCGAGCTCTTGAAGCTTGCTTCCATCTCGTGCTCCCAGAAGCTTGCGAGACCTAAAAGGCTTTTTCAATAAAAGGGCCACAAGGATTGGCCCAAAGCATGTCAAAGACTTGCAAGAGTCTTCAACGATAAATGTGGCGCATGCGGACTCCGTCTGTTGCTTCTTCGCGAAGTGTCCTACGCGAGCCAATTCGCCTAAATGTACTTCGCCTCGCCTAGATATACTCTATTCCTACGCGAAGTGTCACCTCGCCTGGCCTAAGCGAAGTCTATTTCTGTAATTCCACGCGAAGTCATTTTCTTGACATCATCCGAAGTCCATTTCGCATGCGAACTCTGCTATCCGGCTCGCATGATCTCACTGGCGGGCCATCACTTGTAAACCTAAAGAATTTGGGTTCGCCGGTATGACGTGGACCAAGAATGTAACTAATATTCACTTGGACATTTTACCGCCCAGTAAAGTATTAATTTAGGAAGTAAATATAATATGCAGACTTGGACGAAAATGCCCATTGGCTCAAACATTTCACCTTAGGCCTTTAGCTTTAGATTGCCTAAGCGAAAAAAGCCTTATTGAACAAGTCACAGTAATTTGAAATTTGGAAGATATTAACATTTTGACGCCATTGCGACCTTCATCTCGCTGAGGAGGACCAAGGTTTGAGGTGCGTGCTCCCCACTACCTCGCGAGATAGCTTGGTTTTGTCCAAGGGATTCCTTACTCACTGCGTAGCGAGCATGTATGTATCCTGTCGTAAGATTGGCGAAGCGAACCGAGTCTCTCTACTATTGAACATCTGATTAGCGAGACGGACCATTGGGAGACACAAACCGTGCTAAACTTGACACCCCGCGTGTAGAAGCTGTAAAGGAAACTCAAGAGGCTCTGGTCCAGCTCCACTTCACTTTTTATGTTGCCCCTATGTATGAACCTTTTCACTAAACAACAAAAACTGCTACGGTTCAAAACCAGTCTTCTATTGAGATTGGGTAAAGGTCTCTACGTGACTGTTTGCTTGGAAAAGAAGAAGTCACTATAGATTCACGCATTCACCTTATCTCTAAGGACCATATCTCGGAGCAGAGCTCTGCATGCAGGACACTTGTCAAAGGGAGTCAGTCCCTTCTTTCTATAAGAGAATCCGCTGGCCGGGTTTGGAACATCAATCAAGTCTTTCTGCCCCCTCACCATGGATCCTTTTTCCCTTCAATCATCCTTCTGTTCCTGTTTAAAACGAAACCACCGTTTCTCCTGCTTATCGTTTCCTCTGATGAGTTTCGAAATCTACTCTTAGGTCAAGGGTGAGTTTCAAAATCCACTCTTAGGTCAAACCTCCGCTTGAAAGAACAAACGGTGTGGGTACCTTCTGCCTTGCTCTTGTTGTTCTGTCCACGCGTGAGTTTTTGGAGGTCTTTGTCCATTCGTGCTTCAGAAGCCTGCCAATGTCCTTGAAGCACCCCCCGAAACTTGGGCGGTAGCAAGAGGGACCCTGTTCCAGTGAACCTCTAGCCTCCCAGTGCTTTGTTCTGGGCTTAATCACTGTTTTGGCCAAGCTTCCGTCGATCTAAAAGCTCAAGGTGCTTTTATATCCCAGATTTATGCCTTTACGCGTAGGTAAACCAGATTTCACTGTAAACATGTTTTGCTTTGGCCGCAAAGCCGCTTATGAAACCTGTATCAAAGTATAAGAAGGAAAAAATATGTGATGTTATTATTTAGGGCCTCTAGAATAGGCCCCAATCTTGTACTTGTCTTTGTTTAGACTTCGCATGTTTACACAGAAAATGAATTAGAGAAATGAAAAGATTAGTGTAACTAATTTGCATGTTGAACATTATTTAGGGCCTCTGGAATAGGCCCCAATCATGTACTGGTCTGTTGGTCAGACTTCGCACGTTTGCAAAGAAATGATCTAATCATATGCTTCTCTCTCGGGTTGCCCTCTAGTGTGAGTCGGTGGAGCGCTAGCGCGATGGCGCGTAGCACTATTAACAGTGGTCGCGGGATCAGGAGGAGGTGGAGGATCCGCGCGCTCCCAAACACCGGCGATATGGCGCTTTAAGAAATGACCATTAATAGGATTGCGGTGGATGGTGCCGTCAAGGTCGCGCAAGTGGTATGCCCCCTTGGGTAATATGCAATGAATGATAAAGGGTCCTTCCCACCGAGTGGAATACTTGCCCCGGTCCTCGATTTTCTCCCCAAGTGGGAGCACAGCGCACCAAACTGTTTGACCTTCAGCATAACTCTGTCCGCGGGTAACTCTATCATAGGACCGCGCAATGCGCTGCTTCTCAAGGATGAGATTGTTGAAAGCAGTGATAGGGTGTTCATCGAGGTCCTCGAGCTCCTGCCACATTGCCTGAACGTAATCGTCACCAAGTAATTGGTGTTGTTTCTAGACGCGAAGCGAGGCGACGTGAATCTCAAGGGGTAGGACGGCGTCATGACCAAACATGAGAGCATATGGGGTGGTATCTGTCAGACCGCGCTTAGAGGTGCAGTAGGCCTACAAAGTATGGTAAAGCTCTAAATGCCAAACGTGGGGGTTCAATTCTAGCATCTTGCGTAAGATACTGAGGATGGCCTTATTGCTTGTCTCCGCCTGACCATTGGACTGTGCATAATAGGGGGACAAATGCAGGAGCTTGATACCATAGCCAGTGAGGAACGTGACCACAGAATTGGCCATGAAAGCTGCCCCCCGGTCTGTTACGATGCACTCCGGAAGACCAAAGCGGGAGATAATGTTGTAGAAGATAAAGTTGCGGACAGAGGTCGCCGAGGCGTCTGTGAGTGGTTCGGCTTCAATCCACTTGGTAAAGAAATCGATGGCCACGATAATGAACTTGTGCTGCTCAGAGGAATGGGGGTGAATATTGCCGATGAAGTCTATCGCTCATCCTCGACCTGGCCATGGTTTAATAATCGGCTGCAATGGAATGTTGGAAATGTGTTGCACTGGTCCATGAGCCTGGCAATCCTGACAACCTTTAGCGAAAGCCATACAATCCTTGAGAATGGTAGGCCAATAATAACTGTGGTGACGGATTAACCACCGCATTTTACGCCCTGCCTGGTGCGAACCACAAACCCCGCAATGAACCTCGCGCATAAGCCGCTTAGCCTCGTTGCCATACACGCAGCGGAAGTCATTACCATCTTCGCTGCGTCGACGAAGCTCACCAATGCGGAGCACGAAGTTGAGGACGAGAAACCTCATTTGCCGTGAATGAGTGGCGTCATGAGGGTTCGTGAGATAGGCGATGAATGGTAGTCGCCAATCCTCGTCAATAGGGTTTAAGGCAGTGACGTCAAGAGAGTCTGCCTCATATTGCCCCTAGCAATAAAAGAAGGAAGAGTGCGTCGTTCGACCTTGAGTAGTCGTTCGACCTTGAGTAGTCGTTCGCGCACTCCGTCTCGCAAGCTAAGGCCGAAGGCAATCTGAGCGAGCTCATTTGCCGCGAAGTTGAATTCACGTGGAATGTGTTCGATGTGAACATCATCGAAGAGGTCCAATACGTCAAACGCTTTGCACAAGTAGGGCTCGATGGACGAACTCAAGCACTTAAACTTCGCCACCAACTGGTTGACGACCAATAAGGAGTCGCCGAAGACTTGAACCCTGCAGACTCCTAAGTCCAGAAAAATTTCCAGTCCGATGATGAGCACCTCGTATTCCGCTTGATTATTTGTACATTTAAAATCCAGCTGGAAGGAGTAAGAAAACCGGTCTCCTGTAGGGTTCTCGATGGCGATCTCGGCACCTGCAGCGAGTTCAGTACGTGATCCAGCAAAGTAAAGAGTCCATGGAGTGAGTGAAACAACGACAAACTCCAACTCGCGGAATACTGTTAGTTCGGTTGGTGGGTGATGAGTGAGAAAGTCCGCTATGGCCTATCCTTTTACTGCTTTTTGCGGAACATATTGTAAGAAGAACTCAGACAAAGCCAATATCCATTTGCCTATTCGTCCTCGTAGTGTAGGGCAGGAAAGCATGTATTTGACGAGATCAGACTGAGCGATCACCACCGTGGTAAAGGCTAACATGTAGTGGCAGAGCTTGAAACCTGCAAAGAATAGGGCGAGACACAACTTCTCCATTGGAGAGTAGCGCATCTCGCAATCGATTAACAACCTGCTAAGGTAATAAACGGCGTGTTCCATCCCGTTCTCATCGTCTTGTGCTAAGAGTCCGCCAATGGACAGATCGGTAGAGGTGATGTAGAGCTTAAGCGGAATGCCTGGGTGAGGTGGAACCAAAACCGGAAGGTTCGTAAGGTAGTCCTTGATACGATCAATGGATTCTTAGTGTTGTGGCTCCCATACGAATTTGGTTGCCCCTGGAGCTTGAGGATGGGTGAAAAGGGTTGAACCTTCCCTGCCGCATTTGAAATGAAACGGCGGAGGAAGTTGATTCGCCCGATCAGTTGTTGGAGCTCTTTCTTAGTTGTAGGAGGCGAGGCGTTTATTACCGCCTGCACCTTGTTTTTTGGGATCTTGATACCCCTTTGGTGGATCAAAAATCCTAGGAAGTCGCCTGCCTTTACGAAGAACACACATTTGGCTGGGGTATATATCCTTGGGCGTTGCGTTGTTGAGATCTCGGTAGTCAACACAGACGAGCATTTTGCCGTTTTTCTTACGGACATGAACTACATTGGATAACCATTCGTTGTACTTGGCCACGCGAATGATACCTGATCGATGCATGTTTTCAATTTCTTCCTTGACTAGGATCTGGGTCTCAGTTCGCATGAATCGGCCATCCTAGCGGACTTAAACTACGGTCACAACACTCAACAATGGATCCAAGACAAACAACCAAATATTCATACTTACATGTGCTTAGTTCATCTTAAAAAAGAAGTGACTAATATGTCAATGAATCCAACCAACACCCTCTGTACCTACGTAGAAAAAGAATGATCCAGATTCTCTACTTGAATTTGCTTGAATGTCTTATAATCATAATGACATAAGGATGCCATGGTGGTCCCAGATTATACTCAATCCAATGGTTAGAAGTTATCAAAGCAAATCCAAGCAACATACATTTGGCTTCGAAAAAGAAAGTGTTAAAAACAAGAAAAAGTCCATTATATTGCTAAAAATCTGAAAATCGGGAAACAAATATCTTTAGGAAAAGGTGGGAAGCGATGGGCCGTACGGTCCATTCCACTATAGACGGAGGGAAACAAAATCGTGTGAAATGAAAAACAAAAACAAGCCAAATATTCCGTCACCTCTAAATCCAATAAGGCGGCAAAAAATGACGGCGACTCTCCCCATTTCCACTTTTGCCCCTCCTCCTCTCTCCCACCTTCTCCTCTCCTTAAACTTTCCCCTTTCTCTGCAACCCTAAATCCCTCCCCCTCTCTCCCTCCCTCAGATTTCGTCACTGATTACGTCACTTTCTGATACCCTATTTCAATTCCGAATGCGGCCAATTTCATAGCGCCGATACCCTAAGCTGTTTTCGCCGGTGGGGGTAATGGAAGAGCCCGGCCAGCTCAAGCGGGCCGTCATTGACGCCACGGCGGGCTTAATCGCCGGCGGGATTTCCCGGACAGTCACTTCGCCGCTCGACGTCATCAAGATTCGATTCCAGGTCTGCTTTCTTTGCGGTTGCTATTTCCATTAGAATTCTTCAAATTTGAATTTGCTTTGGTTGTGATAGGTTCAGCTGGAGCCTACATCTACATGGGCTTTGGTTCGCCGGAATTTAACCGCGCCGTCGAAATATACCGGGATGTTTCAAGCTACTAGGGATATTTTCAGAGAGGAAGGCTTACCGGTATATTGTAATCTCAGCTTGTGATGTTTTCGAAAGTTTCTTTCTTATTATGGCATTGAGCATTTTCGATAATTTTTATGGTTCGAAATTCTCGTGACAGGGTTTCTGGCGAGGCAATGTTCCAGCTCTACTTATGGTTATGCCGTATACCGCGATACAGTTTACTGTCCTACATAAATTGAAAACATTTGCGGCTGGTTCTTCCAAGTCAGGTACTTTGATAGTAGTATATGCTCTCTTATGTGAACTGTACTCACTTCACCGTCGCACTGTTCAATAGGAAGTAATAGTAACTTGTTACAGTATTGCAAATAGTTGTTTAAAAAGAATTGGAAAACAGACAAATGTGTGTTATATGGCTACTTATGACTAGAAGGTATGATTTGTATATGGTCTTCTTATTCTTCTTTCATCACTTGTTGGTTCACTAAGAGTCCTAGTAGTTTGGCTTGATAAGAATTGGTTTTGAGATCATCTATTTTCGAGATTTCTCTTATAAATTCTGTTGCCATGTTCTTGTACTTAGGCAAGTTGGGTGGTAAGGTAGACGTGAGGATGTACCGATGTAGTGCTTGACGGATAAATAATATAGGTTGTTTGTTATGTTTATCTGTATTTTGTTCTGATAATTTACCGGTAGAGATGCCTCTATGTTTGATTCTAGTTCGCATATGTGCTATGGAGCTTTGAGAAGCTATTATCATGTAATGTGATTGTGGTTGCGTCCTATGTTTCCCCTTTCTGTATATTTTCTGATCTTTGATTTTGTGGTGCAGAGGATCATGTTCATTTGAGTCCTTACTTGTCCTACATCAGTGGAGCATTAGCAGGTTGTGCGGCCACTGTTGGATCATACCCGTTTGATCTTCTAAGAACCTTGCTAGCTTCACAGGGGGAACCTAAGGTATAGAACCTAACACATGCACACTCCAAACATTCGTATTGGCTTTACATGGTTAACCTAACATATGGAACACTAATAAAATGAATTATTTTTTGTATTTGTTTTTGTTTTGAAAGTGTTCTATATCCTGCAAGTCTTAAAAATACGACATTATGCATCTCACCTTAAATGAGCTTTACTTTAGGGTTTAGGGTTTAGAGATTGATTAAGATTGAGTATTGTTTATTGCGCTTGTATACCATACCGTCGTAAAATATTAAGTGATCAGAGGCTGCAAATGTGATATTGTAGCTTGTTTGTGGATTGAACATTTTGGCATGGCAAGCTCTTGAGAGTCTGCTGTGGACAACTTTGGTTAGTCGGAGTCTGCCTGGGTTCAGATTCTGGTGAATGACTGTATTTTTATTGCAAAAGAAATGGTTGACAGAGACCTTCGGCACACTTCTTAAGAGAAAAGGTGAGCCTCTGGCAGGCATGCGATGTCTTTCAGGGCTTGGGTAGCAGACACCTTAGTTACTTATCTGTTGCTGGTCTTTTCTAGTTTCCTTTTGAGGTTCCATCGGAGTTTGTTTGGTATTATTTCTGAATATAATTAAACTACGATTGGGAATATTAACTATTGGATGTGTAAAGCATACATTTAAAATGGTCAAGTCAATAAACTTTACGTGTAAAATTTATATTGCTTTTTTGTTAAGGCTCATGTAATCCTTGTTATTTGCATCCACAAAGCACCAGTTTTTTCATGAGTTCTTTGTCACAGTAGGGGGACTTACTGATATTTTTCCTTCAATAGGTGTATCCAACTATGAGGTCTGCATTTGTAGAAATAGTTAAAACTCGTGGCTTTCGAGGATTATATGCTGGATTGTCACCAACACTGGTTGAGATTGTTCCTTATGCGGGCTTGCAATTTGGTACCTATGACACGTTTAAGCGCTGGACCATGGTAAGATAATCATGATTTTGCTTTTTGTATTGCACCATCCTTACATTGTACAAGTCTTTCAATTGAAGAATCAGTTGGTTCTTTTATCCTTTCCTTTTCTGCTTTTCTTATATCCTCTTGAAAACATCCATGTGGAAGGTATATAATTGAGCTCAATAAATAACTGTGTAAATGTACATTCAAACTGACTGTCACATGATCTTAATGGCTAGTTCTTTGAATGGAAATGCTTTGTTAGTGAATTGGAAAACGAGAGTCCTCTTTGTTTTGTGAAGAGGGATTTCTTAGATTGAAGAGATTCTGTTGCAAGTCGTTGTTTCTTGTTCTGTTTTGTACAAACAATTCAACAAGAGGAAGTCAAATTAGACCTCGTAATATTCTATTGTGTTCATTGTAGATGTTGAACCAGTTCAGATCATCAAGTGAAGACTTATACGGTACAGAGAATAGTCTCACAAGCTTTCAGCTTTTCCTTTGTGGTCTGGCTGCCGGGACATGTGCCAAACTTGTCTGTCATCCACTTGATGTGGTCAAGAAAAGATTCCAGGTAGATCTATTGACATCTTGAAATATGTACTATGTCATTTATCTGAAATTACTGCCATACATAAAATTTTCAATAAGAGTACAAGGGAAGAAGATTTGAATTAATATGCTTATACGTGCATTGTGTTGTAGATTGAAGGACTACAGAGGCACCCAAGATATGGAGCTCGAGTAGAGCACCGTGCCTACAGCAATATGGTTGATGCCCTGCGACGAATAGTGCAGAAAGAAGGCTGGGCTGGTCTTTATAAGGGAATAGTTCCATCAACCGTCAAAGCTGCTCCTGCTGGTGCAGTGACATTTGTGGCTTATGAATATACATCAGACTGGTTAGAGTCTAGATTATAACTTGAATCTAACCATTCTACTCTTTGAAAAGTTAATTTTGGATCATGCGATTCTTTTGTCATCTTTTGTCATCGGATATGTTACAAGACGAGACCCTATCCTTGAAGGAAGGGAAAAGGGCAAACTTATACAGGCTCTTAAGATTGAGCAGATAGCAAAGTGGTCGAGATGTAAACCATCTTAATTTTTTGTAGCAACATTTTGGACTCGGTATTTAATCCAACTCTCCAGAAAGAAGTGGTTACTACAGTTGCATTCCATCTGCACTCTGACTGTGTATCTAGTATCTTGAGCGAAAGAGAAAAAATGTACATTTAGAAATGATAGAGTACTTTCCTATCATCACAAGGAACATGATGTAATATGCTATGATCGACATTCTCAGCCGAAATATTGAAGGAACAGATTTTGTAATTTCACATAAAGAAACAGAACTATCATCTTGTGTTCAAATCAACAAAACCCTCAGCAGTGATACAACACTTTTTGCCTGACTTGGAAACCAAGCACTAGCTTACAAAAACCCTACATTTTTAGGATTCCACATATAGAATTCTCTAACTCTTGCTCTATCAACCCCTATATCCTCAAAACATTATTCAAACAGAAAGTCACTAGTTCACAACATCCTCCCTCTTCAAGGATTCTTCTTCTGTTTACTATTATCCTCAGGAGGCAGTGACACAAACTGCACAATCCTCCTAACCTCGGCGACATCAACCCGAAACTTCTCGGCGATTTTCTGCACCTCCATGGGGCCATTGTGATCCTCAGCCTTTCCCTGATGCAGTAGTATAATGTGCCGCAGCTGCGCCACATTCAGAGTCCCCGGTGGAGCTGCTCTTTCCTCAAACCTACCGGAATCCGGCTTCGTATCCCTCAGCTTCGGTAGCGGCCTCTTATACTTCTCCACCACATGTGCCTGTGTACCAAATCATCACATTACCGCATTGACATAATCACACAATACAAAACACAATCAAACACTCCACAATAGAGAAAATGACGTCATCCAGCTCAGGCTGACCTCACCCATTTCCGGTCTGCCTCCGGGCTTCGATTTGATCCTCCCCACCATCTGATTCAGCATCGAATCGAACTTGGGATCGCGTTCTTCAAGCAGATTCTCACTACCGTCTGAACTCCAACATTAAAACGACGCCGTTTGGATCAAATTGAAATTGAATTGAGCTGAGGAAAAATGTGGGTGAGCTGAAAATGATTAAAGGCGAAAGCTTTACATACCGGAATCGGGTTTGGTGATTTCCGGAACCGGTTCCTGGGGAGTGACCGGAGGCCGGTGATTGACGACGGTCTTGTGTATTGAGGATGAAGACGACGGCGTTTCGATGGTGGAACCGGGTCGGGCTTTCCCGGCAGCTCGGCGAAGTGCCTGGCCCATTATTATTATTTTAGGGTTTGGGGAAATCGGAATAGGAGGAAGAAGAAGAAGAAGAAGGTGAGAGTGGTGGAGGGAGTGAGGGGGGTGCGCGTGGTGGTGTGCTTAAGGACACACGTACGTCTCTTGCCTGTGTTAGTATTACTTGTCATTTTCTGCTCTACACAAAATGGGCAAATTTCTATTTTGTTTTATTTTATTTTTGTTTGGGTATTTATGGAATAGGTGAAAGGGGTCGTTTGCATGGGATTTAAGAGCATTAACTATGGAGGGTCTTGGTTGTATCTATTTGCTATTAGGTCCCTGGTTCTTTCTTCTTGTTTCTTACAAAATGGGAGGTAGACCTAACAACCACTTGGATTAGGGTTTAAGGTTGAAGTGTAGATGCGTGTGCATAGTACTGCTTTTTGGCTTTGGAGTTTAGGGTTTGGTGTAATCCGATCGAGGGTCTTAGATTGTGGTTTCTTTGAGTCAATATTGCGGAGCCAATGTAATTTAATTTGGCTAGGGTAATGTGATTACGTACTAAATCACTTCACACATTTTGATTAACGCTATCTAGTTGTTAATTCTCAGTTTCTCGTATTATGTTGTTTGTTGGAAAGAGTGTTTTCGTGACCGTTTTATGATATATTGTTATACATAAGTATTGTGTGAATAGATAAGGCTCATAGGAGAAGGTACAAAGCCTAATTTTGTTTTCCTTCATCTATGACTTTGAAGATGTAATGTTGGTTTCTGACAATATGACTAATAATGACTGGAAAATGCAGCTTATAATGACAGACTAACAAATGATTGAACTCCACTGATGCATGAGGTAACAGATTACAAGACTAAAGCAGAAATGATTCTATCATTTATATGACTGCCCTAATTGAGCTCATATTTTGCTTTTGTGTACAATTTTTATGCGCATAGAGAACAAAGACATGAATACACTGCTAGAAAAGCTTATGCTGTGATACCATATCGATAACCACCACAGGGCAGCAAGGCACTAAACTATAACAGGGAAACTTGAAACGCTCCCATGAACTTTTGCTTCCCTCTCAAACCTAATCAACTAAAATGGCATAGCACAAATCTCTACTACTCATTACGAATGGTTTCTGATGTAAAACGAATTACAATGGTTACACTAACTGTATCAACTGTGCAGACATTCAACGCAACAGCTCCCAGACTTTATTTCACAATATAAGTCGGTATTGCAATTAATACCTAGAAAACAACCACTTTAAAACAAATTCTACAAAAAAGAAAGATTAAAACTTCTATTAGATGCTGTCAACTGAGATGTTAATGATGAGTAACTCTATACTGTCATCTCGGTACCGCATTAACAGAGGTGCTTTGTTTGATGTAGTTGGCTTCTTGCAAAGACACTACTCCAACCCCCTTATGTGAAGTTTGTATCTAATAACATATACAATGCAGAAGAATGAAGAGTCCGCTACTACCTTTGCTGTATATCTTGGGTGTGGCAGGCGAAAGCAGTGGTCTCTGCTAATATCTAGAAGCTCCATGCTCTGGTCACAAGTAGACTAATCAGCGCCTAACCCAATTGGGAAACCATGTCAAGCTCACAGTATCCATCAGCATTACTACTGTGGACAGCAGTACTGGTTTCCTGCATGTTATAATCCACAACACTAGTATCAAAACTGTCAGGAAATTGTACCCTAGCTCGAGAACGTCTGGATTTGGATTTTTCCCGAGGAAAGACATCCCTACTCTTCCGTGTCTGCTTTGTGTCTAAAAATCCACAAGCAAAAGCTTCCAGTACCTTAGTGGTCAGCGGACGATTTCTTGTGCTCTGTCTCCGAGGGTTAACTGCAAGTGGTTGCTCAGAAGCAGCCATACATTCAGATGTTTCCACTGTATGCAGACCATCTGGTTCCTGGGTTGTTTCATCATGTTGTCTTTCCATCATAGGTTCATCAGTATCACCATCTAGAGAAATCGGTTCCTCATTCAAGTCGAATTGAGGCCAATGATGAGGTTGTCCCGCACCCATATTGTTGCTACCAAGAACAGCTTCACTACTAATCACTGGGCTGCCTCCTCTAGATGTAGTACTGGTGGATGATAACCTCTCAGGAGATGGATCAACTGCAGAGAGCTTTTTATCGCCGACTTCAGAATTGTGTCCAAAGTTGCAGGCCTCTTGTTGTAACATGGGACCTTGTGAGATGTGGTTGTTGCTCCTGCTGCTCTTTTTGCTACTACAAGTAGCTAATCGCTGACGTTTTCTCGAAGCAGCAGCCGTTGCATTTTTATTTTCAGGCACCACTTTCTGGCTCCTTTGGAACTTCATAGCTCTTCTAGGCATCATATAATCGCACGTATCAAGGTTCTTCTCCTTGGGGATCTTTATAGCCACATTTGTCTCATGTGGACCAAAAGCTTGATGCTCCCACTCTGAAGCACCATACTCGGAATACTTGCCATCTTCCAGTTCTTTTCCACCCAAATTGGTCTTTATGGTCTTGGGAACATTGACCTCATTCCTACGAGAACACAAGGTATCTGCGGAGTTGGATATCTCTGTTGATTCATCAGAAGCATCTTCGTCTTCATCTTCAGAATCACTACTTGAGATACAAATGGAGGTATTCAACTCAACTGGTAAGCTTCTCAGTTCCCTCACCTTGCATGTTTTCCCATAGGCCAGACTCGTATCCACAACAGTGAACTTCATGGTGTCTATACCACGACTGGGGGTACGAGGTTTCAAATAACAGTGTCGTTGCAGGATTGGGAGACCTTCGTCGGGCTTTCTTTCATGGGCCCACCCATTGTCATTCTTACTCATGGAAACTTTATCTGCTCCTGTCTCAAGCTCAAGGAGCTCCGGGTCAGACGCAACTTTGCTGAGCACATCAGTTATCGAGTCAAAATAGTGACTACCCTTCACCAGTTTCCTTCTGGAGAACTTCTTAATCCCAGGAAGAAGAAAGACCAATGAATGCTTGGAAGCAGTAGCAAAGTGACCCTGATTAGGCTGCTCAGAGTGCCAACCTCTAGCAAGCAAACGCGGCCAAACAGCTTCCCAGAAGAGATCGTTTGAGCGAGCTTTACTGAGCCGGAAATTTCCTGTCAGAAAGCCAACTATTTCCAAGGGTGAGAGTGCAGAGCAAGCTTTGCCAACTGGTATTTCTCTGCGACTACTAACAGCCCGATTGGACTTTGGGGTGTCCATGGAAATTCCTGTGAGATCTTTCTTCCCTTTACCAATTGCCATTGCTTCCACAAGAGCATCCAGTCCAACTCTAGATTTTAGAATGAATACATATTCTTCTAATAATATCTTTCCTTCCTCAAATGTCTTTGACACCTGGAAATTCATTTAAAAAAACTAAGGAACTATATCCTGATATGAACAAATATAGGAGCAGACAAACAATTTTAGCAGATATACATCCCGCACTTATTCCCAACATTTCTTTACATGACTTCCTTCTGAATATCATTGTAATATGTTTAATGTTTCCGACTTCGATCTGATTTATTACTATTTTTATGTGTCTGTTGGCGAACCATGAGTTACTTCATGACTAATTAGTGTTATCAAATCAATTTTCAATGAAAGTCATGGACACAAGTTGTAGATAACGGGAAATGTTCCACATATGCATCTATCTTCCTCATCTGAGAATCATTAGTCGTTATGTTTATGTATTTTTTTTTTTTCTTTTATGGAAAGTTCTGAGCATGATTTACATAACTTTTGATGATAACAACAACCAAAAAAAACTTTTGATGATGACAAGCAAAGATACCAACATCTCAATTTGAAGAGGTAACAATCTGTAACACGATTTATCTATTGTATTTGCAGTTATGCCCACAATTGGAGTGATACTTCCATCCTTTGCTGTTCAAAAACCAAGTCTTTATACTGTATCCAGAGTTTTGTTTGGCAAAAGCAGATGACTAGGAGCTCCAAGGTCTTATAAAGAAATTCAAATGTACAAAAGTACTGGAATCATTTATCCATGAGACAAGATGAGATATTCGCTATACATAATGAACATGCAAATGCAAGTGTCAAACTAATCAAATACTAAATTACAAATTTTGGCAGATAGTACTTAAAATTTGAAGTAGAATACTAGAATATCAGAAAAGAAAACAATTAGTTTATCAGAGCATATTTTATCTGTGATTAATATGCATGTGCAGCCACGCTTATATAAATCAATCACTTCAAAGATTACTCAAATTGCCAGTTAGAAGTAATTACCTCAAGTAAAGTGTTTTGGCATTCTTCTGACACATGAGGACGCAAACGAGATAACAACTCATGATGCCTTAATCCTGTAAATATTCTTTCTCCAAATATACATTTTCTGCTTCTCATTTTCTTGCATTCAGACCACCTGCAGCAGCTTTTAGACCTGTAAAAGATCCCGTAGTAGAATGATAATATATCACCCATCTGTTTACTACCAACGAATTTTGTCACCAGCACAAGGTCCTTCCCGAAGATATATAAACCAAGAAGAAAACTGGCTTCTTCTATGTGACTCCAACTAACACTCGAGGTACCAGGAACTGGACATCCACATTGATTTTCAGGCATTATCATATCTTGTTTCACATCTAACTTTGCAGACTCATTGAAAATTAGTCCCTCATCTGACTCAACATCCATGGGCTCAGCTTTGAATTTTAAGCTGTCCCTTTCTGAAACAACCAACTCACTAACATATTCAGATTTTATAGACTCATTTTTATGGGGCGCGTCAACTGCATCATTAATACCCACATAAGGTTCATCTTTCTTACACTCAACTTCCTCATTGATCCATGTTACTGGTATTGGCAACCCCAACAGAAATCTGTATGAACTACGATCTGTGGTTTCTGCATCAGTTTGATTCTCTAGACAGCAAAGATAATCAGATACAGCAATTAGAGGGGGAAGTTCAACCTGGTACTCTTCTCCAACTCTAGGAAGTATCTCAGGATCGCCATCCACACCATTTATATCCAAAGCTTCTGGGGAAAAATAATGCTCAGCAGATTCATCTTCAGTACAATCGCCATGGTTATTTCCTTCAACTGAATCCATCTGCCAAATAAGGGAAAGTGGTCTATGATATTATTAAAGATGCTGAGGAGACAAGTTCACACTCAAACTTTACTTGCCTTCTTTTCACCAAAAAATATACGAGGCATGAACACCACCAGGATATAGGAAAACTACAAAATCCTATTGCCAGCTGGAAATCCCAAGTTTTCCATATTTTGCTGCTCTTTTGTTAATAACATTCATGCCAAGATGATATCTAACTTGAAACAGATTGCATGCTAAGCAATGAACAGTGTCTCTCATATAACAATAAAATTGTTACTGAACTCAGAAAACTAATACAATCCTACACTATTCTGATGCCTAAGTTATCCCTAGTTAACAATCCACGCAAGTCAAATCATTTTTGAGCTATTATAATTCTCAGCTTCATCTTAAACTTTCTAAGTGGTATGCCTTGACTCCCAGTTTACTATATATCTACTGTAAGTCCAATCATTGAGCAATTCTTATTGCAGCTTCAACTTAAGCAAAGTTGAATCTTATCCTAGTAAAACAGCAATATACATTGAAGAACTCATGCAACGGACAACTATCAATCCTAATCCACCGCTCCTTGCAAAGAGAAGAGTAATGACTTCATAGGCAAGTAGCAATTTCAACATTGTATGAAAGGATTGAAAGCAGAAAACATATCCAAAAAAAAAAAAGCTAGAAAAAAAACAGTATATACAAAAAGTAAAAAAAAAAATCTAACGCTTTTTAATGGTACAAAAATCTTAGGCATTCAAGTTCATTCATTCCCGAATGATGTTGTAAAGTTGAAAGAAAAAAAAAATCACGAAATACATTTCTTGAAGCCAAGCAGCAGCCAAAAGTAATACAGAGCCTGACATAAACAATCACCACCTCAGATCCCTATTCGAATCCCAGACTAAAATCAACGCAACTGCATAAAGCCACTCCCAAAACGCATCAATCACATTCACCATAACACAATCACAACTCCACAACCACATCCAAAGCTCCAAGCCTCCAACCTTTCACCACAAACACAGAAAACGCAACAACAAGAACAACCTCACACCACCACAGTCCCCTTCAAGAACCACGACACGATCCCCACCAAATCCCACTCCTTCACTCCACAATGACTCTCCAAAACCACCCACACAACTGCATTGAATCGTAAAACAACAAGAACCCAAAACACATGGCACTATAACACATCAAAAGATTCAACCTCTAGATTTTCTCGGCCTCCATAAACACAACGCACCCATATTGAAGCACCAACCTACCGAAACGGGTCTGCATCTTTCAGCAGCAATTGCACAACTCACAGATTATAACAACCCAACAAAACAAAACGTGAAGCGCGCGCACACACACACACAAAGACAGAGTGTGTGTCAAACACAACAGAAAGAGACTCATAGAGTTGTATGTAAGTACCTGGGTGCTTGTAGAAGCTAAGCTTTCATGACCACGAAGGCTTTGATTCAGAGAACAATATGAGAAACAAAGCCAAAGTCGTTGTAGAGAGAGAGAGAGAGAGAGAGAGAGAGAGAAGGGAAGAGAGAGAAAGATTTATACGACGATTTATAGAAGAGAGGAGTCGCGTCTGTGTGTTTTCTTTCTCTTTCTTTATAGAGACGCTCTGGACCGTTTTAATGATCTGTCTCCCACGCTCTCACGGCGGCGAGCGTGAAGAACCGAACACGTTCCACGTAAGATTCCTGCTACAATAGACGGGTCGATATTTGGCCTGCTCGGGAGGGGAATGATATTTCGCCACGTGTGTGAAGTGGGGTCTTAGCACGACGTCGCTGGGATTTTTATGGAGGTAAGATTTGTTTAGAAACTTTAGGCAGCCCATGGGGCAGCTGCGGGTGAGGGTCCTACCGCGACGCACTTTAGAGCGCGTGGGGGGTGACTGATGTTGGACTTGAATTTTATTTTATTTTCTGTGGGATAATGATTTGGTAGGCTTTTGTTCTTAAATATTTATTAGGGAGGATTCTTGATTAGGAAAGGTTTTTACGTGAGATTAGGGTTTTAACTGAGTTTAAGCCGAAGCTTATAAGTTTTAACCTCTTGGAAATGAAGTGAGACGGGAGACTGGTTGGGCTTGTGCTTTTTAAATTTGATGAAAAAAGAAAATAATTTGAGACTGTTTTGAGTGATTTTGGATGTTTGACATTAGATATTTTCACTACACATATTTTCACTAATGTAACAAAATCATTTATACATTATGAAAAGAATAATAAATAAAGTATTCAAGTATTCCTAAATGAACTTTACTATAAGTTGATATTATTAAAAAAAAAATTTAACAATGATATTATTAATAGCCAAAAAAAAGGGTTGGGGTCCACAAACATTCACATAAGATACTCTAGTATAGATACTGCCAAACTTATCTGAGCAATATGTAAATCATGATAGCTTATAAGGAGCTCACAATTAAACGAGCCTACATACGAAAGAAAAAACCTCGCATCTGAAGAGAATATTAATCATCTAACTCACAATTGTCGTAGCACACAATTTCTGACAACCAAAACAATCTAGAAGCATCCCAAAGCCAATAGACTTGTAGAGATTTCTCCCTTCCTTCAGACCAATAACAAAGAAGAAGAGATTTCTCCCCTTCCATATGGGCTATAACTTAGGAAAGAAAAGAAACTAAGTGTTTCCGTACAATCCTGGATAGGGTTGCAGAAGCTGAAGGCGTGTCTGCAAGGTGACCAGCTTTTCTCCCGTTGACCTGAAAACGATAGGATGACTGGTGGTTTTCGGTCTTTCCTCCTCTGATGGTTAAGTCAGTATATGTTGGTCGAGTATAATTACTAGGGTAGTTAATAATACCTCACAAGCTCGTGGGTTCACTTTGCTTAGAAACCGATGTGGGACATTTACCCTTGTTGTTGTTTCAAATGTAGACCTCCCATATGCCTTCTACAGTCGTTCTAAGCCCAGCGTTACCACCGAGGTTGAACCCGTCCCACCCTGCTTATGGGCGGGGAACCTTAGGGCAGCTTAGGTTGTGGTGGAATGCATGCTGGTTTATGGGCTTGGGAGGTTGTTTTATGCACAACCGACTACACTAAGCAACCTCCTTCCCCTTAGGGTTGGAGCTGGCTACCTTCATCAGACTGGTTAAATAAAGGAATATGAAGTTGGATTTTCCTTTTAATTTTTTTTAAATTAATTTATACTCACTTCTGGTATACACACTCAAATTTATTCAGTCACAGTCAAGCACGTATTCCTGTAGTGCATCTGGTTAACTAGCTAGCTTGAATTTGTGTTGTGGTCATGGTGTTAACCTGTCCCACTATATTCTCATTTTTGCTGCCGCTACTTGCTGTAATGATTTGTGCTGTATGAAAAATGTTGAAACTTGAAAGGAATTAGACCGATTTAGAACTTTAGATGATGAAACAAAACAAAAGGGTTTGGTATTTGGGGGAGCTTATGGCCACTCACATTAGTTTGTTCTATCTCTACTTCATCTGACCAGGTTCAGTGTGCAATAACTTTTATTTCTACCCCTTCCATTCAAAAAAGGTAGCAGCATTTCATTTCTGCATCTGCATAGAAACCATATACCTATAGGACTTTGAAGAGTTAGCTAGGCTTTATGAGTTCCACTCCATTGATTATATTAGGACGCAAATGCATCCAATATCATACCGAATAATTGAGTTAGGCAAAGCCAAGGTTACAATATCTGCAGCCAAGAAGAAGTGATTTGTGCGCTTTGCAGTTGCAAGTGAAGGCTCTCTTCATTGTGGTTAAAACTTAAAACAAACAAGTGGTATTTGATGAGTAGTCAAAAGTGCAGTTATATATCTGTATAATTGCATTGCTATTGTGTATTTTGTTGGCCTATATTAATCTAATTATTTCATATTCTTGATTTAATAGGCATGATATTTGGATGATGGATTTGAGCATTTAGAGGCCCAAAAGAAGTTGTTGGACATGGACTTGGTGATATGTTGGCCCATGTTATCAATTGGCAATTTATATGATTATTGGAGATAATGAGAGCATGCCTCTCACGTGTGCTACCCTCTGTTAATCTCCTTGAGCCCTGACAACTTCTATTCTCAAGTGAAGACGTGAGCCACCTTCCCAGAAAATCAGCTCAGACCTTCCCGAATCTCAAGCAGAAACTCATAAATTGAAACAGAAGAAGGGAAGGAAATATGGAGAGCCCAACCTCTTTAAGTTCGTTGAAGTCAGTAGAAAGGAAAGTCCAATCGAGATTGATTCTCTTCATGAATTGGAAGATTTGGCCTGCTTGAAATCAGGGGGATCTCTTCGGGTTGGATTTCGACAAAGGGTTGGCTGCGAAGGATATAAAGGAGGCTCGAGCAGATTATAGGGGTTCTCTCCCTTTTCTTCCAATTTTCCTCGACCTCAGTTGTAATCTTCCAAACTCAAATTTATTGCTTTTTAATTTCTGTTATGGAGAACTAATCTCCTAGCTAAGGCTAGGGGAGAAACCTTGGATTGCATGTGTAGTGTTTATTAATTCGATTCGACTGGAACTTCAATGCAAATTCAGTTTTTGGATGTTCCATTTTAATTTCTGCTTTTACTTTTAAGTTCGATTGATGGGTATTTGATAATCTATTTCATAGGTTCAGTCATGCTTTTCTTATTGTTTGGTAAAAGTATCCATGCTTTTGAGACTAAGTATTTAGCATGCATGTCGGCTGGATCGCATATTTCTCACACATATTGTGACCATGGCCTTGCACTTAAAATACGAGACATTGTCAGATATTATTTTGGAAAGAACTCCGAAGCGATAGATAATGTGAGTCTTGATAAAATTTGCAACGTCCTCTGCTCTTACTGCTTTGAGAGGAATTGCCTCGCTCCA
Organism: Fragaria x ananassa; assembly: GCA_034370585.1. Classification (NCBI taxonomy): domain Eukaryota; kingdom Viridiplantae; phylum Streptophyta; class Magnoliopsida; order Rosales; family Rosaceae; genus Fragaria; species Fragaria x ananassa. The sequence continues at coordinate 20,639,497 of CP139762.1, read as the reverse complement.
CTTGGAAAAGTAATCTGTTGCAGCCAGTATGTACTGATGTAGGCGTGAGGATTCAGGAGCTATGATGCCTACAACATCCAACCCCCATGTTTCGAAGGGGTATGAGAGAGCTGTGGGATGAAGAGGTAACAGAGGTCGGTGTATAATATCTCCATACAGCTAGCATGATTTACATGATCACGCGTATTTTATTGAGTCTTGTACCATTGATGGCCAGTAATAGCCTATTCTCTTTAATTGAGCTGCTAATTTTGGACCAGCTTGGTGGGCTCCGCACGTACCAACGTGGACTTCTTTAAGAGCTTCAAATCCCTCTTCTTTTGAAAGACACCTTAATTAAGAGTATTCCATCGAAGGACATCCTATACAGGGTGTTACTAAGGAATGCGTATCGAGGTGTCGTCCGCCTGATGTAAACTCTTTTTTTGCATCTGAAGGTAGCACGCATGTCTGACAATACTTGATCATGTCCATTCGCCAATCGGTTTCTTCTTCAACTTCAAATACTGAAACCACATGTACTTTGTTGGCGGTCTTTATTCGTTCAAGCGATGTAGGCAGCAATCGACATTCCCCAACAGTAATCTGGATGTCCCTTTCGTCAGGTTGGATTAGGGAAGTCGCTAGGTTAGCAAATGCATCTGCTTTATCATTCTCTGATATAGGAATGTGGCTAACCTTTATATTTTGAAATTGTCCCATAAGGTGCTTGACCCGTCGGTGGTATGAGACGAGATTCTCATTTTTGACCGCATACTCGTTATTTACTTGTCTGACGATCAACTGAGAGTCACCAAATGCTTGTAAAGAGTCAATTTTCATTTCCAAGGCGATCTCGAGGCCAATCATGAGTGCTTCATCTTCTGCAATGTTATTTGAACATAAAGCCATTAGAGAGAATGAGTAGGGGATTATACCGCCAAAAGGCGTGATGAACACGATACCAGCTCCAGCTCCTTGTTTTCTAGCTGCTCCGTCGAAGTACAACTGCCATGAGGGAGTCTCAGTTGAGAAGACATTTTCGTCTGGCAAGTCTTCCGGTAATTCATGATCATCTGGTACTGGGTGTGCTGCTAAAAAGTCCGCAAGTGCCTGCCCTTTTATTGCTTTTTGGGACACGTGCTTTATTTCAAATTCTGAGAAAATATGTATGCGAGGGGAGGAGGAGGTATATGTGACGCGAGGAGGAGGCGGGCGAGCCAATTAAGGTGAGTGAGCGAAGCGATCCTACGCGACAGAATTATCTGTCGCCTAAGGGTCTCTCGAGCGACAGAAAATGACTATTTCGTCGCTATAATATCTTTTCAAAAACAAAAAAACAAAATACGCGAGGAGGAGGCGGGCGAGCTAATTAGCGAGGCGATCTTACGCAACAGAATTATCCGTCGCCTAAGTGAAAAGTTCGTCTGATAAAAGATACGTGATGCAGCAACCGCATTTTTGGTCGCTTCAGGTAAACATATTTCGGACGAAAGTCTTTTATTCGTCGCCAAAGTGATAACCTAAGAGACGAAATATTTTTCGTCTCTCAAATTATATATTCGTCGGTTAGGTTGTAACTAATGCGACGGTAAATTTTTCGGTCACTTGGATTAAGTTGATGCGACGAATTGTAGGTGCATAGCATAGGTGGATATTGAAGCGACGAATTATAATCATATGTCATTTTTTCTAGTAGTGATGCATGATCGCCTTATACACAGCACTATCACTGTTAAGGAAACAATCTAAAATTTTATTCTTCTTCCCCTTTGTTTGCTTTTCCTCGTGACTGTAGTGATGGTCTGAGTGATCGGAAACGATGTCGAATTGCTTGAAGTTTGGTTTCGTCATCGTAGAGAAACCATCTTTGCTTGTCTTAATTAAGATTTTGGTGATTGGAAGTGCTTTTTATAATTACCAGGAGAAGGGAATGTTTTCAGTTTTTTGTTTTTGAAAAGGTTTCATTTCTCAACAAGGAATAGGAATCATGAGCCCATGAGGAATCCTAGTCCCTGTTGGTTTTGCATATTAATTTCGTCGTACATGCATGTTTGATAATAACTCCACCTCACAAGATTGATCGGCAGAATCAAGGGCTGTTTACCGAGCCCTAACCCTAAATCATGAACCAAAGAGTAGATATCCTTTTGTTTCGTGAAGAGACCTAAACCCTACATGCTCGACCATGGTTATTAGCACTTAATTGATAATAAGCATATATGTATATATGTTAGAAGGTAATTGTCGGGCGATCATACTAAATCATTACTACTCGATCTATGATACTATCTGCAGATGTGAAAACGAGTACTAGTGAGACGCTCTACTGATCGATCGAATTGATCTCTTAGACTTAGAGCACCATATACATAATTACACGTACATGTATGCTTCTACATATCTTTGCCCATCGTCCTTAATCAAATCATCTATAGCATGGCAACGAACACGGACATCACTGAAACAAATTTGATGTCAATCTATTTTAAGTGATTATGATTTGGACCATTTCAATCACATAATGCATGCATGCTTTCAAATGGATATTGCTAGCTAGGACCGGAGCAAAGAGAATTAAAAATATTATAAATTAAAAGCTCAATGGAAACAATTAATTAAGCATAGAGAACAAGTATACTGTGTTCATAAGAACCCTCACACACATATTTGTATACATTATAATCCTATTCGATCACTTCTCTTTCATGTCTAAAGGTTTTTGTGTTCTAGTGCTCCTATTCACCTGCTGAACTTGAATTCCAAGTCTTGTTCGTCTCAAAACAGAAAACTACACCTAATACTTGATCTAGATCACACACTAGTGTACTCCACTGAAATCGATCATCTGACTCCCCATGAAGAATAGTACTTAAAGACCAAAACATATGATAATGCTCTACATGGTCATGTTTTCATGGATTCTACCATGATAACCAAGTTGAGGCCCTTTGCCAGGACATTTCTCAAGGAAGCCAGTCACATCTATGACAAGCACATATATATACACAACAGGCAGTCGAGCTTACGCATTACGAATGGCTGAGTTGCTTGACCCGAAAAAGGAGTGTACTTCTTCACTTCCAGCTCTAGAGTAATATCGTGTGACGATCACAGCTCTCCAGGACAAAAGAAGTGTCTTGATCTTTTGCGTGGTTGCAAAGATTCTAATGTCTTGATCCTTGATGATACTTGTGAGGCATGGACAAAGGAAAATCAGGACAATTTTATAGTGATAAGACATATTATTTCTTCGAATACAGTTCTCAGACAATGTGCCGCAATAATAGCAAGTCTCTTGCCAAGTTGAAGACGGATGAGAATGATTATCTTGAGCGTATTCTTCAGCTTCTTAAGCAAGTCCACGCTATGTTCTTTGTTCATAAGCTACCCAACAAGAATCATTTTGGAAATGATGTAAGACACGTGTTAGAGACTTTTCGAAAGACCATCTCCCGCTAAAAAGCCAAATTTAGTCTTTGTTTACTCTCATCATAAGCCAAATCACATTTTTCAAGATAAAAAATCTGGCTTGAGCTATTTGGTAAATCAAATTTGGCTTATGAAGTTTGTAAGCTAAAATTAAATGTTATTTTATTCAACTTTACATTTGTTATTTTAATTTACACTATCATCAAAATTAAAAATCCGTTACTAATAACCATTACAAAGATCTCGACGAGATACTTCATATGAGCTCCATATCGATTATATTTATATAATATATTTTTTTATGATTAATTATTGATTTAAACAAGTATATGAGAAAAGAAAAATAAATAGTAGTTTTATCTTAGATTTTAGCTTACGGTGGGAGTGTCTTTCTAAAGCCAAAATGTTATTAATTTAGCTAAGAATTTAGTTTCTGGAGGGAGAGTTTGGTATGCTAACAAAGATTCTAAAGAATATTCTTGTTTTCTAATCTAAATTTAGCTTTAAATTTGACTTAAGGTGGGAGATGCTCGAAATGAATGTAAAAAGGGTGTGAGATCGTTTTCGATTGTCATGATTTAACTAGAATCAAAAACATTTGGAAAATAGCAGAGGACTTGGGAACAACTTGTTCAACTCGATAGTGGATGCACCATCAGTCACCCATGTGGTTGCGACAAATACTCGAACGAAGAATTCTCTAACGGCAGTGAAGAATAAGAAGTTGTTGGTCCGCCGAGAATGGATTGAAGCTGCAAGTTACATATGGGAGAAGCCACCTGAACACAAGTTCTTAGTCTCAACTACATAAACTTGAAGTGCTAGTGTTTGTGACTAACGGTGTTCATACACATCGTTTTTGTTATGTACGTTTACATGTCATTTACCAAATTAATCTAAAGGATGAATACACAACTTTCAATATATAAACTTGAGCTAGAATCGTATCGAATGTATTTTGTTTTCCTGTGAAAACATGATCCAAGATTGAGAAGTTTCTCTTAATTAAGTTATGCCCTAATATTCAGGACTAGAAAGGCCTAGCTAGGGCTTGTCTTTCTTGTTCCAGAAGTTACTGCCCCTGCCTAACCCAAATGCTATAACAAGTCTATATCCATATGTGCCGCGGAGTACAAGCTCAAGGAAGATAAGGAATAGTTCCCCTACATATAAACTCCCTACTACAACTTGTTCAATATTTTCATCAGACCAATGAGTCACCTAATCAATTTCATTGCTTCGAATCTCCATAGAGCACTGAAATCAAAGTCTAAGTCGGAATGCAGCTCAACACAAAAACTTCACTTAGTACTTGATCTGGATCACACGCTACTGCATTCCACCCGAATCGAAAATTTGACGCCCCTAGAAGAATACTTATTAATCACCAAAACAGATGATCAATCACTGAAAGCTGATGTGTTCATGGATTCCAACAGAATCACCAAGCTGAGGCCGTTTGTGAGGACATTTTTAAAAGAAGCGAGTCAAATGTTTGAGATGCATATATACACAATGGGTGGTAGAGCTTATGCGATGCGAATGGCTGAGCTACTTGACCCTGAAAAAGAGTACTTCTTCACCTCCAGCTCCACTTCTAAAATAACATCGCGCGATGATCACAGCTCCCCAGGACAAAAGAAGTGTCTAAATCTTGTGCGCGGTTGCCAAACTTCTAATGTCTTGATCCTCGATGATATAAGAAACGTATGGACAAAGGAAAATCAGGACAATTTGATAGTAATGCAGAAGTACAATTTCTTCAAATCCGCTTGTCATACAATGTACCTCAATAATGGTACCAGCAGTCAATCTCATGCTGAGTTAAGGACCGATGAAACCATTTATCTTGAACACATTCTTCGTTGTCTTAAGCGAATCCATGATATCTGGACCAACACTCCTATCAGCATTGATGTAAGGCAGGTGTTGAAGATTCATCGGAAGCAGGTGTTAAAGGGATGTGAGATTGTTTTCAACTCTTACAGCCCTAATCTGTGGAAAACGGCAGAGGAGCTGGGAGCAACTTGTTCAACACGAGCGGATGCGACATCAGTGACACATGTGGTTGCAACAAATGCTCGAACGAAGAATGATCTTCTGGCACTGAAGAACAAGTTTCTGGTTTGCCCACAGTGGATTGAAGCTGCGAGTTACTTGTGGGAAAAGCAACCTGAACACAAGTTCTCCATCTTCAATTAATTAGAGTTTGAGCTTAAAATTGGCATTCTAGATAGATAGATTGTTCCTTTCTGATTAAATATCTCTGCAAAACATAAATAATAGCTCTCTGCATACTCCTCTCTGCTAACATTGCCGAAGTGGCCAACTGCATGCATGCTTGCAAATTGCAATCAAAGAATGAAGAAAAAGAAGTGCGTATCATGAGAAAAACAGTAAAGTTGAGCCGGCCGAAAAGGATAAGATTAGAGAAATACAAGTAGACTAATATATGAGTTAAGATAGCAAACTGGGAGTCCACAGGTCCTGTCATAAAACGAAGCCAAAATACTGAAACTACCAAACAAAATCCATAGAAAGAGAAAGAACGCTATGTACTTCGTTCAAGCTTGCATAGAAAAGCTATCTTCTCTTTGGTAATTACCTAATACTCATTACTCATCAGGTTCTCCTCTGAGACTGTTACAAAATCCGATCGTTTCACTAGGCGGCTGCGTTTCAGGGATCTACAGCTGCCCATGTGCTTTCTTTCACAAGATTCCACATGGTTTGAAATGTGATCTGGACTGAGGTTCTTGGATTTACCGTTGCTCTCGCGCTCCCATCCATCAGAATCCTCTCCCTCCTCTTCATCTGGATGGTGCTCAACTGACTGATCCTCATCCTCCCGATTGCTTTCAGTAAAATCCTCATGATTTGACATGGGAGATGGACTGCGAGAATCCTCATGATTTGACATTAGAAATGGACTGCGCTTCTTGGATTCACCGTTGCTCTCGCGGCCCCAATCATCATATTTGTCCCCCTCCTCTTTATCTGGATGGTGCTCCACTGACTGATCCTCATCCTCAAGCTTGCTTTCAGAAAAACCCTCATGATTTGACATCGGAAATGGACTGTGCTGCACTGATTGATCACTGGTCTCGTGCTTGCTTTCATAAGAATCCATCTCCTCAAGAATAGCATGAAGAGCCATCTGGTAAAAATCATGGTCCACCTTCTTTATGGCTTCCATGCACTGACTGATTCCACTGGTCTTAGCCTCCATTATCAGTCGAATGAACTCATCAGAACCCTTAACGTTTTCAATTGCGGCTTTCACTCTCTCATCTGCAGACCACCGAGCAAGGTCAAGCTCCAAGCTCAGCTTCGTGATTTTCTCTTTCGCCTGTGCAAGCACCTCTTCTGTTTTGACCAGGTCTTTTTGGAGGAGACGAACCATCTTCCTCTTCCTTTCAGTTCGGGCACTCTCGTTTGCAAGGTGGACCTCCAAGTCCTCCAGCTTGGCCACTGAATCCTCACAATCTTTTTTCATCTTAGCCACTATGTCATCTTTTTCCTCGACTTGCCTGATGATCTCCTGGAGACTGTGGAACTGACGAAATGAAGCCTGGGAAATACCAAACCAAGTATATCAGTCGCTTAATAAAAGCCTACAATAACACAGACGACTACCTTATACGTACATGCATTGATTGTTTAACTGATTCTCCTATCAGTTCTTCAATTGTCAAGTGTTTGCACCAGGATTTTACTGCTATTGGGCCCTTTATCACCTCCATGAATTTGTTGAAAAACGGCGCCATAGGTGGATCCACATCCAGGCGGATCTTACCTGAACTCAAGAATTGAAACCCCACAGTCAATCTTTTCTCTTTGCCATGATCCACAGGTGGATTCTGTTCCGCCATTCTCTTCTTGCCCTTGTCTTTAGCGCCCTTTCTTTGTTCCACACACTCGGCTTCACGGAATTCTTAATGGTCATTGCAAACGTTCTCGGAGACATGACATATACTGCTGCAAATTCAAACAAAGAGACATGATGAGATCATCAAGAGGAGTAATGTGAATATCAGGAACAACTTCATTGGAATTTGTTGCCTCCATATTAGGAGTAATATGCATGTCAGCTTGATTGCAAATTCCCTCAGTATGGACAAGAGTTCTCAATCCATTCCATCAGCCTTTGTAGTAATACATAATCGTCTGTTAACATGTTTCCACTGTGCTGAAGACCTGAAATTTGAATAAATGACATAAAATCAAATCTACTAGTACGAACAAACAAAGAAATGACAGAACAAACAAGGCACTACATAGTTATGGATGAAAGGACTTCATGTTTCTTGGTTCTATCATGATTCATTTTAATGATCACTATTATCTGTTTCTATCTTCTCATTTTCTCAATTATAATAACATATTGGCCTATTAAACAACTCCCTCTTCCTTAAAAGTCTGAAGGACACATAAAAAACCATGGATACACATGCTGACATTCATCACATATCTGCATCTACTCTTCAAATATTGTATGTTACACTAGTACATTTTTACAGTTGGTTCTCTCATCTATATATACAAGAATTTTTGCCAAGCATTCTTTAGCTGAATTCATATTACACGAGCAAATTTACCATTAAAATAAACTGAGCAAAAAGAATCAGAAGTTACATTTCAGAGATTCAGTTAGGCAAACACTTATAGCGCTATTTTTCATCCTTTTAAGTTTGAATATACATCTATATAAATCTTCATACACTACTTATATTCTTGTCAGATGATAGATCTTCCAGCATGAACATGTCATTGCACCTACAAACTTTTTTATGCATTGAAAACAACTGGTAAAGCAAACAAACACGAATACAAGTTTGTTAATCCCTTGGTGTATTTTGACTCCACGAAAGAACAGATCAGCAGAGGTGAATTGAACCAACAATTTTGAGCAAGAAGGTTTCAAGGATAGCATTTTAGAAAATGAATGATACAAGAACTTTATAACAAACAAACAGAAAATCAGGAGGGTTGAGTATAAATGGATGTTAATTAATTTGCCTAGTTACAAACAATAATTTTTTTTTTTTTCAAATGTTTTACATTCTTGGGGCCCAAAAAAATGTTAGTCGCAGAGTACTCTTTGAAGCAAATTAATGTTCAAAGAGTACTTTAGCCTCATCTTCTTTTTCTTTTGTTTTTCTGTTAAGTAAAATACAATGACAAGTTTATACAATACAATTAACACTCCGACTTTAAATCACAGCATAAAGGTTTCAGAAAGATGTTATTACCTGAAGCAGTGCATATTGACATTCTTCTGATCGAGTTCTGGCACATGAGGAAGCAAACAAGTAACAACTCATTTTTCCATAATCCTCTAATAATACCGTCTAGAGATACTTCTGCTTTTCATGGCATTTGGCCCATCTGATGTAACTACAAGAAATCAAATTTTCCATGGCAGAATCACTATGAATCTCTTCCATAATGTTTTTCGATGTATTTCAGGCATTATCTCCTGATTCGAAGATAGATTCAATCACTACAACAAATACAACTCTGACTTAACATCCATTGGCATTGGCTATTAAGCTGTTAGCGTCACTTCCTAATATATCAAATAACAAAGGTCTCTATGACATGTCAGATTTTAGAGGCTCGTTATTTTCGGATCAACTGCAACATCAAATACTGATTTGAAGGTACAAGGTTGTTGGCAATCCTTATGTGGAACAAAACACAACCTACGAAGTCTAAAGCAATTGAGATATTGGTCTTTCACAACTGAAAACAAGTTGAAGAAGTAGAAGAACCAACATGATCTCATGGAACTCAGGTAAAATCATACATGTGTATTTCATGGTTTTTCACATAGTATAGCAGTATCACTTGTCATTCTAAAAACCTGAGTTTCCAGCTTTTTGAAAACAAAAAATACACCCACACTTTTCGACTAAAGTCATCGATAAATGTCAAAATGTACCTCTTGCCACTGTTAGAGCGCGCATGGTGTTATTGTACCGCAAAGATCAGCATGTACAAGCTACAATTTGTGACTTGCTCTCCACTTACTCTTTTTCGGAATGATCTTCCTGTGTTGCTTGCCCACCAAGCACTCAGTACAAGTTCTTGTTGCAACCTTGAAACATGGAAGCCCCTTCACCATCTCTTTGTACTATAAAGTACGCAGACCTTTGTAGCTCAAGTGCCCAAACCGCCTGTGCCACAACTCTGAAATATCATCTGTAGTTGCTTGCAACCATGCTGGAGCTTCATGTACCACACTTTCCAACAAGACTAACATGCGATTGGCGGTCATCATTGATTGCATAATCAAACCTCGCCTTCAATGATATAGTATGCACTCTCCATTTTGTATAAGAATAGCCAGACCACGTTCTTGAAGTTGGCCTATGCTCAATAAATTATTCTTCAAATTAGGCACCACTACCAGAAATTTCAACTCGGGCGACGAAAAAAAATCGTCGCCCTGTTAAAAAATTTCGTCGCCAAGTATTTAGGCGACGACATGTCGTCGGCCAAGACGTCGTCGCCAGAAGTGCGTCGGCCAAGAACTTGGGCGACGAAAATTCATTCCGTCGTCGCCTAAGAGTAATTCTTAGGCGACGATACGAATTTCGTCGCCTAAAATATACTTCTCGTCGCCCAAAAATATTCGTCGCCCAAGATTTAACACCTTGGCCGACGAAAAAGACGAAAAGTTTTTTCGTCGCTTAAGATGTTATAACCTGGGGCGACGAAACTAAATATTTCGTCGCCTAAGATCACTACATCTTAGGCGACGATAATTTTTTTTCGTCGTCTTATATGGTAAGTCTTTGCCCGACGATTTAGCAATTTCGTCGCCTAAGATATATTTAGATTTTTTTAAAAATATTTAAATAATTTTTTTAAATATATAAATAATGTTTTTTAAATTTTTGCTGGAATTTTTTTTTTGACATTTCTTTAAATTTTTGTAATACTAAAATTTAATTAAAAATAACAGAAATTTATAAATTTATAAATAATTTATTACATAAATTCAGGATGTAATAAATTACAAAAATTCAGGTTTAACGGTATCGTCAGAGGAATGAAGAGGTCGGACGGCACCGTAGGGACCCCGGATGACCCGCCATCACCGTCGGTCGGGGACGACTGTGTGGGGGCGGTGATAGATCGCGACCGTGGAAGTATCTGGATAACGAGAGGTCGTCGCTGCGGGGCCCGGCTGCCCAGCAGAACACGAGCCGCTCGCGCCACCCCTAAGCGCCGCATGTCGGGCCGTCATCTGCCACGGAAACCCGACCGACGGTGATTGCGGCGGGTTGTTTAAGGTACCGTCCGAGGAATATTCGCTTCTCGCACCCGGACGTTATCCAGAAGTTCTCCTCATGCCCATCCTGTTTAAAATAACCATATATTTATTAAAAATATTTTACCGTCTTATAATTAATTTAACAAAAAATAACCATAAATTTCAAAAAATTTATCAACAATAATAGCACAAATAAAAAGTAATAATTATTATAGGATTTATTATTTTTTAATTCACATAACAAATTATTTACATTAATTCAGAATTATTACATCACAAAAATTAATTTACGAATATTTACATCCTTACTCAAAAATAATCCATTATTTTTTACAAAATTTCCACAATATATTTACAATTATAATTTATATTATTTAATTATTTAATCAAAAATTATTTAATCATTTACAATATATTTACAAATTATTTCCACAAATCCTAAACCCTAAACCCTAATATTTTACAATTATCATTTACATCACAATTTACCATAATTTACCCTAAAATCCTACCATAATTTACACAAATTTACCCTAATTTACCATTAATTTCATAAATTACAACAACAACAACAATAATTTCACCAACAATTTCACAACACAACAATAATTTTGTACTTCTCCCAAATTTCAAACAATTTCACAATTTCAAATAATTTCAAACAATTTCACAATTTCAAACAATAATATCAAACAATTTCACAATTTCAAACAATTTCAACAATTTCAAACAACAACAACAATTAAAATTTTCATGAAATAACCAATTTAGGGTTTTAGGGTTATACCTTAAATTGTGGGTCGGGGTCGGGGTCGGGGTCGTCGGGGTCGGGGTCGGGTTCGAGGTCGGGGACGGCGTCGGGTTGCGGGGTCGGGGTCAGAGAGAGGGAGAGAGAGAGGGCTTCGGTGGAGTTTTTGCAGCGCGAATGGTTAGGGTTCCGAATTTTTGCCTTTTATATTGGAGTTCTTGGGCGACGATTCTTGAAAAATCGTCGCCCTGTTTTTTGAAAATCGTCGGCCAAGATAATCTTGGGCGACGATTTTTGAAGTCGTCGGCTAAGATACTCTACTTGGGCGACGATCTTCTTCACTATAAATCTCGTCGCCCAAGATGAAGAAAATCGTCGGCCAAGAGTTCTATCATAAAATTCAGAATATCGTGATTTTGGTGATCGGAGAAGAGGAACTGAAAACCGACCGTCAGATATGACCAGCATAACAAATTACGTGGGTGGGAAAAAATTCAGCTCCATCGGACAACGACAAGGGCTCGATCCGTCCGGTCAATCGGCGCGGTCAAACCCCTAAACGGACGAAAACGGCTATTCGACCCTCCAAATCACGTAATCTGGCCGGACCTTCAACTGATAATAGTTTTCAATCGACGAGAATCTTACGGGGCTTTAAAAATTTGGTAAAAAATAAATACCCGGGATAGGGCTACCACTAGGTAGAAATAAGAGAAATTCGTTGACCGGAACAACCGGCACCGAAATTTTACCGAAATATCTTCATTTTTCACGGGTTGATGTATTTCACCGTTCTGGTCATATCTTATTTCACGACTTTTTTGCGTTTGAGGGCTCTACGTATACGTTTTCTTCAAAACGAAACTTAAACTCAACACTTACATAAAAAAGTTATACAACATTAGTACATATAACGTGAGTTTGGTGATCGGAGAAGAGGAACTGAAAACCGACCGTCAGATATGACCAGCATAACGAATTACATAGGTGGGCAAAAATTCAACTCCATCTGACAAAGATAAGGGCTCGATCCGTCCGGTCAATCGGCGCGGTCAAACCCCTAAACGGACGGAAACGGCTATTCGACCCTCCAAATAACGTAATCTGGCCGGACCTTCAACTGAGAATAGTTTCCAATCGACGAGACGCTGACGGGGCTATAAAAATAAAAAACATTTCCTTACAATTTAAATGTGCTTTATTTATTTTAATTATTCGGATTATCTTGGCCGACGAAATTAGGGTAATTCATCGGCCAGGATAATACTTGGGCGACGATATTTGCTACAATTCGTCGCCCAAGAGTAAAAATAAAAAATCCTGTACAATGAAATTTTAAATGTGCTTTATTTATTTTAATTATTCGGATTATCTTGGCCGACGAAATTAGGGTAATTCGTCGGCCAAGATAATACTTGGGCGACGATATTTGTTAAATTCGTCGCCCAAGAGTAAAAATAAAAAATCCTGTACAATGAAATTTAAATGTGTTTTATTTATTTTAATTATTCGGATTACTCTTGGCCGACGAAATTCTTTTATTTCGTCGGCCAAGTAAAAATAAAAAAATAAAATACTTAGGCGACGATATATTTGAGTTTTGTCGCCTAAGGATTAAAAAAACTTAGGCGACGATATAAATATCTTAGGTGACGAAATGTTGTTTCGTCGCCCTAGTTTCTATATTAGGCGACGAAATTTAGCCTTAGGCGACGATTTTATTTTCGTCGCCTAAAGTTGAACTTTAGGCGACGATTTTTTTTCCTTGGGCGACGATTTTTTTTTTCGTCGCCTAAGTTTTCTCTTGGGCGACGGAAAAAAAAATCGTCGCCCGGTTTTTTTTGTTTCGTTGCCCAAGACTCATTTTCTGGTAGTGCACATAGTATACATGCATCTGTCAATACCTGATTAATTCCATTCATCTCAAGCCTTATGTTGCCTTTGCCCATTACTCTCATCCTTGAGTTGTCACCGAGCTTCACAGAGTGTCTATACGTACGTCTCGTCGAGAACTGCAAACCACTGTTTATTCCCACACATATGATTGCTGCATCCTGAATCAAGGAACCAAACTTCCTCCCTTTTTGAGTTGTTAGTCTCTACATACGCCATTAGGAGCATCTCATCTTCTTCATCAATTTTAGCATAATTGGCTTTCTTTTCCCAACTAGGACACTCGTACTGAAAGTGCCCAAGCTTGTGACAGCTAAAGCACTCCACAGTAGCTTTGTTCAGTGGCTGCCTCCCTCTACCTCTTCCTCGGCCTCGAGCTGCAAATCCCCTGCCTCGGCCTCTTCCTTCAAACTGTTCCTCATGAGAAACCTTTAAAAGTTGTTCTTCTCTTATATCTCCAGTATGACAGTTCAACCTCTGCTCATGAACAAGAAGGCTGTTCTGTAGCTCATCTAACGTCAGCGTGTCCAAGTTATTGGATTCCTCAATCGAGCACACAACATAATCAAATTTTGAGGTCATTGATCTCAAAATTTTCTCTATGATTTCAACTTGTGTTATGTTTGCACCCCCATGAACCTTCATCTTGTTGACAATTGTGAGTGTCCGAGCGATAAACTCGTCCACTTTTTCTCCTTCTCGCATCTGGAGAACTTCAAACTCATTCGTTAAGGCCTGCTGATGTGCCCTCTTCACTCTAGTAGTGCCTTGATACTTCTGTCTCATCGAGTCCCAAATACTCTTCGAGCTCTACCTGTCAAGAATTGTCTCCATTATTGTTCGGTTTATGGCTTGGAACAAATAATTCTTGACCTTGAGATCTTTTAACTTCATCTCCTCGATCCTCTGACACTGCTCCTCAGCCTGCTTATGTTGTGCTTCAGTCTGTTGTCCTCTCTCTGCCACCACCGTAGAGAATTTGACTGGTTGTTGAACTCCTTGCGTCGCCGTTGGGATCCCATTCTCCATGAGACCCCAGAGTTCCTTGGGTCAGAGAAAATTCTCCAATGAGCATCGACCAATGATCATAATGTCTGTCGAATTTAGGAATCGACACAGGCACAAAATTTCCTTTTGCCGCCATTCTCTCTTACTCACTTTTCCTCAATGTGTTTCACTCAAACACTCCAATCACTCACTTTTCCTCACTGTGTTTCACTCAAACACTCTAATCACACAATCAGGCCTCTTTGTGGGGCTCTAATACCAGAATTTGTAAGACCAAAACACTCATAATAGAACTCAGTTTATCTGAATGACTTCAGTAATTTATTGAATGCAGAACTAGGCTTTATATAGCCTTTACAAGATAAGGAATTCAAACCAAAACAACCACGTTCTAAAAACATGGTACCTGTTGCAGAACAATTCAAACTCTACTGGATGTTCCTAATATGCAGGAACTTATTAACAACTTTGACTAAGCCAAGCTAACTAAGTCAACAAAACAACCTCAACATACATACCAGAATGAATCTACAAGGTAGAGAAAATATTCAGAAGACCTCTGAGTGGAGAGTGATTGGGGTTGATCATAGACCCGGAAGATGCAGTAGTAGTACCATGGCTTGCTATGCTTGTGGGAAGGTTGGTCATATAGCTATGGAATGCAATAAGTCAACCAATTAGGGACTTACTGGACTCGGCGTTGCTACAATTGCTGTAAGGATGGCCATTCAGTGCGGAACTGCAGCAACAAATTAGGCTCTGCAGGTAGCAATACTAGTACTAGGTTATATAGAGGTAGAGGTACTTGCTACAAGTGTGGTGAGTCTGGGCACTTCTGGCGGGAATGCATTACAAGAACACAAGATAAAGACCTGCAGCTTTACAATAGTTCTTCATCATGGTCAGATATTTCAACTGATATCTTTAGCCTAGTCACTGAGCGTCTCCTTGTTGATGATGTTATTCGCTTGGGGGCTGTATGCAAGAGTTGGCAGCAAGCTATTCGAGTTCAACCTCGTTGTCGTGCAAGTATGCCTTGGGTAATGAACACTTTGGCTTTCTCTTGCGACTTCAAGGTTTCTGACTTTTGGAGAAATCGAACTTACTATCTTGATACAACAGTAAACAAAGATTTGGAAGAATTATGTCATAATCATCATGGAAAATTCAATATTTGTGATTCAAAATATGGTTGGTTGTTGCTCTTCAAAGAATACGAGTACTCCATCACAAGGCAGCATAAAGAGTTTGAAGTCCATTTCTTGTTATACAATCCTTTTTGTAATGAGACTATCAAATTGCCTCCATCACATTTGCTAGAGGATGAACGTGGTAGCAAAGTTCATGACAACTCCATCTGGCCGTCGTCCTACATGCGATATCTTTTTCATGTGTTATCATAACCATGGTGGAGGAACAAAAGATTACATGTATACATGTAATGAAGATAGACGCTGGAGTAGGCATAAAATTGATGTGAATGCATTTGATTGGTACGTAAAGTGCGACGTTGCTTATGCAGATGAAACTTTATACTGTGCTTTTCGTTCTCCCGGATCAGTAGTGATGGGTAGCTACAGCGTTGCACTTCGACATTTTGCCATGGATCCTTCCCTTTCCTTCAACTTTTGATAACCTGTACCTTGCTGAGTTTGATGGAGATCTGTATTGCATTTCTATTAAACCTCGTGTTTGTTGTTCATTGTCATGTTTACCAGCTTGATCGGCCACGAAAAGTATTGAGTCTAGTTAAAAGCTTGGGAAATCGAGTTTTGATTCTGTCCGGCCGCTCGTCATGTATTGTAGTTCCTGCCGTGGGAGAAGCTGAGGAATATGCAGGCATGTTATTTTTATTCGGCCTTTATCAGCGACACCGAAGGCACTTGGAAACTTCACCAACAGCATGTTTTACTAGATTATAGTTATTCACGTAACATGAAATATATTTGTATTCAGCCCCCTAACTTAAGTGTTTTCTAAAGAACTTGGCCCTGAGGGCGTCTCAGAACTCAGAAAGCCTGTTATTTTTTCTAAGATTCTTTTTTAATTGATTAAGATCGACAGATTTTGGCATCTGGAACATGGAACGGACATTCAATTTTGAAAGATCCCTAGCTACATTGGTTCTGTATAGTACTGATGGACGATATTTAGAACTGATACAAGAAATTCACATAAACTGATAAACATAACCTAATGAAATGTTTGACCTAGTAACTAACGATAGTCACTATATATACCAGTCAGTGAAGGAACAAGTCTTGTACTCTTGTATCACTGTCACGTACTTGAACTGTTAAGACTGCATGCTGATCTCTTCAGAACAAATTTCTTCTGCCCCACTTTAATTCTCTGCATGATATATGGTTCAGTGGTTCTCTTTGGTCAGTTATTAGTTACTCAGGAATTGGCTATATATAATTATATATAGAGCAATATCAGAAATCTGAAAAACGACAGTTCCCCATGCATCACATACTTTGCAATCATGGGTTCATAACAGCTGAAAGCCTGAAATACCTGGCCAGTCACCCTGTTGATTGCTTCCTTCGTGTTCGATCATCCTCTTCTGTCTCCAAATCTTTATCATTCGGAGGTGGACCATCCAAGCGGTTCCATTCCAGGTTGGGGAAGTAGGCATTCATGATATTCATACACCGAATAATCCCATGGTTGATCAGGTCATTTTTCATCTGGGAAAACTCCTTGGACTCCTTGAAGTGGTCTATAGCATCTTTATACCTCTCCTCTGCAGCCCCTGAGCCACAGATGGGCTCAGCATTCAGCTCATCCACCTTAGTCTTTGTCTTCTCCAAGTCTGTTTTGAGAACACCGACCTGCGTCTCCAGATCTTTCACTTTGGCTCGTTCCTTCTTCAGCTCGGCTCTTGTAATGCTGTTCTTCTGCAGCTTCCCGATGACATCTCCATAGGCATGAAATTGGTCAAACAAGACCTGAAAAAAAAAAAAAGCACAGAAAATTAGTAGCAACATAGACAGAAGTTTTTTCAAGTAACTGGATGGATTCATACCTGTGCAGCCTGGGCATAGGACCTCTGGAGATGCTCAATAGGGTCCATAGCCTTAGCTGGCTCTCTAACAGACATCATTATAGAATTGGCAAAGGGGACCAGAGAAGCTTGATGTGAGCTGGTTGCAGGTGGCCCAGAGCCCACCTTTTTATCTCTTCTTGGTTCAGCTTGGGGAACTTCATCAGCTCCTCTCTTCTTGCTCTTTTTTGAGCTTTTACTGGGATTCATGGCTGCTACAGAATAGATATTGTACAAGTAAGAAAGGTCAGCAGTCAGCACCACCAGTGGCAAAAAGATACCTAATAGCTGATTCTTACCCTTCAACTCTGGAAAAACTAAACCACCGTTCGCCAAAGGGGTACCATGAACTACACAAGCTGGTCTTTTTCTAAGCACTACAGTAGAAAGCAGAAGCAGGTAAGCAACAAAAACAGGACGTATTTTTTAGTTTGAAGCCTCCAAGAAAATACCTGTTAGATCTTGCTTCACTTTACCAATTCCTACTGCCTGTACAAAAGCACTCAGTCCGACTTTAGCCTTTATGATGAATACATATTCTTCTAATAACATTTTTTCTTCCCGATATGTCTTTGATACCTGGCAGTTGATGAAATGAATTAACAGGAATTTATACGGTGATATGAATATGTAAAACAATTGACACAATAATAGCATCAAAATCCAGGAAACATTTTCTGCCCAAGAAATGGTATCTGCATAAAAAATCTGGTTCTGCATAGTTACTGTTCTAGAGTCCTATGGTCATTAGTACTCACTATTCCCCACTTATCGCTACAACGTCTATCTTCACTAAATCTAAAGCAGATAGGTGAGGGATCCATATGCATGATTTATGTGTATATACTTCTGTTTCATCAGAAAATGGAAGGTTTTATGTTGCACTGAATACATTTTCTTTACTTCATTCTTTTATTTTCGGCGGGTGGATTATTTCGCAAAGATTTATACAGTATATTGTATAATCATTAATCAAACAAAGTTACCTGCAAATCAAATATGAATTGGCAAGAATGTCAGCAGTGTTATCAGTTATATTTTATTTTTGCTTAGACTGCTATTTCCAATTCCAAACTTAGATCACATAATACTAGAGATCCTTAAAAGTTTTATACTGCACATCAGCTGATAAGAGCTTCACGTCCTACTTAAAATCACTTCCATATTGTACACGTGAAACTATTGCTAAAGTTGGCCAATTGGTATACATAACTGAAAGTGACTGCGATCAAATAATACAGGCAAGCAGAGTTACTCAATGAAGAAGTGATTGTGCGGATTTGTTTTCAATTAGAGAAGGCTAAGGAGCTTTATGGTAAAAAATAATAATCATCTTACAGAATATATGGGTAGCTTTCCTAGTATTTGGTAATCAAATAAGAAAATTATTTGTTATCTCCTGATCTACGATCATCCACTTGAGAAAATAATAAATAAAAAGAAAAGAAAAGTTGCTCACAGAGATTCCACATATAATTAGAAGCACAGTACATATAAAATTAAATGTTATTTTAGAGAATTATTCGTATATTATCACTTACTAATGTGAATGTGCAGACAACTTCAAATAATACAAATTAAATCCACATCCAAAGTAAAATCGTATATCAGAGTTTACGTATGATGAGATTACCTCAAGTAAAATAGTTTGGTCTTCTTCTGACAACTGAGGAAGCAAACGAGATAACAACACTTCTTGCCTTAATCCAGTAAACAATTGTTCTCCTAGTTTACCTGTTTTGCTCTTCTTTCTTTTACATTCTGCCCATCTTATGTAGCGGCAAGACCTATAAAACTTTCCATAGTAGAATGACAATATATTGCCCATCTGTTTACTCCCAATAAATTTCTTCACCAGAACAAGGTTCTTCCCAAATATATATAAACCAAGAAGAAAACTATCTTTCTCTATGTCACTCCAGTGGTCAACTGAGGAACCAGGAACCAGGAAGTACCGTCTTCCCTTACGCTTTTCATGCATTTTACTCATCTTTTCTTGTTTCAATCCCAACTTCATCGACTTACTTGATAGAATCCTCTGATCAGACTTAATAGCCATTGGCTTGGCATTGAGTTTTGAGTTGTCATGTTGTATCTGTTTGACGCATTTAGATTTTAAAAACCATTTTTGTTGGCTATATCAAAAGCTACCTCTGTATCATGCTCTTTACTCTCAACTTCCTCATATATCCTCATTACTGGAATGGGTAACCCCACTAGAAATTCAAAGGAATCACCAGCTGTGATTTTTGCACTAGTTGGGTGGTTTATTATCCCAAAACAGTAAAATGTTGCTAATAGAGGGGGAATTTCAACCTGATATTCATCTCCAACTCGAGGAAGTACCTTGGGTTCACTAAAGACATCACATATAGCAGAAGCTTCTAGAGAAACTGAGGGATCACCATGTTCATATTCATTGAAATATACTTGGCGGTTTTCTTCAACTGAACCCATCTGCCAAATGAGGGAAAAACCGGTATAAATTAGGCATGAACTTCAAAAAAATTGAAAAAAAAATGCTATGCCAATTTCAGATTTCAACTTGGCTGAGACCACTTTGATAGCATTACACGAAGATATCCGTACTAAAATCTAATAAGTAAAACCCATGAAGGACAGTTTGCCTCCATCAAACAGTTAAAAAGTGTAATCTTTCTTCATAAATGAAAGATAGTTGTACACTTCTCCGAGTCCTTCCTTCCAAAATTTGGCTGGCTCCATTTTTGATTCTGTTCCATGTAACAAGCTTAAAACTACTATTACTTTTCTGTTCAGGCATGCGTTGTTAAAAGTCTAAAAGCATTAGACCTATTACTTTTGAACTAAGGTTAAACACACAACAGGTACAGAACTGATTCTTATCATAGAAAATTTGCAATACAGAATTGAAACTTTTCACTAGCCATATCCTTAAAAAGTATACAACACCCAGGATAAAAGGATGCAAAACAAAGCATGAGGCAGCAAACCCATATACAAACTCAATTATTATTATGTGTTATCAACTAAATTGATGCCACTACATTCAAAAACCAAAACTTTACAACAAATTCCTCAAAACCCATCAGCCACATTCATCAGAAAAAGCAAACCCAACACAATCTCTAAAAAAAAGCAACAGCATTCCAAATTTACAGCTTCAGGCCTTCAGCAAAAATAAGCAGTTAAGCACTCAGACAAACAAAAACCACAGCTTCCAGTAAGAATTCAAATACAACATCATCAAATTTCACTGTGTTACTGAACAAGGAACAAGAGGGATTCAAGTTTTATTAGTATACCTCCATGAACAAAGAAGCAAACTTAACGCCAAACCCACGTGAAAGAAGACCTGACCGAGAAAATGGGTCGTCGAATGCTAGCACCTACAGACAAGCCAAGTTTTGGCCAAGCCAGATTTTGTTTCACTTTGAAGGAAAGACTCAAAATGCTTGTTGTTCTTTTGGTAATTCTCTTAATTCAACGAAATGACCAAAATGTGTTAGGGGTTTAATAAAACGAAATGACCAAAATGTCAATTCTGAGTCCGTGAATGTTTTGATTTACAATGATTAGAAATTAGATATTGATCTGTTACTGCAAAAAGCCAAACCATCATTAGAGGTTTTGACAATGGTCTCAATTCCGTTGTTCAACTTTTGTTTTTGTGAGCATAGAATTTCCTAGCTGAGGAGTTTGACAGAATATGGGGATTTGAAAAAGTTTATAAGTCATATGAATTGGTGCAGAACTCCCATAACAATGCTATCTAGAATATATATTAGAGTATGAAACGAAAGTTCATAACTAGAGAAAGCTAGGCATATTGTTCAAGGAGACCTATATTTTACAAGAAACAAAAATGCCATAACACAACTGTTCAAGCAGTTGTTGGACCACCAGTGTTGCTCAGGTCTTCATCCTCTGTTCTTATTGACACTTCTTTACCTTGAGCATCCTTTTCAGCACTGTTTTGATCACAATCCTCCTCATCATGTATAATCATAAAATCTAGTTCTGGACAATATTCCTTTAGCACTGCTCGACAGTCTTCATATGCCTTCTTAAAAACAGCTTCCATGGTCTTATGGTAGTCGCTAGAGGTTTTGAATGCTGAAACAGCTGCAGCCTCACGGTTCGGGATTTCAGCTTCCAAATAGGTTGCTCTTTCAAGCAACTGAGCAGCTCTCTTCTTGGAGTTCACTAACTGGGATTGATACTCAGAAATGTCAACTCGGTACTTCTCCTTTTGACTTTCCAGCTCCTTCTCCAAGGACATTACCCTTTCACGTTCTTGCTTCAGATTTTCTCGTTTCACAAATTCATCTAATTCGGCTTTCAAAGCATCGCATTTTTTTCGCAGCTTACCATTAGTGACATTTGACTTGACCAACTCAGTTTTACACTTGATGATTTCAGCTTTGAAGTTCTCCTTTTGCGTATCCAGCTCCAACATTGACCTTTCACGTTCTTGCTTCAAAAGTTTTTCTAACTGGAGATTCTCAGAAATGCGGTTATCTATTCTTGAAAGAAGATTCTCATTCACTTCTTTCAGTCTGCTCACCTCAGCTACCAAAGTGTTCTGCATTTTCCTCTCTTCCTCCAAAGCTAAGTATGCCATCTGTAGAATAAAAAGTTAAACTCCCAGCATTTCATAAGAAAATAACGCATGAGAAAGGAAATACCTGAGTCATCTTATCTCCGATGCTTTTTGAAATCTGAACAAGATCAGACTCCTCTTCAATAGCCATAGACGCAGGAGAGACACACTTCCGAGCTCCATCCAAGATCTTAGGTATGGCTTTAACATCTCGAACATCTTTTCTTGAATCCCCACAAGACTTATCGAAGATAGCAACAGAGAATTTCTCAGTTTTGTGAGTCTGTTGATCCGAGCTGACAGATTGACCAGGCATCTTTGGAAAACCTAGTGGGGAAATGAACTGAGCATCTTGTGCAGGCAAAAATTTGGTTGAGATCGGAGTTGGAACTGTGGTCGAACAAGTTTCCGGCATTAAAGATGAGGAGGGCTCATTAACTTTGAAAAGCATGTTCATTGCAGATGCCCAGTTACATGAAGAAGCTTTTGAGATTTTCGGAGGATGGCTAGATAGAACATCAGTGTCTACTTGACTTCGCTTCACACCCAAGCACTTGGCAGAAGTACCAATTGATTTGCTACCAGAACACATATTTACCATTACTATCTTATTCTCTGAAATAAAAAGGACACAGTAAGGACTAACGTTGAAGTGGAAAAACAAAAACAGAGGGAAGGGAAAATTGCTTACTTGGTTCACAAGTCGGAAAGGGAGATAAACCATGCTCATACAACTTCTCCTCAGCAATCATTGATGTTTTAGATTGCTTCACAAGTTTCTGAGCACTGTTAATGTCTTCTAAGGGACTGTCCTCAAGATTATGTTTACCCAAGGTAGCTGCGAAAAACAAAGAATACTGGATGAAGGAAAATGGACTATTTGAAGGCTACGAGTAAGACACCAACCACAAGTACATATGAAGCCACTTAGATACGGTAACAACGGGGATTAGAAAAGGAGGTAAGACATATAGCTCGGATGACCAGGTTGTAAGAACTAAGAACTTCCCTATGCATCTGATACAGTAATACACAAAACCATTTCAGATTCCTAGATTTATTAGATATAGAGCTTCGAATGATAGTGGACACACACGTTCAATTACACCAACAAGTTTTGATGGGATGTCTTCAGTTGTAGTGACTCTTTTTTTGAGTTCTGACTTTTAAAGTACAATGAGTCTGAGCAAAAGTCTATGGATGCTTGGACTCGTTACTTGAACAAGCTATAAATAAGAAACTTTTAAAGCAGAAAGACATTGAAATATGCATGAAGCATATCTTAGATAAGATGTATACAACAAAAGGAAACAAAAGGGGTACAAGATGGATCTCAACAAGTGAAGTCATGATATTTGCATGCTTAATGAAGAAGCTTACTCAGGTTCAATGACTGAGAAGCCTCCATTTTAAGTCAGTATCTATATGCTCCTAAAAAGAGTTGTAATTATCCCAGCTAAGATATCACAATATAAAGTAAATAACCAGAGTCTAGACTAAAGAAACTCTGCCAAAATATTCTTATGTCAACAAACTTACGATCTTCAAAAGAAGCTAATTTGTGGATGTGCTGGGTACCGAGCAAGTCAAGGAGGGAGTGTGTGATTGGCTTTACAACTTTAGCAAATTCTTGTTCCTCCCTAGAGCTTAAATGGGCAGGTTTCTTCCAGAAGACTGCAGAAGAAAGCAGAGGTCAGCAACAAGAAGCAATAACCATAACAGGCACGACATATAGCAGAAGTGATACTATCCCATCATCTAAAGTAAGTTGTTGCTTTCTCAAACAATAAAGGTCTGTCTAACATGTTAGGATGTCAGATACTCATTAATATCAGATCAAATACTGGAACATAGAAAACAACCTCTACTTCATGCCCATTGGAACAGAAAATAGTAACAAACATCCGGAGAGGGAATTAGTTTCCACCTTGTACTCATCTCCAACTCTAGAAAGTACCTCATGGTTACCAAAATCATCAGATATATCGAAAACGTCTGGAGAAAATAAATGCTCACCAAATTCATCCTCATCGGGATCCCTGTTTAGATCTACTTCAACCGAATCGACCTGCAAAGTTAGAGGAGAATCTGTTTTATCAAATCGGCTTTCTTGGACAACATAAGAAGCTAGTTTCCTTTCTTTTTTTTCTTTTTCCCCCTTTTCGTTCAACAAATGATAAATTTGACAAACAGGCAAAGAGGTTTTGATAATTGATGGATGAGGTATGCCAATTTGAAATATTTTATTGTGCACGAAGACAGGCAAACAAAAAGGAAAGGAACTTATGAACAAAATGCATGCTGAAGACAAAAGCCCCTGAAGCAAACACTTTCTATTTCATCTTAAAATATGCTAGTGCTTTATAAATCAAGCCCCAAGGAAAATCAAAGACAAGTTTTTGATAATTTTCCTTCCAACTTTTGCCGGATTCAAGATGTTATTCCTTCATGCTGAATACTAAACTACTGATTCTTTATCCTAGCATAAAGAAGTACACATGGAAGAGCTCATGCAACAGTGTTTCATGAAGACAGATAGGTAAGCTATCGTCCTTGGCATTTTCAAATCGAGTCCACAATATTATACACTGAGACTGTAACATTTCAAAGAACCAAAAATCCACTAAACATACTTCTATAAATTATGCAACACCCAGAAGAAATGTATGCAAACAGAAGATGAGGCAGCATACCCACAACAAACTAAACAGCCAAACCCAAAGCCATATTCAATTCCAGCCTAAAATCAATGACACCCAACAGTCTAAAAGCCCAAAACTTTAAAACAAAAATCGCAAAACCCATGAAGCACAGTGATCTGAATCAGCAAACCCAACAACATTCCAAGCTGAAATCCCAGCAGAGAATTAAACAAGAATTTAAAAGAGTTCATTTTTATACCTCCATTGATAGGAAAGACAACCGAGTTCAACGCCGAAACGGCTAAACCCACTGAAAAGGAGAAGCTTGAGGAAATGGGTCTTCAAAATTGAGCTCCTGTATTCATCAAAAGCCCCAGAAATGAGCACCTCTTGCCCAGGTTGATATACGAAAGCGTCAATCTCATCTATTAACTTATTCAGAGAGTGCTCACAGTGTCTGTGGGAGTGTGTGGGGACTGTTTTTCCAAGCAAGACAAGAACCGAAAGCATTGGTTTTTATTGCCATCGAGGAGTACGAGCTTTTTTTTGTTTGATGGAGAAATATTAACCTAAAGAAGTAAAGAGAGGTGTCTCTAACGCACCCGTAAGTCCGCAACTTATAAAGTCATAAGTTACGGTGAGATAAACCTCTGGGAGAACACAATCCACCCAAGTACAAGAATTGTTAAGCTTATGGTCAATTCATGGCATAGCATTTGCGACCAAGTTTGTCTCTCAAAAAACATGTTTGAAAACTATATATATATACTCAATTGATGAAGCTTGAACAGTCTCGGGGAGGGGGCTTTGATGAGTCACCTTCAACCTCTACTAAAGCCTCTTTCCCTTGCAACAACTAGGCTATTACGAAGAGCCAAGGCCTCGGCGACAAGGATTGTGGTCGAACCGGCATTGAAAGCTACTGCAACAACAAGGGGCTTTCCATTGAGGAGTAGGAGTTTGGTGACTAAAGATTTGGGGCACATCATGTATCCAACTTGTGTAACAATTGTCAAAACAAAAAAACAAAAAAAACAAAACAAAACTCTACGTGTAATCAAGAAAAATAGTTGAAATGTCCATACTTAAGTTTAGCTTAACGTTTGCATTACCGATCGAATATCAAGTCAAATTTTTCTTTCTTTTTTCTTCCCAATCTAATTTTATCAATGTCATTTATATACTTGTCTATTAGACTGGTTGTAGCTGTTAATTAAATTTTAGGATTAAATTCAGTTAATCCACAAATCTTTGATGCCAAAATTAATTCAGTCATGTAATTTTTTTTAAATTCAGTTCGTCCATTCAACTTTCGTAAACATATCAATCAGGTCCAATTTTTGAATTCCTCTTGAAATATGACGTCACCAAAGTTGTTGGAACTAATAAGGAGGACCCATAATTCAACTTTATTCCTCTTCAGAAGGGTAAAATAGCTAATTTGACTGAGTATAACGAATAAAAAAAACAATGAGGGTATTTCAGACATTTCATTAAAAATGAGGGGATAAACCTGAATTATGGGTCCTCTTGATGTTCCAACGGCTTCGGTAACATCACATTTCGAAGAACATTCAAAAATTGGACCGATTGATGTGTTTACGAAAGTTGAAGAGGCGAACTGATTTAAAAAAAAGTTGCAGAACTAAACTGATTTTGACACCAAAGATGTGGGGGGTAAGTTTGTACTCTCATTTTGGTCACTTTGCTTTGCTTGGACATTAGAATCATGTTTAAAACTCACAATAAGGTTCTACAAGTGAGAGAGTCAATGTGCAGATTGCGAGAGTAGATAAGCAAATGAGTCCAATCGTCTTTTTGACGTTGTAATCAACACGTTAGATCGATTTGGTTGCATCCACGCAAAGACACTAGAGATTAACATAATCTCCGTCGATTATCCACACGTACTGCTTGCATGCTTGATGCTTCGATCATCATCAATTCTGAGCTAGCTTATATTGGTGAAATGATCCAATCAAGTTCAATAAACTACTGTACGTAAAAAGATAAATCTCGGACGTGTATAGCTAGCCCTCGCAGCGTCCATTAAGTCTGTAAATAAATCTTAAGTAATATATTAAGAATCGATCAGAATTAATTCACCCCTGCATCAAAATTTAACTGGAGAAGCTAGCACTATTATTATTTTTTTTTTTTTGAGAACTAAGCTAGGCACTAATTTAATTTGCTTACACTAATTTAAAGTCAAATGTCACTGTCGTTGACGCAGTTCTTACATAAATTTAATTTGCAAAGAGAACTCGAATTAAGTATTAAATTTTTTGTATATATATGCATGTCATCCAATAGATTCAGCTTGATCGGGCGTGGCTCCATTAACATGATCGATGCCGACCTGGTCGGCATTATGTCTAGATTGAAACAAGACAGATGGCTAGCTAGGGTTTGATACACATATAACTGTTAGAGATCGATATATAAGCAAGATTAATTTGTGAAAGTGAACCAAATTCTTCAATTATCTGAGCCATTTATAGTTAATTACAGAAAGTACAGCAAGTTAATTTGGTTGAAAACTTCTTTATCTCAAAGAGAAATGAAATTCCAAAACCAATGAAAACCAAAAGCATAGGGATCAAATATATAACCAAAAGTATTAAAACACTAGTATGCATGTATGAACAATATATATATATATATATATATATATATATATAAGGCCCTTCCACTAAAAGATCTCTTTTATTGATATATATATATATGAGGGATGAGAGATTACACCAATTTTTCAATCACAAAATCACATCTTCACCGTTCAATATGTAGTTCTATATGAGTAGTTCACTTCTGCAAATTTTCATAAATTTTGATAATCGTTAAGGCATTCAAAACTACGATTTATAATTATAAGCATGAACAGTTCATGTTTGACAGATTTGGTTCGTTCATTGATTTAATCTTGTTCGACACCTTAACGATCACCAAATTAGCTGAAAATTTGCATAAGTAATTTACTTATATAGAACTACATATTGAACGGTAGAGATGTGATTTTGTGATCGAAAAGTTGATGTAATCCCTCATCACTCATATAAACAAAAAAAATGGATCCCTTAATGCAAGGGTCATATATGTGTGTGTATATATATATAAATCCAAGTTTTTGTTGCGGATGCCTAGCGTCTCCGAGTTCATCAGCTTCGTCACGGGCATATATTACATGTATACCCGTGCCAATTTATATATAGAAATTAGGGATTAGTTGTGTCGACCGTTCAAACAACAACTGGTACCTACCTCGTATCCAGAAATATGGTAGACAACAGTGGTGGAAGTGTTCCCAATAACTGTGACCATGGTCAGGGAGATATAAACTCGACCGAGCAGCCAGACCCCGGCCAGTTGCTTCCCATAGCCAACGTTGGGAGGATCATGAAGCAAATCCTGCCGCCGAACGCCAAGATCTCAAAGGAAGCCAAGCAAACGATGCAAGAGTGCGTCTCCGAGTTCATCAGCTTCGTCACCGGAGAGGCTTCCGACAACTGCCGGAAGGAGAGAAGGAAGACGGTGAACGGCGACGACATCTGCTGCGCCCTGGGAACCCTAGGATTCGATGACTACGCCGCCCTGCTGCGGAGGTATCTGCACAGGTGTAGAGATCAAGAAGGAGCTGAGCACAGAGCTAATATTGGTAAAAATAATAACGAAGACGAGCTGAAGCTGCTGGCTAACAACAACATCTTGAGCACTGCTCAAGAACAAAGAATCATCATGATCATGAACCAATACGATCATCCTGATCATCATGATATCCAGAAGACCTAACAAAGGTCGATCATCTTCATCCAATTATCAACTAGGTGACTTGCTGACCCCATACACTTCAATCTTTACAGCAGCTGGGAACATCTGCTTTATTTCAATAAATTAAGCTAGTGAGACGTAATTAGAGTCAGCAATGAACATCATCACAGATGCTGATCGATTTCGTTTCAAGGAGCTAGCTAGCCATATATAATTATACTGATGTTAATTTGCTTTTTCAAATTCCGGGATCTTTATTCCTTGCCGTGTGATTCATAAGATCTTGGTCAGTTTGGAGTTTAATAAACTCTGGATGTTAATTAAGTGGAATTTCATAATTTGATCTCAGATCTAGGACTTAGTATGACCCCTTGCATGTGCTTTTTCCGATCATGGTACTTAAAAAATGAACGGCAGCACCTAGTTCCGATCGATGCCGGAATAAAAAATAGGGTTAAAGTATCGATTAGTCTTGGCGTAGCGGAAGTGTGGGAAAAGGAGGAGATCAACGTCTCAACCTTGCTAGGAGATAGGATATGGGGAGTTGAAATGAGGGGAAGGGAGATTGGGGATAAAACTTCTTGATTGATAATAATCTTCAAAGTGAAGTTACAACTCCTTATTTATAGGGGCTAGACATGCAGATTCATTCTCCCAGACTAGGCTAAATATAGTTCTTAGTAAATGACAAACTTAATTAGACTTTCCTAGTGAATGACAGCCCCATTGATTACGGATTCATTGTACAATGAATCAGAGTTGTTTGTTCCTAGATTTCTTGCGATCCCACTTCTCCATGAATGTGGCAGCAGTCTGTTCTACATCAGTCCCCCCTACTTGCAAAGAACTCGTCCTCGAGGTTGCAGCTGGAAATGGAGAAGTGTCGGCAGCAGCGTGATACTCAAATAGGTCCTTCACATTGAAAGTCTTAGAGATAGAATAGTCAACTGGCAAATCAACCACATAAGCATTATCATTGATTTTCTTAAGTATCTTTACCGATCCCACCTTCTTTTGCTTCAGCTTGTTGTACGTTCCCACTGGAAATCTCTCTTTGCGGAGATGGACCATGACTTCATCACCTTCTTTGAATACTTTGAGGCGCCTATGTGTATCGGCCTTAGACTTGTACTGAGCATTGGAATTCTCAATGGCCTTTTGAGTTTCAGCATGAATTTCTGCCATCTTTTCTGCCATATGGTTGGCAGCAGTACTTATGCCTGGTAGTTTTGGTAAGGGTACCAAATCAAGAGTGTGATGAGGGATCCTGCCATAGACAACTTCAAACGGTGTTTTGCCTGTGGAGCGATTCACCATGTTGTTGTATGTAAATTCAGCTTGTGCAAGTGAAAAGTCCCACTGCTTAGGTCTATCTCCACATAGAGAACGAATCAGATTTCCCAAAGTACGGTTAACAACTTCTGTTTGACCATCTGTTTGTGGGTGGAAAGTGCTGCTGTATTGGAGGCTAGTGTTAAAACGCCTCCAAAGAGTGGTCCAAAAGTGACTAAGGAACTTGCTGTCACGATCAGAAGTAATGGTTTTTGGTATCCCGTGAAGTCGAACAATCTCACGGAAAAATAAATTAGCAATGTTGGTAGCATCCATCGTCTTCTTGCAGGGAATGAAATGAGCCATTTTAGAAAATCTGTCAACCACTACGAAGACTGAATCAGCCCCTCTTTGGGTACGAGGAAGTCCTAACACAAAGTCCATTGATAAATCCTCCCACGGGGCATTCGGTACTGGTAAAGGGGTGTAAAGGCCCGTGTTTTGTGATTGGCCTTTAGATGTCTGACATGTGTAACATCGTTGGACATAACGACCAACATCCCTCTTTAGTTGGGGCCAATAGTACCGCTGCTCTACCAAAGCAATGCTTTTGTCTTTGCCCAGATGTCTAGCCAGCCCTCCTCCATGGAGCTCTTTGATGATATGTTCTCGAAGAGAACCTCTTGGAATACAAAGTTGTGTTCCTTTAAAGAGGAAGCCATCATGTAACTGAAATTCTCCACCAATTGGTTGATTCGTCTTGCATTTCTCCCAAGTATCCTTGAAGTCTTCATCATCAACATATAAATCTTTCAAATAATCAAAACCACAGACTTCTTGTGACAGCGTCACTAACAAAGAAACTCTTCTACTCAAAGCATCTGCAACTTTATTTTTCTGCCCAGACTTGTGCTTGAGAACAAAAGTGAACTCTTGGAGAGTGGATATCCAGCGGGCATGCATACGGTTGGAAGTGGTTGAGCTGTTGATAAACTTCAGGGCCTGGTGATCTGAATATAGAATGAACTCCCGTTGCACCAAGTAATGCCTCCAATGTTGCAAAGCACGAACTATAGCATATAGTTCAAGCTCATATACTGACCACTTCTTCCTTGTTTCATTGAGTTTCTCACTATAAAAAGCGACGGGTCTGCCTTCTTGAGAAAGAACAGCTCCAATTCCAACATAAGAAGCATCACAATCAACTTCAAAGAGTTTCTCAAAACTAGGAAGAGCCAAAACTGGAGCAGAAGTCAGTTTCTCCTTGATGATGTTAAAGCTTTCTTGAGCCTCGTTCGTCCATGTGAACTTTTGTTGCTTCATGCAATCAGTAAGAGGGGCTGCAAGGCTGCTGAAATTTCTGACAAAACGCCTATAGAAGGTAGCCAATCCATGAAAGCTGCGGACTTCATGAGTAGATGTCGGTGTTGGCCATTCTCTAATGGCCTTGACCTTTTCTTCATCCACCCTAATTCCAAAACTAGTCACCACATAGCCCAAGAACACAAGGCTGCTGGTCATGAAACTGCACTTCTTTCGGTTAATGAACAGCTTGTTCTCACTGAGTACAGTGAAAACTTCCCATAGGTGTTTTATGTGTTCATCTTCATTTTGGCTATATATCAAAATGTCGTCAAAATACACCACAACAAATCGACCAATGAAAGGCTTGAGTACCTGATTCATCAATCGCATGAACGTGCTAGGCGCATTGGAAAGGCCAAAGGGCATCACAAGCCATTCGTACAGACCATCCTTTGTCTTAAAGGCTGTCTTCCATTCGTCCCCAGGTCTGATTCGAAGTTGATGGTACCCACTTTTCAGATCTATCTTGGAGAAAACTTGGGAACCCTCAAGCATATCGAGCATGTCATCCAACCTTGGAATTGGGAACCTATATTTGACTGTAATCTTATTGATTGCCCTGCTGTCAATGCACATTCTCCAACTTCCGTCCTTCTTCGGAGTTAATAAGGCTGGAACGGCACATGGGCTCATGCTCGGCCTTACAAAGCCTTTGCTGATCAGATCCTCTACTTGGGTTTGTAAAATCTCGTATTCCCTTGAACTCATCCGGTAATGGGGCAGATTTGGGAGGCTAGCACCAGGTACAAGATCAATATGATGTTGTATATCCCTCATAGGTGGAAGACCATATGGTAGATCATCCGGCATGCGACTTTCAAACTTCGACAACAATGGCTCCAATATCCCAGGAATTGGCTTGGCCTCAGCCTCGTTTCCTTGTATCACAAGAGCATACAGTTCACCTGTTTCTCTAGCTTCCTTCTCAATGTCATTCACAACAAGGAGTGATCGACTTTCTGTTTTGGAAGCTTCGGGCGAACAAGTCTCACGCATGGGGGCTAAGATAACTTTGACGCCATTCTTGTAGAAACTGAATGTGTTCTCTCTGCCTCTATGTGTAGAGTCCACATCATATTGCCATGGCCTGCCTAGAAGCATGTGACACGCATCCATGTCTACCACATCGCACACTACTTCATCTTTATAAAATTTGCCAATTGAAAATGGAATTTTACATTGCTCAGTTACCTTAGTTTCACCAACTTTCTTAATCCACCCAATGGTGTAAGGGGCTGGGTGTGGTTGAGTCTTCAATTGAAGCTTATCCACCATTGTTTTCGACACAATATTCTCGCAGCTTCCTCCATCAATGATGAGATTGCAGACACGCTGGTTGACAGTGCATCTGGTGTGAAATATGTTGTGTCGTTGTGGATTCAACTCTTCCTTTGGAGTGTACAACAGTTTTCGCACCACGAGAGAGACACCTTCATCTCCATAAGTCACTTCGGCCTCATCTTCATCTTCGCTTTCGCATTCTTGCACCACCATGTTTGCATCCTCACGAGTTGCCAAGTTCACTTGACGGGAAGGACATTGATTAGAGCGGTGCCCTGGCTGATTGCAACAAAAACATTTGATTGGAGGCGGCGGTGCATAAGGATTAACAGCTGCACTCTTTGCATTACTGGCTCTGGTGGTCTTGGCTTTGCTAGGTTCATAGTCTTGGTTTGTAACAATAGGTGGATTTTCAATGCTAGGAACAGCTTTTCCTGGTGGAATCTGATCAGGAGTGGGTAAGATACCCTTACCAGAGAAGGAGTGCTTTGTATTTGAACGCTCAAGTTGAGCTTCTACTTTTGTCGCAAGTTGAACCGCATCATTGAGGAGGTATACTGGGTGTAGGACAACACGATCATGGATAATTGGCTTCAGTCCTCCAATGAACCTTGCAACCTGCTGAGTTTCTGTTTCAGGCAGATCGTTCCGCGCCGAAAGGCGATAGAACTCTGCAGCATAGTCTCGCACAGAGCGATTCCCTTGCCGGCAATTGTGATATTGCTGAAACAACACTTGGTCATAATCTGGTGGGAGAAAGCGAGAACGAAGCAATTGCTTCATTCTATGCCATGTTCTTACTGCTGCTTTTCCTTGACGAGTACGGCTGAGTTGCAATTGTTCCCACCATGCTGAAGCGCCACCCTTCAGCTTATAGGCAACAAGTTTCACCTTCTTGTGCTCCTCAACATCCATGTAATCAAAGAAACGCTCTACTTCAGATAGCCAATCAAGGAAATCCTCGATATGTAAATGACCATTGAATGAAGGGAGATCCATTTTGATTCGAAAATCACGGACTTGCCCTTCCCTTTGATTTACTGGCTGAAGAAGAACATTTTCCACTTCTTCATCGCTAGAATCTTCTTCATAAATCGGCCTGCGGTTGTTGCCGGGGGCCCGCTGATTATTGTTGGGTTGAGGAGGATTCTGAGCCTGAGGAATTCCATTCACAGCTTGGGTGATTTGCGCAAGAGCAGTTCGCATTTCTTGTTGAAAAGCTTGAAATGCAGCTTGTGTGACAGGTGCTTCGTCAGCCATTGAAACAAGGAGAATCACTGCTCTGATACCAACTTGGCGTAGCGGAAGTGTGGGAAAAGGAGGAGATCAACGTCTCAACCTTGCTAGGAGATAGGATATGGGGAGTTGGAATGAGGGGAAGGGAGATTGGGGATAAAACTTCTTGATTGATAATAATCTTCAAAGTGAAGTTACAACTCCTTATTTATAGGGGCTAGACATGCAGATTCATTCCCCCAGACTAGGCTAAATATAGTTCTTAGTAAATGACAAACTTAATTAGACTTTCCTAGTGAATGACAGTCCCATTGATTACGGATTCATTGTACAATGAATCAGAGTTGTTTGTTCCTAGATTTCTTGCGATCCCACTTCTCCATGAATGTGGCAGCAGTCTGTTCTACATCAAGTCTAACGTTAGGTCAGTGGAGAACCAGGTTAACACCCACTAAACTACATATTAAAAAGCCAAAAAACTTGAGATTAATTATTACAAGGTTGTTCATGTTTTATTAATAAGTTCAATGTATCAGGTCAACTTCCTAATATAAATCCAAAGAAGGAGAGATTAGGATTTCAAATTGATCGGTGTAATGAGAGCCATCAGCGCCCAAATGTCCTAGGTTTGCACGAAGAACGTAGTTTTTATTAAGAGTGAATGTCATTTTCAGACCTTTTCTTTTGTCTTAATTAGTGAGTCTAATCTTGGTTTAGGCTAATGCATGTTTAATCTTGTATTGGCCTTTCAGCTCCGCTCACGAGCTAGTTGTACTGTAGCTCTCAGCTCCTATATATAGTTTGCGATGTAACCCTGCAAGGGTAGAACAGCTGCCTTTGTATTTTCTTTCCATTCAATATATCAAGCTTTCATCTTTTTCAAACCCTTCAATCTATATTTCTATCATGGCATCAGAAGCCAGGTTTGATCTTGAAAATCTCCCTTAAAAATCAAGTATCTTTATTATACTGTCAAAGTCTGTGACTTTATAAGAAATTCTTATCTTCTACTACAGTTGATATTGAAGAATCTGTCATAGCTATTGTCTTACTACTTGAGATATGAGTATGAAATGTTCATGTTGAAGTTTATATTTCAGATCTGGTATTTTCATTACTAAAATTTAAAAAAAAAAAAACTAGATTCAGTCCGATAGTTTTTTTTTTTCTTGAAGAAATTTTGCCTCTTTTGTCTCATTCCTTCACTGTAGCTATGCTAAGAGTGATGGCTCCAACTATTGCTGCTGCCTACAGTTCTCAATCCACCACTACTGTTTTCCTCCCAAACATCCTGCTTGATGAGACTAATTACTCTGCTTGGCTATATAGACTTGAATTCTTCCTTCAAAGCCTGCACCTTTTTGAGTATATATATTGATAGAACTCTGCCGTGTCCACCACAAACTGTCCGTTCCTCTGATGGGACTACATCTATTCCAAACCTTGATTATATCAACTGAAAGACTCAAGACCAGAGTATTATGAACATGGTGGGTCAAACACTTGGCAATGTTGCTACAAAGTGTGCTGTGGGAAGCAGATCCTCTAAAGAGTTGTGGGAAAATTTGAGGCAAAAGTTTGCTGCCCCAAACAAGCAAAATATCCTGCAACTTAAATCTAACCTGCAAAACTTGAAGAAAGGTGGAGATGACATTGAAACCTATCTTGATAAGATTAAGGTTGCTAGAGATGCTCTTGAAACTGTGGGAGTACAAGTTGATGATAAGGACATTGTTGTCATTGTCCTTCGAGGACTCCCTTCTGAATTTGCTGCCATTAAGACTGTGATAAGGGCTCAATTTGTAAGCTGTAGTCTAACTGAGCTCAAGACACTTTTGAAAGCTGCTGAGCTTGATATTGAAAGTGAGAACCAATTTCCTC
Source organism: Fragaria x ananassa (assembly GCA_034370585.1). Lineage (NCBI taxonomy): Eukaryota > Viridiplantae > Streptophyta > Magnoliopsida > Rosales > Rosaceae > Fragaria > Fragaria x ananassa. The sequence continues at coordinate 20,604,079 of CP139762.1, read as the reverse complement.
CTCCTCTAACTGCAATGGTGGCAAACAACAATTCACAGAACAATGCAGGCTCTCCAACTGCAAATGCCCTTGTTGTGAATCCTGCATCAACTTCAACCATTCATAGTAGCATGCCCATTCAACCTACTGTTCAAGCTCCCCTTGTGCCACATCGTTTTAACCCTATCAACAGCCCACTACAAAATCAGCAGGTCCCAACAGTGATGCAAGCTACACCACTGCAAGCAGTGGTGGAAGCTACACCACTGCAGGCAATGATGCAAGCTACTCCAATACAGGCATTGATGCAAGCTACACCAATGCAGGCAACGTCTTTTCCAAATCCACAACCTTACTACTCAATGCCTGTGAATCCGTACAGCTTCAACTCAATGACTACGAATAACTTGTTATAATATCCAGACCAAAATAAATAAAATAGTATGAAAGGCTTCATGAGTGTTTCTGCATGAACCGGGAGGGCTATGCGGAATCATGGTGGGAAATGAACAGTGACAACACAAGGACATATAGTAGTTCACCATGTCTCGGGGGACATGGCTACGTCCACTTAGAATCAATTATCATTTTTTGGTGTTACAAGTACATCGATCCCGCGCGGGGTACAAGAGCACCCATCCCGCGCGGGGTGGAATAAGGGAAGGATGGTGGAGCCTATCCTACGGGGTGGATTATACAAATATGGGGGAGTATGTTGCCCATCCCGCGGGGTGGAATGTATCTCTCTCCGCGGGGTGGAATACTATCTTTCATATCCAGCTCTCTATTGTCTTTCAGTCTCTATATCTAGAGGGGGAGCCTTCCTTTTATAGATAAGGAAGGTTCCCTCTTACATTACATTTCCGATGTGGAACAGACTGCACATTTACACTCTCATGGTGCCTTCTTGTAGAGCTTGGAGAAGCACTTTCCCGATGTGGTACCGATGATCTTTCACCATGGCAAGGCAGCCTGGACGTCAGTCTATAAGTTTCATGACTGGTCTATGGGCAGGGGAGGTAGTTTACCGACTACCGACTACAAGTCCCCCTAAGTTCTTGTTCAAGACATTTCTTGAGTGGGGACTTAATATACAAAATGCCCATAGACCAGTCAATGCTGCCCGGTCCCATTCCCAGTCCCCCCAAGTCCGTACTCAAGACGTGTGGAGAACGGGTCTTGCTTTTCTTGATATCTTCGGGTTCGCCGGGTCCCTCCCGACCCCAGCCTCAAAACTGATTCGGCCTCGCGGGGTCTTCTAACGAAGTGTGCGAGCTGTGGGGTCCGCCTCGCGCTCCAAGACAACGCGCGAGCTGAGTTGTACGCTCCGCGCAGAAGGACTATGCGCGAGGTCAGGAGTTCGCTCCGCGCACAAGGACAACGCGCGAGCTGAGCTGAGTTCGCTTGGTTCTTTAATGGAATTCGCTTCGCGCAGGCTACAATACCGAGACAACCTGAGGATTTCACTCCGCGCACAAGGAACACGCGCGAGCTGAGGAGTTTGCTCCGTGCATAAAGACTGACACTCGGGCGAGCTGTGGCGTCCGCTCCACGACCAAATTCTGACTCTCGGGTGAGCTGAGGATTTCGCTCTGCGCACAAGGAACACGCGCGAGCTGAGCTGTCCGCTCCGCGCACAAAGACTGACACTCAAGCGAGCTGTGGCATCCGCTTCGCGACCAAAGTCTGACTCTCGGGCGAGCTGAGGATTTCGCTTCGCGCACAAGGAACACGCGCGAGCTGTGGAGTCCGCTCCGCACACAAAGACTGACACTCAGGCGAGCTGTGGTGTCCGTTCCGCGACCAAAGTCTGACACTAATGCCTCTTGGTGGATTACTCATCCCGCCCCGTGTTATTGGGGGAAAACTTATGCCTCCCGGTCGAACGCGAATCCCGCCCGGTCTTACTGGGGGAAAATTATGCCTCTCGGTCGAATGTCACTGAGTGGAATGCCTTTCAAGTGCGCTCCGCGTGCCAGGAACACCACGCGAGCTGAGTTGGCTCCGCCTTCAAATATTTTCACGCGAGATGTTGACTTCGCTCTGCGCGCAAGGAGTCCGCACCGCGCACCAAGACTAACACTTCGCCTCGCGCATAAAGAGAGAGCTAGCTAGTGACAACATGTACTCCAAACTAAATGAAAGTTAAGAACGACAATATATTTAGCCAAGCAGTTGGCTCTTCTCAAAGCTAGACATTTCAAGAAAATTTATTAATTTGCTCATCTAAATTTCTTCACTTTGAATTGTAACATGACCCTTGTTTGCATAGAGTATAGTAGGTCTAAACATGGTCTAATGACCATTATTAGCTCACATTATTTAGGTGATGATGTGAAGTAAAAGCAGCTTCAGAGTTACCTTCATGATCTCTCAAAACTTCCACAAATACCTCCTTAATGATGATTAAGTAGCGTTCACATTGAGAGTCATGTTGCCATTTGAAGTTGGTTTCTCATACCTATTTAACCTTGATTTTTTTGAGTCAAACTCACGACCTCTCACTTAAAAAGAGAGACTTATACCACTAGACAAAATGGTATTGGGTGTTTAACCTTGATTTTAGTCTTAATTTGACTAACACTCGGTTATCAAGAATTCAAGATTCGTTTTTTTTTCTCCTTTTCTTTTGGTAGATCACTCAGCTATGAGTTTGGATAGTTTATCATCCTATGTTTGGCAAGGAAGTAGGACAAGACATATAAGAAAATTTACATACAAGCAAATAGGACTACAATATTAAGATTACTCATACAAATAAAATTACATGAAGTTTAGCTAGGGAAACATTCAAATATATCAAAGAGAACAACTGAGGAATGAGGACAAAGTGATGAACCCCATTGTGAATTACTAATTTAGTAAACTGTTACTTCCGCAAGAAAGTCCGGATGTTGTTTGTCTGACTCCAAATGCTGAGACTCAAAACGATAACAGCTATCACGAAAACCGAAACTTTCCAGGGGTTGGAAAATTTTTCACTCTTGAGTGAAACCAGCCATATATACCACTTCAGTTTGTAGCAATCATTAACCTGCTTGCAGAGATCAGCATAGTAGAACTTACTGTGGGGGATGTCCTTGTAAAGGTTGCTGAAGAACTTACAACCATCTTCATCACTCAGCCAGTTACCTATTACTTTTTCCTTGCAAAGTAATTCCACATCTTCTTTGGAAGAAATAAGGTTATCCATCAGGATGGCATAGGATGTGATTACATTCGAATAACCATGGTAGCATTGCTCGATTGCGATGAGGTTCCTGAATATTGTTTCGGATGACATTCCAACGTTTAGCTGCGGGATCATAAGAACTCCATTCCTGCGAAACTCGCCTTCTTTGAACCGGATGTCCATTATGCTCTCCCTTCTGACAGGTTCGAACTTAATGTCTGCCTTCGAGAGAGCAGTCGCGGTATGCATTTGATGGTGATCCGGGTCAAATATTCCTTTACGAACAACTTTACTGCTCTGTCTTTGATCTGCCGTTAGAGGATGCATTTGATGTTCTTTATGTGCTCTTTCTTCTATGGTCTTTAATGGGATTACTATGGAAGCTCTTACCAAATCAAGTATGTGCAGGACATCAGTATCGCAATGACACTTGTTTCTACCAAGGTACGTATTATAGGTTGAGCAACTATGCTTCAGTGATGGTAGTATGCTGAAGGGTGAAGGATGAGAATAGAGAGAGAGGCTTCATGACCGGGGTATATTTCAAGGGTAAGGTCGTATAAACTGTGGGTGACAAACCAAGGTAGTTGATTCTCTAGGAGCAACATGTCGTGGCACAGAAAATGAAACATGCAATCCATGTTGAATGTCGGATCATCAAAGGCCCTGAGTTTGGGATAGTTGCATTTCCGGAACAGTTGAATTAGGAAGCAACCGTCAACTACCATCATCTCGATGAAGCCTTCTGAGGAAATATGAGCAAATGTTTCTGAATAGAAATCGCGCGCTCGTTGCTCGAACTCGCCTTCCTCCTTTAGATCTGAGAGCTCAATGACTTTTGCAGTCAACTCCTTCAAAGTTATGTTCTTCATCTCAGAGAGAATTTCATTCAAATAGCTCTCTTTCACTCGTTCCATGAGTTGGAAATCTTCCTCGCCTTTGCCTTCTTTACTTTCCTCCTTGCCTCGCTTTCTTCGATAATGAAAAGGTCCGAGTGAAACAACATCAGGTGTATATGCTTCTGGGTTTTGTCTCCGGAGCACCTTTGGAACTCTGAAAATGCATTTCTTGCATATCTTGCTTTTCTTACAGTCATCGCCAATATCAATAGCTGTCTGATCTCTGCCACTTCTATGATGTTCAGCCATGCCTGATATATATGACCAATCCCAAAGAAATCAGTTAGATCTCATGAAAAGGCAGAAACAAGTTATGGAATATATGCAAATTACCTAGAAATTAAAACGATAAAAATTATGTAAATCAAATTAGATGAGCATATATATACACACCCTGCTTAATTAGCAAAGAACAACATTGATGAATGGCCGGGATTCTGTAAAATTGATGATCAAGTTTTGGGTTTAGCTAGGGTTTTTACTGCAGCAAACCCAATTCCTTTCAGAACAAATAGATCTAGACTGATAAAGAAATTGGTAAGTGGTACAGATGGTTGTGAGTACTTGTTGTTTATGTATAGGAACAACTACTCTTAATACTTATAGTCAAACAAGCTATGGCATTTTCTAATCATCAAGTTGATCAGTTGTTTACTTAGAATTGCGAAGACCCAATATCATAACTACTCGATGTCTGCTTGTAATAGTTTCTTAGGTCATTTGTTTTTGACAAATAATCGTTTTTAAGTCCACAACAACCCTTAATGATCTGTTAATTGTAACTCTTCCATGGCTGGCAGCTTCAAATAATCGTTTGGGTCAGATGTGGACAATCAGCTAGTCGAGAGTATTATTGAGTTTAAAATATACGAGCACATTATGACAGTATGAATGTGATCGATCACCGAGCTTAAAAATCCAGTCCAATCTAGTCTAACATGTTAGGTTTACTGATCGAAACTCTATTAAAATGAAGTCTTCTTATTTTAGTGTTCTTGAAGTTTAAGTCTTCCAGCTACATTTCTACCAAAACTACCGGTCTTTTTTCACACACACACGCACACAATGTATGTGATTAGCTTGAGAAACTTGAAACTGAAAATAGTAGTTCTTCCCCCGAACTCAAGGGGTTGAACTACTGTGATTTAAACATAAATTGGATCCGCTCCATGCCCAAATTAACGAGTTACGTACAGAATTACATCTCCAATATGTTCGAATTTTATAGGAAGAATCAGAAAGTACTAGAAAATATACCCGCGTCATGCTGCGGGGTAGAAAATTGTACATGGCATTTCATGGTTTGTTTAACAAAAAGTAATTAAACCATATCTAATTACCTAAATGAAATGAAGATTTACAACAGCAGTTGGGATATTCTCAGTTCCATATGGTTTATCCATCGGTTTTACGATGTAAACTCTAGAAACCAAATCAGGCAAAAAATGAGAACAAAATCAATTCATCACTTTAGCATCCTCGTTCAAATGAAGACATCCATCTAGAAGTTAGCAAAGACTCCATAACAACTGTTAGTTGCACCAATCCAGTGAATCCACAACCCTAAGTCCAAATGTACATGACAAACTAAACTCAATATGCAGGGTAATATCCCAAGCTAGTATTACATGGTTGCATGTTCATAGCACTGAAACTTGATCTCTGATTGCAGTGCCCTTCGCCTTGGAGGTACCCACAAAGTAAACACGTACCAATTAATTATGGGAGGTTTGAGTTTTGGTGTTAAATTTTGGTAATTGAAGTATGCAGATTATTGGTTTTGGGGCGGAGATTTGAAGTGTGGAGATGACGATGAATGAGCGGAAGACTATTAATTGATTTGGATCAAGGATGGGAGTTTATGCGTAAGGGGATCACCAAGCTCAAAAGTATCCTTGAAGGCTTGCTTCTGTGACCTAAGTGATTGCCTAAAGGAGCTGAGAGGGAATGCTTTGAACAATTTGCACTTGAAGCAGTTATATGGATGGCTAGACCAACATTGGATGTGAAATTTGTATTTTCTTGTGCACCATGACTGCCTTGTATCTTTGTTTCATTACCGCATTCCCCACCCTTGACTCCATCACCCCTTGTCTGTACGTTAATCGTTTCTTTGCCCTACTGGAATGAATCATGTTGGCACTTATGGTATTTCCCGCATAGTAGACCTATCCTGAGTTGAGTGAGTTTTAAAAAAAAAGCCACGTTTTTAACGGCGGGAGGACCAAATGTCATGCTGAGGTGGTCCTCCTAGAGGACAGAAAAATTTCTCGAAGCTCTAGGTGGATGCTTTGTCTTGGTTTCGAAGCGCATGGCTTGTAAAAACTATAAATGCGCCTATATTAATCACTGCAATATGATTTCCCTTTTGTTCCATGTGTTTGGTCGCGTCTTGTTATTTTGAACAATGCTGTTTTTTGTTTTGTTTCACTAGAAAGGTGTTTTTAGGTATTATATAGTCAAAATGAGGGACTTCAATTTGAATATTCTCAGTAAATATTTGTAATATATCCATAGACACTAGACAGTGATCAATGATGAAGGTATATATGTTCTCTTGCTTCATATTAAGAATGAAGCATGCTGCTTTGAATCTTACTCATGTCGATATTCTGCCAATTGTTTAGCTTTATTACCGGACTACTATATATTTTTTTTTTGATACAGTTATATATAGAAGAGAAGTTAGGTAAAACTTGTGAGAGTTGCATATATACATTGGAAGTTTGGTATCATTTGAAACCTGAAACTTGGGAAGTGGAAGTATCTTTCGTTAAGATATGAATTGCTAGTCATAATATTGAAATGGTGGGGTACGCAGGTGGCTGAGAGCCGTGAATTGAACTCAAATGGGGTACCCATCAATCAACATGTACAGTTATCTTTGGTTTAGCAAATCTCAGTTGAAAACTAGAAACAACAGTGCTTATTTCGTCAGAATCAGACCCACAGAATCGAATCAAAACATAAGCAGTAGCTGTGATGACTGATGACAACATCGTGAATATACTTCCAACAAATTTAAGTTGAATCTTCATTTGGCTCAGCTTTTGGAGAGGTATATCATTAAAATTAGGGAATTAACATTTGCTCTTCTGATTTTACAATCCATACTGCTAATTGCGTGGACGGTTTTCATTTCTCTATGGTTTCGGTGTTTCTAAGCTAAGTATCAGAAGCAAATTAAGCAACACAAAACGGTCCGAAAACAGATGGAAATTTCATGTTGTTCATGAGACATTAGAGTTTGGGTTTTCCTTCAAAATATAATTCACAAAAGACGTTTTTCTGGGACGTTCAAGTTGAAATTTTCATACTAACAACATGCCAAATTATACAAAATGGTAATGGAAGTGACAGAAGCAAAACCAACGGTAGAGTCTTCTCATAATATTCCCAACTGGAAGTGGGGAATACCAGAAACTTTGCTCCCATAATTGGAGTCCCCCCTCCTCTCACTTCTCAGTTCTCATAGCTTCCTCCTCCCATTGGTGCTCACTTTTTCAAAGCTCTTCCCATTCTGATTGTAAATCACTAATTAAATCAGGTTTGGCATTGGCAACTTATAAAGTGATTCAAATTAACTTGGATCTGGGGACCCGTTGGCTGAGATCACACTTCCAAATTCTCCAACCAACCAAAGAGTTTGTCGAAAAGGATGCTTGACATATGCCTTGGGGAAAAAGGAAGGGAGGGGGGTGAAGATCCCACAATTGCTGATGGTAATGGAGAGCTGGAAACAGCACGAACTTGCGTGAGCACTTGATCGATCTTTTAGTGAGTGGGATATTCACTTGTGTCATGAGTGAGGTTTGTCAAGCTCACCTTTTAGGTTTTCTTCTTCATGCATGTGTCAAGCTAAGACTCTTCTCCTCAATGTCCCAAACTGGAACATTCTATCGTGAAACTTTGACGCTTAACAACAGTGCTGGATCTATAATTCTTTAGGGTCATAGATGAAATGAACGATCTAGCTCTTTAGGGTTAGATGCATTACATCTTTGTTCTTCGAATAACCAACGCGTATGTATCTTCATGCACCAATATTGCAATATCTTCTTGGTCAATGACTCTTTGAGATATTTATCAACCACGAACAAGCACTCGATCGACAATTGAACAGAACTAGCTAGCTAGTTCATGGCATTATTCATCCCCTTCTAATTCAGTTTACTTCAGCTCCCTACCCTTTGACCATTTTATTGAATTATTCATGACATTGAGAAGGGTTCAACACCAAGTATATGAATTTATGTGGGAGGGATAAAATGAGTTGATTTTGGTTTTAATAACATATAGGAATTAACCTTCCAAGCATAAAACAAGACCTTCAATACCCTATTGTCCTTCCTCACCATGAACTTTTTTTTTATGAGACCCATATGTACAACTTGCTACTCTTTGAAAAGAAGTTTGTCATGAAGATTGTATAATATCGAATGAGATTAAAAGATCTAAAAATAACACGGAAAGTGATAAGTTGAAAACATTCTAAAATCTATGGACTAATGATGAAATGTAGAGGTAATGAAAACTAAATATTCTATGTTCCTCTAGGCTCAAACCATACCACACTTTCGATTGCTAATTATTAGTTTACTCCACTAAACAAATTGCATCATGAATGGCCTTGTAGTTAATTATTTTGTTGTTCAAGGTTTTGCATGTTAATATATGCCTTGAACCAGCCATCCGGGGTACCAGTTATTCGGGGATCTCGCTGCCCGGTCAGCGAGTTGGGGTCCAGGGGCAACGCGCCCTGGTTTGGGAGTTCGGGGGCACAACGTGGCCCATGAAACCTGTTATGCTGGGTTATGGTTTCCTGTTAGGCTTAGTATATAGGGTTTAAGGTTTAGTATATAAACGACCAAAACCTAATTGTATTCATGTGTTCAGTGTTTTCCTCAAGATAATAAAACTGTTCTCCTTCTGCCCGTGGACGTAGCTAACACATCGTTAGTGAACCACTTAAATCTGTGTTCTTTCTAACATTCGTTACAACATTGCATATGTCAGATTTGATGTGGTAGGGTAATATTTCCCTAACGTTTCATAAACTGATTGCATCATAGCTTCCTTGCTCTTCTTTATTTGAACTTCAGCAATTTCTTATTTACACAGTGAACTTTGTGGAGGGCTCAACAATCATATAATATAAACCCTTGTTTCCTTTGTTTACCTCAGCTCAACAATTATGTCATACATAATGTCTGAGCTTTACTTTGTGCCCTAGTTGTTGTTACCACTCAAATATCATTTCAGCTTTGAATCACCAGAAAACCCGTCACAACTTGCTCAGTGCTAGCTTGTCCTCTTCCACACCAATAATGTCGAACAAACAAAAATACAGACACATGATTTTGGGGCCTCTCTTCTTTCCCACCATTGAGAAAAAGCTGCCTCTCCCTCGCTCCCTCAGTCTCTTCAGCAATGGAACACCAATAATTTTGTCCCTCTTCTTTTTTCGATTATTGAAGAATTAGGAGTTGGTCGCTGCTGTTGGATTCCTGCACATGATTGCATGCTTGTTTCTATATTAGGAATCTTATAGAGGGAAACAGTATAAAGTGTCATTTTTTGTGCTTTACTTCTTTGTTTTCTTATGCTTGTGAGCATCTCGCTGTGCCTACTGCCTAGCTAACTATCTTTGAAATATACAGCATGTAAGAACATGCATGAATCTCATTAACTTAGAGAAAGATGATAAGAGTCGTGTTTGGCGAATCTAACCCTAACCCTAGTACTGGTACAGATCGAGGAGCGTCATCAAGTGAGTTCAATTAGGGCATTATCTCTGAGTAACTTCAAAATCAATAGCAATGGGAAAATGAATCTCTCTACCTATAACCAATTATTTCATATTAAGGTATGACATTCAATATCACTATATATGCTTGTGGAATGCTCTATTCCTAAGAGCAAGTGAACCCCATGGATACAGATTAAGAGTGAAGATAATGTGTTTTGTGACTCTAGCCCTGGCGGCCGGCCGGGAAGGGATCGAGTTTATGACTAGTGACTTCAGCTCGGAATAACTGAGCTCACCCAAATATATGTAGGTGTAAAGAAATATGAACCTCTCCACTTAGAATAATTATTTTGAGCATGCCGGCCGCAAGTGTATAACAATGCTTAGTAAAATAATTAAGGTCATAAGAAAAGAGCACCAATTTGACAAGAAAAGTTTATACACACAAATATGCGTTAAACATAAACAGTACATCCCATTAACTTAATTTAAGATACTTTTCGCAACATACTCCACCAAATCTTTGGTCTAAATTCCTATTTACAAGATTTTGGGAACTAAAATATATACACTACATGAGTCCTTAGTTTGAACTTTTGCTTTGAATCTTGGCAAACTCGAGTGTTTGTTTCCCTTGCAACTTGTTTGTTACATAGTGTTTGCTGTACTCTCCATGATTATACCTTCTATACTTGCATGGAGTGTTTTCATCCACCAGTTCTTGCACAGGTCCAAGCTCTACCTCATAGCTAGGAGCATAAAATGTCACAATTGAAAGCCTATCTTTCACTTTGTGAGTCACTGCTCTATGCTCCACACTCTTATAGATCCCATTTGTAAGAACCTGTAATTATCTTGATTTCTTAGAAAATGAACAATATTTGAAAAAGAACTGTATAATAAAATTTAATTTCATATAATTTCTCACTTACTTCTATGGTGTCTCCAATGTTGATCACAAGAGCATTGGGAATGGGCTGAACAGGTACCCATCTGTCATCTTTGAGGATTTGAAGTCCCACTGAGTTGTCCTTCCCTTGCTGCAGAACTGTTAGGGCACTCCCATCTGAATGAGGGCTTAGACCCAAAACAAGGTCAGGTCTTGAACATGGAGGGTAGTAGTTCATCCTTATGGCTTGAACAGCCTCCCCAAACATCTTCTCAAATATGTCACCTTTCAAGCCTAGGCTCATGGCTATGTACTTCAACAGATTCTGGCACAGTTTTCTCACCTCTTTTGAATATACCTCTACAGTTTCACTGGAGGGGAAAATAAAAAGGAAGAAAAAGGTTTAGACACTTTATTAGACGTATTCACTTTAGTGAAAACAAGAATTTAAAAACTAAATTTGAGAATAAAGCAAAATCTTTTACCTGAACTTTTCTGGGTTGGTTGGCCATAGACTTGGGTTCCTTATAAACTTAGGTTCAACCCCAAGAGCAAACATGTTGCACCAATCAAGCTTTTGGTCCTCTGATAAAACAAAAGCTTGGCCATATCCTTGAACAGTTCCAGGAGCCATTGGATACTTCTGTTTCTCTGCTAAAGGTAGCATGAAGAAACCCTGGGCAACCTTCTCTATACTCTCAAGCCGACTCAGATCAATCCCATGGTTTACCACCTGCGGCCATGCATAATATCGCGCTCGAAGTTAGATCATCCAAACTCAAACTTAGTAGCAATAGCCGGAGAGAGGCTCATCATGATCTTACATATGTTGTAATGCAAAGCTTAAAAAACACCCCGACGAGGGTAAATAACAAAATTTGTACCTGAAAAAATCCCCATTCCTTGCAAGCAGTTGCGAGCTGAGAGATTTCAGTTCTGAGTTCATCTGTGTTTCCACTGGAAAGCTTTGAGAAATTAATAGTGGGAATGCCACTAGAGGATGGTATAGGAGCGGTTAGACTTGTTGGTCTCTCAGTTTTGTCCCTTACAAATCTTTCAGGAATTATGGTGGGTTTAGTCTTTCTCAGCTCTTGGACATCATCAATGTGTCCAACCTTAACAGAAGAAATAGGAATTGGGGCCATGGAAGCAGAAGAGTCTGGAGCTAACAACTAAAGCAAATTCTTATACACTAGTTATCTTTGATAGTTCATCTCTTTCACATGCCTGTATTTATAGGCACAGAAAAGCAAAACTTAATTAGGCACTTTATTAATTTCAGAGTTCTATTTAAAATTGCAATTGTCACGTCTAATATTGGTTGTAGCCTGTGGGGACTTAATTGGTTTATGCACTATACCAAGTCAAGTCATGCAGTTACATGTAGGACTTTATTTTGTTTCATTTTTAATTTTTACATGTAACCCTAGCCATTAGATCCCCGAATATCAACCAAATGACAGTGGTTAAATAGGAGAATAATATGCTAGCTGGATCTCCTTAACTAATTAAAACTAATTAATCAGGTATGCGCGCGAATACAAGTATCATTCCATGCAATACTCCATACGTATGATCCAACTCATCCGATCGATCACCTGGTAAAACTTGGGGTATATTAGTTTAAGATACATAATTGTCACTGTTTATCCAGAGTTACTCCATAACTAAACTCTAAATCACAATGGATAAATGAGATGCAAAAATAGTAAGTTAAAAGCTAAGACACAAAGATTTTGATTAAGATATAGAATAAAACACAAAGATTACAACAAATTAAGGTAAAAGATAGTAATGTCTTCTCTTGAAATACGATCAAATAAAAACCTTTCTTTTTCTGTGAACTACCTATTTACTATGTACGTTTTGTTTTTCTTTGAAGAGAAAAGAGAAAGGAATCTAGCACTGGTAGTGGCAGGTACGTTCAATTGTCTCTCTTATTGCAGACTTCGTAAGGATTTCCATTACTTGTCATCATTTTTTCAGACCAAAATCCAGTGTTGTTGTCATATCTTTGTCCACCCTTCTCTAACCTCTTTCTTCAAACCCTTGCATATAACCCTCGAACTGTATATATGATCGATTATCAGTAATATGATTTCCAGGGTACACTTAAAGAAAGCCAAAAGTGATTAATGAAGGTTAATTATCAGTAACTAAGTATTAGAAAAGTGTGGCTTAGATATGAGCCATTTCAAATTCCACATCGGAAACGTGAAAGAGTCATAATTGAGTTATAAAAAATAGTACCATACACACTAATACCGAGACCTTTTGTGTTAAAACTGCATATATGTTTTGCATCCGAGTGGCTAAATTGGGGACAATATCGGCATTTCTGGACCCGTGTGTGTGGGACCTTCGAAGCGACCACTTCCATATAACAAGTGGTATCAGAGCCCAGGTGACGCTTGAGACTTGATGTCTCATACGAACGAGTTATAATTTGGTGGTCACGGTTAAGCTATTAGATGCTTGTGGTCACAGTTAAGCTATTGGGGCTTGGATCGTGAGATTTGGAGATGGCTCGAATCATGCTAGGTGGAGATTATTGGAAAAGTGTGGTTTAGATATGAGCCATTTGGAATCCTACATCGAAAACGTGAAAGAGTCATCCTTGAGTTATAAGAAACAATACCACATACATTAATGTCAAGGCTTTTTGTGTTAAAACATCATACTTGTTTCGCATTCAAGTGGCTAAACTAGGGACAATAACGGTATTTTTGGACCCATGTGTGTGGAACCCTCGGACCTCGTCGGCCGCTTCCGTATATATAACACTAAGCATGTAGTAATTCCATGCTCTACTAGTTACTACTAAATAGCTGCCACTAGGGGTGGAATTTTGAAACAGAAAACCGAAAAAAAACCGAGCTGAAAACCAAACCGAAACCGGAAAAAACCAAACCGAACTAAGAAAAACCGAACCAAACCAAATTAGTTTGGTTTGGTTTTTGGTTTTGGCCCATGAAAAACCGAACCAAACCGAATCTCTCTAAAACGACGTTGTTTTTTGTCTTCATTTTCATATTAAATATTTGATTTGAACAATATGATTTTAGGTTTTATGTTTTATATAATTATATATTTGTCTTTTCTAATATTTTGCTTTTTAATTTCGTTTTATGTACATATAGAAATGTTTTAGGTGTCATGTATGTGAAGTATAAAGAGTGATATTAAATATTTAATTTATTTTTTCGTGTACGTTACCTCTAAAATTGAAGACCTTATTCTTGCGAGCTTTAGATTATAGATTCTAATATTTAATTTATTTTTCTCTTCTTTATTCAAATTTATGATTTTTAAACTTTAAAATTCAAAATTTATTTGGATGGACTTTAAACTATGGAGTCTATATTTTCTTTTCAAGATGAACGTAAAAGTTTTAAAATTATGGTTTCATGGTGTGCTAGTGTGATCAATTCCCAATACTTTCGAAATTATTGAGTATTAAACTTTCAAAGTATCTATTTGGTTTATAAATTGTTGGTTTGTTGAAGAATCATTGTTAAAAAATTTATTAATATATTATATGTGTTTATAAAAACAAGTAATGGAAGAAAAAAAAAAGTTCTAAAATATGATAATTTTTTACTAAGCCGAAAGCATACAAATTTTATGAAAAATTATTTTAAAAAAGAAAAAAAACTGAAACCGAACCGAACCACGGTTTGGTTTGGTTTTCAATTTAAAGTCTAAAAAAATGCCAAACCGGACCAAACTAAATTTTTTATTCGGTTTGGTTTCCGGTTTTAGGTATTAACTGAACCGAATAAAACGGAACCCACCCCTAGCTGCCACGATCCCACAAAAGAAATGAGATGCTTTTCCCCATTACAAGCCCAATTGATTTATTTTGGTGAAGGAAATTTAAGAGAATCTAAATCAAAGAAAGAGTATATGAGCCAGAGATATTATGCAGCAATTATAGAGGTGAATACTGTGGATTGCTGACTCTTTAGTGGCTGCTTTTCAAGTATGCATGGACAGGAACCTACCATTGGAACATGGTGCAGGTTTCTTTTTGAAAAGGTAAGAGACTTGCCCACCATCAATTTTCAATATATGTCATGGAAATGATTAATCTTGTTGTTTATGCAAGCATAGTCGGTGATAGGATGTATGCAATTGAAAGCATGCGTGGTATCAAGTTATTGCAAGATCTCATAGCTAGCATAAATACAGGAGAGTATAGCTAAACTCCTAACCTTAAATATGAAGTATCAAGCTAGGTAACCTAGCTCTCATCTTCATTTCAAACCTAACTCTCCATTTCCCCTAAAAACTTTGTATTGTAGCATCATATATCCTTGATTCCTCTTTCGCGACAAAAATGGTTTCGACCGACAAAATCTCACTCGTCAAATAATTATTAAATTAATTACAAAAATTTTAATTACAAGGTTTCATATAATGAGAGTTTTTTTAATGAGAACTAGTTGAGTACTTTTTTATTTATGGTTTAAAAAATATATTTTTTAATAACATTTTAACATATCATCCATTCAATTTTTATTTATATTCCAAAAATAATATTAAAAAAGTTGGTCTAATAGAAGTAGAAGTATAGAAGTATACTAGGTTGTAAATAGAAAGGACGTTGCAAGAGTGTTAATAATTGATAGACAATGCACGTTTAAATAATTTAAAAAGAAAAGGCAATCTGACCAAAGAACCCTCAACTAACTATTCGTATAAATAACTCACGGTGTCACGAAGCCGTGCGTTGAGCACATAACGAACTTTTCGTATAAATACAACTCCCAATGGAAACTCGCGCGCGCGTAGCCAAATGAAAAAGCCGTTGAACCAAGTCATCCTCCTCGCCGCCTCTTCAAACTTTTCCCGCCAAAACCAACCGTCGCAACACCACCTCATCCACCGCCTCCGCAACTGTAAAGACTCCACCTCCGCGACTTCCCTCCATTCCGTTGCGATAAAGTCGGCCTCTTTACAGGACACATTCACCGCCAACCACCTGATCAACTGTTATGTCAGGCTCCAAAACATCGACTCTGCAGCCAAGGTGTTCGACGAAATGCCTCAACCAAATGTCGTGTCGTTTACCTCGCTCATCTCCGGCTACGTCAGCACGGCTCGCCCCGATACAGCTCTGTGGCTGTTCGGGAGAATGCTCGACTCTTTGGTTCTGCCCAACGAGTTTACTTTCGCCACTGTCATTAACGCGTGTTCCACGCTTGCTGATCTCGAAACAGGCAGAAAGATTCATGCCCTTATTGAGATTTCGGGTGTGCAGAAAAACCTCGTTGTGTGCTCCTCGCTGGTTGATATGTACGGGAAGTGCAATGACGTCTGTGGCGCTCGGCGGGTTTTTGACTTGATGGGAGATGGGAATGTTGTTTCTTGGACTTCGATGATTGCTGCTTATGCACAGAACGGAGGAGGCGAGGAATCGCTCCGGCTTTTTAGGGAATTTACTCGGGGGATGTTGGAGCGTCCGAATCATTTCATGTTGGCTAGTGTTGTGAATGCTTGCGCAAGCTTGGGTCGGTTAGTTTCTGGCAAAGTTGCACATGGAGCAGTGATTCGGCGTGGCCATGAGTTGAATGAGGTGATTGCGAGCGCAATTGTTGACATGTATGCTAAATGTGGGTGTGTTGAGTATTCTGATAAGGTTTTCAGGCGAATCCCAAATCCGTCTGTAATACCCTATACTTCGATGATTGTGGCTGCTGCGAAGTATGGACTGGGGAAAATGTCGATTCAACTCTTTGAAGAAATGATCGATAGAGGAATAAGACCCAATGATGTCACCTTTGTTGGTGTCTTGCATGCTTGTAGCCATTCAGGGCTTGTGGATGAAGGGCTCCAATACTATGAGTCTATGCATGAAAATCATGGAATCTCCCCAAATGCAAAGCATCATACTTGCATTGTTGACATGCTTGGTAGAACTGGCCGTCTCAATGAGGCGTACAAACTTGCCAAATCCATCCAAGCCGAACCAAGTCAAGAAGCCTTGGTGTGGGGGACACTCCTTTCGGCAAGTAGGCTTCATGGAAGGGTTGATATTGCTGTTGATGCTAGTAGACGGCTAATAGATTCCAACCAACAGGTATCAGGTGCATATGTTACATTGTCAAATGCTTATGCATTGAGTGGGGAGTGGGAGACTGCCCAGGTTCTTCGGTCAGAAATGAAGCGTACTGGGGTTAGGAAAGAACCCGGCTGCAGTTGGGTTGAGATTAAGGACTCAAATTATGTGTTCTACGCTGGAGATGTATCATCATGTGCACGCCAGAGTGAGGTGATTACTTTGCTGAGGGAGTTGGAGGGTAAAATGAAACAAAGAGGGTATGTAGGAGGGAGTACATGTTTGGTCTTTATTGATGTAGAGGAGGAGGCCAAGGAGGAAATCGTTGGTCTTCATAGTGAGAGATTGGCGCTGGGTTTTGCATTGCTGAGTATACCTAAAGGAGTCACCATTAGAATAATGAAGAACTTGAGAATGTGTAATGATTGTCATGAAGCATTCAAGCTTATTAGTGATATTGTTGGGAGGGAATTCATTGTTAGAGATGTGAATAGATTTCATCACTTTAAAGGTGGCTCCTGCACTTGTAGGGATTTTTGGTGATAATAATTCCAAAGTACAGCATATATTCATAACCGAGAGGAGAAAATCACAAGTAAAGATTCTTCAATGCAACGGCCACTTTATTTTTCTGTATTGTCATATTTTGATTTAGATATGCAACCTGTTATAAATCTTCACTTCTGACAAAAGCCACCATTTTCCAGCAGATGAAGCTTACTTCAAACACTGAAAAAGAAGCATGAAAAACAAAGCATCCAGGACTCAAAAGAAAATAACTCAAATGATTTGAGAAAAAAAACAAAAAGCCACTATACAACAAGATTGAGTTTTTATTGCTTAAATCATTACTGTAATACGTAGTGCAAGATACTGGAGGCAAAAGTTGGTAAAACAGGCTTTTATTGCCTTATAAATATGTGCTCTTAAACAACTCGCACTGAAAAAAGAACAAACAAAACTGGAGGAAGGTACGTTGTCGAGAGAGGACATCATCTCATTAACCAGAACTTCTGCTAAAGACCAAGTAAAAGCTCCATTCTCCACCTTCCTCGAACCAAAATTGTTAATCAAAATCAGGACAGTAACACTTGTTCACGACCTGTGTCCAAAGGCAGAGCAAGATTACTATAGTTGCAACCCATGAATATTAATAATGCAGCCATATCAATCAACATTATTCACAAACCATCAATGGTCAATTTTAATTCCAACCGGTTGATGGCACAGTACATTGACCTATCTCTTTCTCTTCTTTTCTATCCAAACCATTTGGACTGTTATTATTATAGGAAATGTTATGATCATAACATCTAGGTCTACCAATGGCAAATATTATTACACTTCTAAATTGATGAATGAAAATGAAAACATGTGAAAGTAATACGCAAACAATCAGTAGAGCGCCTGGAAAACATGCTTGTGAATTCATATATAATAGGTACACTACACTATCATTAATTTGCTTCTGAGCTCTCCAATCGCAACCCAGAAAAGTATTTATAAATATAGAGTTTTACCTCCCAGCAGCTATAAAGCAAAGATGGTGATAAAATTACATCTCACATCCCAAAGCATCAATAGATACTTCCAACCACATAAATTATAGAATACGGATAAGTAAAAGGGCAACTCTTGCAACAAAACAAAAATTGTAGTCTTTACATTGAAAACTAAACTCACATGCAGCTGAAAGGCTATAGTGTATACTCTCCACAAAGGTCACGAGTCAGCAAAATTCTCAGCAACTGCGCAAAACCCAACTGAAACAACAGAAGCTCTTTAATTATGACACAGTAACATGCTGAATGGGAGAGTCTCGAGTATAGTGAAACAGAATGTGACACACCTGTATAATGAATGCATATCCTTGCATGGACAAAGATGGCACAGTCAATTAAAAACAAAAGAAAAACACAAGTTTAACGATTTTCCTAGAGATAAACAGGTAACCATACCCAATTTTTGGTTTCCATTCCATAAAACAATCCAATATAACGGTAACAAAACAGAAAATGCGTTGGTAGAACATTGATCAGTCATCACTATATTAGTATTCAACCTCCTCAAAATGGTTGCCTATGAGTATCCAATCTCTAAAGATATTTTTCCTCAAGCTCCGAATCCGGGGAGCCAAAAAATATAGAACTGAACTATTACATAATCTCCTAGCTGTGCTGCTGAACAATTAAAATGATTTCCTCCTTTCCCAACCCATGAAACTTATGGATGAGCATACTGTGCTCTTATCCACGTCAAGAATAGACGTCATTTGAATTGAAAATACAATACAAAATTTTCTAACGAATCTCACTTTGTACACATGTACAGAGGGTAATTATCTGTTGAATCCGCCCCTTTGCAGATTTTCAAGTGCAGATTTATGTAGGCATCCTTGTCTTTTCTATCTTGATGCCTGTTTTCGAGAAAACCCATATAAATGCAATATCTACAAGGTTGACTTAATCTCTAGCACCACCAAATTTGGATTGACCTATGGCCTTCATTGCAAGTTCAACCAAGCAGACAAATTCCTCAACATCTTGGAAGCTGAACTCAATTACCCTCCTAATAGAAGAAATACAACCATTTTTATGTGCATCTTCCAGGGTCAGGCAAGCAGCTGCAAAGGCACTCTGGGATTTTCTGGACGCTTCCATTGCCCAATTCACATCCTGTGTCTGCAAATAATACATGCCAATCTTACCTTCTCATAACACCTATTAAAAGCATTGCCATGAAAGATAAGGGACAGACTTCAAGTCTGGGTAAATATTGTACCAACCCTAAATGAGATACCCTATGACTTTTCCAACAACTAAGTGTCATTGGGTTGGCTATCGAGACAGAGATGATCAGATACCTTACAAAAAAACTCTCAAAATAATCACAAGTCAATCAAGAAGCATGTTAAACAAATATGTCTATCCACGGTATTCATAATAATTACTCCATAGTTCCTAAAAATATATATATATGTTTATCCATGGTGCTCATAATAATGACTCCTTAGTCCCTAAATCAGTGTTGATCAAATGACCCAACAATTTATAGATAAAATTCACAGAGACTGCATGCATGATTAACTTACAAAGTCGAGCAGCCTCAGAATCTTGGGGCGGTTTCGAGCAACATGATGGTTTCCAGCAACATGAGAACCAATACACTTGGATAATATAGCCTTTTCTGCCGTCACTTGGTTGGTCAAATTATCAATATCTGATGCAGAAGATGATGGAGACTCCCCTAAATAGTAAAGATAAGTTAAGAAAAACAGCAAGTGGTTTGATATTACATTATCAATCAGAAGATAAGACTTATTGGAATTCCACCATAAAGCATGACAAATTCATTTTCCATGTCTATAAAATCATATGCTTCTATTTTTTACAAGGATAGCGTGCTGCTTTTCATTACATGTTGCATCGACAAAATCTGTCAGATTTATCTGAGGAAAATTGGAGAAAGGTTGCATGTTCCATTTTCAGTTATCATTTTGTAGGGTAAAAAAAAAGTAATGGTTCTGCATTTAATTAGACAAATGATCTCTTAAAGCTTGAAATTTGGAGTTAAACAAATGATAGCTATAGGACAGCCTAATTTTAGATTTAATAAGGAGCAACTAGACAATTGCTCATCAGTTTCTTTTAAAAATATTTATATTTGAACTAGAGTAACTGATTTACACCATATAAGGAGTAACATAACCTAAAGAAAGAAGCATCACTTCATAAAAAAATATAAAAAATTAAAAAAAAAAAAACAGAAATGGACCTTGATATGAAATCCAATGATTACAGAATAGCATAAAAAAAACAAAAACCTAAATTTTATTCAAAAGCAGGCCCTTTACCTTGATGAGGCATATTTAGAGTAGCTTGCAACTCATGCCGATCTCTGCTTATGCTAGAATGTTTACAGTAAACTACCCTCATGTACGCCACCTCCATGCATTTATAGGCCAAAGCAGCAGAAGCCACTTCTTTGAGTTTTTCGTATTCATGGGCACAAAATCTGTGTATTCAAAAGGTTCAGAACAAAGCCAAGAACAGGTATAGGATTACAAAAATGAGAGCTTAGAAACAGTATAGTACATTACAAAAGTCTAAGGTTATTCAGTAATTACATATGTGAACAAGAAAAACTAAATAGATTGCTTTAATTTATTTTTATTTCCAGACAAGAACCAAGCAATAAGGAAAAGTTTCAAAGTGGGGGACAAGGTGTTCAATGATTAACTAACGATCCTAACGACACCTAAACAAAGTGTAATACAATGTAAAAGTAAAAGTACACATAAAACTAAAGCAAGACAACTTTCCCAATCCTTGAATATAATATACAATGCAACCATCTAAGTATATCTCCTCCATACCTTGGTAGAATACAATAATCTGTATACAAAAAGTCAAAACTCTCTCCGATAAAAACTATAATCTGAATATCTCTACCAATGGATGAGATATAGACAACTAATATCCCTAATACTTCACTGCATGTCAAGTTCTCGACAATCCTTATTTGAATTTAACATAATAAACATGACCTTATTCCGACAAAAACTTATAACAAGATAACGCAAGAGACAACTTCAGATTGTAATAAGATTATTTTTTTAAGTACTAAGGACCATATAATTAATAGTTGTTTCATAAACACAGTTCCTGCAGGCATTTTCTGAGGTGTTCCATATTCTAAATGTCATACTAATGTTTAATGTATAAAGTATCATCATCTTCCTTAATGCGCAAGTTGAGGATATTCAATGATCTATGTGTCAATGGACCTACGAAAAGGCAACTTTGTAAGTTTGAAATTCTTGAGATTTCCTGGTCGTGTGTAAAAGAATGGGTCAACTTGGACCAGTTTAACTTTCACAATTTCTCTCTAGATGTCTTTAACATGGAGGCATTATAACTTACTCGGCATGAGTTGCAAGGTAAAGCTGATACTTCCTAGTCTACCTCATTAGGACTCTTAAGTGCCTTAAAAGGAGAAAAATAGATCCATAATAAGGACACAGCAGTATAGAAGATGAATATCCTAACAAAAAGTGACCTAGAAATCTGCAATTATAAAGCAAGTCCAAGAAAGAGGGAAAATAATAAGGGGACTATATTACCAATATAACCCTGATAAGGTGTAATCAAAATTCAAAAATTCAAAATAGGGAAGAATATGATAATTTTGGGCTTGGCCAAAAGAAGTGAAGTACTAAAAGACAACCACATGCAAATATTCAAAACCCAACATGCAAATACCATGAGACTATAAGTTATATAAACATCAACTCAAACCGAGTAAGAAGAGTTTTTTCAGCAGTCCATCTAGGAACTTCTATATGTCTTTAACATGGAGGCATTATAACTTACTCGCAAAGCTTAGCTGTACTGCTATACACTTGCAGTGGAGTCATGTCTTCATGCTTGCCTTTCTCATTACCGCAACTTTCCAAAAGTGATGCTCCTTGAAGAAACTTTTGGGCAGCTTGGAAATAAGCCACACTACTTACGTCGTGAAACCCACCATTCTATATAAAAAAAAATACTATAACCGTTATGATAATTATGAGCCAGAATAATAACACCACAAAGATCTTGTGAAGAAAATATGAAAACTGAATAAGGCCAATAAAGAAACCTTAGATTGTTCAGCCTTGTCTCTTAGACTTCTGGCTTCATTCAAGATCTTAGTAGCAATCTGGCCAGAGGCACTTATCACAGGACTTGAAGCATTGACATCTCTTGCTCCCTGATGACCAGACATAAGATGTTCCACATTGCAATTAACTCCATTCTTGGTAGTAGCAGTCCCACATTGTTTTAATGACTTTTGCACATTACCATTGACAGCAGAACTCATTGGAAGTCCTTGAAACACAACTTCTCTTTCAGGCCATGCCACAGCTTGAGAACCACGAGATCGTGCCCCTTCTTTCCTTTCAACCCCTTCTTCCCCTTCTTTTGATTCACCGTGAGAATGTGAAGATGATTTTGGTTTTCCGCTTCTGGACTTATTTTGTTTCTGATCACACCCAAAATCCTGATTCATGTTTTGATGTGGGGCACCTTTTCGAATAGGAAACTCAGTAGCACCCAACTTTTCATCTGCCACTTCATAGCCTTTTTGTTTTGTTTGAGTTTCCGCTGCACTGCCACTTAACCCATGTCCCATATTGTCCCACCTAGTAACACGATGTTTCTCATCCTTGACCTTCACTGGCTTAATGCTACACTCTTCAGTAAGATTGTTTCTAACATCATGATTGCGGTCAATCTCAGACGCATATCTTTGACTCTTTTTAGAGTACTCATTCACTGGATCCAAGATCTTCATCTTATCTCTATCTAAGTCACTAGTAGACTCTCTAAAATTATCCTTAGACTGCAAACAGGAGCTCTTACCGGATCTTTTCAGAAAAACTGCATCTTCGGGGTGGTTCTTGTTCTCTCTAATATCATGATGGCAATGAAGCAGGTCATGCTGATCACTGAGGAACTGGCCATGTTGTCCTAAACTATCATCGTTACCACAAGCATCTCCGTCTTGGTAGCCTACCGTTGAAAATTTATGAGATTCAGGAGGAATACAGTCTGAAAATTTCTCTGTCCTGGTGTTCCCAAATCTATCAACGCTACCATTTTCATCCCCATCCCAGCATCTTTTGGAATTACTCGTCAGGGAGAATCCACCACAAATGGGTTCATCCTTCACAAAACCATCTCCCTTTGCCAAAGTCAGCCTGTCTGAGTTAGAAGTCCTTAGAGGAGATGAAGAAACCGATTCCACAGGCGAGCCTTTCACTTCCTCAATGTCACCTCTGATTATACGGGAACCTGAAACCTTTGAAGAGCTTGAAGTGGCAGCTAACGAAACATGAGCAGACCCCAAATCCCTTCTCAATCCATTTGCACCTTCCAAAGTTTGCTGAGATGTATTCCTTTTACTATAATTCCTGGGGTGCTGATCCTTAACACTATTCCTATCCTTTTTCATAGCATCAATGGGATGCGCTCTAGTGCTTGACACAACAATCTTGGTAACTCGGCTCTTTCTATCTGACTTATCATCAATGTTACTAGTGCTAGATTCGTTCCCTTCGATTTTCAAAATCCTGGCCTTCTTTTCCCTCCAAGATCCACTTTCACTACTTTCCTCCTTCATATATACCTTGCCATCATGCACAGAATTTGAAAATGTTTCCACATTATTCTGATTATCCTCCCACTCTCTGATTCTCTTTTTCTTCATGGGATCCCTTTTACTGCATGTTCTCAAATCCAAAGGTCCATCATCTAATGAGTTCTGAGTTTTATGCCCCGGTTTCCTTGCAGAAATTTGTAATTTATTCTTTGTGTCTTCAGAATGACAGAGGTCATTGTATATTCCGTCCTGATCAAGTACATGGGTCAGCACACCATTACCAGAAGTGAGCCCCACCCTCCCTAGGTCAAAATCAGAACTCTGATCTTTATCAGCATTCAACATATCTTCTCTCCTGGCCTTCTTGGAGGTACAACATATATAGTGATCAGTATCCTTCTTGTATTTTAATCTTACTCTGTTTGCATTACCTGAAGACATAAAAGGACCCAAAGAAATAAATACATGTTACCTGCCTCTTCATAACTTTTATGACATAACAAACGAACTTCGTAACAAATTACATACCTCCACTTATTTGCTTCTCCTTCTGCTTAGCTATGTTTTCTTTCATGCCTAAGTTCTCTAGATAACTCATCTGTTGATCGGTAGATTTCTTCATCGTATTTGGTTTTAAAGGAGGCTGGTTCATGTCCTTTAAGCTAGTAGACTTGACAGGTTCTTGCAGGTAAGGTTTCAAGACACCATCACTACTAACTGCGTTCTGTGTTTCCTTCACACCATGTCTCTTCTTTACCCTATTAGACATGCTATTTGAACTGTGATTTTGGTAATTTTGATCAAGATGCTGAGCATGAACCGAGGGTACCACAGATGCTGTTCCATTAGCATGAGCTAGCGGGTTAGTTAAACTTTCTGAAGATGGTGGTTGGTACAATGCATTGAGTGCTTTTGTTGTTTCCTCTTCACTGATGTCACATTGGTTCATCCCAGGCCCCCTACAATACAGTTAGAATACCACAATGAATAGGTATCCATATATCAATCAAGTACCACAAACAAAAATAACAGAGAGAGAGAAAACACATCAGTTAGGATAATCCGTAATTACAATGAATAAATTGAGTACAAGACTTTTATAAAGCAAGGATGAGAGGGAACTCACAGCCAGTCTAGCATGCTACACAACCATTTCTCAGGGAGTTGATCTGGCTTTTTGCCAAAGGGGAGAAGTCTCCACTTCTGACAACTATCACAACAAACCCAATCTTCTTCTATTACATATGGAGCTGCAGCTACTGGAACGATCTCTGACGCAACTTCATTTTCAATCGTAGGACGGCATGTAGCAGAAGCATCTTTAACAGATCCCCCTGACATCAAGCGATTATCAGCCTTTCTGTCACTCAGGTTTTCATTTGGTTTGTCCTTGGATGACTTATATGTCACATCAATTGGCCTTTCTGCTACATCCAGTTTATCCCTTCGCTCCAAAACTTTACCTGCCAGTGAATCTCTACGGTTATCTCTGACTCTCTCCTTCTGCAACTTTAACTTGTGCACTTTTCTGCTAGATAGAGAGACACCGTAACCACCATTCATTTCATCTTTTGGCACTGTACCCATTTCAACTCCCAAGTTTTCCTTTGTTAAGTTTACTGGTTGCTTTTCATCACTTAGTTTTCCTTTTGACTTAATCTTGCCCTGAAATGACAGCTTTTCTTTCTTGCCAGGCACATAAGTCTTTTCTTGATCATGATATGTAGTTTCCTCACCAGCATTTTGGGGGTGCAGGTCTACCTCTTCCTTGCATTTGAATGGAAGATCTATTGAGGCAGACAACTTGTAAGCCATGTTCTTGCCTCCATCTCTGACTGGACCATCCTTGTAAGAATTTTTTACTGATTGTTTCCGAACCTTTTCCAATGAACCACACCTAGAAATTTGCTTCTCATTCTTGAAACAACCATGACCGGATATTGACTCCAATGACTCCTGCTTTGCTAGCTCAGAGAAAGATCTTCCTTTGACCTCATTCCCATTGGTTACCCAGGGATCAGGTGTTCTATGAGTAACTTTAGCACAGTCACTAACATCACCTGCTGAGTTAGATAACTGTAATGATTTGTAGCCATTGGACAATAGCTCCTTGCCTCCTAGAGTGTCAGTTCCTGATTTCTTTTTTATAAGAATTTTCATGTCATTCTTGACATTTATAACATTCTCAATCTTCCGTTCTACCTGCTTTTCACCTTTACCTGTAACTTCAACATTCGACTCCTTCGACAATTTTCCATTACCCCTTGCGGAAGCTGACAAAGAAGAATGTTCTTGAGGACCCTTAGATTGGGGCACCATCTTCTGTTGATGAAGCTTTTTCTTTCTCGTTAGACAAATCAAACTTTCATGAAGAGGTGACATCAGCCCATGCCCAGGAACTGGAAATGAAGTCATAACCTGTTATAACACATAAATAACATCCATCAAAACCAACCAGAACAGTTGAGGTCCATCTATCGCAAGAGAAACTGCATTAAAATCTACAACATTACCTGAATAATGTCAGTGAGAGACTCATCTGCAGTCACTTGAGAGGCAGGTGGCATCTCTCCACTTTCGTCGGGGCTATTCCCGAAAGATGAAGATGGGGAGTTAAGGCCAAGACCACTATAAATTGCTACGTTCTTGCGTGATGTGTTATCAGAGTTCATTTTGATTCGAACCTTCAGTGTTCTTTGATTAGTTGGATTTCTGGATCTGTTTGACATCTCATCTTTCAAGGAACACCTCTCAGGTACTTGGGTAGAAGGAACACATGAATCCTCTTTAGATAAAACGCCCCCAACAATCCTAGATTTATGTGACAAAGGAGCAATGGGTGAAGAAGTTCCAGGCCTCACAGTTGGAAGTGCTTTTGATGAAGCTTTCAAATTTTGAGAGGCACCCTGCACGGTGACAAAAGCCCACAGTGCTCAAGTAACATTGGATTTATCTCAAACCTCAATTTGACAAGATCTCAGCCAAATTTCTCTCCTTCCAACCAAATAACAAATATAAAAAATAATTCTAATACCTCCATGGAACTTTTAGGAGATCTTGATGTGTTGCAGTTTCCCAACGGTGCCTTTGGAGTAGACAACACGGATGGAGATCGTTCACATGTAGGCAAAAATGAGCCATATCCACCATATAAGGCCCCTGACAGAATAACAGAGTACATATTCACCATGATGAGCCATTCACCAAGTTAGAGCCAAAGAACTAAAGCTTCAGTCTGCCCAACATTCAGGATAGGTGACTTACCCAAATTCTCAGTAAAAGCCTCACCCTCGAAATTCTTCTGGACATGTCCCAGAACTTGATCAAGTTTCTCCCCCTTGAAAAACAAAAGCAATGGTGTCACATACATGCATGAGATCAGAAGAAATGAAAAATTACAAACTGATCAAGTTTCCATTTTCACTAATCAAGGGAACAGAAATGAATACTGAACTATGTGAAGCAACCAGATCATCTCTTTTCCATTCACTTTTGTCTCTCCTTGTATCAACAACCAGATCATCATCAACAATATGTGAAGCATCGACAAGAAACACAACAAAGACTATCCAATGTAAGCACAAATGGGAGCTATGGAAGACCTTCAGGAATTACAATAATAAGACTCTTTCTGGATAAAATGTTATTATACTAAGATGAATGCACACACAATTATTCAGTCATCAGCATAATATGCACCTTCTTGATACGCGAACCAGAAAATGAATCTACATTGTTCCAAATCCAGTGAAAAACATCCAGCGGCAGTTTCATATGCTATTTGCATAACAACCACACTGGAACGCAATGCCGATTAAAATATAAAAAATAAAAAATAAAAACTCTCATTTTATTTCATGCTTACTTTCCATCACTAAATGCTACATTGATTCCCATTCTAACTCAATCCCTTCCATCTTTCATCTATATTCTGATAAACCTAACAATCTCTTTAAACTCACTATTATATCCAATACACACACATTGAACTGCAATCGAAACTCACTTTATATCCAACACATTCGAAACAAATTCAACATCATTATCTTCTTACAATCACCATCACACACTAAAGTTCAAAGCTTTGTAATGAAAATCAAACTTGAACTAGAATGCCCTTACAATGTAAGCAAAACGAGTGTCCAAGTCAATTTTTTCGTCGTCGTCGTCCTTGTAATAGCAAGAAGCCTCGCCTTCTTCAAGCTCTGCACTATTATTATTCACCTCCATATCTCTCCCTAAACACCTCGAAAACAAACCCTAACCCCAAAACCCTAACCCTTTCGTTCCAAAACAGCGCCCCCAACCTTCCCTAAAGTCCAGCATACCAGTCCAAAATTCCCAGAACAACACAAAACGCTCCCAGACCCACCAAAGCTCTCGAAAAACCCAACAAAACCCAGAAGCCCGAATCCGCTAACAGTTTGGAATCGAAGAAATTCACAATCCGGCTATGAAGAAAATCCCCAAAAAAATCAAATAGAAATTGACGGAATTCATAATGGAATCCGAACTGCCCGGATTGAAGTCGATGATGATCGGGGAATGGACGGCGGAGATTGGAGGGGAGAGATGATGGTCGGAGAAAGCTCAGTCGGTTTGTCTAAGACGGCGAAAGTGAGAATCGAATTGGTTTCGGTTAAAGGCAGCGGGACACTGTCTCTCTCAATTTTTTGGTTTTTTTATTTTTGAAGGGAGAGAACAAGAGACTCTTGCTTTTCCTTGTTTGTCAATATTTTAATTTTATTATTATTATTTTTTGTCTGATTTGTTTTTAATTACAAAATTAAAGATGTGGAGGCGCGTGGGCGCGTGAGGATTTGATAAGAAAACGGCAGGCCGTTCGACACGTGATCGTGGAGGTGGGATACCAACGACAATGGGACCCTCTTCACAAACCTCACTCATAGGTGAAAAACTGAAAATTGATAAATGGATATATGGATAAATGGATAAATCTTTAAATGCTTTAGACTAAGGGAAGACTAGCACCATGCTTGGTACAGAGTACTATGATAACCCTTTTTAATTTCTGACAGTCTAGGACACTTTTCTTATGTTACAATAACACATGACCGTGTTCCACAATACTAACGAGCAAGATAATATAATGACACGAAGAATTTTCATATACATCTAATTTTAAAAAATGGTTTTAAATAAAACACATAATATTTATATCTAATAGGCATCTAAAAGGTATCAATTATGATAAATATTATGTCCTATTTTTTTAAAATTTTACACAATTGTCATCATTCAACTATAACATATTAATATAATAAATAAATTTAATTGATGCTGTCTTAAATACCTTGATTATGAGTTTTTCTTTTAACACTAACATTTTTCATGTAGTTTTCTTTATTTTTATGAAAAAAAATATAGATTAAAGGAATTCATTCTCTAATCTATATATAAGGTAAAATGTAATATGAATAAGATATATGATCTAAACCCTAAACCCTACACCCTATACCCTGAACCTATACCCTAACTCTATACCCTAAACCCTATACCTTAACCCTATCCCTAAACCCAATTTTGGGTTTCTTCTTTTTAGGTATATTATCATATCATGTCCTACTTAATAGGTACATTAGAAATGTAAGTAGTAGAGAGTAAAATGTTCTCTCGATTATGATGAGAAATGATATAATAATATACCTAAAAAGAAGAAAATTAATCAAAGAACAAGAACGTGTACCTTACAATTAGACATTTTTCAACTATATAGAGAGATATCAAATGTGAGCTTAGAAATGAAAAGTATCATCCTATTACAAATGACATACTTTTGTATATAACATATATATATAAACTCAAGTTAGTAATAACAAGGTAATAAATTAAAGAATGTAATTGATTATGACAAAGTTAAATCCAAAATTGAGAAATATACCAAATTTAGTTTTCTACTGTTTGAAGAGTGTTGAGGCCAAAAAATCTAGCTAGCAGGCTCAATTAGTTCGTTAAGCCCGATTCATGCTTTAAGTCGAATTCTACTGGCAAATATCATGTCATGCACGTGGACCCAAGTCACATTCATGCACTTGGGGCTTTCAAGAATGGGTGTGGTGTGGAAGGTAACGAAAAAACATGAAGTCCGCTATTAGTTTTGGGATCATTGGTAATTTTGGATTTGGGACCGAAATTCATGCACAACGACCTAACTCCTAATACAGATAAATGAAGAAGAGAAGCCCAAAGACCAAGCTCAAACCCTTTTAAAGATCCAAACCCAAAATAAATAACCTGTTTAATTCCAGCCACATAATATAATATGAGGCTAAACAACAGCAAAATCCCAGCTTTAGATTTTCTGCATGAAAGCTGCATAAAGCCTACAATCACATCTTTCAAAGCCTATTATATAATTACAGAGGCTTAGACACAATCTGACAAACCAAAAAGACACTATAAAAACCAATATATGCTTTTACCAAGCCTCTCTTTTACCTATCAGTAAAAATCTTCAAGATTCCCACAGTTTTTTGAATTGCTTATAAATAGCTATTGTTATCAACCAAATAAAAGAACAATCAGAAAGGGAGAAGGCTAGCAAGCTCTCTAGTACTCCTCTTCTGCCATTTCTCCCACCATGCTTCTCTCTCAAGCCCTTATCCAATCCCATATCCATACAATTCCCAAATCCAAATACAACCCCAAAAGCACATATGAAACCAAACAGCAAACTCAAGCAATCCACCAATATCTATCCCAAATCTCTTATCTCATATACCTCAATCATTACCTTAGAAACACAACTGGGTTCTCTTCTTCTCAAACTCGTGTTTTTTTAGCTCCCACGCCATGCACATCTTGCTAAGTCCTTCATTGAAAGAAATACAGTTGCAGATCATCGCCGTTAATGAAGAAAGTGCCGCTGGGAAGAACACAACATCAAGCTTCCTAGGATTCTCAATCCTTCGAAGCTTTCTGGGCCTAGTTTCCGCTAACTCAGACGAAGAGGACGACATTTTTGGGCTCGACCATGCTTGTCTCATTGTCGTATAACCCTTAATCAAAAGTGCCCTCCACAAAGGGCAAATTAGAGAAACTAAAAATTGAAGAAAATTATTAATTATAAACATTTGCTCTATATATGGTATGTTTGCTTATGTGGAATGGGTGTAAAATATAAGAAAATATGTATGGGTTTACCTTAAAAGATGTCTAGTATTTTAGGTTTTTATTTAATTTTCTCTAATGATATCCCATGTTTCATTGTACACCCGACTAAATTAATTTTGCATACCACAATATCTTTGTATAGACCAAAAATATTATTTTTTTTAGAGAAAATGGAGTCACGCTCTGTCGACCAAAAATATTATTTGAAAAGAGGTAATCTTCTTTATTAATTAAGCCAATTTAGCTTATGGAACTGCTTTTTGGTTAAACTTTCAGAATCCCTCCAAATGCCCCTCATTTATATAAGTCTATAAGCTTGATATAATAAACAAAGGGTAAAACAGTAACCAGGAGAATATATAAGAGAGTTTCAGTTATGTTCAAAAACAAATTTGCAGTTATTGTTTACGTACAAAAACGGTTGACGTCGTGAGAGGTGTTGTTCACGTTTATCTATATTTAACTTTCATAAACCCAAAGAGGGGAGCGCAGCAAAACAACCAAAGTTTGTGGAGAAGAGTAAATATCAAGAGTAAAATATTGTATAGTCCTTGTGGTTTAAAGTCGATATATGTTTAGTCCTTATGGTTTTATTTTAATCTGAATAGTCCTTAAAGTTAGGATTTTTCATTCAAATAATCCTTATAGTTTTATTTTAATCTGAATAGTGTTTAAAGTCATGATTTTTCATCCAAATAGTCTTTATGACCTTTAACTGAAAAAAATTTCGGAATAACTATTTGGATGAAAAATTATGACTTTAAAGACTATTCAAAATAAAATAAAACCATAAGGACTATTTGGATAAAAAAATCCTGACTTTAAAGACTATTCAGATTAAAATAAAATCGCAATGACTAAATAGATGTCAACTTCAAACCAGAAAGACTAAACAAATTTCAATTCAAATATCAACATCGATTATGACTTATAAGTTCACAGATCTATCAAATGATTAGACATCCATAATTGTTGTTGAGGGAACCAATGTCACGCGCTCTCATTAACCTTGCATGCGCGTTCTCACAACAACAAATCAGTCTAAAGCACATCTCGATCGCACACGTGGAGGCATGTGTGCGGCTCGATCCAGTGCGCCTCTCTAGAAGATTCTTTCTAAGCCAGGCTGTCGACAGCCACGAAGGCAATCCTCTCCGCTCAACCTCTATAAATAGGCACCTACCCTTACCAACAAAGGTAACTTAATTGATTCCTCTTCTTTGAGTTACGAATTGTCCACTATGATTCCTGACTTGAGCGTCGAAGAGCGATTGTTCGGAGCAATTCGGACAATACTCTAATCGCTATTTTGTTTTACAGGTTCGTCAGACAATCCGTGCGATATCTTTCTTTCCCCTTATCAAATTTAATCTTCAACATTTGGTGATCGTTTGCAGGTCTCGAACGCAAAGCCCAAGCTCGATTATCCTTTTAAACCCACACAAGAAGCCACGTTTCCATTTAACATCAACACACTCAAATGTCTACCGCTGCGACCACCGGCCAGACGAAATCTCCACAACTCTCCAATTCGACAGTGGGTGCCCCGCTGTGAAGGAAAGCCAAGCGCAACATCCCAAATGATTAAGCAACAATCATTCCGCTCCCAACAACCACGGCTGCATAGACGACCATCTCGGAACAAAATCCAAGGGAAGGGTCAGTTCACTCGGACATCGACTCTTTGATTCTCAAGTTGGCAGATAAAGGCCCCGCTACCTTAACTTCTGTCACACCCCAATTTTTGAAAGATAGGCATGGTTGAGCGCGAGAAGCTCATATTTAATTATGCCTATTTTCTTTAAACGTTGGTTTCCTAGTTAAGGATTTATTTATGTTTTGAAACAGGACGCGAGGAGGCTCGAGCAGAGTAGACCTCCGACCGACATCAGGCTTAGGCCTAACTTGTGAGTGGACATTTGTTTTAAATAATGTGCTTGAAATGTTTTATTGTTGAATAATTTCTTTTGTTGGAAATTAACCGAAATTGGGAATTTCGGTGATTATACTCATATATAGAGATTTATGAGAATAGTATATATATAAATAAATGCTAGCTAGCGATACGTGATTTTCCCCCATAATGAGGTACAATTCCATTATGGGGTGACGTGAGCGTTAGACGCCAGTGTCGTAGCCTTGTATGACTTTCTATTTTTTGAGCTTATTCATAGATAGCATACAAGGACTAGACGAGTGTAAATACATACTGATATATAAAGTTCTAGCTGAGAGGCCATTTCATAAAGTTTTCTTGGGGAAATATTAATGTTTTATCGAAATTACTTTTGTCCACTCACTCTGATATAATTGAATATTTTCCCCTGGGCTCTTCGTTTTAAAATGCACAGTCTGCAGAGTGCGGGTGCATACTAGTAGGAGGAGACGAGGCATAGTCACACATCTTTCAGCCGTTTTTCACTAGTAGGTTACATGTTGAACCTACTAGGGTATTTTCTTGCTTCTGTTGTCTTTAGTAGCTCTGAATACTCTTGAGATTAATTGTATAATTTTATCCGGTTATTTATGGGTTGAATTTGGAGACTGATATAATTGTTAAGAGGGTAGTTCTGTAATTTTTCGAATTAGGTTGTCCATTTTCAAGGGAGGTTTGTCGAGTCCTTATGTAAATATTCCTTGGAGGTGGTCCCCGTAAGACTTATTTCGGGTTTCAGGGTGAAATTCGGGGTGGGTCTTGACATCTCTCCTTCGGCCACCATAGATCGGGATTTTTGGCTCATCTTGTAGCCCTCATCAAGGTAAGTAATCCCTCAAAAGGAATTGGTCTAATTCGATCTTGTTAATGAGAAATGTATAATTGAAATTCTATGGCTCTTTTGATGTTTTTAGTCGATTACCCTTTTTAGGCTTGGAATGTGTGTTTGTGTTAGTTAGGAAAGTTGTAGAGGAATATGCTGTTAAAATTTGGTATCTATTGGAGGTCGTCGGAGTCGGTCGGCGGCGGCCGCTGTTAGGGAGATTTTTATGGTTTTAGATGTGGAATATTAAGGGGAGGTTAATGATGTGAATTTTGGAATTTTTGGAGGAATTTTGGATAGGTTTGGGATTTTTCGAAGTTTGGTATTTTGGCCGTTAATTTAGATAAAATCCGACCGTTAGATCATTGTTGTTTTGGCCGTAGAAGGTGGATTTAAGGCTACCGGTATTTGTGGTGAAATTTGGACCGTATCAATTTTAAAATTGGCAAAGTTGGGCAAGGATGAGAGTAGATAAGGCCACATTTAATTTTGCCAATTTTTAAATAAGCGTTGGTATGTAGTTGAGGATTTAATTATGTTTTTATCAGGACGTGAGGATGCTCGAGCAGAAGAGGCCTCAGACCGATTTCAGGCTTAGGCCTAATTTGTGAGTGGACTCTTGGTTTAAATAATGTGCATGCAATTGTTTATTTTGTTGGAGTATTAGACGTCATTTTTATTTGACGATTTTATTAATTGTGGTGAGTTATTATAATATATTTATGAGGAGAATATGTATATAAATGTTAGATAGCCACGTCCACCTTAATGACATAGTATATAACTGCATTATGGTGTGACGTGAGCGTTAGACGCAAGCGTAGTAGTCCTATATGAGTGTTAAATTCATATAGGGGGTATGGACACATATTTATACACTCGTCTGTCCACCTTAATGGCGTAGTGTATCACCATTAAGATTGGACGCTAGCGTAGTAGCCCTATATAGATTATTATTAATTTATATAGGGAGTATGGGCGAGTGTAAATATATATATATATTTTGATATATAGTTTTGAGCTGAAGAGACTCAATATTTATGAGATAAGAGATTTATCGTTTGAGGCATGCATTCGTTTTCTTTGGAATAAAAATTGGGAAAGCATAAATGTTGAAAGTTATTTTCTTTATTTATTTTTGTACACTCACTCTAACAGTTTCGAATGTTTTCCCCTGGGCACTTCGTTTTAAAATTGCTCAGTCTGCAGAGTTCGGGTTAGTACTGGTAGGAGACGACGAGGCATAGTTACCCATTTCTCAGCCACATTTCACCATTAGGTTATCTGTTTAACCTACAAGGGTATTTTTCGGCTCCTCTAGTGTTTAGTAGCTCTAAATACTCTAGGGGTTTATCGTATAATCTTTCTGGTGATGTGCTAAGACCTATGTTTTATTTTAGAATATTCGAAGATTGTAATTGTTATATTCTCACTTTCAGATAATTATGGGTTGATTTGGAGGATGCTTAATAATATTTAGAAGAGTAACTCTTTAGTTTTCTGGTTTAGGGTTGTCCATTTTCAAGAGAAGTTTGTCGAGCTTTTCGGCAAATTTTCCTTAGAGATTGACCCCGCAAGACTTACTTCGGGTTTCAGGGTGAAATTCGGGGTGGGTCTTGACAAAACATCTCTAGAGGAAAGAGATGAGCAAGACTCACCTAACTCTCACCGAAAACGCCGTCGAAATCGCCAGTTTTCCGGCGATTCCGCAACAGCTCCCCCGCTTCGTGGCAGCGTCTAGGCGGTGAGACGGCGAGCGACGCTGCCCCAGGAGTGGAGAGGAGAACCGTGCGATCCAAACGGAACTGGTAGCGCCTCGAATGGTGGTCGGACAACCGAGTTCTTAGCTGGAGAAAATCCGGCGTCGGGGAGCTCGGGAGAGAGAGAGAGAGAGAGAGAGAGCTGACTTAGGTTTCCCAAAACAAAAACAAAAAATTAACTCCCACACATTTTTCTTTGTGTTATACTAACTTTTCTTTTCAACAAAGAGGGAATGAATGCGATCTACGTTTTGTTACAGGTGGGACGTGTTTCCACCTCCTTTTAGGATCACGGGAAGGGAGATCGAATTCTTTGGTCATGCTCCTCTGTTACTGCATAAGTAACACAACGTTAGAAGTCGAGACCAGGTTGGCTCATAGTTTTACCAGTCACACATCACTTGTTTCATTTTCATTTGTTTTATTTTACAAAATGATTTACAAAAAGATAAAACAAAAAAGGAAACAAAACACATCATTTAATGTAACTTTGTTACTTTGGCATCTCTTTCAGGGTGTGTTATGGAATATACTGAGTACATCGAGTACTTTGGCTGTCTGTCAATCATCGATTGGCACATGCAATTTACTTCCCCATCTGGCTCCGTCGTCCCCGTTAACGCGTGAGGTGAGTGATTCGGTAACTCTTTCCTCCGCGATTGATGATATGAAGGGTGGGTAACTTCATTAACGAACAGTATAGAGCTTTGCATCGGGTAATACCCGATTGTGTATATTCTTAAGGCAAAAGCATAAATCATTTGAGAGGTAGAATCAGATCTAGATTCGGGATTCGACGATCTTCTGCTGAACCACAGAGGGATTTTCATGAACCACCGTTGGATTCCCGACGATTTTGGTTCAACAAGTGAGAAATGTCGAGCTTAGTGGGTTTTAATATTGGGTTTATTAGTATCTGTTCGTTTCTGAATGTTTTCTTCGATGAAAATGTGGAAATGCTATCTTTCACTGTATCCATGTTTTGGCTTTTGCTTGTGTTTCATATTACTCTGATGTTATCAAATCATGCTTCATACCTAAATAATTTGGCTACATATAAACAGCTAGTAAGCAGTTTTTGAATGTTTTTAACTGCTCAGCTATTTCACTATATCCATGAAATTTTACTAGCACATTAACCATTTTGATATTAGGAGCAGATTTACTTCTATATATTATTTATCGTGTCAAATCTAGGCTTTGTGTGCTATGTTCAAAAGCACTTGTCTGATGAGTGATCATATCATTGCATTTGTACATTGTGATTATTAACAATAATGATCATTTTAATTTGTAAGGTTTTTTCTTATTGTATCTATGAACTTAGTATTAGGCTTTTATGCTGAAAATAAGACTTCATAAAGGGTGGCATGGTTCCAGTTTTTGCCTCATCATTTAGGGAGGCAATCTACAAGCTGAAATGTCGGTGTGAGTTCTGCATATGTTTCATGTTTATTGTCAATGTATATTTATGTTATAGTTATTCAATGAAATTGTTCCTTCCTCATTTATGTTGCTCTGTTAGCTTTATCACTGGTGGGTATTGGCTGCTTCTAGATTTTCTAAGTACTTCAGCTGTCAACTGCAATATTGTTCTTCCTTTACTGCTTCTATTTTTTGAAATTTTGAGTCTAGATAGGGTATTCTTGATCCTCTCATGTGTCTCTAGTTTAGCTGAGCTTTCAGTTTTTTTTTACAGGCAGTAGAGGGACATTTTGCTACTGTCATTCAAAAAAATGTTGCTCAAATTGATAAGTGAGTCTTGTGGGAGATGCAATTTTCAATTATTTTATAAAATTCACAGTTGTACTGTGTCATCATTAGCGGAAAATATGCTATCATGATATGCTTACTACTTTGTTGTGATTTCAGAGGACATGGGAAAATTAAATTGATATGATGTCAATTTAAACTTCATTTCTAGTTATGATTGCGTGAGTCCAACTGCAATTTGGTTCTCTGAATAAGAACTAACTAACCTAATGCAATGTGTGCAGGTTGCCCTTATCAAAGAAGAGTTGCAGCTGTGGGATGGAATTCTTGTTGTTCTGTATATATTGATGAGTTAGTAAATATGTTCTATTTTACATATTAAGATATATACAATACAAAGTATATGAAGGTGCCAACGGGCTTTTGTGTATGGATATATGGATTTAACAAGAATATATGGATCATTAATTTGACACACAAATGTGTATCAAGTATTGACTAATGCAAATGACAGAGTACAATGAAGAAACAACAGTTGTGCAAATTTTGTTTGAGTTTATGCAACCTGCAATTCACACTACATAACATGTACCAATCATTGGACAGTTTGTAGCTTGTTTTGTCGTCAAGTCTCAATTCACGCAACATAATAAATAATAAAACTTTTGTATAATCACAATTCACAAATCACTCGACAATAAAATGAAAGAAAAAATTATATCACAATAGTATGCATGTTGCGATTCCAATAATTAAAATTCATTAAATGAAAATTCGACCGTCTGATATGATCAGTATAGTGAAACATGACTATGATATAAAATTCAACTGTATTCGGTAACATTCATGGCTCGATCAAAGCGGTTAACTCTAAATCAACGTCACTTATCATACGGAAATGCTCTTACCAACCCCTTTGTGATCTAATTTGTTAGATCATTCCGCACATTACAAACTCACATAGATGAGACGTAACCACCTATGTAATATTATGGGATATTTACCTCCCGATGATAGGGCTCTTCAATGGGAAGATTAAGCGTAAATAGGTTTGACCGCTTTTATCAAGACCCATACGTTACCCAAAATACATAATTTTTCAACCATAGTCGCATTTCACTATAACGATCACATCCTATTTCACACGATTTTTAAAAATTTTGCTTCCTTGGTGTTGTTGGTTCACAAATATCTACACTTGCTTATGACTTACTAAA
The DNA here is from genome assembly GCA_034370585.1 of Fragaria x ananassa. Classification (NCBI taxonomy): domain Eukaryota; kingdom Viridiplantae; phylum Streptophyta; class Magnoliopsida; order Rosales; family Rosaceae; genus Fragaria; species Fragaria x ananassa. The sequence goes on along the minus strand of CP139762.1, from coordinate 20,565,604 downwards.
CAAGTTATACTATATTAGTAGGCACGTTGTGATTCCAATGACTAAAAATCACATAATGAAAATCTGACCCTCTGATATGATCACTATAGCGAAACATGGGTATGGTAAAAAATTCAACTATATTTGGCAACGTATGAGACTCGATTGAAGCGGTCAACCCTAGTCCATCATTACTTAACACACGGAAACGCTCTTACCTACCTCTCCGTAACCTTGTTTGGTTGATTCTTCGACACATTAAATTCTCACATAGATGAGATCTAACCAGCCATGTAAAAATTTGAAGACGTTTACCTCTAGAAGATAGGGCTCCTTATAGGGAAGATTAAGCGTAAAATGGGTTGACCGTTTTTATCGGGACCCAGGCGTTACCCAAAATACGTGATTTTTTTTTCAACCATAGCAATATTTCACCGTACCGATCAATTATTATTTTACAATATTCTTGAAAATTTTGCTTCCTTTGTATAGTTGGTGTTCTGGCATGGTCTCTGAGGGGAGAATCATCCAGATGCAGGAGCTTCCTCCTATAACCTGTCAATCAAGGAGAGAAAGGCGTCAGAGGGAAGACCGGATGCTCCGGCCTTTGACCCTCCGATGCCTAAGTCAGTGAGCTGATGCAGGTGATATATGAGTGAAGATGGAGATCGTGAGAATGAGAGGGGGAGAGTAGTATTTATAGGGGTATGGTGGATGCACCCTAAAAATACCATTTTGCCCTTACTCAGAGGGTGTATTACCATTATGCCCTCAAGGAATAGTGTGGGCTTCTTGGGCTTAACCAAGGCCCAAGCCCGTTTTATGTGACGGCACGCGTCTTCTTAGGCGAGTACGACTGATGTTGTACTATGTACTAACAAGTCCCCAAGTCCGCGGTCAAGAGACTCTCTTGGGTGGGGACTTTATCTGATACAATATCGGGAGTACGAGTCTCTTACTAGTGGCGACATATCCAGTCCCCAGTCCCCCAAGTCCCCATGCAAGGGAGGGGATGGCTCCCTCCGAGTTGGGTATGCCGTGTATCGCTATATATGATTGAGACATCGGGTTGTTGCTCCCATGTATTGTTTGGAGATGGCAGGGCGATCGGGGGTCGAAGTTGAGGTATCGCTGGCGAGCCTCTCGCGAGGGCCACGGGTACCGGCATGTTGGTATGCCTTGGCGTTTTAGTAGCTTTTGATATGTACCAGCTATATGCTCGAGTTAGCTGAGCTATTCCAGCATATGTTCGAGGGGGAGATTGTGGTGGCATATTTTGCGGTTGCCTCTAGGTGAATGCTAGAGTGCCTATGCACCCGTTTATGGGATCAAACCAGACGTAGTTCACCATTTCGCCATCGAGGCAAGTGTGCCGTCGAGGAGTGGCGAGGAGTGCCGCTGAGGCATGACGATGGGTGCCGCTAGGGCACAATGATGTTGCCGATAGGGCTTGTGTAGAGCTGTCGAAAAGCTCTCTAGGGGGCGTAGCCAAGATGCCGATGGGAGGCGGGTGGTGCCAACGTGTATCGAGAGCACGTCATGAGGCGTGTATAAGGCTGTTGCCTAAGTCCCCCAGTGCTGGGAGAGATTATGGTGGTGAGACACCGAAATGAGGACCGAGTTCATATTAAGCGGAATGAACTGTGCTAAGGGTGTGGCCGGCCGCTAGTGGGCGGGGCCGTTCGCGCTGGGTGGCGAGTTCGCGCCAAGGGCGAGATAAACTGCGCTAAGGGCATGGCGGGCCTCTATCGGGCGAGCCAGTTCGCGCCTATGGCTTGGCGAGCCGCTACCAGGCGAGTAATTGTTCGCGCTATGTGGCGAGTCATAGTGCGGGAGGCATAGTGCCGAGTCCCCAAGTCCCCACGCGAGAGTCGCGAGGTGACGGGGGTGACGTTCCGAAAATAGGTTAGCGAGAAGAAACATTTGCTAATGCCCTGGCGAGTCAGTCCGCGCTTGGTTGGGGAGACTCGCCATTGAGTGTTGCGGGCAGTTGCCTTGGCGAGTCAGTCCGCGCTTGATTGGGGACTATCGCGAGGTGGCCAGTCAGTCCGTGCTTGGTTGGGGACTGTGGCTATGTGGCGAGTCAGTCCGCGCTTGGTTGGGGACTGTCGCAAGGTGGCCAGTCAGTCCGAGCTTGGTTGGGGACTGTGGCTATATGGCGAGTCAGTCCGCGCTTGATTGGGGACTATCGCGATGTGGCGAGTCAGTTCGCGCTTGATTGGCGACTGTCGCTATGTGGCGTTACGGCCGCTACGTGGCGAGTCAGTCCGCGCTTGATTGGGGAGACTCGCCATTGAGTGTTGTGGGCCGTTGCCTTGGCGAGTCAATCCGCGCTTGATTGGGGACTGTCGCGAGGTGGCCAGTCAGTCCGTGCTTGGTTGGGGACTGTGGCTATGTGGCGAGTCAGTCCACGCTTAGTTGGGGACTATCGCGAGGTGGCCAGTCAGTCCGCGCTTGGTTGGGGACTGTAGCTATGTGGCGAGTCAGTCCGCGCTTGATTGGGGACTGTCGCGATGTGGCGTTGCGGCCGCTGCGTGGCGAGTCAGTCTGCGCTTGATTGGGGAGACTCGCCATTGAGCGTTGCGGGCCGTTGCCTTGGCGAGTCAGTCCGCGCTTGATTGGGGACTGTCGCGAGGTGGCCAGTCAGTCCGCGCTTGGTTGGGGACTGTGGCTATGTGGCGAGTAAATCCGCGCTTGGTTGGAGACTGTCGCGAGGTGGCCAGTCAGTCCGCGCTTGGTTAGGGACTGTGGCTATGTGGCCAATCAGTCCGCGCTTGGTTAGAGACTGTGGCTATGTGGCCAGTCAGTCCGCGCTTAGTTGGGGACTATCGCGAGGTGGCCAATCAGTCTGCGCTTGGTTGGGGACTGTAGCTATGTGGCGAGTCAGTTCGCGCTTGATTGGGGACTGTCGCGATGTGGCGTTGCGGCCGCTGCGTGGCGAGTCAGTCCGCGCTTGATTGGGGAGACTCGCCATTGAGTGTTGCGGGCCGTTGCCTTGGCGAGTCAGTCCGCGCTTGATTGGGGACTGTCGCGAGGTGGACAGTCAGTCCGCGCTTGGTTGGGGACTGTGGCGAGTCAGTCCGCGCTTGGTTGGAGACTGTCGCGAGGTGGCCAGTCAGTCTGCGCTTGATTGGGGACTGTCGCGATGTGGCGTTGCGGCCGCTGCGTGGCGAGTTAGTCCGCGCTTAATTGGGGAGACTCGCCATTGAGCGTTGCGGGCCGTTGCCTTGGCGAGTCAATGTATGCATGGGGTTGGGGATAGCTGGAGGGGGGAGTTCGTGTTTTGTAAACTAAAAATTGGGCGAGCTGCAATTTGTGTTTTAGAGTTTCGGTGGTTTGACAAACCTCAGATTGGGGAGCATCCCACTTCACCCTCGATCGAGTAGGCGCGAGCGCTTGGCTGTTTGCAACCAGCTTCATTGTCACTACGCGGATCCACTGTTTCATGGTATAAATTGGTGGCGTTCTTTGTCTTTGGATTTGTATGTGGTGGTGGGATTGTTCACATGTTTGTGGTGTTGGTAGGAATTCTAGGGTAAGGGTTTTACTGTTGGGTTGGCTAGGAATAAGGGATCTTCCTGTCTCGTCCCCAGGTCCCGAGCTGGGAAGGGGTGGCGGGACAGGTCGTGCTAAGGGCGTGTGTAGCTAGAGGATGCATGTTTGAATGCTGGCTGTTTACACATGGTATGTGTGTAGCTTGTGATTGATAGAGAGATGTATAGCAATGTTTGACTTCTAATCATGTGAAGCAAATGTATATGTAACATGTGATAGAGAGTGCATGTTTGCTAACTCCATGTCATGAGAACATATTATGATGCATATGGCATGCTATTTGTATGATAACAACTTAATTGAATAATGTGAAGTAAGACTTATCTGGAGCCGTGTAGGGCCGCTACGCGATGCGCGGGGACTCTGGCAAGACCAGTGGAGTCCGCGGAGTCTGGCGTGGCGAGCGGTGTCCGCGGTGAGAAATGGATGGTCCCGGGAGGGAGGAAGAGAGGAAGGCGGATGTGTGATGCGGGTCTCTTGTGCTGACACGTTCCGAGAGCATGGTAAGCAAAGGAGGGGGGCCTCGGTAACTCGGGGGCCATGTGGGAAGGGCTCCCTGAGCTCTGGGCGGAGCCGCTTGCTTCTTGTCACGGGTTCCTTAGTCGGGACTATATCTTGGGTCGGGACCAGACGCCGTGTCGGGAAGGATTTTTTTTTTTTTGCATCCTTCTGTCAGGATAGAGGAGTCCCGGGGGGGGGGGTCGGGATAGAGAGCTGTGTGGGGGTGTCTGCCAGGGGAAATACTAGGGATGTCCCTACCTGAGGTTTAAGAACTCTGGCGAAATTAGGGAATGCCGCGAGGAGCTGGCGAGGCGAGACCAGGGGAGTCTGCGAGGTCAGCGGAGTCCGCGAATGGATGGCGGGACCAGCGGAGTCCGCGGATGGATGGCAGGACCAGCGGACCTGGGAAGTCCGCGAATGGATATCAAGTGGGCGCCAAAAGCGAAGGCAATTGTTTCTACCTGCTTCGTCCTAAGGTCCCGAGTCGGGAAGAGGTGCCAAGAGCGAAGGCATGTCCCGGGAGGGAGGGTGCCGAGATTGGGGTCGCGAGACCAAGAGTGCTTTCCCGCTTCGGTTGAGGGAAGCTGGGTGTCCAGATCAGTTTCTGGGCGCTGCTCTCCGACGCGTGGGCCTTGGCCGGAGGTTGGGGTGGCCATGCTGGATTCATTGGAAGACTGTGTGCTTGATGGCTGTGAAGGTGAGCTACCTTGCTGCGGCACGCCCAAGCGAAAGAGAGAGAGAAAGTCATATCTACTTTCTCTCTCCTCGGGGTTTCTGGGCAGATGATGGCCACGGCCATGGCGAGCGACGTGAGGGTCTCCACTTGAGGACGCCCTCCTTCTAGCGCCAATTGTTCTGGCATGGTCTCTGAGGGGAGAATCATCCAGAGGGAAGACCGGATGCTCCGGCCTTCGACCCTCCGATGCCTAAGTCAGTGAGCTGATGCAGGTGATATATGAGTGAAGATGAAGATCGTGAGAATGAGAGGGGGAGAGTAGTATTTATAGGGGTATGGTGGATGCACCCTAAAAATACCATTTTGCCCTTGCTCAGATGGTGTATTACCATTATGCCCTCAAGGAATAGTGTGGGCTTCTTGGGCTTAACCAAGGCCCAAGCCCGTTTTATGTGGCGGCACGCGTCTTCTTAGGCGAGTACGACTGATGTTGTACTATGTACTAACAGTTGGTTTACAAAGTTTTACACTGGCATATAACCTACTAAACAAGTTAATACCATATTAGTAAGCACGTTGTGATTCCGATGACTAAAATTCATATAATGAAAATCTGACTGTTTGATATGATCACTATAGCGAAACATGCCTATAGTAAAAAATTCAATTGGATTTGGCAACGTTCGGGACTCGATCGAAGCGGTCAATCTTAATCCATCGTCACTTAACACATGAAAACTCTCTTACCTACCTCTCCATGACTTAGTTTGGTCAATTCTTCTACACATTAAACTCTCACATAGATGATATTTAACCACCCATGTAAAAATTTGAAGACGTTTACCTCCCGAAGATAGGGCTCCTCATAGGGAAGATTAAGCGTAAAATGGGTTGACCGCTTTTATCGAGACCTAGGCGTTACCTGAAATATGTGATTTTTCAACCATAGTCGTATTTCACTGTACCGATCAAGTCCTATTTCACAAGATTTTTGAAAATTTTGCTTCATTTGTATAGTTGGTTTACAAAGTTGTATACTTACATATAACTTACTAAACAAGTTATACCACATTTGTAGACATATTATGATTCCAATGACTAAAATTCACATAACGAAAATCTGACCGTCCGATATGATCATTATAACGAAATATGGCTATGGTATAAAATTTAACTGGATTCGGCAACGTTCGGGGCTTGATCGAAGCGGTCAACCCTAATCTATCGTTACTTATCACACGAAAATGCTCTTACCTACCTGTTTGTAACCTATTTTGGTCGATTCTTGCACACATTAAACTCTCACATGGATGAGACGTAACCACACATGTAAAAATTTAGAAACATTTACATCCCGACGATAGGGATCCCCCATATGGGAGATCAAACATAAAAAATTGACCGCTTTTATCAGGACCCAAGCGTTACCCGAAATACGTGTTTTTTTCAACCATAGCTGTATTTGTTACTTGTATTGTAGGTAATAGCGTTACGACAATTCTATGCGAGGATGTAAAAAACACCTTCGTTTCGGACATACTGTTGCAAACTTTCAACCAAGGCAGCGATGCACTATTTTGAGACATTGTGGGTTCCTCTATTTATTATAATAACAATTCAACAACAATATATGGAAGGAAATGTTCTCATCATAGAAACATATGTGATCCTTCAGATTGGCATCCACAGGCACTCCCACCTGATATTGGATTAATGAGAACCTATAACAGACTAAGCATTTCCAACTGTACATAAATACTTGGGGGATTTACTTATAGATCCTAATGTCGTTACACAAAGTGTCCTAGTTCAGGCCTTGCGTTCATCCATGATTTAAATTTTATCTCAGCTAGTATAGTGCAGTAGAGGTAGGGACCTAAATGTGATGTATCTCTTGCATTATGGAAAATCAAGATGATTAAATAGTTATATAAACATGTGAAACGGCGATGCTTTTTGGATTCGTTAACAAATGGAATAAAAAAAATAACTCAGCCGCATCAGACTTGTGAAAATTTGTTTCAAGCTAAAAGAGCTCAAGTACAACCAACGACTTTCTATGCAGTACGTTGAAGGGGTTGAAGGGAATGAACAATATAAATGGATTTGGCTAAACACTCTTAAGCTTAATGTAGAAGGAAGTGAAAGCTGACACTGATCCGTAAAAGACAAGCAGAAGGATAATACTTGTAGTTATCATAACTTAAACTAGTGCAAAATAACCAAGACATGCCTAGTTCAGAACATTGATATATCCCCGATAATCTTATCTAGCATGGACAAGAATGATACAATGGTCGGAGAGTTGCAGAACTCACTAACGCTGGTCGATGTCGTGAAAAGTAATTAGCGATTCATAAACATATAACAAGTTGAACTCATACATCAATAATCAGTACCAGTGGTCTGTTAAGTTTCAGTAAATAAAGAAACAGAACCACACAACAAGCAATTTAGGAAGGAGAAATAAATACCAAGGCACATAAGATTTACCTCAGAGCTTTAAAACCCATGTCCATGAGGTTCGCTCGTTGCTCATCATCACCGTCAGGGAACTTCTCAAGTTCCTTACTATAATAAAGAATATCATCCTGTAAATGCATATAATTGAACAATCACATATAATAAGCTACCAACTAGCAGCTTGAAAATCGTTTATAGAGAAGCAACTCTGGAAATAGTGTACCAAGAGAAAAATCCAAGTAAATGCATTAATGAAAAAACAGAACACAACCATCAATCATAGATTATCCTTTCTCTCAAGTCACAGATGAAAAAAAGAGTTTTCTACATTATCACCCTTCATTTTCAGTTCAATATTTTATAAATGCTTATACAAGCAGATAATATTAACATTCAGAGATAAACTCCACCATGGAATATCTAATAGATACATGCCTTTCCATAACACTGTCAACGTCTGCTTTGCTCTTGGGACCATAAACAAGAATCCTTGTAAGGCTTAGTATGTCACGGTAGTCACCTATTCTTAGAACTTCTTCACCAGAAACTCGAGAAGGCAAGTCTCCTTCCGCTGTATATGATGGAGTTGTTCTGACCAAAGGTTGTAGATCCATGGGTGTAAATTTTTTTGCCGCACCAAGTCTGACACAAGTGATAGCCATTGCATATGAAACTCCTCCAAACCCCGTATGTGATACAAAAAGGTAAGATCCTGCCAAGCTACAGTAAAAAAATTATTTGTATCAAATTATAATATTTAATAAATGGAAACAGATTCAAAAATCAAATACCAACACATGGGATTAAAAGAATCATGCTTGCTACAAACCTAATGAATGAAAATCAAATATCAATCACCCTTAACATGCCAAAGTTATACATCAAAAAGAAAAAAATGAAATTAATTGTGCAACTTCATGATGGAAATTGACCATTACTAACAGATCTCTGACTCCTGGTTCGAATGAAAAATATTAAATAAAAAATAATTAATAAAGCCGCCTTCATCCCAACATTTTATCTAAAGAACAGGTCCTTAACTAGGCAACTTTCTAGGGAAACACAGAAATCCTGAGACACATTTATTTTACTGGAAGATGGTCAAGAACATTCAACATTATACTTGGAAGCTGCATATGTTGTGGATTATACGGGTGGTGATTCATGTTTACATACTTTCCATTCTCAATTAGTTTCAATGGCTTGGCTAACGTGATATCTCTGACAAATATTTCATAACTTGGTACAAAAGTTAACTTATAGAGAGCATGCTAGAGATGAATACTTACTCATTGATGCAGTATTAGATTGCATCCACATTCGAAGATAAAGCCTGTCTCTCTCTAGTTGATGGGATTCTCCTATACGAAATATTGTAACCCTCAACTTTCAAAGAAGCATATACTTCAGCTGGAGTCTTCATATCATCTGCAAAGATGTTTTCCAAGTATCCTATGACACTGGATTGGTTCAACAAAGGGTTATACTCCTCCCGATGTAAAAGCATACAGCAATCAGATCATCTGACCTCAGATAGTATATCTTTTTTTAGTCGCGCTTCCATGTGTTTTACCTGCATAAAGTTGCAATAAACTGAAATTTAAGAACAAATTTAGGTTAAAGACTTGTACTTAAGCACTTAGGTGATGACATATCACGTGCTTGAGTGTATCAACAGGTTTATTTAGCTCCCGTAATACAAATGGGGTGCCATTAATGGTCTTTACTGATGGTAAACCAAAAAGAATCACCAAAAAACAAATTGATCTAAACTATGTAGTATGCACAGAAATGGAAGCATTGACTACTTGACTGATAATGACTAATTGACTACTTTCAGGTTTTTTACTTTGAGAACAATTCCTTGACCTTCAAATCTTATAAATAAAATGAACAAATTCTACAATTCCACAAACTATTCAGTGTTGGTACGAAGTACTAACAAAATTGTGCACACATCGATCACCTGCTTTCTGCTCCAATCATACACACACGCACACCTGCTGTAGAACCAAACTCAAGTAGCACAAAGCCTTCCCTCGACATTCTGAATGCTCCTGACTGCAGAAGACAACCAAATCATGACAATCAGTCCCGACCCAAGAACAAAAACAATGAGAAAAAAACTCAATTTCCACTCTTAGAATGTAATCATTACATTAATCCAATGCTTTCATATCTCAAAGATAAATCAAATATGCAAACCAAAATGCATAGTTTTCTTATCCCTCAATTTTATAACCAAAACTCTCAATAAGCTTAAAAAAACAGAGAGTTGAAACAACAGAAAGTTACCTCTGGACGGATCGAATTTGAGGGCCCCCGTTTGCCGATCTGCAAAAGACAGCCGACACCTGAAACCCATCGATTTTTAGAGCCGATCGCCGCCGTCGTATCGAACGCCAGGAGAGAGACCTCCGAACCTAAACTCTCTCTCTGTTTGCTTTCACTTTAATGTCTTCCGATGGTGAGGTGGATTTGGTGAGATGATGATAGCACACGCAAGACGCGCCCACCGCGCGTGCTTCATATCAGAGGTAAAAGATCCTAATTTCACTGCGTCACGTCGTCAACAAGACATAGTTAGTACACGATGTACTGCATACACAGCAGACGTCGCCCTCTTTCACACTATTCTGGCTTTTAGGGTTCGAAAAAATTAGATTCGATCGTGTCGCGACCCGTCTCGGTTTTCTCCCCCAAATCTCTCCATATAATCCTAATTCCACCTCCCTCTCTTCCCCAATTCTCCAATTTCTCGAATTCGCTGCTCTGATTGGTCCGATTCTACCCCCAATTCTCCATAAAGCTTGGGTTTTTCCGCTTCAATTCAGCTCTGTAAGTAAAATCCCCCATAAATTCCCAAATTTTGTTGTTGTTATTCGTGTTTCTGTTGCTGAAATTATCATTCAATTTGTTTTTGTGGTGTGATTCTGGGTCAGTCTGTATGATTTTGAAGTGTAATTTGGTTTTTCTTTTTACAGTGGAGAAATTTGAGCCTGCATGCCATAAGTGAGTTAGTATTGCTTGGAGGGTTGATTGTTTGTGAAGTATTTATTTTTGGGGGCAAATGTTTGCTACCAACATGGATGCGGCACGAGATATAGGTGGAGCTCAGAGCACAGTGTTGATCCCAATGCGGTTTGTGTGGCCTTATGGTGGCAGAAGTGTGTTTCTCAGTGGTTCATTTGCTCGGTGAGCTTCTGCGTTTTTCGGTTTCTCGAATGTATTACTTGTGTTTCGTTTGGAGTTAGAATGGGATAGTGTTGAGATGGGATGTTTTTTCTTTTTGACAGCAGGTGGTCCGAGCTTGTTCCTATGACGCCGGTTGAGGGCTGCCCAACTGTGTTTCAGGCCATTTATAGCGTCACGCCTGGTATTCACCAGGTGAGTTTGTGAAGTAGTGTGCTTTCACACTTTTAGGCACCATTGGTTATAAGCATTCATTGGTTTAGGCACCTTTGGTTCACTGGGCGTACTCTAAGCATGGTGAATTTATTCAATAATCTAGTCAATTTTAGGACCCTTTCATCCTGATATCGCATTTCAGTAATTTTACAAATTATGGCAGAAACAATAGTTATATTTGGAGGCGGATTACATATTTTGCATTTCACTTGCCATATTTCCTCTTAAGCTGCTCATGTGTACTGGGAATGTTTATGGTTTTCATCATTTCCTGTGGAGTTATAAGTAGGCTCTACAAGGACTTCTAGAATGTAATTTTGGGTGCTTAGTTAAGCTCATTAGCACAAATATATCAAGTGCACTTTTACTAAATTTTATAGTATCAGTGATACTGATATGAATTTGGGAAATATGGTACAGATGTACAGTGGACTAAATTAAGCATATGGCATGTTGTAGTGTGCAATAATTTTGATTATTATTATTACTTTTTTCAAAAGACATCTTCACATAAAATGGATCAACACTGTGGATCATTATGGGTTGAAGTGCTCGAATGAGTGAATATTTACTAAACCTTGCTTATGCTGCCGTTTGATCTTAGAATGGTTCTCCATTAACATTGATAAGACTTACACTCCCAATAGCCTTACCTGCTTGTGTTCCTTACTACAGTACAAATTCTTTGTTGATGGGGAATGGCGACATGATGAGCACCAACCCTACGCAAATGGTGAATACGGGTTAGTGAACACCATGGTCTTGGCTACAGACCCTAATTTCTTTCAATCAAATGTACCTCCAGAGATGAGTCCTGGATCTCACATGGAAGAGGACACTGAGGCCTTTAAGCGTTTGGTAAGATCTTGCCATTCCTTGTCATTTGAGATCTTGTTTCAGGGAAACATAGTGTTCCTTATATTATCCTGTTTTTCCTTATTAATTTCCATGTACATAAGGTGCTATAGCACTCTAGCATCGTATTCAGTTTTAATTTGAAGAACTGGGATGCTCATGCAGTTTATGCATAGCTAACCTTTGAACACTATTGAACCTTGTGGAACCCTATAGGGGTACTCGGCAAGGTTCGAGTCACCCCTTTCTCCGTAATGTTCTTTATTTTTGTGTTTTTTGTATCTTAGCATAGGTAACATCTTGTATTCTGATGGTTTCTTAGTCTGCATTTTGGCGCTCAATTTAAGTTCCTGAAAGCTGCAGTCATTAGTTTTAGCTCTTGTATTTCCTATTAGTTATATAGTGAACCATGGTGTACATAATGCAGGTCCAGATTACGGATGGTACATCAGATGTTGTACCAAGGATGTCAGAGGCTGATGTGCAGGGCTCGCGTCATCGGATTTCTGTCTTCTTGTCCACTCACACCACTTACGAACTACTTCCGGAGTCAGGCAAGGTTTGGATGCCTTGCCATTGCCCCTCTTTCTTCGTCCTGCATTTGGTTATGTATATAAAGTCAATTCACTATGGCTTAGATTGTGTGGTTTTTTTAATTGGTTATTAACTTTACAGGTTGTTGCCTTGGACGTTGATTTACCTGTGAAGCAAGCATTTCACATATTGCATGAGCAGGTACATACAAATAAAAGCTGTTTCTCAATTTTTATTGAACCATGCTTCAAAGTCTTCTATTATTGGAATTGACTATAAATGCATTCTGTTGCGCTTGTCCTTATTGATTATTGAACCTTGGGCAATGGTGGAAGAGCTGGTTTTCCTCATATAAAGTTGATGCCCACCGGCTATAATTTATCTTGAAAACAAAACACCTTTTATTGATCTAAAGACAGATTAGATTGAGTCAGATGATTCCATCCTTAATAGAATTATTAATATTGTTCTTATATGTAATGTTTTATCATCATCTTTTACAAAGCCATGTAGCAACTGCGCAGTTGACCTAACTTAAGCTATTATAGTTGCTTGGTACTTTGCTTTTATTACTTCTGGCCCATGCTTTATGCGGATAATGAGCTTGCATATGTATATTTCTGAATTAAGTTAATTTTTTTCCTTCTTTAGGGGATCCCTATGGCGCCACTTTGGGACTTCTGCAAGGGACAATTTGTTGGAGTTCTTAGTGCGTCGGATTTTATATTAATATTGAGAGAGGTAAGGAAATCTGGTATTTTGATCTTCTCCATGCAGCTGTTATTTTAGATTTTTGGATAAAAATTCAGTTCTTGTGATGCAAACATGTTAGTTATAGCCTCCAATAGCTGTGGTTGGGCAGTGTAGCCTTGTGAGAGATTTTGCACGACATCAAGCTTTAATCTTCTTCAATATATATTCTTGAAGACTGAATTGGCTATTGCTGGATTTTTTTTATTAATCACTGTTAACTTCAATTGGTTGTTCAGTTCTAAGACGATGACATATGTTGTATTTATTTTGGGCCCTGTTCCCTGAAGGTCTCAACTCTTCTGTACCCGGCAGCAGACCATTCTTGTGCACCTGAAAATAGAACTATAGGATTATGAAATCTCTAATAAAGCGGGCATAAATCACCCCAATTTGCTTTTGATTTTGTTGGGTTGGTAAGCAGGTTATAATCTGCACTTCAACCAGCATCTCAAATTCGTCAGTTTGTTGTTTCCTAAGTAACAAACCATTATATGGCTTAAAATCCTTTGCGCCTATTAAGAAAATAAGCCCCACATATTCCTCATTGTAATTGTAAGGCCTGAGGGTTATTGATGGGGTCGAAACATCAGCTAGGGGAGTGTATGGTAGTCTTAAATAAGATAGGTTCATTTGCTCAGAAGTTATGTGCATACATCATTACATTGACATCTGTGAGATGCTTGGTAGTTTTTATATAGCTAACTTACCATATATTTTTTCAGCTTGGGAATCATGGGTCTAATCTGACTGAGGAAGAGCTTGAAACACATACTATAGCTGCTTGGAAAGAAGGAAAAGCATATCTGAATGGACAAATTGATGGTCATGGAAGAGCATTGCCACGACGTCTCGTCCATGTGAGTTTTTTACTTGGCATCTTTTGAATTACTTGGCATCGGCATTCTCGTAGTAATAACGTCCATTCTAGGCTTTCACATAATCATAAAAAAAAAATTAGTGGAAGTATGTGTGTGTGCGAGTATGTCTTTATTTGATATTCTCAAAGTTATGATTATGATGTTCTGTTCTCGGAATTAAATGCAATGAAATTGATGCAAGCATTATCTAAGTTCTATGTTTATATTTCTTTTGTGGGCTGGTGAGTATAAATAATCAAATGAAATGATATCTTCTGACTAGATGCAGAAAAAAAACATTGCTTTTCACTCCTAGAAGCAGAAGCTGCCCACATTTATGGGCTGTTGTAGAAGACTCTACGGAAGTTGCAGTGGTTGTGTTAAACTGAGCCCCTTATGACCTTAGTCATTAGCAGCAAAAATATTAATGTTTATACTGAGATAACTTAAACTGACAACCTTATGGGGATTCCGCTGAATATTGCTTTCAAATTTTGTTTCTTTTTTGGTTAAAGAACAATCAATGTTTCTGTTGATAGATTTAATACTTTGTTTTCTCTTTCTGGTTTTGAATCTTTGATTCGCCTTTTCTTTTCTTGGTTCCTTGACCATGCTGTTAATTGATTTTGCAGGCCGGGCCATATGATAATTTAAAAGATCTTGCTTTGAAATTTTTGCAAAATGAGGTGGCTACGATTCCGATCATCCATTCATCTTCGGAGGATGGTTCATTTCCACAGCTATTACACCTTGCTTCACTGTCTGGTATTTTAAAATGTAAGTTATTCGGATGCATATCATGCAATATTTGAAGATGCAACACAATAGGTTCTGATCTTACTTGGTGCTAATGGAACTTATTTTTCAGGTATTTGCAGATATTTTAGGCATTGTTCGAGCTCGTTGCCTATTCTCCAAGCACCAATATGTGCACTTCCTGTGGGTACTTGGGTTCCAGAAATCGGAGAGTCAAATCGTCGGCCATTAGCAATGTTGAGGCCAAGTGCGTCACTTAGTGCAGCTTTAAACTTATTAGTTCAAGGTTAGCCATGTATTCTGATCTAGTGCAGTGTGGTCTATTCTTGTTGGGAAAAAATGCAAATCAATCATGTTTGTTATATTCTATCCATGCATTTCATTGTCATGAATCTGGTCTTCTATTGTGGGAAGTTGAATCAATTTGTAGGGGCAGAGCAATGGGTATTTAGACTGTTATCTCCTTCATGTTTAGTCATGCATTTGTGCCTTTGTTTCGCAGCTCAAGTAAGTTCAATACCCGTGGTTGATGATAATGACTCTTTGCTGGATATATATTGTCGGAGGTTAGTGGTAATCCTATTTATTTGCCTTTAATTTCATGCAAGTTATTCATCAGCTATTGAATTGTAGCGACTGTGAGTGATGCTTTCTTTTTTGTTTGCATTTCTTTACAGTGACATTACAGCTCTGGCTAAAGATAGAGCATACGCACATATTAATCTCAATGAAATGACCATTCAGCAGGTGACTGCTCTAATTTCTCCTCCTCTCGAAATATTGTTGTTTTCTGTAATGATTTACTTACACATTCCTGTGTGCATGTTGAACGTCTTGTGGAGTGTACCTTTTTAGATTAACCACATGCAGGTTTCTAATCAGTTATATTTTGGGTTTATGTTGTGGTGATTTCTGAAATTTGTGGTGGTTTTGGTTTCAAACTTTCAATGTTAAGTTGTATCGATGTGAAAGAAACTTCAGGCTATCGTCTTACTCTTTCTTTGTATTTCCAGGCGTTGCAGTTGGGACAAGACTCATACTCTCCTTTTGAGCAGAGAAGTCAGAGATGTCAGATGTGTTTACGCTCTGATTTGCTTCATAAAGTGATGGAGAGATTAGCCAATCCAGGTGAATTCATTACTTTCACTTCATAAGAAACTAGAATAACCTCTGCTCTTCTTTTTTTAACTAAAAACTTTAATGCACTGAGCTGTTGGAGTGTGTATTCTGATCATACATTATAGTAGAGCACTATATGATTTATGAGCTGTGTAGAGCCCAGCTGATCTTGGCAGAAAATACAATTATTGAAATAGCAGTGCAATCAGTAATCAGATTTTCTGGTTTGATCAATGTTTGGCTTCCTTTGGCACTTGATGTAGCTTAAAACATGGATTTCAGGTGTCAGGCGACTTGTCATTGTTGAAGCTGGCAGTAAGCGAGTTGAAGGGATTGTTTCTCTAAGTGACGTTTTCAAGTTCTTGCTTGGATAGCAGAAAGCAATGGATGATAAAGTTGGAATGTGTTTGTTCAGTGCGGTTCTCAATTCCAGACGGGCTTTATAAGCACACGGTCCACACCCAACTATTGATTAGAGAATCAAGTATTGGATTGCCCTCCTCAGTTCGCCTGATGTTTTAGGATTTTAGGCAATAGGAGAGGCCTATAAATTGAAGGATTTTATTTCCTCCAAATTGTTGATCTTCCCTCCTTCATTGATTATGTATTATACTGCTGATGTAGATGTGATGGTACTGAATAGCAGGGTTTCTGTATTAGTTTCTGTTAAAGTAGGAGCCATGATTGAGTGTAGGAGGATTGCTGAACAACTGAAGTTATTATGTGCTATGCTTGTTGACATGTAATTGGCGTTTTAGTTCATCTTTATTCTTGTTGTTTGATCTTTAAACATTGTAAATAGCAGGCAAACTGAGAATTCAATAAAGAACCATATTATGTTGTTGTATATCTTGCGCAATGTTAATTTTTTCTTGATTAATGTTAATTTTTTTTGTGATTGTCAATCTAGTATGACGTGAGATTCAGAAGGATAACACACAATGGCGATTTCAAAAATTGATACTTGCGTATTTTTTTCAACTTAAGTTACATGTATGGAATTAAAAGTTTGAAACTGCAGTGGAAATTTGAACTTGAATGTAAAGAAAGGCTGCGAAGTATACAATGTTTTGTATGAACATATTTCCAGCTTCATAAAGTGACTGCTTTTACATATTTTGGTTCGTCATTCGTGGACCTTCTTGGGTCAGACAGCAGCACGGGAACCCCTTCCTGTAAAATTAAACTGGTCTATTCCAAACCCTCTAGACTGCTGCAATGTCTGTGCATATGCTTTATATTTTCGGATGTCGGAATCACTAACACTTCGACGAGCATACTTCATCGACTCTACGAAGTGAGCTGCCCTGATCTCTGCCATTTCATCCTCCTGCATATATTCACAACTCTTACTTCTGCTCATCTCCCTTTTGATATCATTTCCAATGTTCTCTCTGATGGCATATTTGCAGGCACGCTGGCATATTTCTGTGATATCAGCACCACTAAATCCTCGAGTGCCCTTTGCAAGACCTCTGATGTTCACATCTTCGGAAACTGGAGACTTCCTCAAGCAGGCTTTGAATATTTCATAGCGGGATTCCTCATCAGGGAGAGGGATGTAAATCAATTGATCTAGACGTCCTGGACGGAGAAGTGCAGGGTCTATAATGTCAGGTCTGTTGGTGGCTGCAATAACAAAGACGGTTTTCTTGGCAGACAATCCATCCATTTCTGTTAGCAGTTGGTTTAAAACCCTATCAGCAGCAGCACCACCATCTCCAGCATTACTACTTCTCTGAGTAGCAATGGAATCTAATTCATCAAAGAAGAGGACACAGGGAGCAGACCCTCTAGCCTTGTCGAAGATTTTCCTCACATTCGCCTCACTCTCTCCAAACCCACTTGTAAGCAATTCAGGCCCCTTGATACTAATAAAGTTTGCCTGACACTCATTAGCAACAGCCTTGGCCAAAAGAGTCTTCCCACATCCAGGAGGGCCATAGAAAAGAACCCCCTTTGAGGGTGACATCCCATATTTCTCAAACTTCTCCGGATGCTCTACAGGATACTGAACAGTCTCCTGAAGCTCCCTCTTCACATTCTCGAGACCCCCGATAGCATCCCAAGTCACATTCGGCACTTCAACAGCTGTTTCGTGAAGAGCAGACGGGTTGCTTGCTCGCAAGGCAATCCGAAAATGCTCGTTTCCAACTTTCATTGAGCCAAGCATCTCAGCATCTAATGTCTCCTCATCTTCCCACTCAATTTCATCCATATTCTCTCTAATGCATTGAAGCGCAACCTCAGTGCACAATGCAGCTAAATCTGCACCAACATACCCATGTGTCTCCTTAGCTATCTTCTTCAACTCCACATCCTCCCCAAGCTTCATGTTCTTGGTATGGATTCGAAGCACCTCAAGCCGCCCGGCTTCATCCGGAACACCAATATCTATCTCCCTATCAAATCTTCCACCTCGCCTAAGAGCCGGGTCAATACTATTAGGCCGATTAGTTGCCCCAATAACAACCACCCTTCCTTTCGACTTCATTCCATCCATGAGTGTCAAGAGTTGTGACACAATCCTCCTCTCAACTTCCCCATTAGTCTTCTCTCTCTTAGGAGCAATCGAGTCAATCTCATCTATAAACACAATGGATGGTGCATTCTTCTCCGCTTCCTCGAAAACCTTCCTTAGATTACTCTCACTCTCCCCAGCCATTTTCGACATGATCTCCGGCCCATTGACGCACAAAAACAAGGCCCCCGTCTCGCTTGCAATGGCTCGGGCAATGAGAGTCTTGCCCGAGCCGGGAGGACCATAGAGAAGAATGCCCTTTGGAGGCTTCACTCCAATGGTTTTAAACAACTTAGGCTGCTTCAATGGAAGCTCCACTAACTCACGAATCTGAGCCATCTGTTTCCTCATACCACCTACGTCTCCGTACCCAACATCCTTCTTCTTCGTCTCCATGATCTTTGGGTCTTGAGATGAGTCCCCATTATCTGATGAGATCTTGATTCTTTTCATTGCACTGACCAAGGTTTCCTCGCCATCTTCGGAGTCCTGGACATTGCTGAACTCTCTCTTTGTGCCCTTGTTGGACATGGAGGATTGATTGGCGAATTGGTTGTACATTTCAAATGGAAGAGTAGAATGGAGAGCCATGAGAGAGATAAAGAATCAGAGGATGGTTTTGAAGAAGGAAAGTAGTAATTGAAACATTCTGCGTTAATGATTTGGGAGAATTTATAAGCGAGTATGAGAGTCCGTGTCTTGATAGGAAAGACGGTATGGTTTTGGTTACTATTCCTTCTTTTTTATCTGAATTTCTCCTTTTCATTTTAGGAAACTATAAATACTTGGAAAAATGAATTTATGAAAATGATACCTTAGATAGAAAATAAACTATAAGAATAAAAAGAACAACCTTAGTTTTTGGGTAAAATATGATTTTTTTTGAACTAAAGACAATTTTGCCATTCATATAATCATCACATGCCATAATATATAGGCCATTTCATATCTTGTCGCTGCCATTGAAAGTAGTTAAGTGGTAGTACCCATTAATGATACATATAAATAGACATACTCATTGTAAAATCAAATACATAGAGATAGCTTCGGTACTACTCTAGTATCGCTAGACATACATAGAACTACCATAGAATTTAGACTCATACGCCGAGAGGCGCATGAGGCATATAATGTGCTCAAAATCCTAATAAAAGGAATTTATTGTAATAGAAAACTAAAAAAATAAAAATAACAGCCCAAAGCCCAAAAAAGAACTAAAACTAAACCCAAAACAGTTGATCTAGCCCGGCTTTCCTTCACAATTGCAAGCAAGACATGGAAGAAGAACACCGACTATCCATCATCCGGCAACAAAGTCATACGGCGTTGGTGCAATCAAGAGACCCACCTAGCTTTAGACAGCCGCTGAACGAAGGTGGGATTTCGTGGTTGGCTGCCGACTTAGAGAGAGAGAGAGAGAGAGAGAGGGCTAAAATAGAGTTTTAGTGTTTGATTGCTCAAATTTAGTGTTTTTTCTTGACTCATAAAGATTACTGATCTCATTCAATATAAAGTGGTAATATTGTTTGTGTAATGAAGCTGAACCTTTTTTTTTTTTCCCCCACTAATGAAGCTGAACATTGAGGTTCGTAGAGGTGTCTTTGGTACAGATTCTGTTTGGGGAGATGAGGGTTGGGTGTGTATTGGAGTTCTACCAGTACTTGTGAACCCATAAAGATGCGAGTTTCTGGCTTTACTACACGGTTACATGTCTGTATTCAAGCAGGGTTCAATCGGTTAGCACTTAGCATGCATATAAATAATTGAAAATGTATATTTAGTTCATTAAGTCTAAGTTTGAAGTAGTCTTCTATAAATTAGGGTCACAAGTTAAAAATGTTTTTTTTTAAGAAGAAAAAGAAAATTACAACAAAAAACCCGTAGAGCAGCCGGTTTAAGAAGAATCTAACTGAAAAGCACTAAAAACTTGGGGAGGGTAACTGCCAACCCAAACACAAGTTAAAAATGTTGGATGACAATATACCAATATCAATGCAAGGGAATGTAGGTTTATCTTAATACATGTAGCGGGACTTATTAATGATTAGAAATAGATCAATCGGGATGTAATTTTATGAATGTGTAACACAAGCAAAGGTCGTGATGTAGACTCGAGGCGATTGATTTGTAGTCTCTATCTTGATCTTCTTTGTCTTGCATTTATCAATTTTCAAATGTCGTTTTTTTCGTTTAGTAGTTGTACATATTCGGATTCCTTGGGATTAATAGTCGCGCAATAACCGGGTGAAGAAAAAAAAAAAGCAGATTGCAATAGCCGTGCCTCACCCATATATAAAACATACATAGAAAAATAGTATCAATAAGCTGCATCATGAACCAATAGAACAAAATAATCATGATAGAAAAGATAGCTGAAAAGTTGTGTATGAATTTCATGGACAACCATGCAAAGAGCATGCAATGCTGCTCATGACTGACAATGCGGATCTCCACCAGTTTTTCATTGGAGCTTTCAATAAAAAGTAAAGTTACCTAATCTTCGCAGACATATGACTCGAAAATTTTCATATGAAAACAATCAAGGATTTTTTCCCCAACTCATAGCAGTTAGCAACATATAGCATATTGCATATAGTTTTTATGAATTAAGAAAAAAAACATTAAAAATATATATTAGGTCATTCAATCTAAATTTGTAGCATAATTAACTACTACAAAACCGGAAATAGACAATGTTACTTAGATTTCGGTTTAACAAAAACCGTTGTGGTTTTTTTTTTTTTACAACGATTTAGTTAAAACTGTTATCTAAAGAGATCACAAAAGTGTTGGTCTCTTAAATATGAGTTTTCTCATTTAGTTTGTACATCGGTGTGGTTAAAACCGTTATCTATAGATAATAAAAAATTGTTGTTTACTTGGTTAGAATTTGTAACTACAACTAACAACGGTATAACAAAGTTGTTATCAATCTTCAGTTGTTAGATGTGTTGATGCTCGATTCAAAATCTAATCAATCAAAACTAGCTGGGAAGTGAGAAGCAATTTAAGCTACCTAGCTATCAAAAATTGCTAGTTTAATTATCAATAGGAGAAAGATAGATGTTGGTTTAATTAACTTAGTATTATATTAAGGGGATTTATGATCTTGTAAAAGAATGGATTGGGCTTCTTAAAGAAATAATTCTATAGCTACAAACTACCCAATCCAGTAAAAAAAACACAAAGAACGATTCCTTCTCTTCGCCGCGCATAGCCTCTGACCACGGCGAGGGGCTCTCCCGTTTAAGATTTCCGGTGTCGGGTACATCACAGTGCCACCGCTCCTCTGTTAGGATTTGAAGAACATCCATTGGTTTGTCATGGGCAATCACGACACCATCTTCATCACCGAAAACCCCTTGCTCCCCGTCGGAATACCACTTGCAAAACATCTTCTCATACGGAATGGTGTACGGCGGCGGCGGGGGCAGCTTCGCCATAAGCTACTCTGTGGCGGTGGTATTTTTTTCATCTTCTCAGTTCCAATTTTTATTTTTGGGTCGAAAGGCTTGGGTTAGAGTAGTGATTAATTAGTTGGTTTTGAAACTACAAAAAACAGTTAACTTGATTATGCAAAGCATTTTGGGGTTATGATGAAATGGCATGGCTAGCTAGGCAATACTTTTTATGTTTTTTTAAAAAAAAAATTTTTTTTTTATTAATAACTCACACACCCTACATATGTCGTGAGGTTTGAACCCATGACCTCAAAGTTGTCAGTTAAACACCTTAACCAACCAAGCCACAACTCACTGACAAGCAATACTTTTTATGTAATTCAGTTCTCTATGTTTAAATTTTTGCCTCCATTAGTTCCCTCCCTTTTAGTTTCCCTCCCTTTTTTTCGTTCCCTGTTTCTAAACACGATCACAATATATATACTCTTTATGCTCCTCTTGTGAGTCAGTTAAGAAAAAAGTAAACAAAACTTCCTTGGCTAAATCAAAAGGTCCTTCCAGGTCACTGTGTTTCCATTATACACTGATATGAGATTCATGTTTACATAGAGTTTGTTTTGCGATTTTCATTGATAATCTTGGCTAAACTGTTAAATGGGGTTTAGAGTTTCTAGTTGTTTGTCACTTTACTTGATGAATATGTTGAAAGTTTCTTTGTTGCTATGAGTTAATTGAAAGTTTGTTTTGCAGGTATAACAAAGTTAGTTTATTTGTGAATCCTAAAAAGCTTAAGCAAACCGTTGAAGCACCACAGCTGGACTTTAATGGAATGCCAAAGTCATTTAAAGTTTTATGCTGTTATGCACAAAATATGATCAAGATGAATGGGAAATGCATTATGTTTGATATGGAAGAGAAATTATTTGGGTCTTCTCGATCCACTCACATCTTGAATGAAGATATTTTACAGCTTGCAGGCACACACATATATATATATATATATATGTAGAATATAATTTAGCATACATGTTCATCTTTTAATTTGTAATATGTCTGTAGATAATTTTATTTGAATTTGAAACATCATAGGTACTTATACATTGTGCTTGAAGCGTTAGACATGATAGGCTCTGTTACTTTTGTGGATCCTGCTGTAATCTCTGCTCCATGGTGTGGGACAAACTTTGTAAGATCTCGTCAGTTACCTGACCGATTAAAAGGAGCACAAAATGATCAGATGTTCTTTATCCCTTACAACTCTGGGTAAGAAAAAGTAAACATGCTTTATTTACTAGTAATACTAATTATGAAGTTCATTACGATACACTATTTTGTTATGTAGTGATCATTGGATGTTAACGATTGTCCATCCGATCAAGGATATGGTCTATTTTGTTGACTCATTTTATCGGAGCATAACAGACAGTGAATGGAAACATGTTGTGAATGAGTAAGTCATTTCTAATTTGTTATTTAAAATTTATATATTGTCTTCACCTTAAAGTTATATCTTACTTACCACTTCTAATAGTTTACATTAATTTATTGATTTGACCAGTGAGGTCTGTTATTAAAAATTGTGGCTTTGGTGTGACTATTGGTTATTTTGATTGTCAAGATATATATTGAAAATTGAGACCTTAGCTTGTTGTGAGCCTTAGCTAAATTCGAAGTTATTGCATGAACTTCTTATCCTGCATCTTATTAAATGAGCATATATGTACGGTTCATATTTGTCAGTTTTTTTTTGTTTTTTTTTTGAAGTGCCATTAATATATTCAATCGGCAAAGGAATAAGCAAGGACGTAAAACTCCACCATGGAAAATCCTAATGATATGTTTAAATTAAGAATATACCTTTCTATGAAATGAAATTCAGATATGTTGGTTTTAGTGTATTAATAATTTATTATTACTTATCTTTAGGGTGCTCCAAAGCAACCAACAAACATAGAATGTGGCTATTATGTCATGCGCTTTATGAGGGACTTTTTTTTTCCGTAAATTTATTGATATGAAAAAGAGAGATACAAAGCAAGAGGGATTACACCAAAACCTTGCTAACAGAGAGTACAAAACTAACAAGAGTCGTAATTAAATTACAAAAATGACCTTTAAAAAAGAGACTTTAGAACTATGAAAACATGTAGGTAGGCCGACCTGAGAGGTCATAACCGAAAGGCAAGTGCAGGAAATGTGGTAAAGAATCCCACCAAGAAGAACCCTCTGAATTGGCACCATAATTAGCTAGCTTATCGGCAACCGAGTTACCTTCCCTGTATATATGTAAGATGTGAACATTCATTTGGCGAGCAGTATGCATGCAATTTCCCCAAGCTATACGTAATAGCCATGGAACTGACAAAGGAACATTGAAGTACGTTAACAATAATAACGAATCAACCTCTAACCAAAGATTGTGCCACTGATTAGCCCAAGCAATGTGCACTGCCTCGATGACTAGCACATCTCAGCATCAATCGCACTAGACACATGAGCATGAGCTGCAAAAGCACCTAGAAAAGATGCCTTATGATTTCTGAAAATACTGCCATAACCTGAGTGAGCCTGGTCACAAAATGATCCGTATGTGTTCACCTTCACCCAGTGTATAGGAGGAGGAACAATTTTAGGGGCTGTAGGCCTTAAAGGCGAAAGACCCAACAAATCAAATATAGGAATAAACTGGGGGTTGGGAGTAGAAACAAAAGCCAAGGACCCTGATTCTTTGAGTGCCTATATTAGTTTCTGTTTGAAGATGACCTCCTTAAACTCATTCCCATCATGCTTTAATCTATTTCGCTCCATCCCTAAGCTCCAAAATAAATTACATATCAATATGTACCATAAGAGCTTAGAGGAAACTGAAAAGGTAGCAGTATAATAATCACCAAAAAGATAAACTAGTGGCATACTTGGGTCAAAAGAAAGCTTAAACATAGAAGCAGCCAAATTCCATACAAACAAAGAGACTTCACAGGTGACAAAGATGTGATTTGTGCTTTCGAAACTCTTTCTGCACAGCTGACAACGCGAGCAGATAATTGAACCCCTACGCTGAATGTATGGGTGATTTGTGCTTCATGAGGGACTTAATCTATGGAAATATTCAATAAGTACTAGCTATGGTATGTTCATTATTTAAGTTGTTCAGAGTTGAAAATTGTGTCTATAAATATTAGCTCAAAACCAATGATTTATGCAATAGCTAGCTTCAAACGTTTCTGTTATGGATCTTGTTTTGTTTTGGTTTCATTTGCTTTGAAGGTTTCCAGCTATGAATCTCATGATAGTAGTTCTTGTACAGTTCATGTGTTTTTGGGATTATATTTCTAAAAACTTGCATAAGCACAATGATGACTACTGCATATGCATTTTATTAATCCATTATATATTCATTTGTCTTTCTCTTGTTTATTTCTTAGTGGGAAGAAGATGTGGAGACCACATATCTTCAAGAGGAAATCCATGAAGTCCGTGATGAATGGGCGGAATTTGTTAGCGATGAGAACCTTTAGAAGAAGAAAAAACTTATGGTTAATTTACTGGTCATGTTATGCTCTCTTCATTCAAGTCAGATTCAGATAGTTTTCTTTGGTTTAACTAAGTGTCTAGTCCTGAACTTCTTTAATTTGTAGGAAGCTTTACCTTTTCCTTTATGACAGCTAGTATTATTTAACTTTACAAATCACTCAAAATTAAAATTCTAAATGCGAATGCATTGAAAGTGAACCTTATTACTTAAAGTAGTATTGCAATTTGATTTCAGTTTCCTGAATTGATGCACTAGATCATATGGTTGAAAAATTATTGGTTGTCTCTCCAAATAGTAGACAATGGTTTTATCTTTGAAATCGTTGTGTTTTTCTATTTTCTATTGTTACGAACAACGTTATCAATTTAAAAACCGTTGTAATAGTTTCTTAAAGCCAACGTATCTGTTGAGAAACAGTTGTGTAATTAAGTTTAAAAATATTATTCAACTAAAAAATGATGTTTATAATCAATTTAGCCAACATCTTTTTGTAAGAACCGTTGTGTATGAAAGTTGAAGGAGACCAGAAATAATATTTATAATATGTTTTTACATCAGTTTTAAAGCAAAAACTGTTATTGAATAATTAAATAGACAACGGTGCAATTAGTGCTATTGTGCTATGTATAACTACAATGATGTATGACTAAAAACTGTTGTACTTAATTATGTGTAACAACGGTACTGTACCGTTGTGAAGTGCATCATTAAAAGACAACACTCACCTAGACAACGAAAATAAATTTTTTCAGACAACGGTGCAGAACCGTTATCTAGTTACGATTTTGTACTAGTGATTCATTAAATTAGGTTCACAAGTTAGAAATGTTACATGAAACATTATCAAAGTGAAGGGTAGATTCGTTTTGATAGATTCAGCTGGTCATAAGTGTAAAACCGTATGAGCATTCAAACGAGGATCATAACACAAATAACATAAGCATGTTCTACACTTGAACCAAAATATGAACTAATCTGAATTGCCATACCGATCATTTGGCTTGAGAATTCTTCGATGCTTATGCTCTTCTCTAAGTTTATATATCGTATATGGGCTGAATATTTTGTCATAGAGAGAGCAAGGACCATGCATCATCTTGTATTTATACTATTACCATCCCCTAAGAATCCTCCCATACAGAAACTCCTTAGCAGACAAGTAATCCACTAACATAATCTCGAGAAAACAAACTTTTTTTTCTTCTTTTTTCTAAAGATAAGGCTAGAAAGGCACCTTGAGGGACACTAAACTCAAACCTCATAGTATAAAAACACTCTAAAACAATATCAATAGAGTCTGTATCACCTAAATATTCAGTAAGAACTATTTAGCAAAAACACGCATCATTAGCTAATTCATTTGTTTTGAATGAAACATGATGGTATAACGGAAAATCAAAACTCATACAGAGCTAGCAAAAAAAACTTGCTGCCTCATTGAAACAGTCATAACAGGGTGCGTGCACTTCCTACATTTTTTCTACTTTTGAAATGAAGTTTCATGTACTTGCTCGACGATTGGTCAAACAAGGGTTAGGTCGATTCAACTCATCCTCCTTGAGAAGGAAGTTTTTTACCGCTTGAAAAAAACTCTATGCCGGAGTAAAACCAAAGGATAACAATAATAAAAGGGGGCAGCAAATCAGTTTCAAAAACTAGTGCACACAAAAAATCGGAGCCGGAACATCCGCACCACGACGGAAATGGCGAAGAACAGAGCAGAAGAGTTAACCGAAGACGAGAAGAAGGCCTTACGAGGCAGCAAATTCGCTCCTCTCCCATCTCTACCTCCTCCTCGATCCCAACCCAGGTAATTCAATTCCTGATTTTCTAGGGTTTTATTTTTTGTGTTTTCTGCTATTGATTATGTATATATATATATATATACATATACGTGTGTGTATCTATAGGTTGGCTCATCCAGGGGGTCCGTTGACGACGAACAAGGCGGCGGCGTTGGCGAAATTTCTAGAAAGAAAGCTGCAGGATCCGGATGGATTGGGCTCCATGAATCCACAGCTAGTTGAGCGCGCTGTTCTGGACGCTAAACGCACCTTTTTTGCAAGTAAAACCCCTAAACTCAACTCAAAATCTAGTCTTTGATTATTTTGATCGATATTTTGTTAAAGATTGGATTTTTTTTTGGGACATAAAAAGGTGCAGCCTCTAATTCTCAAGGAAGAATACGACATGTCAACTCCTTTGGTGACTCTGAGTCTGAGGTGATGTTAACTTTTCGGATTTGTTTTCGCTGTTTCGAGTTTGAAGGTTGTTTTGAGTGGTTTTTGATGTTAT
This sequence comes from Fragaria x ananassa, assembly GCA_034370585.1. Classification (NCBI taxonomy): domain Eukaryota; kingdom Viridiplantae; phylum Streptophyta; class Magnoliopsida; order Rosales; family Rosaceae; genus Fragaria; species Fragaria x ananassa. The sequence continues at coordinate 20,538,396 of CP139762.1, read as the reverse complement.
GGGTACAAATGTGCAGGACCCTCTTCAGGAGGAAGTAGAAAATGTGGGAATCTCTGAGCCTAAGAAGAAGAAAAAGAATAAGAAGAAGAAGAAGAACAAGCAAAAGGTTGCTACTGAGAAATGTGCCATTGATGGGTATTTATCATTTACTTTGTTTCATTGTGTTCTCCTTGTCTGTTTTGCTGAATTGGTGCCGAATTCTTATGTGGTGCAGCAGATAGTGGAGGACATTGGGGGTGATGTGGTCAAAAAGCCGAAAAAGAAGAAGATAAAATTGTGACAGGAATATACTGTGATATACTTTTGGTGCCTGGAAGTGGATGGTGGCTTCAGAAAGCTAGTTGTGGAAGAAGTTTGTAGTTGATGGCTTGTATACCACATCATTTTGCCAGTAAAAGGTAAAGAAAAACAATTGAATTCCATCGGTTTGTACTACCTTTAGCCATTAGAATCAAGGGCAGCAGAGTATACTTTCCCCATTGAGACATGTATTACTAGTTTCTCAGTTAGATGGTTAAGAAGTGTTCCTCATGTTTGTGCTTGTAGAATCTGATACTTTGTTTAGGGGCAGTTAATTCATTTGATCGCTAATCACTTGCTAGAAATGTTTGCAAGTGTTCATTCTTTGCAGTTATGTTTTCTGTAGTTGCTTTCATTTTCATTTGACACAGCTGACTTTGATAGTGTCTTTAGGGAGTCTAAAGGGGAGAGGAGGGAGATGAGGGATATTCTTTTGTTGGTTTGGGAATCTGGAAAAACCATTTCAATGCTTTCGATTGTCATTCCCATATCATCATGTTGGATTTTAGTGTCCAGAATAACTATTAAATTCTGTAGGTGGGTAGAAATAGACTAGAACGTGAAAGGGTATGGAAGAGGAAATAAGAATAGAATTTACAATCAGAAATGAAATAACTACTGACTATTGGTCTTGTGAATTTTCTCTACATTGTTAGAAGCTTGAAATGAATCAGTTATACCCAATCCATATGTGAGAGTAGTAAGTACACATATTTAGAACCCTATGATTTTGAATTATTATGCATTCGAAAAAGTAGAAGTTGTTTAATCTTGCGAAAATTATACAGCGCACCCGGAAATTTAACGGTGAGAAGGCGGGGTGGCCCGGGCACGGTGAGATGAACAGGGGTGCGTTGAATAGGCTCTCATTGCTTATAATTTTAGGAAGACCTCAGGTTTGGAATGTAATTCAAACTTTTATAATCAGCATGAATAGATGTTGCAGAACATATCAAAACTCAGTTGAAGATTTCTTGCTTCAGACATCTTAGGCTTTATTTGTCGCATTACTTATATGGACAGGTAAGTTTCAGTAGAAGGTTGGCCTTTTGTTTCTGCTCAATCCTATTGCACTGCAGTTTTTTAGTGCAGAAGATGATAATAGCTCATGATAATTGGATTTAGTGGAACAAGTGTCTCTTAACATTCTTGGCATTTGCGACGTAGATCTTCAAGCTCAATGCAAAATCTCAGGGTGGATAGTGGATAGTACCTTAGTTTTCAATCACAATAGTATACATTGTTGCCTGGCAAATACTCTCGCAAAAACTCTACATCTTTTTCAGACGCTTAAAATCTAAACAAAGTAAATCTAATCTAGTTCAGGGGTTTAGTTGGAAGAGTAAAACTCAAAGCATCATAGGCGGCCAGCTTTGTGCAGTGTAGACTGCCAATCTTCCAGTGCTATGCATATTTTCTATGGGATGCATAAGAACTTTTGGGGAGACACCATTACTAAAAAGAAGGTTCACTTGACTAGTTGGAACATTTTGTGTAAGCTCAAGTGCAAGGGAGGCTTAGCTATAGAGGCTGGTGATTTAATAAAAGCTTGTTGATAAGTCATACAAGTACTTGAACAATGTTTCATTGTTAGACCAATCAAAACTTGTCTTAGCACATGGTTTAGTGTTACTCATTGAGCTCATCCTATGATTCCTGCTCACCTACAAGGTTTCATTTTCTTACTAAAATGAAGCAGATTTCTCTGGGTGTTTCTCCTACCTTAGATTTGCCATTTCAACACAGATTCGTAGGGATTACATTCTAAAACCTGGTGCTCTTCCTAACTCATTAATAGTCTTGGGTTTGGTTTTGAGGATCATAGTTCTCGCTTAAAGGAATACTAGATTCTTTGTTATACCATAACACTAGTTCATTTGGCAAGCAATTAATAAGATTAGGTTTGATAGGGGCATATATGGGGCAATTCATGTTTCCATGATTTATCATCTAATTGAAGATCATATTCAAGCAGCAAGTCGTATTGCTAAAGGCTCTATGAACAACTTCATTCAAGATCTCCTTGCTGTGAAATCATTTGATGCTCAATGCAACCCAAGATAAGGTTATTTTGGCATCCTCCTCTAGGGTGGATCAAGAAAAATTCAAATGGGCGTGGAAAAGTGATTCTAGCGTTGGTGGTTATAGAGCTATTTTTCGTGCTTGTCCTTCAAATTTAGACATTCCCAGCGACATTGCAGCAGAGGTGACGTTAGTGAGTAAAGCTATCGAGTTAGCTAGGGTGATTCTGTAATGCAAGCATATATGACTAGACGTAGATTCTTCTCTTGTCTTTGATTTTGTTCGCTCTCCCTATTTGGTTTCTTGACAATCAAGGGTCGAGTGGAGGAATTCTTTGCACCGTATTTCAAACTCATATTATCTATCTACCAAGATCTTTGTGCAATGTAGACTGACAGTCTTCCTGTGCTCTTGTGTAATTTTTCCATGGGATGAATAATAACTTTCGAGAGACACCAATACTAAAAAGTTCACTTGACTAGTTGGGAAATTGTGTATAAGCTCAAGTTGCAAGAGACGCTTAGCAATAGAGGCCGCTTATGTAAATAGAACATGTTGATAAGCCAAGCAAGTACTCGAACAATGTTTCATTGTTAGACCAATCTAAACTGTTTTGTCACATGAGCTCAACTTGCATTCTCCTTTTACAAGATTTGCTACTCCGAAAATGAAGATTTTTCGAAACATTCGAGAGAAGTGTGACTTCTGATATTACGACTATGCATTACCCTGGAGAGAAGTATATGTTGCTGAACCTATCAGAACTCAGTTGAAGATTCTTTTTTGATATATCCTAGGCCAAATTGGTCACGTCGATCATTTGATATGAAGTTGCAGCAGACATTGGAGCACTCTAGAACTTTTCATCTCTCTAAAGGACGTGATCTAATTCAAGGTCATTGACATATAAGATGAAAAAAGAAAGTACTCAACTTCCTCTTGAGGCTGTTTTTTCCATTTCTAGAATAGCTGGTTTTTAATAGGATTAATTACAAATGACCCCCCGAACTATGGGGTCACTTTCATTTTGGTACCCAATTATTGAAATCTTACATTTACATACCCGAAGTTCTCTCCGTTTAACAATTTAGTACCTCCGTCAGTTACTCCGTCAGTTACTCCGTTTTCTGCTGATGTGGCATGTCTGGGACCCACAGTTGTCAGTTTTTAATTATATTTTCTGGTGTTGCTCTATTTTTAATATTTTACTTATCTTTTTTCTCTTGGCTGACAGAGTTATATTGGCGCCAATTCTTTACGCATTCCCGCCAATTCTTTACTTAATCATATTTTCTGGTGTTGCTCTATTTTTAATATTTTATTTATCTTTTTCCTCTTGGCTGACAGAGTTATATTGGCGCCAATTCTTTACGCATTCCCGCCAATTCTTTACTTAATTATGTTTTCTGGTGTTTCTCTATTTTTAATATTTTACTTATCTTTTTCCTCTTGGCTGACAGAGTTATATTGGCGCCAATTCTTTACGCATTCCCGCCAATTCTTTACTTAATTATATTGTCTGGTGTTGCTCTATTTTTAATATTTTACTTATCTTTTTCCTCTTGGCTGACAGAGTTATATTGGCGCCAATTCTTTACGCATTCCCGCCAATTCTTTACTTAATTATATTTTCTGGTGTTGCTCTATTTTTAATATTTTACTTATCTTTTTCCTCTTGGCTGACAGAGTTATATTGGCGCCAATTCTTTACGCATTCCCGCCAATTCTTTACTTAATTATATTTTCTGGTGTTGCTCTATTTTTAATATTTTACTTATCTTTTTCCTCTTGGCTGACAGAGTTATATTGGCGCCAATTCTTTACGTATTCCCACCAATTCTTTACTTAATTATATTTTCTGGTGTTGCTCTATTTTTAATATTTTACTTATCTTTTTCCTCTTGGCTGACAGAGTTATATTGGCGCCAATTCTTTACGCATTCCCGCCAATTCTTTACTTAATTATATTTTCTGGTGTTGCTCTATTTTTAATATTTTACTTATCTTTTTCCTCTTGGCTGACAGAGTTATATTGGCGCCAATTCTTTACGCATTCCCGCCAATTCTTTACTTAATTAAAATATTAAAAATAGAGCAACACCAGAAAATATAATTAAGTAAAGAATTGGCGGGAATGCGTAAAGAATTGGCGCCAATATAACTCTGTCAGCCAAGAGGAAAAAGATAAGTAAAATATTAAAAATAGAGCAACACCAGAAAATATAATTAAGTAAAGAATTGGCGGGAATGCGTAAAGAATTGGCGCCAATATAACTCTGTCAGTCAAGAGGAAAAAGATAAGTAAAATATTAAAAATAGAGCAACACCAGAAAATATAATTAAGTAAAGAATTGGTGGGAATGCGTAAAGAATTGGCGCCAATATAACTCTGTCAGCCAAGAGGAAAAAGATAAGTAAAATATTAAAAATAGAGCAACACTAGAAAATATAATTAAGTAAAGAATTGGTGGGAATGCGTAAAGAATTGGCGCCAATATAACTCTGTCAGCCAAGAGGAAAAAGATAAGTAAAATATTAAAAATAGAGCAACACCAGAAAATATAATTAAGTAAAGAATTGGCGGGAATGCGTAAAGAATTGGCGCCAATATAACTCTGTCAGCCAAGAGGAAAAAGATAAGTAAAATATTAAAAATAGAGCAACACCAGAAAATATAATTAAGTAAAGAATTGGCGGGAATGCGTAAAGAATTGGCGCCAATATAACTCTGTCAGTCAAGAGGAAAAAGATAAGTAAAATATTAAAAATAGAGCAACACCAGAAAATATAATTAAGTAAAGAATTGGCGGGAATGCGTAAAGAATTGGCGCCAATATAACTCTGTCAGCCAAGAGGAAAAAGATAAGTAAAATATTAAAAATAGAGCAACACTAGAAAATATAATTAAGTAAAGAATTGGTGGGAATGCGTAAAGAATTGGCGCCAATATAACTCTGTCAGCCAAGAGAAAAAAAATAAGTAAAATATTAAAAATAGAGCAACACCAGAAAATATAATTAAAAACTGACAACTGTGGGTCCCAGACATGCCACGTCAGCAGAAAACGGAGTAACTGACGGAGTAACTGACGAAGGTACTAACTTGTTAAACGGAGAGAACTTCGGGTATGTAAACGTAAGATTTCAATAATTGGGTACCAAAATGAAAGTGACCCCATAGTTCGGGGGGTCATTTGTAATTAATCCTTTTTAATATCTTTTTGTATGTATGGTTTTCGGACTATTCATGATTGACCTTTTAGTCGTTATAATATTTGATCAATAAAACTATCTTTTTTCTCTAAAAGAAAAAATACTCAACTTCCTCGTTTAAAGATCGTATATTCAATGATGTTGATTTAATACATTATTGTGAATTCTTAAAAAATACCCCTCCTTATATCTATCAATTGCTATCGCATTCCCTAATCTGATACAAGTCCTCTAGGATCTATTGCAATACTTCTCTAACTTCAGGGTTCATCTCTTTTAACGTAACTAGGAATCTCCTACTGGATTGGATTTTATCTCCCCCTCTAATTGTTTGAATATGGTCTTCTTATATTTTAACTTATCAAAGAGGAGCGATCCCTCTACCATCTTTCATAGTCTTCCCATGTGTGTGTATATACATGGGCGTTCTGAAGCGAACCCCGCACTGCCTTAAAAGTGTGGACGTTGTTGATTTCTCCACGATCAGGCGTCGATCACGCCGTTTCTTCTTGCTGGACGGATAGCAGACCTTGATACTGAGCTTTTTCTTGACGGTTGACTCGATGGCGACATGTTTGCAGCCAACCTTGATCGCTCTTCAAGTTTTGGGTGAGTTGTTGCCCGGACTTTTGATCCAAAGATCGCATTGAGACTTAGCTATGGTGCGGATTTCTTAACCGTTTAATATCTTAGATTATCTTTACAAAATTTCAGCTAATTTGATAATTGTTAAGGCATTCAAAACCATAATTTATAATTAAGAACACGAATGGTTCAGTTTAACATATACAGTCCATTCATTGATTTCATACATTTTCGAGACCTTAATGATTACCAAACTAGCTGAATTTTTGCTGAGATGATCTACTCATATACACCTAGATACTGAAGGGTTAAGATGAGAAAATATGATCGAAAAGTTGGTCAAATTAAAGAAATCCGCACAATAGTTAAGTTAAGGGCATCCTTTGTGGAGAAGGGTTGTGTGTGTGTATGTATACATGTCTTTTCAAATATAAAACTCATTATTTATACAAAAGGTATGGATTTTTCTTAATTGACCTATGTTTCGATCATATTTTCTCATCTTAACCGTTCATCTTTTAAGTATATATGAGTAGATCATATTTACAAAATTTCAGTCAAATTGATAATCATTAAGATATTCAAAATTGTGAATTACACGAATGGTTCTGGTTGAACAGATTTGATTCGCTTATTGTAATCATATAGTTTCAACGATCACCAATTTAGCTGAAATTTTGCAGAGATGATCATGTCATATATATCGAGATACTAGTTGGCTATGAGCGAAAAATATGACTGAAAAGTGGTTCTATTGGTAAAATCTATACCTTCTAAGGATGTTCTAATTTATTTTTATGGTGCGGATTTTCAATTTACACTACCAGAAAATAGATCTTGGGCGACGAAAAAAAATCGTCGCCCTGTTAAAAAATTTCGTCGCCTAAGTACTTAGGCGACGACATGTCGTCGGCCAAGACGTCGTCGCCAGAAGTGCGTCGGCCAAGAACTTGGGCGACGAAAATTCATTCCGTCGTCGCCTAAGAGTAATTCTTAGGCGACGATACGAATTTCGTCGCCTAAGATCTACTTCTCGTCGCCCAAAAATATTCGTCGCCCAAGATTTAACACCTTGGCCGACGAAAAATTTTTCGTCGCTTAAGATCTTATAACCTTGGGCGACGAAACTAAATATTTCGTCGCCTAAGATCACTACATCTTAGGCGACGATAATTTTTTTTCGTCGTCTTATATGGTAAGTCCTTGACCGACGATTTAGAAATTTCGTCGCCTAAGACATATTTAAATTTTTTTTTAAATATTTAAATAATTTTTTTAAATATATAAATAATGTTTTTTTAATTTTTGCTGGAATTTTTTTTTTCGGCATTTCTTTAAATTTTTCTAATACTAAAATTTAATTAAAAATAACACAAATTTATAAATTTATAAATAATTTATTACAAAAATTCAGTCCATCTGCCTATGGAGAAACTCGAAATCTATCTCATCATTCCCGTTCGGAGGGTCCTGAGGCTGAGGCGGCGGTTGGTCAGGCTGAGGAGGCTGCTGCTGAGGCTGGGGCCACTGAGGGTGGGGCCACTGAGGTAATGGTATAGGCGTAGGCATAGGCGGAAAATCAAGTCCGGCCGCATGTGCAGCGATGCAGGCAGTCATCCACTGTCTCATAGCCGCCTGGTTGGCATTGGTGACTTCATTCAGCCGCTCCATATGCGCAGCCGTGGAAGCCGCATATGATTCCGCCATCACCGTCATCTCCCTCGCTCTTTGGGCTTCCAGCTCAGACTGTAGACATTCGAACTGATCCTGTAGCCGAGTGGTCTGGCTGTTGCTGCTTGAGGCTCCGGCGGCTCCCTTGCGCTGAAATCCTGGCGTCGTCTTCAGGATCCCCTTTCCAGCGCCTCCCATACCCCGGCAGTAGTAGGTGTTGGAACGCTGCGCGAAGGCAGTGGCCATAATCCGCGCCCCAACGGTAGGATCTGAAGTGTCGATCCTGGACATGGCCTCTGACATGTCTTCCTCTGCCGTGCCCGGCCATGTGTCGTTCACCATGCCTCTCATGACCTCTTGCTCCGCCTCCCTCACCCTCGCCTAATTGGATATATTAAAAAAATATATTAATATACATTTAATAAAATGTAATTAAAATTAAAAATTAGAAAATATAAGGAACTTACAAGATCCTCCTCAGAATGAGGATATGCCCTCTGAAAGGTCCCCACATAGGGGTTCTCCTCTGGCCGCTCTCGCCGCACGTCGTCCATGATGGCCGAAAACGGCCTCGAACCGGCACGATGGTTGGTTGTGTTCTGTTGCCGGTTCTCAGCGTTCACCCGGGCGAGGTGCTTCAAAAAAAAATTATCGTTAGTAAATATTTAAAAACATACAATTATAATTAATTCACTAATTAAATATTCAAATTTGTTTACGAATTACCTGTTTGTGAGGGTCGTTGAACTGCGTGACAAGAAGCCACCGCCACTCGTACTCCCGATACTCGAACTCCTTCGGGGTACCCGAACGGTCGCTCCCGTACTGCTTCCAATGTAACCGGAGGTCGTGCTTCCACTCCTTGAACCTACATATACAAAAAAAATATTAAATATATTATTAAAAAAATAAAATTTAATAAATTATTAAATAGAGGTACCTCTCCCTATGGGCCTTGTCCGCCCAGTCACGTCCCTCCTCGGGAACCACAAACCATTGCTGCATTACCACTTGTTAGTATTTTTTTCGATAATTAAATAATTTATTAGTTAAAAAAATAGTAATTAATCGAGTAAACTCACCGACATCGACTGATGGAGCATCTCCTTCACTCCATCAGGAACCTGGCTCCAGACTCCCCACAACATAGAGAGTCTGGAGCGGATGGTGCCTCCCGTGGCGCGCGTGTACCGGTTTCCCAACACGGCGTCCACCGGTTTCCCGTTGGAAAACGGGATGGCGATCCGTCCAGCGGACTCGACCGCCCTATCGAGTCCTTTGTTGCTGACGGTGCCTCTCCTGTTCCGCCTTCTCGTTCCGGCGACTGTGACATTGTGAATCAAATTTAATATTAATAATACATTTTTACAAAAAAAAAATTTAAAATCGACAAAACAGTAATAATAAATTACCTGAGGATGAGGCTGAGCCGACGGATTCGTCTCCGTCCGCCTGCTCGGAGACCCTCACGGGATGAAGAGGCGTGGAAAACTCCCTGTAGATATAGGCCTCGTGCGGTGCCACATGCGGGAGCTGCTCCCGAATCGGTCGACCCTCCTCATCGACGCGAGGTATCGCCGGTATCGTCGGAGGAAGGATGAGGCCGGACGGCACCGTAGGGACCCCGGATGACCCGCCATCACCGTCGGTCGGGGACGACTGTGTGGGGGCGGTGATAGATCGGGACCCGGAAAGTATCTCTGGATGACGAGGGGCCGTCGCTGCGGGACCCGGCTGCCCAGCAGAATATGAGCCGCTCGCGCCACCCCTAAGCGCCGCATGTCGGGCCATCATCTGCCACGAAAACCCGACCGACGGTGATTCCGACGGGTTGTTTGAGGTACCGTCCGAGGAATATTGGCTCCTCGCACCCGAACGTTGTCCAGAAGTTCTCCTCATGCCCATCCTGTTTAAAATAACCATAAATTTATTAAAAATATTTTACCGTCTTATAATTAATTTAACAAAAAATAACCATAAATTTTGAAAAATTTATCAACAATAATAGCACAAATAAAAATTAATAGTTATTATAGGATTTATTATTTTTTTAATTCACATAACAAATTATTTACATTAATTCGCAATTATTACATCACAAAAATTAATTTACGAATATTTACATCCTTACTCAAAAATAATCCATTATTTTTTACAAAATTTCCACAATATATTTACAATTATAATTTATATTATTTAATTATTTAATCAAAAATTATTTAATCATTTACAATATATTTACAAATTATTTCCACAAATCCTAAACCCTAAACCCTAAACCGTAAACCCTAATATTTTACAATTATCATTTACATCACAATTTAACATAATTTATCCTAAAATCCTACCATAATTTACACAAATTTACCCTAATTTACCATTAATTTCCTAAATTACAACAACAACAACAATAATTTCACCAACAATTTCACAACACAACAATAATTTCACCAACAATTTCAAATAATTTCAAACAATTTCACAATTTCAAACAATTTCAAACAATAATTTCAAACAATTTCACAATTTCAAACAATTTCAACAATTTCAAACAACAACAACAACAATTAAAATTTTCATCAACATAACCAATTTAGGGTTTTAGGGTTATACCTTAAATTGTGGGTTAGGTCGGTGTCGGGGTCGGCGTCGGGTTGCGGGGTCGGGGTCGGAGAGAGGGAGAGAGAGAGGGCTTCGGTGGATTTTCGGAGAGAGAGAGAGGGCTTGGATTTGTGAGCGGCTGCGCGAATGGTTAGGGTTCCGAATTTTTGCCTTTTATACGACTTTTTTGCGTTTGAGGCCTCTACGTATACGTTGTCTTCAAAACGAAACTTAAACTCAACACTTGTATAAAAAAGTTATACAACATTAGTACATATATCGTGAGTTTGGTGATCGGAGAAGAGGAACTGAAAACCGACCGTCAGATATGACCAGCATAACGAATTACGTAGGTGGACAAAAATTCAGCTCCATCTGACAAAGATAAGGGCTCGATTCGTCCGGTCAATCGGCGCGGTCAAACCTCTAAACGGACGGAAACGGCTATTCGACCCTCCAAATCACGTAATCTGGCCGGACCTTCAACTGAGAATAGTTTCCAATCGACGAGACGCTGACGGGGCTATAAAAATAAAAAACATTTCCTTATAATTTAAATGTGTTTTATTTATTTTAATTATTCGGATTATCTTGGCCGACGAAATTAGGATAATTCGTCGGCCAAGATAATACTTGGGCGACGATATTTGTCAAATTCGTCGCCCAAGAGTAAAAATAAAAAATCATGTACAATGAAATTTAAATGTGTTTTATTTTATTTTAATTATTCGGATTACTCTTGGCCGACGAAAGTAGGGTAATTCGTCGGCCAAGATAATCCTTGGGCGACGATATTTGTTAAATTCGTCGCCCAAGAGTAAAATAAAAAAATCATGTACAATGAAATTTAAATGTGTTTTATTTTATTTTAATTATTCGGATTACTCTTGGCCGACGAAAGTAGGTTAATTCGTCGGCCAAGTAAAAATAAAAAAAAAAATACTTAGGCGACGATATATTTGAGTTTCGTCGCCTAAGGATTAAAAACCTTAGGTGACGATATAAATATCTTAGGCGACGAAATATTGTTTCGTCGCCCTAGTTTCTATATTAGGCGACGAAATTTTTCCTTGGGCGACGATTTTATTTTCGTCGCCTAAAGTTGAACTTTAGGCGACGATTTTTTTTCCTTGGGCGACGATTTTTTTTTTCATCGGCCAAGTTTTCTCTTAGGCGACGAAAAAAAAAATCGTCGCCCGGTTTTTTTTTGTTTCGTCGCCCAAGACTCATTTTCTGGTAGTGTTAGACTCATTTCACAATCGAATTTTCACATCTCAACCGTCTAGTTTTTAGACACTAATGTGTAGATCATCTCAGCAAATTTTCAGCCAATTTAATAATCGTTAACCATAGAGTCACACTAGAAAAATGGTTAACCATAGAGTTAAGGGTGAATGTATTTATTGTAGTAAAGAATATCTTACCGATCCGGGTAGAAATGGTACATCCACCCTTATTAGTTATATTGATAAATACCGCAAGTATCCTTATAATATTCAAATGTTGAAAGCTAAAAACAAAAGATTTTGTGTCCCAAAAAAGATACTAGGGAGTTGGATGCCTCTCCTTTGACAAAGGAAGAGCTCACTAGGTTATGTGTGGAGATGATTATTTTAGATGAGCTACCCTTTACTCATGTGGAGGGCATGGGGTTTAAGCATTTTCTGAAAATAGCATTACCTTTTTAGAAACTCCCTTGTAGGAAGAGGGTAGCAAAGGATGTACTTAAGGTGTATATGTGGGAGAATGAGAAGTTGAAGGGTGAATTGAAGGGTAGAAGAGTGTGTCTCACGACAGATACATGAACATCATCCATTTAAAACATGAATTATATGGTTGTTACCGCACATTTAATGGAGAGAAAATGCCCATTTGCGCAAAAAAATAAAAGTCAAACCTCATTTCAACGACAATAAGACTTTTGACCCTAATTGAATAAGAGATTAACTTACTTGTGCCCAAATACACAAATCTTTATTAAATTCATAATAAAATAATATTTTTGAGACACTCCCTTGTGTCTTATACACATTTAGAGAGAGAAAATGGAAGAGAGAGAGAGAGAGGACTTTGCCGGACTCCGGTCACCGGTCGCCGAAATCCGGTCGCCAGAATATTACTTACCCCTAGTAAACCGGAATTTCGCCGGATTTTTTTTTAAAAATGTCACCGGAATCTCGCCGGTCGTCAGAAATCTCACCGGATTTTTTTTTTAAAAATGTCCCTAGACCTTGCCGAACGTATACAGTACCATCACTGAAGTTTAATTAAGGGGCAGTAATGATGAAAAATGTTTTACTGGGGGGCAGCAAACTTCTGCTGGGAGACATTAAACTTCCAGACCTCTAGTAATCAACTATTGACATCTGTATTAACCCCCAATAATATGTCAAAGCAATAAAAACGAAGAAGAAGGCAATTTCCAAAATGAAACCAAGCGAAAAATTACTGACCCCCAATAATTTTTCTATTGACCTCTGTATTGACCCCAATAATCTGTCAAAACATAGAAAAACAAAGAAGATAGAAGAAGTAGGCAATTCCCAACCAAAACGAAACCAAAAAAAAATTACTGACCCCCAGTAATTTTCTATTGACCCCTGTACTGACCCTAATAATCTGTCAAAACACAGAAAAACAAAGAAAATAGAAGAAGAATGCAATTCCCAACCAAAACGAAAACAAAAGAAACATTACTGACCCCAGTAATTGGATATACTCTCTTACCATGCACCCTCACTCACTGGATCTACTCCCTTGCACCATTTATCTGCATCCAAAGTGAAATCACGGCAGCTACTCTTCTCACCTTCTTTCCTTCTCCAACCACAACACCAATTTAACCTCCAGACCAACAACAACCACAATTTACCAACAAAATCAAAGAAGGATCAGATCCTACCTTCAAATCCCTAGCCTGGCCGGGGTTACAATCATCCTCTAATAGCTCGAGATGCCGGAGGTGGCTCGACCCCATGATCCTCGTCGGGCTCCTCGCCGATGCGTCGTCCTCGTCCTTGAGGCGTCATTGGCGTCGACGTCGAGGCAGCCATAGAGAGAGAGAGAGGCGGTGACAAAGTCTCAGATCCTGTGGTTTGGATTGGCGAGGCGAGGAGGAGGATGAGGCGGTGACGAAATCCCATATCCGGCTAAAATGACGGTGTTTCCCGGTCGGGTCGAGGACAACTCTCACACCCTAATTTCCGAAAGATAATTTTCAAATTTTTTGGCATGATCTAACTTAAATATAAAAATCCCAACCTGTTTGAATAACAAACCAAACAACTAGAACTCAATAGCGGAAAAGTAATATCATACAACCCATTACTGAATTAAATATTTCACTTCCTTATTTACATAAACTTACAACACGAGAACATGAGAACAATCTCATGAGTTTAATATTTCCTACCCAATTAACAAAACTATACAGAGTATAGCAAAAGCCAAAAAGAACCCTGCCACTAAGCCTCCGGGATTGTCAAATAGCAAACTCAGTAAGTTAAAAAGCCCGTATGAGTAAACTCAAAAATAACACATCATCACATCCAACATTTCACAAGAGAGATTTGATCAATAATTCAAAACCACAATTCCAACACATTACCGAAGAAATGTACCCATGAGTCCCAGATATTTAATAAATACCTCTCATTACCTACAACAACAAATTGTGTACACATGGGTCTCATATACCATAAGGTATCTCCCTTGACCTACACTGACAGACGAACTAGAGCTCTATTCCTAACCGTAACCAATCACCCGGCCAAAGGCTTGGAACCCGGTTTGACTGTCTAATATCAAAACACAAAATAATAAATAACATCTTAACCGTAACCAATCACACGATTAAAGGCTTAGAACCCGGTTTGACTATATATTTATCCAAAAATCACAATATCACATCATATGATGATTATATCCTTCATAAGGATATAATTATATGAACAATATATATTATTCCACAAGAATAACTTATCAATAATCAGTAAAATTATGATCACAAGAACCTCAAAATAAACATATAAGAAAAACTTGTTGTATCTTACTTATGAGCTATTGGCGATCAAGCTCGTATATTTTAAAACAAATAATATCATAGTATAAATTTCATCAACAAATGATCATAATAAGATTTGGTCTTAAAATGAACCTTGGTGAGATTTACTCACTTAGAATTTCAGCTGCAAAGCCCCAACACAAAGAAGGCAAGCAAATCACAAAATCACAAAATCACAAATCACCTAAAATCACACAATGAAAAACCTTAGAAACCAAAGTACTAAAGGATAACACAATACCCTTAAACTAACCCTTAGCTCAAGGGAGGACAACTTTCCAAAGTCGTTGAACTCAACAACACAATTAAGCTGCCTCAAATCTTTAAAACCTAAATTCAAACTCAACCAAGCCAAAACATAAACATAAGTCCTAACATGCAAACCTTGCTCAAAACTTAGCCAAACTACCTCTCAACATGATCACAGCAACAAGGACTAGCTAACCACAGAAAACTAAGGCCACAACTCAGCCGGATGCGCCGCCACAAACGGCAGCAAATGAGCCCCACGCACCACCCCAAAACTTCCGAATTAGGAGAAACTCACAACATGAAACTTGTAGATTGAAGCATGGTGAACAACTTTAATACCTGATGTTTTGACTAGTTCGGCCGGAAAATGCCCCGAAACTCCAAAATGAAATCAAAAACAAAATCTGCAAAACCGGCACCCAAACTTGGTTTTTAGGTCACCAAAGATGTATAAACATCACTAGAGGAAGGAGAGGAGCAAGACTCACCTAACTCTCACTCGAAACGCCGTCGAAATCGCCGGTTTTCCGGCGATACCTCAACAACTCTACCGCTCTGTGGCAGCTTCCAGGCGGTGCGACGGCGGGTGGGACTGCTCCAGAAATGGAGAGGAGGTCCGTGCGGACCAAACGGGACCGGTGGCGTCCGGTTTGGTGGCCGGATGAGGGAGAAATCGGTTGGAGAAAAACTGAGAGCGGGAAGAGGTCGGGAGAAGGAGGAGAGAGAAAGTGAAACTGATTTTTAGGTTTCCAAAAATAACTCCCCCACATTTTTCTACTTATATAGTTTCCAAACCCGAAAACTAACTTCCTCTAATCATAACTTTCTCATACTACCTCCATTTCGGGAGTGCCGCATGTCTACGAACTCGTATCAACAAACTCTACAACCTTTAAGAAGGAATTTTTTGAAGATAACTTACAGAAAATAAAGTCAACTTTTGGGCCTCTTAAAAGTCAAAGTACCTTAAAAATTACTCCTGAAACTTCAACTTCGCACAAACTAAAGAATTTCTATAAATAATCCTTCATTAAATATGAGAATAATACAAGAAAAATAAAATGAAAATCTAGGGTATTACAAAAACGACGACGTTGACGAATCAGAGGACGACGACGCGACTCTGACGAAGGCACTACTCTTATGTTTGTCGGAGGCGTGCGTGTGGTTACTGCTGGAGGTCGGAGCAAACCTGGATCAGAGGACAATGGCGGAGAGAGAGAAAGACTGGAGAGAGAGAGAGAGATAGTAGATCTTAAATGAGAGGTGGAGGGATAAGATCAGATAGTTGGGTTAGGGATAGTAAAGTAATTTTGGTAAAAATAATTCAAATGGGCAATGGAAAACGTTTTTCATTGGAATGGGCAACCATGCCCAATAATTAGTACCAAATGGGAATTATTCCTTAATGATTGGGTGTTACATAGAAGAGTCATTAACTTTTGTGTCATTTTAGATCATAAGGGAGATTCCATAACTAAACTTTTGGAGGATTGTTTGTTACAGTGCGGCATAGAGAAGATTCTAACAATCACTGTTGATAATGCTTCGGCAAATGATGTTGCAATAAGAGAGTTAATTAATAAGTTAGATGCTTCAGGACAACCTAATATGATTTTAAATAAGGGAGAAAATATGCATATGCGGTGCGTAGCTCATATTCTTAACTTGATTGTGAATGATGGTTTGAAACTCATGAATATGTCTATTAATGTTATTTATAATGAGGTGAGGTATGTTAGATCCTCTAAACAAAGACTTGAACTCTTCAAAATAAGTGTTGCCTTGATATGTCAACTAGTGAGGAGATTGAGATATGTGAAAAAACAGAAAGAGGGTAATAGTTTTTTTTTTGGATATTTGATTTGAGTTTTTTTTTTTTTTTGGGTTTGTGTAACAAATATAGTTTTCTTATCTAACTTTTTATTTCGGTGAGTCGTGGCTTGGTTGGTTAAGGTGTTTAACTGACAACTTTGAGATCATGAGTTCAAACTTCACTGACATATGTAGGGTGTGTGAGTTATTAATAAAAAGTTTTTTTAAAAAAATATAAAAAAAATCTAACTTTTTATTTTTATTCCTCTAGAAATGTTGGATATTTCATCATTGTTGTGTACGCAAAGTGTTAAGAGTAGTATGTTGCCTCCTAAGATGAAGTAAACATTATTGTGAGCATAAGATGATGTTCCAAGAAATATTTGATTTGTTTTTCTCCTATTTATTCCGAGTTTGTGTTTTGATGTCTCAACTTTAAACATTGGACTTTATTTGTCATTTGTGAACTTTTAAGTTTTAACTATATGTAAGTATGAAGTACGGATCATTGAGTATGAAGTATGAACTTTATATTTGTGTTTAAGATGTATAAACTTTAAAGTTTAAACTTCAGACTTTTAAAGTTTTTTTTATCTTTTTGATTGCATGTTTATACTTTGGTTTGTGGACAGTAATTATGAACTATTGTCATAAATTATATTGATGTAGTTGAAAAAGGAGCTTTATGGAGTTAAAGAAAAAACATAGTACTTTCATTTTCGGCTAGGCTTAAATCATTACAAGAATTTTTTTTTCTTCTATTTTGTAAAAAAAAAAAACCGAACCGGGCCGAACCATTGGTTTGGTTTGATTTTTGGTTTACTGTTTCGAAGATTGAAAAACCGAAGATTTGCACCGAACCCACCTCTAATCTTTATTGTATGCAATTTTCTTATTAAATAGAAAAGGAAAATGAGATTGATTCAAATGAAGTTGAATGTTGAAGAAAATATAAGCAGGGCTGGGCACGGTCCCAAACCGGCACTACTTTGACTGGGATCGGGATCGGCGTATGAAGTCTAAGCCATGCCTTGACGGAAAAAAGGTAAGACCTGCAAAAGACCGGTCCGGCCAAAAACCGGCCAGTCCTTCAGTCCCTTATCTTATCTCACCGCTAACTCCTTTTATCACCACCAAATCTCATTCCATTCACCACCAAATTTGATATCATAAAGCAAATTGAAACTCCTGACAAACCCTAAACAAAAACCCCAAATTCACAACAAGAAGAGAACCCAAAAATCCCCAAGCCCCCCGATACATCAATTATAATAGACATAGAAGAAAGCACCTGAACGCCTCCGCCGTACGAGTACCTCTCCTCCCTTGAAGCCAACCCTCGCCACCGTCTAACCCATCCATGTGGGAGAAACAAAAGAGACTGGGTAGGTTTAGGCTACTATACCTCTCTTTCATCTTCAATTTAGGCTACAATACCTCTCCTTCATCTTCAATCTAGTGAGTTATAATATAAAGGAAAGAGACGAAATGTCAAGATCTACCCAGAATTTTACACTGAAATCTGAGATAAGTCTTGCAGGGTCCACCCTTAATAAAAATTTACCAAAAAGCTCGGCAAACCTCCCTTGAAAATAGACAACCCTAACCCGAAAAATTAAAGAGTTACCCTCCTAAAACAAATTTTCCACCCTCCAAATCATCCCACAAATATTCAAATACATTAACAACTTCAATTTTTGAATATACTAGACTAAACATAGATCTTAGCACACCCCTGAAAATAATATACAATAATCCCAAGAGTATTCAGAGCTACTAAAATCAACGGAAGCAGTAAAATACCATAGTAGGTTAAGCAAGTAACTTACTGGTGAAAAGTGGTTGATAGATGGGTAACTATGTCTCGTCTCCTCCTACTAGTACCAACCTGCACTCTGCAGACTGAGCATTTTAAAAACGAATGGCCCAAGGGAAAACATTCAAAAATGTTAGAGTGAGTGGACAAAAATAAATTTAATAAAATATTTATGCTTCCCCAAAATATAATTTCCATAGGAAACATGTTGCATGAAACAGCTCAAAAGCTTTAACTCAAAAATTGACTAACATGAGACTAGTCTCGTTAGTCCCCCAAACTTTAAGAAAAAGGCATCTCAGGCTAAAATTATATATATACGTATGTATTTACACTCGTCATATTCCTTGTACGAATTCTATGAATAAATACGAAAAAATAGAAATTCATACAAAGCTATGACGTTGGCGTCTAACGCTCACGTCACACCATAATAGAATTTTACCTCATTATGGCGGAAAAACACAAGTGTGTATATACGTGCATATTCTCTATATAAATTCTTATATTTATATAGAGTTACGACGATTGCGTCTAACGCTCACGTCACACCATATTGGAATTTTACCTCATTATAGCGGAAAAACACGTATAGCTAGCTAGCATTTATTTATATACATACTAACCTCATAATCAACCATATATGAATATATAATCACCGAAATTCTTATTAATTTCAGTTATTCTCCAACAAAATAAAATATTCATCAATAAATCTTTTGCATGCACATTATTTAAAACAAAAGTCCACTCACTAATTAGGCCTAAGTCTGATGTCGGTTTGTGACCTCCTCTGCTCGAGCCTCCCCACGTCCTGTTTCAAGAACATAATTAAATAATCAACTATAACCCAACACTTATATAAAATTAGGCACAATTAATTATGAGCTTTGCACGCTCATCCACGCCTAACGTCTTAATTCTCAACTTCATTTCGATCCATACTTTACCACAATATTGACATCCTTGCTACCACTCTCTCTGGTCCTAACAACAATTAACCAACAGCTGCATTATATCCCATTAACCACCATATTTCACAAATCTTATAAAAAATCCAAAACATATTCAAAACTCCTCCAAAATTTCCAAACTTCACATCAATACACTCCCTTTAAGAAAACACATCTAAAACCTTAAAAATTTCCTTAACAGCGGCGACCGACTCCGGCGACCTCCAATGCCTACCAAAATTTAGCATAACCTTCTTCTCAACACACACAACAACTTCTCTAACTAGCACAAACACAAATTCCAAGTCTAGATAGGGTAATCAAACCACAACAGTAATTTGAGCCCTAGAACTTCAACTCACCGATTCTCCTTACCTAGCTCAAGAGGGAGCGAATCCTTTGGAGGGATTCTACATGGGAGGAGGGCTTCTAAATGAGCTAAGCAGCTCCAAATATGGTGGTCGGAGGAGTGAGTTCCGACGACCTGACCTCCACGGCAGTCGAGGCTTTCAGGCGGCTTTTCTCCCTCACGGCGGCACTAGGGCAGCTCCCACTGGTCCAGGAAGAGAGCTTGGTTAAAGGCCGACAGATTGGGACCGGTGCAGCGGTTTGCAGTGGCCGGACGACGGCGGACGGGCGGCGGAAAGCTCTGGCAGGGAGAGAACTCGGGGAGAGAATCAGGAGGGAGGAGAGAGAAAGGAGAGAGTGGTTTGGGCTTTACTCCCCAACCCGATCCAACAACATCAATATAACCAAATTCCAAAATTAACACCCCAAAAATAATACACTAATAAAACTTACCTTTTTACCGGGTAAGGTAATGGCCTAATCGATGTATGTGAATGAAAGTTGTCTGGCAAATACTCTCGCCAATAGTCAAGTTCAAAACTCGACATCTTTTTTAGATGTCTCAAAATCTAAAAAAAGTAAATCTAATCTAATTCAAGGGGTTAGCCGGAAGATAAAAACTCTAAGAATCATAGGAGCCACCTTTGTGTAGTGTAGACTGCCAAGCTTCCAGTGCTCTTATGCATATTTTCCATGGGTTGCATAAGAACTTTCGGGTAGACACCGTTACTTAAAAAAAAAGATTCACTTGACTAGTTGGAACATTTTGTGTAAGCTCAAGTGAAACTGTGAAAGGGAGGCTTAGTTATAGAGACCGTTGATTTAATAAAGCTTATTGATAAGCCAAGCAAGTACTTAAACAACAGCCCCCTTCCATTGAGGGATCCCTATTTTTGGCCACTTTCTAGGGATAGGGCATTACACCACTTCCCAATTGAATTTTTACATCTCCACCGTTCATATCTGAGGTCTATATGAGTAGATCACCTCTACAAAATTTCATATGATTTGGTGATCGTTAAGGCTTTCAAAAGTTTGATTTAGTTTTAATGATCTTGAACGGTCCAGCTTATGTCAAACTAAAACCGTTGAAGGTCATTAAAACTAAATTAAACTTTTGAAAACCTTAACGATCACCAAATCATATGAAATTTTGTAGAGGTGATCTACTCATATAGACCTAAGATATGAACGGTGTAGATGTAAAATTATAATCGGAAAGTTGGTGTAATGTCATATCTCTATGAATGACTTAAAATAGGGATCCCTCATTGGAAGGGCCTTGACTTAAACAATGTTTCATTGTTTTTTTTTTTGAAGGGACTGTTGGTACATGGTCTAGTGTTGCTCATTGTGCTCATCCTTTGTATTT
This sequence comes from Fragaria x ananassa, assembly GCA_034370585.1. Classification (NCBI taxonomy): domain Eukaryota; kingdom Viridiplantae; phylum Streptophyta; class Magnoliopsida; order Rosales; family Rosaceae; genus Fragaria; species Fragaria x ananassa. The sequence goes on along the minus strand of CP139762.1, from coordinate 20,517,386 downwards.
ATGTTCACCTACAATGTTTCATTGTCTTCTGAGACAAAACTAAGGCAGATTGCTTTGGGTGTTTCTCCTACCTTGAAATTACAAATCTAACTCATTGTTTCATAATCCAAGTTCATAATAAACCTAATATCAGTTGTAACCTCAACACGAAGATTCATAGGGATTACATTCTGAACCATATGCTCTTCCTAATTAACTCATTAATAGTTTTGGGGTTTGGTTTTGAGGATCGTAGCGCTCGCTTAAAGGAATACTGGATTCTTTGTTTTACCATATAGTTCTTTTGGCAAGCAAGAAATAAGATGAGGTTTGATAGAGGCATATATGGAGTAATTCATGTATCCATGATTTGTCATCTAATTGGAATTCATATTCAAGCAGCAAGTCGGCTTGCTAAAGGCATTATGAACCAGGGAAAATGCTCATTTAGTAATAATTTAAACCTCTTATTGCCTATTCCAATAAATTTAATAGACATAATCTCATTTCAATATAAAGTGTTTATATTTGTGCCCAAATACACAAATTTATATTAAATTCATAATAAACTAATAATTTTTGTATATTTTTCAGACAATTTTACCTTCACCACTTCAACATGTATAAGGAGAGAGAGTGAAAAAGTGAGAAGACTTTCCCGAAATCTCACTGGACTCCGGTCGCCAGTCGCCGGACTCCGGTCATCAGTCACCGGTTGCCGGAATTTCTTCGGTCGCCGGTTATTGACCCCTAGTAACTCAAATTTTCTTCGGTCGCCGGATTTCGGTCACCGGTAACTCGATTACTGACCCCCAATAATCAGTTACTGACCCCTAATAATCAGTTACTGACTCCTAATAACTTAGTTATTAACCCCCAATAATCAGTTACTGACCCCCAATAATCAGTTACTGACACCCAATAATTACTTACTAACACTCAATAATCACTTACTGGCCTTCAATAATCAGGTTACAAACCTCAAATAATAACTTACTGATCCCAATAATCACTTATCAATCCTCAATAATCATTTACTAACCACGATATTCAAATGTAAGGATTAAAAAAAATAAAAAAATAAAAAAAATAAAAAAAACTCTAACTGACTTGAGGTCATGCTCTGGGCAACCATATTTCTTCCCACGCGGCGAGCACACCGGCCTCCTCCACCGACCCTGGCGCACCTCACTCTGCAGAACAAGCGCCGACAAGCAACGCACTTCCCTAGCCACGATCCAGCCCGGATTGAACTCTAGCCAAGCCCTAGCCCCAAGCGCGCCCCGGCACCATCATCTCGGTACGAACCCAACCCATCACCGACACACTCTTGCTCTGTTACACCCCAATTTTTTAAGGATAGTTTTCAAAAATTTAGGCATGATGTATCTCAAAAATATTAAATCCCAAAACTTGTCCAACAAAAATTCGCAAGCAACTAAAACTCATTTGTGGAAATGTAAATGTCACACAACCCAATACTGAGTTAAATATTGCATTTTCTTGTTTACATAAACTTGAAAAACAAGAAAGTGAAAACAATCTCATAAGTTTAATATTATTTACCCAAATATAAAACTATACAGAGTACAGCAAAACCAAAAAGAACCCTGCCACTAAGCCTCCGCCCCAACCCTGCTGATCCTCACCTGCATGTTTAACCCCTACACCAAGAATTGGTGCACCGGTTTGTAAAATAACAAACCTGGTAAGCTAAAAAGCTAGTATGAGTAATCCCAAAAATAACACAATACTTCTCACATCCAAATATACCACAAGAGCAATTAGATCAATAATTAAAATCCACACATCCAACACATTTACCTAAGACCTGTACCCATGAGTGTCAGATATTAATAAATACCTCTCATGACCTACAACAACAATTTGTGTACCCATAGGTCTCATTTACCATAAAGTATCTCTCATGACCTATACCGACAGACAAACTAGAGCTCTATTCCTAACTGTAATAAATCACCCGGCCAAAGGCTTAGAACTCAGTTTGACTGTCCAATAAAAATCACAAAATAATAATTGCATCATAACCGTAACCAATCACCCAATTAAAGGCTTGGAACCCGGTTTGACTATTTTGAACAACAATTCACTATATCACCACATCATCATCAACAACAAATGATTCACATCATAAAATTATATCATTCACAAAGATATAATTATATGAATAATATATATTATTTCAAAAGAATAACTTATCAATAATCAATAAAATTATGATCACAAGAACCTCAAAATAAACATACAAGGAAAACTTGTTTTATTTTACCTATGAGTCGTTGGCGATCAAGCTCATATATTTAAAAATAATTAATAGCATATTATTAAATCCAACATCAACATCAAATGACCATAATAAAACTTGGTCCAAAAGTGAATCATGGTAAGATTTACTCACCTAAAAATCCCGCTGCAATTTTCCACAACACAACTTCACAAATCACTTAAAATCACACAATTAATAACCTTAGTAACCGAAGTGCTATAGGATATCACAATACCCTTAAACTAACCCTTAGCTCAAGGGAGGACAACTTTTCAAAGTCGTTGAACTCAACGACACAATAAAGCTACCTCTACTCCTCAAAACCTAAACTCAACCCTCAACCAAGCCAAAAATTAAACCTAAGGTCCTAACATGAAAACTTTGCTCAAAACCTAGCAATTCTAACTCCCAACAAGCTCACAACAGTAAGAGCTAGCTAACACATAAACTAAGACCGCAACACAGCCGGACGCGCCGCCATAAGCGGCGGCGAGTGAGTCCCACACGCCACCTCAAAACTTCTGAATTAGGAGAAACTCACAACATGAAATTTGTAGATTAAAGCATGGTGAACAACTTTAATATCTGGAGGTTCAACTAGTCCGGCCGGAAAAATCCCCGAAACACCAACCCGAATTCAAAATCCAAACCTGCAAATCCGGCGTCCAAACTTGATTTCTAGGTCACCAAAGAGGTATAAACATCTCTAGATGAAGAAGAGGAGCAAGACTCACCTAACTCTCGCCGAAATCGCCTGCTTTCCGACAAGACAATAGCAGCTCCGCCACTTCGTGGCAGCCTCTAGGCGGCGAGACAGCGAGCGAGGCTAGCCCAGGAGTGGAGAGGAGACGCGTGCCGACCCAATGGGACCGGCGGAGTCAACTTTGGTGGCCGGACGAAGGAGAACTGAGCCGGAGAAAAGAGAGAGCGAGAGGAAGTCGGGAGAGAGGAGAGAGAAAGTGAGAATGGTTTAGGTTTCCAAAAATAACTCACACATTTGTCTACTTATACAGTTTTCAAAACCGGAAACTGACTTTCTCTTATCATAACTTTCTCATACTACATCCGTTTTAGGCGTGCCGCATGTCTACAAACTCGTATGGCCAAACTCTACAACTTTCGTGAATGAAGTTTTCACAAATAACTCACGGAAAATAAAGTTAACCTCTTAAAAGTCAAAGCATCTTAAAAATTTACTCCCGAAACTTCAACTTCGCAAAAACTAAAGAATTTCCACAATTAAATATTTATTAATTTCGGGAATAATATAAGGAAATTGATATGAAACTCTGGGGTATTACATGCCCAGTCCTTGCCCAGCTCTGAAACAACATGGATTTGGCCGCGATGGTTGAATCAGACAGATCGACGAAGTCGAGGCGACGGTGGCGCCCGTCGTCAAGGTTGCGGGGTCTGTCCTTGAAGAAAGGAGAGAGAAAGAGAGAGAGAGAGAGAGAGAGAGAGAGAGAGAGAGAGAGAGAGAGAGAGAGAGAGAGAGAGAGAGAGAGAGAGAGAGAGAGAGAGGTGAGGGAGAGGAGATAGATAATAATATTAGGGGTAAAAATGTATTTTTGTTAAAAAAAACATTTGAATGAGTTAAGCAAAATGTTTTTCATTGAATTGGGCTATGAAAACCCTTTTTTTATGCATTTAGGCATTTTTCCTATGAACAACTTCATTCAAGATTTCCGAGTTGCGAAATTATTTTATGCTCAATGTAACCCAAGATAAGGTTATTTGGGCATCCTCCTCTAGGGTGGATTCAGATAAATTAAAATGGGCATGAAAAAATGATTCTAGCGTTGGTATGGAGCTATTTTTCGTGATTATATTGCTACTACTCCGAAAATGATCTTCGAAACATTCGAGTAGTATTTGATTTCTGATATTACGACCATGCTTGCCCTGGAGAGAAACCTATCAGAACTCAGTTGAAGATTCTTTTTTGATATATCCTAGGCCAAATTGGTCACGTCAATCATTTGATATGAAGTTGCAGCAGACACTGGAGCACTCTAGCACTGGTCTTCATTTCTCTAAAGGAAGTGATCTAATTCAAGGTCATTGACGTATAGGATAAAAAAGAAAGTACGCATACTTCCTCATTGTTGCATTTGCCAAAAGTTGAAATACTTGCGCTTACAGATTGAATGCAGAAGGGCATTTAACATGGAAAACTATGATGCTGTCACAAAAGGCCGAGTTGAATGAACAGAGAAAATTGGCGGGATGGGGTTTGAGCCTTCAACTGAGAGCTAAAGTTATTCTACTACTAGGTTCTGAATTTGAGCAAAGCTCGAACAATTAGCCTTACACGAGCCCCATCGACTTTGAAGAATGATAGAAATTAGAAACCTCTAATCTGCACTTGGAAGCTTGAAGATTTCCCCAGCAGTTGTGACGTGCGTGTTTCTCCTAGCTACAAGGATAAACTCTTCGCCACGCCAAGCCAACTGCTCTTCTACAACATTTATACTCTTACCATAAATACAAATAATGAAATCTTAGATTCGTGAGCTGATTATGGGTATACATACAACATGTCTTAGATACATAATTATATACTGATATACACGTATCTAGGTAGAACGAAGCTATGTAGGCACGAGCGCCAGTATCTGACTCCTAACGATTCCCATGCACTTTTGGATTTCTCCATAGACTGGTAGGTTCTGTGTGCAAATTGGCTTCAAACTAGTGACGGCACGATCTAATACCCAGGCAACATCAGCCGGTGAAAACTGTCGTGCTGTACATGTCTGCATTTTGTACATGAAAATGTAAGTGATGGATAAGCATTTATCTGGATACTAAAAAGAGAAACATAGAACCCTGTAACTGGAAACTCATGGAAAGAACAAGACTAGCACCTACTCAAAGCCTCTGCGGCTTTAAAATCCATCAACAAATTTGACCACAGACAATTCGTTAATCAAGAAATTCAAGAGGCAGAGGCTCAATAGTAATTGCGTAAAACAAATGAACCGCACTTGCATACCAAAACGTATACGAAATGAGGCAGGGGATTCATTCCTCAAAAAGCCCGTTGCTTTATGTAACCACCAGGTTTGGCAATCAAAGATATTTTGCCACCGAAAAACATGCAATCCAGAAAAAATACAACACATGCTATTATATTATTACCTGAATCAGGAACAAAGCTGCCACACAATTTGCGATAAGGTCTGAAAGGAATTGGTCTTCGCTTTGGTTGGATAAACTCTTTGACTTAGGATCAGATTTTTCTGTACAAGCAGTTCCTTGATCCTCAGAAACCAGAATTGGAGCGGCAGGGGTAGATCCCATTGATAGCCTGCCAGCATCATCCTCTGAGAGCTGTTTACTTACAAAGTCTATAACCTCCTCAATTCTCTCTGTGTTATTCTCCCTCTTCAAGGATGAGAGTGCCTGAAATAGTAATTAATATGACAAATTTTCAAAGAAAAACTAATGCTTCATTGCTTAGAGCAATAGAGTGATATGAAAGATTGACTGTTTCAAAGTTCATGTATGCTGGTGGTGTGGCAGAAACATATTCAATCAACAGAAAACAAAACTCAAGTTCTAGCATGCGCTCCTATCAGATAAATAAGCTCTCAAAGACTCCAACGACCCTTTACCATCAACTATCATTCATTGAAACATAAATTTTTCTTAGACAACAATGATTGTATAGTGGGCGCCCAAACATCTAATATTGATTTGATGGCCTTACAATACCTGCATAGCTACATGAACCATTTCCCTCGCTTTTGCTCTTGAACTTTCAACAATTTCATACACATGAGTAGCCGGTTCTTGGACATGGCACAAAGAGCTTGAATGGCCACTGGAGTCACTAAAGCCGGACAGGGGATTTGCCGATATAAGTGGGTAGCTCCCCCTATATGTGTTTCGTTGTCTCAAGCAAAGAAGAGCAGAAGAAACCTGCATATGAAAAGCAATTAGTTTCCTCTCCATCTCAAACAGTCACTCAACTGCTGAATAGATAGCATATGATATAAGAAAAGGGAATGAAGCTACAAACAAGATAGAAACTTATACCTGATCATTGATTTCGCTCAGCTGTAATAGCACGGCAGCATATTCCTTTTTAAAAGACTCAGAATCCTTGATAGAGTCATGTCCGTCTCGGCACTTATCCTCAAACACGTCATCATTCATGCGCCTCAACTCCGAAACCACGGCATCCTACAAGTTTCATTATGATCCATCAACTCAATTCTCGAAGTTTCCAGGAATAGAATAAATAAAATTACTAAACCCCCTAAATTTCGAGTGGTCAAGATCTAAGATTGATACAAAATATGTATGTCGAGCAATGCACCTTTTTGTCAAGGGCACGGGTCAACTCAAACAGAGCCCGTACATCAGCTTCCTTAGCTTGCATCTGCACAGAAATTGAAGGCTAAGAATTTGTAACTTTAGCAGTCTCACCAGGCCCAACTTTAGCTTCCTTTTAAAAATTGAAAACAGTTACCCTAGGCATGACAGTTTTCACTTCATAGTAGCATACTTTTTCTTCAATTTTGTGCTTTCAATATTTAAGGTTATAATAGCAGTTAATGTTACTCGTCAAGTAGTCAGGAAGAACAAATGACCAATGGAAAGAAAGATCCCTCAAGCATGCAAAGGCAAGGAAAGCATACTGGAAGCTGACCACAGATAAGCATGCCAAAATACACCATTATAAATTTAGCAATACAATTTCAAGAAGAATGCCAGTCTGATATCCCCACAACTAACCTCTATATGCTTTGATGATTTGTTGGTTTGAGGAGTTGACGGAGGAATATGACAAGGAACAGCAGGGCTGTTCAGGTTGCCAGTAGAAACAACCTTCATATACTCTTCAGTCTTCCCTTCTTTGTGTTGTTCATTAATCTTGAGCTCCTTGAAGTTCTCAGATTTTTTGAAAATGATGTTTTGCTTTGTGAAAGAAGCAGGTACATTTTCCAATGGATTTAACGGCATGCAATCAATATCCTGCAATAAAATTATGAAAGTATTTCACCAAAAAGGAATAATATCAAACATATAGACTGCTATAGCCTTTACCAACATAAAGAATTTAGAAGTGTGACTGCAACAAACAATGGAAAATTGAGACAAACGTGCTCTCAGAAATGCAATAACTCCAAACTTTAGAACCATAAAAGAAATCAATGATTTCTCTGATAAGATGTATCCAATATTCCAATACATAATAACAAAAATGTCTGAACATCGAGAAAACTTTTAATATGTTTATGAAATATTAGTTCTAAAAGAGTGGAGCTAAAACCAATTAAACAGAAAATGCACTTCGCCATACCAATCCTGTCAGTGGAAAAGGAGTAAGTAATCATTACACATTCCAAAATCCATATTTCCTCCAATCATAGAAAAAGAGCATGTAAATCTTGTCATAAATTTTCTAATTGAGAGCTAATTACCATGATATCTGCAACTCCTAATTCAGGCTGGTCAAACTGAACACGATACGTACTATGCTCAATGCTTAGTACAGTTCCGTTATGGATCTCTCTAGACCTGGGGTGAAAAGCAATAACATGTTGTCCAATTGATAAAGGCCGAGCTAAGTCAGTTGGAAGTCCTTCCCTTGTACCAGCATTAAGTTCAGCATAATGCTTTCTAACTGACTCCCGGTACTGATGAAGTTTCTCCTTTTCTTCCTTCAAAAACTGGTCAGAAAATCTCCGTGGTCTCCCAAGGGAACTGAAATAAGTGACAAAGAAAAATATATAAAAATAACTTCATCAAGGTTACCAAATGGCATTAGAAGCAGCCTGTGAAAGAAGCAGAGATCAGGGGTATATACCTCCTTATAACACCCCATTCAACACGAGTTAATCTTGGAACATGACCCAATCCAACGTGATTCAAGTACTCAACAAACTCCCTTTTAGCAAACCATGGGTAATCAATTGCACTATAAAACCATTCAAAAGCACACCATCTCCGCGCTTGATAACGAGCTAAGCAATTAGAAAGTCTTCGCTGTACATGAAAATGCAGACACATATGAACAAAAAGTTTGAGAAACTCAGTTGGCAACTTAAATGATGGCAGATGTATGACCTCAAGATCCAGTTCTGTTTTATGAACTGAACGAACCAGTTTATTAGGTTGGTCATATGATGTGCTCTGCAGAGACTTTGCATCTTTCTGTATGTCCTCCTTCCGTTTACTCCTGTCTCTCAAGGATAAGTTGGCCTGGTTTGCATATTGTACTTCTACAGTTGATAAACCTGAATTTCTCTCTTGCCTTTCACGATCTGTAGCAGGAGATGAGTTTCCTACAGGCTTCACCAATTTCCCATGCTTTTGGTGTGTGTTATAATGAGAAGACCGTTTACCTTTATTCACATAGTTCACCTCATCTGTAGCCTGAAACCAATTGCAGAGAAGAAATGCCAAAAGTTAAATGTAACAATAGGTACCAGAACTAAAACAGAGCGACATAAACGATTCAACATGTGACTACCATTACTTTAAGACATTTAAAATTACATCAAAAATTTACCAAGACCTAAAAATCTATACTCAAATATCAGATAGAAGTAGAACACCAATAGTCTTAAGTTGGAGCAGGAAAAGTAGCTTGTTTTTTGAAAACAACCGAATCATGTAGGGAAGTTTGATATGATTTAGAGGAATTGATAACTAAAAGGGCAAGAATGTAAAATCCACTTTGATCCACTTGTAAAAAATATAAAATTAAAAATTAAAAAAAAAAAAACTATCTTGGTCTGTACTCTGTAGTATATGCCAAAACACTAGATTCAAGGGCACAGGTGCCTTCTGAAGGTAATAATGCCAACCCTGATTCTATCGGTAGAAACTAAACAAAACCTAGACTTGGGTACTTGGGTAGAACAAAGAAACTTTTAAACAATAAAGAACAGTCATTTGTAAAGTGTAAAACATTTTGAAGTCAAGCTGAAAGGAACTGCTTACCTCAATCATTTGATTGTCACTCCAAGGAAACTCAGTCTGAGCTTCATTCTCATTTATCTGCAACCACATAATACCAACTATGGTCATCACTCATGCTCTAACCAGGTGGACCATGAACCTGAAACAATTTATAGCGAGAGTAAAATCTGTCCTTACTTTAACTGGCGACTTCTGTTTTCTTTTTTGTATTCCAGAGTTAAACTGAGATGTTTTCATAGTGGTATCTTCAACCATGGTTACTGAAGAATTCCCTTTGAGTTTAGACTTATTAACAATGTTGAAGTTTTCTACCCCCACAGGTGCAGCCGATTCTGGACACACAGAAGAATCAAGAGTTAATGATTAAGTAAAAAACAATGGTTAGCAGTTCAAGACAATCTATAAAATCTCTTACGATTCGCATAACCTAAAAGATAGGACTGACACTGAGATAAACACCCATGTTCCAATCAAAATGTCTTACCCAATTCAGCAGTTGCTTCAGGCATCCTCAAGGATAGATCTGCCAGAGTAAGTAACGCATCAAAGGAAGAGTCTTCATCTGCATTGACAGAAGATTTGGAATGAAATATGTCTGAACGTGCTTCAAAAGGTTAATCAAGGTTGATTGCTTTTCCACAACAGTTGGCAATAGCACCTATAATTATTTTTCTCAGGCCCAAAAATAAACATCATAAAGGAAAGAGGTTGTATAAAAAGATACATAAACTTCATGTTAAGGGATTGAAAGCATACCTCTTCCAACATTTGCTGTTTTAGTTTTCTTCTTGTGGAAGGAACTTGCCTTTTTTGCACCCACAACTCTAGTTCCTAGTTTTCCCTTGACAGTACTTAAATTATATTGTTCTTCCTCTGTTCCACTACTACTTTCTTTTACGTCTTCCAAATGATTGTTTTCACTTTCTTCCCTTTTTTGCCTCTTTAAATAGTATCTCTCCATACCATAATCAGCCTGCATGCTGCCTAAGCTTAACTCACAACCAACCTCATCCAATTCCCCACCATGGGGCCTGGCAATTTTCATATCTGTTACTGCAAACTAAATGCAAGAAAGGATCACGGATTATTTATTGATTATCTTGAAAACATTTTACAAAAGCACGGCAGATTTCTTTTAAATAATAAAATTACCATCCCTTCACCATTTTGAACAGGTGATGGAGTACTGCCTTTAGCTTTTAATTTGGAAGTCCTGGAAACTTGGGGAGAACTACCTCTCTGTGAGGGTTCAGTCAAGGAAAATGCTATCTCCTGAGCATTGTTAACATCATTACCATCTGTACTGGTTTTTATACCTTGCCTGGCCGGTGAAAAATACTTTTTGCTGTTATCTTTATCATTAGAAGCAACCGGGACTCGAGGAGTCCTTTTTTTAACAGCATGAGGCCTGATTCCTGAAAACAAATTCCAAACGCATCAATTACATGAAGATATAAATCTAAACAAAAATAAGAAAACAAAGAGAAACAAATAGCATGTCTAATCTCAATTCAAGATATAAAACACTTGAAATCATTGACATTATTTACTGATATAACAATGTAATTCTCTTGTAAGTGCACAAAAAATGCCATAGATTTGAGAAGGCTGAATCTTAATACAATTGCAATCCAGTGGCTGTGACATTTATGCTTATGTATGCCAACATTTGTTGTGCTTCCAAGTGATCTTCTACGGTAATCCAAGACTGATATTGTAGTCCTAATTCCAGTATTATTAATTACACTTTTCAAAATAAACTTAAGTTTACCTATCCGACTACATTATTTTCTTACACCACCCAACAAAATTTCTTTTTTCAAAGACAACGGGTAAATAAACAAAAACATGAAGCTAGACTTAAATTTTTTCACAAAGTTGCACCAGATTTTTCACTGCAAAGAAATCAACAAAATTGATACAATAAACAGAAAGATTACAATCATTACCCACCAGTGCGCCTATTTTTCAACAATGACAAGCAGCCATCTGATGCAATTGAACGGGACTGAGAAATATCTGGAATGTGTCCTTCCAATCCTTTTGAGGCGTCATTCCGTAATTTCCCTCTGGCAAGCTTTCGAGGCTTTCTAGAGGTTCCTGCATCGTCAAGGCTTTCTTGTTCACTCTCACTTCTTTCCTGCAAGGCCAGATCATCTTATATGAGTTCAATATGGGCCATTCCTGATACATTAGCCCAACTGACATCAAGATTTCTTTTTTATTTTTATTATTTTTATTATTATTACTAGCATCTTGACCCGCACTATGTGCGTGTGTGATTTTTTTTTTACTATTACAGTTATGCTCAAAGTCTTATTTCCCTCCCTACTTTTCTCTCCCACCTCCCACGTTTTAAGCTTCTTTTTTTCTGTTTTTCTTTTTTTTTCTTGTTTCCAACATTTACAATGACTAATTTGTCCTTCATCTGTTAGAAGACAGATTTCAAAGTTTTAATCAATCAAGGGCATTATAGGTAGTTTAAAAATTTAACCGTTGACAAAGTCAAAAAAACCTTCTGGCTTTATTTATAGAGATTTAGTGGCTATAAACAGAGATCATTAATGTCACTGACTATTCCTTTGAAAATTGATAAACCTGATAACATGCTCAACATAAAAGGATAGAAAACTCAACACTTTATGTTGCATGACACAATGACCAAAAAGAAAAGTTACAGATTTACAGATAACCTTGAATAAGCAGTAACTAGAAAGTTGCAAGCGATTCAGTACCTAATGGACATAGTTTTTCATTACCTAAAAAAGAACTATGTTACTGTATATTTAAGCAATATAAATGCCAGTTCCAATTTTCCTTACAGTTTGTACTCACTATTAACACTTAAAAAAAACCGCCCCTCAGTGGAATAGAAACAGAACGATTAAATTCAAACAAGTGAACCAATATTATTTCTTATATTCAAAGGCAATATACAACCAGCAAACCAGAAAAGGAAAGATGAAATCCAAACTCACCAGCATAGCGTAATAGTCACACATCATTGCTGTTAAGCCAATCACAGAAGCAGTGCCCTCAGGAAGAGATAAGTAGGCCTGCAAATAATAAACTCATGAGTCCCCAAAAGCAAGAAACAAGATTGTCATCAAGAAAAATGTATTTAACATGAAAGAAGTATAGACATATGTTTTTCCACTGGGAAAAAGGAAACATTCGAAATGGTGGAATAAACTAAGTAGGTAAAAGTTGTAATCAACAAACATAATGAGTTTAAGCTATGCTGATAGAACTCCTCTTTTATATTTTCATATTAGTGTGAAAAGCTCAAAAACCAAAATGGTGCCCAACTGGAGTATAGTCAGTATACAATAACAAACTACAACCAATTGGTGGATTTGTAGCAACATGTATACAGTTATAAAAGTGATCACATGTTAAGAGAAAGTCTATGAATTGCAGAGCTCAATAAACTAAACTGGTCCCAAATTGGAGTTTCCTCACACAAACAAGCAATTGGGGACTTCTAGCAACACGGAAACATCAGAACTTGACAAGTAAACACAAACCTCACACTGTTCATAGAATTGCAAAGCCTCATATCAGAGGTAATTACCATGACAACTGAAAATATTTACACAAAGTGATGCATATAATTAAAATACAGTTACTGTATCCCGCACATACCCTATTCATAGTGTAAAGGGCTTCTACATTCTCCACAGATCGGTGACGTACTACAGAAGCAACCTAAAACACAAATACAGCTAAATTAGCAAATTTCTGGGGATGGGGAGTGACATGTTAGTCATGTAAAGAGCATCACAACATTTGTAAAAACCTTCTTCCAGTCTCTCCCATACTTGCGATATCCTTCGTAGAAGTGCTTCAGCTCTTCAGTGGTCCATTGAGGCCCTAACATATCAGACAACTTTCTCTTCTGCAATTAAGAGGAGAGGGGAAAAGCACAACTAGTTAACATTTGCAATTTTAAGCTATCATAAAAGCACCCAATAGGATTACTAATTGAGCCCTTTCATGTGTGTCAGTGTGTGTAACAGACAAACAACTCACATAGTAATGTCATAATCCTAGAATGAGAATGTGATGTTGTTGCCTCAGAAAACAAAGAGAAAAGGAAATCAAGATTCTAAATTTGTTTTTCATTGAAAATTATACAATAAGGAATGCAGGTTTCCTCTTCATTTTTTTAATGCAGCTAAATAAATAGAACCATCACAGGAATGAAATTATCCAGATATCAACACGATAATCAGGCCAAATGTGAAGCAATACAATAAAATACTTGAAACTTTATAAATTAAAGATAATAGCCTCATTACATCAATAACTAAAGAATATTGAAATGTAGACTGTACCACAGCCAAATTATTGAAAGAACAAAATGGAAAGCAAAGAAAACCAAAAATGAGTTACCAGGTACTATAATAACTGGTAGCCAAGGTTCAATCTTCATAACAATAAGAAATGATTGCAGACAAAATAGCAAGAACAATTTCAGATAATAATCCATTCTCATAACAATTTCAGTACTCACCTTCTGCTTATTTTTGTTAGCAGTATCTCCATATTTGTTAGACGCAACCTCATTATTATAAGGAAACCTCTTATTCACACCCTTTGTTTTCCTTACTGGGGCCATGAATAACTTCCTTAGTAATCTGCAATGAAACAAGAAGAAAAGTACACAAGTCAGCACAGTAGAATCCAACGGCCATAAAGTAAGTTTTCCGAATACCTACTACCAAATGTGCAGTTGCCTCAGCAGGATACTCCAAAAAAATTTAGGATTACATTATAATCTCCTTTTCTATCTTCCAACTTTTGTAAGTTGGTGAGTGTAGGTAAGTATGAGCTACAAAATTTCGAGAGTAGACCCTCTCAGATATCTAGGACAACGTTCTGGTTCATCTAAGGATGTATGAAAACTGCCTCCCTATAGCAAGGCCGAAACAAAACGAAAGCAGCTTCTAATTCTAAAAATCGAACACAAAATTCACAGTTACACTCAGCCTATCAGCAAAACTCCGTTCTCCTTTGTCTCAATTTTCCCGCCAATTTTCTGTAAAACCTAGGGATTAATTCATGATGAAAATTCAAGCATCCTCGACCTCAAACTCGGCATCAGCTTCTAATTGCCGATAATGAAGCCCGAAAAATCAACTTCTAAACAATAAATCTCTCACAATTCAACTCTCCGCCGCTCCGAAACAACACAAAATCAAATTCCGAAAACAACAAAAACAACTCGAAACCAAGCCCAACGCAAAAGAGCACAAAATCGAAGCTGATCAAAAATCCGCCGCTAGAAAATCAAAAACCGAAGTAAACAATACACAAATCCGGCTCGCTTTTCCTGTTCGAAGCTTTCGCAGGCCCCGAACAGAAGCGAAAGCCCAAAGCAGCAATCCGCAATCAGCTTGGAATTGAAGAATTACATAACCCTAGCATATAGAGAATAAGAAGAAGAAGAAGAAGAAGATTCGAAGAGGAGATTCACCAGTGGAGAATTGGCGCGCGATAAAGGCGACTATGGCTCCATAGAGAGAGAGTGAGAGGGCGCGATCGAGCAAGAGGAGTGGGGAACTGAAAGAGATTATTGGTGAGAGAGAGAGAGAAAGGAAGAAGGAGAGAATGAGAAATTGGGGGCAGAACCGCGAAACTTTAAAACACTGTAAAACGATTTCGGCTTTTGGAGAGCTTTGGAATTTTCGCCCTGTACTGTTTTTAAAAATCTGTACATGTGTGTGACTGCGTGGAATTTTAATTTTTTGTTTCGATATTTTTATCACAGTAAATGTAATTTGTTTTCAGAACGATCGGTAAATAACTAAATATGTTTTTGGTTGTGATCTAGTATATTTCTCTTTTATCAACAATAATATCTAGCTTTTTGGTGTATTGGTAACTTCATATTAATTTGTAGTTTTATTTTGTGATTTCACATGCATTGGATGAGTGTGTGAGAGAGATAAGACATTTCATAAGGGTGCTACTAAATGTGCCCTGCAAATTTCTATATAGACCCAGCAACACAATTTTATTTAAAAATACAATTTAATCATAATGTGAAATGACACTGACCGTCATAATAATCATAATTAAGATTATAACAAAACAAATCATCAAACGTTGTTCATTCGTGCAGAACCTTAAACCATAACGCATCATCAAAATTAAATACACACAGACACACGGTGTGTGTTTATATATAACCATCATCACGCCTACGCCCTCTAAATCTCAGTTCCCTGCTTGTTGGGGTTTTTTGTTTGTTTTTTTTCGGAGCATCCGGTTTGAGCACCGAACCCAGCTGAAAGTTTCCATATCTGGTTCGGTGGGTTCTAAGTTCCGGCGTGCCGGCGGCGATAGGGTGGGTGAGCTGATGCAGACGGTGTCGGTGATGCCTCTGGGACAATGTTTGTAATTCGGATCCAAGTCGGGTCGAGAAGGTGGTGAAAAAGAAGGAGGGAGGTGAGTTAAATGACTGAGTTGGGTGAGTCAGGGAGGGTGCGATCAGGTTGCTACCGGTTGGCCCGTCTGGTTCAGCGCCATCACCGATGCCTTTACGAAATTCCATAAGGTAGATTGAATTTTGTAAATTTCCAGAAACCAGTTTTGATGAACAAGATTTTAGCATCTCTTATTGGAAAAATGTGGAAGAAGATTCTTCCCAGAGCTTAAGCTTCCTCCTTATTCGAGAGAGAGAGAGAGAGAGAGAGAGAGATTGGGTTTTGGTTTGAGTTTTGGGCGTGAATTTTGCTGGGTTTAACAACGAAATGGTATTATTGGAAAGTTGCTGAGTGTACTTAAAGATTCTATAATCTTACGGGAATATGTTCTATTTCATATGGGTTCACCCTTTAGGATACTAGGCCTAAGGTGTGTTATGAGTAAGATTGCTAAAAGTTAGTTTATCATATGTACTAGGTGAGGTATATCTCACAATTACTTGTCTATCGGTAGATAATAGTAGTAGAGTATGTAATGGTTACTTCAGGCCTTCGTTTTACCCAAATTTATGAAAGTCGTAACTGACTATTTCAAAAAAATAAATCCATAACCATTATATTAAAATACTTGTTCAGTATGTAGGGTGTCAAACACATTGTAATTTTTAAAATATCATAGTGTATTATTGTAATTAATTTTACACTAGGATATTATAGTCTTTCAATAAATCAAAAATTTGTGAGGTGAACAATAACCGCACCGTAGACATATATCATTACTTGAACATAATTAATTACATATTACAAAAATTGCAATTGTCTAGTAAATTGTTGATCCGACTAATTTCAGCGTCCTAGTCCTTACAAAAATTATGGGGGTGGCAATAACCGCACCATAGACATATCATTACTTGAACATAATTAATTACATATTACAAAAATTGCAATTGTCTAGTAAATCGTCGATCCGACTAATTTCAGCGTCCTAGTCCTTATCTTTTAAGAAGTAGCAGTTGATCAGATGAAGCTTTGAATGGATAGATAGTTTGCTGCCAGCAACTGATGAGTACATGTTGAGGTTGTATAGTCCTCCCCCGAGTATCTAAGGCCTGAACTTGATGTCCAATGCCAAACACACGCAAAAATATATACCCATGTTAATCATACATCATCATTATCATGTATCGAAATAATATGAGAGAGAGAGAGCCTAACCTCCATATCAATATGTCGTACCCAAGGAAGGGGTAGGAACACCAATTGAGGAAATTCCATAGGAAGTTCATGGCTAAATCCTCAATGGGGTGAAGGAGATAAAAAGTTTTGTAAATTATTGATTCGACGTGTGACTCTAAATTATGATCCAAAGCAAAAGATCTACGTATTTGTGTTTACATCTCAAGTGGTTCGAGGTCTCAATGTTATGACCTTCCTCCATTTCTCTAGAGGCTATCTACGGTGGTGGATATCCAAGAGAACACAAGAAAAAAAAAAAAAAAAGGAGAGAAGCGAACAATTTGAGGGTAAGCTAATACTAGACCTACGCACAGGCTATTTTGTACCAGAAGAAGCATCAAAAATGGGATACTTAAAGAAAAGAATTAAATTCAGTTTACCCCCTAAACTTTTGGTCTAAAATCAGTTCAGTCCTGCAACTTTTTTTTTAATCAGTTTCATCCCTAAACTTTCAAAATGACATCAATCTCGACCAAAATAACTAAAATAGCCCTTGTTACGGTTTTACTTAATCTTTTTACTCTCTTTTTATTCTCTCTTTTTACTCTCTCTCTCTCTCTCTCTCTCTCTCTCTCTCTCCACTCTCACCTCTTCCTCAACCTCCTCCTCTGCCGGCCTCGTCGTCGCCGAAGACTCCTTGACGTCGCCAGAGAAGTTCCCATCTAGCGTCGTTGTCCCGGAGAACAAGCTCCCGGCGTAGCTGCTCCCGCTCGACAGCCTCGGTAGCGACACCTGCTGGTCAAAGTCCTGGTCAACGCTCCGATCGACCTTGAACGACATCGTGTCCGGGACTGCGGAGAGCACATCGACGACGGCCTCGGGTGGGAGCAGGAGCTCCCGATCCTCATCGGTCACGTGGCTGGAGAACGACGACCTCTTGCTTCTCACGTGGCCGGATTTGGATCTCTGTTTGTAACTGTGCTTCTTGTCGGCGACGAACCAGTCGGAAATGGCCGCCAGCTGTTGCTTCTTGGCCGATTGCGTGCTGCCACCGCCGCCGCCACTGCTACTTGTATTTGTTGTGTTAGTTGTGGTGGTCTTTTGTCCGCCCGTGAAATACTGATCAAATACAACTGAGAGAGAGAGAGAGAGAGAGTAAAATAGAGTAAAAAGATTAAGTAAAACTGTAACAAGGGCTATTTTAGTTATTTTGGTCGAGATTGATGTCATTTTGAAAGTTTAGGGATAAACTGATTAAAAAAAAAGTTACAGGACTGAACTGATTTTAGACAAAAAGTTTAGGGGGGTAAACTGAATTTAACTCTAAAGAAAAATTACTAGGTCATCCCAATATGAGATTAGATACACAGGGAGATAAAATGCCTTAGAATTCAAGAAAAATTGAAGAAAAGAGAAAAACATAAGATAATAGTTTATACTAGCTAAGTAAGACATATATGAAGAACGACTAGCTATGTGGGTATGTAGCTCTAGGTCACTATTTATAGTTGTCTGAAAATGTTCTTCGTGTTTAAGGAAATTATGTTTCCGTCATTCTATTATATGTCTTACCCTAATACATATAGGATTGGTTAATCCGGTTTCCTTATTAGAATATATTACAATTGATAGATCTTCTAGATACTTCGAGAGACTCTATGTAATGCATATAAATAGGTCTTTTTATCAATGAATGAGTAAACCGTTATTCTCGTTATATTTTCTCCTTCAACACGTTATCAGCACTGTGCTCTAACCCGAGCTTGATAACGAACCCACAAAATAAATTATGTATATGTATATTACATATTTTAATATTTACCAAAAGCATATATTCAAAATAAAAGCTACTTTTTCAATAGGTAACTTGGATTGTGATTCAATGAATTGTAATTACGCAAAATCATGATCCAACCAAAATTTACTTCTTTGTAAAATTAATTATTTAATTACTATAACAGAGTAGTACAAAAAAAAGAATATTTGGTGGTGTTCGATTATGCTTTCATGCCTGTATTTTCATGTAAAAATGAAATAAGATAAAAATGTGATCAGTGAGATATTTCTCAAAACGTATAAAAATACAAAGTGAGAATATTTTCAACTTTTATAAAGAAAAACTGAAAACATCAAAAGGCTGGTGTAACGTCATTGTCTGCGCCAACTTAGATGGTCTCCCTTTATCATATGTTTCATACCCCTTAGTTCATAACATTTAAAATTGAAACAATGGAGCGCACTGAGAATATGAAATGATACACGCGTAAAGAATGGAGCGTATTGACATTACGACATGCATCAATGTGAAGCTGGCTTCACGAGATACATGCCTAAAGATGATCTTCATAAACCAATTAATCTAACAATAGCATTGATTATAGCGTTAATAATTCAAAAGTGTTACACTTTTATATGGCGTCATCAACAACATAACAATAACGTGTTTCTCACGTGAACACATGCTAACAAATCTACAAGGCATTATGCTTCGATCCAACTACACATGTTCCAATCTATACTCAAGTATTGCATTCTCATAGTAATGTTCACCTGGTCAGTAATTG
The DNA here is from genome assembly GCA_034370585.1 of Fragaria x ananassa. Lineage (NCBI taxonomy): Eukaryota > Viridiplantae > Streptophyta > Magnoliopsida > Rosales > Rosaceae > Fragaria > Fragaria x ananassa. The sequence continues at coordinate 20,498,010 of CP139762.1, read as the reverse complement.
ATCAATAGATTTATAGTCGGCCACCATTAGATGTAAATCTAAGGGTGGAGATAATTATTTTTAAGTTTAGTTGTTTTGTTTTCAATCTTTGGATGTAAATATAACGGTGACTGATCATGAATCTCTTAGTTAATTACTGACCAGGTGAACACTACTATGCATTCTCAAACTTCCTATGACAAACATGGTAAAAAAATCAAAAACGTATTAGTAAAAGAATTTCTGAAATATTAAATGAACAAAAGAAAAGAAGAATGAAAGTAGTCAAATACCTCTTTCCATTTCTGGTCTGAAAATGAAACCACTTATGGAAGGTATAGAGAATTCTGTCAGCCCAATATTCGGATAAGCATTCATGATTCATATGGATCATTAAAGCCCGCCACACATCGCAGTGTACAGAAGCTCACTCCACAAATTATTAATTTTATCAAACTAATAAAGTAAAAATTAATAGAAATTAAAATGAAAAATTCACACAGAGCTCGCCGACATTTATAACGAAATCAAAGAGCCCCCCTTTGCACCAAATCTTAAAAAGTGCCACTTGTGGCCAAATCTTGCCCAAGTCAAACAAACCCACCGGCCACCGCCCCACCCGGTTCCTCTCGTCGCTATCCCCTCCTTTGATTAACCGGCTACATCCGGTCACAGGTTTCACCAAATATTTTTTTGCATTTATGGACTTCTTACCTTACCTACTACGCCTCACTCCGAGTCTCTCCCGTCTTTCTACTTCAAAGACGTCGACGCCGGAGTCAATATCAATTGTTGGTTCTGAGGGAGTGAATCGCAGCCGTTGAAGTTGGTCAGGAAACTCAGAATCTTTGCGACGCAAGCAATCGTAGAGCACAGTAAGATTTTCGATTTTGACTGGATTGTGATTTATTCCCACGCGCTTTTGACGGCGGGTAGAGGACACGTGCTAGAAAATATGAGGTTTTTTTTTTTTAAAAAAAAGCAAGAAAATATGAGGCTTTTCTAAAGGGCGGTGTTCCGTACAATATGTACAGTAGCCGCGTTAGCGAATACGAACGTTATGTTTAGGCGTGTGTGGGTATTTTATACGGAAGTAACTAGTCATAAGTTTCAATTGCAAGTCATACTACTAAATTAAAATACTCATATATGTCAGACCAACCTTTAACGTTTCATATCATATAGGTGATTGTCATTCACCGTGATTGCATATGACATACAAAATAAGCAATTGGAGTAGACAGTTTTACCTACATTCATAATACAATTGTTTAGAAACCTATTAGGTACTCAGGTCACCTACATTAAAGATGTGAGAATACAATTTTAGTTGCAATTTTGAAGTGTTAAAGATTGTACTTTGTTGGACCATATTGTTAAACAAGCATTTTTCAGAAAAGAGATACACCAACCAGAAAAGAAAGAATTAGTCTTCAAAACCAGTAGTCAGTTTGCTGAATGGAATTAACCACATCAATTTCACCACTACAAATGCACAGGAGATTGTCATGAAAATATACTTATATGTGCTAACAAAGATAAGTTTGGTCGAAACCAACCAAGTTTAAAAAGATGAATGATAAATAAAAGGTGAAGTTTTAATTAATTTTAAATCAAATTATTGTTGTACGTATTTGAAGTCAGAAATTACATATGATATGTTTACATTTAACATTATTATTAGAGCTTGAGTATTTTTACTTACTCTTGCTCTCTCGGTCCTTTATCACTCATTTCTCAATTAGTAAAAAAAAATGTTTTAGGTAACTCTCTATGTCATGTAATAAGCATGCTCAAGGATATGATGATGTATGAGACATGTTATTTGTTTGATAATAACACAATTAAATAGTGTAAAGTATGACTTATCTGGAGCCATGTAGAACCACTATAAATATTATAGAAAAATTGGAGTTGACGATATAAGTCTCCATGTCGGCAAAAGAGCTTGGTATCCCAATGGAGTAGTTGAACCGATGATATGACGTACTCATTAAGCTCATCGTTGGAGATAATATTGCTTTGCCAAGAAGTAATGTATGTGTACCGACGTAGGGAAGAGAAGCCATGATGACCCAAGTATGATAGTCTGTAGCGTGTGCCGATCATATTTGACAAGCAGATAAGTAGATGAGGTGTGGCCATTTGATAGGGGCATGACTCATGAGAGGTTAGTGTCATGTTGCCAACTGATAAATCATAGAGAAGTATGTAGCATTGTAGGTGAAGTGTAGTTGACATATAGTGCCGAGAGGGTATGGCAATTGAGGTCTTTAGACGTTATTAAGTAATTGAACAATCTTGTTGTGTGACTAGGTGTGCTAAACCCATGCTATCGAACAGACTTGGTTGACACGAACCAAGTAATAGATATAGTTCCCGTAACTCCATAGCTATAGATGTTTCATATGTGTCACTGCATGCACCACAAGATATGTGGGTGTCAATCAGCCTTCGGAGCCATGACGGAAGTATCAGTGTGAGGTGTGGTTGTGATCTAGTATAAGCATTGTTGCTCCCATATATTTCACTATGCAGAATCCATCCGCAGATTTGCTAGAGAATTCTGGAAGAGCAGAGGTAATTGGCAAGGGCACATTGGTTGCTCTAAGGGGTAATAATTGTTTCTGGAGGGAGGAAGGGCGCCGGGAGCACGGGAGCTCGAGAGGAGGATCCGTGAACTTGGGAGGGTAGGGAGGATAAGCCGGGAGACTACTGCTGGGTCGTTGTGGTATAGTTGGGAAGCTAGGGAGACCAGGGGAGTCTGCGGGGGAACTGGGGAGAGCAGGGGAGTATGCCAGGGGAACTGGGGAGACCAAGGAAGTTTGCCAAAAGCCCCGGGAGCTCGAGAGGCCGGGGAGTTCGGGAGAGAGACACCGAGACACTGGAGGGCGTACCCGAGAGAGGGGTGCCAAAGGCGAAGGCAAGTCCCGGTGGCAGGGACCCGGGGGGGAGGTGCCGAGATTTGGGTCGCGAGAATGAGAGCATATCCTTGTAGGGACCTTGTGTCGCCGCCGTGACTGGCGTGGCTGGTCTCGCTACTAGAATGGGTGTTCAGATAAGTTTTGTTTTGTTTTTTTTTTGTATCCTACTGCCGGGAGAGGGGAGTCCTGGGTGGTCGGGATGGAGAGCTGTGTAGTCTGGATGCGATTGAGATCCGGGGAGGGGGCGTCGGGTGCTCGGGAGGCCGAGGAGGGGTGGCCGGGAGCTCGTGGTGAGCCATGAAGGGGTTACCACTTGAGGACCCCCTCCTTCTAGCACCAATTGTTTCTACTTGTCCCGGTGTCACGAGTCGGGAGGTCGAATTCTTGAGTCTGAGTCTTGCACCTACACAAGTAACAATGCGTCAGGAGTCGAGATTGGGGTGGCCCAGTCTTCGACTCTCTGATGCTTAAGTTAGCGTTTAGTTGCTACTTGCAGAGTACAGGAGTTTGGAAGGAGTTTTGTGGACTTGCCTCTTTCGGGAGTTTGTGCCTGCTTTATAGGCCAATGTTAGGCGTTGCGACCTCAGTCCTCGATGTGGGTTTGTCTGTGGTCCTCTGTGGCACCTCCCCTTTGGGGGGTGTTTTGCCGCCGTAGAGTGGGTCTGGCAGGTGGATTGCTGCCGGACCTTCACTCTTTAGATACCCGTGAAGGGCTCGCTGGTGCTGTCTTGCCCGAAATGATCTCCGGCGACCGGATAATTATGCCATATTCTTGGCTTGGCCAAGTATTTTGGCTATGTACTAACAAGTTCCCAAGTCCCTAGTCCGAGAGAGCTCTTGGGTGGGGAGTTATTCCCTAGATGCCGAGAATATATTTTGCCTGGGTGCTGGAGGCATGGTGTCGAGTCCCCAAGTCCCCACACGAGGGTCTGAAGCGGACCATCTCGTCATGTCGCACGTGTGTCATAAATGGCCAGTTTATGAGGGGCACGTGGTCATTCACGCCGAGTGTTAAGGTCGTAACGGTTCGCGGTGGTGGGCGTAACTGTTCGCGTTGGTGGTGTAACGGTCCGCGCTGGCGGGCGGAATAGTTCGCGCTGGTGGCGTAACTGTCCACACTGGTGGCGTGACAGTTCACGCTAGTGGCGTAACTGTTCGCGCTGGCGAGCGAAATAGTTCTCGCTGGTGGCGTAACTGTCCGGATGAGGATTGAATCTGGCGGATGAGGATTACGCCTATGTGCCTCCCTTGGTGGCAGAAGCAATGAGTTTGGGCGTCCAGGAAGTGGATGTGGAGGAGACGCAGACATAGGGTGGTGATCGTGAGGACGAACAAAGTTAGTCCCAGGTGGAGGAGGAACCTGTCGCGGAGCCAGAGGGTGTGGAGGACTTGGTTATGGAGGATGTGGGCGGGCCTCGCTCAGGTGGCGAAGACGTGGTGGAGGAGGCAATGGATCCTATTGAAGAGATTGGCGCGGCAAGGTCTCGGAAGAGGAAGGAGAGTGTCGAGCCAACTCGTGAGGGCCAATCTAAGAAGTCGCGGAGGGAAGGGCGTTCCGGGGGCTCAAGTAGCTTAGCTGGGATCACCCAAGCTTTAGAAGGGATGGGGGAAGCATAGCCGTACTTAGCCCAGATGGCATACGACATGCGTCATCGCTCCCGCGACATGCATGCTTTGGAGGAGGTGGATCCGCTGGCTGGCGTTGCACTCGCCAAGGAGAAATTGGCTCGGGTAAGTATCTGTAACTTTTTCCTCTCCACTGCTCTGGGCTTGGGCTTATACTTGTTGCCTTGTACTTGCAGACGACATTGCTAATGTACGCTGCGAGCGAGCGGGTGGTTACGTACCTGCAGGGGGATGCTGAGGCGAAGTGTCAGCAATTAAGGGAGGCGGAGGAAAACAATCGTGCTCTCGTGCACCGGCTAGAGCAGGCGGAGCAGGATGTTGCTATCTTCCGTGGCCAGGCTTTCGCCGCAGGGAAAGAGGTGGTAGAGCTGAAGGAGGCCATGCGAAGGAAGGATGAGCAGGTGGAGGCTGGGGAGTTAACGGTTGCCAAGGCAACATCTTTGGAGGCTGAGGTGGCGAGGTTGACGCAGTCACTGGCAAAACTGGAAGTGTCTTGGAAGGCTAAGTGTGGGCGAGCTGCATGGGTAGGGGAGAGGTTGTTTCGCGAGAGCGAGGTATACAAGCAGCAGCTAAGGGGTGCCTACAATAAAAGTCAGGATGATCTGAGCCGGACTGGCTGCCAGACGGGCTGGATTAATGAGGCAGCCATGTGTAAGTGGTATGCCGATAGAGATGCTGCAAAGAAGGCGTGGGAACAAATGACGCCTGAACAAAGGAAGCAAGCCGAGATCTCGCGGTCTTTGGCGAAGCAGCACGAGGCTTGGCGTGTGATGTCCTCTGCTGGGCAGAAGGAGGTTCCAGCTTTGGCTGCGTCACCCGTGAGGGCTGCTGGCCCCGAGGGGTCCTTATCCACCCAAGTGGTGATGTCCCAAGTGGCGTCTTCTGTTGTTGTGTCCTCTGATTCTCTAGCTTCGGGACCTCTGTCCTTGCCACACTTTGTTAAGAAGTCTCCTAGTCTAGAGGTGACACAAGTGAGCTCGCTTGTGCGCCCCAATGTTGCTATGAGGCCTCCACTCGCTAAGAAGCGTGGCAAGGACATCGAAAGCACGCTAGGGAGCGTAGCCAAGATGCCGATGGGGCAAGGCAGGTGGTGCCAAAGTGTACCGAGAGCATGTCATGAGGTGTGGTAAATACCGGCATATAAGGCTGTTGCCCAAGTCCCCCCGTGCCGGGAGGACTGAGTTGGCATGAGGGATTTCATATGGCGTGTTCGAGAGGTGAGGATAATATCATGTGTCGGGAAGTATCTTAAACACGTTGGTGACTTGTAGGTGTCACGCACCGGGGAGTGTTTATTGACTTGTCCCAGGTGGCTGATAGATGATAGATGTCGTGTGCCGAGAGTGTTGCTCGTCACGGTTAGCTGATAACGCCATATACCGGGGAGTGTGCCCGCCACGGTTGTCTTATCTATGGTAATATTGTTGATGTGCGTTGTAACCTTGTGTATTTGGAGTAACGAGGTGTCATAACCTCACACTTGGAGAAGCGATTCTGGAGAGCAATCATAAAGGGGCTGATCATAAATGGTGTAGCGAGAGGTGTGGCTATGAGGTTTAGTCATTAGGTACAGCCAGTAAGTGTAGCCATGAGGCGGGACCGTGTGCCATAGCCGTAAATTGTTACCGTGGATGGTGGAATAACCAAAACCCTTAACGTAACTATGAGAGTACAAAGTCAGGAAGATAAAAGAACCATGGGAAGCGGCCATGGACACTAGTCATACGTGAGCGACCGACATGTAACCATAGAGAGCATGCTATATATAAAGAAAAAAGAGAAGAAAACAAAAAAGAACTAAGGAGAATCCATAAGGAGACCGTGGAAAGTCCATAGAAAGTAGAGTCATTTTTCATGGAAAGCAATCACAAAGAGTCGCTGCGTGGAATGACTGACAAGTGTGACTGTTGAGAACATGTGGTACGATATAGATCTTATGACGTTGTTTCATGAGATGTTATCATGGCGGGATTGATGTCCTGAAAGATCGTGATGAGGTACCTTTCCTCGAGGTCAGGTTGTTGTATATGCTTGTGGCATGTGTAACTGGAGATTACATATTTATATGCCGGCTATGTACACTCATGATGTGTGTAGCCTGAGATTGCACATTTGAGTGTTGGCTGTTTACACATGTTGTGTGTGTAGCCTGAGGTTGCACCTTTAGGTGCTGGCTGTTTACACATGTTGTATGTGTAGCCTGAGATTGCACTGTTGAGTGCTGGTTATTTACAAATGTTGTGTAGCCATCTATGGCGTAGTCGAGAGGTCGGCATGACTGTGTGCCATGTGAAATGAAGTGTCAATGATGTTTCACTTATGTTTTGTTGGCGTAAGTTGCATGGCTCTCGGCTGGGGGGGGTGCCGTGCCATGATCATGGTTCTTGTGTGAGAGAGTAAAATCATACGTAGATATATAACAATGTATGGCTTACGATTATGTGTAACAAGTGCCATGAGCATAAGTGCGTGCATCAATGTGTGCAGAATTGGTTTGCAATTACAAGTGTGTATGTAGCATGGGCTTGGAGTGATATGCTAATAACCAATTGCATTTGAAAGCATGTCTAATAACCATAGAGTAGTCATTTAAAGCAAGAAAATACATGTAGCGTGTTAGTACATAGCCAAAATACTTGGCTAAGCCGAGAATACGGTACAATTACCCGGTCGAGATAGCCCTGGTGGGCCTTTCACAAACATCCAAGGAAGGAAGGACCGGTAACAAACCGCTTGCCAAAATCACTCTAGCGGCAAAACACCCCCAAAAGAGGAGGCACTCCAAAGGAGGGCAAAGAGTCCCACATTGGAAACAAGCTCAAGGTACACAAGCTTAGCCTATAAAACAAGCTCATGGTACACACATAAACTTAGATATATATATTCTCTCCTACTTTCATTCCTCTACCCGTACAAGTGCTTATAGCTCACTTAAGCATCGGAGAGTCGAAGACTGGGCCACCCCAGTCCCGACCCCGTGACGCTGTTATTTGTGCAGGTACCGAGTGAAAGCCTCTCAGGAATTCTGCTTCGTTCTGCCCCGCGACCACTTCCCGGCTCAGGACGTAACAGGTAGAAACAATTGGCGCTAGGAGGAGGGCCCCTATCTTATGGAACTCCCACTTGCCTCGGAACTCAGCACCATGGTGATTATTAATGACCCCGTGGACCCTGACACTCAAGTGGAACTTAAACCCAACACATCCCTTCCCCAAACCAGCAGCCCATCCTCCATTAACCATCCCGACCCCGCCACAGCCCTTGAACTCCTCAAGCGAGAGTTTCATTCATTCCGCGAGCAAGCGGCGAAGGAAAGGGCAGAAGCGGAAGCGTACCGGGTACGCATTGCTGAGTTGGAAAAAGAGCAATCCTTGCTCCGCGCCACGTTAGAGCATCGTAACGTGTACAACGATCGCTCAGACTGCGCGGCACGAATTACCGGAACCCCGGATTCCCTTCAAGACCAGACTAGTCCCGTACTCTCGGGAGAGCCTAACCAGATCGTGTACATATCTCATCCCCTTGCCCATCCCTCATTTTCACTCTCGGCCCCCCAGCCATCTCCAATCCTCAATGACTCCCCCCTGCCACATCAACCTAATCCATCTCCCCAACCCATCCCCACTTCCACCAAATCACTGAAGACGGAGAAGTGTAAAGGCACGAGGGACCCCTATCTCCACTCACTAGCGGATTATAGATCTTAGCCGACGGAAAAATTAACTTCCGTCGGCTAAGATTTTCATAGCCAACGAACCTAGTTTCGTAGGAAGGGTGAAAAGATCCGTCGGCTATGATTTTCTTATCCGACGGAAAAGTTTGGACGGCAATTTCCGTCGGTTAAGTGAATCTTAGTCGACGGACAATTTTGGACGGGAATTTCCGTCGGTTAAGTAAATCTTAGTCGACGGATAACTCATGTCGGTAAGTATTCGTCGGTTAAGATGTTTTAAGTCGACGGAAATTATTCCGTCGACTAAGAAAAATAATCCGTCGACAAAGTAAGACTAAGTCGACGGAAAATTCCGTCGGTTAAGAAGATAAAGCTGAATTATTCTCTGGCAACGCGCAGAAGGAATCTTCCGCTCAATTATCAACCCAGCTCGGCACAGAATGTATCATTCCTGCAAAAACCTCCTTCTCTATCACCAGCTCTAAATAAAACACCTCTCGCCATGAATTGAAGTTCAAGCAAAGCAACTAATCTAGCTAGCTAGCATTTTGATCATTGGTACATATTCTTCAACCTTTACATTTTCGACGGAATTCAGTTCACCGGTCATATTTTCCGGCGACTCTCCGGCTATATTCGTTTAATTTGTATTTTTATTGTGTGTTTGTGTGTGTGTGTATATATACATATATACGATTAATTATATATATATGGTTTGATTAATATATTTTATATATATTAATTGTGTGTGGATTATTGATTATATATATATATATATATATGCATGTATACGTATATTTTGTATATATATATATATATGGATGTATATATATGTGTGTGAATTTTTAATTTGTTGATTGTATATATTAATTTTGTTTATGCAAATCATATATGTATATATATAGATTATATTATATATGTTGTAGCAGAAAATGATGATGTTTATTAAATCAATGTATGTATATAGATATATATATATATATATTATGTATGTGATCAACTTCTTTCGATCATTATCTTTTTTTATGTAAATCATGATGTGTATTAAATGATCGATATTTTGATGATGATATTTTCGTGGTGATATATTAAAACAATATTTATTTTCATTATAATATTTTCGTTTATGATCGATTATATTAAATTTGTGTTTGAGATCATATATATATTTCATTTTGTTTATGCTTACATTAAATTTTTTATTTTCAATTTGTGCTTAGATATATTTACTCATTTATTTTCGTGATGATATCGATATTTTCATGCATATATATATATATATGGTCTTAAATCAAATATTTGATTTGATGATGTTTTTGTTTAAATCACTTATTTTCGTCACATTATGTTTTTGTGGTGAATACGTACCGTTGTTTACGTGAGCGCGCAGTATTTTTATAGTTAGATTTTTCATTTCCCCTTTTATTACAGGTTACAACATGGCCGACAGGAGCTGGATGCAGTTACATAGAGGGCATCCGCGATACATGAGAGGAATTTTTGAATTTATCGAGTTTGTCCGTGGCAAGACTTCTCCTGGACAACTTTTCCACATTTGTCCATGCGGAAAATGTCGCAACAGATCTGCCAATTCTGTAACTTTTGAGGACATGTATGTTCACCTGTCACAATACGGTATTTGTCCCAGTTATACCACTTGGACATGGCACGGCGAAGCAAGTGAACATATGCCCACACTTGTAGATATTCAAGCACAACGTAACCAGGGCGAGTCTTCCTCTAGTGCCAATTTCGGGGACCCTGGTGTGATGAATTTCTTAAACGATGCATTTCCGTCCGCCTCAGCATACGATGGAAGTGTTCCACAGGACAACAACAATACAACCTTCCCTGATGTCTCCCAGGTCGGCAGTAGTGGCTATGATAGTTACAACAAGCTTATGCAGCAAGCACAGACACCACTATACCCCGGAAGTGAGCATACTGTATTGGAAACTGTCATGAAGCAGATGAGTATCAAAAAGAAGAGGAACAAGACCGTTGCTTGTTTTAACGATGACATTGCACTTCTGAAGGAGTTGCTTCCTGCTGACAACAACTGTCCAGAAAATTATGACAAGGTCAAAAGCATCTTGAGTGAGTTCGGTCTTGAGTACATCAAGATAGATGCATGCGTCAATAACTGCATCCTATACTACAAAGGTTATAAGGACGCATTTGAGTGCCCACACTGCTATGAGCCGAGGTATGAACCACACGCTCGTTCTAGACAGACAAACCCCATTCCTAGGAAGGTTCTTCGCTATTTCCCATTGGGTCCTCGTCTACAACGTCTCTACATGTCTTCACATACGGCCAAGCATATGAGATGGCACCACGAAAGGCACCAGCAAGAGCCGGATAGGCCTAGAGTAGATCCGGATAATCTCACACACCCCGCAGACGGGGAGGCTTGGAATCACTTTGACCGTTCATTTCCTGATTTTGCCTCTGAATGTCGAAATGTCAGACTTGGACTAGCAACAGACGGATTCAATCCTACTGGAGACATGAATAACTCTTACAGTATATGGCCTGTGATAGCATTTCCGCTCAACTTGCCTCCAAACATGTGCATGAGGACGGAGTATAATTTTCTTACTATGTTAGTTCCGGGCAAGTATTCTCCAGGAAAGTGCTTGGACGTGTACATGAGGCCATTAATCGACGAGCTCCTACAATTATATGAAATGGAATCCATACTTTTGACAGGTATAGTCAGACTTACTTCTTCATGAGAGTAGCGGTTCTTTTTACCGTCAATGATTTTCCTGCTTACGGGATGATGTCTGGTCAAACTACCCATGGATACAAGGCGTGCCCTGTATGTATAGACGAGGTCAATTCCAGTCATCATGCCCACAGAATTGTTTACTTAGGATCCCGTAGATGGCTTCCACCGGATCACCCGTGGCGGTACGATGCACAAGCATTTGATGGGACTGTTGAGCATGGCCCGAAACCCGAAGGGAGGTCTGGTCAATGGATTCTGGATATGCTGAACCAGCACTGGTTTGGAATTTTGAGCAGCGCTAGGTATGTAAATGACCAGAATCCTCCCACCCCTGAAGAGTTTAAGTATTGGACGCACAGGAGTTCATTCTTTGAGTTGCCTTACTGGTCGACGTTGAAGATCAGACACAACTTAGATGTCATGCACATAGAGAAGAATGTTTGTGACAGCATCCTTGGAACAATTCTAGACATCAAAGACAAGACCAAAGACACCGCCAAAGCTCGTGCTGACCTTCAAAAGATGGGTATACGTCGAAAGCTATGGATAAAGCTAAACAAAAAGACCGGCAAACATGTAATGCCTCAAGCAGGCTACACGGTGGTTCCTAATAAGAGGTCGGAGATATTTAAGTGGCTTCGTGAGGTTAAGTATCCTAGTGGGTATGCCGGAAATATAGCTCGATGTATTAAGATGGGGGAAAATAAGATTATCGGGTTGAAGACCCATGACTGTCATGTTCTCCTGCAACGTCTTCTTCCTGTGGTCATTCGCCCGTATTTGCAGAGTGATGTGGTTGACACGTTGGTGGCTTTGTCCAACTTCTTTCAGAGGTTATGTGCTAAAGAGCTAAAAAAGTCAGAGGTCCGGTCCTTGCAAGACGATATTGCGTACATCATGTGCAAGCTGGAGAGGATCTTCCCCCCCACTTTCTTTAGCATCATGGTCCACCTCATGATCCACCTTCCTGAACAAGTGTTGCTTACAGGTCCGGTACAATATACCTGGTGTTATCCAAACGAGAGGTATGTATGCAGTCTATACTTTTGTCAATAAAGTCTCACATAACATGAATTTTTGCAATAACTTTTTATTTTGTAGGCAACTTGGAGATTACAAGAAGACAAACAGGAACAAACGTTTCCCTGAAGGTTCGATCACGGCGGCTTACATTTCTAGTGAGTGTGTAACCTTCTACAACACATATCTTAATGATGAACACACGGGAGGGGAATCTTCAAGAGGTGGAAATCAATTCCATTTATCAGTTGTTTCCGACGAAGTACAACCGTATGGCAGGCTAGGTAGGGAATACAGATTGAGTCGCGAAGAATTGAAGGAGGCTCATTGGTGCGTCCTTCAACATTGCGATGAATTGGAGGATTATCTGGAGAAACATTTGAGCAGGCAAAATGGGAATGAAGCCATTCACAAGAGAGATTTTCCTGACTACTTCCCGATTTGGGTACGTTATTCTTAAGTTACTTATAAATTTAATGTATTTCTCATCATTTTGTTTGACTAAATTGCGTTATTTTGCAGATGATGCATATTCAACAGAACCAACGTGAATTTTACGACCCCGAGCTGCACTGTTTGGCTGGCGGACCGCTAAAGCACAGAGCACATGCGGGATGTTTTGTTAACGGGGTTAAGTTTGTGACATCAGAACGAGATGATGGTCGCATCACTCAAAACAATGGAGTTATGGTTGAGGGCAAGTCTCACAACTACTACGGGGTGCTTATCAGCGTTATCGAACTAATCTACGGGAACCGTATGCCGGTTGTGTTGTTTAAGTGCAAATGGTTCAATACTGACCCAAATGTTTGCAGGAGTACGGTTATAGACCATGGTTTGTTATCAGTGAACACAAACACTTCATGGTATGAGAATGAGCCGTTTGTTATTGCCGCCATGGCACAACAAGTCTTTTATCTTGATGATCCGGCTATGGGTGAGGGTTGGAAAGTGGTGCAGGTAATGTCACATAGGAATATATGGAGTGCAGCTACATTGGGAGTGGATGAGGGTACGGAACCGAGCTCTGTACCGAACGAACCATATCAAGAGGAAACTCCACCTGTAATTCCCAATGACGTGGACATTCGCGTCAACGACCAACACGTTCCGGCCATTACAGGTTACATTGAAGTTACTATGCCCGAACCCGAAGAAGATGACGAATACGAGGACGAAGAAGATGAGGATTCAGAGGAATTCGAGGAGGATGATGATCCCGAAGACCAAGATTATGAAGATGAGTATGATTAAATTAATTTGGGGATGTAACTTAACTTTCATTGGTTTATTATTATGAATTTGCATAACTTCGGAGATCGATGTATTAACAATTACATTTTCATATATATTGATCGGAACACACTTTGCGTCAAATGTTCACGGCCTTTATTTTTTTTAATGTATTTCTTGTTGCAGATTTTTATAGCCCCGTAAGAGTCACGTCGATTGGAAACTATTCTCAGTTGAAGGTCCGGCCAGATTACGTGATTTGGAGGGTCGAATAGCCGTTTCCGTCCGTTTAGGGGTTTGACCGCGCCGATTGACCGGACGGATCGAGCCCTTATCTTTGTCAGATGGAGCTGAATTTTTTCCCACCTACGTAATTCGTTATGCTGGTCATATCTGACGGTAGGTTTTCAGTTCCTCTTCTCCGATCACCAAACTCACGTTATATGTACTAATGTTGTATAACTTTTTTATACAAGTGTTGAGTTTAAGTGTCGTTTTGAAGACAACGTATACGTAGAAGCCTCAAACGCAAAAAAGTCGTGAAATAAGATATGACCGGAACGGTGAAATACGTCAACCCGTGAAAAATGAAGATATTCCGGTAAAATTTCGGTGCCGGTTGTTCCGGTCAACGAAATTCTCTTATTTCTACCTAGTGGTAGCCCTATCCCGGGTATTTATTTTTTACCAAATTTTTATAGCCCCGTAAGAGTCACGTCGATTGGAAACTATTCTCAGTTGAAGGTCCGGCCAGATTACGTGATTTGGAGGGTCGAATAGCCGTTTCCGTCCGTTTAGGGGTTTGACCGCGCCGATTGACCGGACGGATCGAGCCCTTATCTTTGTCAGATGGAGCTGAATTTTTTCCCACCTACGTAATTCGTTATGCTGGTCATATCTGACGGTAGGTTTTCAGTTCCTCTTCTCCGATCACCAAACTCACGTTATATGTACTAATGTTGTATAACTTTTTTATACAAGTGTTGAGTTTAAGTGTCGTTTTGAAGACAACGTATACGTAGAAGCCTCAAACGCAAAAAAGTCGTGAAATAAGATATGACCGGAACGGTGAAATACGTCAACCCGTGAAAAATGAAGATATTCCGGTAAAATTTCGGTGCCGGTTGTTCCGGTCAACGAAATTCTCTTATTTCTACCTAGTGGTAGCCCTATCCCGGGTATTTATTTTTTACCAAATTTTTATAGCCCCGTAAGAGTCTCGTCGATTGGAAACTATTCTCAGTTGAAGGTCTGGTCAGATTACGTGATTTGGAAGGTCGAATAAAAATTTCGGTCCGTTTAGCAAATAAGAAAGAATTTCTTTTTTTCCTAGCCGACGGAATATTAATTTTCCGTCGACTTGGACTTTCTTAACCGACGAATTATTTATTTTCCGTCGACTAAGATGACGAAAATTTTGGCGGTTTATCATTGCGCTTTTTTTTTTCCGCGAAAATTGAAATTTTCTTAGCCGACGAATTTCTTATTCCGTCGCCTAAGTTACTATAAAACCTGGTCGACGTTTCTTCTCTCTGTTATGTTCGATATTTCTCTCAAGTCTAAACCCGATCGCCTCCACTCCGCTGCCGACGAGCTCCGATCCTCCACCCGACCACCACCGTCAACGCCACCACGTCCGACCCCCCACCTCCACCCCAACCGACTAGGACACTCACCTCCTCCACCCAATCCGAGCCTCCTCCACTCCGCTGCCGACGAGCTCCGATCCTCCACCCGACCACCACCGTCAACGCCACCAGGTTAGTCTCTTAAACTCTCCGATTTTCTTATTCAATGTTGTGAATTGTTTAGAAAGTGTGCATGAAATTGATAAAGTTGGTTGCTGGTCATGAACACAGGTGTACTGTAGGTGAATTTTATTGATAATCAAACATTGTTATTGAATATAATTGGTTGCTGGTGTTGAATATAATTGTTAGGAGGCAAGTCAATGTCGTAATTCCAGCAAAGGATGCTGGTGTTGAATATAATTGTTAGGTTGCTGGTGTTGAATATAATTGTTGGACATTTGCTGGTGTTGAATATAATTGTTGGACATTTGCATTTCACTTGCCGTATTTCTTCTTAAGCTGCTCATGTATACTGGGAATGTTTATGGTTTTCATCATTTAGCTGCTCATAAGCAGGCAGGGGCGGAGCCAGCCCAGTCTTGACTGGCTGGAGCCTAGAAAAAAAATACCACATCCCATGTGTAGCAACTGTGTGTTTAGTTCTTTGATTTAATTAAGGTTGATCTAGCTGTGTTTAGTACTTTGATTTTCTCATGGGCTACTGTGTGTTTGTGATTTGTGTTTAAATAGTACAAAATTGTGTTGGTGACCTTGTGATCAATGTGCATTTAGCTGGTTATGTTTGTGTCATTATGCTGCCGGTTGATTTTGTTTTGTTTAAAGATGCCGATCATTGGGAAGAGGAAGCAACGTTCGGAGAGGGCTCAACAGATGATGGAGGCCTTATGTAACCAGGCTACTGCCGGCCAGCCCACACCTTTGCCGCCTGGAAGAGTACCACCAGGGGCTCCTCCTTTGCTCATCAGGCCGCCCTTTATACCATCCGATACGACTTCCACTATTGGGGCGACGACCGGAACCACTGAAGCGTCGTCCACATCGGCTTCCGAAACCAGCAGGCCCATTCCTAGTGCCCGCTGTAAAGCAAAGGCCCCCACTACAGGTAATGATATTTTTTAAATAAAAAAAATTATATTTTTTAAATAAAATAATAAAAAAATCGTTTATTTTTTAAATTTTCTTGGCATGATTAAAAGGCTTAATTTTCTTGTAGTAATCCATATTTATTTAAAATAATAAATGTTTTAAAATAAACAAATTATTATTCTTTTACTTATATTAACTTGAATCTTTTTTGCAAATGATACCTAATATTTTGTTTTATTTATTGTAGGTCCCCCACCGAAAAAGAAACGGGGTTTTGTGTGTGGAAAGGCGACGGAGGCGTTATGCAAGAAGCTAGGGGGGAAGATACCGATAGAGTATTGCCCTCGTATGAAAGGGCCTAAGGTTCAAGGGGTCAACAGTCTTTTGGTCAAGGACATTGGGTCGGCCATACGTAGCCTGGTTGGAACGAGGGCTAGGACGTTCCACGACCTTGAGCAATCGGAACAGTGGAAGGTGTGGAACGCATTGTCGGTAAGTACATAAAAATTAATTTACTTAGTTTGGTTTATTTGAATAGTTTTCAATTAATACTTTTGTTGATGTATTAATTTATTTTTATTTCTTAGCCATGGTACATGTGGGACAACAATGACATTGTGACGGTGAGGTGGATCATGGACACGGCACAGGCTAGGTACAAGGAGTGGAAGTGGCAGTGTCACAATGTCTACCAGGAGCATGGACCAGAAGGGATGCCGACGGAGTTCTATGGGAGGGAGGATGAGTGGGCCTTTCTTTGCACGCATTTTGAGAGCGACGCGTTCAAGGTATGTGTATATTGCTTTTTTTTTTGGGTGATAATGTTGACCACTATATTTTGGAGTAATATATTATTAATTTTGTTACAATAATATATTTTTTCAAGCATTTTTAGAATAATATATTATTAAATTTGTTCTTATTAAAAAAATTAAAATTGTAAAACTTAACATTGCCGACGATTATGCATGATGATTTTGTGGGTTCGGTTATGCTATTTATTGCCATGTTTTAGGTTTATAGAATAAAATATTATTATTTATTTTTTTAATAAATAAAAAAATATAATTACTGATATTTTATTTATATCGCGTATTAGAAACTCTCGAACGCGAACAAGAAGAACCGTGGTAAGAAGACGATGCACCACCATAGCGGTTCTTCTCCTATTGTCTACATCATGGAGGATCTAAGGAACAAAGGTGAGCCCTTGCCGATCATCAAGGGATTCGAGGCGAGTTATGTGAGACCCGGTGACGAAGTGGCCATCCAGAAATATGTAAGTGTATTTCCTTTAATTATTTAATTAATTATGTCTCTTTGATTTGGATACTTAGTATTAATTAAGAAATATGTTGGTGTTGGTGTTGGTGTAATTGTTGTTGAATTATGTGGTTGGTGTATTCCTTGGTGTTTTGTTTATGCAGGAGAAGATGCTTGCGGAGGTCGAAAGCCGAAAGACAGACTTGAAGAAGATAAATCCGGAAGCTACAGAGGAGGAAATGATGGAGATCATTCAAACACAACAAATTGATGTGTTGGATGCTGTGTTGGACGAGCGCAAAGGGAAGGAGATACGAGGGATGGGACGAGCAGGTGAGCGAGACTTGAGCCAGTCCTCGTCCGGTTCGACCTTGCGGAGTCGTGCTCCTCCAAATCAAGACAGGGAAAGGATTGAACGCCTTGAACAAGAGGTCCGTGAGTATAAGGAGCGGACTGAGCGGGCTGAGGCCGAGTCTGTGTGGTACCGTAATCAGTACACTACTGTTAACTCACGGATGGACCAGATCTTCTCTCGCCTAGGTCTAGAACCTGAAGGTCCGGCTCCTCCTCCTCCGCCTTTTACGGCTCCTCCTCATTCTTCTCCGGGTCCTCCTCCTCCTCCTCAGTCATCTTCGATTCCTCCTACTCAGTCGTCTCCACCTCCTCTTCCTACTCAGTCGTCTTCGGCATTTGTTGATGAAGATCAGTTTTTGAATTTTTATTAGTCAAATTTTAGTTTGTATGAACACAATTTTAATTATTAATGCATAATTTTTATATTATTAATGATTCGATCTATATATTTTAATATAATTATTTCTAAAACAACCGAAACAAATATCTACTTAATCAGTAAAAAAATTAAAAACCAAAACAAATAATAAATTGTGAAAAAACAATTCTGAAAAAAAAAAATTCTGACTCACCTTAGTCGACGGAAAATTGAAAACCCGTCGGTAAGGGTATAAACCTTACCGACGGAATATTTAATTTCCGTCGGCTAAGAATGAATAACGACCGACCGTTGACCTTCTTAGTCGACGACAAAGTATACTTTCCGTCGGTATTAGATAATCATTACCGACGTAAAAATTTATTTTCCGTCGGCTAAGAATAAACAGAAAGAGGACCGTATCGTCGGCTAGATCTTAACCGACGCTAATTTTCCGTCGTTTAAGAAACTGGAATCCTAGCCGACGGAATATTTCGTCTGGAAAGAAGGAAGAATTTTGTCGTTTAGGTAAATGTTAATCGACGGAAATATAGCCGACGGATTTTTTCCGTCGTTTAGGAAACAATAACTTAGTCGACGGAATAGTCGTCGACTAAGATCCGTCGATTAAGATATAACTTAGTCGACGGAAATATATGTTTCCGTCGGCTATTGTCTTAGCAGACGACGGTTAGCCGACGGATCTTAGTCGACGACTATTCCGTCGACTAAGTTCTTAGTAGACGGAATATGTTTCTTAACCGACGGAAATATTCCGTAGGCTAAGAATCGTAATCCACTAGTGACTCCGACATGCTCTTCTCACAATACAATTCCACTGGCCACAGCGACGCCATGGTCCAGAGTGGGCAACTCCACAAATATTGTGCTCATAGCCAGATCCTAACCCTGCATGGCGGAGCTCCACGGTTCCCCCAACGCCAGTCTTCTGTAACACGGCAATACACGACACCCTCAGACATCCTTAACATCCAACGCGGTGTCACGATCACCCCATCAGCGTGGGATCAAGTGACATTCCGCAGAAATGAGGATACCACACATCGCCAACACTGTGAGCCTTTAATAATCAATGTGCAAGTGGATCATTACAGGTGCCACAGAGCCTTAGTGGATATCGGGGCCGTTGTAAGTGTCATGTTCTCTGATTGTTACAAGGGACTTCGGCGGGACCGCGCCAAACTGTATAACAACCACGACCCCTTGGTCAGCTTCTCTGGTGACATAGTACAACCGCTAGGCTCAGACCGCCTAACTGTGGTGGTAGGAACTACTCCTTGCCGCTCCTCCATTACAGCTCGCTTCCTCATAGTCGACTGTCCCTCGTCCTATAACCTTATCTTAGGCCGAGACATCCTGTGGGGACTGCAATGCTTCGTAGCCGGCCACATGCTCCTCATGAAAGTTCCTACCCCAGGTGGCATCTTGACAGTTCAAGGGGACCGAGCAGCCATTGAACACTGCCATCTTAACGCCATCCAACAGGGGCGCAATACCTATGAGATGCTGCCTCTCAGCCTCTCGGAACCCATAGATGACCCGCGGGACGACCAAGAGGGGACATGAAAAAAGAGGGCCCCGCGGCCTAATCCAACTGAAGACACAGAATGGATATCCCTGTCCCCCACTGCCCCGGAAAGGAAAGTCCGGATTGGCTCAAGTCTCAACCCGGAACTCCGCCACAAGCTCATTACTTTCCTCCAAGAAAAACAAGCAGTCTTCGCTTGGTCCTACGCCGACATGCCGGGGATCTCCCCTGACATTATCACCCACAAACTCAACATCATCAAAGACCACCCCCTGTCAAACAAAAGAGACGCGCCTTCCACCCAGACAAGTATCGAGCTATCCAAGCCGAGGTTCAACGGCTCAAGGAAATCAAATTCATCCGGGAAGTTTCCTACCCGACATGGGTCTCCAAAGTCGTCATGGTCCCCAAACCTAACGGCAAGTGGCGCATGTGCGTTGACTACACGAACCTTAACAAGGCCTGCCCTATGGACAGCTTCCCCTTGCCACGAGTCGACCAACTGGTTGATTCCACAACTGGCTTCAAAACACTCAGCTTCCTTGACGCATACTCAGGCTACAACCAAATCAAAATGCACCCCGCCGACGAAGCCCACACAACCTTTGTCACCGATAAAGGATTGTATTGTTACGAGGTCATGCCCTTTGGCCTCAAGAATGCGGGGGCAACTTATCAACGGCTCGTTAACGCCATGTTTGAAGATGAAATTGGTAAGATTATGGAGGTGTATGTCGACGACATGTTGGTCAAGAGCAAGACAGAAGATGACCACATTGCCAACCTTGACAGAGTATTCTCTAAGCTCCTCGAACACGGGATGCGTCTCAACCCTCAGAAATGCATCCTTACTGTGGGAGGCGGTAAATTCCTTGGCTTCATGGTTAGTGAAAGAGGCATTGAGGCCAACCCAGAAAAAGTCCAAGCCATCCTAGACATGACTGCTCCGACATCCCGGAGCGAGGTCTAGTGCCTTACCGGACGCCTAGTTGCCCTTGCACGCTTTATTTCCCGCCTTACAGGCAGGTGCAACCCCTTCTTTCAACTGCTCAAGGCACATCATAAAAAAGAAATCACTTGGGGCCCGGAACATGACGAAGCCTTCAACAGCATAAGGACATACCTCGCCACTGTCCCTCTCCTCTCCAAGCCAATTCCCGGAGAAGTGCTTTACTTATACTTGGCTGTTTCCGCCACGGCCGTCAGTGCAGCGCTCACACGCCATGACCACGATCAGGAACTCCCAATGTACTATTGTGGCAGAGGATTCGCGGATCCAGAGATTCGCTATCCAGACATAGAAAAACTTACTCTCGCCCTCATCACTGCCGCCAGGAAACTCAGACCATATTTCCAACCCTACACAATCCATGTACTCACCAACCAGCCTTTACGGCAAATATTGCAGAAACCTGAAACCTCAGGCCGCATGGTCAAATGGGCAGTTGAGTTGGGAGAGTTTGACTTGCACTACAAGCCGCGAGTGACCATCAAAGGGCAGGCAGCTGCAGACTTCATCGCTGAGTTCATCCCATTGGGTGATAACAGTCCCCACCCAGAAATCCCCGCCGGGGATGCCATCTGGGAACTCCAGGTGGATGGATCCTCCAACAGCAAACTCAGCGGAGCGGGAATCATCATCACGGATCCCGAGGGTCACTCGTATGAATATGCCCTCTAGTTTGAATTCAAAGCCTCCAACAACATTGCTGAGTATGAAGCTCTTATCGCAGGCATTCAACTTTGCCGAGAGCTCGGAGCCCGCCACCTCCACATTTTCAGTGATTCCCAACTTGTTGTCAGTCAGGTGGCAGGGGACTTCAAAGCTAACCAGCACAACTTGGGATCCTATAAAAGTCTCGTGGGGGCACTTCTGCAAAGCTTCTCCTCATACAAACTCACCCAAATCCCGCGAGCCAAGAACTCCAAGGCTGACGCCCTCGCAAGACTCGCCACAGCTCCTCCCGAGTCCACGCCCTCGGATGTCCACATCGAAACATTGGATAAGCCAAGTATCTCAAGAGCCTATTCAGAAATTTTTGCCCTTGAGCCCAGGGAGCAGCCCTCATGGATGGACCCATTCATTGCCTTCCTCTCGGACGGCACCCTGCCCCAAGACAAGCATGAAGCACAGCGGCTACGCCGCAAAGCCTCCCTTTACTTGCTCAGAGGTGGAAAGCTGTACCGCCGAGGCCAATCATGTCCCCTACTGCGGTGCCTACCCACAACAGAAGGGCACAAAGTGCTGAAATCGCTCCACAGTGGCATTTGTGGGAACCATGCAGGAGCCCGAAACCTCATGTTCAAAACGCTTCGCGCGGGGTATTATTGGCCAACCCTAGAGCGCGATGCTAAAGCGGTCGTTCAAACATGCCTCCAATGCCACAAATTTGCAGATTTTGCACATCATCCCCCGGTACCCCTCTCTATCATCATCTTGCCGGTCCCTTTCAGCCAATGGAGACTCGATTTCATCGGCCAACTCCCCACAACCCGGGGACAGTTCAAGTACGCCATTGTCATTATGGATTACAACACAAAATGGATTGAGGCAGAGCCCCTCGCAACAATCACCACTAAAAAAGTAATCAACTTTCTTTGGCGAAACCTGTACTGTCGTTTTGGAGTACCCCAAACCATCATTACTGACAATGGCACCCAGTTCGACAATGACACATTCCGGGGATTCTTGTCCGATCAAGGCACAACAATCTTTTACACCTCCCCAGCACATCCCCAAACCAATGGCCAAGCAGAAGCTATCAACAAGCTCATCAAGCAAAACCTGAAGAAACGCTTGGATGAGGCCAAGGGTTTGTGGGCAGCAAAGCTCCCGGACGTCCGCTGGACACTCCGCATCACCCCCACAACGGCCACGGGAGAGTCCCCATACCTCTTGGCTTATGGCACCGAAGCGGTAGTGCCAGTGGAAATTGAAGTCCCAAGTGAGCGAATCACAACTTACGACCCCGAGACAAATGCGACAGGGCTACGACTCAATATGGACCTCTTAGAGGAACGCTGAGACAAGGCATACCTCAGAGTCATCAACAACAAGCAGAAAATAGCCCGATACTACAACAAAAAAGTCGTATCTCGCCCCCTGAAGATAGGCGACTGGGTCATGAAAGAGGTCATTCCCCACCCTACTGGTCTCAAGGCGAAGTGGGAAGGCCCACTCGAGATAGTTGACGCTCCGGGACCCGCCACATTCTATCTCCGAGATTGTGATGGTCGCGTGCTGCCCCGCCCCTGGAACGCTCGCCACCTCCATCTCTATCCCAGTTAATTGCATTATGTATTTTAGCCCAGTAGCGGCACCAACAATGTACACTTCGCCCATTAGCGGCTCATTCTAAATGCCATGAAGTGCTTTGCCATGTAAACATGCTACACTTCATTTCCACACAACGCCACCTATTCGTCCCATAATAGCCCACCACGCGGCTAACGCGGTTCCCCTGGCCACCCCTTAACCCTAGCCAGCCCGACAACAAAACTATTACTTTAAGCTTCCTACCAACATCATAGATATATGAACCGCCTCATTCACCCCCGATAAATCCAAAGACAAAGAACGTCACCAATTCATACCGTGAAACAGTGGATCCGCGTAGTAGCAATGAAGCTGGTTGCAAACAGCCAAGCGCTCGCGCCCACTCGATCGAGGGTGAAATGGGACGCTTTCCAAATCTGAGGTTTGTCGATCCCCTAAAACCCTAAACCCTCTGACACTTATCTCTTTAATTGACAGGTTACGGGAGGAAGCCCCTGCATCTGGATGATCCCCTCTCAGAGATCAAGGCAACGGCCCGCAACGCTCAGTAGCGAGTCTCCCCAATCAAGCGTGGACTGACTCGCCACGCAACGGCCCGCAACGCCACCTCGCGACAGTCCCCAATCAAGCGCGGACTGCCTCGCCACATAGCCTCAGTCCCCAATCAAGCGCGGACTGACTGGCCACTTCGCGACAGTCCCCAATCAAGCGCAGACTGCCTCGCCACATCGCCTCAGTCCCCAATCAAGCGCGGACTGACTGGCCACTTTGCGACAGTCCCCAATCAAGCGCGGACTGCCTCGCCACATAGCCTCAGTCCCCAATCAAGTGCGGACTGACTGGCCACTTCGCGACAGTCCCCAATCAAGCGCGGACTGCCTCGCCACATAGCCTCAGTCCCCAATCAAGCGCGGACTGATTGGCCACTTCGCGACAGTCCCCAATCAAGCGCGGACTGCCTCGTCACATAGCCACGGTCCCCAATCAAGCGCGGACTGACTGGCCACTTCGCGACAGTCCCCAATCAAGCGCGGACTGACTCGCCACATAAGCATCAGTCCCCAATCAAGCGCGGACTGACTGGCCACCTCGCGACAGTCCCCAACCAAGCGCGAACTGCCTCGCTAGAGCAACATTAAACTTTTCTTTTTGCCAACAGGTTTCCGGAACATCACCCCCGTCACCTCGCGACTCTCGCGTGGGGACTTGGGGACTCGGCACCATGCCTCCTACTCCCGGGTAAAACCTATCCTCGGAATCTCTAGAATAACTCCCCACCCAAGAACTCTCTCGGACTGGGGACTTGGGGACTTGTTAGTACATAGCCAAGATACTTGGCTAAGCCGAGAATACGGTACAATTACCCGATCGAGATAGCCCTGGTGGGCCCTTCACAGACATCCAAGGAAGGAAGGGCCGGTAACAAACCGCTTGCCAAAGTCACTCTAGCGGCAAAACACCCCCAAAAGAGGAGGCACTCCAAAGGAGGGCAAAGAGTCCCACATTGGAAACAAGCTCAAGGTACACAAGCTTAGCCTATAAAACAAGCTCATGGTACACACATATACTCAGATATATTTATATATATATATATTCTCTCATACTTTCATTCCTCTACCCGTACAAGTGCTCATAGCTCACTTAAGCATCGGAGAGTCGAAGACTGGGCCACCCCAGTCCCGACCCCGTGACACTGTCATTTGTGCAAGTACCGAGTGAAAGCCTCTCAGGAATTCTGTTTCGTTCCGCCCCGCGACCACTTCTCGGCTCGGGACGTAACAGGTAGAAACATAGCGCGTATAAAAAAGAGTGTTTTAGGTAAATCTCTATGTCATGTAATAAGCATGCTCAAGGATATGATGATGTATGAGGCATGTTATTTGTATGATAATAACTCAATTAAATAGTGTAAAGTAGGACTTATTTGGAGCCGTGTAGAGCCACTATAAATATTGTAGAAAAATTGGAGTTGACGATATAAGTCTCCATGTCGGCAAAAGAGCTTGGTATAAAATTCCCAATAGAGTAGTTGAATCGATGATATGACGTACTCATTGAGCTCATCGTTGGAGATAATATTGCTTTGCCAAGAAGTAATGTATGTGTACCGACGTAGGGAAGAGAAGCCATGATGACCCAAGTATGATAGTCTGTAGCGTGTGCCGATCATATTTGACAAGTAGATAAGTAGATGAGGTGTGGCCATTTGATAGGGGCATGACTCATGAGAAGGTAGTGTCATGTTGCCAACTGATAAATCATAGAGAAGTATGTAGCATTGTTTCTACCTGTCCCGAGGTCACGAGTCGGGACCTGTCCCGGGGTCACGAGCTAAGACCTGTCTCGGGGTCACGAGTCGGGAGGTTGAATTCTTGAGTCCGAGTCTTGCACCTACACAAGTAACAATGCGTCAGGAGTCGGGACTGGGGTGGCTCAGTCTTCGACTCTCTGAAGCTTAAGTTAGCATTTAGTTGCTACTTGCAGAGTACATGAGTTTGGAAGGAGTTTTGTGGACTTGCCTCTTTCAGGAGTTTGTGCCTGCTTTATAGGCTAATATTAGGCGCTGCGGCCTCAGTCCTCGATGTGGGACTGTCAGTGGTCCTCTGCGGCACCTCCCCTTTAGGGGGTGTTTTACTGCTGGAGAGTGGGTCTGGCAGGTGGATTGTTGCCGGACCTTCACTCTTTGAATACCCATGAATGGCTCACCAGTGCTGTCTTGCCCGAAATGATCTCCGGCGACCGAGTAATTGTGTCATATTCTCGGCTTGGCCAAACATTTTGACTATGTACTAACAAAATGACTAATGGATTATCAATAACTGAAGATCAGGATTTGTGGCTAATAAAGGGTTTTAAAAAAAATCTAAGGGCTAAAAGGCAGCACTCACGCTGTTATTATTAATAAAGGGTTCTTTAGATGCTTAATCAATTGATGGACTTAATGCTCTAGTTATTAGTTGCTTGGTGGGTAGATCCCTTCTTGTTTGCCTCTTTGGTTTTTGGTTGTGAAAATATGGTAGATCCCACTCCTTGTACTCTGTCTGCAACATTAACCAAAAATTAAGGAAACCTCATCTCCTGCAGGATCAGACATTCAGACAACATTAGCAGTCCGTGTTCTCCCATTACCGTAATCTCATCTTAATCATCATTAACTGTCTGTTAATCCCATCTGGGCGGAAAAGACGACCCTACCCCCGTCACGAATCCACTAATGCAAACCGATACATAACTCACGTGCCGAAATACAGGGGCATTATGGTCATTCAGTAAGCAAACAGCTCTTTCTTCTGGTTACCTTGTAGCTCACTCACGCAGGTAGTTCCCTTTTTCCTGTCTGTTTTAATTTTTAATTTTTAATAAAGGAAAATGTGAGAGGTGAAAAGAAGGTGGGTAAATATGCTGGGGAGGAGGTTTGGCGGGTATATAAACCACCACCGGACCCGGGAGCCCCATTAAAAAAATAATAAAAAAGAAAAAAGAAATAGAAGCTCCTCTCACAAAGTTAAGGAAGAGGAGAAAAGTAAGAGATCAAAAAACTGATAGAGAGAGAAAGAGAAATCCAAAAACCAAAACCAAAACCAAAAACAAAGACAGAGAAAGAGAGAGAGAGCCACGCACACAGTAGTTGTGTGTGTGAAAGAGAGAGAGAGAGAGAGAGATAAACAGAGCTCTGTAAATCCAGACCCTTTTTCTTCTTCTTCTTCTCCTTCTCCTTTGTTGATGTTGTTGTTGTTGATGTGCGTCTTAGATTAGATTAGTCTTCTCCCCCATTTGATCGGAGAACCAACCGAGGTTGTTTGTTCCACAACACTCTGCAATCGAAACCCGGTTCTTTCGTTTGTTGTTTGTTTCCAAGTGTTTGGTCGTGGCCGTACAATGGAGAGGTACGGTCGGAGCACGGAAGGGTCGCAGTCGGATCCGTCGCCGGAGTGGACCGCTTCGGGACCCGAGACTGGCCTCGAGGGTGAGACATGTTTTGTTTTCCTGTTTCAAGTTTTTGACCCTGCATTTCAATTTGGATTGAATTTGGGGTGAATGTGGGTTTGATCTTTTGGGAGAAATGCAGAATCCATGTGGCAGTTGGCCATCGGACCCGGAGAATCGTACCCGGAAAGGCCCGACGAGGCCGATTGCAGTTACTATCTCCGCACTGGGATTTGTGGCTACGGCTCGAGGTGTCGGTACAATCACCCCCGTGATCGTAGCGCGGTAATTTTTTTACTGCTTGTATTTGATTCAGTTCAGGGCTTGGTCTGGTTTGATCTTGTCTGTTTGTACAGATTTGATGACGTTGCTTGTGATATTGATGCAATTGTGATCACTGCTTCATTGAGCTTTTGTTTTTTTGGATGGTGATTTAATAAGATCTAGGTAGTTGATATGTGGGAAGGTGATTGTTTAATAGTCGGTTGTAATGTAATGTTTCGCAGGTTACCGGTGCTCTGAGAGCTGAGTCAGTGGAGTACCCGGAACGAGTAGGGCAGCCTGTGTGCCAGGTATTTGAGTTTGTGTAACTGATTCTTGAAGCTTTGAGGTTTAGGGACATGTATTGGGTGGAGTAATGTCTTTTGTGGATCATTTCATGGTTTGTTTGTTTGTTGGTGTTGGGAAATTATGGAATTTCGCTTGTTTGATTGTGCATTGGTTGTTTAATTGCAGTATTATATGAGGACGGGGACGTGCAAATTTGGTGCCACTTGTAAGTATCACCATCCTAAGCAGGGAGGAGGCTCGGCGACCCCTGTATCGCTTAACTACTACGGATACCCATTGCGACCGGTCTGTGTTTCTCGATCATAACTTTGATTTTTTTTAATTGTTTGTCATGTTGGTATTCTCATTTCATGACTGAGGGATAGTGTTGCCCTTGATTTATTATTTTTCGAATAATTACAGGGTGAAAGAGAGTGTTCGTACTATGTCAAAACTGGACAGTGTAAGTTTGGTGCAACTTGTAAATTCCATCATCCACCGCTGACTGGCACACAACCCCAAGTGCCATCACAAGCCCAAGCCTCAATTGTACCTACACCTACATTGTATCAAACTGTACAATCTCCATCTGTTTCCTCACAGCCGTATGGAACAGTAATGGTTGCAAGGCCTCCTTTGCTACCTAGCTCATACGTTCAAAGCCCTTATGGTCCAATGCTGATTCCCCCCGGAATGGTTCCTTTCTCAGGTTGGAGTCCATATCTGGTAAGTAACATTTGCTTCCTCCATTAAAAGTTGCTTGAATTTCAGTTAAGTAACATTGTCCCCTCCATTAAGGTAGCATGAATTTCAGTAACATTTGCTTCCCCCATTTTATTTGTGATTTGCATGAATTCCAGTTAAGCTCTTATCTATGTCTTGCAGGCTGGTGCAAGCCCATTAGCTTCTCCTAGTACTCAAACCGCTGTTGGTTCAGGGGCACTTTATGGGATAAATCAAATATCTCCTTCAGCACCTGCATATACAGGAATCTTTCCGACTGCACCTTTTTCTCTTGGTCCTCCAACCACTAGCCAGAAGGAGCAATCTCATCCTGAAAGACCTGGCCAAGCAGAATGTCAGTATTACCTCAGAACAGGGGAATGTAGATTTGGGTCCTCGTGTAGATATCAT
Source organism: Fragaria x ananassa (assembly GCA_034370585.1). Lineage (NCBI taxonomy): Eukaryota > Viridiplantae > Streptophyta > Magnoliopsida > Rosales > Rosaceae > Fragaria > Fragaria x ananassa. Next base: position 20,469,732 of record CP139762.1, on the reverse strand, counting down.
CATCCAGCAGAAGTTGTTCCACTAAAAACACCTGTTGCCCTTAGCTCCACTGGTCTTCCATCGCGCCCGGTGAGCCGCTCTTTCAACTCCTCTGCATCGTGATGCTTTTACTAGGTCGTCAATCATAAGCTTGTTTTATCTTAAAGCTGTAAACTTTACTATGGAATGGTCTCTTATATACTATCTGACTACTCTACCTCCCACCCTCTGACTCTCTCTCTCATATTGTGGAATGTTAGGTTCTTTTTATCATCCTCATATGCATAGTGAAAAATCATATTTAAATATGGACTTAGTTGAGGTTCTTTTGAAACATCTAAATGGTATCCAAATTGACATGAAAGCTAATTGTTGCAACTTGCAACTCTATGAGGAAAACACCTGCTCACTAAAGAATAATATTTTAAACCGCAATTGAATTCTGTGCTGAAACCCTGAAACATATTTGTTGTTTGGTGTTGATGAACGACTCTATTAGTTGGAAAGTTGTGTAAGTTAGGGCTATAATGCAGCATCCTTACCCATTTGCATGACTTTGGATACTTGTTTTTTCTTTCCTACACTTGTTTTGATTAATGGTGTTTCCAGAGTTGCTGTTTGATTATTATTTTTGGGTGAATTAGTTACTGTTTGATATGGTCAATTCACTAGGATGGTTTTGAACTGCAGCCCTTTATCCCGCTACACTGCTTTCATCCCATCATCAAAGTCATCCTTTAAATTTCTTCCTCTGTCGCATCCGTCTTAGATTCATTTACCTTTGCCCTCTTACCAAAATGTTACTTGTCCTTGATGTTTATCTGGAATTAAGATAAACATCAAGGACAAGTAATCCATGCATGTGTGTACATGGTGATTTACCAATGTAGTGGCAGGATTTCTTGCATACAATGCATGTGCATGTTTCTGTTTTTGGATATATATGTTTTTTCTGCATTTCTGAGTTGGGTTCTTAGTAGGCAATAAGGAAAAATTCCAGTCCCTTCAAAAACAGTGTTTCTTTTATATGCTATACTTTGGGTTTTTCTTTTTGGAGGCACGTGAGTATGCTAAACATGCTTCAATTGTCCGTACCATTTGGATATGCTGGTAATGTTTGATGATTGTTTGAAGTTTCAACGAGCCAATTTAGCAAGAACAGTGTTTGGCTTAAATGTTTGTAGATACAGCATTATGGTGTTCGAAGTAAGCATTTTCTGGGTGTAAATCTGCTCCTCAGCTAATCTTTCACAAATGGAGCATATAATTTGAGTGTTGGGTCTTCTTGCCTGGCATTATATCCTGTTTGGTCTTTTCTTTTGTTTTTCTTCTGGGATTCTTGTACTTTGAATACGTTATTGGTAAGTTGTGCTTGGAATTTGAAATTCTATGTGATTAATCAGGGTGCACCACTTTGCACTCACTATGCACAACGAGGAGCATGCAAATTTGGGTCTGCATGCAAATTCGACCACCCAGTGGGAACACTCAGTTACAGTCCATCAGCGTCTTCTCTCACTGATGTGCCAGTTGCACCCTATCCAGTGGGATCGTCAATAGGTACGCTAGCCCCATCATCCTCATCGTCAGAATTGCGACCTGAACTTAATTCAGGCACAAGCAAGGACTCAGCTTCTACCAGAATGTCTTCATCACCGAGCACTGTTAGTGGATCAGTTGGTTCCACTGTTTCTAAGGATGGTGTTGCCCATTCGGGTGACCAACAATCTGCTCAGGGTTCTGGCCCTTCAACTACCAGCGACAACAGTACAGAGTCTCATAGTTCGAGTTAAGCAAGGTCAAGGGACTTTCCATTGTTCTTTTTTGATCAACTTTCTCCAACCAAAACATCATTTTTCTTTTTGCAAGTCCTCCAACAGAGGCCTCATATCTCACTGGCTTAGCATACCTCAGTTAAGTTCATCTGTGTCATATTATCTCTATATGACCCTTCTCTTTTATCTTGAATAAGCAATGGCCAACCTCCAAAAGTTCAGCAAACCCATATAGCCTTCCATCTTTCTCTTTAATAACCAAGAAAAAAGCTTCCGTTAGGCAATTCCATCTCCAGTTCTCCAATTTCGGAGTGTGTTTTCATCTGTGCTCCAGCCCTGAAATGATTAGTTCCAGTCTGTGCTTTCACATTGACTGTGCATTCATGTCCATCCTTTTCTAAGATTTCTTTCAAATTGGGGAACAAGCTTTCAGTTCAACTTGGGAATTCAAATTCATGTATCCCTCACTTTTTGTCCAAGGTCTATTTTGAGAACAGAGAAGTAATTCAAAGACCCAAGGAGGCATCAACAATGCTACTTTATAAGGGATTAGATACATAGTTATGTTGTGTCAATGAAAGGCTTGACCATGTTATTTGATAAATTTATTATGAAATACAAAGTATATGAAAAAGCACTCTTGACTGTATAATTATAAGCTTTCTTCCTCATCATATTATTACTTTCTCTACATACTGCTTTGCTTACATATGCTAAATCATAGATGAAGTTCTTGGAGGAAAGAATATGTTGGTACTTGATTATGTTTTGGTACGAAGGTTTAAGAAAATGAATGGATGAACTATGTTGAACAAAAAGAAAAGATGAGTGATCTGGTAACTGGTAAGTATAAGACTAAGGTCATTTCATAAGATCTAAGCCTGTACATTCCCCCTTTTGTTTTGAGAATGTTTGGTGTCCTCCCTTTGGAAGTTCATTGTTTAATCATTGTTCTAATTGCTCCATTTCTGTAGGGCACAAAGTCTTGCTTGGTAACTTTTCAATAGGGTGTACCCCCAAAAACAATAATAGAGTACAAGTGACGAATCCTATTGAATTGAAATTGATGGGATGTGCGGCAGTTTAGAAACTTTATGGGTTTGGTCATATACTCACCCGTCCCTAAGATTTGCCTTAGGTACATATGATTGAGCAGAAGATGTTCCCCAGGACAAAAAGTATATTTTTGGGGTGTTTATGCACGAGTTTTATATGACACACCCTTTGTCAACAACTATAGTTACCTATTAGGGCAAGGAAAATTGACTCGATTCAAAACTTCCCTATCATGTGACTTGATCATTTATCCACAAATCTACTTTTGGTTTGAAGCCAAGGCATGGCTCAAAAAAGAGAACAAATGAATTCAGATTTGAGGGCATGAAACTAGAGAGAAGTCTACACAATGTCTACATGTGAAATAGTACTAATCGAGTTGCTTATTCTTCTCGAGTAGAACACAACCGTGAACTGTTAATGACGGGTTACTTGGTAATCGAAAAACTATAGTGTTTTAGAATATTGGAACTTTAGAGTGCGCGAGCCATTAAACCGACGACTGTTTGCAGAGTGTCTCAGTACTGAACCAATCTAATGTCTCATGTCTATGTAGTTTTAGCACTCCAAAACACTATTGAACATTTCGTGGTCACCAAAAATTGAACCCATCACGACTCATGTCTCTATAATTTTAGTACTTCAAAGCACTACTGAACGTTCCGTGTTCACCAAGAGCCTCTAGAACTTCGGTTGTAAAACACAAAGAGATCTTTACTTGGCAAAACCATTTATTGAAGGACAACTACACATAAAACACAAAGAGAAGCTTATCATAAACACCAATAGCTTGCACATTTGATGCTAATAGCTTCGTGGTCCATTTTAATCTATACATTAAGTTTGAAGTTGCATGGATTTTTTTACGTAGTGTCAGCAAAAGGCCAGGCAAATAGCCGCAAAGAGAGACACATAATGCAGCAGCAGCTATTCTATTATTTATGTGAAGGCAATGCCAGTACACCCATAAAGACACTAGCTAAGCAAGCACCATTATCAAATATGGGATGCCAAGAATATTAAGACATGGAAAAGCTGATCAATACCCCAACAGTTTCCAATAAAGCTTGCAGAACCATGATAAGCAAATCCCAAATCTCCTCCCCAAAATGGAGGTTTTCTTTGGGTAACTAACTACAGTGAAAGAAAGAGTAGCAAGAAGCAAGAATACAGAAATATATATAAGAGCATGCACATAAAATGGAACCATTATGATTATTTCAATTTATTATACGTAGATGGACTTTAGAAGCTAAACCTAATAGAGGGAATGGCCAAACTCGATTACTACATCACCAAAAGGATGAACTGATGGGGAGCAAGAGAACGAAGAAGTACTTGGATTTTCGATGATCGGATACAAGGCTTCAATGTTGCATCCATCTTCAGTCATGAATAGATTGCTGTCCACCATTGTTGAAAGCTCTCTAGAGTTTAACTGATCCAATGACGAGTACTGCTGGTTATCACCCCAGAATCCATGACTGAATCCATCAAAGCAAGAAGGCTGATCTCCAGGGTTACTGCTAGACGCCATTATCGAAGCTGGCACATTCATTACATCTAGAGGAAATGTAGTAGCAGTACTGCTTTGATCACAATGTGGTTGAGTTTGAATGGAGGAGGTTGTAAAGCTAAAATTCTGATGATCAATATCCAAAGCATGAGTAGTAGTAAACTCACTGCTTTTGGGAATATCAGAAGGAGGCCTCAAGCAGTTATCAGGAACTATGCAACCCAGGTAACCTGAGTTATCAGATGAAAAGTCATTGGAGAAGAAGAGAGCATCAAATGAGGGTTTTTCATTGGACCTAATGTTGGGGTTTCTCTCATTCTGATAAAACATGCTGGACTGAGCAGGTGGAGTGCTCTGATGGGTGGGTTGTTGTTGTTGTTGTCTTGGAGTCTGTATAGTGGTGGAAGTGAAGAACTCAAGTGATGGTTGTGGCAATAGGGTTTGAACATCAAAGGGTGTTAGAAGAGAGTGGAAAGTGGAGTTGTCAGAGTAAATGAAGTTGGTTCTTGCTTGAGCTCCTTTCATGGACAAAGCAGCTCTGTCATAAGCCAAAGCTGCTTCTTGAGCAGTGTCAAACGTCCCAAGCCAATGCCTCTCTTTAGTACTTGGGTCTCTGATCTCAGCTGCATATCTACCCCAAGGCCTTCTCCTCACCCCAAGAAACCTACCTGGCTCAGCTTGTTTCCTTCTCCCTCTTGATCTCTCACCAGATTGGGTGAGAGGTTTTTCCATGGCTTTTGAGGTGGAAATTGGCATGGTAATGAGAAAATGCGCTGAGGTTGGAAATGTTGAGGATTAGTAAGAGAAGATAGGATTTGAGAAATGAGTTCTGGATTTTGAAAGGAAGCAGGCTTCTTAAAGACTTCGTGTGAGGACTATAGGAGTGGTAGTACTACACAAAGTGTATAGCTTCAACAGGTTGATGAGATATATATATAGAGGCAAAGGTATGAGAAAGTGATGGGTTTTGGTTTTGAAATGGAAATAGTTCTTTAAAAAAAAAAGAGATTTGGTTATTCTACTATTTGGATATGTATGTTTGAATTAATTATTAGTCCTGTATTACAAATCTAATTAAGGGTCGTGACATTACACTAAAAGAAATGTGACACAGTGCTTTAAACACGATTATGATTAAAACCGAACCACATTCAAGAATACAAAATCCAGACAAGAGATGTGAGATCCCTTTCAATACTATGTATGAGATTGATGTAAAAATCATGGAGCAAAGGAAAGGGACATTGCAGATGTCATTCTGTAGAAGACCATTCTCTCCCTTTTCCCACCTACTTACATTAATTCTTTCCTTTTCTCATTGCCATTTAACCCTATAACTCTTTAAATCAGAAAATAATAAGCTAGAACTTGTAGGTGAAAATGTAGATTCCCAGCAGGGCAGTACTTATCAAAAACTCAAAATGGGAGCCTACTAACTGCTCTGTGTTTTTTTATTTTCTAGCTACAGTCACTTTCCTCCAAGTTCCAATAAGAGCTACCCTAATAAATATAATCTCTGTATATATATCTCTCTCTTATTGCATGGCCATAGTTTGTAAATTAACTATCTCATTAGTGATCTAATAATTACGTCACTTGTATGTAAGCCATATTAAGTGAGAAAATACTGTGACTTTGACTTGTAACTGTGATTAGGTCATGTCTGGAGCTACAAGAAAACTGACCTAATCAACTTGCCTAATATCTTGAAAGCTCAATGGTCCATGAGCATCTAGTATATTAGGGTTAAATTCTTAGGGCCATTAATCTAGCTAATTAAGTTGAAATGTCAAAGTTTTAGGAGTTAGAAGTTAGAAGGGACTTGAATGAATTAATATGACTGGTAGATATATAAGAATCATGGAGAAGTTTGGATTATAAAACCAGAAGATAGAGGAAACCAGCTAAAGTGCTTCTTGCACCTAATCCTGAAGAGTTTGATTTAGTTTTTCTTGAAATTCTTATGACCCAACAAAAATTCATCTCTACTATTCACATGCAAAACCGCATTTTGTGCAACCAAATTCTTTGTAACTTCTTGTCTGCTTCATGTTTTTTCAAACGGAGCAGTTCAGATTTTCTCTACTAAACCAAAAATTATGAAGGAAATTAGCATATTCTATGACGATTTTTCTGTGCATCATGGAAACAACCCCACATAAGAGTACATAAACATTAGGTTTCTCCTCATAAGGCTCCATATGCTTGTTTTGTTTTGTTGGTCTATATGCCCTCAAATCTATAATGTTATTTGGTAGCAGTAGAAATTGTAAACCTAAGCCATATGCAAAGTGAAATCATGCAGCTGACCATTGAGGGTGTGATGTTGTAGCTAGGCTCTGATAGAAGATGTTCATGAAGCTAGCTACTTCTAACAAGCTTCAAAGTTTATCCACTAGGTCACTCCTTTCTGTAGAACGTGTGCAGAAAATAATTTCTGAGGGGATTCTTAGCACTGTCAAAATGACTTCCTAGCAATATCCATCAAGCAACATTCACTTCTTGAAGAAGCTTTCCCCATTACATATGTCCTTAAATTAAACATCATTTACTATGAGGTTATGTATGTGATGTTTATAGATTTTCTTGAGTTTTCATTATTTGTACTGTACGTACTGTACTGTGTGCAGTTTTACCAAAACATTTAGCTTGGTTGCCCTCTTGTATTTACATTCTTTTTACTGTAACCTTATCATCAAGCATTTTCAAATTCAACCATTATTTTGAACTTCGTTGGTGCTTTTTATAACTCAAACTGAGTATAACACACAGGAGAACTTTGGGAGACAAAATGAAGAAAAAGATCAACTAGCTAGCTAGTAAATCACTAAACCCCCCTCAATCTAACATAGAGGCTGACAAAACCAATGTAGAGGAATCTGAAACCAATGTAGAGGAATCAAGTATAAAAAAAAAATCGTTAAACTTTATTATGTGTTTATATTTTAGCGTATCGGTATGTTAATGATAGACTAGTTCGTAATCAGTTTACATTCGTCTATTTTGCATGAGGTCAGTTGTATGAAGTTTGTCTACTTGATGTTGTCTATATATACTAATGTATCATAAGCCATAACCGAAGTAAACCATGTCAACACACATCAAGGGTAATTATGTTTACTAGGAGAAAAGGATGCAGCAAACAGATGACCAATTTACTACAAGTAGTAGTTACCCACAGCACAAAGTACCCTCTTAAGTAACATCATTTGAAGTAAAATAAGCACAGCAAAGGGTGATTAAGACATGGGTCATTGTTTCCGAACTCCCAAAGTAATCAGAGAAAGGCAATCAAAAGCTTCAAGAAAATTAATACACTTGCAGGCAAGGTTTGATTAAACTGCCCAAACAAAAGCTGTGAGTGGGGCTTTAATCCCATTAAGTATCTAGCACTTTCAATAGGAAAAACTACACTATTTGTTCTCTTTGATTGAACCTCACCCTGCCTAAATGGCATTGGGAATGTCATAAACTAATGCTAATATCAAATGGGTCAACCAATTTTCAGTTCATTTAGCATTTCCAGATCTTGGCAATGCTTTTGCCACTGGTCCTTGTCATGATCTATTGCAATTCTCTGACCCTCAACCCTAAATTTAATATGACAAAGTGATATAGAAAATTGATGACTCAATTTTTTCTTTTCAAAGAAACAAAAATTGTTTCTTTTAAGATTGAGATGGACACCATAGGAATCTAGGACTCTTGACTCCTCCACTAAAGGCTTTGAAAGAAACCCAATTACATAAAATTGTTTCCCTAAACCCCACCTTCATTAAGTATGGAAGATGAAGGTTTCTTTTTGCCTCTTTTTGCACTGTTTTATGAGAGCCTATTCGGCGCACCCGGGTGCGCGGCGCACCCGTCATCTCCACCGTTAATTTTTTTTTTTTTACGGGTCAAAATGGACGGTGGATACACCCGGGTGCCCGACGCTGTATAATTTTCCCTGTTTTATGCAGTTTACATGTATAAGCAGAAAGATTAGTCTCAGTCATAGTCAAGCTCCATCTGAAAAGTGTGAGGAGCTAGTTGGAAAGGACGGAATACCAGCAACTAGACAAAGTACTTAGATTTCCCTAAACTGGATGAGCTTACTAATTGTATAAAAATTCATCAAAAATTTCTATGATGGGGTAGGGGCCTCTTTCACTGTCTCAATGAGTCACTGTTGATTCCCTTGTTCCAACTTTTCTTTCTTTTAGGGTCAAATGAGAATTTTGCACAATCCTCAAAAACTGGATCTAACACACACACACCCAACCCTTTTGATTAGGGCTAAAGGTTCTCCCGGGTTTTAGGGAAAAAGATGGATGTGTCTGTGTTATAGAACTTGGACTTTGACAGAGGAAGAGAGATATTGAGGTGGGATTAGTGGTCTCTTTGATTCAAAATGTCCAAATCCCATGTTAGATTTTAGCCTTTTGTGATTTAGCAACTTTCTGCTTTGTTTTTTGGGTAGAACAACACGCTCGTGGTGTCCTTCCACTAAGCATCAGTGACATTATGCATATAATACTTGGCTCTTCTCCATTGCTTCATTTTCTTTGTTGTTTGGTTGTTTCCTTGGAGATAATACTAAACTAGTGGTTTTTATAGCTAAGGTGTTGCCCATGCAATTTTGTTCGAGTGAATGAACATTATGTTTTTGCATTGGGTGTTGTAGCATGCTGCTGCTATGATTGGTTTCTGACCTAAATCCCAATGTGGCAGACCACTGCCTGTGCTCCGTTATTGTTTATCATCATGAAATGAAAGACTAGTCCATCTGTTGCAGCAAATCCATGCTTTCCTGGCCTTATTGATGCTTACTGGCATCGTTAGCATTACTCTCTCTTTAAGCCTCACAGACAGTCTTAAGGACATGAGTATAGATAATATGAGTTTGCCCCTTAGTCGTTACTATAAGAATCTTTGTAAATTTTGTTTCTTCCGCTTATCGATATGCTTAAATTTAGCGAATAAGACAGCCTAATCTAGACTCGAGTTGAGTCTTCAAGACTTTGAGGGCTCAATTGCCACTTAGAACAAAGAGACTCGAGTCACCAGGACAGGACAACGCATAAGACTAAGGAATGTGAGCATAAGATTGGGGAAGCAGAAAACGATCGCCTATAGTTCCCAATACCAAAGCTAGTATGGTAGTAGTTTGTACGGACTACTATTTGAGGTTGAGGCCTGCAATCCTAACACGTGGACACTGTTACTACATCACCAAGAATAAATCAGCAGAGACTATAACTATTCCTAGAATATCCAGAGTTCCAGACGTGTCGATCTGTGGGGGGTCATGGTGACTTGGGGCCGGGGGAAGAAGATCAAGATCTTCGTACCGGTTACACCTAAATCACGGAAAGACCGATACGAGGTTAACAATGTAAGGGAAGCTACTGTGGGAAAACTTGTGGGGGAATGAAGCAGGTGGTAGGATGCCCTTTCAGAATAGAAGAAAATAGTGAGAGAATCTAGAGGGCAGCAGAATCAATCACTGAAGAGAAAGAGAGCGAGAGAGTAGTCAAACTGTCAGAAAGGCCTACAGGTCCTCTATGTCTTTGTTATAGGGCACAGACCACGATATTTGCTCCCCAAGTCTCCCAGTTCCAACCCAGATAGAGAAACTCCAACCTTTATTTCCATTCTAACTAAACATGAATCATGAATGTTACATAAATATCTTACAAGAGCTACAGTGGTGAACTTACTAGAGCTGCTGTTGTTACAACATGGAGTACAATAAGGATGAACGGCACGGTAGAGGGAGGCTTGCCCTGCTTGGACATCCATCTGCTTGGCTTATTGGGATATGATGAGCTTCAAATACACCATCACATCATTAAGAGATTGATAGCAAGTTACTCGCAGATGATCTTCTTTACACAATTGCTTTTCTGTTTGCCTTGACGGCTTGTTTATATAAAACGGCCACATTCTTTGCCTTGTTAGTGAACTAGTAGCTCTGCTATGAACTGCAAAGCAGCATGCGTTGATAGTAGAAAAGTTTATTAGTATCAATTTTCATTACTACATCATCATGGATAATAACTGCTTTGATGATAATAACCTTTTCTACGTTCAAATGTTGTAATCAAGTTTCCTGAGTTGTCTGACGATTAACTATATAGAAAAAATGTTGGACATAAGTACTTTTTTATAATACACCAAAACAAGAGACTGAGATACTGATACATATACCTCTTCTTCTCAAGTCGAGTTAGCATAGCTTCACTGAATAACTTATGAAGATCACTTAAACTGAGCCCACTTGGTTGTTTCTGAAGATCCTTTCTTTAAATTTGATGGACCCGAAACAGAATCATGCCACACCATTTCCATCTGGAGGAAGCAAATGAGATAAACTATCATCAGACATTATATTAGAAACCCGAAACTTGTAGTTAGCTGATCCAAAGAGCAGAAAAGACATAATAGATGAAAAGAACATACATCTCCAATAAGCACGGTGTCACCTTCTTTGACACCACGTTTCTTAAGATTCTTGTTTACACCACAAGCATCCAAAACATGTTGGAATCTCCTCTCAGAATCCATATATCTGTTTGAAAACATTCATAAGTTTCTCACCAGGTCTGAATAAAAATGCAAATCATTCTAGAGACCAGCATTGAGGAATCATCATCAATATTCAATTATGCAAGTACGCAAATCCAGATTACAGAAGTAACTTAATGAGCACAATATACTTATATTACATATGACAAATATGAAACTAATTACTAATATAAAAGAGGTGCTAGTTTAAATCGTGTTGAGGACACTGCGTGCGCTTTTTAACTTGCTGAAACCATTGTAAAGTACATTCACAGTGTAAGAAGTTTTCAAAAGAACAAAACTCTAAGTACCATACTGCAGAACTTGCATAAGATAACCTCTTTACTGGAAACAGAACAAAAAAAAAAAAAAACTACGATATCCAAACCCAACTTTACCCCATATAAGCTGGACCCACTCCCTATCTTGTCTGTACGTGTGCTATTCAAATTCTGGCAATTCCTTTAAATCAAGAGAAAGATTTTGAAACATACCAAATAAAGACAGGAATGTAACATTATACAGGTCTACTAAAAAAAAATTAAATAAAAAACTCTGGAGGTGAACTTTCCACTCTAGTCACAAAGGAATTATATAGTATGTCTGCATTTGTACAGTCTTTGTGCATCTAGAAACTAAGTTTGCCCAATGGTACAATTGTGATATGATAACAGCTCAGACTTGGGAAAATTACGATGATATCAAGAAAAACAAGAAAAAAATAGAAGATACAACAGCGACCAAAAAGACTTGTCAACCTACCGCCAATTTGTCATCTGAACAAAACGTTGCAATCCAGCTCCCACAACATGCCAAGTATTGGTACCGCTGTCGTAAGAGATCTCAAACTCGTTAATAGAGGCGGTTTGCTGCTTATGCACCATATCGGCTACATGATTTAAATCAACCGGATCTTCTAAACCAAAACGTAGGAGATTTGTCAACATAGTGAATGAATGATATATGCTTGTTAAAACTTATCTATACTAGAATGGATGCAAAACATTAACTGAATACAGTAGTCATCAAAACTACATTACTGCAGAAGATAGAATGTACATGTATATCCTTGTAACCACACCGGCCATTTCTATTACACCAAGAATCATTCATTTCCAGAACAGCTTATGTTTATGTATCAAAACTAAGCATAATTTCTAGTTAACTAATGGGCTATATGTCTGATGATCCATCTTAAGAAAACTAACAAACAAAAGAACCACACACATTATTTTTGTGCTTGAAGTGACTCTCGCCAACAGCAGTCAATTAGCACACTTAATTTGTGTCACAACATTTTATTGAGATTCAACTATTAAAAGAAAAAAGTATGACCTGTGAATTCCTCCTCGGTCACTTTGCTCCTACGTAGAAGCTGATAAGCAGTGCTGATAACCTCATGAGTACCCTCTCCTTTCACTGCACTCATGCAAAAAACTTGAATCCCACGGGCTTGCAAGGTTTCCTTGAACAATGGCCACTGTTCATTGGCATCTGGAAGGTCCATTTTGTTAAAAGCAACTATATAAGGCTTTTGAGCAATTTCAGGACTAAACAGTTCCAATTCCAGACGAACTGCATCATACTCAAATTCTGGCTGCTGGCCTGAGCCATCAACAACATGTATCTGCCATTTTCAGAAAGATGAGGGTTCTATCAATATTCACTTTCAATGTATGGAGAAATGACATTGGTTATGTCAGTATAAAAGATAGATGATAAATAGATGACTTTTATATCTAAATAAAAGTAATCAGAGGGTTGAGTGTAGTATCTCTAGTTTTTTTCTGGACAGATAGTGAAGGAGACATAGAGTTTATATTTCACAACTTTGAATTTAGTCTATACAATCCAAGACCAGTTTGTACAACAAGAAATTGCCAAACAAATCACTGAACGAAAAAAAGACAATGTATCTGAGTTGAGAGATGATTCATATTGTGTTTCTACAAGCTTTGATATAAAGACGTGGATATGGCATTAAGATGATAAATATCCAACTTCCTACTTTTAACATAAACCATAACAAACAATTCATATAGCAGTTTTAAATCACTTGAAAGTTGATGGTGTGTAAGCCTATACCAGGACAGAACACCTTTCAGTGTGGCGCAGAAACTCATGGCCCAATCCAAAACCCCGGTGTGCACCTTCAAGTAAACCTGGTAGATCTGCTACAACCATTGTCGAGTCATAGTCAAAAGAAACAACACCCAGATTTGGAAGTAAAGTAGTGAAGGGGTAATTTGCTATTGTTGGTTGTGCAGCACTTATAACACTCAACAATGTGCTTTTCCCTGCATTTGGCGCCCCCACAATTCCAACATCTGCAACTAGCTTTAGCTCCAGGTCCAACCACCTGATTCATAATAGCATCATTCCTACTTACAAGTGATGACAATGATCATAGAAAGGATACAAGCATTGCTAATATAGAAGCATCACTAATTGGTTGGTAGTTAAGTGAGGCCACTAATTGCAAGGTATCACATGACCAACTCCAAAAGTTAATGTAACTAATCTAATCGGAACCGCTTGATATCAACCACGAACTGCTTATTTACTCGAAGGGAAATATGCAAGTCAACAATAGAGAAACAACAGATAGAGGCATCCTCTCATACTAAAAAACTAAAATGAGATATACTGTTCATCCATTCATGCCTGGGTTTTGAAAACTCAACCTTTCTGGAGAAGGAAACCAATATTTGGGCGACAAAGCATTGTCCTACTCAAACTAAACAAACCATCAAAGAGAAATGCCAACCTATCAAACAAATACCCCTATCCAAAGTTATTGAAACTAACCTTATCCAAATGGCTTAACATCAGCTATGAACAAGCCATATACTACAATGGAAGTATGCAAGTAAAGGCTAGAGAAACACTAGAAAGGGGCATCCTTTTATAATAAAATGTGATACACCGTTCATCCGTTCATGCCTGGTTTCTGAAAACTCAACTCTCTAGAAAAGAAACCAATAGTTGGGCGACAGACCATTGTCCTACTCAAACTAAACAAACCATCAAACTTAAATGCCAACCAAATCAAACCAATACCAATATCCGAGGTTACTGAAACTAACCTAATCCAAATGGTTTCATATCAACTCAGAACTAGCAATAGAAGCATGCAAGTAGCCAAACACTTCAAAGGGGCATCCTTTTATACTAAACCCTTCATCTGCCTATGCATGGTTTCCAAAACTCCACCTCACTCGAAAATCTAACAATGTTTGTGCCTGTCCACATTGTCTATCCTATTCAAACTAATAAAATCATCAAAGGAAAATGCTAAGCTAACACAAATAACTAATGTAAGAGCCAAACAAGACTAATAAAGCAATCCAATGCGAATAATTCAAAGCTGCAAGACTCACATTTCGGGACCCTCGGCGCCATTCTCAGCAATCCTAGGCACCTTATTAGCCCCGGACTTAAACGAAGCATTCCCTCTCCCACCTCTCCCTCCAGGCAGCAACAAACCCTTTTGCCCCGGATGCAACAGCTCCAACAACACCTCCTCCTTCCCAGCCTCCCTAATCACCGTCCCTGGTGCCACCTTCACCACCACATCCTCCCCCTTGGCCCCATTCTGCGACTGCCCCCTCCCATGGTCCCCTCTCCCCGCCCGAAAATGCACGCTGTTCCGAAACGGCAGCAATGAATTCATCGATCCATCCACCTCTATATACACATTCCCTCCTCTCCCTCCGTCCCCTCCGGACGGCCCTCCTAACGGCACAAACTTCTCCCGCCGCATCGCCACCACGCCGTTCCCACCGTCCCCCGCCTTCACATAGATTTTCGCTCTGTCGAAACACCTCATCACCGCCGGTACTCCCTTCTCCTTCACCTCCTCCTCCTCCTCCAATTCTTCACCATCATCCACATCGCTCCGCCTCTCAATCTCCTCATACTCATACTCATACTCCACACCTTCAATTTCTTCAAATTCTTCATCCTCATCCTCCAATTCGGAATCATAGCTCCCTCCAAAGACTTCGAATTCACCATCGCTGACGCCATCATCTTCTTCGATGCTCAAATCCTCAATCTCATTTTTCTTCTCAACATTCTTAACCTTCTTTTTCTTCTCCACGGCGAGGGTTGCTTCCGAGAGCTTCACCTCCTCGGCGGAGGAGAAATCGAGCAACGAAGAAGGGAGGGAGAAGTCGTCTTTGGGCGGGAGGCGAGTGAAGGTGGTGGCCTCGACTCCGATGGAGGTCAGCTCCTTGGCGGCGGTCCGGTTAAGCCTGAGCTGCTTGTGATTAGGGTTAGGGTTGGGCGGTTTCGGCTTCGTCGATCGAGGAGTGCGTGGGGCTCGGACTCTGGTGGGGCGAGCCATAGCGTAAGTGGTGAAGACGCTCATTGAGGTCGCCATTTCTCAGGCGCGGCAAAATCCAAAACCAACCAAACTCGCTCCTCAAAGTTTATAGTGAGAGTGAAAGTTCAGCCACGTGTCCCCATCTGGATTACTTCCAAACGCACCGTTTTGATGGAAGGCTAATTATTTCCCTTCTCAGCTGATCTAAATGGAACGCTGAGAACATACATAAAAGAAAACAGTGAAACCATACTAAAAGAGTGACAGAGATAGAGCCTAAAGAACTGGCAACATAGCTTCCTTGTGTACATGACGGAAGTAACAACTTTGCATATAAGAAGCCAGCCAAGTAATATCTTGAATGTCAGACTTAATACACCAAGGAATTGCAATTTTTCCATTCAGACAATCGATCAACACCTTAGAGTCTCCTTCTGTTATGCGGTAGCGGCCGACGGGCCTCACGGGTCCCACACACACGGGTCTAATAATGCCGATATTTTCTTATTTTAACCACCCGGTGGAGAAACGGGTATAAGGTTTTACACAAAAGACCTCGACATTAGTATGTGGGACACAATTTCTTTTAACCTAAGGATGACTCTTCGTGCATGTTTGTTTCACGGTACTAACTGGTATTGTGTTATGTAAGGATTATTAATTAGTTTAAGATACATTTGGTGCAACCCGGTACTAAAATAAATGGTACAACATAACACCTGTTTTCTCCTTAGCCTGCGTTAAGAAGGGGTCTCCCTCAATAACAACTTGAGTAAACTGTTGAAGCAAAGCAGTGTGCAATTCTTCCCTTAAAGCAATAGCCTCCGCTATTTGAATACGTGTGTCGCCGATATGTTTAGAGACAGCTGCAATTGGATTACCACTGTTGTCTCTAACAATAAAACCAACTGCAGCCCTACCATGCTGAATAGAAGCAGCGAAACTAACTTTCACAAATCCAGGATCCTCATCATAGATTCTCAAGTCAGATATATCTTATTGATTCGGTTGAGAAAGAATTACTGATGGTTCGTAGGTACATTCGCTATCGAAGGTTCATGAAACATAAAACAAAGTTCTTCAGAATTCACAAATTGAATTTCGATGATGATAAGTGGATCAAGAAAAAATCCCTAGGAAATGTAGCTCTCTTCATTGGTGATAACTCCTCAATATCTGTGTTAGCTTCAGACTTTCCAGGATGCCTCCCGAATTGCATATACTTCAACCATGACGATGATCGTATAGCTTGGGATAATGTACCTTCTCATGACTATGGTGTCTACAATATTGAAAGTGAAGAAATTTCACAGCCTTATACCATAGATGCCAAGAAGTATCCTCCTGTTTGGATTGTACCGCCTTCTGAAGCAAGCCAGCTTTGAACAATTTTTCTCCGTATTTGTAAATCTCTAATTTGAGTCTTTATGTTTCTTTGTACTAGCTTTTCCCATTACTTGATGACTGGCTTTGGTTTTGTAGCTCTACAATGCTGCAGGCTAGGTTGGTTCCTTGCTGATTTGAGTCTCTACCGCCTCTACGCTCTAGCAATGATTGAGCTTCCTCAATTTCTCAACTATGCATGTGTTCTAAATGCCTTAAGAAGGTGGTATCTTATATGAAAGTGATTCCTAAGTTGCAGTTTCGAATATTGGATATCTGATGATACAAAATATTTAGTTTGTTTTGTTTCGGACAGAAGCAATTAGTATGGAAGTGTTTTTGCTATGATGTCTTTAATTTTATGGGATATGAGTTTAAAATACTAGTGTGCTTCTCACAATCTTGTTAGTTGCATTGTAGCTCTCATTAATGTGGTAGTGGAAGTATATGATTGCTAGATAGTGATGGGTTTAGGTGTTGGATATTTAAGGTTACAGACTAAGCCAAGCTGGTATCAGTTGGTTTGATTTGAACTAATGTTGAGAAGGATACAGAAGCACGTGTATGGAAGTAATCTTGCTAACCAAATTGCTACTACTGTGCATCAATAAGAACGTAAAATCGATACCTACATTTACACTAAATTGGGTCATGCCAAGTTTGTTTGTGTAGGTGCCAAGTGGTAAAGCTTAAGCTTTGCCTAAGCCAACGGACACCAACAGATCAATGCAGTTTCTCTTCACAATATTCATATTCAAGTAAATAGTGCACTTCCAAGAGTGATTGTATCAGTTCCCTCACCCATGACTGTTGTCATTGCCATTTCTTTCTCTTGAATTCTCTCAAGTTCAACCACAACCATTTCCATCTTGGGTCGTCTTTCTCCTGGAAAACTCATGCATTGTAGTGTCAGCCTGATCATGTCCCTCATTCCCTCTATAGTGAAGCTTCCAGCAAGCCGACTGTCCACTAAATTGTTTGAACTCAGCCGCGATTGTACCTACATAAAGTTACATAAAGAAAAAATAAAATAAAAAACAAACTTCAATCAGGCAGCATAACCATAAGTACCTGTAGCAACTACAAGTAGGAAATCAAATGGGAGATGCTCATGCAAAATTGTACAGCGGACCACATAACAGAAGTGGTAATGAAGCCGCATGCGTGAGTTTTTTGCTGTTCTTACTTCAGAAGTGATGTGATCAGTAATGTGATTGGGCATGCGGTATGAATAGTCTTATCCGATTGACAATTGTTTGTACTTATGGTAGAAATTTCCATAATCTGCCTAGTTATGTGACACAATGTATGTTTCTACAAGGCACTGAATTGAGAGCAATCAGAAAACTATCTGAGAAAGTACTTGCACTTACCCATTGAAATAAACTTTCATTAGATCCTAAGGAGCCAATATCCAAAGTCTCTTGTCCAGTTATAAGCTCCATAAGGAAAACACCAAAGCTGTAAACATCACTCACTTCAGAGGAAGCACTCTCAGATGGTTCAACCCTATTTATCATTTTTCACATATACATGAGTACCCAAGTGTAGATGAAAAATTCAGCTTTGCATTCCTATTATTAAAAACAGAGTTTATTCAGAAGATATTCAATTACTCTGGATCTTGGAAAAAATTGACACTGGATGTGTGAGAAGGACCTGCTTCTTCTATCTTTTCGAGTAGTTTTGCAATCCCTGCATCTGAAACTTTAGCAATGAAGTTCTCATCAACCAGGACATTGGAAGTTTGAAAGTTCTTGTGTATGATTGGAGGTCTTAGGTCATGCAAGTGGCATAAACCTGCCGATTAAGAAACCAGAAAACCTTCAATTAAAATGACTCTTTCTCAATTCTATTAAGTCTAGGACAATTACTGTATGTGCTAACTCTACCTTTAGCAGCCCCTAGAGCTATGGATAGCCGTTGCTTAAACTCTAGCTTAATTGACGGATCATGTTTAGTATCTGCCAGAGAAAGAGCATATAATGTAACTTGCATATATCCATCAATAGTATTTGAAAACCAGTGTGATCAGTAAAAAGGGACATACCATATAGGTGATTGGAAATGCTTCCATTTGGTAAATATTCGAAAATCAACATTTGAAATCCACTTTCCTGGCAGTATCCCAGTATTTTAACTAAGTTTCGATGGTGAATCTCCGACAAGTATGTTACCTGTTACCACATAATTTAGCTCTCAACATAATTGTTCTTGTTATGCATAGTTGTTCATCATTATGAAAAATGAAAGAAACTGTCCCTTAACACCATAGCCAGTTTAGGCATAGAACATGGTTCATTAGGTAACTAGGAGATATAAAATGTAATGCACAGAAGTATACAGTATAGAACACTTTGATATGTCCCCACCAGTTATACCTCTGAGACAAATTCCTGTCTAGGAGCACCGGGGCGCCTTTTGATAGCCACAACCGTTCCATCACGGAGCAAACCTTTATAAACAAGGCCAAAACTTCCAAATCCCAGAAGACTGCTTTCATCAAAATGCTTGGTAGCTTGCTCCAACTCCTCCATTGTGAAGTGCCTTGATGAACTAGGTCCACCCCTATTCAGCTCAACTGACAATGTTGGCAAGAAGGGTATCATAGACATCAGCCATTAACAAATTTTGCAAAAACACTAACCAAAATGTGACATAAATTCTTACCTGCAGATGGATCTGAAGAACCAGTCTCCGAGTTCTTGTTGGACAAATGCTTATCACATTGTGTCTTGCAGAACCACACGAATCCCACGACTATTGCCACCAAGGCAAGTGCTCCAACAGCACCTCCAACTATGGCTGCAGAAGATGAGTTTGACATGTCTTAGAGCCTTTTCTTTCTCCAGCAGCACACCTAAACATTGAACCTGTGATGATAATGCAGAAGAACCAAAAGAGCAGTCAAGCCAAGCATTTCATCAAGGTTGAGATTTTAAAGACCAGTCGCTATGGCAACTACACTACTCAAAGAGATCAAGTGGTCCTTTTGGTTTGAGAAAACTAAAATGTAGTGTTAAGAGTGTCATTTGAGCACTTGCTAGTGGGGTTTTGGTGCCGACAAATGTTCAGAGATGTTAACTGGCTGATCTCAAAGTATCTACTTAGGAAACAAGAATTTTGGTATGTGATGAAAAACTGCTGCTGCTAAAATCTAAACAAACAGATCAGAAGACAACTCATATGCTTTTTATTTTCATTGCATACCCCACCTTTCTGCTGCTGCTGTTCAAGGCTTGTGGTTCAGCATTTCATCAAAAAATGACAATGGAGAAGGCCCATCTCCATGAACATGTACCCACCTCACTCCCTCCTCCCTCTGTTGAGTTTGATGAGAGTTAAAAGAAGTAGTCATTTTTCAGACAGGTCGAGTTCATAAAGCAAAATAATTACTACCCCTCTTCTCTCACTGATGTTACACTTCATGTTGGTTCAGATTTGGCATTACAACAGCAAACTTCATATTAAGTCACTAATTTTCAGACTATTAATTGTCATCTGACTATCTGAGGCAGAATAAATGAACCTCCAAAAAAAAAAAGAGGGTTTTGTCAAGTTAAAGTAGGGCTGCCATTTAGTTTGGTAGTTGCCGGACCGACCGATAAGTTACCGAGACCGATAAAACTGAAATAAAAAATTACCGAAAAAGTTAGTTTGGTTTTCGTAAATAACGAATGTACCAATTATCTATATATTAGCTTTATATACTATACTTTTTATTGCGTATACATTTATATTAAAAAATATAACATAAGAGTCTTTATATACTATATATATATATATATAGCGTGAACATTATTACATATCATATATATATATATATATATATATTAATGGTACATTTACTATACACTGTATCTGAAAGCTAAAGTTTAGACTCTAGCTTTGGTTGGTAATTGGTACTATGAAAGCTAAAATTAGATACCGAAAACTTTGGTCGGTAATTGGTAGCTCAAATCTTAAATCAAAAGCTTTGGTTTTGAAGTTGGTAATACCTATAACTGATGACAGACAACCTAGGTACACTTTATATAGATATCAATGGATATGCCAAGGAATTATCAAGCTTACAAGCAACACAAAAAACTTTGAAGAATCAGTGAGTCTGTGGGCTATAGCTTCCAACTGTAAATTTGCATATGGTTTTACTATGCAGATGTGGACTGGTATGAAAGGGACTTGAATTGGTTGGGTACTGGAAAACATAATTATTGAAGAGGGATCAAAAGACAGAAATGAAAAAAATAAAAAAGAAGGGAGGTAGTCAGGTAGATACTACTACACTATCAATTCCAATGATATTTTCTCATTCACTCACTCTGGTCTACCTTCTCCTTTTTGCCTCTTTTTCTGTCATCTGATCTGGAAAGAAAGAGAGGGGAGTTGCCATTTGTGTATAAAGAAGGGTCTCTTCAATTCCTCATCAGAATGGGGTAATCATGACAGCTGATGCATCCAACCCAACAACACATTGATTTACCACACCAGGCTTCTGCTCAGTTTCCATGGCTACATGTTCTTGGTTTTTATTGCCCAAGATTGAATCTTATTCTGTTTTGGCAAAAATTGGTACCCCAAAAATTTTTCCTTCTCTTTCCCTGCCTTGGTATATATCTATAATTTCAGCAACTGGGTTGAGCTGTATACAAGAGAAAAATGGTGGGGACGGCTCTCAGTGAGCTGTAAGTCTCTAACTCTCTATCCCCACTCTTTTTCATTTTATTAATATATTTTGTTTGTTTTCCTGGACTTGTTTTTTTTGCTAGTTTGTCTCTGAAAATGAGAAGGTGGGTTGGGATTGGAAAAGATGATTGGCATGTTCTGCAAGCCTATACTTTGTAGGCTGTATTTTTAAGAGGTCCCCCAAACCAAAAAAAAAAAAAAAAATCACAGACTGAGGTTTTGTAGGGAATGCTGGATTTTCTCTTAAACCCAAATCTGAGCTGTTTGGATCTGATGCCTGAGCTTATTCTGAAACTATGGCAGCAAGTGGGGGATAGAAATTTCTGACTATCCTCTCTTCTATGTGAAAGACTTTGATTATTTCATTGTCTATATGTCTTGGTATTAATGAAACCAAGTAACTAACCTATAAAACAAGAAACAACAGCAATCAGTCAGTAACAATAACATGGTTTACCTCAATATTCTTTAATAGTGTGCAGGGGGCCGGGACCATTTGAAGGAAGATGAAGTTGTATCCTTGCACTGTCCTGCACTTGATTCCTGAGCTCTGATACTGACTGCTGATGCAAGATATGGTGAGGAAAGAATCTATTGTACCTATGTACCCCAAAGAAAAAAGAATCTAATGCCAGTTTGCAATGAATTGGACAATGGGTATCTATGTCGGAAATTTGACATGTTATATTACGCGATTGTAAATCATGATCGGATAGGTTCAAAATCGTACATTTGAAACATCCTGGTCTTCGTATGCGATAATTGAAGAACTTTTGCCTCTTGCTTTATGCAATGATTTGATCATTGTTAACTTTGGGACTTTGTGGATGTAATGTTGCCTTGTGAAATGTTATTTACATCTTTCATTGTAAATAGCACTTTGTGATCCTATGTTCTAATTAAATATTGACATTTGAATTTTACTAAGGAAAAATTCCATCAGTTATTTTGTCAAAGACAATTTTGGGTTTTTTGTTGCTTTTTAAACCCTAAACTATAAACTCTAAACCCTAGACTCTAAACCCTAACCCCTAAACCTCAAACCCTAAACCCTAGTACAAACTCAACAAAGACCCATAAATGTCTTTTCATAAAAAATATAAAACCTTAGTTTATATTTTAGTTGTAATAAATCCAAGTGTCAATATTTAATTAGAAAGTAGGACCACGTCATACTACCACGTGGTCCTCTTGTAGCATCTAAAAAATTCTCCACTTTTATCCAACTTTTTCCACACATCAGTTACACCAAAAACCAATTGATATTCTAAAAAAAAAAAAAATTAATTGATAAGTTAGACGCATATGCAATAATATGATTTGAATCCTAACTTTGACTCTTAGGATTTGCTTATGGAACATTAGTCAGCTGATTTGAAAGAAAGGTGTAAACAGAGTATGTCTTTGGTCCGACTACCTTTCTTAAAATGATGTGAAATCCACACACCTTAAATTGAAATCCACACACTCTAAATTTAACTTACAAAAAAAAGAAAAAGGATATGTGGATTTCAATTTTGGGTGTGGATTTCACATCTCTTCTTAAAGGCCTCGTTTGGTTCGTGGAAAGTAACAATCAAGAAAGTAAATGTGTTCTTTTCCTGCGTTTGAGAATGTTGAAGGAAATGAAATACTTTCCTGGAAGGTTGGGAAAATGTGAGGGAAATTTGTTTTTTCCAAAATCAATATGAACCATTTTCCCTTTTTTTTTTACATTTATTACTCACAATATATTATTTTAATTAACATCTTTCTGGATGATTTTTCTTGTGTTACCAAACATCGTAACAGAAAGTCATTAGGAAATTTTATTTCCCTTCTTTTTTCCTTCCCGTGGGAAAGACAAAGGAACAAAATGTAAAACAAGATATAGTCAATGCACAATGCGGTCTTTGTACCTAAGACGGAACAACTACGCTCCCTTTTTCACAAACAAAATATCCAGATAGTGTATCATGTAGCTAAATTGTCTCAAACAACTTAAGACGGAACAACTACGTTCTTTCTTTCACAAATAAAATTTTCGGATCTTGTATCATGTAACCAAGGCGCGTACACACACACACATATATATATATATATATATATATATATATATATATATATATATCTCAAATGCATTTCTTATACCAAGACACAACTCTCTTTCAGTTCTATACACGTTTGCTAGAGTTCAAATGAATGAAGCATATGTATGTATCATATGTGTGTATTCCCTTCTGGTACATCCATATAGTATATGGTAATACACACACATGTATATGAATACACACACACTCTGATATGTAATACTTCTAGTACATCCCTAAACGGTTACACCCTCAACTCAACCATCTTTCCCTTCCAACTTGCATAATTATTTTGCTTGTGAGCATCAAATTGTACATACCACAGAGACTAAAGTTAGTTGTAGTATTTGACCCAAAAAAAAAAAGAAGGTTAGTTGTAGTACTTGTGTGCTGTAATAAATAATGAGTGCTCGATTTAGATTTGTTGCGAGTCCGCGAATATCTGGGCAATGCTGGATTTTGCTTTGCACTGCACTGGCATTATATTTGGAGGGGCCATCAGTCGTAGCACGCACTAATGCAACTAGAGAACACAATTTCAACAGAAACAAAGGCCCCAAAGTACTGAACTTTTAGTCGAGTGTCATGATGAAAATTAGGAATGGGATGAGTAGTTTCGGGGAGGATAATTTTATTGCGGATGTTATTGCAACGATCTTATCGACACATTAGTCTGCCACTTAAGGCTCTCATGCTTGTAATTTCAATAATTTAAGTACTAGTTGTTTTAGAGGGTTCTCGTTCTAGTATCATTTTTGTGTTTAAATCTAGTTTCTTTCATCGTTTACTCTAGATTTCTATGTAATTTGAGAACAAAAGGGAATAGTTATATGTATATTATGTATCCTTGTTAGTCGATTGTGTGTTCTTTAGTGTGACCTTAGGCAAACCTTGTATCCTAGCTGAAGTTGAATGCTTTTGTTCTTCAAACGTGTTCTTCATTTTTAACCATATCTGAGTTCATCATCTTTTTATCCATATTCATCTAGTACTTCACTCTTTTAATTCCCTACCTCGTTGATTTTTATCTAGGAATTTCTTTGATTCGATGCTAGCTTTGTGTAAACTAACTTGCTTGGGCTAGGAATGAAAGCCTTATTCAATCTTGTTAACATTATGAATCATTGTGATGCAACTTTCATTTCCACCTTTATAAGCGTCTTTTTAGCTCACACCCTTATAAGCAAAGCGACTTTTATATCAGTGAAATTTCTGTAATACTACTATATCATTCGCTACAATTCTCTGAAAGCTAGAAAATAAGAATTAGGTAAACGTAATTAAGATACTTGTTCAAAAACATGAATTCTTATAAGGGTGAGGTTTAGGGTTTAGGGACGGAAACCCTAAGGTTTTGAGTAGCAGACGGCGGCGTTCATTGGTTTCGTTTGCTACAGGTCCTCTAAAGCCGTTGTGCCTTCGTCGACGGCGACTCCCCTTTCACAATCGAGAGCGATTTCTGGTTAGGGTGAAGGCGTCTTGTCGAGAAAGAGCGACGACTCTGATTTCAACGTTTGAAGTTAGATCTCGACTGGTGTTGACAAACGATTGAGTTGCTGGGTTTTTGGTTGTTTGGAAATCCAATTGGGAAGGTGTTAGGAGCGGCGGCGGTTTGTGTGGAATCATTTCCATTTGGGCGACGGTTTTGCACGTAGGGAGTCTTTAAAGGCGGCGGAGGTTTTAGTTGGGGCAGCGACGGTCACTTGCGGCGCTTGCAGCAGAGGAGGCAGGTTGGAGACCATGTGGTCCAGAGCTGAAGAGCCACCGGATTGAGTTGGTGGTGGTTGGCTCCTCTAGCAAGCATGACGCCGGTTCAAACCACATGAGAGAGGAAGCAAGGAAATTGGGTCGGTCCTCTGGGTTGTAATTTTACAATTTGGTGGGCTGGGCTTCAGTCTCTTTTTCTTTCCTTCTCTTTAATGTGGGTTGAGACTGCTTTGGGCTTTTTGAAGGAGTATTAGATCCCTACATAACCTCACCAAGGAGTTTACCCCCTTTTTGATGGAAAGGTACACCGGAAGGGTCTTAGGCCTCGATTAATTGAGGTGGAGTACTTTGGTTGGTGATGTAGGTTATTGCTTTCTACGCCATAATAAAGTCCTCTTGTGGACATTATTTTTGAGTTAGTATGCTTTTAGTTGTAGTGGTTGGAGTGTCTGCCTTTTTGGGCTGTAGGCTTTTAGCATCGAGTCGAGGCTTTGCATTTTTGTTTTCGAATTGAGTTCAAAACTATCACTAAGCCATTTCATGCATCAGGCTACACATATCAGGCGACACATAGAAAATTAAGTGTGGTTCGGGGTGTCGGGGCGACACATTTTTTTTATGTGTCGCTGGAAGTGACCTTAGACAATACCAGTTTTCTTTGAAAAAAATGTCTATTTTCGGGGCGACACATATATGTCGGTGAAGAATGTGGTCAACTTTAGTCTCAATTGTCTAAATTTTACTCACGTTAATCCGACGACATTTATGTGTCGGCTCATATTGAATTTTGTTGAATTGACAACTTGTGTGAAAATTTTACTTCATTTTATAGATAAGACGACATATATGTGAAGCCTGATATTGAATTTTGTTGAATTGACAACTTGTGTGAAAATTTTACTCAATTTTGTTGATACGACGATATTTATGTGTCGCCTGATATTCAATTTTGTTGAATTGACAACTTGTTCCAATTTTATTTCATTTTGCTGATAAGATGACATTTATGTGTCGCCTGATATTGAATTTTTGATGAATTGACAACTTGTGTGAAATTTTACTCCATTTTGTTGATAAGACGACAATTATGTGTCGCTTGATATTGAATTTTATTAAATTGACAACTTGTGTGAAAATTTCACTTCATTTTGCTGATAAGATGACATTTATATGTCGCCTGATATTGATTTTTGTTGAATTGACAACTTGTATGAAGATTTTACTCAATGATGTAGATACGACGACATTTATGTGTCGCCTGATATTGAATTTTGTTGAATTGACAAATTGTGAGAAAATTTTACATAAAATGTAGATACGACGACATTTATGTGTCGCCTGATATTGAATTTTGTTGAATTGTCAAATTCTGAGCAAATTTTACTCAATTATGTAGATACGACGACATTTATGTGTCCCCTGATATTAAATTTTGTTGAATTGACAACTTGTATTAAAGATTTTACTCAATTATGTAGATACGACGACATATATGTGAAGCCTGATATTGAATTTTGTTGAATTGACAAACTGTGAGAAAATCTTACTCAATTTTGTAGATACGACGACATTTATGTGTCGCCTGATATTGAATTTTGTTGAATTGACAAATTTTACTCCATTATGTTGATACGACGACATTTATGTGTCGCCTGATATTGAATTTTGTTGAATTGACAACTTGTGTGAAATTTTACTTCTTTTTGCTGATAAGATAACATTTATGTGTCGCTTGATATTGAATTTTGTTCAATTGACAACTTGTGTGAAAATTTTACTTCAATTTGTTGATAAGATGACATTTATGTGTCGCTAGATATTGAATTTTGTTCAATTAACAACTTGTGTGAAAATTTTACTATATTTTGTTGATGCGACGACATTTATGTGTCGCTTGATATTGAATTTTGTTGAATTTATAACTTGTGAGAAAATTTTACTCAATTATGTAGAAACGACGTCATTTATGTGTCGTCTGATATTGAATTTTGTTAATATGACAATATGATGTGAAGATGTTACTTAATTATGTTGATACAACGACATTTATGTGTCGCCTGATATTGAATTTTGTTGAATTGACAACTTGTGTGAAATTTTACTTCATTTTGCTGATAAGATAACATTTATGTGTCGCCAGATATTGAATTTTGTCCAATTGGCAACTCGTGCGAAAATTTTATTAAATTAATAAAATTTTGTTGGTAAGACGACATTTATGTGTCGCCTGATATTGAATTTTGTTGAAATGACAACGTTTGTGAAAATTTTACTACATTTTGTTGATACGACGACATTTATGTGTCGCCTGATATTGAATTTTGTTGAATTTATAACTTGTGAGAAAATTTTACTCAATTATGTAGATACGACGTCATTTATGTGTCGTCTGATATTGAGTTTTGTTGATATGACAATATGATGTGAAGATTTTACTCAATTATGTTGATACAACGACATTTATGTGTCGCCTGATATTGAATTTTGTTGAATTGACAACTTGTGTGAAATTTTACTTCATTTTGCTGATAAGATGACATTTATGTGTCGTCAGATATTGAATTTTGTTTAATTGGCTACTCGTGCGAAAATTTTACTTCATTTTGTTGATAAGCCGACATTTATGTGTCGCCTGATATTGAATTTTATTGAATTGACAACTTGTGTGAAAATTTTACTACATTTTGTTGATACGACGACATTTATGTGTCGCTTGATATTGAATTTTGTTGAATTTATAACTTGTGAGAAAATTTTACACAATTATGTAGAAACGACGTCATTTATGTGTCGTCTGATATTGAATTTTGTTAATATGACAATATGATGTGAAGATTTTACTCAGTTATGTTGATACGACGACATTTATATGTCGTCTGATATTGAATTTTGTTGAATTGACAACTTGTGTGAAATTTCACTTAATTTTGCTGATAAGATGACATTTATGTGTCGCCAAATATTGAATTTTGTTGAATTGGCAACTCGTGCGAAAATTTTACTACATTTTGTTGGTAAGACGACATTTATGTGTCGCCTGATATTGAATTTTGCAGATTTTACAAATTATGTGAAGATTTTACTCAATTATGTTGATATGACGACATTTATGTGTCGCCTGATATTGAATTTTGTTGAATTGACAACTTGTGTGAAAATTTTATCTCATTAGGTTGATATGACGACATTTATGTGTCGCCGGATATTGAATTTTGTTGAATTTACAACTTAAAAAATTTTACTTCATTATGTTGATACGACCACATTTATGTGTCGCCTGATATTGAATTTTCTAAGTGTATGAATTTGTGAAGCAACTATATCTTGTAAATAGAATTTTGCAAATTCGTCTGTAGGATGTGTTAGGTATAGTGAAATATGGTTACCATAAAAAAATCACATATTTTCGATAATATTTAGATCTCGATCGAGACGGTCAACCCTTTTTACGCTTATTATCCCCTATGGGTAACTCTACCCCCGAAAGGTAAAATTTCTGGAAATTTTACTCAAGCTACTACATCACATTTATGTGAGAGTGTGTGCAAGAAAGAATCCTCCAAAACTAGTCAAGAAGGAGGAGGTAAGAGCGTATTCGCTTAATTAGATGATGTTGATTTAATGTTGACCACATCGATCGAGACCCAAACTTTATCAAAATTAGGTGAATTTTTTACCATATCCATATTTAAATATGTTGATAACATCTGACGGTCGAAATTTAATATTATGAATTTTAGACGTTGGAACCACAACATGCCTACTAATGTGGTATAACTTGTTTTGTGGGATTTTTCTAAGTGTATGCATTTGTGAAGCAACTATATCTTGTAAATAGAATTTTACAAATTTGTCCGTAGGATGTGTTAGGTATAGTGAAATATGGTTACCATAAAAAAATCACATATTTTCGATAATGTTTAGATCTCGATCGAGACGGTCAACCCTTTTTACGCTTATTATCCCCTATGGGTAACTCTACCCCCGAAAGGTAAAATTTCTAGAAATTTTACTCAAGCTACTACATCACATTTATGTGAGAGTGTGTACAAGAAAGAATCCCCCAAAACTAGTCAAGAAGGAGGAGGTAAGAGCGTATTCGCTTAATTAGATGATGTTGATTTAATGTTGACCACATCGATCGAGACCCAAACTTTATCAAAATTAGGTGAATTTTTTACCATATCCATATTTAAATATGTTGATAACATCTGACGGTCGAAATTTAATATTATGAATTTTAGACGTTGGAACCACAACATGCTTACTAATGTGGTATAACTTGTTTTGTGGGATTTTTTCTGTGTATGCATTTGTGAAGCAACTATATCTTGTAAATAAAATTTTGCAAATTTCTCCGTAGGATGTGTTAGGTATAGTGAAATATGGTTACCATAAAAAAATCACATATTTTCGATAATGTTTAGATCTCGATCGAGACGGTCAACCCTTTTTACGCTTTTTATCCCCTATGGGTAACTCTACCCCCGAAAGGTAAAATTTCTGGAAATTTTACTCAAGCTACTACATCACATTTATGTGAGAGTGTGTGCATGAAAGAATCCACCAAAACTAGTCAAGAAGGAGGAGGTAAGAGCGCATTCGCTTAATTAGATAATGTTGATTTAATGTTGACCACATCGATCGAGACCCAAACTTTATCAAAATTAGGTGAATTTTTTACCATATCCATATTTAAATATGTTGATAACATCTGACGGTCGAAATTTAATATTATGAATTTTAGACGTTGGAACCACAACATGTCTACTAATATGGTATAACTTGTTTTGTAGGATTTTTCTAAGTGTATGCATTTGTGAAGCAACTATATCTTGTAAATAGAATTTTGCAAATTTGTCCGTAGGATGTGTTAGGTATAGTGAAATATGGTTACCATAAAAAATCACTTATTTTCGATAATGTTTAGATCTCGATCGAGACGGTCAACCTTTTTTACGCTTATTATCCCTATGGGTAACTCTACCCCCAAAAGGTAAAATTTCTAGAAATTTTACTCAAGCTGCTACATCACATATATGTGAGAGTCCGTGCAAGAAAGAATCCATCAAAACTAGTCAAGAAGGAGGAGGTAAGAGCTTATTCGCTTAATTACATGATTTTGAGTTAATGTTGACCACATCGATCGAGGCTCAAACTTTATCAAAATTAAATAAATTTTTAACCATATCCTTATCTAAATACGCTGATCACATCTGACGGTCGAAATTTAGTATTTTGAATCGTAGATGTTGGAATCACAACATGCCTACTAATGTGGTAATTAGATAATTATTATTTCTTAATTTTTTAATTCAATCTTTTAATCACAGCCCAACAAATCTTATTGGTCCTTACCCAATCACACGGATCGCCATCCTCACCTTCCCATATCCTTCAATCTTAGCCGTCCATCCGGGTTAAAACCCTACCCACTCCCCCACTCCCTCATTTTGTCGTGAGAGATCGAAGAGAGATCTGAGAGGAAGGGAGAAGAGCAGCGTCGCTGCTCTCCTTGTCGTCGCGCCCTCACCGTCCCCCTCACCATCTCGACCACCCTCCTCCATCAACCATCACTCTCATCGATCTCCTCAGAAGCAAACGCCGGATTTGGTGAAGGAGACGACGGCAACGGAAACTGAAGGAGATCGAGCTGGAGCGGTGGCGCACGAATCGCCGGTCTGGACTTGGACGGATCTGCTGGAGCTTGTTCCGAGGGAGCGGGTTCGAGCGCAGGGGCGCGAAGGCAGGGGTCGCCGTGACTGAGGAAGGCGACGGGCTGAAAAGTATCAATTCCCATATCCTTCAAACTTCTCCCTTCGGAGCCTTCGGCACTCCATCTTCGAACTTCGGCACTCCGGCTTCAACTTCAGCCTTCGGGACTCCGTCGTCGGCGCCGTCCTTCTTCACTCCTAGTTCCACCCCGGCCTTCGGAACTCCCACAACGTCGTCGTTTTCCACCGGCGGCGCCTTCGGGTTTAACAGCGCATTCTCTACCCAGACTCAGCAGCAGCAGCAGCAAACGTTGCCGTTTCAGCAACAAGCTCCCTCCGCCGGTGGATTTGGGACGCAGAATCTGTTCGGTACGCCGCAGCAACAGACGCCGTCGTTTCAGAGTACCTTTCCTTCTCAATTGACCACTCAGATGGCTCCAGTGGCTCCTCTCCCTTGCTCTCTCGCCGATCGTGACATTCAGGTGAGGCTTGTTTGATTTCAGGTTGTGAAATTGCGAATCCCTAACCCTAGCTCTATCAATTTGGTTTAATTTGAGCTTGTTTGATTTCTTATGCTTTAGGCTATTGTTGACGCTTATAAGGATGAGCCTGGAAACCCTAAATATGGCTTTAAGGTTCGTTTTTCTACTTTCTGTTCTTTTTTGTTACAATTTCGCAATGTAATACTATTATTATCCCGCCCACCCCCCTACATTTCAGTTTGTTTATCTCAAAGCTTCATATTGTCATGTTACTTTTGGAAATCTATATGTGGGAAATGAATTGACTGTGTTGATGTTTGCAGCATTTGCTGTTTAGCGTAACTGATCCGCAGTTTAGGGTGAAGCCTGCTGGTGTATCAGATGTGAGTTTTTTGTTTCTCTCCATTTGATTTTCTATTTAGTGCTGTTATCTGGTTTTTTGTTTTGTTTTCTTTTGCCCCAACTAAGTTTGGAGAATAGTTTCAATTGCCAGATAATGTGGGCGGAGGCTATGGGGAAGCTTGAAGGTCTATCAAGTACTGACAGAGAACGGTTGTGGCCTGAGCTTGTGCAGGGTTTTAAGGATCTTTCGCAACGCCTGAAGGTAATTGTTGTTAGTTTGAAGCATAGAGATAAGTGTAACACTTGTGTGTGAGGTTTTATTGTTGATGCCCTGTGATATAATGCTGAAGAGTCAACGTTAGTTGTATTCAATTTAATGATACCTGGTATTCATTAGTATCATTATTGATGAAGATGCTATAGCGGAGGGGTTCCCGCAAGCTCTGTGCCACTGAAATTTGGGAAAAATACCATAGAATTGTTAACCAAATTGTCATTGAATTACCATATTATTTGTTGAAGCACTGCTGATATAAATATTGAGCTAAATGGTTTGAGTAGAACCAAAGTCAAGTGTCCAAGTAAATACATTTGTGAGCGCTTAAAAACTCTGATGATAATTGTTAAAGATGGGGAAAAAGGAAAATTACATGTTTTGGTTTTGCATCGTGAGACTGACAGAAACACACATATACCCTTACTCATGACTTCAGTCTCTTCAGAGTTTAGGGATAGTTCCATTTTGCTGTTTGTTTAGATTGGAGAGCTCCAGTTGTCTGGTTTCTTAGAGTTTCTGGTTTGGTTTCTGATGTCTGTCTGTATGTGTTTCTTGTTCTTATTCTTTCTTTTGCTGTAGCTTTCTATTGCTAGATGATTACTTATTTTTCTACAGATCCTTTGTTTCTATTAATGAATTTGGTTCCTGTCAAGATATGTAAACTATAGAACCATAGGTATCGATTTTAAATTTGTCAATCAAAATTCACTTGGATAATGTTACTCCTTAACAGTTTTGCTTATTTGGATTATTACTGAAATATGAGGAATATGTTTGTTTAATATACTGGGAAGGTATATGTTCTGTCTGTTTCTCCTTGTCACCATTTACTGAAGTTTGTGTTGTCAACTTGATTTGATGCAGCTCCAAGATGAAGTCATACTTTCAGATGCCGAGAGATTGCAAATGACCCAAAGCAATGTCAAGATGGTACCTTTAAATAGCATCAATTTTGGTCTACTGTTATACATATAACTTTGATGATGGCTTTATTATGTTATATCATTTGCAGCTACAAAGACATTTTCAAGCTGACACTATTCCTCGAATTGAAAGAATGAGACAGAAACAGCAAGGTCTTGAAAGGTGCCTGTTGAGGGTGAGCAACACCTTGTTTATATTATTTATTTAGATAGAATTTGGGGGCTGCAAAAATTTGTAAGATGAATTTCATAAATCATAAGTAGCTGAATGAACTAAGACATCATATACTAGTGATAGACAGTTGTGAAATGAGGTTCACTTTTAAGGTGCTAAGTTTTCTTTCTGGTTTATAATCTCTTGGACCAAAGTTAACTTGTGACAGTACTTGACCAACATCTGGTTTCCATCAGGCATATGGGCTGGATGAGCGATGTTTGACTGTTTTTGTTGTTTGGATTATTCTTGTGTGGAATTTATCCATTGTTTTAATTCGGCAAGTGTCTTGATTGCTTGTTTCCTTCATATCCCAAAAGGTAATGAGAATACTGGAGGCACTAGAAGGCAAGGGTTTCCGATTGCCTTTAATGAAAGGGGAAGCTGACTTGGCTGAGAAGTTAGCTGCAATAACTAGACAGGTACGTTTCTGACCCTTCGACTTTTTTCCTATTAATTCTACATTGGTTGAAGCCACTAACAAGGAAATGGAACTCCAGTTGAAAGGATCTGGAGCAGAGCTGTCTAGCAGGGTACAAAACCTGCGAACTATATCCCGTGTCCAAGCAAATTCTCTTGGTGCTGGTGGTTTTGTTTCTCTTCCAGGATCAACTAGAATACATGAACAGAGTCTTGCTGATATGCAAGAGGTGAGAGTCAACTTTATTGTGAACATCAATTTGACTTCATTCTTGAGTCGAAATGCCTTCTTAATATTGTCATGATGCACGTAGATTGATTAAACATTGATTAAAGGAATGGTCATTTTTTTTGGTCAGGTCTTACAACAGCAGACTGAGGCTATTGCGAGACTTGGCAATGTTTTGAAGCGTGATATTAGGGATATGGAGATTATAATGGCAGAGGATCCAGACACTATAGATATCTTGTGCCATTAAGGAAAAACGATAAGAGTTGAGCTAGGATTTTAATTGTAATATTTGGTTATTATTATTATTACTTTCTGAGTTTGAGTGCTTGGTGCCAGGTTATAATAAAACAATAGATATTAAATGGAATTTGGGATTACAAATATGTGTAGCTTAAATAGACATGTGAGGCCATAAAGCAACAATCGGCTACACATATCTATTGTCTTTGTTAAGTTAAGATATCAGAAATGTGAGGCCATAAAAAACAATCGGTAACGTAAATACAAAGTTTAAATCAAAAGAAGCCATCACTTATATGTCGCCTGATGATCATTTCAACGACGTATAAATGTAGAGTGGAAAAGTTTAAATTCTAATTAACCAAGTATATGTCGCCTCTAGTTGAATTACCCTACGCATATATGTCGTCTTTATTTCATTTACCCTACGCATATATGTCGCTGTAAGGCATTTTTCTCTCCCACTCGCAGTTATAAGGCGACACAAAGAGATGTGTCGCCTCACGGCAAAAAAAGGATGTGTCGCCTTCTAGCATGTCGACGTTTATGCTATTAGGTGACACATATAGCCTGTCGCCTTATCATTTATTAGGCGACACATATATGTCGCCTCTAACTTTTCAGACGATGTTTATATGTCGTCTTTATTTCAATTACCCTACACATATATGTCGCTGTAAGACATTTTTCTCTCCCCCTCGTAGTCATAAGGCGACACATAGAGATGTGTCGCCTCACGGCAAAAAAAAGATGTGTCGCCTTCTAGCATGTCGACATTTATGCTATATGGCGACACATATAGCATGTCGCCTTGACTTTTATCAGGCGACACATAATGCAAAATGGCTTATGTCGCCTGATTTTCTTATAGGCGACACATATAGTCTGTCGCCTTATCTTTTATCAGGTGACACATAGTAAAAAAAGTCTTCTGTCGCCTGATGTTCTTAAAGGCGACACAACATTTGTGTCGCCTGATGGTTTAAGTGTCGACACCCTACTAGGCGACACATAAAAAATGCATCAGGCGACACAACTGTAGTGTCGCCTGATGCCGAAAATGGCATAGTGTATGAGCAGTGATTCGTAAAAGAAACCTAGTTCACTTTTAGCTCTACCTCGGAAGGTCGTTATTAATGGATGAGTTTATCGCCCACATGAGTCACATCCCTTTCCCTAAAAAAAAAATCAGGTAAACGTTATGAATATCTTTCCTTTTCTTTTTTTGTTTCACACATGCGCTCTTCATAAGACAAGTAAACCATATACTACTGCTCTCTTAGTACATATTTGGAACTAGGACAATTCTGGGTCACTCTATTATTAGTACTTGTCCTACTTTCATTTGAGTAGGCTTACTGTTTCTACCTCTCCCGGGATCACGGGACGGGAGGCCGAATTCTTGATTCTGGGTCCTACAACTGCACAAGTAACAATGGTGTCAGGAGTCGGGACTGGGGTGGCCCAGTCTTCGACTCTCCGATGCCTAAGTCAGCTTTCGATCGCTACTTGTATAGTACAGGAGTATGGAATGAGATTATTGTCTTACCTCTTTTTGGGGGGTTTGTGCCTGTTTTATAGGCTTGTGTTGGGCGTTGAGGCCTCAGTCTCCGATGTGGGACTGTTTGTGGTCCTCTGTGGCATCTCCTTTTTTGGGGGTGTTTAGCTGCCGGAGAGTGGGTCTGGCATGTATATTGCCGTGGACCTTCACTCTTTGGATGCCCACGAAGGGTTTGCTGGTGTTGCCTTGCCCGGAATAGTCTCCGGCAACCGGGTGGTTATGCCATATTCTCGGCGTGACCAAGTGTTTTGGCTATGTACTAACAAGTCTCCAAGTCCCTTGTCCAAGAGGGCTCTTGGGTGGGAAGTTATTCCTTAGTTATGCCGAGGATATGTCTTACTCGGGTGATGGAGGCATGGTGTCGAGTCCCCTAGTCCCCACGCGAGGGTCGCGAGATGGCTGGGGAACGTTCCGAGAATCCGATACGGACCGTCTCACTGTGTCGCACGTGGGTCATGAATGACCAATTTATGAGGGGCACGTGGTCATTCATGTCGAGCGGAAAGGTCGTAACGGTTCACGTTGGGGGCGTAACGGTTCGCGCTATTTGGCGTAACGGTTTGCGATATTGGGCGTAACGATTTGCGTTGTTGGCGTAACGGTTCGCGCTATTGGGCGTAACGGTTCGCCCTTGTGGCGTAACGGTTCGCGCTTGTGGCATAACGGTTCGCGTTATTGGCGTAACGGTTCGCGCAATTTGGCGTAACGGTTTGAGCTGGTGGCGTAACGGTTCACGCTTTTGGGTGTAACCGTGGGTGTTCCTCGACCGTATAGATTGGTGGGGTCGGGGTGAGACGTTTATAAATAGGCCTGGAGAAGGCTGGGGGAGGGAGTTTGTGTTTCGTAATCGGGGATTTTAGGGCTAAAAGAGCGATTCACAAATTTTTGCAGAGGGTTTTGGTTGGGTTGTGAAAGCAAGTCTGGGGAATGTCCAATTTCACCCTCGATCGATTGGGTGCAAGGGCTCGGCTGTTTGCAACCAGCTTCATTGCCACTAGGCGAATCCCCTGTTTCAAGGTATGAACTTGTCAGGTTTTTTTTTTGTTTTGTTGCTGGGTTTGTCTTTTGTTATCTGGAGTTGATAGGGATTGTTCGCATTTTTGTGATGTTGATAGGAGTTCTAGAGTAAGGGATTGATTGGTTTGTTGTTGGGTTGGTTAGGATTAAGGTAGTGAGTGTCTAACTCGTGAGGATGTAGGGTATGGCAGATTCAGTGTGAGTGTCTAACGAGGAGATTGTGGCTGTCTTTAGCTCACCTGATTTTGATTCGGACACCTTGCACCGATGGGGGGAGGAGTTGGATAATCTTATGGCAGAAGTTGCACATGACTTGGGGGAAGGCATTCTTGTTATGGATGCAGGGTCTCACGTGTCCTCGTCTGACCCTCTCTTGCAAGAGGTAGAAGAGTTTAGTATGGCGAGATCTCGAGAGGAGGCCGATTTGTTCTGGGAACCTCTTGGTGAGAGTATGACTTCGTCAGAGCTTACAGCACTTAGGCAAAATTGGAGTATTCCTGACGAGGTCTTGTTGTTGCCGCTCGGCAAGGGTGTGAAATTTTGAGACCCGCTGGGCAATTTCACTCTGGTATACGAGCACCAGCTTAGGTGCGGGTTGATATTCCAGCTGCCCCCATTTGTGCAGTACATATTGGCGTGTTTGCATGTCGCCCCGGGGTAAGTCACCCCCAATATGCTGAGGTAAATATTGGGTACGGGGGTTCTGTTTCTTTTACTGGAGCAGAAGTTCCCCAATTGTGAGGAGTTTAACGCTTGTTGGCACATGAGTTGGTGTGTGAAGAAAGGCAGCCGAGGCTGTGTGATGAATACAAACTTCATAAACTATAACCCAAATTTATCATCGGTCGTGAGTCTGAAGACACTAACATTTAACCTGAATATGAGGTAAACTGTTTGTATTTTTTTTCTTGTCTTTTTTGCTTTGTTGGTGAATTTTCTATCATTTTACTCATTATTTCTCATATCGACTTTGTATCTAAATTCTCATAGACAACTATTGTACTGTATTTATGAACAACACATAGATCAGTTCAAAAACTCAAAAGTATGGAAGACGTTGCTACTAAAGATACATTTACATAAATTGTGCATTATGATATCGACTGATACCATTGAGTTTTTAAATTTAAGAGTTTTTTCTTGTTCTTTAACTGAGATTTATATTTTAATGTGAATTTTTTTTTCAGTTAGTGATTTTACTTATTTTGAGCAAATATGAATTTGACAAAATATATGTACGGTGAGAAGAGAATGTATGATGAATAAAGTAGAATTGAGAAAATGGTATTTTAGGTATTGTTAATGAGTGAAAAAAAATAGACTTACAATTAAAATTATATAAATGAGGTGCGAAAAGAATGTGAGGTGAGGAAAATGATTTGTGGGCTGACAATAGAAGCACCTTTAAATAACCACAATTTTAAAATACAGATCGATGATTACTTATTTAAAACTGAGTGTTTAAAATATAGAGTTTTTAAACCCTCACACCAAACTAAGCCTATAGTAACAGACTCTTCCTGGGTCATGCTCCAGTGCCACTTCATCGCAATCGTTTAATAAGTGTATTATTCCATCATCGTTATAAATAAATGTGACTCAGATACGAAGTTTATGTACCTTAAACTTAGGACTCTACGTCATCACATGTACCTTAACTTTGGTTGAACAATTTTGAATTTGTATATTAATAGAAAAAATGATTCCAACAATATAGTTTAGAATTATCTATATGGTATCTATTTGAAAATCTTTTGTAGACTTTGGACTAGTGACTTAAAAGAAGAAAATCACAAAAATCGAAAGGGCATTTCGGCCTTAGATCAAACCAAAGCTTGGATCTTTAT
This sequence comes from Fragaria x ananassa, assembly GCA_034370585.1. NCBI lineage: Eukaryota > Viridiplantae > Streptophyta > Magnoliopsida > Rosales > Rosaceae > Fragaria > Fragaria x ananassa. Next base: position 20,431,416 of record CP139762.1, on the reverse strand, counting down.
CCCTCTCCCTGCTTCTACCGCTCAGTTCAGACCTCGCCGGAAAACCCAAGTTGGGCTTGAGATGTACAGTGGTGGTTCCAGTGACGGCGAAAGCCATGACGCCACCGCACAGAGGAAGATCCCACCGGCTTCTTCTATGTTGTGGGTCCGCAACCTCCGCCGCTATATCGGATCCGGGGCCGGTCTCGGATCCGAGTCCCTCATGGGTATTGTTCCTCTCTCATTTGCACATCTTCTTCATTATCAAGTTTCAATCTTTACGGTGTATTCTGTTTTCCATGTTGTATGTATTAGCAGCACTCACGTTTTCAATCTAATGGGCCTTGAAATACGAATTAGATATCAATTAGACCAATAGAAATATGCAGTAGAACAGATTTTGTATTCTTTAAGCTTTGGTTTGTGGAAGAAGTGTTGTGCTAGCATGCCCAGAAAAGCCATTCGGGGTGGCAGATTGTTGTCATTTCCTCAGTGGTTCATTTGAGGTAATGGTTGAAATAGGGTGTACTTAAGTACTTAACTGAATGGATGGTTCATTTGCGCTACGGCGGCTACCCAACATCAAGGGTTATTTTTGGTTTCTTTGACTTGGTATTGTAATATTTTAATTTGAAACTCGAGACACTTGCGACTTGCTTGTTGACTACTTGAGTCCCTTCCCAAGTTTCTCACTTAGTAATGGCAACTGTAATTGGCTTTGCTTATCTGTAGAGCTTGAAACAAAGAAATATAACCAAGGTTCACGCGCGCTTCTCTTTTCTTATGTAGAGCTTGAAACAAAGAGAATCTTGCTTGATATTTTCAAAGAGAAGCAACAAAAAGGTGCTGAAGCTGCCTCAATCCCAAGTTTCTATAAGAAGGCATGTGGTAAATTTTGTTTTCTATTTGAGTTTATGTTCATGGTAGCGTTTTGAGTAAGCAAGGCTGATAGATTTTCAAAGACAATGATTGTGCTTTTGTTCACATTCTTGTTAGTACTCTTTCCTTGACTTTGCATGTTTTTCCCATTGCTTTAGAAACCTGAAGAAGGATCTATTAGTCAAAGGGTCCAGAGGCTTGCCAAATATCGGTTTTTAAAGGTGGGTTCCCTTCCTGGTTCATCTCATGTTGCTTTTGTTTTTTTGTTTTTTTTTGGTTGGCTAAGCATCTGGCATAATGCTTTGTTGGTATATTAATGTTTTGCAGAAGCAATCCGATCTTTTGCTAAATGCTGATGATCTTGATTCCATGTGGGTTTGCTTAAGGGAAAATTGTGTGATTGATGACGCAACTGGTGCAGAAAAGGTCTGTTGGAATTTGGTCATATTAATTTGCTTTAAGATTTGCCTTATGCTGTAAATATCCCTTATTAGTGTTTATTAATTCTATCCAAGAACCTATAACTACGTGTACTATTGTAGTATTATGGTGTCTCATCTGCTTAAATTATATTATCAATCTTCAATTTAAGGCTTTTGCATCCTTATGACTTCTTAACTGTATGGTTAGATCTGGCTGATTAGTCCCCTTATTTATCTTGTAGATGAATTATGAAGACTTCTGTCAGATTGCCACTGTCTGTACAGGGCAGATAGGGCCTAAATGTCGTCGCTTTTTCAGCCCTTCAAATTTCATGAAGTTTGAGAAAGACGAACAAGGAAGAATTGCCATTCTGCCCTTCTATCTTTATGTGATGAGAACGGTGTGTAAATGAGACCTCATTTTATTTATTATTTTAATCTCCCTTCTCCTCCCTCCCTCTCTCTCTCTCAGAATGTGACTACTGCATTTATTTTCATCAGGTTTCATTGACACAAGCTAGAATTGACATGAGTGAGCTTGATGAGGATTCTGATGGTTTCCTCCAACGTCATGTATGAACTCATTCCAAACTATTAACTGTTATTGACCCTATGTCTTAGGCTATGTAACCTATTATATGATATTATACAGATTAATCATATGCTAATCTTTGGCTAAATTATAATGCCCTTATTTTAAATTATTTAGGAAATGGAAGCATATATACGAGGTCTCATACCTAATCTAGCACAACTACGGGACATGCCTGCCGGATTTCTTAACATGTATTGCCGCATAGCAGCACAGAAGTTCTTCTTTTTCTGTGACCCTCATAGACGAGGTCTGTTGGGTTTTCTTTTCCGTTTATGAAATTTTGATACTGTTCGAAACTAAGTCATTCTAAGACTTTGATTAGATATGAAATCCTGGGCTGCTAAACTCGTAGCTACTAGGTTTTGATGCTTTAACTTAAACAGATACTTTCTTTAATGTGTTTTTTTCTTGTTTTGTTAATAATAGCTTAAAGTTTGTTTTGGTATGCAGGAAAAGCCTGCATAAAGAAGGTGTTATTGAGCAATTGTCTCCAGGAACTAATGGAACTGCACCAGGTAGGTTGTGAAAGAATATTCTGTCAGAGTTTTTTATGCTAACTATCTTATTAGGTATATATTATTCTGGAAAGAAATTAATTATAACCATTAAGCATCAAACAGACTGTGATCTTGCCTAACTTTATGTTCCGACTTTTTTCTTTGATACTAGGAAAGTGAGGAAGAAGTCACTGACAATGAGCAAGCAGAAAACTGGTTCTCCATGACATCTGCCCAGCGAATATGTGGTGGGTTTTTCGTATCTAATCTTTCTCTTCATGTTGCGTGGTTCCATATCTACACCTATTATGCTTTTGTCTGATTGATTACATCTATTTGTCATATATTTTGCCATTCTAGTGTAATACTTCTGCGTTCCTATTTCGGCATGACTAATGATATGAAAGAAATGGTACTCTGCTACACAAACACTAAAGAAAAAAGGCATTTTGGTATGTAGAGACTAGAAAATCTGTTGGTTTTCCCGACAAGTTCAGTCTTAAATGTCCAAGGGATAGAATAAAGTGAGGGTGGGGGGGGGGGGGGGGGGGGTTTGCAAGGATCAGTGCCTGTTTTTGGAAAATTCATCTATTCTTACACATAATAGAATAGTCATGGACTCGTATAGAGAGCATAAAAATTACAGAATACGGTATTCATACACAAAAACTTTTAACTACTTTGTAGTTGATTGACTAGCATGGGTGCCACCTCACAATCTACCTTAAGACTTGCTTAATAGTGTTGTGGTTAAAGATCACCTTTAGTTTTGATGGCCTCTCAGTCTCATGTTCTACATTTCTTCATTATGACACAGGTCATGTATTTACCAATATGAGTATCAAATATTTATCTCATAAACTTAAGCTCAAGCTAAATGTGATCATGGTAGTTGAAAACTTAAATGTTACGATAGTGACCTCACTAATTGCAGCTTCATTCTATCTGTAGACGTGTTCCTTGGCCTTGATACAGATAATAATGGATCATTAAGCAAGCAAGAACTTCGAGAATATGCGGATGGGACGTTGACTGAGATCATCATTGAAAGAGGTACGAACAAAATTTACAATCCATAATCTACGCTCAACATATTTGTTTACTCGAAAATGCTAAAAAACACTGAAATATGACTCAATGCCCATTGTTTTTTACATTACACTAGTATATAGATCAACCACATCCTAATTACTTTATCATGTATCTTGGTTTTCCTTTCTCGTCCTGTTTATTAATGCTTTTGCATTTGATACCCTCGATAGTGTTTGATGAGCACTGTCGCCGTGGAAAAATTGGTGGAGCGAATTCTAGGGAAATGGACTTTGAAAGTTTTCTAGACTTTGTCCTGGCCTTAGAAAACAAAGACACTCCCGAAGGGCTAACATATTTGTTTCGATGCCTTGATCTTCATGGAAGGGGTTACCTTACAACAGCTGATATACACTCTCTTTTCAGGTGAACATTCTCAGTTGATTACTTTTAACTTCTTCTTTTTTTATTTGTTGCATATATTTAGAGAAACCAAATGTGAAAAATAAAGTTCAACAAACTTCTTTTATTTTGCTGTTTGGTAGAATGACTAATGTTATTAGATTTTATTTTGGCTCTGCTTGGTTGCGGGTGGTGCAAAACGAATACTGTTCACCATGTTCTAAGCACAACCAAGCAGAGCCAAATATGGAAGTAAAGAAGGGAAGCATCCAAAAGCTGGGATGTTAACTGATACAATCTTCCTACATAAAACCTCTAGTGTTTCCTGCTTGCAGTATTTAAGCGATACCTGCAAGTCTCAGATTCTCAGAGACATGAATCAAAAAAACATATTCAACAACTTATCTATATTGTCCTTGAATAGAATGAAATCAGTCGAATCACAGATGTTCTTTGCACTTAGGGATTAGTGACATCAATTGAAAAGAAGAAAATAATTCCTTTGTACGACCTGTACAATATCTGTGCTTTCCTTGGCTGCTGGTGGTGCTAAAGATACACCACCAAGCAGAAACAAATATGGAAGTAAAGTAGGGAGCATCCAAAAACGGGATACGACCTTCTTACAGAAAACCTCTTGTATTTCCTGGTCGCAGTATTTGAGCAATATCTAGGAGTCTCAGATTTGTATAGAAATGAATCTCAAAAGCATATTTAAGAATCTATGACTTATCTAGTGCTTTCCTTGGCTGCTGGTGTATTAAAGATAACTTCTCATCCTATTCAAAACCACCAAGCAGGGCTGAATATGGAAGTAAAGAAGGGAGCATCCAGAGGATGGAATGTTAACTGATACAGACTTCCGATAGAATACCTCTAGTATTAACTGCTTGCAGTATTTGAGAGATATATAGAAGTCTCAGAGAAATAAATCGTAAAAACATATTCAAGTTGGTGCATCTTTAGTGCCATCGTACATTATGCAATTATAAATATGCTTTACACTGGCCTCGTTGGTAAATTGTGCCAACTGATAGATCTATTTTCCTGATATATGAAACAGGGATGTACACCAAAAATGGATTGAAGGTGGAAACTATGAGTTGTGTATTGAGGATGTAAGGGATGAAATCTGGGATATGGTTAAGCCGGCTGATCCACTAAGGATCACATTGGCTGATCTTCTTGCATGCAAGCAGGGAGGTACTGTAGCCAGCATGCTCATAGACGTGCGTGGTTTTTGGGCACATGACAATAGGGAAAATCTTCTCCAAGAAGAGGAGGAACCAGAAGAAGAAGCATAAATACTCATTGTGTAGGACATGTGTCTGCATACTAACAAATGCAGAGCCATTTTGTTTTAACGAGAGTTGCTTTGTATTGAAGCTGTGTGTATGCCAAATTGCCAATTCGACATTTAATCAAGTATTGTAGAATTGTGTATGCCAATGTTACATGTAATGTATCACAGTTAATTGTTGAGTGAAATACTAATGGATAACATTCTCCGTTCTCTAGGAGCTCGTTTAGAAAAATCAGTCTGCACCAGCTCTATTTTAGCGCTTATTGTTTCCTAATTTTGGTGGACTTGAATATCATTCGATCTAATCTAGAGAAAGCGAAAACTGAGATCTGCCAAGAATGATCAACCAAGCAAAGATAGAAAAATTACTGGTCGTGAATGCTCCTTGTTTGTTTTTGACTTTGTTTTTATCCATTTTGTTCCCTCGCTGAGGTTGTTGCTTTTGTTAGCTTCTGTTTTTTACTTTCTGAGGAATGCTTTAGCAAGCATGACATCCCTCTTGCAAACCACCCAAAGCTTCTTGTTGTGTTTTCCAACTACAAATTACACTGTTCTACCAAATTAGATTCATGTATCAAAAACGCAATACTTCAACACGAGTCATTCACAGGACTGCACCATTGGAGGCCTCCATGTTCCTAGTGGAGCAACCGAACAATAATACTGGTAAGCGTGTGGTACATACTGAACGATCCTAAGTTGTTTGGAACGACCTGAACATTTTGAGCCAGTTCCCACAATATACAATGAGAAAGAAATTGTTTAATCTCGTTGCCATTAGTCAGGAAGAAGAGGCTGTCTTTAGCATACCGGATAGTGAACGCTTGTGTGAAATCCAGTTAAAAATGTACGGTTAATGATCGAGTAATCTGGCAACGAAGTTTTGTGAAATTCAGGCCAGGGTACTCCAATTCCCGGTGTTATCATAAGCGCCACAAACCAGAATATTGAAGATACAGAATGATTTGTAGCATTGGGTTGTTGGGGAGGCTAATCTTCACATAGTATTTGAGTCAGAGTTCAAGAAGATTTTCAAGTGTTGGCTCACAAAGCTGGGAAGATCATAGAGTTGAATGAGAGTTTTTTGGAGGCAACTCTGCCAGTTTGGTTTTGATCATCGTTGGATTGAACTTATATGAATATGTGCGACTACTGTGTCATCATAGTCCTAAACGGTAATCCGGGGTGCTTTTTCTATTCGAGTCGGGGCCTAAGGCAGGGAGACCCTTCTCCCCTGCACCTGTTTCTTCTGGTTAGTGTAGTGTTATCCACCAGAATGACCAAGTCTGGTTCGCTCTTGTGAGTCTTGTCCCACTTTATCTCACCCTACTGAATCGCTTCCACCTCAAGCCTCTACTGTCTGAGTAGTGTGGTGCTTCTGGTCAACCCATTGATAAATGAGAAATCAAGCATATACTTTTCACCAAACACCTTTGATTAGATGAAGCAACTCATGTGTACACTGCTCCTTATCAAGATCACTGATGAGTGATCACCCATGGAGTTATTTAGGTAAACCAACGCTCTGGGGAAGGTCAAAATCAGCGGCACTTGCTTAATTTAAGGAGGTTTGCTTCCCAGACTGGAAAGGCTATTCTGATCAAGGCTGTGGCTTCAGCAGTAGTTTCCCTATGTCCTGTTTCCAGAATCCAAAGAACATTTGTGATGATATCATTTCCGGGGAAACTTTTTGTCGGGGTTCAACTGAATGGAGAAACAAGATCCATTGGCATAGCCGGAGTCATCTGTGCAAACCAAAAGAAAGTGGGTAGGGGGTTAGGATTGGACTCACACCATTACTTTGCTCTAATTGCTAAAGCAAGCTTGACGCCTTATACAGGAGCCAGTGTTTATGGGCGAGAGTAATCAAAGCTATATACTTTCCAGATTGCAAGTTTTCTAGAGCAAAAAAGGGTCATCGTGCCTCCTCGTGGGGTTGGTCTAGTATGATTGAAGCTAGAGACTGGTTCAGACCGGTGTTCATCAATCAATATTTAGGAGGACAACTGGATCCCCCTTCCTAATCCTTGGCCTCTGCAATTAAGGGTCCTATTCCTCCTAATGGACCACTACTGATTTAGGGTATAATTGACAAGGAGAACAGAGTTGGAAGCTTGAGGAGATTGAGCATTTGCTCCAGCCTACTGATGTGAATTGTAAAAATACGATCCCTATTAATCCTGGGATTGGGGACGATAAGCAACAATGGCCTCACACAAAGGATGGTAGATATTCAGTTAGCACAAGATATCAAGGGTTAAATCAGGATCAGCCTATGCAGATTAATCACAGTGCTAGCAGTTCTCATGTTATCAATTCAAAGTGCTGGAAACTATTATGAAAATTGAATACTTTGCCTCGAATCAAATTCTTTCTCTGAAAGCATTGCATGGGGAGGTCCCAACATTTCTCAATCTTTTAAAGAGAACTTACCTGCAATCCTTCTTGCCCAATATGTGGAGACTATAGAATCAATCAAAGATACTCTCCTATTGTGTTCTTGGGTTACTCCGGTGTGGTTCAGCTCACCTTTGGATCTGAAATAGAACAACAGTAGGCTCACCAGTTTTGATTCTTGGTTTCTAAATGTTTTATCCGGTCAAAATAGCACAGTAGACCGGTTATGGGCTATCTTAATCAGTTCCATCAACTGGTCAATTTGGAAAGCTCGTTGTAGCTTTGTGTATCAGTATTGTCCTCTCTCCCCAAGCAGAATCCTCACCCATGCTGTGTCTCTAGCTTCGGAATCCAATAGTGCCACCTCAAATCTTCTTGCTGGTCTAAAGAGCACAGAAACTAATCGATGAGCCAAACATGATAGCAACTCCAGCCAAAATATGAGATTGGGGAGTCCACAAAAGTGAGCTCCAGTCTATTGGATTGTTTTAGTAGCAGTTGTCATATATTCCCCTCATATATTCTCCCTAAACATTAAAGCTCTAGCATTGCTTATTTCCTTCACCAATGACTCAGTTGATGAATATCTTGACTGGGTATGCCGCCTCTGACTTCCTCTCTAAGGAGACTACCATACAGATCTTCATACTCATGAATAGGCAAGTTCAACAGCGTCTTATAACTTGATAGTCCAATGAAAAACCGGAACATACACAAAGGGAAAGATGAGGAATGGCCTTAGTTTTCTCTCTTCACTCAACTCAGCCTTCTGTACTGAACAACAGCATCATATGTTTCCATGTTAAACGGACTCTCTGCAAAACATCTGGAGGGCAATAATTTTAAGTTAGAAAACATGTACATGTAGACAGAAGAAATGAAAAAAAGACTGCTTACTTTCTTCACCTCCATAGAGGGATGAAGTAAACCATTTTAGATAAATGAAACATGGATTTTAACTAGATTCCTACCAAAGGTCTATTGCAACTTACATATTAATGTTATATGACTAAGTGAAAGGTTCAGCAACATCTATACAGATCACTCCAAGGCTCCAGGCTCATTGGTGTTGATGAAACTATGACTGTTTCCACACTTGAGGGCGTCCTACAAGACCTTAAAGAGCTTCGGCCTTATAAACCATTGACTTAATTGCCCTCTTCAATCAAGTTTAAAAGATCCCCACAAATCCCTATACTTTTCATTAGATGTTCTTTGTATAAATCTTGGCTTCTTTTAATCTTATATACAAAGTAAATAAACTGTAAAGGCAAACACAAGATTATTAACCATATTTCCTACTTAAGCAATATGAACTTCAGCTGATGACTTCCAAATAAGTTAGACATTAGGCAACTCTCATTTAGCCCCAACTGAAACACGATGAGCTGATGACTTCCAAATGAGTTATACATTCATACATTCACAGTAGGAAAAACACCAAACACAAACGCCATAAAAAATCATTCCAAGGTCATTAGTACTACCTTAGTTCATGCCAAAACATATCAGTTCGTTCAAGCAAGAAAGGGCGCAACGGCTCAAGGAAGTTATCCAGTACATCATGTTGCCCCGAAGAGACAGAATCCTTCTTTTCAAGGCTCGCAATGTAGAGTGAAGTGACCACATGAACAACAACAGATGGATCTCTGTCACCAAGAATAACCTGCAGCTCTCTTCTAATCCAAGGCTCCACTCTTTGCAACACTCTCTCTTTCACCAAATCATTAACCGGCGCACTCTGAAAATTCACAAACATCATACAATTCAGCACATTACCTTAAACAGACAGCGCCAACTCGCTATTGAGTAATGACATATGCACATACCACTCGAACACGGTTTCTTGGAGCTGAAGCAACCGCTTGCAATCGTCTTCCATATATACTGCAAACCAAATAAATAAATAAAATCAAATTCCAAATTGCCATAACCATCAACATAGAAAAGAAAAAAAATTCATTTCAATCTTAAAAAAAAATTACAGAAATTTACCTTGCGCGCCATTGAAGCTTCCTCTCAGCAATGACATCAGCAGCCACAGATCCCGGCCGTCCAAACGAACGCCGCCACGGTAACGGCCGTGATCGCCGCCGCTCATTCATCACATTCCTGATCGTTATGTATATAAAAAAAAAAAAAATTCAGGTCCAAATTGCAATTTCTACAAACCTGAAGGATCAAAATCAAAACGATCAAGAAAAATTTGCTGACCTTGGATGAGCGTCGTGAAGGCGGAAGCTTCTAGTCCTGGTTGCAGAAGCGTTACGTAAGATCTCCCGGTGGAAACTTCGAGAAGAAAGGCTGATAGTATCGAACCAAGACTCGAAGATGGAATTACAGAGAGGGCATTTTCGTCTCAAAGTGCTCCACTTGTGAATGCATCGGAGGCAGTACGCGTGCTTACACGCCTCCAGCACCGCCGCGCTGCGAGGTTCGAGGCATCCTAAGCATATTGGACAGTTTTTCCCTTGGATAGCCGGCAATATTACTCTCCGTAACAGCTTCTCGCGGCGGCTGCTTCTTGTCCCCGGCGGTGAAGCGGTAGACGATTCCATAGTCGGGAGGAGATTATATTTCTGGTGTCGGTATTTATAGGGCCGACGAAGCACCGAGAACGGTGACCTGGCGTAGAGAACAAATTTAATTTGGATCGGCTATTTTCACCCACTAGATGTTCAGTTTACTAAATTTTTTTATTTTTTATTTTTAACGTTTTAATTCTATTTTTAAAATTTTGAGAAAATTTGGTTTTTATTTTATTTTCTTATTATTCTAATCTGATAAAATCTAAAAATATATAAAAATACGCATCAATATATTTGACGCAGATCTCCATTCTTCTCAAACCACGTACATCCTATATATGCTCTCTTCGATATCTTTCTTGAATTCATTCTTTACGATTATATATATATATTTAAGGAAATTATATTTCCGTCCTTCTGTTATGTGTATTGCCCTAATACACGTAGGATTGGTTAATCTGGTTTCCTTATTAGAATAGATTACAGTTGATAGAACTTCTAGATCATTCGGGAGACTCTATGTAATGCCTATAAATAAGTCTTTCTATCAATGAATGAGTAGACCGTTATTCTCGTTATATTTTCTCCTTCAACAATATATATATATATATATATATATATATATATAGTCCTTTCACTAAGGGATCCATTTTTTTGGTTTATATGAGGGATGAAGGATTACACCAACTTTTTGATTATATTTTTGAATCTCCACCGTTCAGTTTGTTGGTCCTTATATATAGATCAATTATGCAAATTTTTAGCCAATTTGGTGATCGTTAAAGTGTCAAACAAGATTAAATCAATGAACGAACCAAATCTGCCAAACATGAACCGTTCATGCTTATAATTATAAATCGTAGTTTTGAATGTCTTAACGATTACCAAAATTTATGAAAATATGCAGAAGTGATCTACTCATATAGAACTACATATTGAACGGTGAAGATGTGATCGAAAAGTTGGTGTAATCCCCCATCCCTCATATATATGTCAAAAAAGTGATCCCTTAGTGGAAGGGCCCTATATATATATATATATATATATATATATATATATATATATATATATATATATATATATATAAGTTCTGAAGCGGACGTCTGTATTCGGTTTAAAGTGCGGATGTCAGGACCCACCCCGAATATCACATTGAAATCCGAGATAAGTCCTGCAGGGTCCACCTCCAAGAAAAATTTACCGAAAACTTGACATAATCTACCTTGAAAATGGACAACCCTTACCTGCAACAAAATTCTTGATAAACACTTCTATTATCAATCATCCATCCTCAACTCTTGGAGCCTTCCTGCTCCCCAAGTTCATCACATCTCCCAATATAACAATTACTCATCTAAAATAATTCCACAACCAACAACAGACAATTAATAAATTACTACTGAACTTTCAGAGCATATCTAAGGATGAACGAAAAACAATGAATGAAGAGCTGAAGCGGCCTCTGACTATGCCTCGACTCCATGTACGCTCGACCTCATTTAAATTTAATCTGCACACTGGGCATTTAAAACCAAAAGGCCCAGGGGAAAATAATTTAAAAATGTTAGAGTAAGTAGACAAAAATAAAATAAATAACTTAACAAAAACATAATTCATATATCTTCCCATGTTTCAACTTTTAAATTTGGTTGTACAAACCTTTAAACGTTCTTAAAACTTTAAATCCAAAATCACTTAATAATGGATAAACCAGCCTCGCTGGTTAAATAGAACAGAAATCTCAAAATGAGGAATAAACCAGTCCCGCTGGTTCATCAATTATATATCTGAGAAAAATAAATAAGGGGAAGAGTTATCACCATGTAAAAGGAGCCTCCCAGGCTCGGGTCGGTGCCTCCCAAGCTATAATAACGTCCAACGCTGAGCGCTCTACTCACCTATGGTGAGTAACCGCTAATAATAGTTAGCTAACTGTAATCAATATAAACGACTCTATATTATGGTGACTGAAACATACGAAAACACTTAAATGAATTAATCTTCCCCAAGATCAAACGAATGTTACGGTTCCCAACCATACTTGAAAATCATCATAAGAAATTGTATTAAAACTCAATGACGTGTCTTACACGTTAAAATATTCTCAAATGTATAAATATAAGCGAGATTTCAATATCAAATATAAATCATAAATAATAATATCTCCACTCGAAAATACTCGCTAAAATATTCTCTAAGTTAAAATCATTATGCCTCAAATAAACAATTAAATTATGATAGAGAACTACCGCAAAATCCTATTTTCGGTAATCATTTATAAATCTCAAAGTCATCAAAATAAAACCGATAATATTTAAATCCGGAGTTATAAAGAATATCAAAACTCAAATACCGACTTTATAACCAGAGCTCAAATCCATAAATCATGGCCAACACTTAATCAATACTTCAAACTCAAATAATTTCCAAGATCATCTCATAAGCCGAAATTATAATATAAGCTTGGAAAATCAAATAATAAATTATCTTGCATGTATATTTAATAAAAACCAAAATGTCCACTCACAAATTTAGGCATAAGCCCGACGATAACCGCATCGCCACTCAAGCATGGTTCCCTTCGTATCCTGGCACAATAAATATGCTTAGAACCACTCTTCGATTTAGGAAAATAAATGCTTTAACTTAATCATCGAAATCCTCCTAATTAACCCACTAATAAGCTAATTAGATTTTTACCAAACTTCACCTACAACTTCACTTCATCGATTTTAGTACTTCAGGACCATAACCAAGAAAATCCAATGGTCGGATTTTTTCTATCAACCGCCAATTTCTCCAATCTCCGAAAAATTTCAAACCTAACCAAAACTCTTCCAAAAATTCCAATTTCATACCATTAGACTCCCTTAATATAACATATTTAAAACCTTGAAAAGCCCCCTTTTATAGTGGCGGCGCCGCCGTCTGCTCTGCCTGCAGCGGCGGCCGGCGGCCGATTTCAGCAACCCCTAATGGGTACTAAATTTTAACAGTATCTTCCTTTCAACATCCTAAACAACTTTCATAACTATCACTAAGTCCAATTTCAAGCTTAAATATGTCAATCGAACAAAAACACAATAAAGAACCCTAGAAATTCAAATCTTCGATTCTCCATACCTAGCTTGTGTTAGGATGTATCCTTTTAGGGTTTTGCTGCTGGGAAGGAGAGCTTCAAGTTGAGACTAATAGCTCCGGTTATGGTGGCCGGAAAAAGGGATTTTCCGGCGAGACTCCACCACGCACAACCGCTCCTTCTCAGCGTGATTCCTCCCTCATGGCGGCGCAACACGACCAGCCACCTACCTAGACTTGATGAGGATGTTCCAAGCTTCGATTTGATACAAAGATTGCCGCCTATCTTGGCCGGACGGCGGCAACGAATCTGGTGGGTCTGGAAGAGCTCACGGAAGAGAGAGAGAGAGAGAGAGAGAGAGAGAGAGAGAGAGAGAGAGAGAGAGAGAGAGAGAGAGAGAGAGAGAGAGAGAGAGAGAGAGTGTGTGTGTGTGTGTGTGTGTGTGTGTGTGTGTGGGTGTTGGGCTTCTCCACACCTACTAGGTCCAACTTAAACACCAACCAAAAATAAAACCCACTAAATTTTTTCCCCTTTTTACCAACACAGTAACTTTTGTTTTTAGACCATAACTTCTTCATACGAACTTCGTTTTAAGTGTGCCATATGTCCACGAACTATGTTTAACGTCCTCTACAACTTTCATGAAGAAAGTTTTCCCAAATTCCAAACGGAAGAAAAAGTCAACTTTTGGAGTCTTAAATAGTAAACGGTTACTTAAAACGGTAAAAGCCAAAGGAATACCAAAAGTAAATAACAGTAAAATAACTTAAGAACCGGGATGTGATAGCGGACGTCCTTCTGTTCTCCACCAGATGACGTGCCTCCACCTAAGCGAACACTAGAGGCGTCCCCGACCACTTTCCTTTCCCGGCGAGTCCACCGAATTCAAGTTTTTCGGCGAGATCGATCTTGTGTGAAGATTTAGGTCGAGGTTGCTGCCCAAACCTTCAAATCAATCTTGCCGGGAAGGGAAAGTGGTTGGGGATACCTCTAGCTGGTGTCTGCTCGGGTGGAGGCGCGCCGTCGTTGGCGTCGTCCGGTAGAGAACGGAGGGACGTCCACACTTTAAGCTGAGTGTGGACGTCTGCACCAGAACTGTCCTGAAAGTGCGGACGTGTCTCCGTTCGCCACCGTCCGGCGCCGACGACGGCGCGCCTCCACCTTAGAGGACTTTAACAGCGTCCCCGATCACTTTCCACCCGCGCAGACTTTAACAGCGTCCCCGATCACTTTCCCTCCAATTTTCCGACGAGATCACCCAAAACTTCAAATAAAATCGATCTCGTCGGAAAACTGGAATTCGGTGAACTCGCCGGGTAGGGAAAGTGGTTGGGGATGCAGTTGGAGTCTGCTGGGAGGGAGGAGCGTCGTCGTTGGCGCCGTCCGGTGGCGAACGGAGGCACGTCCGCACTTTAAGGACTGTGCGGACGTGCGCTCTACATCGTTTTCGTGTGTGTATATATATATATATATATATATATATATATATATATCTTTTTTTGACATATATGAGGGATGAGAGATTACTCCAACTTTTCGATAACAAAATCACATTTCCACCGTTCAATATGTAATTCTATATGAGTAGATCACTTCTGCAAATTTTCAGAAATTTTGGTGATCGTTAAGACATTCAAAACTACAATTTATACTTATAAGCATGAACAGTTCAGGTTTGGCAGATTTGGTTCGTTCATTGATTTAATCTTGTTCGACATCTTAACGATTACCAAATTTGCTGAAAATTTGCAGAATTGATCTATATAGAAGGACTAACAAACTGAACGGTGGAGATTCAAAAATATAATCGAAAAGTTTGACTAATCCCTCATCCTTATATATGTCAAAAAAAGGGATCCCTTAGTAGAAGAGCCATATATATATATAAGACTATATTTGAAGCCAAAAATAAAATAAAAATAAGAACGAACAATTTCATCACACTGTATAACAACCTTGTTGAAGATTGAAGTGATTCGTAAATTTCATTTGAAAGATGTAGAGAATTTTTTTTCTCCGATGTAAAGATGTAGAGAATTGTTGTTGTTTGGATTTTATAGATTTTAGTTTAATATTATATTTTCACAAAAATTCTTGATTGTGGGGTTAGTATTGGAATATTTAGTTTAAAATTGAAATGTGGGGTGAACAAAATATTTGGTGGGTTGGCAATAGCCGTACCATTTAATTTTAAAACGTTTTGCCAATTTTAAATCCGCCACAAAGAGGGTTTTAGTTAAATTGGGTTTTGATATGAAGCAAGGACTAACTTTTTTTTAAAAAAAAGTTGAAGCAAGGACTGAATTATCAGACTTCGAAGAATTATCGAGGGTTTAAAAATTAGAAATTTTGACGGAAATGTCACGGGCATATCGAGAATGTGGAAATTTAAATATTAATTATGGATTTCAGATTAGTAGTATGTTACTAAATATTTATAAGTTGCAAAAGTAAAAACTCAAATGAAGTGCTAGCATTGGTGGCTTTGTCCAATTTGTGGTATCTCTACCACCGGGGATCAAATCCTCGTGTTCCTCATTTGTGTTTTTGATTGAAATATACAAAAATTCGCGCGAAAATAGCTGGGGATGTTAGGATATATCGTCAACTCGGTGATAGCTTCGAATTTTAAGTCATTGATATGAAGTGGGTAGAAGGTTGTGTTAATTAAGCCAACACGAAGACTAAGGTAAAAAGATCATTTATCGCCCTATGTATTTTGAATTGAAATTTGTTTAGTCCTTCTGGTTTGAAGTCGATATCTGTTCAGTCTTTATGGTTTTATTTTAATCTGAATGGTCTTTAAAGTCACGTTTTTTCATCCAAATGACATTTCCATCAATTTTTTCTGTTAGAATATTGATGTGGCCGTTAAAGACATTGTAATTTTTAATAGTTACGTCAGCAATTTAACTGAGAAAATTGACGGAAAGACCATTTAGATGAAAAATCGTGACTTTAAGGACCATTAATATTAAAATAAAAACACAAAGACTGAAAAGATGTCAACTTCAAACCATAAGGACTATATAATATTTTACCCATTTATTTTTGATGGGGTAAGTGAGCATTACTGAACTGCTTCAAAAAGATGACAGAGAGGGATCAATTCACAGAGTTAAGCAGGAGTTCAGCCTCCGGTTTATTTGCTGATGATAGTTTGCTTTTTGAAAAGGTGGAGCTGCATGAGGCAATCCACACTAAACAATGTGTGCTTCTTTAAGAGAGTGTTAGGGCCTGTTTGGAAAGGCTTATTCCAGCTTTGCTTCTAAGCTGTGCTCACAAAAAGTGTTTGGTTGTTAACAAAATGATGGGCTTTGCTTTAAAGCACCTCTCTTTTGTGTCCAAAAGCCAAAGTCGGAAGAAGGTAGCTTCTGAAAGCCCGAAGCGCTTCGAATGCACTGTAGCGCTAAACACTGTTCATTAATGAAATTTTCAGTTTTCAAATCTGCCCTTCGCTTAACCCTAGCCGTTCTCTCACCATACTCTTCTCAGCCTCAACTCTGCTTTCTCTCTTCTCCCTCAGCTCTCTTTCCGTTCTCTCTTCTTTTTTTCTCTGTGTGTTCTCTCTTCTTTCTCTGCTTAGTTCTCACTTTAGGAGCTTAAGACCATAGTACCTTACATAGGTTACCCAAATATGAGTCTGAAGGAATTCAGGGCGGTTCTGGGCGAAGGAACAGAAGAGGTTATGGGTTCTCGAGATAATTGAAATCAAAGGGAGATACCTGTAGGTTTTGGGTTCATCATCATCAAGTTTATCTACACGGAAGGAGGCTAGGTAAAACCCCCTCTATCCTTTTCCGAATTCAAACACTTAATATTGTATTCTGAGTTTAAAATTTGATTCTTAATATTGTATTGAGAAAGTAAGTAGGTTTCTTTGTTCAATCTCGCATTTTCATTTCGTTATCTACGGCGATCTGTCAGGGTTTATGATCTGTTTCTATAGGTTATATGTATCAGATTATGGAATTCAAGTTGCTAGAGTTGAATGTTGGAGCAGAAATGCAGTGGATTATAGTTGCCTTTAAGAGATAATCTTGAGGGGTTTAAGTGAATAAGAGGCTTAGATTTGACTTAACCATATTAGTTTTGTCCAGCAATGGGAAGCTTGGATTTAACTTGGTGAATTTTGAACTTATGATATGTTTGTTTACTCACAAAACAAAGGTGTTTGACAAGATTGAATGTATAAGTTTCTCGATAACCGAGGAATTGTTTCGTATGTTGGTATAGGGAATCAAGTAATGGGAGTATCTATGTATGTTTTGACCCTTGGGCAGTCTTGTGTGCTTAAGTTAGAAATGCAGTAGAGCAGTAGTTTAGAACAGGGACAGATCCTAAATGTTTGCAGATATAATATATTTTAACCAACATGTAGCTATTGTAATTGAATTTTAAACATGGAGGTTAATGTAAGATTTTTGGACTGTAAACTCTACTTATATATAAGGTTCCACCTCTTCTACAAAAAATCCAATGCCCTTGATATGTAGAGGAGATTTTGTCAAACTACCTCAGACTGTTAGTAAAAATTGTTATTTTGGGTACTTGAATTATCCAGTTGAGTTACTACGTGCTAACTACAAAAAAAAATGTAAAAAAGAAGTGACAAAGGTTTGATATATATATGATTATAACTATTGGTTAAGCATTGTATAATACTGTAACAACAGTAGATTCATGTTAGGTTAACTTGCATAACTAACTAGTTCATATTTTCTACTTTGTAGATTTCATCTCAATTCAAAGTTAAACTTTTTCTTGTTTTAGTCTGTTTTCTTCTTACTTGACAAATGTCGATCCAAAGAACCGTAGCAAACATATTCGTAAACAAGGATCCTTTGTCTTCCTTCTGAACATGATCCTATCAACATAACCAAATTTTCATGTCTTGCCTTGCTGAGAACATGAATTTGAGACTTAAATTCATTTTCTCCTTGGAAGCTTGCATTTTTATGTTGCTGTACAACAATCCTCACCCCTTTCAGTTTTCCTTTATAGATTGAACCAAAATCACTTTCAGATAGGAAGTTCCTTGCCGAAAAACCATCAGTAGAAGCTTGGAGTTCTGCATAAGTAAAATCTCTCTTCCACCCACTCTTTGGTCTTTTATTACCGCACATTATGCAGGCTGAATTTTTTAAATCTTCATCTGCGGGAAATTTTTCCTATATTTACATCCTTCTTTTGTTTATCAATAACAGCTTTGTTAGCTTTACACACTTTAGGAATATGGAAAAGGCATGACTTTTTTAACATTTGTAATTATTCTTAAAAGGAACTATATTCTTCTGATCTCAAAATGTCTAGCAAATAGTAATACACTCTTCCATATATTAGAACGCTGAATTCCATTCTTGATGTCCATTTGTATGTGATCTTGTTCTTTTTTCTTTCTTATCTCCATGGAACTAATTCTCTTCATTCTTGTCTAGGGCATTGCTTCAAGGCTTAAAGCCGGGGTTAACGGTGCAAGCTCCTTGCTACACATCTATTACTCTCTTGGCAGTTTGGTACTTATCAAGGTAAATTATTGAACTACTGCATTCTTTGTAGCACTGCCCATTTTGATATTTTTAATTGTTATAGCAGTTTAATTGTTATAAAAGGAATTACAAGGAGTATGCTAAGTTACAGAAAAAAGGAATTACACCTGAGTTTGAAGACAAGTTGGATAAGTTGTTTTTAGGAGTTGTAGCCACCGGTAGGTATGCTTGTACACCAGGTTCTTCACTACCTCAACCAACAAGTCCGGTTCACTGTGACAATGAACAAGACCTTGAAGAAAGTGGTGATTCATACGATATTCAGCCTACATCTACCCAAGGTATAAGAAAAAGAAGTGAGAGAATTGAAAAAGGTAAGGGAGTGGCTGCAAAAAAGGGGAAGGTGGGAGGTGCTGCTCTTCTGGCTACCAAAATTGATAGAATGTGTGAGGCAATTGAGAGCAGAAGTACCGCAACTTCAATTGCTAAGGGAGGCGCTAGCATCAAAGATGTGATGAAGGATGTTACTTCGTTGCCGGGTGGCGAGCCTTGTTCTCCATTGTGGTTCTTTGCCACGGATTTGTTTGTGTGCCAAGAGAAAAGAGAGATGTTTAGCACTATGGAAGATACTAACACGAGGTTGGCGTGGCTGCAATATGAGATGAGCAAATTAAAAAAATAGAGAGATGTTATTGTGATGTTTGTTTGGTTTGATGTTTGTCTATGTTCATTGGGATGATCTTTAGTTATAAGAATTAAAGACTTAATCAAACATGTGTCTTTCCTTTAAAACAATTATGAATTATTATCTATATATTTATGTTCATTTGAACACAATAAGCATGATTGAACTTTGTAAACTTATGTTGATGTGTCTTTTCTTTGAAAACAATAAGCTTGTATTATTTTAATAATGATTAATGTGTGTAGAGATTTGATTATGCAGGTCTTCGTTGAAGTATGAACAACTCTGGAGATGATGATGATGATGATCAGATATTCTATTCTTGTGTGCAGCTAAATGCTTTGTTAATCCAGCATTATTATGAGAGTTACATTGACAAAAATCCTTGTATGGATTCTTCTCAAACAGGTAATAGGTGGGTGATGGAAGTACTCCAAGGGAATAATGTTCGATGCTATAATGCATTTAGAATGGATAAGGATGTATTTTACCGTTTATGTAGTGATCTGGAAGTTAAGTTTGGGGTGTTTGGTTCAAATAGAACGAGTCATGTTGAAGTAGTAGGATTGGTATTGCATTTATTAGGACATGGGTGTGGAACTAGGTCGGAAGCAGAGCGTTTTCAACATTCCACATAAACTATTAGTAGGTATTTTGGAAAGGCACTAGATATTTTGTATCAATATAGTGAAGAAATTATCAAACCAACATATCCTCATTTTAATGGCATTGCCCCGGAGATCATGAATGATAGGAGATACATGCCACATTTTAAGGTACTAGTCAAACTTTACTTATTTATATGATATGAATTGCATTGATTTTATTATGTCTTTTGATGGTAACTTTTAATATTTATAGGATTGAATTGGTGCTATTGATGGAGTGCATGTTCCCGCTTCAATATCTCCTCAATATCAAGTACCGTTTATCGGAAGAAAAGGAACACCAACCCAAAATGTTATGGCGGCATGCAACTTTGATATGCAATTTATTTATGCATGTGCTAGATGGGAAGGGTCCGCTCACGATACAAGAGTGTTTCTAAATGTACTTAGAGATCCAAGTAAGAAGTTTCCTAAACCTCCACCAGGTAATATATTTGACTATAGTAACCTTTATTAAATTTTTAATATTTTTACTTAAGCCGCTTCTAATTATTTTAAGTAACAGGAAAATATTATGTTGTTGATTCGGGATACCCACAAATGCCGGGGTTTTTAGGACCTTATAAAGGAGCAAACCAACATTTCCAACAATATCGTGGGCGAGAACCAAGAAATTCAAAGGAGGTATTTAATCAAGCTCACTCTTCTCTAAGAGGCGTTATAGAACGCACATTTGGAGTTTGGAAAGCGAAATGACACATTTTAAGTAACATGTTAGGTTTCTCATTTGAGAAGCAAGTGAAGATTGTCATTGTCACAATGACACTTCATAATTATATAAGGAGGCATGCGGAACGCGATAGAGATTTTTGCAATTCAGAAAGATTGGATAACATTTCGAGTGGTGACATAGAGATAGATGATGATGAACAAGAAGAATCACATAATCATGGAGCACAAGAAATGAAATTAGTAAGAGATAAGATCGCTCAAAGTTTGATGAGTGCACGTAATATGAATGTTTGAAGGCAATATGAAATTTATGGTGGTTCTTTCTTACCGATGAAAGGCAAATTATTATAATTGTATGGAGCTTAATGTAATTCATATACTTATGATAGTGTTTAATATTATTCTCTTGGTAACCATGATTTATAAAACTCCAAGTATAGTCTACAAAATTTATATAGACATAAAATTAAAGAGCAATTATGTTATAATACATTACCAAAAAAATAAGGCAAAAACAAATTCTAAGGTTAAACTGGTCATTTACAAGTTTAAAACTCTTTCAAAAAACTAGTTTACCAAACAGTTTGCCTCTGCTTCTACCATTCACAACACTTACAAAAAGCCAGTTTACCAAATACTCAGCAGCTTTGCTTGTCAGCTGCTTATTCTCAGAATAAGCCACAGCCAGCTTATTTTGGAAGCCACAGCTGTACCAAACAGGGCCTTAAGGGACAAAAGATCGATTTTCAGAATTCAACAATTGCTTTTGGGCTAGGGCTAGACGATAACCGGAAGCTAGAAATCATTCGCATGTTAGAGGTACCAATAGTGGAGTGTCATGAATGATATTTGGGACTACCAAGTACCAACCACAACTGGAAGAAATAAGGGATATTTAAGAGACTTAATGAGAGACTTGATTCTCATATGCAAGGTTAGCATTCTAAATTGCTCTCCGAACTGGAGAGTTTGTATTAGTAAAGGCAGTTGCGCATGCAATTCCTACTTACTCCACGTCAGTGTTTAAACTTCCTAAAGGGGTATGTCGCCAATTACAGTCAAGATAGCAAAGTTCTAGTGGGGAAAAAATGGCAAAAAGAAAGGTATTCATTGATTCAAATAGGAGGTCTTGTGTCTTAATAATCAGGAAGGTGGACTGAGTTTCAGAGATTTGGTGAGTGTTTAATCAGGCGCTACTGACAAAACATTATGAATAATTGTACCCAGAACCATTAATTAACAAAGCGCTTAATATGTTGGAAATGTGGGCTGAGCAGTTGCATTTTTAGGAGCTAAGCCTTCTTTAGTTCAGCAGGGATTAGTGTGAGGCAAAAACTTACTCTGCGTTGGTATTAGATGGCAGATTGGATCGAGAGAGGTCTATTCGAATTTGAGTGGATAAATTGTTGCTGACATCCTGGTCTTTGAAGGTCAGTACTTCTTTTATTGATCTTGATGCATCAGTTAATCAACTTATGAGACAAACTTCATTAAACAACATTTTTTACATGTTGATGTTGAGAAACTACTAGTTGTACCAACGCAGAGAACGGTAGATACACATGGCACTTGAATTTATAAACTTATCTAGAAGACTAACCCGAGTATCATGCCTAACAAATGTTTGAGCACTTAAAACCGTTCTTCTTTTCTGAGATCTATATGCAGCACAAAACATAAATAAAAATTCAAAACATCATTATGCCCATCATTTGTTTTTGTACATGCAGCTGCCTTACCAACTAAAACATCCAAATTTTTCTTCTATGATCATCTAATCATTAAAAACATGCCAAACAAAAAAGAAGGAAAGAAAATGAGTATGTGACAGAGTACCACTTAATAATATATATACATAATGAATGAGAGAGAGAGCTACCAGAAGATACATCATCATTTGCGGTATGAGCCATTTCACCAAACCCTGTAGACAATGGAGAATTAAAAGGTGAATGTATATATTTGGATTTTGTTTATGTGATTATTGCATTGGTGAAATCAAAGACAATGAACAAAACTTATGATTTCTAGCAGCATTGACGATATGCTCTGTAGCAAGCAATTGTTGAACTCTACCCTGACCTCTATTCGATGCGGATGCCATGGTTCCTGAACACAATATTTCAATATATATTACAATACTGATAATTAAAAGTTTAAAACCCAACCAACTATATGAGGACAAAGTTCCTTAAAAACCAAATTCCATTATATGCAACAGTCAAGTACAAAACATACATAACATTCCACTTTCTTAAAACACCCCAAAGATTGCAGCTATCTATCTATCTATCCCTAAGACATGTGTGCCATTTCATTCTCGAACTCCAAAACTGACATAATCCTAAAGGTCAGGGATACAAAAGAGGTTTAGAGAGAACTTACCAGAAGGAAAACTTTTACCATAACTTGATCCCATGAGCACATATCCTATAACCAATTCAACATAACACAATCAATCAATCAAAAATTCATACTACCTATGAATTTCCCTTGAATTAAATTCACAATACCACATAAAAAGAAAGAAAACCCATCAAATTAGAGAGAAAGATCAATCATGTAGGATTGAAGTTAAATTAGTTGAATCAGAGAATTTCAGATCGAAAACCACAAAAGAGTTCTCTAGAGAAAAATTTACCTAAAACACAACTGAACAAGATGAGCAACGACCAGAGATAGTCATAGATAGTGGAACACGACCGCGGATGACCGGAAAACTTGAACGGAGCGCATACGATGAGAGAGTGTCAGACGAAGTCTCAGAGGAGTCTTGGGTTCGAGTTGTCACGAATGAGCCGAATGAATGTAGCCAGAAGGTTTTTTTTGACTTTGTCAACGGTTAAATTTTTAAACTACCTATAATGCCCTTGTTTGATTAAAACATTAAAATATGTATTCTAACCGATGAAACACAAATTAGTAATTAGAAATGTTAGAAACAAAAAAAAAAGCTTAAAACGTGGGAGGTGGGAGAGAAAAGTGAGGAGAAAATCAGATTTTATTTTATTTAGAATGAGAGAGAAATCAAACTTTGAGCATAACTGTAATAGTAAAAAAAAAATCACACGCACATAGTGTGGGTCAAGATGCTAGTTTTTAATAACGTGTTTTCAACTGGACTAGAAATCAATGTCTGATAGGAATTAAATTTTCCAGCCTAACCATATCTGGGCCTCCAAACATGTGATGAGGTCATATTGGCAAATTTAAATCAAATCCAAGAGACTTATCCTACCAAACAAACACCTCCTATATATGCAGCACACATCAAGAGTTTGCATTAACTTAGCTTTCTCATATCCTCGAGTTCCAGTGGCCTCTACTCCCCGACTTAAATGCTCTCTAGTCCTCATTCCCCTCTCATCAGTGGCGGATCTAGGATTTAACACTCTAGTGAGCTCGAATTTTTGTTTTTTTGGTTGATCGAAACAATAAGAAAATTTAACGGCAGTCTGAAATATTTAACTAAAATATATTAGATATACAATTTATTTATTGAGATGCAATAAATTTACTTTAGAAAACTACCATTTAAGCAATCTTTAGAAAGAAATTTTTTTTGGAACTATTTATATGATAAAATAGAGGTTAAGATAGAATTCAATCATAACAAATACCAAAATAGATCTAACATCTTACCAAAGAATGCTATGAGACCCATTGTTCAATTTTGAGCCCAGTGAAAAAAAAGATTTTAGAAGAAATCCAGAAACTAAAGAAGTGAAAAAAGAAGAAAAACAAGAAATTTTAGAAGAAATCCAGAAAGTAAATAAGTAAAAAAAAAAAAAGGAACAAACACTACTGAGACTGAGAATCAAACTCAGGTGGGGTTACTGCTAGCACTTGCACCAAGCCAACTGAAGCTTCTTTTGTTACTGTAATAATGCACACGCTAAAAATTTAAATATCAAAATTTTGGTTGGGCTTCCGCGCCTGCCTCTCATCTTAAAAATTCAATTTATGTAATGGCCAGTAAAAACCCAAGAGTTGATAAGTAAAATATTTGAAAAGTAAAAGCTGTGTATATTAGACACATACTTGTTTAGCTCTCTACTACGGTTTCCATTTTATTCTTGCTCCAAGAGTTGATAGGTTTCAACTCACTTCGGAAAGTTGTTTGCCCTCTACATGTTTACGCAAGCACAACAATATAACTACTCACATTCAAATGCCGTGAATGGGAATTTGTTGCATGTAAAACGTACTGAAAATGTTTTCAATTCTACTTGAACTCTCGCTTCATGTAATTGTTGTGCAAAAAGCATTGGAGCAAAGGCAAACATATGAACATAACAAAAGACTTTATTGAGGAGATGCTAGCTGCTAACGATCAATTTGAAATGTTACATGAATTATATATGATGTAATCTAATTACTATTAACTATTAGAATTCATCGAAACTTATTGTTATTCTTGCGTTCTAGGTTGTTAGAGTCTTGAGTTGTTTGATTTTGGTGTTAAATTGAAGAAATTTGAAGGAACTATGGTCAGACACTATTCTTATAACCCAAACTCGAAAATGTCATGTTTAGCTTTGTTTTTTGTTGTTGATTTTGTTTTCTTTATGTAGTTTTTAGGCTTAGACGTAATGAGTAACCAGATTGTTGGAGCATATGGGTTTCATTTCAATATCTTTGCATTGTTTCTTCATGGTGCTTGCCCTTTTGTGTTGGGGGTTGTTCATGTGAGTTTTTCTTGTTCTTCATTTCTTATTTAGTGTGATTGTTGGTAAACTTGTTAACTGTCAGTCACTTCACAACATTTGAGTGAAGTGAGAGTTCAAGGAGAGAACAAAATGATTTTTCAATACGTAATATCATTTAACAAACTACGTTTCACAGAATTTGCATGTGAGTAGTTAGATTGTTGGACTCGTACTTATAAACATGTAGAGGTTAAACAAGTTTCCAAAATGAGTTGAAAGTTGATATGAACTTGAGCAAGAATAAAATGGCAACTTTAGGGATTTGTGTTATTGGTAAAGATAGCATTAGACCCTCTTCTTTGACTCCCATCCAGTTGAAATCCTTCAATCTTTCCCTTTTGGACCAACTGGCTCCTGCTACTTACATTCCAATGCTGCTTTTCTACACCACAAGTGATCTTACTGCTGCAGCTGGAAGAACCTTGCAGCTAAAGAAATCGCTTTCGGAAACTCTGACTCGCTTTTACCCGTTTGCTGGAAGAATCAAAGACAATTTTTCCATTGACTGCAATGATGATGGGGCAGGCTTCACTGAAGCTCAAGTCAGCTGCTTTCTTTCAGACATTCTTAAAGCACCAGACCACGAGGTACTAAAACAGTTGCTACCTATCAATTGTGAATCCTTTATAGAAGGCAGGGGATGTGTGCTGCATGTTCAGGTCAACTACTTCAAGTGCGGTGGAATCGGCCTCGGCATATGTCTTTCTCACAAGATAGCTGATGCAGCCACATTGAGCACTTTCCTCAGAAGTTGGGCAAATACTGCTTCTGGGATTGGCGAGAAAGTGTGTCCTATTTTCAACGCCGCGTCGATAACCCCACCAAGAGACATCTCGATGACTCCACCAACTCTTGAGAATCTTAATAAGATCAGAGACGACAAATCTGTAACAAAGAGGTTTGTATTCAACGGCTCAAAGATGGCTGCTCTTAAGGCCAAAGCACCTTCTCTGAGTGTCAAACAAGCCACAAAGGTGGAGATTGTAGCAGCCCTCATTTGGAAATGTGCAATGAAGGCTTCCAGGACAAATTTTGGATCCTCATCCAGGTTATCGGCACTGTACCAAAATGTGAATATTCGAAACAGAACAGTCCCTCCCCTACCAAAGGACTCAGTTGGGAACTTTGTTGGGTCCTTCATCGCCACGGCAGAGGATACTGAGGCAGAGTTACATGGCTTGGTTGCTGAATTAAGGAAAGGGATTGAAGAATTTTGCAAGAAAGCAAATAGACTACCACTTAGTGAGGATATTTCGGTGATTTGTGAGCCTCAGATGGAAGCTATGAGAATGCTAACCAGTGATGACATGGACTTGTACGCGTGCACAAGTTGGTGTAGGTTTCCACTATACGAGGCTGCAGATTTTGGGTGGGGAAAACCAGTTTGGATGAGCTCATGTATTCCACCTGCCAAGAATATGGTATTTCTGATGGATGCAAACGGCCATGATGGTATAGAGTCCTGGGTAAGATTGAGCCAAGAAGACATGAAACTATTCGAGTGTGATCAAGAGCTGCTAGCATATGCATCTTTCAATCCGAGCATCACATCTTATTAAGATATACTGTAACATTTTATATATCAAAGCTATATATACACAGACGGCAAGAACAATGCATAGGTGCTCACGTTGCTACCCTAGAAATGATTGATGGATGATTCAACTTAGAGACGTGAAAATGAATTTTTCTTGACACTGTCAAATGGAGAAATCAACTTGAGCAACTCTAAGCCAAGTTCAAACTTGGCCATGTCTTCCTCCTTGAAGCTAAAATATGATTGGCATAATTTGCCAAACATCAATAAAAAGAATTCCATTCTTTTTATAGGAGCATTACGATCTGCACTTTGCCTCTATCGGTCTTATTCTTATTTGTACTAGCCCCTAGTGCACTTTGCGAAACAATTGGAACTGATGGGGACCTTGGTTATTTTATGCTGATCTTCAACGGGGTCTGCTTCTGGCGGCAACATGCTTGAAAATGACAAAACATACCAAAACAAAAGGTGAAACCGGAAAGACCAGGGGAAGCGTTGGCACTGTGGAAAGAATCCCTAACCCTAAGAAGGCAATGTGTAAGAGGGCTCGCCCGTATTCTGTTGGCTGGTTCAGAGCCAAGCCCCTGAAGAAGCCAAAAGACCCTCTCCTCACCTGATTTATCAAGGGTTGCCTATCTTCTAATCTTATATATAGTAAGTCAACAAAACTGTATAGACAACATAAGATTCTCAACTATATTTCGTACTTGAGCCTTATGATCTTGAGCTAATGGAATAGCCTAACTGAAAGACGATGAACTGATGACTTTCAAATGAGCTAGACATTTGTACCTTCAAGGTAAGAGAAACACCAAACACAGATATCATATAAAAAATCATTCCCCCAAGGTCATTAGTATTACCTTAGTCCAAAAACATATCAGTTTGATCGAGGAGGAAAGGGCAATGGCTCAAGGAAGTTATTAACTTTACACAGACAGAGGCAACTGATTAGTGAGTAATGGCATGCCCATAAGGCTCAAACATGGACTCTTATAGCTGAAGCAACAGCCTGCAAGCATCAGCCATTTATATGGCTCACAAATAAAGTAATAAGATAAAATATCAAAGTGCCAAACCAGCAACAAAGAAAAGAAAAAGAAAAAAAAAACACTCAATTCATTCTGAAAAAAGAAGAAGATATTAATATCAAGAAAAAAATTGCACAAGTTACCTTGCATGCCACTGCAATTTCCTCTCAGCAGTCACATTTGCAGCCAGATAACGGGGCAGTCCAAATGAACACCGCAGCTCATTCATAACATACCTGATTACAAAGAATGAAAATAAATAAACAGGTTAATTTCAGCTGCAATTTCCACAAGACCAAAAGCAAAATGATTAAGAAAACTTCTGACCTTGGATGTTTGTCTTGAAGGCCAGAGCTTCTACTCCCAGAAGATTGGTGTTCTTGTGGTTTTCTTCGTGTCACAAAATTTACATAACAAACTTGTCACATTCCTTTTATATTAAAATTGCCATAATGTGGTACGTCATTAAATCATAGAAAACATACAAAAGTTATATCTTGAACTTTGCAATTTCTATCTATATCATTCTTAATCTGCATTCACTGTTGGGGTACACTACACATATTTATACTATTTGTCAGGGACTTTCTTACTACTCTAATGCTTTTTAAGTGGTAAGCTGCAACTCTGGCACTGTGTGTGTTTCACTTACGGGCTCCAACCCTGGAAATTGGCCTATATCATGTCCTTTAAGTCGTTCAAACTCGCTTCGTAAACCAACAGCAAACTCATCGGGACGGTCTCCACCGCTTTGGAAATAGTCCGCCATCTGTAACCACAAAAGCCTTACTAAGATTGGATGATATGAAGCTACATGTGCAACTCATAAGTGTAATTGATCATATTCTCAGGGCAAGAGGCATAGTTATAGAGACAAACAATGCGTTCATAGGATATATTCCAAACAAAATTCAGACACGCCTCTTTTGAATAAAAGTGGAAGTGCTACTTACATGATTTGCAAGAGCGATTCCACTTAGGGCTGCTGATTCTAAATTAGAACCCAGTAACCAATCACCGCATATACCAGCCCTTCCGTGTGGATCAAAGATGCAGGGGATACCAGGCGTATTAGTTGGAAGAGCCGCACCCCTGCATACATTACAACATGGAAATTAAACTCAAGATATAGAGCATTCAAAATTACATTCATTTCCCACAACAATGGTTAATGAAATTCCAGTCGACACAATGTTTTGGTTGAATCACCACAACCAGTTACACACCCTCGCCGGAACATGATAAAAACAAATTCACATTTAATGCTGCCAAGTGCAATTTCTCACCATAACTGGACTCGGGTATAAAATGGTGTCTGAAATGATCCTTTTGGTAATCCAAGTGCCTCCTCAACGCCCATAAGCATGCCTGCCGTCACCTTCTCTTTTGTGGCAGTCGGTATATTCTCCTAATAAACATCAGTTGGCACACAACATTATTTCCACAACAATATAATAAAAGAAAGAGCTAAAACATGTTGGAAGCAGATATACAATTTTGATTAGACTTATGCATGAATTTATGCAACACCTTAGTCTTCTAAATAGGTCATTTCAGAATTTAATGGGAATGAATAACTTGGAAAAATAAAATCTGAGTATCTGATCATCATTATCCTTTCTGCTTTCTTGTAATTCCTTTTAAGACTGCCCTTATAGAACAGCAACATCCCCCACATCAGAGAAGCAGACAGATCCATAGAAAAACCATATCATGTCATTTATCTATTAAAGTGAAGATGATGACAAATCCTACCACCAATGATATTCATGAACATACAGAGCACATGATTTTCTTAATCAAAGAAGTTTAGTTGGTATCACCATAACTAATTTGCTTCTACATGTCTGCAAAGTAAGAGATATGGTAATTCTTTGGTCTAAACTGGGATTTCAATCCTCACAACTGACATTCATTTCATTCAAGTTATGATCCAAGACAATGAGTGATTTGAGACTGCTCTTAGCAAACACTATGAAATATGCTTGTATTTGGGTTGAAACAAACCTGCGGAACCTTGTTTCGCTTTCCATAAGCTGCAGTACTGAGAAAGGTCCAACAGTGAGGGCCACCACTCTGGGAGCCTAGGAGTTTTTTGGTATTATTTGCCATCCAGGAGATGGAATCAACCCCTTTTACAAATGCTCCTTCGAAAGGAAATGAGTCGGTACCGGGAACCTGAAGTGGATCCTCAAATGCGGCAAGGAGGGCCCATACAGAACTCAATTCCAGCCTCTACCATAATTCAACAGAATTAAATTAGCAGACTATAGTTGAAGAAAGTTCAACCAGAAGTGATCCAAGTTGAGATATAAGATATAAGATATACCTTCATCTGTCCTGCAATTAGTGGTAGGCCTGATGAACCAAGCAAGCGGTTTGCACATTTACCTGTTGATAAACAAATAATAGAAATAAGGTAAATAGTCATGCACAAGCGCATAGACAAGGGACATTGTGAATATGAAATATAGACAAGTATATTAAGGAGCTCCACAAGATGTGAAGAGACAATAGTGACATAGTGTCAGAATTAAAATAAATGACAAAGGCAATACAAATATTACCATTATGTGCAATTACAATTGCATCAAACTGCCCACGAGGTTTTCCATTCTCACTCAAGTACCACGTCCCATTAAATGGCTCAAGTTTACTGATCCAGGTAGGTCTCTCCACATTAATCAGAGAACTCTGCACCGAGTGACATTTTAATCAGCCATAAGAATGATTATTAAAAGGTTGGGATCCTCAAACATAAGGGTAAAGATCCTGAGGAGACAAACATTTCAGCTTCAGATGAATTTTGTTTAACTTAAAGATCTCACTAATTGATATAGATCATATCTTAACAAAGAAAACCATGCCACTCAACCCAACTTCATGTTTTAACACAGTTTGTTTTCAATTTGAACCATCTTCATATCATCTTATGCCTTAAATGATGAGTCAATTATGTAGCAAAGACCATCAGCGATGGGTTTAATTTACCTGAGACAGTAGTGAGTCAGCAATGGGGCGCATTCCATTAACACCGATATACCTCGCAGGAGAAGAAGGAAGTGGCACAAACTGACCACCCACCTCAAGCTCACCTATTGTACCCTGCCATTCTCGGACCAGACCTTGCTCCATCCAACCTTGAACCAACTCAACAAACTGAGGATTACTGGCTGTGAAGAACTGAGCTGCATGATCAAATATCAAAGGCTGAGGATCGACTATCCTCGTTCCCATTCTTCCTCCCAAACCATGAACCCCCTGACATATACCGCGATACTAAAATGTTAAACTTCTAACGTTAAGTATATAGTACTGAAATGCATTAGCAGTCAATTTGGGTTCTCAGAAATCAAGAGAATAACTACATAACATTAAGCTTGAAATATAGTAAATGCAGTAAACTTTCTGTACTGAAATGCATGACTTCAAATTGAATAACTGAATTGGGTACTAAGAAATCATTTAGGCAACGTCATTCTCAGAAAATTGAAAACGAGAGCACAAACAAGTAAAACATGAAGAACCCACATGGGAAAACAGTATAGAAACCACAAGAATCAACAAAAGAATGAAACTTGAAGGAAATGAGAGGCCCAACCGTGTCGAAAACGGTGGAGCGGACGCCGCGTTTCTCCAAAAAGAGAGCACAGGCAAGGCCGGCCATGCCTCCGCCGATGATGGCGACAATTGGGTCATCAGGGACTGGAGTAGTGAAGGTGACTTGCTCCTGCTTAAGGGTCTTCAAGATGGACCTTCTTGAGGCGCCATAGGAGCGTTTGTGGCGGTTTCTGGAGGTGGGTTTTGGGGTCTGGTCACTATCAAAGGTGGGTCGTTTTCTGGGTGGTTGGGAAGAGAAGGTTATGGTTAAGGGCTTATGGGTTTTGTGGAGGGGTTTAAGGATGAAAGAAGAGTAGTGGAAGGAGCTGAGCATGGTTGCGGTGGTTTAAGGGGGTTTTGGAGGGAGAGAGAGTGAGAGTTGTACAACTGAGATTTGGTCTACTGTGAAGTTGAGTGTTTATGTTATCTTGAATCGTTGAACCCCGATGTCGTTTAGTCCAAAATTCAATTTGGTTTTCAAGAGTGAAAATACATTTTATTGAAAGTTTGAAACTAGTCTTACATAAGAGTGATGTTAGAGACACCAAAAATATACACCAAATTTAAACACCAAATGTCAAGTGCCACATCGATACACTATATATTTTCCACATATATTTAAAATAAAATAAATATATATATATATATATATATTCATAAATATAAAAATAAATTAATAAACCTAGAATTTTATAAGGAAATTATACAGATCAACCATGATTCTAGGAGTTTCTAATCCTATGTGTCTTCTAATTCAATCAATTTGATTGGAATCTGATTCTACATAACTATTGAATTTATGTATTTGAGATATAATTGGTTAATATTCTAGCTATTGCTTCAAAATTCTTATGTTGGTTGGGTGATTTGATCAAGGAACTCATGGATTAGACTTAATATGATTGATTTTGACGATTTGGGAGCGCCCTTCAAAGGGATAAAGAAGGGAGCTAAAGAAGGCAGCCTGAGTTCGTATTATCATTTGTTCACATATAAAAGATCGATAATAAAAGCCGCACAAGCCTTCTACTTAAAAAAAAAAGATCGATAATCAAATGCTCTAGGTAGCAGAGTAAGAGGTTCAGTTGTAAGGAATTTGGCTGATTGTAGAAGCTAAAGAAAATGAGTAAATGGGGCTTTACGTTCAATCCGAAAACATATGGTATGGATTCGTTCTCTCTGTAGCTTGGCTATTCGAATTTTTGATCATAAGATAAGAAGTTGGTGCTTGTTGAATAGGTGGAGGCTATGTATGTAATTGAGCTTGAGAAGAAGACATGAATAAGAACTTATGCTATGTTGGTTCGTCTGGTGCATGAGATGAGATTGTGGAGCCCAAACTCGGACAAGTAAATGCAAAGAAGGTATAATTCATAACTTCTGATTTATAGTCAGCTTGGACCAGAGTAATTTGGAATTGGTTCATGTTCTTAAGGGTTGCCTTTCAAGTAGTGATCCTGAATATTAAGTGTTTAGTTTCGTTTTTTTTTTGTTGCTGAGAAGATGCTGCTGTAGAAAAGGATGTAAAAGTTTGATCTTAGTAGTGGAGATGTAATGCATTTTGTTCTAAACCGCTTATTGGTTTCTTCATTGTGGATATGAGTAAATTCTGGAATTTTGCTAAAAATTAATGGCCCTGGTTTGGAGCTTAATGCATATAATTGGTTAAGTACAACCACTTTCACGAGCTGATACACATTACTTTGACATACGTTGGAGAATCTTGAAAATTTGTATTGCTATTTACTGTGTGATATGCTTCAAAGTTTTGATATTTATTTAGTTCTTTTCAATTCTTACAGTATGGAAGCGTATAGCTCTGCTGATAATGAAATCATGAATGAGGATGTGGAACAAAGTGTTCCACGTAAAAGAAAGAGGAAAGCACTAGTGTGAGATAATTTTGAAGTGACATTGATCAGTGGGGAAGATAAAGCAATTTGCAAGCATTGCGGTAAGATCCTAAGTGCAAAAGCTTCACATGGAACTAATTCCTTGAATACACATGTTAAATCATGTAAAGGACTACAATCCCAATTAACAAGGAGTCAGGGGACAGTAAGAATGAGACAGTTTGACAAGACTCATGAGACTAATGCAAAGACTGAGCTT
Source organism: Fragaria x ananassa (assembly GCA_034370585.1). NCBI lineage: Eukaryota > Viridiplantae > Streptophyta > Magnoliopsida > Rosales > Rosaceae > Fragaria > Fragaria x ananassa. The sequence continues at coordinate 20,397,800 of CP139762.1, read as the reverse complement.
GCAAATATGATCATCATGCATGAGTATCCATTGTCGATGGTTGAGCATCTTGGGTTCAAGAGGTATTCTAAAGCATTACAACCTTCCTTTAAGGTTCCTGACGCGAGCCTCCGGGGCGCATATATACGAGATACACGAGCAACAGGGGCTCGACGCAATTAAACCCTCTTTTGTGTAGATGTAGCATAAAGTAAATGGGGTATCGTTCAGTCTGGAGACTCGTGGAGGGGTCTCTGCATCTAGAGTCGCTTAAAAGAGATGTTAGTAAACAAAACAGAAATAAATATTAACAAATATACACTTGGCACAAATCATTTAACGGGGGTTTTGATTTGGGGTTTCTAACATCCTAAAACGATAAATAAACACACGCACACACACTATATACATGTGACCGACTTCAACCAATCCATCCAAATAAATCATTCCAGAATAATGAACATGCAATTAATTACTTCAAATGCGTAACGGAAATATTATCATGCTTTGCGAAACTAAGTCCTAAGATACACCCGTCGAGGACATGCACTTAATCGGTTTTCCTTAATAGTTACTAGGTCAGAACGTCTAGGCCTAGAGCATCTCATAAATTAAACACATAATGCCACGAGCAACTTACATGCAAAATCTACAAGTCATTAAGATGAAAACGGACTTAAACAAATTACTAAGTTTACAAACGTTGCCTAACTTTTCACATGCAAAGCACTTATCTCGGCCACTACAACATGGCCTTCACCACAACGGAATACTTCTAAACACGAAATAAACCTCTAGCACTACCAACCTGCAGAGTTAGTAATCACTTACGCACTAGATAAAGCTTTTAACACAAACCATAATATTAGAACCGAAAACACAAGATCATAAATAATTAAACTACACATTCAAATATTCTGGAAATTCAAACCCTCATGACTCAAACATCATTCGAATTTATAAAGAAAACATAGGAGTTCATGCACGAATTCGAAACCAAAGAAAACAAAACAAAAACAACAAAGAACCATTACAATTGGAATCGGCAAAGAGAGGCCAACTAGTTGTCGATTGCAAGGCTTTGGACTCGGCTGCTACTCTCCTCCTTGGCTCGGCCTTGGGGCAGAGGTCTTGACTCCTTAGGGCTCCTAAAGTGGTGCGACGGCAAGAAAAAGAGAGAGAGAGAACTTTTCAGAATTTTTCTGGATTGTGAAGTGGTGAATTCCTCTCTTCTAGTCCCTCCTATTTATATTGAATTGGTGAAACCCCTAGCATTGCCACAGCCCTTGGATCTCTCTTGATCTTGTGGCTGAAAACAAGTCCTAGTTACACTAGAGAAAGCCACAAAATCGGTGGGATTCTCTTCTAGGTAGAATGGGATTCTCCTTCCTTAATTTTCTGATTTTTATCTTCTTGATTCTTCTATTAATTTCTGAGTTGGACTTGGACCTATTTTCCCTTGAATTATGGACTCCAAAATCGGCCAAGAAGTCCATGGATTGGGCTTTTATTTGCGCGGCAACAAGCTCTCCTAGTTGGATTAGGATTTGACTTTTTCTTCTTCGATTCCTTGTAGAAACAGGATTTCCTATTTGAAAGAGGTTTCCATGTCGACACAGGATCTCCATGATGAAATGGGAATCCTAGTTGAAGTAGGATTCCTCGAGCAAATAGAATTCTTCGTAATTTCTGCAACTTAAGCTCCTTTTCTTTGTTTGTGCGCAAATGACTCCTATAAGATAAAACATGTTAAAAATGGCATTATTAAGGAAATAACATAGCTAAATAGGGTAGGAAAATATACTAAGAACATGGCATTTTATGCCTCTATCAACTCCCCCACACTTAGCTTTTGCTAGTCCCTTAGCAAAACCAAGCTAACAAGACTCGAAACAAAAACTCTAATGCCCCTATAATGTCTAGTAAATCTCGGAACTCATAACATTGAAACTCTTCCTCAATCAAGATTCACTCTATGAACTTTCGAGAGTTAATTGCCACGGTTAATTACATAAACATGTAGGACTTGGAAGAACAGTGGTGATGGTTAAGCTCAACATATTTCAGATAAATAATGATTCATAGCTCACAAGGATATGCACTCATTCTTTTTTCACTCAGATTTTCTGGCTCACTCATCTATGCAAGATAAATAGTATCTTGAGAAATTATGAATAGCTCACATAGAAAAAATAATAATGAACCTCAAGAAAGAATATGATAACATGCACAAATGAACCAAAAACCATAAGCTCAACTCTTGTGAAAGACTCCACAGATCATAGGCTGCACATCTCAAGGATCAAGAAGGAATTCAAAAGGTGTAAATGTGGCTAGGCTAAAGGTATGAATTTATCGGAACTGAGATCATAAGGATCCTAAGGACCTAGCAGAGCATTCCAACAACCTTATGTCCCCGAAATGAGTTCATGAGACTCCAAAAACGTCACAACACTCCCCTTATAACATGAAAACGGACAAAGGCCAAATATTTCTGTTTCTAGGCCTTCAATTTACTCACACAACTCCAATTCCACAAAAGAACTTGTCCATGAATATTTCTTTCTTTTCCTGCCGATGACATATATATATATATATATATATTTTTTTTTTTTTCTTTTCGGCACAACTCTTTTTTTTTTTTTCTTTTCATTGGACACTTCTAACTCCCCCACACTTGCTCTTCAACCACACCTTCATATAAACATTACAAAATAAGCTCTACTAGATCCGAAGGATAAAGGTAGAGATTTCTATTACTAAGCTCAGGGTAGTGTTTACAAGGGTGATGAAAGAAAGGAAAAACGTAGGCTCAAAGGGGCTAAACTAAGGGGTGTGCCGCGCACACAAAATAGGACACAGGTTAATTTGGCATTGGTGATCATCCTAAAAATTCCTTCTTTTCATTTCCAAGATCAGAACATGTAATGACTATAAGTTTTGCAATTCACAAGAATGAGTTCTAGCACTCTAGAGTTCATTAAAGAGCTATGGCATGCAATCAATCAAATGAAAGAACAATGAGGTTCCAAATAATAATAACCAAGAAAAGATAGATTTTTCCTATAAACACTCGAAAGAAATGGCACATATATCGGCTCACATAGGTTCATATGAATCAAAACTTAGCTGAATATGTTCAAATTCTGTACCAAAGTTACGAACCATATCCACTACATACCATATATTTTCAACTCATTGCAATTAACCAAAGAAAAATCAACCTAAGATCATCTCGATTTTGTTATCATTTCAAAATCATCAATTCAGAGATTATAGTCTATCATCGACATTAAGGGCTCCTAAGACTCAAAAACATAAATAAAGAGCAAGAAAAAATTTTTAAATGACTCGAAAAATTTAAAATTTAAACACTAAAACTAAAACGAAAAATAAACAAATTTAAAGACTCAACTATCATGTAAATCCCTCCCCCACACTTAAATCCTACATTGTCCTCAATGTATAACAAGATATAGCATGCAACATAGAATCGAAGCATAGAGAATGAAATTCACAAAAACACTAAACATCGGTGTAAATTAAGTAAGAAATTCTCCCCCTTGTAGACCTCCCAAACTTTGCTCATCGCGGAACTTGCTGGATGTAGGCACCGGCCCCCAAGGTTCTAAGGCCTTGGTCTTCTCATCAAAGATCATACCAACATGCTTGAAGATAAAACAAAGTACTGGACTGTTCACAAAGAATGTCCCTGATCAGTTCGGCTCTGTTCCAGAAGTTTCTGCTCTGACCTCGCTCCATTAAAACTCGAATTCCCGGCTCATCCGAACTCCAAATCCAGTTCTGTAAAAAGATTCAGAAACTAGACTCGTAGATCTTTCCATCCATATATAATACATGGCGTAATTCCAAAGGAGCTGAGATCCGTGCACGTTCCAAGTCACTGGACTGCACATCTCAAACCAGACTAATCAAAAATTTCAAACGTAATAAAACCAAATTATTAAAAACTGAAAATCTTACTAGAAAATAACCAAAAGGGTGTTGCAAAAAGGTGCAACTCAACTACAAAAGCCAAAGATAGAAATGAACGAAAACCTAAGCCTTTGGCTACCAAACCGAAATGAAAGGGTTGCCTCCCTTTAGAGCGCTTCTTTTTACGTCCATTGGCTAGACGGTTTATTATGTCTCCCCTAATCCTCATTAGCGAATGCGGTCTCCATGTCCAGGTTGTCCTCCCAACCTTCGGCAAGCTCAGCATCATCATAAGGGTAGTATGGTGAGGCAGGTGGAGAGTAGGAGCGGCGAGAGTTTCCCTCGTCATCATCCGTGACATTACTATGGTTGTCACCGGACTCTTGGTCACTCTCCTCTATGTACTCATTCGGATCTTCCTCATCCTCATTGTCACCATACATGTCTTCATCAGGTCCGACATTGGGCATTCCTTCATCACCGCCATCATCATGGCCATCGTCATCATCTTCATTGTCGTCCTCAATGGGGTCCTCTTCATCATCCTCATCCTCTTCTTCCTCTTCCTCCACGGCATTGCCACCATCGACCGCAAACCTTGGGAAGTGAAGGACGCTATCCAACTCATCATCGAGGAAGTGGACATCATCCTTTATCTCCTCAATTACCTTGGCTTGATCATCTTGCTTTGCAAGCATCTCCTCCATACAGTCAAGTAGCTTTTGCATTGTTTCGGCCTTCTTCTTCTTTTGTATGGTCTTGGTGGCAGCCAAGCATTGATTGGACGGTTTGGGCAGCATGGAAGGTTGAGGGAAAATTGATGGATGTGGCATAGGGGTTTGAGAAGTCAGCTCAGCAATTGAAGCTCCACTATTCGGTCCGCAACACACACACTTGGCGAGCTCGGCCGTAAGAGAGTCTACCCTAAATAGGGTGTCCTTGACTTTGGCCGAGACTTGATCTTCAGATGGTTGGTGGTGCAGTTCCTCGTAGTATTGGCGTGGTGCTACCTCCCTTCGCTCTTGGTTAAGCAAATGTTGAACATATTTGCGCGCGGGAGTGTTAGCGGGCCGCCGGTCATTTGAAAAATCAGCTACTAACTTCTTCTTGATCGCATCCCAATTCATGCTTCCGGTGCAGGTGTACAAGTACCACTCTTGTGCCCTTCCTTCAAGTGAGTTGTGGAACACCATGAGAAAGAGTACATCAGAGTACTTGAATTCGGACCTAACCTTGCTCATCAGCTCGATGTGACGGATGTGGCTTGTAGGATTTTGGTAATCATGGCCGCCGAATTTGGGGATAACTTCCGCAATCGAAGCCACCAATGGATGCTCATGGTACAACCTATATGCATCGGTGAACTTCATTCCATTTGGTGCATCCGCAATTGACGGTATAAGCCGGAACTCAGCAACGAAACTCCTCTTCAACTCGTCCCACGTTGTGGTGCTATGGTCAAGGTCCTCGAACCATTGGAGTGCTCGCCCTCGCAAGCTCATGTGCAGCAAGATGATGCACACGGCATCCCTGTTTCCATTAGTCCCTCTTACTCCAACGCCTTCGATTGTTGAGGTGGTCTCGATCACAAAAATGTGAGTCCCCGGTTGCCGCGTTGTGTCATTGAACTCCGGTATCTTGTCAAGTATTTCTCCGTCAAAGTAGACAAGCATCTCGAGTGCATTAGCTATGGTAATTGGGGTAGACATCTTAAAATTTAAATGCAAGTTAGTAACGGTTAAGAGTTAAGAAACACAAGAATTAAAATGAAAACCAAAGACTCTACACGTCTGCAAAATCTTAAGCATAAACTCATTTTAACGATAAGTATCGACATGTTAGTTTAAAGACAAGGTTAGGGACCGAAATTTTATAGATTCTCAAATCCGAATTCTTGCAATGCAACAAAGTGGCGTGCGGCCTAAGTATAGAGATTGAGACATGCGCAACTCCGTGGTTTCAAGAGTTTTACTCGGCCAGGTAGACGTAGTAGGCTGGTAGGACTCGTAATTTGACTGTAGGGACAAAACCCTTGCAGTCATGAGATCCAATTTATGTTCCCAGGTACTTTAACTCAACCTAGACACCGAATAATTCCCCTTACTCAGCTGAGAGTCATTCATGTGTTCAATCAATCGACAAATGTTAATAAGGATCTAAGAGAACCCTATTAACACTTGCGACTTTACCTATCCACAATGTGCATTCCAATAACCCAAATCTGAAAATAAATAAAACAAACGAGTTAGTTAGATAAACAACAAGAAAATTAAATTGACCCAAATGCGAGAACTTATCACAAGTTCCCGGCAACGGCGCCAAAATTGACGCGAGCCTCCGGGGCGCATATATACGAGATACACGAGCAACAGGGGCCCGACGCAATTAAACCCTCTTTTGTGTAGATGTAGCATAAAGTAAATGGGGTATCGTTCAGTCCGGAGACTCGTGGAGGGGTCTCTGCATCTAGAGTCGCTTAAAAGAGATGTTAGTAAACAAAACAGAAATAAATATTAACAAATATACACTTGGCACAAATCATTTAACGGGGGTTTTGATTTGAGGTTTCTAACATCCTAAAACGATAAATAAACACACGCACACACACTATATACACGTGACCGACTTCAACCAATCCATCCAAATAAATCATTCCAGAATAATGAACATGCAATTAATTACTTCAAATGCGTAACGGAAATATTATCATGCTTTGCGAAACTAAGTCCTAAGATACACCCGTCGAGGACATGCACTTAATCGGTTTTCCTTAATAGTTACTAGGTCAGAACGTCTAGGCCTAGAGCATCTCATAAATTAAACACATAATGCCACGAGCAACTTACATGCAAAATCTACAAGTCATTAAGATGAAAACGGACTTAAACAAATTACTAAGTTTACAAACGTTGCCTAACTTTTCACATGCAAAGCACTTATCTCGGCCACTACAACATGGCCTTCACCACAACGGAATACTTCTAAACACGAAATAAACCTCTAGCACTACCAACCTGCAGAGTTAGTAATCACTTACGCACTAGATAAAGCTTTTAACACAAACCATAATATTAGAACCGAAAACACAAGATCATAAATAATTAAACTACACATTCAAATATTCTGGAAATTCAAACCCTCATGACTCAAACATCATTCGAATTTATAAAGAAAACATAGGAGTTCATGCACGAATTCGAAACCAAAGAAAACAAAACAAAAACAACAAAGAACCATTACAATTGGAATCGGCAAAGAGAGGCCAACTAGTTGTCGATTGCAAGGCTTTGGACTCGGCTGCTACTCTCCTCCTTGGCTCGGCCTTGGGGCAGAGGTCTTGACTCCTTAGGGCTCCTAAAGTGGTGCGACGGCAAGAAAAAGAGAGAGAGAGAACTTTTCAGAATTTTTCTGGATTGTGAAGTGGTGAATTCCTCTCTTCTAGTCCCTCCTATTTATATTGAATTGGTGAAACCCCTAGCATTGCCGCAGCCCTTGGATCTCTCTTGATCTTGTGGCTGAAAACAAGTCCTAGTTACACAAGAGAAAGCCACAAAATCGGTGGGATTCTCTTCTAGGTAGAATGGGATTCTCCTTCCTTAATTTTCTGATTTTTATCTTCTTGATTCTTCTATTAATTTCTGAGTTGGACTTGGACCTATTTTCCCTTGAATTATGGACTCCAAAATCGGCCAAGAAGTCCATGGATTGGGCTTTTATTTGCGCGGCAACAAGCTCTCCTAGTTGGATTAGGATTTGACTTTTTCTTCTTCGATTCCTTGTAGAAACAGGATTTCCTATTTGAAAGAGGTTTCCATGTCGACACAGGATCTCCATGATGAAATGGGAATCCTAGTTGAAGTAGGATTCCTCGAGCAAATAGAATTCTTCGTAATTTCTGCGACTTAAGCTCCTTTTCTTTGTTTGTGCGCAAATGACTCCTATAAGATAAAACATGTTAAAAATGGCATTATTAAGGAAATAACATAGCTAAATAGGGTAGGAAAATATACTAAGAACATGGCATTTTATGCCTCTATCAGTTCCGTGTAGAAACACAATCAAGAAGGAGATTATGAAGGTCTTTGAATTCGAGAAAGAAAAGACAATGAAGCTTATACAGATGAATACAAGTAGGATTGCAATTACTACGGACATGTGGACTGCAAGTAATCAAAAGAAGGGATTTATGGCCATAATATTGCATTTTATCGATGATTCTTGGAACTTGCAGAGTCGACATTTGAGGTACATAATATATTAAATTGCATTGTTTATCATCACATTTTACTGTCTTGTTTACTTGATCTATATACTTTTATGGATCTTTGTTGTTTGCTTCCTTTTATATAGGTTTGTATATGTTCCATGTCCACATGATGCTGATACGCTGCATAGGGTGTTGATAGAGTGTTTATATAGTTGGAATATTCATCATAATTTATCAACATTGACAGTGGATAATTGCACCAGTAACGATGCTATGATTGATTTACTTATTGTGACTTTGAGATCGAGTTCCTTATTGGTTGGTGGAAAGTTATTGCATATGCGTTGTTGTGCCCATATATTGAACTTGATTGTTAAGGATGGTTTGGATGTTATTAGGGAGAGTATTGCGACAATTAGGTCTAGTGATGCTTATTGGACGGACGGCCCAACAAGAGAAGAAATGTTTGTTAGGATGACTCATCAAATGGAAGTTGGATGTAGTAGAAAGTTAATACTAGATTGTAGGACACGATGAAATTCGACCTACTTGATGTTGCAGACTACATTGGAGTATAAGACTATTTTTCCAGCCTTAAAGACTCGGGGGTATAAAGATGTGCCAAGTGAACAAGACTGAAATTTAGTGGTGGAGATTGCTGAAAAGTTGCAATTATTCTTCAAGGCAACTGAACTACTATCTGGCACGAAGTATCCCACAACCAACTTGTTATTTCCGAAGATTTGCCAAATTAAGTTGGCTATATCTAAGTGGCTTCAATCCGATATTTCTGAAGTGGTAGAAATGGCAAAGAAAATGGAAGAAAAATTTGAGAAGTATTAGGGTGTGATTGGAACAATTGTCGTTGCCACTATTCTAGATCTTCAGTATAAGCTCAAGTTGATTGAGTTTTACTTCAAGCAAGTTTATCCTCGTAGGGCCGCGTTGAAAGTTGACAGAGTCAAGAAGTTTGCATATGACTTGGTCAAGGAGTATAGTTCTTGCGCTATATCTCATGCATCTGATAACTCATCTTTAATTGAAAGTAAAAGGCCGAGTGATAATGATTTAGGAGATGATGACATGGATGCTTATGATGCCTTTGTATCTGGCTCTAGTGAGGATACTGACAAGTCTGACTTGGAGAGGTATTTGGATGAGACTGTTTTGCCGAGGGTAAATAATAAGGAGTTTGATGTATTATATTGGTGGAAGACAAGTGGGATGAAATATTTAACTTTGTATAAGGTTGCTCGTGACATTTTAGCCATTCCAGTATCTACAGTTGCCTCAGGGTCAACATTTAGTACTGGTGGCCGGATTGTGAGCCCACATCAGAACCGACTTCATTCAAACACATTAGAGGCATTGATGTGTGGTCGAGATTGGTTGTGGAGTGAGTTACGAGATGCTCCTAGCACATTAGAGGATGATATTGATGCTGATGAGGAGTCTTGCCATGATAGTGATATTGAATTTACTCCACATAAAACGGATGATACTAATACACGTAAAAGGAGAGCATCTAGAAAACGTTCTTCTCCTTTGTTTTAGTATAGGCCTCATTTATTTATTTTGTTTTAGTGATTAACATGAAACATGTTTATTCTGTATGAGATTTTCATTGTGTCAAGTATTATCTATAGTTAGAGATTTTCAATGTTGTCATTGTTGTGTATATACTTGAATTGGTTGATTTAGCTAATAGCTTCTCTGGTTGAAACAGACAACTTAAACAACATCCCCCTTAATAGAAATGAGTAATAGGTGTGGGTATGAGTTTTACCCATTTAAAATGGATGGGTAATTATCTAAACCCAACATTTTGTAAATCGGTATTACCTGGGAATTTTTCTTGGGTGGGTATAAACCCACGGGTATTACCCAATGGGTTTAAATGCCAACCTTATCTGCTACCCAGATTGTATATCAATCCAAATAAAAAAAATTTAACACTCAAGCCTCAATTCTTATTCTAGTTGAAACTTGCATCAAAATCTAAAACCAAATACACCCAGATAAAAAATGAAGCCAGCATCAACAATGAAATCTCAATGAATTGTGAATGTTTCACCGTTAAGCCCAAGGTGTTGAACCATAGAATGAGACAGTTGAGCCGTAGCTCAAGAAACAATGTAAATATAAATCGATGAATTAGAGAGAGAGAAAGAGACGAATACCTGGCCTTTGGATCTGTTGCTTTCGGGAACTAAAACGACGTCAATCACCTGAAGCTCCTCTCTCTGAACAGATCGAATTCTCGGCTAGGTCACAACTGTAGAAAAGGGCAAGGTCAACTGATGGTCATTGAACTTCTGCAAGATGAAGGAGAGACACTAGAGACACCTCAAGTTGTGAATGATGACAATGTGATCGAAGGAGTTGATGAATGTTTCTACCTCTTTTCGTGATCTCGGGACAGGAGGTCGAATCCTTTGACTCTAATTCCTATAGTTGTACAAGTAACATCGCGTCAGGAGTCAGGACTGGGGTGGCCCAGTCTTCGACTCTCCGATGCTTAAGTCAACATCTGATTGCTACTTGTATAGTACGGGAGTATGAGAGGAATAATGATCCTTACTCTTTTGGGAATTTGGGCATGTTTTATAGGCTAGTATTGGCGGTTCTGTCGTTAGCTTCTGATGTGGGTTGTTTTCATAGTGTTATTCAGTCTCTCCTCTTTCGAGGGTGTTTAGCAGTTGTGAAGTGGTTCCAGCAAGTGCATTGTTGTTGGACCTTCACTCTTTGAGTGCCTGCAGCTGGCTTGCCGGTGTTGTTTACCCGGAATGGTCTTCGGTGACCGGGTGATCAAGCCACATTCTCGGCATTGCCAAGGGTTCTTGGATGTGTATTAACAAGTCCCCAAGTCCCCAGTCCGAGAGAGCTCTTGGGTGTGGAGTTATTCTCAAGTTTTGCCGAGAATGTGTCTTACCCGGGAGTTGGAGGCATGATGTCGAGTCCCCAAGTCCCCACGCGAGGGTCGCGAGGTGGCTGGGGTTATGTTCTGAGAGCCCAATACAATTCTGTCATCATATCTCACGTGTCACATCCCGACTCTTAAATTTTTACCTTATCTATCGGCTTGGAATTAATAATAGTTTACCGTCTTCGTAAATGAGTTTATAGTTCAAAGGTCCCTAGAGGAGTGTTGAGAGATGAATATTTCGAAGAAATTATTCGTAGGAGAAAATTGTGATGACAGTAAAAATGGTAAATTTTAGCCAGTAAAAAAGTAAGTTTTATTAGGGTATTATTTTTAGGGGTGTTAATTTTGGAATTGGGTTATATTGGTGGTTTTGGACCGGGTTGGGGAGAAAAGCCCAAACCTCTTTCTCTCTTCTCTCTCCTCCCTCCCGACTCTCTCTCCCTGCTGGAGCTTTTCGCCGCCCGTCCGGCCACCGCAGACCACCGCACTGGTCCCAATCAGTCGGCCTTCAACCCAGCTCTTTTCCTGGACCAGTGGGAGCCGTCCTAGTGCCTCTGTGAGGGAGAAAAGCCGCTCGAAAGCTTTGACTGCCGTGGAGGTCCGATCGCCGGAACTCGCTCCTCCGGCCACGATAGCTAGAGCTGCTTGGCTCGTTTGAAAACCCTCCTCCCGTGTAGCAATCCCTCCAAAGGATTCGCTCCCTCTTGAGCTTTGTAAGGAGAATCGGTGAGTTGAAGTTCTAGGGCTCAATTTTATGTTTTGGTTCGATCACCTTATTTAGGCTTGAAATTAGTGTTTGTGCTAGTTAGGGAAGTTGTTGTGCGTGTTGAGAGAAATGTTGTACTAAATTTTGGTAGGCATTGGAGGTCGCCGGAGTCGGCCGCCACTGTTAGGGAAATTTTTATGGTTTTAGATGTGTAATTTTAAGGGGAGTTTAATGATGTGAATTTTGCAGTTTTTGGAGGAATTTTGGATAGGTTTGAGATTTTTCAAAGTTTGGTATTTTGACCGTCAATTTAGATAGAATCCGGCTGTTAGATTATTGTTATTTTGGCCGTAGAAGGTTGGTTTAAGGCCACCGGTATTTGTGGTGAAGTTTGGACCGTATTGATTTTAAGATTGGCGAAGTCGGGCAAGGATGAGAGTAGATAAGACCCACATTTATTTTTGCCTATTTTTATATAAGCATTGATATATAGTTAGGGATTAATTTATGTTTTTGAAATAGGACGTGAAGAGGTTCGAGCTGAAAAGGCCTCGGACGCACATATGGTTCGGGGTTGAACAATTTTTTTTGTCGGAGCATTTGAGGTCATTTTATTTTGTTGATTTTATTTATTTTGAAGAGTTACCAAAAAGGGGATTTTTAAGTAAATTATAAATATTTATATGAGGAGAGTATGTATATAAATGCTAGCTAGCCATATGTGTTTGTCCACCTTAATGACGTAGTATATAACCGCATTACGGTGTGACGTGAGCATTAGACGCAAACGTAGTAGCCTTATATGAGTGTTTAATTCATATAGGGGGTATGAGCACATATTTATACACTTGTCTGTCCACCTTAATGACGTAGTGTAGTACTGCATTAAGACGTCACGTGAGTGTTCCACGCGAGCGTAGTAGCCCTATATAAATTAATTTTAAATTTATAAAATAATTATATAGGGAGTATGGACGTATGTAAATACATACATATATTGATTTATATTTTTGAGACAAAAGATTTATCGAGTGGAGCACCCACTTCTCCATCACTTTTCACAGTAGGTTACCTGTTTAACCTACTATTGTATTTTCTTGTTTTCTCTAGTTTTTAGTAGCTCTGATTACCCTTGGGGTTAACTTATACTTTAACGGTGGTGTGCTAAGACTTATGTTATATTTTTCGAATTCTCGAAGGTTGAAGTTTGTTATATTAATTGGATATTTATGGGATGATTTGGAGGTTGGTTGTTTCGTTTTAGGAGGGTAATTCTTGAATTTTCCGGGTTAGGGTTGTCCATTTTCAAGGGAGGTTTGCCTAGTTTTTCAGTAAATTTTCCTTAGAGGTGGACCTCTTAAGACTTACTTCGGGTTTCATGGTGAAATTCGGGGTGAGTTTTGATTGTTGGTATCAGAGCTTTAGGTTCATTTCCTGCCTCCTTAGTACTATCATATTTGGGTCAGAGCCGACAATCGATTGGGTATGAGACTGAGCTTAGATTGGAGACTCGGAGAAGTTGAGTTTGGGAACCAGAGAGCAGCAAGAGAACGCGCATGACGGCGTGAGAACTGAGAAGAGAGATTTTGGGTTTGTGGGTGTTATTTGGGTACCCACGAGTATTACCCGTACCTAGTTCATCACACCCATAGGTTTTTTTTTAAATACCTTACCCACCCACTGTTGAAAATATGTATACCCATTACCCATAGTTTAAACCCAATACATATTTTACCCATGAGTTTTAATGCCACCTTTAGATCTAAAGCATTTTCCCTTATATAATGATAGACCTCAACCATATTCATGTAGAGCAATGATCTTGATCAAGGGTAATCCAAGAGACACAAGAAACATGCGACCACCGTTATACTGGCAACAAAAAAAACACGGATTATACCACCATGTATAAATCCCAAAAAGACGAAAGCTAATGTTCCAATATGGTCAAAACCGACGTCGTTTCTCTCCAAATCTCAATTTGAACACAATGCGTGTAACAAATATGATTTGAAACAAAACACACACAGTAGCGGTTCTGGGTTTCACTCCCCCACTCTCAAACTCTCAAACACCAAACCTTTCACTTCCCAAATTCACAGAGCTCTCCAACATGGACGTCCCCAAGGACCAAATCGCCTCTCTCATGGACCACGGCCTCCACACCTCCGCCCAAATCCTCGTAACTCATCTTCTTTAAAACCCCAAATTCAATTTCTCTCACACTTTTCCTAACTCAGAGATTCTGGGTGTTTTTCAATACAGGGCTGCTTTCTCGTTTCTTCCCCAGCTGCCAATGCCGACGTCACTCCCCACCTCAAAGCCGAGAGCTTGGTGCTTCTCGGCGACTGCTTGTTTCGTGACAGAGAGTTTCGCAGAGCAATAGTAAGCATAGAGCTGAAAATCATCATTCTTTAGCTGAAAATCAATCACCCATTTTGCTCATTTTGTGTTTCTATTGGTTGGTGGCAGCATACATACAAGCAAACATTGCAGTTTTGCAAGATTATCTCCAAAACGAATCCGGCATCGTCCCGAAGTAGTTCACTGGCCTCAAACCGGTCCTCTTCGCCTAATGTATTAAACGTTTCTGGGATTAATGACAATGAGGTAGCCCCGGTTTGATCAGAGTGGTATTTATGTTTTCTGACATTGGCTTACTTATTTGAGGTTGTTGTCTTTCTATGTGACAGGTGAAGTTCAAGATTGCATCTTGTCATTCTGCACTTAGTGAGTACGGTGCAGCCCTTGCTGAGGTAATTACATACATTACATTAGTTGTTTTTTGTGGCAGTTTTTAGACTTTTGTCTTGGTGGGATTAATGAACTTGTAAGTTTTGCAGATGGATAGTATTCCGAGCAAAATGAGGAACTTGCAGATGAACTTGTTGATGGGAAAACTCTACCGGTATTCTAGACAGAATCGTTCTGCTGTTTCTTGCTTCAAAGAATGTCTAAGGTTTGCCAATCATGTTCTTCGTATCATCATTCAGATTGTGCATTTTGATATAGATACTTCGATGTTCTCTTTTTACATATTTGGTTTTTTGATAGTTGGGGTAAGCTGTACAGTGGCGTCTTTTTGACAGGTCTTGCCCCTATGTCTTCGAGGCTATCATAGCTTTAGCAGAATTAGGAGTTTCTGCTAAAGACATTATTTCCTTGATTCCACAGGTATTTTTGTCTATACATGACAGTAGTTACATTTGGCTGATCAAATACTTTTAGCATGTCGAAAGTCTTCTTACATTTTTGCTTGTGGGTATCCTAAAAAAAATATTCATAGAGAAACTGTATTGCCTCCTGCTGTTGTAGTGAATAGAATTGCAGGCTCTATTTGTGACATATGACTCATCAGGCCATGGGGCTCATAGAGCTCCTTTCATTGTTACTTGGATAAAAATTAGTTATGATATGTCCCAGCTCAGTTGTAGAGTCAGTTAGGAACTTGTCATCACTGTTTAATTGCGAAATGTGATTTGAATTTATTACAAGATGAAGATGTTGAATGTAATATACTCTACATCGATTAATGAATTAGATTGATCTCTATGTATCTTGAATGGCTTAATTCTCAGGCATTATTCTTTGGTTTAGGTATAGAACTCCCCCTAGTCTATTAGTCTGTACTTCGTTGGAACCAAAAATCTTGGTGCGTCCTTTCTGACGTAATTCAATTATGTTTGTTGAATGTCAATTTCAGACTCCAAATAGAAGTGGAAGAGCTTCATTTGAGCATTTGGACTTGAGTCGTTGGCTGCAAGTAAGTACTAGTTTAGGAAGCAGAGGCCAACAATTTTAAGTTATCATGTCGGACAGTCCGATCCCTTGTAGGAACTGCCCATAATAACGAAGTTGCAAAATGAATTTCTTTATCTTCCTAATTATTCTTATCATTTTTAGATCGCTTCATGCCCATATGAACAATCCCATATTTCTAAGAAAAACTAATATGTTTGCTTGGATCAAGAAAATTCTGCAAGGATAAGTGTATTTTTTTTTTTAAACATTATAGTCATAGTGTTTTTGTCATCATGGTTTTTTGGTGGTTGGCTGGCCTATACCAATGGTCCGCCATGCATGGGAAAAGATACATGTGCATTCTGCAACTCGGCTTGCCATCACTTTATATTTCAGAACTGACCTGCTATATATATGTTGTAAACAATGGAAAGAAGGGGGAACCCTGTTACTCCTACAAATGGTTATGTTTGTTTTTTCCCGTTGCAGCGCTATGTTGAGGCCCAGTGTTCCATCGCTTCTAATGATTACAAAGGTAAAAGCAGGGAATTCTTCTACTTTAGGTTATAGTTTTGTACATGTTTGTAAGTATATGAGAACAAATGCATTTCATGATAAAAGCATGCTTCGTAGTCAATACTGCATATGCTTATAGGTCGTAGCTATTTGCTGCTATAATTTGTGAGCCATATGCAGTCACATCTCTTGTTTGACAATTTTCATATTATTCTTTCAACCATCCTGTTAGTCTGTAAACTTTAAACTGATTTTTCATAGATAAGGCTGAGATTATTATTGTTGATCACTTGGTCTATAACATTGGTCATAGTCAATTCTAAAGTACATGTTGTATGGTGTACTAGAATAAGCAAGAAGCCTTTATACCAGTTTGCATTTGCTTTTATTTCATAATTTCTGAATCATAGATGTAGTGGCCTGTTGTTATGCGTGTTTATGGTGTGGCAATTCCACTTGCATTATGTGGTTGAGTAATGATTAATAATTTGACCTGTACAATCTCTTAAAATCTGTATCCTTATTTTGGTGTTGCAGGTGGTCTGGAACTCTTTACAGATCTTTTGCAACGTTTCCCTAATAACTTACACTTGTTACTTGAAATTGCAAAGGTTAGCTATTTGAGCTTTTTGCTAATGCTAAGAGGTATTGAGATGTCTACATGTTTTGCTTCATAAGCAGCAATTATATGATATTATTATGTACTGATTGATCAACTATGTTTATCTTGATCCCTTCCTTATGATGGTGTGAGTAGGCTTCTCATACTGTTCTCTCATTTATATTTAAATGAGCTCCTAGGCCATACAACTCTTTGCATCTCTAAGTTGTGAGACTTAGGTAAATCTTGCAGTTACTCTCTATATTGAATATAAGCTGACAAAATTTAAATAAGTACAAACTGACAAAATTTTAGTGGAACCGTTACCAATGCTCACACAGTGCTCCTAAAAATAGGAAATTAAGTACAGTTTTATGTTTTCTATAACAGTTACCTAACAAACTTTAGAAAAAGGGCATACTGCAAGATTTTGGCACATTCCAGGAGCACAAGTTACAAAATTACATAATATATACCTAAATTTAATTTCATATAGAGGATTGATACTGTCACTTGGGGCTATAGCAAAGACAATTCCAATTTACCTGGGATGATAGCAGGTGTGGTTTTCTGTTCTCATTACTTGGGCTGCGATTTCTAATAGTCTTAATTGTTATAATATACTAGCAAGCAAGAAAGCATAAACTTTGACTCACTCTTTTCTACATGTGAATGTGAAGGTTGAAGCTATTGTTGGGAAAAATGATGAGGCTATAATGAATTTTGAAAAGGTAATTAAATATTCTTATGGTAATGGTACGATTAAAGTCCATACATGTGTGCACACACTAACTCACCCAGACATGTGCATCCATCCCTACATGAATTCATGCAAATCACATTCTCTCTGGCTTGTGTCATTTACAGGCTCGATTAATTGATCCATATGTTGCGACATATATGGATGAGTATGCAATGCTTCTAAAGATAAAGTCTGACTTTTCAAAGCTAAACAAATTAGTGCATGATTTGTTGATCACTGATTCTACAAGGCCAGAAGTTTTTGTGGCCTTATCTGTGCTTTGGGAAAGAAAAGATGAGAGAGGAGCTTTATCTTATACTGAGAAGGTCAGTTTGTCAAATAGAGTAAGCTATCTGGACTTGTTTCTTTTGTTAAAATATCTCATAAGCTCCCAATTCATTTGTTATCAGAGCATACGAATTGACGAGAGGCATATACCAGGCTATATAATGAAGGTATTGAGGCAATCTTAAAGTACTGAGTATCTTTCTTCTTTCCCTGTTCTCAAATAAATGTTCTTTCAACATTTTTAGGGTAACCTGCTGTTATCAATGAAACGAGCAGAAGCTGCTGTAATTGCCTTCAGGGCAGCTCAAGAGTTGAGACCTGATATTCGTTCATATCAAGGTGGGATTTGTATCACTCGCATGACATGCATCTTAGAAATCATTGCCTTGTACACATTTGATGCAATAATTATTAAATATGTAACTGCAGAGGCTAATTGTCTGAAACTTACTCAATTATGATTTCAGGTTTGGTTCAGTCTTATCTCGCTCTCTCTAAAATCAAGGAGGCTTTATATGCTTCAAGGGAGGCTATGAAGGCCATGCCCCAATCCGCAAAGGCTCTAAAATTAGTAGGGGATGTACATGCGAGTAACTCTGGTGGCAGGGAAAAGGTAAACCTTAAGCATATCATTTCAGCATGAGTTAAGAAATTGAGTGCGCCTCTTATGAATTCAACTTAATCTTGAAACAGGCAAAAAAGTTCTATGAGTCAGCCCTTAGACTGGAACCTGGTTATCTTGGAGCTGCATTAGCTCTGGCTGAGCTCCATGTTATTGAAGGCCGTAACGCGGATGCTGTGTGTCTGCTAGAGCGATATCTCAAGGATTGGGCTGATGACTCTCTACATGTCAAGCTCGCTCAAGTATTTTCTGCGACAAATATGCTGCAAGATGCACTATCACATTTTCAAGCTGCATTGAGGTAAAAAAAATCTATCAAATATCTAGAATCTCTTTCTTAGAACTGAAAATCTGCATTTTTCACTCAGACCTGGCTAGATGTGTTTGTATATGCATGGAAATTTAGTGCCCCTAGAAATTGCATTTTTGGGTTAGTGGTTCTGAAGTGTAATTGAATCCATTATAATAGTTAACATCCAACTATTGAAGGTATGGAATTGTAAGTTGTTTTCCTGTAAACCACACTTGTTTATTTGTCTTTATATTGCTGCTGTATTTCAAGGTGCTCATACGAACCATGACAGATAAGGGTCATGTGTTTGTATATGCACAGAAATTTATTGCCCCTAGAAATTGCATTTTAGGGTTAGAGGTTCTCAAGTGTAATTGAATCCATTGAAGGTATGGAATCGTAAGTTGTTTTCCTGAGATACCACACTTGTTTATTTGTCTCTATATTGCTGGTGGTCATACGAACCACGACAGATAAGGGTCCAGCGTGGCATAATTTTGTATTTCTTTATTTATTTTTATCCCCTCTCCACCCCCATCCCAGATGCCAATGAGATTTGAGCCCATAACCTCCATGGTGTTAGTTAGAGTAGCTAATCAACATGCTAGAGCTCATCAACAGTCCAGTGTTGCATAAATGACAACAAGGTCATCGAATATCCTGAGGAGGTTCTTATGCACCCTGAATGTGTTTGAAATATGCTTGGCTTCACCATGAA
Organism: Fragaria x ananassa; assembly: GCA_034370585.1. Taxonomy (NCBI): domain Eukaryota; kingdom Viridiplantae; phylum Streptophyta; class Magnoliopsida; order Rosales; family Rosaceae; genus Fragaria; species Fragaria x ananassa. The sequence continues at coordinate 20,378,526 of CP139762.1, read as the reverse complement.
ATGACCAAAACATGCTCACAATTTGATGATTGCAGGATCAATGTACAGAATGAAGCTGCAAAGAAAGGTTTAGAGCGCTTAGAGAAACAAATGAAGGTTTGTTTTCCTGCACTTTGCTGATTGATAGTTGATAGTGATTCCTGTTTAACATCATTTAAAATACATTATTGTAATCCACATATCCAGATGTAGCAATATCTTTTTCATAAAGTAAAAGCCACATCCAAAAACCAGTGATAATGGCTATGGAATTAGTTACTGAAACAAGGTAATTCAGCAAGATCTGTTTCATAACGTTGTGCTTTCTCTAGGGGGTTGATCCTGATGCACCTGAAGAGGATGAAGATAACGATGTTGATGATGCTGATGGAGACCAAGATGAGACTGAGCTTTTATAGAATAAGCTAAAACAAGCAACCGTACAGCTTTTGTGAAGAGACTGTTGTTGCAAAGAATGCCATGATTACAGGGGGGTTGCCATTCTGTAACCAAATTGACACCCCTAGAAGTGAAGCTCTTGTCCAGCTATTGGCTGTGTTCAGACGAGTAACCAGAATTATTTGTATTAATGTCAAATGAAGACGCAAGAAGATAGCTTCCCAAGATAGAGAGGGAGCGGGAGACTGACAGTAGTTGCAGATTACCAAATCTTAATGGCCAAGACAATTTGCCATGCAATCCTCCCTATTGATTCCATTTCTGACAATTCTTTAGAACACTATGCTTTTCATGTTGTGATTTCTTTGTGATCTCAATTTTAACAATGTTGAGCCCTTTACAAGTATTACTTGTGTGTTGCATCATCTTCTCAGATGTTCCCATACATGCTGTTACATCTCTGGATTGCTGCTGTTGTAATTGATTTCTGTAGTTATGTTCTAAATAGTGGGTTGAGTTCAACCTTCAAGCAATTGTTATTAGAATTTCACTCATTTAAAGTTCAACATGGTAAAGAATACTTATGATTTCTTGCTCCTTCCGTTATAAACTAAATGCTCTGATTCTTAATTGGTTATAGCAGAAATTTCGTTTAGCTAGTTCTTGATGCAACGTTAAGGTAGGTGAGGCTAAGTGGATATGCCTAGAGGCTAATGGTGGGTATGCTCACGCTTAAGGACTGTGGCAATGCTCATGAACAAGTAACAACATGAAAATATAAATAAAATGTGATTTAGCTCATGAGGTTCATAGTTTGGATTTGATGTCTATCTGTCCTCGATCATCTAGCCTCGTCACTTGTATGAGAAAACGAGGCCATGTATACTAAGTGATTTACTCTTCATTGTTGTTTCACATGACAATGATCAACTGTGAAAAAAGTTAGACTTTTGACCATTTAAACTGGTTGTGATAAAATTTCGTGAGCATATAATTTTCATTGTACCAGTTAAAATTCAAGTAATTATACATTCAAATGATGTCTTATGAAATATTGGAATAAATTAAAAATGTGAAAACAGTCTAGCATGATGATTTCTTAACGTTCGATCCTACATTATAGCGACATGGTAGTTGATACTTATTGGCTATTACTCAAAATTGACAGTATGTGATTAAACTTGGACTAGTGTTGTCGATAAAGTCCAGAACAACCTTTGTTCATCTATGTGCTCCTCTATCCCTATTTGTCAAGAACGTGAACGTTGCAATATTAATTACCGCTAGCAAACCTGAAATCCTAAAGTCAATGGTTGCTTGGATGTCTGCACCAATCAGGCTATGGCGGCTTCGTCTAGATTATCAGCTAGTGTTTGCTCTGGTAGTGTTTGATGTGGATACTTTGTTACAAGTCAGAACTCCCTGATTATGTTAAAACGTAAATGAATCAACTATATACTGAATAATTGAAGTTGCGAGTCAAATTTATATTTTTTTTGGCTGAAAAATAAGTGAGAGAGGAATGACCCCTAACACTCTTGATACAGTTCCTCTTGGAATTCTCTTAGAGGAACTGCGTTAAAACTTTTAAACGAGTGGACGGCCGTTGTATATTCGGCAAGTACAAGGAGCTTAATGGGTGCGTTATTTTATTTGCTTCTCGAGGAGCAAAGGCTACTTTGAACTCCCTATGGTTGCGCAGGAGAGCTTCAACATCTACAAGAATGAAACTGCGCATGGACAGGTCCTTTTCTTCTTTGGTTTTCAGCAAGCTGTAGCCTTCGCTCGTCCTCCATGTTCACGAAAAATCATTCCAGCTCCAAATTCTCTCTATTACCCATGGTTTCGAGCGTTGTTGCATAGATGTTCTAATTTGGGGTTCTACTCCAAAGGGTCACTAATCTGGTTCCCACAACTCTGAGATTGAGTCTCACTGATTGGAAGCTTGCTGTCCTCCCCAAGCTAAAGTCATTTGCATGGCTTCTTAAGCAAGGAAATTTACTCACTAACCTCTAAAGGTCAGGAAGGAAGTTTCAACTCTGATCCAATTCACCAATTATGCTCCTTTCTCTACGAAATTATACCAAATCTGCTTTCCACTTGGATTGGCAAGGCTGGCTTAAGAAGTGTCTCCATGGTGTAAGCATGTAATATTTTTATGTACAAACAACTTTTGATCCCTCATTCAAGTAACCCCTAGAATCCATCTTTATTATCAATTCTGCTGATGGTGAATTGAAGCAGACTCATTCTGCTAGTATTCTGTCTTGTTTAATGTTTACATAGCTTTGAGTACACCAAAGTTGATCGTTCTAGGTCTGCTCGGTCTCTGCCCTTATTGAGGATGGCAGTTTGTTTGTTTTTTTTTTGGTCTGAAGGATGGCAGTTTGTTGAGCGTGGATTTCTGGATTTTACGGGTATGAAGCATGATGGAAGGTGTAAAACTAAAGAGCAATTCGATGCTATAAACGGAGAATCCTGAAAGAAAGATGTCCAGGGCCACAATATCTGGGGCATAGGGAAGGCAAAACTAGTGACCTACATAGAGCATAAGTTTATCATTGCCAAATCAGAACAAACGTTTCTGTTTCATGTAGATGTGGAAAATGGTATACAAGTTAAGGTACAATGGCTTCACTTATGTAGCCTAGCATAAGTTTATCATGTAGCCTAGCATATCAACATAAAAGTTAAGGTACAATGGCTTCACTTATATACATGCTATAGGCCAATAGGATTTTCATACCAATGAGGCGGCTTCAAGTTTGACGCGGTGCTGCGCCGTGGGAGTTGTTCAACAGCTCCTTGCTCACTTACTCTTTCATCCTAGAATGGTTTTCTTGGTGTAGGTGCTCGGTTCTCCATCGATTGTAGTCTTTGTTTAAGATGAAAAACTTCAACCTGCATACACGGAATAAACAGTCGGATTAAAAAGTGATTCCATAACAGATGCAAAGTGTTTAATGTAAACAGCCAGCCAATTTCATCCTAATTCAGAGCCATACCTGGAGCTGGAATGCCCTTGCTCGTTCTCCAGCTAGAACTCCTCTAGTTGAATGCAGCTCCTATATTCATTATTCAATAACCAAAATTGGTGGGTCAAAACAAATCTTTCATGTACCATGGTTATATCTTGGCTCAAAGATGATTACATCAAAATGCAGCATTTAGAAATATAATACCTTCTGGGTATCATCCAAAACAGCCTTGAGGAAAGCCACATCATGCTCAAGCCTCACATTGTCGGAATGAACAATACTTGAGAGGTTGTTAGCCTCTTCTTGGGCAAGTTCTACACCAGCTAGCTTGTCCTTCAGCAACTCTATCTCCTTCCCAGAGTCTGCTAATTTTTTCTCAATCTCCTGTCGGCTCTTGAGAGCAGAGGATAAGTTTTTCTCTGCAGCTTCTCGGCTGGCCAATGCAGCAGCCAACTGTCCTTCTAAAACCCCATTCTTTCTTATTAGTTTCTCATAATATTGGTACATACTTGAAGGCGCTGATAGTGCTCCTGGTTTTCCATCACTTTCTGGAAATAAGGCATCATTGTTGTCAACCGGAAAGTTCCCAAGTCCATGGTTGTGATTTGAGTTTTCGAACTCATATGCAGAGAGCATGTCCTCTGAGTAAAGTCTACCTCCATGAATGTTAGTTTGTTCTGCTGATTCAGATTGACTATTTTTCTTTTCCGAGGGCTGAAATCAATACAACACAACATCAAATCATAATGTCAACTACAACAAGAAACAGAATAATATCTGAAGTGACAAGTTCCATTATTCTTTCCCTTTTTTTTTCCTTCAAACTTCAGAATTTTTTTGATCATGAGGTAGTCAATAATAAACAAAACTTAATGCAGTGTACCTGCAAGAGAGAACTTTCATCTTCTGAACCCTTCGTCACCTTAACAGCAGTGTTGTATTCTTCGTCATTATGAAATTGTTTCCGAAGTGACACGTTACCAGGAACAGGATTTGCATCGACAAGCAAGGATTCTGACAAGGATTTTCTTCCAGAGCCATGTTGTTTGATTGCAGATGCCAGATTTGGTCTAGTAACTGAATTGACTGAGCGCTGGGAAGAACCATTAGTTAGTTGACTAGCCAAGCCATTTGATGATGGGAGTTTTTCAGGCAGCAAAGTTCCAGGTCTTTTGCTGGGAAAAGATCGACGACTCGTAGATAATTCATTCTTTTCCATGGTTAGTACTTCAACCTGCCACAAAACATCAGAGGGCAATAAGGCACAAGGCTAATGAGAGAAAAGAATCAACTAAAACAAAAACATGATTTCTTAATAACCTGATTTGATGGCTCCTTTCTGGATCCCCCAAAAGCAACAAGAAAATCCTTTTCTTTGTGCTGCACATGCTCTAAGCTGAAACCCTGAGAATATAACGTAAGAAAAATGGTTAAGGTAAGATTAAATGCTTAAGTTCATGCCATCACGGGATGTGCAACCAATTATGTTTCTCCCTGATATATTTGTAAAAGTGAATGTTGCATACCTTATTGGTAGTGATTGTAGACGGAGGCGATGCAATGGCCAATGACCACTCAAGTTTCAAAACATCAAAGATCAGAGTCTCCGCATGTCCTGGAATGATTAGGAAACCAAAAAGTATAAGGGCTTCTACATCAAAATTATGCACTTCACTTCAAGAATGTATTTCTTGTATTTTTTTCTTTTGTTGAAAGCTTGTACAAAAAATTCCTTTTCTTTTTCCTTAAGTGAAATTCAAGGTCTAGATGGCACTTTCGTGCATGGCATTATAGAAACATTCCAAAAAGCTCAACCATGTCTTAGTTACGAGGCTTACTTTTTTTTCTGCTTCCACCACCAACAATATACCATTTGGTTCCACAGAGGACTCCACAGCAACCAGCTCTAGGTGATGGATGGAAACCTCGCTTTTTTATTCTTGACCATACCATCTGAGGAAAAAGCCCATCAGTATATCACAAAATAAGAGTTTAACTCTCAACTACAAAGAGTTGACATGTTTGGCCACACAACCCAGTTTTATAGGAAGTGTAAGAATTACAGAGCATTCACTCACCGTTTCAAAGTCAAGTGAATACAAATCATTCAAAGTCTTGGATTTTGATGTGCCTCCAAATACAAAAAGAGTTTTGTCATCATAGAGAGCTGCCACATGGTTGGACCTCGGAGATGGTCCCGTTCCTCTGCATGTATATCAATTAAGACATTTAGAACGACATAAAAAGAAAGGTTAACATTTTTAAGGCCATGTAAAGAGGAAAGGTCTCAACCAAATAAGAAGCAACCAGAAAAGAGGTGCGATTGTTATATTTGGGTTTCATCAGAGAATCACACACAGCATGGCTAAAATCACTCACGTGCAATGAAGAGGTAGCCATGTCAATGACTTCAGATCAAACATATGTAGATCATGCAGTTTCCTTCTTTTGGCATCTTCACCACCAAAAAGGATCAATACAGAACTTGCCCTGACTACAGTGTGACCGGTACGAACAACCTGCAGTGCATAAATATGAGGAAAGACTACCAATCAATATATTTCAATACTCAGCAAAATTTTCATTAAATGACTGATTTTAAGTTCCAGGCAAGATAGTCAAGGATAATCTAGGTGACGAACAGTTTCTTAATTTCTTAACAAATTGGTACCAGAATCAAAACTTGAGCAGTCAGGTTATAATTTCTACAACTGTATGGTCCAAGTCAAAACACCAGTTCATTGGAGAAAATAAGAGAGAAAAAGTACCGGTATATCACCCTTTGCTTCCATATGAGACCAGCATTCTGTCTCAGTGTCAAATGCCCAAACTGCATAAATGAAAGAACTGAAATAATTTCATATATGTACAAACCAAAAGCAAATACTTCATAAGCTTTAAAGACGGGAATGTTGACCTGAAATTTTGTCACTCCCAGGTTCAGTCTTTCCTCCAACCAGGAGTGCCTTTTTCCCCCAGGAAACCTAGATATGAAAGAGTATAACTTTCAAAGGTAAACCAACCTGATTTACCTAGACCTAAGTTATGATATAGAAACCTACTTTAGTCCAAGTCTACAGCAAAAAAAATGCAAACCTATTTATGGTATTCTTTCAAGTTCATAGCTAGCTTCCTACAAATCCTAGCTATACATTCCAATCTGTAGGCATCTTGATATCCAATGTCTTCCAGAGGAAGAAACTCTACCCCATATGGAAATGAATACCAAACATGAGATAACAATAACATTGTACCAGTTTGTGGCCCTTGCATGCAGGGATCTTTAAGGGCAGACTGCTTGGTGACAAGTAAAGCTTTGACGAAGCTGTGGTCCATGTAAAACTGTCAAAATTGAGCACCTGAAAATGGAAATGGCAGCTTAGTGATTTGCAGCATGAATATGCATTAATGTAGTTATCTAATAAAAGCCGATATCTACTTGATCATCAAATAAATGACAAAGAATCATTATCCTACCTGTACATCGTCTAGCAGTTCACTCCCTGATTCACCACCAACCACTATCATCTTATTCCCAATTACAGCCGCCGCATGCTGTTTTTGGAAAAGAAAAAACGAAGGTTTAGCTACCGACACCACCACAGACACAAATAAACCGAACCCGTTTACCATATAACTTTACACTGAATCGGGGCTTAGGCTTGTCTCCAGAAATCGACAACACCATCCAATTCTCGGAGCTCCCCATTGTGGAATTACTAATCTCAGGAGCAGAAGGACACTGGCAATCAAGCTCATCAGAAAGACTACTTGCTGGCCGATCAGAGTCATTCTGCCAAAATCAAAATGAGCTCAGCTCAGAGCAGGGAATCATTGACATTTGAAACCAAACCCATACACAAAACAAGCTATTAAGAGCCTTACATTGGAGCTGTTATTTCGTTTCGGCTGTCTTATGGGGCTTCTAGTTCCCTGAGTAGAATCTGAGAGCTGGACTTTCAATCTAAGTCAACACAATCATTATAACTTTTATCACAATCTCATTCTAAAAATCCTTCATCATAATTTATATCAAAATTTCAACTTCCACTAACTGACATTGTATAAATTACATACGAATTACCAAAATTCACTGATAGAGAAGATTGGACTCACAAAATCAACAAAGGGCATGCAACATTTTCTAGTAGCAACAATAATAAATAAAAACGAAAACTTTATAGCTCAAACAAGACAAGCTCACCGTCCAATCTTCATGCGTTTGCGAGAAAAACCGAACATTTTGGTCAACCAACAACTTCAACTGCACCAGTGAGCTCTCAGTTACCCTAAACAACCACAACCGTTAGCTTCCTTAGCCTAAACCTCAAACTCAAATTCCTTCACTTTCAGACACAAAGGTACATTCTTTAGCATAAGAACCACAAACCCATGAAATTATTGAAGCAGTGAGAACAGAAAAACCAGATTTTATGTGGGTAGGAGCAGTTCTCCTTACCTTAAACTTTGGTGGCCGAGAAAACCAAGGAAACTGAGAAGACTGAGAGAGGGAGAGAATCACGAGCGACCCAGTTAGCTAGAGTGAGCTGGAAGCCTGAAACCAGTGCAAGTAGAAGCTGAGGTTGTCTTGTAATGCATCGTAGGAAATTTCACCTCTTTTATCGGTTGTACTGTTCATTAAAACTAGAAAATGAAAACTACTGCAACAGTAAGAAAAATGATAGGTGGGAGTTCTGAATGGGTTAGAGAGAGAGAGCGGGGTTTAAACATTCGAGGTAGAAGAGGAGAGGAGACATTTATTGGCTGCGGCAGGATTTGTTAATATGTGTAACAAGTGTTGGGAACGGAGAGATCAAATCGCTGTGTTATCCAGGTTTCTCTTCAAATGAATCTTGTTGGCTATATGCAGGGGACAAACTTTGGAAAGCTGTTAGTGATACTAAGGAGATAACTAGATAAGCTGTTATGGACTTTGCTCTTGATTCCAAATCTGCAACTTTTTAAAGCTAGCTTCTAACATTAGCACCTTTCTTCAAAAATAAAAATAAAATAAAAATAAAAAATATTAGCGCATGTTAGTTTAAGAGGAGTGAAATTGTCACATCTTAAATTACAATTCACACATCCTGACTCACATCAAAATTATCCATGTTTTAATCTTTTCAAGTTGTTAATAAGAACATTTTTTGTCAGGAGTATATAAAGCAGGGTAATTTGGTTTTGGTCATTTTGCTATAATCCATAACTATATAATCTCTTGTAACTTTCAATTTGCAATGAATGAGAATAGCCACAATTTAACCTCTAAAGTGTTCTTGCTCTCTCTTTTAACAAGTTCTGCATTTCCATTTCAATAAATCCAAATTCCTATTAAATTTGAGATTGAGTTGAAAAACAAGACATATTTTTTATCCTCTTTAACTGCAAGGTTAGCTCAATGTGGTTCAGTTTGTCCTACATCTAAAAATGTTTAGTTTAGTATGCCTAGCATTCCTCAAAATCAAGGTTTGTATAATTGTAGCTATATGAATGGGAATCATGTGTCATCTTGCATGCTAACATACGTTGATGCACAAAATCCTAGAATGTGTAATCCCAATGGTTATAGTCTGGGAGTGGAAAATATTTTTCAAGTTCTCAAGCTTATAGTAGTTTTTTTTTTTTTTGATTGAGAAGCTTATAGTAGTTATGCACCTCATATTGGCAAGTCTATGAATCAAAATGCCGGGTCACAAAATTGTGGTTTATAGATATATTCAGTCTAATATGCTTTCTTTTGTTGGTAATCATGGTGTCACTCAAAATGGGGATCAATCTGTTTGCCTCTTCTGATTTTACTAATGTGCATCACTATAATGCTTCCCCTGCAACCACACAATATGGATTTTAGTTTCACCACATAACAATATGACTGCTAGCAGTGGTATGGTTGTACCACCCACATCAGCTAACTCGCCAACTACATTAGGTTTTGTTCCATAAAATAGTGACAACGCTTCTCGACCGGCCTCCTTCTGATACCGAATGTGATGGTTATTGTGCTGGTTCTCTGACTCTTGAAATGGATGATCTCAAGGAATACTCCTCTGCTCATGTTGTTGAGCCTTGTGTTACTACTCCAGTTCTGACAGATCCATCATATGTGGCCAAGCCTTCACTCTTGCTATCACAGGAACAAATAGAATGTATATATAAAGCTCCAAGATAGTATATATGTAGCAGAATCTGGGAAGTTTCACAAGAGAAGAGTCAGGCCACTCAAAACATCTGAAGCTAGTTTAGAAACAAAACCAATAACTTTCATATCAACGTACGACTTTGTCTGCTTCCATATCTACTCAACATGTGCCACCCTCCATTGATGCTTTACTATCAAGTCTATGTCTTGCCCAGTCAAATAAAATTGTTTCTCAGTCAAGAGTTATCACTTCAATGAAGGTATCACACGAATGGGAAATAATTCATGCTGTTAGAGATCATGATGGGATGTCGGATTTGAATTATTTGAAGTTGTTGAACAATAGTCTAACAGATTGTAAGCAAGCTTGTGTGTTTATGAGTTTGCGGCAATCTCATCCTCAAATTCCTCCAGGTTGAAATATTGTTAATTTCCAAAAGAAGTCTGCTGCAAACCAGTTCTTGGCTCCCCAAACTAGGGGCATAAAATCCCGTAATCTTGAACCCCTCACGGGCCCGTCCCGAAATTTGTCAGGACGGGACGAGATTTAAATCTCAAAATGTCAGACATGGTCTGTCCCGTCCCGTCCCGTCCCGTCCCGTCCTTATACAACGGGATGGGACACGGGACAAATAATTCAAGTCCCGTTTAGGTCCGTTTCGTCTCGTCCCGACTATTTTAATGATTGATTTTGTATTGATTAAGATGTGATTTGAGCCTTTCATTTAAGTGTTTTGATCTTAGCTCTTTGTTTTTTTAAAGTTACTAGCACTAGTGGAAAAAACCTCTTAAACGACGGAATTGTTTTAATTCCGTCTCCTAAATAGAACTTAGGCGACGAAATACGATTTCATCTCCTAAGTTACCATCTAGGCGACAGAATAGTGTTCTGTCACCTATGTGGTAACTTAGGAAATGGAAAATGTACTAAGTTGACGAAATCATTTTTATATAAAAAAAAATTATTCACTTAGGCGACGGAAACATATTCTGTCGTCTAAGATTGATTTAGACGACGGAAAAACTTACTTAAGCGACGAAATTATTATTTTTTATAAAAAAAATAAAATTTATTCATTTAGACGACAGAAAAATTTATTTAGACAACGAAATTATTATTTAAAAAAAAATTATTGATATCTTAAGCGACGAAAAGTTAGTACTTAAATTTTTAGCGGCTCCGTTTCCGCCAAAGAATTTAGAAAATTTTGAACCAAATTTTTCAAACTTTCCTTATATATTCTCTCTCCCCCCTCTCCTCTACCCAGTTTCCACACATACCTCTGCCTCTCCTTCTTCTTCCCTCTGCCTCACCTTCTTCCCTCTGCCTCTCTTTCTTCTTCGCCCTCTGCCTCACCTTCTTCTTCGCCCTCTGCCTCACCTTCTTCTTCCATGTGCCTCTCCTTCTTCTTCGCCCTCTGCCTCTCCTTCTTCTTCCCTCTGCCTCTCATTCTTCTTCGCCTTCTGCCTCTCCTTCTTCTTCGCTTCCTGCCTCTCTTAGGCATCCTTCTCTTTTAGTGGAGTCCGCGCGCCTTTGTGCCAGGGGACTCTGCGCCCTTCTTTGCTAAGGGAATCCGCGCGCCCTTTGTGCCAACGGAGTCTGCGTGCCCTTTGTGCCAGCGGAGTCCGCAGGCCCTCCTTGCCAGCGGCGTCCTCGCGCCTTCTGTGCCAGCGGAGTTCACGCCCTTCCCTGCCAGCGGAGTCCGGGCCCTTCCGTGCCAGTGGAGTCCGCGCGCCCTTTGTGCCAGCGGACTCCGCGCCCATTTATTTTTTTTAATTTTTTTTCACTTTAGTGACGAAATCCAGTGATTCTGTCGCCTAGGGGAAAAATATATTTTTTTTGTCATTAAACAATATCAGTCGTCTAAGTACTTATGCTTCGGAAAACTTCCGTCTCCGAAGTACTTAGGCGACGGAAAAAGTTTCGTCGCCTAAGTAATTTTGACTCGACGGAAATCAATTTTTCGTCGCCCAGACACCTACCTCACTCTATTTAGGCAAGGCTATCCCCAATTCAATAACAATGATGTTTAATACTTTAATTTGTTGATTGTTGTAGACTTTTTTCTTGCACCCTAGTAGTGATGACAAGTTTAGAGAAAGTAAGCAGTATAAACTCTCTATTTCTGCATAAACCCAGAGGTTATGTAGAATCACGGTAAAACACTAAACGATCATGGGTAAGAGACCAGGACATATAGTGGTTCACCATGCCATCGGAGGACATGGCTACATCCACTTAATATTCTACTATTATGGCCAATAAGCCTTTGGTGTTACAAGAGCATCCATCCTCCGGGATGGAGTGAGTTATCATTCCCAGAGGGTTAGAGAGAGAGAGGGGGGGGTGGGGTTTCTACATATGGGAAGTCTTCCTTTTATAGCTAAGGAAGGTTCCCTCTTATTACATGTTTCCAATGCGGGACTAACTATATATATATATATATATCTTATCATGGTGCCTTCTTGTGGAGCTTGGAGAAACACCTTCCCGATGTGGTACCGATGATCTTTCACCATGACGAGGTAGCCCGGATGTCGGTCTACAAGTTTCCTGACTGGTCTATGAGCGGGGAAGGTAGTTTCCAACTACCGACTACAAGTCCCCCCAAGCTCCCGTTCAAGACACATCTTGAGCGGGGACTTGCTAAAATAAGCTCATAGACCAGTCACTTACGGGTACCTGGTCCTAGTCCCCCCAAATCTGTACTCAAGACGTGTGTTGAATGAGTCTTGTGTATTTCGGGTCTTACTTTTCTTGATAACTTTAAGTCCGCCGAGTTCCTCCAGACCCCCAGCCTCAAAACTGATTCGGTCGGGCGAGGTCTTATAACGAAGTATGCGAGCTAGTCGGCACAGTTTGCGTGCGAGCTTTGTAGGAGTTCGCTTCGCGAAGGACTGACATTACTGGGCGAAGTGTGAAGTCCGCCTCACCTAGAAGGGCTGACACTATCGAGCGAGCTGAGGGGTGCCTCTCGCACATAAGAGTTGACACTATCAGGCGAGCTGTGGAGTTCACCTCGCACAGATGGGCAGACACTATTGGGCAATCTGAGTAGTTCACGAAGCGCAAGGACTGAAATTGTCACGCGAGCTGAGGAGTTCGCTCCGTGCACAATGACTACACGCGCGCTGAGTGGTTCGCTCCTTGCATAAAGACTATTACGCGATCTGAGAAGTTCGCTCCTCGCACAATGACTATTACGCAAGCTGAGTGGTTCGCTCCTTGCATAATGACTATTACGCGAGCTGAGTAGTTCGCCTCGCACGCAATGACGATCTCGGTGACTCACCCGAGATGGGTTTTGGTGACACACGCGAGATGGATCTTGTACCTGGCCCACTAGGTGTTATGATCTCGGTGACACGCGAGATGGGTCTCGGTGACACGCGAGATGGGTCTCGGTGACACACGTGAGATAGATCTTGTACCTGGCCCACTAGGTGTTATGATCTCGGTGACACGCGAGATGAGTCTTGTACCTGGGTGTTACATCCTGTGTTACTACTCGAGTGACGGGGTGTTTAATGTCGTCTGTGGGTTATCAAGCCACTTGCTCTGTTTTTAAAGGGAAGATATAAGTTTTATGACTTTCGGTCGAATGCCTATCCCGCTTGGTGTTACTGGGGATCTCAGTAACTTATGCCTCTCGGTGGATTACCCATCCCGCTTGGTCTTACTCGGGATTTTAATGACATGCTTTTCGATGGATCACCCATCCCACTTGGTGTTACTGGGGATTTCAATGTCATGTCTTTCGGTGGATTACCTATCCCGCTTGGTCTTACTCGGGATTTTAATGACATGCCTTTTGGTGGATTACCCATCCTGCTTGGTGTTACTAGGGGAAAACTCATGCCTCTCGGTGGAATGCCGATCTCGGTCGAATGCCCATCTCTCAGTAGAATGCCAGAACCTATAGACCAGCATGTATACTCATATACGCAGGTTGACTTGCAAATAGAATATTATGAATTTTCACAAACCAATGAGTGAGATGGGACTTATATGTGAAAATAATTGCCGAATGGGTGCATAGAGGAGGTTCAGATTCATGCCCGTACTACTCCCGGACGATGAATCTTTGTTGCCAGTACAGTCAGGCTGCCTACGAGATTTGTTGACTTTTTCCAGGTAAATAGCTCCGGGTGTCCATAGCTTTTTTGCCACCGGGACCCACTACTTACAGATCAGATGGTCCTGACTAGTTCCATCGGAACCTCATAGAGCAGGCGTTGCGAGAGGGAAGTGATAACCGAACTGGACGAACGAGACCCTGCTTCTTGATCGAGATTTGAAGTTTCAAAGTACTCTCCCGCCAACGGGACCCGTGCGTACGGTTTTGGCCATGATCCTTAACAGGCGGTAGAGAGATGGTAGCAGTTCAATACTTCTAAGGATGTGGGTGTGCCACCGCGCTGACGCGGAATGTACTAGAGTTGTCAATGCTTCACAAGGTCCTTCTCTCATACTTCAATCACTTTGCGTAGCATATCTTCTCGTGCATCCAGCTCGCATGCAACTCATGTCACTGTTTTGATACTTGCGAACTCCTATGCTCGCCTGATAATTTCTGTCCTTGTACGTGTTAGTACATAGCCAAAATACTTGGCTGAGCCGAGAATAAGGTACAAATACCCGGTCGTGATAGCCCTGGTGAGCCCTTCACGAGCATCCAAAGAGTGAAGGGCCGGTAACAAACCGCTTGCCAAAGTCACTCTAGAGGCAAAACACCCCCAAAAGGGGAGACACTCCAAAGGATAGCAAGTAGTCCCACATTGGAGACTAAGGCCAAGGTACCCAAGCTTGGCCTATAAAACAAGCTCAAGCCACCATAAAAGGTACACATAGTCTCCCTCTCTTTCATTCCTCTACCCTTGCAAGTGCTCAAAGCTAACTTAAGCATCAGAGAGTCGAAGACTGGGCCACCCCAGTCCGGACCCCGTGACGCTATCAGTTGTGCAGGTACCGAGTGAAAGACGCAAAGAATTATACTTCGCTCCGCCTCGCGACCCCTTCCCGGCTCGGGACAAAGCAGGTAGAAACAATTGGCGCTAGAAGAAGGGGCCCTATCTTATGGAACTCCCATTTGCCTCGGCACTCAGCACCATGGTGGAAATCATTGATGACCTTGTGGACCCTGACACTCAAGTGGAACTTCAACCCAGCGACACATCCCTTCCCCAAACCAGCAGCCCGGCCCCTATTAGCCATCCCGACCCCGCCACAGCCCTAGAAATCCTCAAGCGAGACTTCCATTCGTTCCGCGAGCAAGCGGCGAAAGAAAGGGCAGAAGCGGAAGCGTACCGGGTACGTATTGCGGAGTTGGAGAAAGAGAAATCCTTGCTCCGCGCCACGTTAGAGCATCATAATGTGTACAACGATCGCTCGGAACGCGCGGCGCGAATTGTCGGAACCCCGGATTCTCTTCAAGGCCAGACTGGTTCCATGCTCCCGGGAGGGCCTAACCAGATCGTATACATGTCCCATCCCCTCGTCCACCCCTCATTTCCACTCCCGGCCCCCCAGCCATCTCCAATCCTCAATGACCCCCCCTGCCACATCAACCTAATCCATCTACCCAACCCATCCCCACTTCCCCCAAGTCACTGCATGTGGAGAAGTGTGAAGGCATGAGGGACCCATATCTTCACCCCGAGACACTCTTCTCGCAATATAGTTCCACTGGCCACAGCGACGCCATAGTCCAGAATGGGCAACTCCACCAATATTGTGCTCGTGGCCAGATTCTAACCCTGCATGGCGGAGCTCCACGGTTCCCCCAATGCCAGCCTTCTGTAACACGGCAATGCACGGCACCCTCGGAAATCCTTAACATCCAACGCGGTGTCACGATCACCCCATCAGCGTGGGATCAAGTGACATTCCGCAGAGGTGAGGATACCACAAATCGCCACCACTGTGAGCCTTTAATAATCAATGTGCAGGTGGATCATTACAGGTGCCACAGAGCTTTAGTGGATACAGGGGCCGCTGTAAGTGTCATGTTTTCTGATTGTTACAAGGGACTTCGATGGGACCGCGCTAAACTGTACAATAACCACGACCCCTTGGTCAGCTTCTCTGGTGACATAGTACAACCGCTAGGCTCAGACCGCCTAACCGTGGCGGTGGGAACTACTCCTTGCCGCTCCTCCATTACAGCTCGCTTCCTCATAGTTGATTGTCCCTCGTCCTATAATCTTATCTTAGGCCGGGACATCCTTTGGGGGCTGCAGTGCTTCATAGCCGGCCACATGCTCCTCATGAAAGTTCCTACCCCAGGTGGCATCCTGATAGTTCAAGGGGACCGAGCAGCCATTGAACACTGCCATCTTAACGCCATCCAACAGGGGCGCATCGCCTATGAGATGTTGCCTCTCAGCCCCTCGGAACCCATAGATGACCCACGGGACGACCCAGAGGGGAGTGGAAAAAAAAGGGCCCCGCGACCTAATCCAGCTGAAGACACGGAATGGATATCCCTGTCCCCCACTGCCCCGGAAAGAAAAGTCCACATTGGCTCAAGTCTCGGCCCGGAACTCCGCCACAAGCTCATTACTTTCCTCCAAGAAAAACAAGCTGTCTTCTCTTGGTCCTACGCCGACATGTCGGGGATCTCCCCTGACATCATCACCCACAAACTCAACATCCTCCAAGACCACCCCTTGTCAAGCAAAAGAGACGCGCCTTCCACCCAGACAAGTATCAAGCTATCCAAGCCGAGGTTCAACGGCTCAAGGAATTCAAATTCATCCGGGAAGTTTCTTACCCGACATGGGTCTCCAACGTCGTCACGGTCCCCAAACCTAACGGCAAGTGGCGCATGTGTGTTGACTACAAGAACCTTAACAAGGCTTACCCCATGGACAGCTTCCCCTTGCCGCGAGTCGACCAGTTGGTTGATTCCACAGTCGACTTCAAAACGCTCAGCTTCCTTGACGCCTACTCGGGCTACAACCAAATCAAAATGCATCCCACGGACCAAACTCACACAACCTTTGTCACTGATAAAGGATTGTACTGTTACGAGGTTATGCCCTTTGGCCTCAAGAATGCGAGGGCAACTTATCAACGGCTCGTTAACGCCATGTTCGAAGATGAAATTGGCGAGATTATGGAAGTATATGTCGACGACATGTTGGTCAAGAGCAAGACAGAAGATGACCACATTGCCAACCTCGACAGAGTATTCACTAAGCTCCTCAACCACGGGATGCGTCTCAACCCTCAGAAGTGTATCCTTGCTGTGGGAGGCGGCAAATTCCTTGGCTTCATGGTTAGTGAAAGAGGCATTGAAGCCAACCCAGAAAAAGTCCAAGCCATCCTAGACATGACTGCTCTGACATCCCGGAGCGAGGTCCAGTGCCTTACAGGACGCTTGGTAGCCCTAGCACGCTTTATTTCCCGCCTCACAGACAGGTGCAATCCCTTCTTTCAACTGCTCAAGGCACAACATAAAAAAGATATCACTTGGGGCCCGGAACATGACGATGCCTTCAACAGCATAAGGGCGTACCTCGCCACTGTCCCTCTCCTCTCCAAGCCAATTCCCGGAGAAGTGCTTTATTTATACTTGGCTGTTTCCGCCACGGCCATCAGTGCGGCGCTCACACACCATGCTCATGATCACGAACTCCCAGTTTACTATTGTGGCAGAGGACTCGCGGATCCAGAGACTCGCTATCCAGACATAGAGAAACTTACTCTCACCCTCGTCACTGCCGCCAGGAAACTCAGTCCGTATTTCCAAGCCCACACAATCCATGTACTCACCAACCAGCCTTTACGACAAATATTGCAGAAATCTGAAACCTCAGGCTGCATGGTCAAATGGGCAGTTGAGCTGGGAGAATTTGACTTGCACTACAAGCCGCGAGTGGCCATCAAAGGGCAAGCAGCGGCAGACTTCATTGCTGAATTCATCCCATTGGCCGATAACAGTTCCCACCCAGACACCCCCGCTGGGGACGCCATCTGGGAACTCCAAGTGGATGGATCCTCCAACAGCAAACTCAGCGGAGCAGGAATCATCATCACGGACCCAGAGGGTCACTTGTATGAGTATGCCCTCCGGTTCGAATTCAAAGCCTCCAACAACATTGCTGAGTATGAAGCTCTTATCATAGGCATTCAACTTTGCCGAGAGCTCGGAGCCCGACACCTTCACATCTTCAGTGATTCCCAACTTGTTGTCAGTCAGGTGGCAGGGGACTTCAATGCTAACCAGCACAACTTGGAATCCTATAAAAGTCTCGCGGGGGCACTTCTGCAAAACTTCACCTCATACAAACTCACCCAAATCCCGCGAGCCAAGAACTCCAAGGCTGACGCCCTCACAAGACTCGCCACGGCTCCTCCCGAGTCCACGCCCTAGGATGTCCACATCGAAACACTGGACAAGCCTAGTATCTCAAGAGCCTATTCAGAAATTTTTGCCCTTGAGCCCAGGGAACAGCCCTCATGGATGGACCCATTCATCGCTTTCCTTTTGGATGGCACCCTGCCCCAGGACAAGCATGAAGCACAGCGGCTACGCCGCAAAGCCTCCCTTTACTTGCTTAGAGGTGGAAAGCTATACCGCCGAGGCCAGTCATGTCCCCTACTGCGGTGCCTACCCACAGCAGAAGGACACAAAGTGCTGAAATCGCTCCACAGCGGCATTTATGGGAACCACGCGGGAGCCCGGAACCTCATGTTCAAAACGCTTTGCGCGGGGTATTATTGGCCAACCCTAGAGCGTGATACCAAAGCGGTCGTCCAAACATGCCTTCAGTGTCACAAATTTGCAGATTTTGCACATCATCCCCCGGTACCCCTCTCTATCATCATCTCGCCCGTCCCTTTCAACCAGTCGGGACTCGATTTCATCGGACAACTCCCCACAACCCCGGGACAGTTCAAGTATGCCATTGTCATTGTGGATTACAACACAAAATGGATTGAGGCAGAGCCTCTCGCCACAATCACCACTGAAAAAGTAATCAACTTTTTTTGGCGAAACTTGTATTGTCGCTTTGGAGTGCCCCAAGCCATCATTACTGACAATGGCACCCAGTTCGAAAATGACACATTCCGGGGATTCTTGTCCGATCAAGGCACAACAATCTTTTACACCTCCCCAGCACATCCCCAAACCAATGGCCAGGCAGAAGCTATAAACAAGCTCATCAAGCAAAACCTGAAGAAACGCTTGGATGAGGCCAAGGGTTTATGGGCAGTAAAGCTCTCAAACGTCCTCTGGACACTCCGCACCTCCCCCACAACGGCCACGGGAGAGTCCCCATACCTCTTGGCTTACGGCACCGAGGCGGTGGTACCGGTGGAAATGGAGGTCCCAAGTGAACGTATCACAACTTATGACCCTGAGACAAATGCGACAGGGCTACGACTTAATATGGACCTCTTAGAGGAACGTTGAGACAAGGCATACCTCAGAGCCATCAATAACAAACAGAAAATAGCCCGATACTACAACAAAAAAGTCGTCCCTCGCCCCCTGAAGGTAGGCGACTGGGTTATGAAAGAGGTCATTCCCCACCCTACTGGTCTCAAGGCAAAATGGGAAGACCCACACGAGATAGTTGACGCTCCGGGACCCGCCACATTCTATCTTCGCGATTGTGATGGTCGTGTGCTACCCCACCCCTGGAACGCTCGCCACCTCCATCTCTATCCCAGTTAATTACTTCATTGTTTATGTATTTTAGCCCAGCAGTGGCACCAACATGCTACACTTCATTCCCACAAGACAGCGCCACAAACCTATTCACCCCATAGCGGCCCACCACGCTGCTAACGCGGTTCCTCTAGCCAACTCGCACGATCGGTCCCACCACCCATTAATCCTAGCCAGCCCGACAACAAAACTCTTACCCTGGGCTTCCTACCAACATCATAAACATGTGAACCGCCCCATTCACCCCAGATAAATCCAAAGACAAAGAACGCCACCAATTCACCGTGAAACAGTGGATCCGCGTAGTGGCAATGAAGCTGGTTGCAAACAGCCAAGCGCTCGCGCCCACTCGATCGAGGGTGAACTGGGACGCTTCCCAATCCGAGGTTTATAGAACCACCGAAACCCTAGAACACAAATTACGGCTCACCCAATTTTCAGTTTCCACATAGCGACAGTCCCCAACCAAGCGCAGACTGACTCGCCACGCAGCGGCCGCAACGCTCAATAGCGACAGTCGCCAATCAAGCGTGCACTGACTCGTCACATAGAGACATTCCCCAATCAAGCGCGGACTGACTCGCCAGGGCAGCGGCCCACAACGCTCAATAGCGAGTCTCCCCAACCAAGCGCGGACTGACTCGCCACGCAGCGGCCGCAACGCTCAATAGTGACAGTCACCAATCAAGCGAGCACTGACTCGCCACATAGCGACAGTCCCCAACCAAGGGCGGACTGACTCGCCAGGGCAGCGGCCCACAACGCTCAATAGCGAGTCTCCCCAACCAAGCGCGGACTGACTCGCCACGCAGCGGCCGCAACGCTCCATAGCGACAATCACCAATCAAGCGCGCACTGACTCGCCACATAGCGACAGTCCCCAATCAAGCGCGGAATGACTCGCCAGGGCAGCGTCCCACAACACTCAATAGCGACAGTCCCCAACCAAGGGCGGACTGACTCGCCAGGGCAGCGGCCCACAACGCTCAATAGCGAGTCTCCCCAACCAAGCGCGGACTGACTCGCCACGCAGCGGCCGCAACGCTCAATAGCGACAGTCGCCAATCAAGCGCGCACTGACTCGCCACATAGCGACAGTCCCCAACCAAGCGCGGACTGGCTCGCCAGGGCAGCGGCCCACAACGCTCAATTGTGAGTCTCCCCAACCAAGCGCGGACTGACTCGCCACGCAGCGGCCGCAACGCTCAATAGTGACAGTTGCCAATCAAGCGCGGACTGACTCGCCAGGGCAGCGGCCCACAACGCTCAATAGCGAGTCTCCCCAACCAAGCGCGAACTGACTCGCCACGCAGCGGCCGCAACGCTCAATAGCGACAGTCGCCAATCAAGCGCGCACTGACTCGCCACATAGCGACAGTCCCCAATCAAGCGCGGACTGAATCGCCAGAGCAGCGGCCCACAACGCTCAATAGCGAGTCTCCCCAACCAAGCGCGGACTGACTCACCACGTCGCGGCCGCAACGCCTCATAGCGACAGTCGCCAATCAAGCGCGCACTGACTCGCCACATCGCGACAGTCCCCAACCAAGCGCGGACTGACTCGCCAGGGCAGCGGCAAACGTTTCTTCTCGCCAACCTGTTTTCAGAACATCACCCCCGTCACCTCGCGACTCTCACGTGGGGACTTGGGGACTCGGCACCATGCCTCCCGCACCCGGGTAAAACATATTCTCGGCATCTCTAGAATAACTCCCCACCCAAGAACTCTCTCGGACTGGGGACTTGGGGACTTGTTAGTACATAGCCAAAATACTTGGCTGAGCTGAGAATAAGGTACAAATACCCGGTCGTGATAGCCCTGGTGAGCATTTCACGGGCATCCAAAGAGTGAAGGGCCGGTAACAAACCGCTTCCCAAAGTCACTCTAGAGGCAAAACACCCCCAAAAGGGGAGACACTCCAAAGGATAGCAAGTAGTCCCACATTGGAGACTAAGGCCAAGGTACCCAAGCTTGGCCTATAAAACAAGCTCAAGCCACCATAAAAGGTACACACACGCTCTCTCTCTTTCATTCCTCTACCCTTGCAAGTGCTCAAAGCTAACTTAAGCATCGGAGAGTTGAAGACTGGACCACCCCAGTCCCGACCCCGTGACGCTGTCACTTGTGCAGGTACCGAGTGAAAGACCCAAAGAATTCTACTTCGCTCCGCCTCGCGACCCTTTCCCGGCTCGGGACGAAGCAGGTAGAAACAGTATGTAAAGGCTTTTGTGCAATCAGGCCATACATCCAGCTCGCGTGATAACTTAGGCGAGGTCCACCCCTTAATACATGCCAACTCTTCCACTGACGAGCCACACATATAGCCTTTTATGCAATTAAAGATAATTGCTTTCTTATCCGGTCAACCAACCATGCGGGGCTCGCCTCATCTTGTCCCCTTTTTGCATGTTATTCATGTAACACTAGCTTGTTCGATGTCACCTAATATAAGTTGTTCACGTAACGTCTATAACTTGGAATATATATCCCCATATGAATGCATGTGGGTATCGAGAATGTGGAATGTATTTTGCATTGTAAAAGAACATTTTGTAAGGCTTTTCAAATAATATGGAAGGAAAATAGTCAGTTATCTTATTATTTGATTCCCTAACATGTTCTTTCAGTTTAAACTGTTGACTAACCTGTTTTTTCAAAAATTGCCTAGCTAACTATCACTACTATGTCATACGCATGTCTCTAATAATATTTTGCTACATACTATTGATGTTGTTTCTGGTCTAGACGTAGTACGACGACACATATGCATTGGGTGAATGATATTCAGGCAACGTATATTTTTTCTTTTTTCATTTGATCTCTTTAAGACAATAGGTATCTGTCGTCTGATATGTTTTTAGCTTTCACTACGTGATATCTTTTAGTCTTTCGACATTTTCAAGCGACATTTGTTTATCGTATGAATAAGCTTGAGCTACATAAAAGTGATGTCTTCTTTTGATTTGAACTCTCCATTTACGTTGTCAGTTGTTCTTTATGGCCTCACATTTCTGTTATCTTAACTCAGTAAAGACAATAGATATTGTTATGTTTGTATCCATCCTTTGTAGCTGAAATCACATATATTGGTAGTCATGACTTGTTTGAAACTACACAATTGCTATAATATTGAAACATCCTGATAATTTAGGTTTAAAAACCCATCCATAAATAAAATAAGCATCGATAACTAAAATAATGTACGTTCTAATCTTAAACCTAGCAAGTTCACAAGAAAATGAAGCAAGTTTACAAAATCAAGAAAATAGAGATACTTTATGCTTCTTCAGATGCATCAAATGGAAGTCCCTCATCTTACAAAACATCCCCCTTGCTCTTGTCTGTGTCTTGCAATCATTCCATGGCTGGCTCTTTTAATGCATCTTCATCTGACTGTTCTTTGTTATCAGCCATGTTTGGAAAACAGTAATTGAACTGCAAGATATATTTTTGAACATAAGCAACTAAGAGTACCTGGATAGTAAGATAAGAGCTGCAAGCTAGAATCAATTATAAATGCAACTTAGTCAATATGATACGAATAACCAATATGTCAAACAAAAAGAACTTGCTAAGTTTTTCCAAATAATGGTGAATAAAGATGGTATAGCAGTTAGAGTATCGACTCTTTAACTGTAATGTATATGTGCACATTAGAGTACTCCTATGTTTAACATGAAAATTGATGAAGCAGGACTATGATTCTCTTTCTTAAACATCAGAAATGTTTCCTCTAGTTTCGTCTAGTTCCTCTTGATATCATAGAAACTGAGAGGCCTAATCAGTGCATTCAATCATTACATGTAATAAGTTAATGACCATGAAGGCATATGGATTCTTAACTATTAACATGCAGCAACATTGAATACTTGGTAAACAATGTACTTCTTATTCTCTTACTTTCCAAACATGCATACTTACATCATGTTGGCGTCACTTGAGGTTTCTCCACCCTATGGAGGCCTCTGACCACTGTTGATATTGACATCAAGGACATGATGTCATTCCAGGTTGGACGAGGGACTGGTTGTGACTTTCTTTGCCTCCATGGTACGCATCTTAATATAAATACGCCGTCAATAATCTGTCTGAAAAAAAAATGAAAAAAAAAGAAGAAGAAGAAACATTTGCACAAAACTATGATTGTATATGGAACAATAGTACGTTATTGATACAAGGAGATTTGAATTATAAATAGTATGCAAGCGAAATACATATCACAATGTGTAAGTACCTTGCTTGATGCTTTAGCATACACCCTTTCCTCAAACCTTGCAGCAATTTCATGTAGTCCATGTAAACCCTCCTGGCCTGCGAAGGGATAATGGAGATGCCTCTTCAACGTATCAAATCTTTACATGCAATACATGTAGCAAGTCAATGACAATGTAGAAATCAACAACAATAGACTTAAAAAAAATTAGACTGAAGAATTTAGAAATGAATGGAATTGTCCAAAAGAAATAATATGAAAACCAGAATGGACAAGATATATAATATTCCTTTAGCTTTCATGGACAAGATAATACTCCTTGAAGAAGGAGAGAATATATTACCTTGAAGGAGATAATCCACTAGAGAATCGACTTTTTAACTGATCAATTATTTGAAAAAAAAAAATGTGAGAACCATTGACAATTTGATCGAGTACTTCACTATTCCATCACAAGACTTATGCAATCAAACAGTCCATCAACTACTCTCGGAACTAAACCTCTCTCCTGCTCATTGATTACCATTATGCTAGGCCCATGCAAAAGTACAAGCATCACCCATGTGAGCTTCATTAACTTAACAGCTATTGACAGGATACATGTTATTTTTGCATAAGAATTTAATAACTCATCTTCTCCTCAGATTCCTGTTTTTTAGGTTAATTATAGAGCACTTACTTTCCAAATTGAACAACTGTGGCAAAACCTAATCAAGTGGACTAAATCATACATCTTCAATTGGCACGACATGTAAGTGAATGAAAACATAACAAGTTTCACTTGTATAAAAAAAACTGAATATCATGGCATTATATTTTCAATGCACCACCAGTCAAAACAATGCTGATAGTTTAGTCCACTAACTTGAATATCTGCAGAAGTACAGAAAAGTGAGCGCTAAACAGTAGTCCATGGTCAAGTGTTTCTCCATTTTTAGAAAATGACCAATCATAGCCTTTGTTGAATGCAATATTAACAAGAGGAATGAGCATTACAAGAGGCACAAATTTCCAATTATTTGTGACTTCAACTATAATAATACACATAAGCACCATGATTAACATTAAACCACATCTCCATCTTATCTATTTCCCATTTTTCTTATACACAGAAAAAATTGAATGTGAAAACATCAGGAAGACAATCGCCCTTTCAATCATATTTACTGTATCTGAGTGTGTTATACCTAATTCCGAGATATGACATCTCAGCTAGAACCTTGTTGCAGAATCGTGCAACTCCTGCCCTATCTTAATGGCTCCAATGTGGGAAGAAGAACTAAACCCAACAATAAATGTCACCGAGTCCGGTTGAATACCAGCAACTCTAATATTAGAAAGCAACTCTAAAGCCCCCTTTATATTTTCTGTTCTCAAGTAAAATCCTGCTATGCTATTCCAAGTTAGAATACTTAATTTAGTACCCTGCCTCATCAATTTCCCAGCTCAAAATGCTTCATTCGCCATACCCTTAGAGACATAACTTATGTTACTGCATCATAAAAAAAAAAAATATTCCGTTGGGGCATTTTGTCTAACAACTGACCAGCAACATCCACACCTAAACTTTTCATAAATGCATGGAGGCCAATGAATTATGCAGAAACAAATTCCACTCCTCACAACTAGCATCGACGGACTTATGCACCTCTCATCTAAATATATTATCTAATTTCTCACCTTAAGTCATGAGAACTGTTATATAAGTGATATAATTGGTCTAAGACCCTTTTGATCATTTGTTTATAGTAGTCACTTTCAACATACGAAGAACGATAAAATTCCAAGGTAGAGGATGAAATATATAGAAATTCTATATGACAGTATGAGCATCAACATGAGAATTAAAGCTCATAGCCAAGCTTAAGAATAAAATTGGGGTGTCGTTAAAGACCCAATCTGATAATGTGCATGAAGCTGTTCACCCTGTGGTATGAGTTATAGCTGGTGAACAAGAAAGGAAGAGCATAGATAGAATGTAAGAATGTATATGTTAATGTATTCCCTCGAATTCATTGTATCTTGTAAGTGTATTCTCTATGAAGAAGATTAACCAACGCTTCTAAAGGGAGCAGGGCAAGCAAAGCAAGAAAGCAGGCAAAGTCTTACAAAGTAGAGACACCTCAGATTCATTATATCATGTAAATGTGTTCTCTACTAAGCAGACTAAGACACTAATCCAGATTATATTACACAGATTGATGATCAAATAGCAAAATCATATCACGTAAATGTGTTCTCTATTAAGAACAGCAATAGCTTTGGGACAATCTCAGAAAAGGTGAGGAGGGTCTCACGAAGAAGGGCACAAGTATGAGATTTATCATCACTAGAAAAATTTCTTTTGACCCTTTGGACATTTTTAAGAAGTAAACCATGTATAACAGACCACAGAAAGGCTTTTAGCTTGAGGGAGATATTAAGATAGCAGATGAAATTCCACTCGCAAATAATAGGGCTCAGACATATCAAAAGGCTATTGTGGTCAAATTTAACAGTGAAGTGGCCATTAGAAGTGAATACTAGGGCCAGGGCCATCCCCTCAAACCCAAAAGGAATGCTCAAAATCTGTCGGATAATTGTCTCAGGCAAACAACCATGTAATTTATCACTGTACCATCCATTGTTATTCCAAAAAGCACCAACAATATCATCACTATTAACAAGATGACCAGGAAAAACAATATCAATAAGGGAAAACATACCCAGCAAATGACGAGGCCAAAACTTAACAGTCATGCCATCTCTAGTTCTCCCCATTAGACCTGGCCTTAGAAGAGAGCATGATACCTCCATACTATATGTCTTCCCAGCTCCAGTTAGATCAATTCACCAACAAACGAACGAGCCACCACCAAAGGAGAAAAAGTTACCTGTCCATAAGTGAACAGCATCTCGATCATCATCACCAACATTAATAGCACAAAGAGCAGATCATACGAAAAATAGTTGCATAGACATCAAATTAACAAAATATTGTCAAATTACTACAATCCATAACTAGTTCTTAGTTAAGCAAAAAATAAACACTGCAACCATTACATAAGTGCTAAAGAATCCAATTTACTTATAAGAGAAAGAAACAGAGTCGTCAAAAGAAATTCCTTGAGAAAGGGCAGAAGTAGATAACCTTATTGGCAAGGTCAACCAACAAACTAAACAAAATACAAGACTTACCTATCACATGAGATGATCTAAGAATACAAACAGCAACAGTTCGGTTCTAGAATGAAAATTTTACATGACGCTATAGCCGGAAATAATGACTTGGAAATCTAAAAGAATGGATGATAAGAATATAAACATAAGAGATATTAATCAAGAAACCAAGCAAAAAACAACTAGAAGAGAGAGCAGAAAACAAGAGTACTTACATGACCATTGAAAATGATGGAAGTGACTGTCAAGAAAATAACAAAGATGATTTCAAAGTCAGCAAACGTAACACTACACTTTCTGGTGTTTTAGATAGCACAAAACAGTAACTTAGCAAGCATAAACTTCAATCAATTCTTGTAGAAGCTTTAATATGAACCATTGGGGAAACTGAGTAAAGTGCATTGCCAATGGGGTTCTATAAATAATTTCATATCTCATAAAACGTTTAGCGTAATTTTGAAGAGTGGGTATGAATTGCCAAGAAACCAATCATTGATAAGGGATCAGATACATTTACCTATTAACAACATAAGCGGATTAGGTCAATCCGCTGATGGGATTGAATTTATATAAATTGATTACCTATTATGCCATTTTTGGCCGATTTGGTGGCGGAGGACGACGAGCCGTCGAAGGCGTAGACGGAGAGGCAGCGGCGGAGGGAGAGAGGAGGAGAGTGAGAGAAGAGAGGGAAGGAGGGAAGCTCCGACGACGGAGGTGAAGAATCTAGTGTGGATTGGGGTGAGGTGGTGTGAAGCGTGGAGGAGAATCAGCTAGAATGGGTGGAGGAATTGGAATTGGGAATTTTAGGGTTTAGATTACGATCTGCCAAATGGAAGGTAGGAGGAGGAAGAGAGGGGATTCGGCTGTTGTCTTCGTTCGGCCGGCGGCCGCTCGAAGGATGACAATTGGGCAGCTCCGTCTCAGACCCTCTCTCTTCTCTCTCGACCAAAATGAAGGATAGAGATTAGGATAGAGAAGAATGAGAATGAAAGTGTTGGGTGCTGAAAGGTTCGATCGGTGCTGAGAATGAGAGAAGAATGAGGCTGAGAGGTTTGATTGTTGCTGAGAGAGTGAATTGTGACAGAGAGAGTTTTTTTTTTTTATGGAGGCTGAGAATGAGAGTAGTGAGAGTGAGAGTGAGAGTAGTGAGACAGAGTCGATAGGTTTTAGGTCAAAATACGCAAGTGTGTCAATTTTTTCCAAAGAGTGCGCCTTTTTTTTTCAAGAATTGCGCCTCTTTTCCTTATACATAGATATTGCCCTAACACACTAACATATTTGTCTAGCTACAAAATCAAATGTTGGGGGGAACCAAACTCAATTGTTGAGGGTATTCACTCCAAAGGTATTTCAGAAACTAAAAAGTAACTATAAGACAACACATAAATGTTGTCATGTTAACAAAAAATGTGTCTACAAAATGAAATGGTTTGGAGGGAATCCACCTAAATTAAAATCAAGGCTAGGGTTTTGTTTACCTCCAAAGTCAGAAATTACTAAATTCCAGTATCAGCCAACACATAAATGTTGTCTTATTAACATAATTAAGTAAAATTTTCACACAAGTTGTCAATACATAAAAATTCAATATCAGATAACACATAAATGTTGTCGGATTAACATAATTAAGTAAAATTTTCACACAAGTTGTCAATTCAATAAAATTCAATATCAACAAACACATAAATGTTGTCTTATTAACATAATTAAGTAAAATTTTCACACAAGTTGTCAATTCAATAAAATTTAATATCAGACAACACATAAATGTTGTCGAATTAACATGAGTAAAATTTTTACACAAGTATTGGTCAATTTGGAAATCTCTCCAAAAGTTGAGAAAAGATAACCTTCATAGCTAGATGACCTATAAATGTTGTCCAAATGTAACTTTCATTTAGACAATTGAGACTAAAATAGACCTCTTTCTTCACCAACATATATGTATTGTCCCAAAAACATACCTTTTTTTCACAAAAAATTAGTGTTGTCTAAGTGCATATTCCACCGACACAGAAGAAAAAAAAGTGTCGCCCCGAAGCCCCGAACAATACTTAATTTTGTTTGTGTCGCCTGATGGGTGTTGCCTGATGTAAGAAATGACATAGTGCAAATTCTAAGGCTGTATGCCTGTATCTACCTCAATGGTAAATTGGAACAACACTATAACCTCTATATATCTTCATGCATATAACTCATCGACCACATTGAATATTGCATTTGCTGGCTGCTGCTAACCTAGCTAATATATAATTAAGACGTACATGGTACATAAATATACAGCTCTTATGGAATATAAGTCGTTTACCATTTTCTTAAAAAATACCAATACATTATTAACGCAGTGAAGCTAGTAGTAAAAATATAAGATCGGTAGACAAGCGTCAAGCCGAAATATAAAGGTAACAAAAGAGAAAATCTCTTTATAAGTTGATTTGTATTTTTTGATTGAATGCGTACTACAACACAGAATGTGCCTTTATATAGGCTCTAAAATATGGCTAATCCTATTAAGACTAGAACTAGGAAATAACAAACCTAGTAGAACTAGAAATTTTATGAATGTAAGGAAAGTAAACTTAAGCATTATAGGAAACTTATGTTTGTCTACGACCTCGCTTCACCAAACGTTTCTCAAGCTGCTTCTCGAACTCCTCAGCTAACCGTTCTACATCAGTCTCCCCCACTTGAGAAGAACTCGTCCTCGAGTTAATATCAGGATAAGAAGAATGATCATCTGCCCGGAATTCGTGGATGTCACTTACATTGAAGGTCTTTGAAATTCCCATAGTCTCAGGAAATCTATGACGTAGGCATTGTCATTGATCTTTTGCAAAATCTTGTAAGGACCATACTTGCGTGGTTGAAGCTTGTTGTAAGTACCGACTGGAAATCGTTCTTTCCGCAAGTAGATCATCACATCATCTCCTTCTTTGAACACTTTCTCTCTCCGATGAGAATCTGCGTAGGCTTTGTACTTAGCATTGCTTGATTCAAGCTGCTTCTTGACCTCATCTTGAACTTCATGCTTTTCTTTAGCCAAAGACTCGGCTGCCACACTAAATCCTTTATCTTTAGATACTCTTGCCAAGTCAACAACATGCTTTGGTGGAGAGACGTACACCACAGAGAATGGTGTTCTTCCAATTGATCGATGTAGA
This sequence comes from Fragaria x ananassa, assembly GCA_034370585.1. Classification (NCBI taxonomy): domain Eukaryota; kingdom Viridiplantae; phylum Streptophyta; class Magnoliopsida; order Rosales; family Rosaceae; genus Fragaria; species Fragaria x ananassa. The sequence continues at coordinate 20,348,814 of CP139762.1, read as the reverse complement.
GAATTGTTGTAGGCGAACTCAACTTGTGACAACACAAAGTCCCACTGTTTCGGTTTTTCTCCACAAGTACTCCGTATCATATTTCCCAATGTTCGATTTGTGACCTCGGTTTGGCCATCAGTTTGTGGGTGAGCTGTGCTATTACGATTAAGATTAGTTCTGAACATCCGCCACAAGGTAATCCAAAAATGACTCAGAAACTTTGTGTCACGATCAGAGGTGATACTACGAGGTACTCCATGCAAACGAACAACTTCTCGGAAAAATAGCTTGGCAATATGAGAAGCATCAGAAGTCTTCCGGCAAGGAATGAAGTGTGCCATTTTAGAAAACCTATCGACCACCACGAAGATGGAGTCGACCCCACGTTGTGTTCGAGGTAGTCCAAGAATGAAATCCATGCTAAGATCTTCCCAAATACCATCAGGGACTGGTAACGGCATATATAAACCAGTGTTCTGTGATTGCCCTTTTGAAGCTTGACATATATAACACTTTCTAATAATGTTGCCGACGTCTTTCTTCAATTGAGGCCAATAGTATCTTTCCTCTAGACTTGCAATTGTTTTATCCCTTCCAAGATGACCACTTAATCCACCACCATGCAAATCACGTACCAACATCTCTCTCAAGGAAGAACTAGGTATACATAATTGATTACCTTGGAATAGATAACCATCCTTAATAAAGAAGTCTCTGCATGGTTCTTGTCTCACGCACTTACTCCAGATCTCTTTGAAGTCGGCATCCTCTTTATACAATTCCTTAAAATATTCAAACCCTATGACTTCTTGGGACAAGGTGACCAATAGTTGGCTTCTACGGCTCAATGCATCGGCCACACGATTTAGCGTCCCGGACTTGTGTTTGATGACAAAAGGAAATTTTGGTAGAAAAGTAGCCCAACGTACATGCATCTTGCTCACACTCTTTTGGCTATTAATGTACTTCAAGGCTTGATGGTCAGTGTAAAGAACAAATTCACGTTGCACCAATTAATGCTCCCATTGTTTTAATGCTCGAACTACGGCATAAAACTCTTGATCATACGTACTCCACTTTTGTCGAGCTTCGCTTAGCTTCTCACTAAAATAAGCAATCGGCTTCCTTTCTTGCGATAAAACTGCACCAACCCCTACACCACAAGCATCACATTCTACCTCAAAAACCTTGTCAAAATTTGGTAAAGCTAGTACTGGAGCTGTGCACAATTTATGCTTAATCAAAGCAAAGCTTTTCTCTTGCTCGTCTCCCCATTGAAATTTGCCTTTCTTCAAACATTCGGTAAGCAGTCCGGTGATGGCACTGAAATTTGAAACAAACCGCTGATAAAAAGTTGCTAATCCATGAAAACTCCGCACATCGTTGACGGTCTTTGGAGTAGGCCAATCCTGAATTGCCTTCACCTTGTCTTCATCCACATGTATTCCTTCCGAGCTCACCACATAACCCAAGAATAACAATTTGTTGGTGAGGAAAGAACACTTCTTCAAGTTGATGTATAATTGATTTTTTTGAAGGATCTCGAGGACTTCTCGAATGTGCTCAAGGTGCTCTTCTTCTGTTTTACTATATATGAGAATGTCATCAAAGTAAACAACCACACATTTGCCCATTAGTCGTCGTAATGCCTCAGTCATGAGATGCATAAAAGTTCTCGGGGCATTGGAAAGGCCAAACGGCATCACTAACCACTCATACAGACCATCCTTGCTCTTGAATGCTGTCTTCCATTCATCTCCAGGCTGAATTCAGATCTGGTGGTACCCGCTCCGCAAGTCAATTTTAGAGAAAAATTTAGAACCCCCAAGGACATCGAGCATGTCTTCCAAGCGCGGTATTGGAAACCTATACCTGACAGTTATCTTGTTAATGGCTCGGCTATCAACACACATACGCCAACTACCATCTTTCTTTGGAACCAATAATACAGGCACTGCACATGGACTTATGCTTTCGCGTATGAACCCTTTTCGTAACAGTTCTTCAATTTTCTCTCTCAAAATTTCATTCTCTTTTGGACTCATGCGGTAGTGAGGAAGATTGGGTAAGCTAGCTCCAGGAATTAAATCAATTCGATGCTGAATATTTCTCATTGGTGGTAGCTCATCCGGTAAATCCTCTGAAAGTAGCTTAGAGTATTTATTAATTAAGTATATGCTGCACCCTTTCTGGAATTTGAGCATCATTCACTTGTTCGGTTAAGTAAACCCCTTTCATCACAATAGGACAACAAATAAGTGCCTCCTTGATCCCATCCTCTAACTCGCGTTCCGAACTTGATATTGTGAGAAAGCTTGTCTTTTTCTTTGCTTCAAAATTAACCTCACGTGGGTTTCTAGGCTTTAAGACAATCTTGTTGTTTTTCCTCAAAAAGCTGTAGGTATTCTCGTACCCATCATAGACAACTCTTGCGTCGTATTTGCCACAGCCTCCCAAGCAAAATATGAGATACATCCATGTCTACGACATCACACTCAATTTCGTCTTTATATGGCCCCAAAATTACGGGAACTCTGCAAGTTTTTGACACAGGCTCTGCAAGTCCTTTCTTGATCCAACCAACAGAATATGGAGCTGGATGTTTCGCCGTTGGGAGCTTGAAATGGTCTACCACTCTCTGACACACGAAATTCTCGCAGCTACCGTTGTCAATTATAAGATTGCATGCCATGCCTCTAATGTCACACTTGGTGCGGAATATGCTATGCCTTTGAGTTTCAAGCCCTTGTTTTGCTAGTAAAAGTTTCTGACAAACGTAGAACTCTGGAAGATCATTGAAATCATCGCCATCAATTTCGGTAGTTGCGACCTCATTCGGCTCTTCCTCATCTTCTTGCTCCTCTACCAAATTCAATGTCTTTCATTGAGTACAATTGTTTGAAGTATGTCCAGAATTTCCGCATCGATTGCACTTATTACCTCTTGGTATGGCATAATCTCCTAAACCACCTGGCTGCCCTTGTTTTTGATATTGCATAGGAGCTTTTCCTCGTTCTCCGGCATTTGTTTCTGTTCTAGTGGGTCGCTCCGTTGTAGGCTCTTTAATTTGCATCCCTTTCAAAGTAGATGACTTAGACCAATTTCTACGAAAACCCACAGTAGTCTGCTGATTAACTTTAGGTTTTGCCAGTAAGGTTTCTGCCTTTAGTGCTAAGTTCATGGCCTCTGCTAGAGTCCATATTGTTTGCAATCCTATCTTGTCTCGGATTTCCGGTTTCAAACCAAGTAGATACCTCGCAACTCTTTGACTCTCCCGCTCTTCCAATTTGTTTCTCTCGCTAAGCCGCATAAACTCATGATTGTAGTCAAATACAGAACGGTTTTGTTGAGCACATGCGTAGTACTTCTCGAACAAGGTTTGCTCATAATCACGAGGTAAGAAACGTCCTCTAAGTAGAGATTTCATCTTTCGCCATGTTTTGACAGGTTCTTTTCCTTGTCGAACTCGTGACTCTTGCAAATCATCCCACCAACAGGCGGCAGTACTTTTAAGTTTCCAAGCAACCGTTTTCACTTGCTTATTTTCAGGAACATCCATTAAACTGAAGAACCTATCAACTTCTGAAAGCCAATCAAGAAATTCTTCGATTTGTAAGTTTCCGTAGAAGAAAGATATGTCAGCTTTCATTCGGTAATTTTCTTCATGGCGATCTTGTTGTTGATTGATTGGTGGGCCCCTTTCTTCTTCCTCCTCAGAATCATGGTTATTTTCCTGTCGACGGTGTTGGCCTCGGGCAAGTCCTCTGGCTCATACATCCAATGACAACGGCTGCACTGTAGTCGCCAATTGACCAACAAGAGTTGATAAATTGTTTATATCTTGACGAAAACCGCCAATATCTTTTTTCATTGCAGTAATCTCCCGACCAGCGTCGGTGAGTGTGGTGATAGTAGCCTCCAGTTCGTCGTCTGACATAGAATCAGGTGAAACCTGCTCTGATACCAACTAACGCAGTGAAGCTAGTAGTAAAAATATAAGATCGGTAGACAAGCGTCAAGCCGAAATATAAAGGTAACAAAAGAGAAAATCTCTTTATAAGTTGATTTGTATTTTTTGATTGAATGCGTACTACAACACAGAATGTGCCTTTATATAGGCTCTAAAATATGGCTAATCCTATTAAGACTAGAACTAGGAAATAACAAACCTAGTAGAACTAGAAATTTTATGAATGTAAGGAAAGTAAACTTAAGCATTATAGGAAACTTATGTTTGTCTACGACCTCGCTTCACCAAACGTTTCTCAAGCTGCTTCTCGAACTCCTCGGCTAACCGTTCTACATTATATATACAGAATTGCACACAACGTCTTTGATAAAACAACACTATCATAGGATTACCAAAAAACCTATGTAGTCTTGTACTCTTATTAATATATGAACTACTCTCACAGAATCTATATATGTCATATATATTATTATCAATCAGTCACTTACATCTCTCGTGCATATCTAACATTCTTAATAGCTTGCTTGTCATACAAGTATACTTAGTTAACTTGATGATTTGATTGATCAAACCCATAATGCGCCAACGCGCTTAAGCATGGGGATTAAGGAGCGTTTCAGATGAAGACTCATGACTTCATTGGCTCCGCCAACAAATTCTCCACCAATGAACACAGCCGGAACAGATGGGCTGCACCTGAGCGTCAACAGAGCTTGCTCTATTTCTTTCCCTCTTTGCATCTCATCAAGCTCATGCACAGCTGGGTTGACCCCAAAATCACAAACCAAGGTCTTGATGGTGTAGGACATGCAGCATGAGCTCTTGCTAAAGATCACCACAGGTCTCTCGGAAGCCAACTTTGTCACCACCTCCATTGTGAAATGTCAAGACAACGTGAACAACAAAGCAACGAGGTAACGATATGCAAAATGTATGCAATGTCACCTTTAGGGTCTGATGAATCGTGAAAGGTGCTCAAGTAAATTAGAGGAAATAGAGATCGATTGGAGGTTTGTGAGGAACGTAAGGAGTGATGAGGGTTTGATTTGTTTGTGAGCTTTGGGGTGTAAGGGAGGTGTTTATATAGGTGATGGGTGAGAGTGCATGGATTGGGCATTGCAATTTGTAGCCACAAACAGATAGAAGCACGTTAAAGGGCTTGTGATAGTGAAGTAGGAATGTTGGATTAGATATTTGATTTCACACATATTTTGATCGATCGATCTAATTGACTACTCTGCAAAAGTTGCACCGAGGAGAATCAAATTTGGGACAGCCATTCATGCACATTGTCGCATATTTGCATACGGAAAAGAATAGAGACGTTTCCTTTGTACGGCTTCACAATCTTATCTCTTAACATATGTTTCTCGATCTGTAATTGCTTTGGCTTTCTTCCTTTGTAAGATCTGCAGGTGGCTCATTTTCGATCATGGCCTGGTTGGTATGGGATTTTTTTTTTTGGCTTATCGATCTTTCTATTCGATCTTCTAGCTGCTATCTACTGAGTTGGAAACAATAGTTGGATTTATCCAAATGGGACCTCCTTTTTCTAGGATTCGCATCCAACTAATGAAAAGTGAACAGAGAGCGAGATGGAAAATAGAGAATGCATAATATGGAAGAGATCAAACCTAAGGAATGGTAAGGTTTTGTAAATTAGCACCATCGAAAAAAGGTTTTGTAAATTAGAACACCTATACTGTGTCTGTATACATGAGCTAAGGTACCTTCCTGTCACTAATTTGATGACACGTTCTAGACCAAAAGACAATTCGTCGTACATGGAATGAGAAAGGCAGATCAATATTGCCAAATGCAAGAGGTCCCCCGATTTACCCTCTATATCTAATTTCGTTAATGTCAAATTAATGCATGCGTTTCTGTGCTAGTATATTGTACTAGTGTATCTATATATGCGTATACATATATATTCTTTGTGAGAAGTCTTGATCAAAATGCTTTGGGGAATTCAATTCATCACCAAGAGTTTAGCTGGCTCAACGAGGTGGCCAAGGGTCAGCATCGTCTTGGGGTTCCATGACCCTGGCTAGAACACGGTTATCTCCTACTCAATTAGACAATTACTACAGTATATATGAAGGTATATGCAACTAACCGGACATGAAAATCATGCATGCGAATGTGAAGAGTATTCTCAACAGTTATTTAGATTTTCGAAATGTGAATCATGCCAATTTTTTTGCATGATTGTTGAGATTTTAATTTTATGCATAATTTCACCACACGTGAACCAGTATTAGCTAGTTGTTGATTACCAGTATTAGGATGTTATCCTCACGAAGAAACATTACGAATTTACCAAGAAGATTATAAAGATTTTAACTCTCCATCTATTTTATGTTTTTACCAACATGGGTGAAGGCCCAAAGCTCAATATTTCAAAGTTATCAGCAGTGGTGGAGGGAAAAGAGATTTACTTATAAGAGCAAAAAAAAAATCAAACATAAAATAACTAATGGTTAATGCATGGTCAAAATAAAAATTTTTTTTATTCTAAAATGTGACTATTGTTGTGCTAACACATCAGAAATTCTCTGACTTAAGATTAAAGTGTCTAAATCGTAAGGCTGTTGGGAGGACTTCACTACTTTTTTTGCTGTTGGGAGCAATCTTTTGGGGGCACAAACACATCAAACCAACCATTTGTCTAAATTCTACTAGGAGCATGGACCCCCACTCGTCCTTAGCTACCTCCGCCATTGGTTATAAGTGTTTCAGTTTGGAAGGATGAATGGAAGAATTAAAACAAGTTAATTTGACAAAAGGCTAGTAAGTCCAAGTATGAAAACGTTGCTAGAGTAGTATGTTAGCTCAAATCAAATTTAGATTCTCAGCAGTTACAAATTAAATAGTCTATAATTCTATCACAAGTAATGCACCATCACAACACAATATTCCTAACTCTTGATACACACACACACACACTAAGGGATCATTTTTTTTGACATATATGAGGGATGAGAGATTACTCCAACTTTTTTATTATATTTTTAAATCTCCACCGTTTAGTTTGTTAGTTCTTATATATAGATCAATTCTGTAAATTTTCAACCAATTTGGTGATATTTAAGATGTCGAACAAGATTAAATCAATGAACGAACCAAATCTGCCTAACCTAAACCGTTCATGCTTATAATTATAAATTATAATTTTGAATGCCTTAACGATCACCAAAATTTTTGAAAATTTGCAGAAGTGATCTACTCATCATATTGAACGGTGGAGATGTCTTTCATTTTTGCACCACTTTTTGATCGAATTTCCTCATCTCTACTGTCTAGTATCTAGATAATATTGTGTAGATCATCTCTGCAAAATTTCAACTAATTTGGTAATCGTTAAGGCCTTCAAAATGGCGTATTTCTGTTATAAACATGAACGGTTCATGTTTGACAGAATTCAGTCCGTCCATTGGTTTTTCGAGTTTGAGGGCCTTAACGATTAAATAATTGGCTGAAATTTTACATAAATGATCTACACAATATTATCTAGATACTAGACTATGGAGATGAGGAAATTCGATCGAAAAGTGGTGCAAAAATGAAAATCCGCACCAAAACCATTGGTGCGGACGTCCGCAGCTGAGAAAAATCATATATATATATATATATAGGAATTTGTCAGGTCTTCTGGATTTTTCAATTTTGTTAATTTCAGTCATTGATGATAGGAGGATGGTTGTGTTATTCTTTATGGAATTTCAGTTGAAATACTAGGATTAATTTCAGTCATTGCACCCATCTCATTTGGAATTGGAGAAACTATGATATGTCTTCACAACTCATTGCATATATGCTAATAACCAAAGCACCAATAATATTATATTATAATGTGTTTAACACAATTGTACGTCATGGTGTTTTAGAAAATAACACCAGGCCTTACATGTGTTACAAAACAGCCATTAAGAGTAGTACTTAGTACTAATCAAGTAGCTATAGTTACCCTTATTTTGAAAAACGAACTCTCACTTGCTCTATATCTTATATCTCTCGTGCATAGCGAGCATTCTTATTAGCGTGCTTGTCATGCAGGTATTTGGTTTTCTTGATGATTTGATTGATCAAACCCATAATGCACCAACGCGCTTAAGCATGGGGATTAAGGAGCGCTTAAGATGAAGACTCATCACTTCATTGGCTCCGCCAACAAATTCACCACCAATGAACACAGCCGGCACAGACGGGCTGCATCCCAGCCTCAACAGAGCTTGCTCTATTTCTCTCCCTCTTTGCATCTCATCAAGCTCATACACTGCTGGGTTCACCCCAAAGTCGGAAAGCAATGTCTTGATTGAGTGGCTCATGCAGCATGAGCTCTTGCTGAAAATCACCACCGGTCTCTCGGACACCATCTTTGTCACCGCCTCCATTGCTAGCTAGCAGCTTTCTTCCGGTAAACAAGGTGAAAATGTAATAACCCGAAGGCGAAGTGTATGCTAATTGGTAAGTGAAATGTGTTTAGATTCAGAGGAAAGTAGAGCTTTCAGATGAATGTGTATTGGTGAGGTGTTTGATGTGTTTGTAAGTAATGGAGTGCCATGGAAGTGTATATATAGGAGATGGGGGGAGAGTTGATTGGCATTGTCTAAAAGTTAAAAGGTACGGTTTTGATAAAGAAGGAAAATAAGAATGTTCGATTTGATTTTGTGATTACACAAACTCGATCGGTCATTTCTACAAAGCTATCCAAAAGTTGCACTAGCTAAGAGAATCAAAGTTGAATGCACGTTGTCGAATTTCAACATACGGATATATAGAGACGTGTCCTTGGTACGGCTTCACATAAATTCTTATCCTAGATATGCATTTTGTTCTTCGTTTTTGTTTCTCATTTTGGTGTTGTGTGGCTTATTATTTTACATCACTTGTCTATATAGAGACAACTGTTTCATTTCTGTTGGAAACGAGGAAAAACGATTCGCATGCTTATTTCGATATGCTTATTATCGTAAAAAAAAAAAAAAAAAAAAAAAATTCAGACGAATCAAGTAAATTTAGGTTAGTATTCCATTAGTAATCATTAATACTTGAAAATTTGATATGATCATATATAGATCTGCAGGTGTTTCATTTTGTATCTATTCTGCAGCTCGAATATTTTCTGAGTCGGAGAGAATAGTTGGATTTATCCAATTGGGACCTCCTTTTCCTTCTTGGATCAAATCCAATATGAAAAGGACACAAAGCAAAACGCTTGAAAACAGATCGAAAATTGCATGTGTATGTACACATCCTATATACTGCTATTGATAGCAGAACTAGCTAGCTATTTATATTGAATTCTTGATTATGTTTTGTAAAGAGAAAATTTTCGATAATCTAAGTAAATATTGAATATATAAGCTAGCTAGAGAAGCCATGTCGATGACACGTTCCAGAGACAACACCCTCTTTGCTTCTTACATAGAAATCGAAAGGAGCAGATCGATGCCAATAAGACCCAAGTCATCCTTTATCTATCATTATATCTTTTCCTGTCAATTGCCTATTCTTAATACTCTAGGGTTTAAATCATTTCGATGGAAAAGACTGCAGGACCATCAACTGGAAATCCCCTAATTTTATTTATTTTCCAGCTTTGCATCACCACTTCGAATATTGGCCACAACTGTACACAGAAGATCTCTGCAAAATGCTTTGAGGAGTTCGATCTCCCCAGGGATTGATTTAAAATGGCCTCAACTGGGAGAAGCTAGAGATTGGAAAAGCTTTCAGTAAGGCTCCTGCACTGTACATCACAAGGCATTGCTTTGTAATTTGTATATATGTAAGAACCAGCTGATAAGAGAGGGATAGTGTAAAGGTGGTAAGCTAGTGTCATAGTGTAAGTTGGAAAAAGAATGATATATCGAATCTCAACTTTTTAGCTTAATTTACAGATCAAACTTTTTAGCTTACTTTTTAGATAAAGAATGCGAGGACGGATCGTGGCATCACAATCTAAGATTATTAGGGTTTTTCTGGTTTGGTGAGGGCGTGAGGTACAGACCCTGTACAGATTCTCAAGCTCGATCGGAAGATCGAAAGGGATGAGGCAAATCTCATATGTGTGAACTGGAGCTACTTAACAATTAGTAATTATGGCTTAGAAACCTATCATGCAGTACACGTAACTAATTAATTAAGTTAATTAACTTCCTAGTTCCTATTTAACTTGTTTTGCCCCGATATCTGAGACGAACTTCTTTAAAGTTTAAATTGAAAACCAAGAAATGTCACCCGGCCGACATATAATCTAATAAAACATATTTAAACCGAAGGAAATCTTAGATATATCATTTGTTTGATAGCGTGTTTAAGTTGGTATGTAATCTACAAATCATCGTGTTCTTTTCCCTTCAACTAGTACTTACGCACTGAAGTCTTGCTTTCAAATTTTCATATGAGAAAAATGCACCAACAGTGTCTGAACTCTTGGAGGACTGTCAATATGGTACCCGAACTTTTAAATGTATCAAAGTGATACCTGGACTTGTATTTTTGTACCAACGTCGTACCTGTCGTCATTTTCCGTCACAGCTCCGTCATTGATAAACACGTGCGGGTCATGTGAGTTGGAAATTGAGGACATAAATGACTTTTTCTCCACTCCGGATGTTGAGGACATACATTTAAACACGACGTTGGCTTTAAACACGGCGGATGAAATGTGTGCTTGCAAGGCAACTCCTGCATCTTATCATTCACGACCAAATTCTCTTTACAAATGCAGCACTCCGCTTCCTCTCCAAGCTTCTTCAGCTTCTCCTCCGTGATCGTAATCACCGGAAGATTCGCCACCACTTTCTTACTCGCCGGACGCACCCTCGGCGCTCCTCTCACGTCGTCAAGAATCCCCGGCGGCAGAACGCTGTCCAGGTTGTCAATCAGCGACTGCAGCAGATTCGCCGTGTCCTGGGAGTCGCCGCCGGTCTCGGTCACGGGCCGACCCGAATTAGCCGAAGACTCAGCCGCGAAGAGAGTGGCGGCGGAGGCGAGGAAACTCTCCTGGACCAGCCACTGTGGCCGCGGCGGTTCCCGATCCACCGTCAGATGCCCCTCGAAAAGAAACCCTAGAAATTCAAAACTTTCGATTAGAAAAACACCAAATCGGAATCGAGCTCTGAGATTCGGAGAGATCTAAAACCTTGATTCGGGGGCGGGAGAGCGTTAGGCTCGTCGTCTTGCCGGACGAATTTCTCGGCGTCGGAAATGTAACCGAGCAACAGGCTCTTCTCGGCCGGGTCGGAAACTAGTGTTACGGCCAGGCGGAAGAGGGCCAACCCGGCGGCCCAGAACCCGGGGGAGGTGTAGCGGGTCTTCAAGACGGTGGCGACGCGGGAGACGACAGTGAGGTAGGACTTGCGGAGCGGCAGGGAGGCGGAGGAGTAGCGGTCGCGGAGGAGAGAGGTGAGGGCGGCGACGGCGGGCTCAAATTTTTGCTTCTTGGAGACGTCTCTCTGCAATTCGTCTAGTCTTTGCTTCAGGTATTGTTCGTCTTCGGAATCCATATTTGGTTAGGGTTGTTGGGACTAGTTTTGATTTGATGAAGAAGAAGATTGGGAATTGGAATTGGGGTTTAGGATGATGAGCTGAGCTGGGTTGGTCTTGGTGTTTATATTTAGTGAAGGTTGGCTTGGCGAGGAGGTCACCGAACCCGAAACCAAGAAGGCCGGGAACTCCTGTGGTCAAAAACTTGTTCTGGCGGGAAAAAATGGAGTGTTCTACCGAAGGGGTAGCTCAGTCATTTACTCTTTTTTTTCAGTCACGTGCGTCACATGTGACATGAACTAACAGAGCTGTGACCGAAAGTGACGACAGGTACGACATTAGTACAAAAAACCAAGTCCAGGTATCACTTTGATACATTTGAAAGTTTGGGTACCATATTGACAGTCCTTAAAGAGTTCAGACACTGTTGGTGCATTTTTCTCTTTTCATATATATAGACTTCCATCTTTTCAGGGTTACTAATTTCACATCCATCTTTGCATACGGAAGTTAACAAAGACCTGTCCTTTTGTACGGCTCTTCACCTTCTTATCTTGTTTTATGTGCCTAATTATGTGCATTCTTTTCGATCTTTCTCTCTTTTACTAAGGCTTGTAGCAACGCCTTAACTATTGAGGCCATTAAGTTCTTGGCATATCTATCATTATCCTGCAGCATATATCTGATGGATATCGATGATCGAGTTGGAGAGACTAGCTAGTTGGATTTATCCAATTGGGACCTCCTTTTTCTATATGGGATTCGCTTCTAATTCATGAAAAGGAAACAGAGAGAAAGCTTAAGTTATATACAAACGCTTGCATATATGTGGTTAATTTCTTGGAAATCATAAGCTACAATCCAAGAATATGATCGTGACTGATCATATGAGGTCCCCCAGGAGCCTAATATCCGAGTTCCATAATTTCTTGTGTTTAATCTAGGCAATATTATCTAAACATGATCGTGATGAATATTAAAAGAGAGAAAGGACTAGAAATATATACTTTTTTATAGAAAAGAAAAGACATAATAATCATTTTTTTTTAATAAAAAACAAAATAATCTAGAGCCATTAGATTTGAGAATGGTAAGATTGTCTTTTTGCTTAAGAATAACATGACAAAATCTTTAAAATTGGTAATGTGCCTAAGTGACACATAGCATGTCACCTAGGATTAAGGTCACAAATCTTAGGCCTTATTAAAGCCAAGAATCATTTTCCAATATCAATTTATATAGAAGAAAACTAATTTTAGTTGATTCAGAAGTAATTATTTATAATATTCATAAAAATTAACTTGGACTCGGAAAACTCTAGATGATGCATGATATATATGTCATCGGTCGTCTGTCATCGATCTCATTCTAGAAGAGTGCATGAATATTGATCCCCATCAATTGAAAAGCTCCTTTGCTTTTCCAACACCATTACAATTGGGAATATTGGCATGTACGTGATTGATGCATGTTAACGTCAAAGGTAGTAATACGTAGCTCATCCATATATATATGGTTTATATACGTGTATATATTCTTTGGGATATCTATGAGCTCGATCTCATATATGCAGATTGCAGAGAACACCTTTGAGAAGGAACGGCCGACATGGCGGCATAGTTGTATAAAATAGCCCAAATGGGAAGCCAAGGGTCACCCTTATATTTTTGGGGTTCTTGACCGTACATTCACTGATGCTCTATCGTACTACTTGCATATCAGGGCATGCATGCATTAGTGTGAAACTAAATGAGAGATCTAGCTAGAGGGATAAAGATAATCATCAAAGGATCGAGGTGGCTGGCTGGCTAGTGTCATAGTCTCATAGTGGTGTGGCATGAGTTGCATAAGAATGTCAACTTTTTGCTGCTACCTTCAGCTATAGAGATAAAGAAACGCGAGGACGGATCGTGGCATCACAATTATAAAAATTAGGGTTCTTCAATTCTGGGTCAGTGAGGTTCAAGCGTACAGTAGTACTAGAGGCCCCTGTACAGATTCTCTCTATCGTCATCTTATTATTATTCCCATCTCAGACTCAGAGAGAAAAAGAGAGAACGAAAACCCCACTTTCATGCTTCCATTTGCAGAAACGAAACAGACAGAATTTATACTCTACTTCAGAATAAAGATCACACTATCCAACTACGTATTCTGTCATTTCGAACAAAATCATATTGATCATTAGCTTGCTAAAGCCTATGGCATCACTTATTCATTCTTTATCCACAGACTTAACTTCACAAATAATTATTATATATTCTGCAACCCAGTATCGATCGTACTGAGATGAACTGGCTAAGATTCTTGCTTCACTGGTGGAGCTGGCTTCTTCTGATTAAAGGGGTTTTGTTTTGTCAGTTCTTATCATGCGGCAACTAAGCGTTAAACACATTCTCAGATTAAGGGTTTTTGCTTTATTATCTCAATAATTGATGTCGACGACAGAGATCGACCAAGCTGCAATTTTAGCCGTATATGAATGTGGTAATCGTGCATGGTATTCGATCGAATATTTGTATATGGGAAATGGCAGCCCAGTTACCTAGCTGTAACTCTGAATACAAATTCAAATATAGTTTGATAGATGTTAGAAAAAAAAAATTATTTGAACTAGCTAGGCTAGACTAGTATTGAAAGAAATAGCCTTTGCCGAATGGGCTGACTTGATCGAGCAACATAATTATAGTTCCTTCACGCCCCCTTTACTTAGATAGCTAGTTACTCTCTACTGATATTTCAACAAATAGCAGCGAGATTTAGCTTGACATCGATCTTGTGTTGTTGAGTAATGCTCTAATATCAGTAATATGCATGTTAAAACTCAATTGGTATATAATCTGATATGATAAGAGCTAACTGGAGGCCCTAACCATTTAGTGTAGGTACTATGCTTAGTTAGAGTTAAGCTTGAACCTTACATGGTGATCGAGCTCTTTAAGCAAATACTGTACGTATCCAAGTTTTGTTTCAAGGAGTACGTCTCTGGTGTACGACTAGTCAACCAGTTAGTGTGTTATAGAGTCGATCTAATCCTCATTATTCATTCTCTTTAGTTACTTCGTTCCCTCATTCTTTCCCAAAATCCATATTTTACAATTTTAATCCATCAAGTTTAAACCCTAACCTTCATTTACCTACAGTTCTTCGACTGCAGTTATATGTTTCTCCTGGTATCCATATGTTTATACAAGATCATTTTAGGATTGATGTTTCTCCTGGCATGGTATCCAATATGCCTATCAAAAGTAATCAGTGATATAGTTGGTTAATTGGACGTAGATGGATGGCAAATAATCTGGTGCATATTGAAACTGCAGAAACTGCAGACCAAATAAACTCTAAGATTATCCCATAAAAGATTGTTCAGACGACAGATACAATGAAAGAGAGTATTTCGGATCGATATTCTAATACTCACACACCATTGTCAAGGTATTTGAGAAAATAACACCAGGCCTTCCATGTGTTACAAAACAGCTATTTAGAGTAGTACTTAGTACTAATCAAGTAGCTATAGTTACCCTTATTTTGAAAAAAGAACTCTCACTTGCTCTATATCTTATATCTCTCGTGCATAGCTAGCATTCTTATTAGCGTGCTTGTCATGCAGGTACTTGGTTAACTTGATGATGAGATTGATCAAACCCATAATGCACCAACGCGCTTAAGCATGGGGATTAAGGAGCGCTTAAGATGAAGACTCATCACTTCATTGGCTCCGCCAACAAATTCACCACCAATGAACACAGCCGGCACAGATGGGCTGCATCCGAGCCTCAACAGAACTTGCTCTATTTCTCTCCCTCTTTGCATCTCATCAAGCTCATACACTGCTGGGTTCACCCCAAAGTCGGAAAGCAAGGTCTTGATTGAGTGGCTCATGCAGCATGAGCTCTTGCTGAAGATCACCACTGGTCTCTCGGACGCCATCTTTATCACCGCCTCCATTGCTAGCTAGCAGCTTTCTTCCGGTAAACAAGGTGAATATGTAATGACTAGAAGACGAAGTGTATGCTAATGGAAACGGCAGGTTGGTAAGTGAAATGTGTTTAGATTCAGAGGAAATAGAGATAAGAGCTTTTGGAGGAATGTGTAATGGTGAGGTGTTTGATGTGTTTGTGAGTTATGGAGTGCCATGGAAGTGTATATATACGAGATGGGGGGAGAGTTGATTGGCATTGTCTAAAAGTTAAAGGGTTTTGATAAAGAAGGAAAATAAGAATGTTCAATTTGATTTTGTAATTTCACAAACTTTGATATCGATCATTTCTAGACAGCTATCCAAAAGCTGCACTAGCTAAGACAATCAAAGTTGAATGCACAATGTCGAATTTTAACATACGGATAAAGAGACGTGTCCTTGGTACGGTTTCACATATATTCTTATCCTAGATATGGTTCATCCTTACCTTACTGCCATATATGCATTTTGTTCTTCGTTTTTGTTTCTCATTTGGTGTATGTTGTGTGCCTTATTTTACATCACTTGGCTATCTAGACGTACAACTGCTTCATTTCTATTAGTAACGAGGAAAAACGATTCGCATGCTTTTTTCGATATCCTTATTATTGTAAAAAATCACACGAATCACGTAAATATAGGTTACTTTTCCTACTAGGGTGTTATATTCCATTAGTAATCATTAATACTTAATATATTTGTGCTCATGGAAATTTGATATGATCATATATAGATCTGCATGGTGTTTGTTTCATTTTGTATCTATTCTGCAGCTCGAATATTTTCTGAGTCGGAGAGAATTGTTGGATTTATCCAATTGGGACCTCCTCTTCCTTCTTGCATTTGATCGAATCCAATCATGAAAAGGACACTGTTTTAAATCATATACAGCTATACTGCTATGTATAGCATAACTAGCTATTTATATTGAAATCTTGATTATAAAGAGAAAATTTTCAATTATCTAAGTAATTATGAATATATATAAGCTAGCTAGAGAAGCCATGTCGATGACACGTTCCAGACAACACCTCTTTGCTTCTTTCATTATATATTTTCCTGTCAATTGCCTATTCGTATACTCTAGGGTTCAATACATGATATGTGAGTCATCTCGATGGAAAAGACTGCAGGACTATATTCCCCATCAACTGGAAGCCCCTAACTTTATTTATTTTCCAGCTTTGCATCACCAATTCGAATATTGGACACAATATTGATGGGAAAGTCAAAAGTAACCTAATATATACAGAAGATCTCTACAAAATGCTTTGAGGAGTTCTATCTCGCCAGGGATTGATCTAAAATGGCCCCAACTGGGAGAAGCTACAGATCGGGAAAGCTGTCAATAAGGCTCCTGGACTGTACATCGATCACAAGGTTTTAATATAGATATGTAAGAACCTGATAAGAGAGGGATAAGAGATACGTTATGAACTAAAGGAGGTAAGCTAGTGACATGTAAGTTGGAAAAAGAATGATCGAATGTCAACTTTTTAGCTTAATTTACAGATAAAGATTGCGAGGACGGATCGTGGCATCACAATCTAAGATTATTAGCTGGTTTGGTGAGGGCATGAGGTACAGACCCTGTACAGATTCTCTAGCTCTCGATCACTGAAAGAAAAGATGCATGAGGAAGAAAGGGATGAGGCTCATCAGGCACTGTCCTGTAGCTTTCTTTAACGTTGCTTTTCTAGATACCAATACTCAGAGAACACTATCTCCGCCCAAATCTTAATGCGGATCATGGGAAAAAAGAAGAAGAAGAAGAGGAATAGAAATCTATATACAAGTGTTCATTAATCATTTTCTGTTAGCCAACCAAATCAGATCCCTAGCTAGCTGCTTGCTAACTGCTAAGGATGCATATAATGATCATCCACATATGTTTAATTTGTTCCATCAACGTTTACTATACAAACATCTTATTAAGATTGGCGGTGATTCGTGCTTCTTAATTGGTGCTGGCAACAATTCTTGTCAAATCACTCAAATGTGTCACTTGATTCTATCAGCACAAATTGTTTAAGAAATTGAGTTATGAACATGAACCCAGTCCAATGGCAGTTACCATCTCCACTAATTCATATCTGCGTAAGCAACCCAAGGCCCTCCGACAAAGGTGTATGTTTTCAGTCCAAGGGCCGCACAATATTCTCAGAACTCAGAAATACAGTGGAGAATCCCGAGTCCTAAATAGAAATCTATACTCAAAATATAATTCTTATAATTTAGGAATCTTACGATATTATTTTCCCCTCGTGTTTCGTGGTTCAATTGAAATAACAGGACTACTGCAGAAGGCAAATCTCATATCCATGTGTGAACTGGAGCAACTTAACTATTAGTAATATGGCTTAGAAACCTAACGAGTGCAAATTTGCTCCCCATCCAAACTTACCCACCCTCATACCCACCCATCTAGCTGAATGCCACGTGTCTTATCCTTTAATCACCATAACCATGGTTAACTACATGGGTTTATATTAATAAATTATATTATCTTCTAACTCTAATTCTTTTCTTTTTCTTTTCCCTCTTTTTCTAAACAAAATAATGAAACCTAACAAATTTAAGACTCCTCATATTCTGAGGAGCATCTCTAGTGTCGTTGTTATCAACTCAAAGTCATATTCACGTCGGATACATTCATGTCTGGGTTCTTTTCTGGGTTCTTCCTCCTTCTCATATCTCTTCCCTTTTGGTTTCTCTTGTAAGTATGAAGCTCTGTTAATCTTTCATGTTTTTGCTCTTCTCCTTCTAGTAATTGTGAATTTCTGATAAAGTCTATTGATCAGAACCCATCGTTTTATGCATAGCAGTGGACTGTGAGGTTGAATCACTTTCACAATCATGTCTTGTGAGGTTACAATCTAACAAGGTATATATGATGCTATCAATTTTTTTTCCTGAATAAGCCAATTTCCCTCTCATTGAATTTAAGATGCAATAGTTTGGCTTTGACAGTTCTCATGAATGAGCCAATTTCCCTTTTTTGAATGCTACTGCAAATTTTAATATGTACTTCGTTTTATTATGTTCAATGTCAATAGTTGGTTACTGTAAATTTCTATAGTACTGTGCTTGAATCTGAATGTAGGAAGATCATGAGAAAACTGTAGCTAAAATTTTAGACTGATCATGTTGTATTCTATGACATTATCCTTCAGATATTGCTTATTACTGAGCCGCATGGAATTTTCAGAGGGAGAATTCTGTGCTCAGGATTATGGTAACGTTGATGAAGCTATTGGTGATGTACAATCAGATTCGTATTCAAAAAGCTTGGATATCATGGAAAATAATGAGCAAACAGGACACGACAATACCAATACTTTTGGTTAAAGTAATGAGGAACATGTAGAAGATATTGAAGAACTTATTGATGTTCCGACTCTTGGTATGATCTTTAACACTGAGCAAGATACATATGAATATTATAATTCTTATGCTAAAACGACACTAGAGATGCTCCTCAGAATACAAGAATCCCTAAATTTGTTAGGTTTCATTATTTTGTTTAGAAAAAGAGGGAAAAGAAAAAGAAAAGAATTAGAGTTAGAAGATAATATAATTTATTAATATAAACCCATGTAGTTAACCATGATTAGAGTGATTAAAGGATAAGACACGTGACATTCAGCTAGATGGGTGGGTAAGTTTGGGTGGGGAGCAAATTTGCATCCGAAACCTAACATGCAGTAATGTAACTAATTGAGTTAATTAACTTCCTAGTTCCTATTTAACTTGTTTTGTGCCCCCATATCTGAGAGGAACTTCTTTAAATTGAAAACCAAGAAATGTCACCCCGACGTATAATCTAAAACAAATTTAAACCGAAGGAAATTTTAGATATCATTTGTTTGATAGCTTGTTTAAGTTGGTATAGCGAATATTGTAATTTACAAATCATCTGTGTTCTTTTCCCTTCAACTAGTATGCACTGAAGTCTTGCATTCAAATATTCATATATATAGACTTCCACCTTTTCAGGCATACTAATTTCACATCCATTTGGTTTAGATAACACATCATAAATTCATGATGGAGCTGTCTATGATAATGAGCTAGCAATGCCATCTAATTACTTTGATCCTTATTAGTAGAACTTGAGCCATCTCCTTGTAAGGTAATGCCTTGATTAAATTGAATATCCTTCATAGGCATATATGCACAACTCAAAATGCAGTCTTTGGAACTGCAAGCCTTGCTACCAATTATGCATACATGTATTGATCTACATTGATTGAGAAATGTAATAATAACAACTTGGTTAACATATATATATATATATATATATATATATATATATATATATAGAGGTCTCTTCCACTAAAGGATTCCTTTATTTGACATATACGAGGGATGAGGGATTACACCAACTTTTCGATTATATTTTTGAATCTCCACCGTTCAGTTTGTTGGTCCTTATATATAGATCAATTTTGTAAATTTTCAGCCAATTTGGTAATCGTTAAGGTGTCGAACAAGATTAAATCAATGAACAAACCAAATCTGTCAAACATGAACCCTTCATGCTTATAATTATAAATCGTAGTTTTGAATGCCTTGACGATTACCAAAATTTCTGAAAATTTACAGAAGTGATCTACTCATATAGAACTACATATTGAACGGTGAAGATATGATTTTGTGATCGAAAAGTTGGTGTAATCCCCCATCCCTCATATATGTCAAAAAAAAAGATCCCTTAATGGAAGGACTGTGTGTATATATATATATATTTATTTATATTCTCCTTCCCATACCAATACTGAGTTGAACACAAATATCAACCCCTTCAATTGGTGTTTGGGAAAATAACACGAAGTACATTGGATCACAAAAAGGCTAATAACCCTTTCAAGCTAGTAAGAGTACTTAATACTAATTAAGTAGAAATAGTAGCCTTATTTTAAAATTAAAAAAATAAAAATAAAAAATCTCTCACAGGCTCTATATGTCATATATTATTATCCGACACTTAATCTCTTACGCATGCTAACTAATTAATATTCTTGACAGGAAGTGCTTAGTTAACATGATGATGATGACTAAGTGATTAAACCCACAATGCACCGACGCGCTTAAGCACTGGGATTAAGGAGCGCTTAAGATGAAGACTCATGACGTCATTGGCTCCGCCAACAAATTCGCCACCAATGAACACAGCCGGAACAGATGGGCTGCACCCGAGCCTCAACAGAGCTTGCTCTATTTCTCTCCCTCTTTGCATCTCATCAAGCTCATACACTGCTGGGTTCACCCCAAAGTCGGAAAGCAAGGTCTTGATTGAGTGGCTTATGCAGCATGCAGAGACGGAAGTACAGCAAGGGCTATATGGGCTACATCCCAACCGAAAATTGGGCCAAAAAACCCCAAGGTATATATATATACATCAGTACATCACAGCCCACTGGCAACTTGGCAACTCCCAACTCGGCAGCCCAGCTCCCAACTCGGCAACTCCCAAGTCCTAACACCCAAGCAAATTTTTCCTAAATCCCTCACTTCCTCCGGTCCCTCGTTACTCCTCAGTCCTCCCTCTCCCTGCTCATCTCCTCCAGACCTCCATCCGTCGATCGCAGCCTCACAGCCCAACTGCCCAAGTCCCAACTCCCAAGCAGATTTTTCCTAAATCCCTCACTTCCTCCGGTCCCTCGTTACTCCTCAGTCCTCCCTGGAGTCCCTGCTCATCTCCTCCATCCGACATCCGTCAATCGCATCCTCGCAGCCCAAGTCCCAACTCCCAAGCAGATTTTTCCTAAATCCCTCACTTCCTCCGGTCCCTTGTTATTCCTCAGTCCTCCCTGCTCATCTCCTCCATCCGTCGATCGCAGCCTTGCAGGTAATCAATCCCAAACTTGGATTTAATTGCATCTCTGGCTAATTAGCTTGCTTCTTATTTGTTATTAGTTGTTAGTTGTTACCTTGATTCCATTTGTTCTATTGAAATTAAAAGTAATTAGTTCTGCACTTCTGTTTTTGATCAATGACGAATTCAATTTAGGATTCAAGAATCAAGACCTTAATGTCTTCAAAGCTTTGGACCTTTGGTTGATTGCCTTTATTACAGCCTTCCAAGTTCCAAGTGAGCAGTTCTTGTAAGTTTTCACTCATTGAATCTTTGATCTTGTTTAATTGAAGTGATATGTGAGAACATGGCTTGATTTAATATAATGTTGCCTATCAATTTATATATATATATATATATATATATAGGTATTGATAATGACTGATCATCGAAAGCCCAAGCGATATAAAAGTCTTTTCTCATGGTTTCAAACTGATACTCCTCCAAGTGGTAGTGAGAGTGGGAGTGTGAGTGAGAATAGACGTGGGACTGAAAATTCTGTGAATGATGTCCCTAGGGATGTCCCTTTAGTTTCTTCTATATCTATACTAGTAGAAGAGTGTCGTAGTGAAAGAATTGAGGTAGGAGGGTTTGATATTACATTTCTTGAGCGTGATCCAGGATTACGAAGTCCAATATGTCAGTACCCTTTGAATGACCAGGAGAAAGTTAGAAGAGCTTATGTGGTCTTAGGACCATGTCAACCTCAGTTAAGCAGTTACCCATCTTCTAATGATACATGCCAAGGCCGAAAATTTAATCACAAGTGGTTTAAAGATTGACCTTGGCTTGAGTATTCTGTACAGATGGATAAAACATATTGCTTCCCTTGCTTCTTATTTGATAGATATCCATCCCACCATCCAGCATTCACTGAGTATGGGTTTCAAGGTTGGAAGAATATTATGTCAAAGCAATCTGGCATTCTTAAACACATGGGAGGTATAAATTCACCACATAATGTTGCCATGCACAAGTGGGAGACACTAAGAAACCCAACTAAGCATATTAAGAGAGTCATTAGCACACATTCATCCCAAGAAGTAGCAAATCACCGACTTTGGCTTATTGCTACTATAGAAGGTGAAAGGTTGTTAGCCAAACAAGGATGTGCTTTTAGAGGGAATGATGAGTCGGCAGATTCAACTAATCGTGGAAACTTTGATGCAGTTTTGAGTTCATTTGGAAGAATGAATCTAGAAGTTCAAAGGGTGTTTGATAATGCTCCTGGAAATGCCAAGTATACTTCTCCATTAATACAGAAACAAATTGCAAATATATTGGGCAACAAAGTTAGAGAGAAGATTCGAGATGAAGTTGGATCAACCAAATTTTGTATCTTGGTTGATGAAGCGGTTGATGCATCTAGTAAGGAGCAAATGGCTATCATACTTCGATTTGTTGATTGTCATGGGTTTATTAGAGAAAGATTTTTCAAAATTCTTAGTGTTGCAGCCACTTGTTCTCAGACTTTATATTCTGAGATATCTAAAGTCCTTACTCACAATGATCTTCAAATAGAAAATATGCGTGGTCAAGGATATGATGGTGCTAGTAACATGCGGGGTGAATTTAATGGTTTACAAGCTTTATTTCGTGAAGAGTGTCTGTATGCATATTATGTGCATTGCTTTGCTCATCGCTTGCAATTAGCTTTAAATGCCGCTGCCAAAGGGGTGGATGATATTTATACATTTTTTGGTACATTGAGCTTCGTTGTGAATTTTGTAGATTCTTCTGCAAAGAGACATTCAGCTTTGAAAGCTACCAGAGAAGAAGAGATTGCAGAATTAGTGGCTGCTGGCAAACTTCAGACAGGTACAGGGGCTAATCAGGCTTACACTTTGCAACGAGCAGGGGCAACTCGTTGGGGTTCACATTTTCGCTCTATAACAAGTTTGATTAATCAATTTCGAGCTACCCGAACAACTCTTGCAGAACTAGCTGCAGATGGACCAAAAAAGATACAAGCAGAAGCAAAGAATGTGGGTAAGGCTATGAAGCGTTTTAATTTTGTC
This sequence comes from Fragaria x ananassa, assembly GCA_034370585.1. NCBI lineage: Eukaryota > Viridiplantae > Streptophyta > Magnoliopsida > Rosales > Rosaceae > Fragaria > Fragaria x ananassa. The sequence goes on along the minus strand of CP139762.1, from coordinate 20,325,526 downwards.
TTTTGCTTGCTTTTGATGCAATCTGTCATGAAGATAACTGATTTTCTTTGTCAATCATTGCAAAAAAAGCCATAGATATTTTGAATTCTCTAAACTTCCTTAAATTAGTAAAAAGAAGACTTCAAGAGTTGAGAGAGAATGGTTGGGATGCTTTGATTACAAGGGTTGCATCATTTTGTTGTGAGAATGATATTATTATGCCTGATATGTCATTACCTTAAAAGAAAGGTTTTAGAGCTTGTGAACAGAATATTACAAATGAGCATTATTATCGGGTCAACATACTTAATGTTGTAATAGACTTCCAGTTAGCAGAGTTGGATAATAGATTTCCAGATGATTCATTGGAGCTCCTTGTTCTTAGTGCTACATTGGATCCTCGTGATAATTGTGTTGCATTTAGATCAGAAGATGCTTGCAATCTTGCTTTGAAGTTTTATCCTGAGGATTTTACATCATCTGATTTGTCAACTCTAGATATGAAGTGTGGGTTTTTTGTAGCAGATATTCTAGCTGATCCAAGATTTGTCAACACATCTTCTGTGTCTGATTCGTCTCGGCGGTTAGTTGAATCAAGAAAGTCTACATTCTTTCCTATGATTTATAGGTTGATTTGTTTTGTGTTGACTCTACCAGTTTCTACAACCACAACAGAGAGAGCTTTTTCATCTATGAACATCATAAAAAGTAGACTTCGAAATAAGATGGAAGATGATTTTCTTGATGATTTGATGGTTCTCTACATTGAAAAAGAGTTTGTTGATAGTGTTGATAATGATTCTGTGATTCAGGAGTTTGAAGTTAGTGGAACCCGGAGTAAAACCCGGCGGGTACGATTTAGATAGTTATAGGTTAGTGTTTGTTATTTTCTTACAATCATTTTCATTGTAGTTTTCAATTTATGAGGTTTTGGTTTTATGTCCCCCTCATATGTTTTTAATACAAAGACGTGAGGATGAGCCTCCCACTGGGTTCCAAACCTCAAAAAATATTTGTGTGTTGTGTGAAAATTAGCCCAACCCACTTTCGATTCCTGGTTCTATCCCTGGCAGCATGAGCTCTTACTGAAGATCACCACCGGTCTCTCAGACACCATCTTTGTCACCGCCTCCATTGCAAGTTAGTCGTCTTTCGGTAAGGTCCAAAACAATAATGTATATATCAACAAGGCAAAGTATGTAATGCTAACTGGTGAGTAACTGAGAAATGTGGAGCGTGAAGGAGTATATGGTTGCAGTACGTACTAGTTATACTTGATGAGTTTTTGTTGGTGTGAGTTTTGGGGTGTCTTGGAAGTGTTTATATAGGGGATGGAATGGGGGTGTGGATTGGCATTAGCTCAGAATCAGATAGAAATTAAAGGGTTTTGAAAGTGAAGGAAAACAAGAAAATGTTTGATTAGATATTTCACAAATGGATGTATCATTACTTGACAACGATCGGATGCACTACAGAGATTAAAGTTCGAATGCACAACTTCGAATCTTTGCATACGGAAGTTAACAACGACGTGTCCTTTGTACGGCGATTCACCTTCTTATATATCTTGTTTTATGTGCCTAAATATGTGCATTCTTTTCGATCTTTCTCTCTTTTACCAAGGCTTGTAGCAAGGCCTTAACTATTGAGGCCATTAAGTTCTTGGCATATCTATCATTATCCTGCAGCATATATCTGATGGATATCGATGATCGAGTTGGAGAGACTAGCTAGTTGGATTTATCCAATTGGGACCTCCTTTTTCTATATGGGATTCGCTTCTAATTCATGAAAAGGATACACAGAGAAAGTTATATACAAATGTTTGCATATATGTGTTAATTTCATGGAAATCATAAGCTACAATCCAAGAATATGATAGGAGTTCCATTATTTCTTTTGTTTCAAGGAATAAAATACGGACCAAATATACATAATACTAATGGTGATCTAAAAAATGTGGAAATTTCTAGGTTCATCATTGGAGATAATAAAAGTGTCATCTCCCTCTCGCACAATGATGCGTCTGGCCAAAACAACACGACACACATCGATGACGAAAGGCAGACTCATGCCATACAAATGAGGTCCCCAAAGTTATCCTCTATATTTTCCATGTAAATTGATGTGTATGTAGTTGCCTTTAATTTAGTCCAAATTGTTATTTCTCAGTCTACATAAGGTTAGACCACATCATCCAAGAAATCCGAGAACATGATTAGCAAATACTGTATCTGTTTTGGTTAAATATATTAACACGTACATGCATTAAGCTTTAAATTAGGGGTGAAAGTTTGTTGGATCCAAAGTCTGATTTTAAGAACCAAAAATAATAATATTACACAGAAGAAACAAATATATAAGTGCCAAACACCCCAAGAAAGATCGACAAATGTATAGTTTGATTCCTTATGTATGAAAATATGAAATTACAATTTATAGAAGAAAACTAATTTCAGTTGATTCAGAAGTAATTATTTATAATTCATAAAAATTAACTTGAACTCGGAAAACTCTAGATGATGCATGATATATATGTCATCGGTCGTCTGTCATCGATCTCATTCTAGATCGAAGAGTGCATGAATATTGATCCCCATCAATTGAAAAGCTCCTTTCCTTTTCCAACACCATTACAATTAATTGGGAATATTGGCGCATGCGATTGATACATACATATATATATATATATACACACACACACAACTTCTCAGCTGCGGACGTCCGCATTTATTCTTACTATGCAGATTTTCACTTTACACTTAATTTTCAATTGAATTTTCACATCTCCACCATATAGTATTTAGATACTAATATATAGATCATTTTTTTAAAATTTCAGCTAATTTGGTTATCATTAAGGCACTCAAAACTGCGTTTTTCTGTTATAAACATGAACGGTTCAAGTTCGACTTGCTTTCAAATATTCATAGACTTCCATCTTTTTAGGCTGACTAATTTCACATCCATTTGTTTTGGTGACACATCATAATATATGGGGACTTTCTATGATAATGAGCTAGCACTCTAGCAATGCCATCAAACTAATTAAATTGATCCTGAGAAGTTGAAAGGAGATCTCCTTGCATGTAAGCTAGGTAATGCCTTGATTAAACCGAGTAACCTTCATATATAGGCATGCACAACTCAAAATGCAGTCTTTGGAACTGCGCGCCTTACTACCAATTATGCATGCATTTATGAGCTGTGGCTTGGTTGGTTAAGGTGTTTAACTGACAACTTTGAGGTCATGGGTTCAAACCTCACTGACATATGTAGGGTGTGTGAGTTATTAATAAAAAAAATTTAAAAAAATAAAAAATAAAAAAATGTATCGATCGCATGAGAAATGTAATAATAAAAAATTGGTTAACTTAACATATATATATTATCCTTCCCAATTTCCATACCAATACTGAGTTGAACACAAATATCAACTCTTTCAATCGGTGTTTGGGAAAATAACACGAAGTGTTACATTGGATCTCAAAAACGCTAATAAGATCCCTTTCAAGCTAGTAAGAGTACTTAATATATAGTTAATACTAATTAAGTAGCAATAGTAGCCTTATTAAAAACTCTCACAGGCTCTATATGTCATATATTATCATCCGACACTTGATCTCTTATGCGTGCATAACTAATTAAGATTCTTAATAGGAAGTGCTTAGTTAACTTAATTGATGATGATCGATGAGACTGATCAAACCCATAATGCACCAACGCGCTTAAGCATGGGGATTAAGGAGCGCTTAAGATGAAGACTCATGACTTCATTGGCTCCGCCAACAAATTCGCCACCAATGAACACAGCCGGAACAGATGGGCTGCACCCGAGCCTCAACAGAGCTTGCTCTATTTCTCTCCCTCTTTGCATCTCATCAAGCTCATAAACTGCTGGGTTCACCCCAAAGTCGGAAAGCAAGGTCTTGATTGAGTGGCTTATGCAGCATGAGCTCTTGCTGAAGATCACCACTGGTCTCTCAGACACCATCTTTGTTACCGCCTCCATTGCAAGTATTTCGCTAAGGTCCAATACAACAATGTATATATCAAACAAGGCAAAGTATGTAATGCTAGGTGGTGAGTAACTGAGAAATGGGGAGCGTGAAGGAGTATATGGTTGTAGTACTAGTTATACTTGTTGGTGTGAGTTTTGGGGTGTCTTGGAAGTGTTTATATAGGCGATGGAATGGGGGTGTGGATTGGCATTAGCTCAGAATCAGATAGAAATTAAAGGGTTTTGAAAGTGAAGGAAAACAAGAAAATGTTTGATTAGATATTTCACAAATGGATGTATCATTACTTGACAACGATCGGATGCACTACAGAGATTAAAGTTTGAATGCACAGCTTCGAATCTTTGCATACAGAAGTTAACAAAGACCTGTCCTTTTGTACGGCTCTTCACCTTCTTATCTTGTTTTATGTGCCTAATTATGTGCATTCTTTTCGATCTTTCTCTCTTTTACTAAGGCTTGTAGCAAGGCCCTTAACTATTGAGGCCATTAAGTTCTTGGCATATCTATCATTATCCTGCAGCATATATCTGATGGATATCGATGATCGAGTTGGAGAGACTAGCTAGTTGGATTTATCCAATTGGGACCTCCTTTTTCTATATGGGATTCGCTTCTAATTCATGAAAAGGAAACAGAGAGAAAGCTTAAGTTATATACAAACGCTTGCATATATGTGGTTAATTTCTTGGAAATCATAAGCTACAATCCAAGAATATGATCGTGACTGATCATATGAGGTCCCCCAGGAGCCTAATATCCGAGTTCCATAATTTCTTGTGTTTCAAGGAATATGATACGGACCCAATATACGTATGATACGGACCCAATATACCCAATATCAATATTGATGGTGATCTGAAAATGTGAAAATTTCTAAGTTCATCATTGGAGATAATAAAGAAGTGTCATCTCCCTCTCGCACAATGACGCGTCCGGCCAAAACAACACGACGCACATCGACGGCGAAAGGCAGACGCATGCTATACATATGAGGTCCCCAAAGTTATCCGATCCTCTATATTTTTCATGATGTGTATGTAGTTGCCATTAATTTAGTTTAAATTAATCTTGAAAATATAGTCATTTGTGTGTAGGGAGGATCGATATAAAGAGGACCTTCTTACTTTAATTAAGTTAAATTTTCCTTGGAGATGAACCCCGCATGACTTACTTCGGGTTTCAGGGTGAAATTCGGAGTGGGTCTTGATAGTTCTAGTAACTGAAGGTCATGCTGCGCGGAAATCTGATTTCCTACACGAACTTATGTTTTGAGTTCACAAGCGGTTTTCTCCTCAAGATCTAAGTGTAAAAGATCATGTTTGATGACAATACGACATGATCTAGTTAATCATTGCCCAATACCACATTTGAAGACATGTTAAAGAGCATTGACATGCTAAGTTATTGAAATTTTCGTGATTAGTAAAAATCAAGAAGAGCCCTATAATTAATATAAAGATCAGAGGGAGGTGCAAACTTCAGAGGGAGTCTAGCAAATACATACATGTCACTATCAAATGTGAATGGTGCGTTGTACTCTTTTTCTCCTACAATCAAGGTTTAGTTTTTCTCCCACAGGGTTTTTGTTCCTTGGCGAGGTTTTTAACGAGGCGACATATCAACACTACAAGCATACCGGCACGCGGCACAAGGGGGAGTGTTCTAGGATATTCCATATGTATGTCTTAGTCTTATGTCATCAGGATATGTAGTTGGAATATGACTATATATTCCTTATCATTACCATATTGGTACTTTGTAATTCCCTATATAAAGAGCTCCTATCAATGAATAAGATGATGATTCTCTTGTTATCTTTGTCTCTACACTCTATCCTTCATCAAATATCTATATATATGTCATATTCTCTATCGAATTTAAAAATAAAAAAAACATAAAAAAAAACTTTATATATATATATATATATAAACTTTATCTTGGATGAATTAATTTTTATATTGGATGAAATTGTTTTTTCTTGGACAAATTATATGTATATCTATATATATTCGTATGAACTCACAGTTTGATGAACAAGTGTACTATTAAAAGTATATGTATTTTCATATTATATTTTGGTGTTTAATCTAGACAATATTATCTAAACATGATCGTGATGAATATTAAAAGAGAGAAAGGACTAGAAATATATATTTTTTTTATAGAAAAGAAAAGACAGAATAATCATTTCTTTTTTAATAAAAAACAAAATAATCTAGAGCCATTAGATTTGAGAATGATAAGATTGTCTTTTTGCTTAAGAATGACATGACAAAATCTTTAAAATTGGTAATGTGCCTAAGTGACACATAGCATGTCACCTAGGATTAATGTCACAAACCTTAGGCCTTATTAAGGCCAATAATCATTTTTCAATATCAATTTATATAGAAGAAAACTAATTTTAGTTGATTCAGAAGTAATTATTTATAATATTCATAAAAATTAACTTGGACTCGGAAAACTCTAGATGATGCATGATATATATGTCATCGGTCGTCTGTCGTCGATCTCATTCTAGAAGAGTGCATGAATATTGATCCCCATCAATTGAAAAGCTCCTTTGCTTTTCCAACACCATTACAATTGGGAATATTGGCATGTACGTGATTGATGCATGTTAACGTCAAAGGTAGTAATACGTAGCTCATCCATATATATATATATATGGTTATATATACGTGTATATATTCTTTGGGATATCTATGAGCTCGATCTCATATATGCAGATTGCAGAGAACACCTTTGAGAAGGAACGGCCGACATGGCGGCATAGTTGTATAAAATGGCCCAAATGGGAAGCCAAGGGTCACCCTTATATTTTTGGGGTTCTTGACCGTACACTCACTGATGCTCTATCGTACTACTTGCATATCAGGGCATGCATGCATTAGTGTGAAACTAAATGAGAGATCTAGCTAGAGGGATAAGGATAATCATCAAAGGATGGAGGTGGCTGGCTGGCTAGTGTCATAGTCTCATAGTGGTGTGGCATGAGTTGCATAAGAATGTCAACTTTTTGCTGCTACCTTCAGCTATAGAGATAAAGAAACGCGAGGACGGATCGTGGCATCACAAGTATAAAAATCAGGGTTCTTCAATTCTGGGTCAGTGAGGTTCAAGCGTACAGTAGTACTAGAGGCCCCTGTACAGATTCTCTCTGTCGTCATCTTATTATTATTCCCATCTCAGACTCAGAGAGAAAAAGAGAGAACGAAAACCCCACTTTCATGCTTCCATTTGCAGAAACGAAACAGATAGAATTTATACTCTACTTCAGAATAAAGATCACACTATCAACTACGTATTCTGTCATTTCGAACAAAATCATATTGATCAATAGCTTGCTAAAGCCTATGGCATCACTTAATCATTCTTTAACCACAGACTTAACTTCACAAATAATTATTATATATTCTGCAACCCAGTATCGATCGTACTGAGATGAACTGGCTAAGATTCTTGCTTCACTGGTGGAGCTGGCTTCTTCTGATTAAAGGGGGTTTTGTTTTGTCATTTCTTATCATGCGGCAACTAAGCGTTAAACACATGCTCAGATTAAGGGTTTTTGCTTTATTATCTCAATAATTGATGTCGACGACAGAGATCGACCAAGCTGCAATTTTAGCAGTATATGAATGTGGTAATCGTGCATGGTATTCGATCGAATATTTGTATATGGGGAATGGCAGCCCAGTTACCTAGCTGTAACTGTGAATACAAATTCAAATATAGTGAGAAACTGCATGAACTAGCTAGGCTAGTTAGACTAGTATTGAAAGAAAAGGAGTACGTAGCCCTAGCGGAATGGGCTGACTTGATCGAGCAACATATAGTTCCTTTAGGCCCTTTACTTTGCTAGCTAGTTACTCTCTACTGATATTTCAACAAATATATAGCAGCGACATTTAGCTTACTGACATCTATGTATTGTTGGCTTGTTGAGTAATGCTCCAATATGTTAATCCATCTTAATTAATTGGTATCTAATCTGATATATATGATAAGAATTAACAGGACGCCCTAATCATTTAGTGTACTATGCTTAGTTCGGGTTAGTTAAGCTTGAACTATGCATGGTGAGCTCTTTAAGCAACTAGCTACGACTGTATCCAAGTTTTGTTTCAAGGAGTCTTTGTTTGGATCGACTACTATAGTTAACCAGTTAGTTTGTTAGAGGCTTCTGCCCAATCTAGAGTAGTACTGTTTCATATACATACAGTTGGCTTATCATTCAGTATCACTTGAAGATCAATTTATAAATTAAGCTCTGAGCTCTGATCCTCATTCTTCATTCTCCTTAATTAGCTAGCTCTCTAGAAAATTCCCAAAATTCATATTAAAATAGTACTAATCGATCAAGTTAAACCCTAACCTTCATTTACAATTCTCTGATTGTTGATTTGGAAGGTGCTGGAAATGATACAGATTACGTACCAATGAGATGAACGGTAGGTGAATACGTTATGCTCTTGAAATATTATTATCAATGTACCATATAGGAGTGCCCCAAGATGATATTAGTCCTCCTTGCGCCCTAACAGCAAGAAATGAGGTTGCATACTTGCATTGTGAAGGTATATGGATGATTGGCAATCCTAGTCTAACAAAACACTTGGAGATTCTCCCTGAACAAGAACATGTGTCACTACAATCCTATATGGTCTCAGGTAAATCACGCATATGCATATCACTATTTTTCACAGAGGATAGCAGCTGCTATCCTAGTTCTGAGTCCTTTGTCTGTCCAGTCTGAACTCAAAGAATCTGTTATAGTAGTTTAATAGATTACTGTTGTCTTTTAATTTTAAATGGACAACTGGTTTGAGGGAAGTGTCTTGGCGCTTAAACCAGTCTAAGGGTTGAGATCTTTTGTTATGCCAACCCGTGACCAAATGGTTTGATGCTCAAGGCTCCAGCTTGAATCCAATGATACGGTATCCTATGCAATAGCTGGTCCCTGTGTGATTCAAAGACCAATCACTTTCGACTACGACAAGTCTATATTGATGGACTGACTAAGAGGGTCTGAATCCTCTTTGCTCCCTGCTTTGATCCATTTATGTTTTAGGAAATGTTTATTTGTCTTATTGAGATTGCTCTTGTTATCTCCTTTCTGGTTACATTGCTCTCAGCTTTATAGCCAAATGCTACTGTCCAAACTTTTCTGAAAAACTGCTGAGGTCAGCTGGTATTATCTTTTGATGTCTTGTCTGCCTATTTATATCTATAATTTTAGCTATGCTCGATGGTTGTTAAAAACTACTGTGGTAGCGTTTTCTGTGTTGAGTCTAGTTTTAGCTTGCATTGTTCATGTTGCTCTAAGTCTTCCTCATGACTGTAAACCTTAGAGCTTGAACTCAAAACTTCTTTCATCAACTCATATCATGTTGCATACCATGTGGGATGTGTAGTGCAACCAACCTAAGAAGCGTTCAAGGCTGAATCCGCTAGTGGTTAGCAGAATTCACAGACAAAGCTTCTAAATGTATTCCATGTTGTAAGGGCTTAGAAACAAGAGATGGAATAGGTCTAGACTAGTTTGGGACTAGAGGGGATAGCGTTGTGGTAGTGTATCACTAGAACTATTATTCTTGTAAAGAAGTCACTTCAACTTAGTGAAAAGGTTTGTCTCTCTAGAGTTAGAGACACGCAGTTTTTCTCCCTGTTTTTCAGGGTTTCTGCGAGAACAAAAACATCCTCGTGTTGTTTCTTTACTTGTTGAGTTTTACTTTCTGCATTCTGGGATAGCACACGCTATTGTTATCCTCAAATACTGAGGTTATCAAAAATTTAAAAAAGGCCTATTCACCCCCCTCTAGGACCTCCAAGTGGTACCAGAGCAGTTCCTAGCCTTTGCTAGTAAGATCCTTGGGTTTTTAAAAATGGGTGATAGAGGCACTTCCGTTAACTGTCCTCCACTGTTTGAAGGAAGAAACTTTTCACAATGGAAAATCATGATGACTGCATTCTTTATTTCCCAAGATGATGGGAAACAATGGATGATGGTTGAGGATGGCTGGTCAGCCCCAGAACAGACCTCGATCTTGGCAGGTGCAAGTGTACCGAAGCCTAGATCTGAGTGGACCGACTCAGAAAAAATTGCTGCTCGGATGAATATCAAAACTCTCAACAGTTTGTACTCGGCTCTCTCTGAGGGTGAGCGCAAACGGATCATTACCTGAGTCTCAGCTAAACAGGCTTGGGAAGTGTTGCTAACAACCTATGAAGGTAATGAGCAAGTGAGAGAACAGATGCTCCAAGATCTTTTGTTAGATTTTGATGAGCTGAAAATGTCTGAAAGTGAGTCAATAGATGAGTTCTATAGTCGTATTTTGAGCATAACAAATCAGTGTGATGGTCTGGATTCTCCTTTAGAACAATCTAGGATTGTCAGAAAGCTTCTTAGAGGACTTCGTCCTAGTTTTGAGAATAAGAGAGTAGCTATACAAGAATCTAAGGATTTGAGAATCTATTCTTTAGAAGAGCTAGTAGGAAACCTGAAAACCTATGAAGCCCATAAGAGGGGATTGATGAAAGAGAAATCCATTGCCCTCTCCTCCATCAAGGAAATTGAGTCAAGTTTACATATTAAAATTCCTGAGGATGTTGAATACAGTCTAGAAGAGTGTGCCCTCCTTACAAAACAGTTTGAAAACTTTCTCAAGAAAAGGAGGAAACCGTTGTCCTCGAACCGGGGTTTTGGAAAACCTAGATTTGGTGATACGTCACAAGATAGAGGACATGACAGATATCCTAGGAATTCTCGTGCTGAGTCCTCTCAGGATAAAGGTCAAGATAGAAATCCTAAGGGTAAGAGTTCCTAAAGAAGCGATGTGTGCTTTGAGTGTAAGGGTGTGGGACATAGAACTGTTGACTGTGCAAATAGGAGGATTCGTCCTCCAAAGGCTCTTGCCGTCTCTTACAGTGACAGTGAAGAGGATCCCTTGTATGATCAAGAGGAGGACACTGTAGCTTTCATAGCTTGGGTTGTCCCCATTTCCTCTTTGGATCATGTTGAAGAACCGGTTGCCTTCATTGCCACGATATCTCAAAACGAGACTCCGGAGGATGATGATGATGATGGAATGCAAAAGTTCACTAAACTTGTCAACGCATCAAAGTCCATGTTATCTAAGATAGACATTTTGACCAAAGACCTGGCGAAGTGTGAGAAAGAGAAAGCAGAGATACAAGCTAAATTGCTATCCCAGCAAGAAGTGTGGAGAGCTAAAAAGTTGAGTCTAGAAAATTGTCTTAATGGTCTTAAGGCTGAAATGCTAGTGCTTGAGGTTTCTCTCAAAGAATCTTAGCAACAGTTTTCTAGGTTCTCAATAGGGTCTGAAAAACTGACCAAGATGTGTGGAATGGGTAGACCAGATAAGAACAAACAGGGTCTAGGGTTTGAAACTGGCAAGAACTCTAAGAGTAGTGGAACTGTGTTTGTCAAAAGTAAAGCTCCTGATGTTAAAGTAGTGACTAACAAGGTTAGGCCTCCAAAAAGATTCAAACCTACTTGACATCACTATGGTGTTCCTGGTCACATTCGACCTTTTTGTAGGAAACTCCAAAACAGCCAGGCATACGCTAAGAGAAACCACGAGTCTGTCAGCCTTCAGAACAACAAGTCAGTTGCTAGTTTCTTCACATCTTTTCAAGCTACTCTAGAAAAATCTCTGCAGGATTTTGCTAGGATCGCTAAGGGTCTGTCTGTCCCCGCAGCTAGAAAACCAAATAGGAACTCAGCTTGGGTTAAGAAAAAGGACTCTAGACCTTACACTCCCAAACCTTCGCACTCAGTTTCAAACCTTCTTGACGAATGTGACAGTGATCCTGAGGAGGAAAACATTGTCTGTTTCTTGTCTCGTGTTAGGACTGGTCCAAGATCTGTTGATGAGTCTAGAACAGTAGCAGTGTGTCGCGTAGCCCTTACAACTCTCATAACACGTTGTGCTGATTCTTGGTATATAGACAGTGGTGCTTCGAGGCACATGACCTGTGATCCCAAGTGGTTCTCGTCCATGGATGATGTTCATCCAGAAGGGAATGTTGGTTTTAGGGATGGAGCTCGAGCTCCAATAGTAGGAAGCGAGACAGTAAATGCCCCTGGTCTCCCCAGTCTGAAAAATGTCTTACTGGTCAAAGGTTTAGAAGTAAGTCTGTTAAGTGTGAGTCAGATTGTTGATAAGCATGACTCTGTCACCTTTGATAAGCAGAAATGTGTGGTCTTAGATGGTAAAAGGAAGAGCGTAATGAGAGGAAAGAGAACTAGGGATCAATGCTATTGTGTTGTAGCAAAAGAGAAGTTCTCACCGCAACCATGTTTTAGATCTATGATATGTGAGGAACCTTTAGATCTTTGGCATAGACGCATGTGTCACTTAAATCATCAGGATATGGTGAAGCTGTCCTCAAAAGAAGCTATCAGAGGAATATCAAAGCTTGCTGGTATTCCCCAAGGTATGTGCAGTGAATGCAAAGTTGGTAAGATGACTCGATCTTCTCATCCTCTGTTGAATGCTAATCCCACTACTCATGTTCTTGAACTGTTGCATCTAGACTTGGTAGGACCTGTTGAGACTAAAAGCATTGGAGGTAGGAAATATGCTCTTGTTATTGTTGATGATTTCTCTATGTTCACTTGGGTGAAATCCTTGTCTAACAAAGGTGAAACTTTTGAAAATTATTACAGTGTTGCTAAGAGAGTCACAAATGAGAAATTGAATGATGACATGCATATAGTTAAGATCAGATCAGATCATGGAACTGAATTCGAAAACTCTTATTTTGAAAATTATTGTGAAGAGTTTGGTGTGCATCATGAATTCTCTGCTCCCATTACTCCACAACATAATGGCATTGTGGAAAGAAAGAATAGGGTTCTTGTGGAATTATCTAGGGTAATGATAGCTGCATCTGGTCTTGATCATTCTTTTTGGGTAGAAGCAGTAAATAATGCTTGTAACACTTTAAACCGTGTAATTCTTAAACCTGGAACAACCATGACTCCCTATGAGATCTGGAGAGGTAGGAAGCCAAATATCTCTCACCTCAAAGTGTTTGTAAGTCCTTGTTTTATCTATAGGGACAGAGAGTATTTGACAAAGTTTGATGCTAAAAGTGACAAGGGTGTGTTCCTTGGCTATGCTGGAAACAGTCGTGCTTATCGGGTGTATAACAAAAGAACTTGCAAAATTATGGAATCAGTAAATGTGGCTGTTAATGATGCTCTTGTTTACAAGAATGATGGGTGTGTTTTGTCTGGGCTGGAATCTGAACAGGAAGCTGAATTTACCTCATCTGAAACCAAGTCTAATCAAGGAGATGATGACTCAGGGATGGATGATGACACAGATCTTCCAGAATCTGGGAAGGATGCTACGCTTGCCATCCAGCTAATTCATAGAAGCGACAAAAGACAAGTACAGAAGGACCATGATCTATCCCATGTAATTGGGGATGTGTCTGAGCCTAGAAAGACCAGGAGTAAAACCGGTAGTTTGGTGAGCAATTCCTCAGTGTTTAAATGTTTTGTTGCTATGCATAAAGATGACATCAACACCATTACATACTATGGCTTTGTTTCTATAATAGAGCCAAAGAATGCGAAGGAAGCCTTGCTTAATGCTGATTGGATCAGTGCCATGCAAGACGAGTTGAATCAGTATGAAAGAAGCAATGTTTGGCATTTAGTGTCTAGGCCTAGGGACAAAAATGTCATAGGAACCAAATGGGTGTTCAAAAACAAAACTGATGAAAAAGGCATTATCACCCGAAACAAGATAAGACTTCTTGTGCAAGGGTATACACAAATAGAAGGTCTAGATTTTGATGAGATTTTTGCTCTTGTGGCTAGACTTGAGTCAATTCGTCTTCTACTTGTTGTTACTTGCTACTTGAAATTTACCTTGTATCAAATAGATGTGAAAAGTGCTTTTCTGAATGGTATCCTCAAGGAGGAAGTGTATGTGGAACAACCCCCAGGATTCCAGAGTCTTACCTATCCCGACCATGTCTATAGGTTAGATAAGGCCCTCTATGGTCTCAAGCAAGCCCCTAGGGCTTGGTATGAGAGATTGTCAAATCACCTTGTCAACCATGGATATGTGTGAGGCTCAGTTGACAAAACAATTTGTCAAATGTACCTCATAGCACATTATCATTGCTCAGATATATGTTGATGACATAGTGTTTGGGTCTACTTCTCCATCCTTGATGCATGAGTTTACTGAGCTCATGAAGAAAGAATTTGAAATGAGTCTTTGTGGTAAGTTAAGTTACTTCTTAGGTCTTCAGGTTGTGCAAAATCAAAATGGTCTGTTTATTTGTCAATCTAAGTATGCGTAGGCCCTTGTTAAGAAGTTTGGGATGGAAACAGCCTCTGCCTTCCCCACTCCCATGAGCACCAGTTGTAAGATCAGTGTTGATATATCTGGTATTAATGTGGACCAAACCAATTATAGGAGCATGATCGGTAGTCTTATGTATTTGACTGCTAGTAGACCAGATATTGCTTATAGTGTCGGTGTGTGTGCTCGGTATCAAGCTCATCCCAAACAATCTCATGTCAAGGCAGTAAAGCGCATAATCTGATATGTTGCTGGGACTCATGATGGAATCAAGTACACATTTGACACCAATGTTGAGATTGCAGGGTACACTGACTCGGATTGGGCTGGAGATGCAAATGACTGGAAGAGCACCTCTGGTGGCTGCTTCTTCGTAGGAAACAATCTAGTTTCATGGCACAATAAGAAACAAAATTGCACATCTCTCTCTACCGCTCAAGCTGAGTACGTAGCAGCTGGAAGTTGCTGCACGAAACTCATGTAGATGAAGCAGATGCTTGCAAACTATGGTTTCCAGCAAGGTACATTATCTCTCTTCTGTGATAATACATCTACCATCAACATTTCAAAAAATCCAGTGCTGCATTCTAGGACCAAGCATATAGAGATAAGATATCACTTCATTCGTGGCTTAGTTGAAGAGAAATTGCTTGAGCTTACTTTCATTCCAACTGAAAAGCAATTGGCTGATTTGTTCACTAAACCACTTGACAATGTAAGACATTTAAGTCTGTGCAAGGCTATAGGGTTCTGTGACAACAAGTAAATGTTTCCCCTGCTAGTGTGTGTTTTTTTTGGTGTACATATGTTCAAAAAAAAATCAAAAATCTTTCTTCCAGTTTCTTCTTTATAGGTTCAGGGTAAAAGACCTTCATGGTATCCTTAGTCAGTTTCTGAACTTGACCTAGGTGACAATCTGTCTTTCCATTCCTTGGTGTAGTCTTACTCTTCACATAGGTGTGTGCACATGTTCTCATGATGTTGTATGTGGTTTGACTTTTAGTGCAAATCTGCAATCCCTTTTGTTCACTCTATACTTGAGATAAGAGTTTGTACTGAGGGGGAGTTTGCATACCAAACTAATCTCAAAGTAAACATTCCTTGGTTGTGGTGAACAATACAAGGGTGGGCAGAAACGAGGTCGGTTTGAAGATTGAGGTTCCAAGAACTCAATGATCTAGGCTAGTCTCAAAGTACACATTCATTGGTCGTGATAAACGATGTAAGGGTGGGAAGAAATGAGATTGGTTTAGAATTAGGTAGTCCGGTTCAAACAAATTGTAAAAAGAAAACCTAAATGCCAATCACAAATGACCTTTTGAATTAGCTAGTCCTCCACTTGTCTTGGTATGCAGTGGAGATTTCTGAGATGCATTCTATCCTTCGATGGGTTCGGATGATGTGTCCATAGAGTGTCCTCGTTACACATATTGTCCAAGGTCAACTAATCTTGTGAAGCAATGACACATTTTCTGCTACTTGAACCTATGAGGATGATTTCTCAGTTGAAGCTATGCACTTTATATTGGACAAAATAATCTCTCAGCTGTTTGTAGCCTTTGGACTTTAAAATCACTTTCTGGAGAAATAAGGATGGAAGGACTAATTGATATCCCAATATTACATGGCTCCATTTGCAAAATACTCAGTTGATGCCCTCAAGTTTAACAATCACCATGTGACATTATCTCACTTACACATTTACTCTAAAGTGCTGCATATAAAAATAGAGACCATTGAGACTTGTCATTATCACAAATATGTGATTTGCTTTTGTTTGATCAAGGTTTTTTTGTTTGTTATGATATGTCACCTTATGAGTCTATGCTTAAACTGACTTAAAAAAAAACAAGGATGCAAATTGAGTGGTCTCTTTCCTAAGTTTGTGTGCAGTCGTTTTCTTCATTTATGTCATTCAGAAACAAACAACTTCTTATCTTTTCTTATGCATACTCTTAGGGGAAGTATAGACTTGGGTGATCTCTATGTGTGTGGGTTTTGGTTGTCTGCTTGTGCTTTCGTGGTTCTTCCTTAGGCCCTCATTGGCTGTTATGGGCGGTGTTGGTTTGTCACGTCTCTTAACTTCCTCATTGCATGGGTTTATTATTATAGTCGTTCTTGAGCGGTTGGGGTAGTGGGTCGACGGTTTTCGAGGCACTCTGATCTTGTCCAACGCTTCCGCCTTCTCTATATTCGGTCGTTTTCTTTTCTTTGTTTTCTTCGAAACCCACTCCTCTCTCTCTCTCTCTCTTCCTTTCTGCTCTCAAGTTCGTCTTCCCCCCTTCCAAATCTTCAGTTTCAAACCAATCCAGTTTCTCTGCCCAAACATGTCAAATACTCCCGCTGGCCATAATTTTGTCAATCTTGGGGATGAACCCACTATGGAGGAACCCCTCAATCTTCTTCCTATTCAAGCTGAAATTCCTTTTCCTGGTGGTCAATCACTTCGGCTTTCTGCTACCCCTGGAGGTCCCTCCATCTCAGCTAAGCTTCAAGCTTTGCGAGACCCCTCTGTTTTGGATAAACGCCATCTCTCCTCTTCCGGTGGAAATCCGGCAAAAGTCGCTAAGTCTGTCTCCTTTGTTAGTCGAGGTCCCTCTTCCGCGATCCTCTCTCCTCCGCTGTCTCCAGCTCGGTCTTCTCCTCGCTCCCATATAGGTTCCAGGACAGCGGTGCCTGTCTCTGTCCCCGAGCCCAAATCCAAAAGGTGCACCTCCAAACGTAGGGTCACCAGATCCTCCTCGGCCCCTCCAGAGCCTTCTGTGCCAACTGGCGTTTCTGCTCCGGCTAGGACGCCTCTGAGGTCTCTGCTTCTGGATCTCCTGTTTCTCAGCGTCCTCCGTTATCCAAGGCTCCTCCCAAGCCTTCCTCTAGCTCCAAGCCCTCTCGTTCTAGTCCTTGGACTTCGATTGACAAGGGTAAGGGCCCCATGGATGGCAGTAAGGCTTCCCAACCCTACATGGCCCCTCAGAAGCGGTTTGCTGCGGTATCTCACTCTTCTGTTTCCCCTCTCTCCCATTTTCATTCTGAGGCCGGTAGGGATTATTTCTGCACTTCCATAGTCAATAGGCACTTTGTTTTTGAGCGTCCTATAGCCTTTGAGTCTTTGCATCCTGAGGTTCTGAAATTAGCTGTGCATTGGGGATGGGACAAGGTTCTGTCATTCTTCCCTAGGGTCAATCGGACTTGGGTCCAAGAGTTTTATGCCAATTTTCCTTATAATGCACCTAAGAAGGTGAAGGTTCTGACCCAGTGTCCCGTTGTTGTCAAGGTTCGGGGTAAGAATATTGATATCTCCCCTCCTAGGATTCGAGCTAGTCTCTCTCTTCCTGACACAGAGCCTTCCTCAGTCAAGTTGGTTCTTAATTACATTCAGTCTACTTCTATTGTTGACCTTGGAGTCACTCTGTATCAGTCCACATTTCCTCAGTCTGAGGTCACTGCTTCTCATCTCTCCAACCAGTATATGTCTGAGTTGTGCAAGCTTCTAGGTTTTGTGGTTCGCTCCCTCTTGACTCCCACATCCAACACTAGCAAGATCACTCTTCAGTAGGTGGCTCTGATTAAATTTCTTATTTCGAGCCCTTCTCAGTCTCGCTTCCCTGCCAAGTACTTTATCTACCAAGCCATTAAGAGTGCGGGCACTTCTCTCCGAGAGAATAGCTCCCTTGTCTTTCCTGCTGTAATTACCCAACTCTGCTTGGATGTCGGTGTTCATGTCCTCGACATTGATGCTATGGCGAGTGAGAATGAAGCTGCTCTAGTTGACAAGCTCTCTTTGGCGAAATCTATGAGCCACTCTGATGTTTATGTGGAGCCTCTTGAGTAGACCCTGCTGAAGCAAGACATCAAGCGTCAACTTTCTCAGGTAGTTGCTACTCTGCAAGCCTCCTTCACTGCTCAGTTGGAGGCCCTGAGCTCTGAGTTGTTCGCTGTTGTGGGAACACGTGTGCCTGCTGCTAACCTCTCTGGTGGGGATGGAGCTCCTTCCTCCTCATCTTCTTGTTCGAGCTTTGAGGAATCTTCTGGCGCTTCTGTTGCGGAGTCTGAAGAAGCTTTGTAATTGTTGTTTGTTTATTCTGTTTTGGTTTGTTTGTTTAAAAAACCTCTAGGATTTGTTCTCTGTTTCCCTTCGGCATTCCTTGCCAAAAAGGGGGAGAACTAGTACTAGTTTGTAGTTTTTGTAGTTTCTCGGTTGTAGTTCTGCTTTAATTATTAACATTGTTTTGTTGATTGCTTATGGCTGTTCAATGAACTATTTGGTATCTTCATTCATAAATTGTCATTTTTGTGATTCTTCACTTGTTCTTGAGTTATATCATGCAGGCTCCTACAAATGTATGTAGTGTTTTGTACAGGAATGCCAAAAGGGAAGATTGAAGGTATATGGATGATTGGCAATCCTATTCTAACAAAACACTTGAAGATTCTCCCTGAACAAGAACAAGTGTCCTATTCTAACAAAACACTTGAAGATTCTCCCTGAACAAGAACATGTGTCGCTACAATCCTATATGGTCTCAGGTAAATCATGCATATGCATATCACTATTTTTCACAGAGGTCTGGAGTCCTTCGTTTGTCCAGTCTGAACTCAAAGAATCTGTTATAGTAGTTTAATAGATTACTGCTGTCTTTTAATTTCAAATGGACAACTAGTTTGAGGGAAGTGTTTTGGCGCTTAAACCAGTCTAAGGGTTGAGATCTTTTGTTATGCCAACCCGTGACCAAATGGTTTGATGCTCAAGGCTCCAGCTTGGATCCTATGATACGGTATCTTATGCAATAGCTGGTCCATGTGTGATTCAAAGACCAGTCACTTTCGACTGTGACAAGTCCATTGATGGACTGAGTAAGAGGGTCTGAATCCTCTTTGCTCCCTGCTTTGAATCATTCATGTTTTAGGAAATGTTTCTTTGTCTTATTGAGATTACTCTTGTCATCTCTTTTCTGGTTACATCGCTCTCAGCTTTATAGCCAAATGCTACTGTCCAAACTTTTCTGAAAAACTGCTGAGGTGAGCTGGTATCATCTTTTGATGCCTTGTCTGCCTATTTATATCTATAGCTTTAGCTATGCTCGATGGTTGTTAAAAACTGATGTGGTAGCATTTTCTGTGTTGAATCTAATTTTAGCTTGCATTGTTCATGCTGCTCTAAGTCTTCCTCGTGACTGTAAACCTTAGAGCTTGAACTCAAAACTTCTTTCATCAACTCATATTATATTGCATACCATGTGGGATGTGTAGTGCAACCAACCCAAGAAGCGTTCAAGGCTGAATCCGCTAGTGGTTAGCAGAATTCACAGACAAAGCTTCTAAATGTATTCCATGTTGTAAGGGCTTAGGAACAAGAGAGAGAATAGGTCTAAACTAGTTTGAGACTAGGAGGGATAGCATTGTGGTAGTGTAGCACTGGAACTATTATTCTTGTAAAGAAGTCACTTCAACTTAGTGGAAAGGTTCGTCTCTCTAGAGTTAGAGACATGCAGTTTTTCAGGGTTTCTGCGAGAACAAAACTATCCTTGTGTTGTTTCTTTACTTGCTGAGTTTTACTTTCTGTATTCTTGTATACTGTGAATCTGGGATAGCATACACTATTACTATCCTCAGATACTGAGGTTATCGAAAATTTAAAAAATGCCTATTCACCCCCTTAGGACCTCCACATTGCATTTATATAGATGTTTCTCCTGGTATCCATATGTTTATACAAGATCATTTGATGATCGGTTTTCTATCAAAAGTAATCAGTGATAGTCTCATTGGGTAGAGGTTGATCGATGGCAAATAAAGTTGTGCATATTGGAACTGCAGAAACTGATGAACTCTAAGATTTTCCCATAAAACTAAGATTATTCGACAAAGTCAACAGATACAATAGGAGATAGTATCAATTCGGATCGATATTCTTATACTCACACATAATCTAAAACATAACCAACTTTTTAAAGCCATTTAGTGATTGATACATGCAACAATTCAAATCATCATCATCATCATCATCATCAGTTGTGAATTTCTGTAATATATGCAACTATTCGTACGCGTCTTCATCCAACACTCCTCCTACCACGTTATTCGCTATATCCAAAGATGACATTCCCCTAAAATTGTAAACAGGGGCTTTTTCGTCCACAACACCGAATTCTAATGCACTTGCACCAATTCATTCTCAGATTTTCAATCCCCTCCCTCCTTAACCTACTTTCGGCCATGTTTGGCTTATCTCTAACAGTATCACAGATTCTTGCACACAAGGGTCTCACATCAAGGGTAGTTTCGGGAATCATTCTATATATCTTGAGGAACCTTCTGCTTTCGCTACTGGGTTAAAGTATGCATATAATATGTAAATGATCCCCAACTCCCAATTGGGATTTGGCTTAGCCTATATATACAGCTCCTAACTCATCCAATTCCATAACCAAACCAGCTTCTGCTACTACTTACTACTAAACCCACAACCTTCATTGCCTACATTTTTCTCCACTTTCACCAAATTTCTCTCACATTCTCACCTAATTCCTTGCTTTCCAATCCAAAACCCTAGTCGCATCGATCTTCATCACATTTAGCAGCTACATTTCATCCTTATTAACTAACCCTTTGCATTACTTCAAGTTTTGGATACTTCTTTAACTCAAATGGACCGAGTAGCAAAGTTGGTGTCACAGAAGGCTGTAGTGATCTTCAGTAAGAGCTCGTGCTGCATGTCGCACGCAATCAAGAGACTGTTCTATGAACAAGGCGTAAGCCCTGCAATCTACGAGCTCGACGAGGAGTCTAGAGGGAAGGAGATGGAGTGGGCTCTGATGAGGCTAGGTTGCCAGCCGTCGGTGCCGGCGGTGTTCATTGGGGGAAAATTTGTAGGATCTGCCAACACAGTCATGACCCTTCATCTTAATGGCACCCTAAAGAAGTTGCTTAAAGATGCTGGAGCCCTATGGCTGTAGTCCAATTCCATGCATGGAGGACCAATTAACCAGGCATGCATAGCGTAATAGTACTACTATATGTCCCTAAAATAATATTTGAGGGTTTAACTCTTTTGTACTTGTTCTTTTTTCTTGCATCCAGCGGCTGATAACTTAGTTTTGTGTACTAATTTCAAGTGCGGTTATAACTAATTGTATAACTACATGGATCACTTTTGAGTCTAGAATATATATACACTTTTTGTTGAAGTTGTGTACTATATATCAGGGATGAGTTAAGCATCTTTTTGTTCTTCAAGTTAAGTCTAATGTACGTAACTATCTCCTACTTTCTTATACGATTCCTAACATATATAACTTTTGGCTCAAAATGATAATGTACGTATGTCGCTTTTGTACGTAGTTGATTATCATGAGATGTGGACATCAAAGTGAGATTAACCGAGATGTAAATGGATGTAAATATTCAAAAATATACCATATATGCATGAACCAATTAACTGTCATATATGAGTTCTGGACCAATCACGATTGTAAAAATACAACTTCTTGAAGAAAAAAGTGTAAATCTTGTCCTCCATAGGCTAGGGTGAAAGTCGAAAGACAGCAACATTTACAGATCTAGTGGCAAATAACATATATATATGTATGAACAATCGGCATGATTCTTAAGCGATTAGTAAAACAAATCTTAGTGGCATTTACAATGGGATTCGATCATGAGGCTGGGTTTTTGAATGTAAATGCTAAAATGCATCACCTACACTTTCGAATAAACCTCTGAAATTCTGCAGCAATATATTACGTGGTCTGTGTAGCAGAAGATGTTCCATGCATTTCACAGAAAAGTCTTGTCAATCAAAATGGATTATATTCTTATATCATGCTATACTACATTGGATCGAAATGCATGAGTTGATAGTAAACTAGCTACCTATAATATTCTTCTAATTAGTGTTGTTCCATCACACGCAGTTTAATACCAATATATTTGGCTTTTGGATCCTTCTGGTTTCCCAAACGAAAAAAATAATCCTCTACTGAGATCGAAAATCGAATCTTTATTCCCACCAAACTTAATCTCATCATCATCATTTGGTGTTCTTATTATGCAGAATATACGAATTTAGTCGTTTAAAATAAGTAAGAGCTAGCTGAACCTCACATTCTATCTTTCTACCAAATTTGTATTAGATATTTCTTACCGACTGAAGCTAGAACTTGTTTACATCCATTACGCCTGCTCCTCATCATGATCCTATGTGTTTATGTCGATGGATTTTCTTTTCCTTTAAAACTACACATCCAATTACATGAGATTCTAATTCTAAATTTACAGGATGGAAAAAGAAACGCAAAAGAAAATGATACTCATTCATCTTTATAACATATATGTGGCACTTGATAATTTGTATTCGTCCATTTCCAAAAGTTAGATAGCAAATATATTCATCTCTTGTCTATCTATTGTGTGTTGGAATTGATTCCACGTTATCTTATATTGCCAAACACAAAACTAAAAGCAACAAACAATGAACATAACGACAGATTTTCTCAATTGAAAGGTTTGTAACAAATGATGTTTAGAGTGATTGAATGAGCAGAAGAAGATAGAGATATACATATGGAAATTAAGGGTCCGATCGAGTAGGTATTTGATGAATGCTATGCTATTGAAATTACACTCAAAAGTGATGGTGCACCTTGCATCTCAATTAAGATTTTGGGATTTTATTAATGATTTAAAAAATTAATTAGGATCTGCTTAAGGAAATACTTTCATGTCCTTCTGTTATGTGTCTTGACCTAATCGTTTCCTTATTAGAATAGATTACAGTATTGATAGATGTTCTAGATCCTTCGGGAGACTATATGTAATGCCTATAAATAGGCATTTATATCAATAAATGAGTAGACCGTTATTCTCGTTATATGTTCTCCTTCAACACGTTATCAGCACGTTGTTCTAACCATGAGTCCATCGCCAAAAGAAAACCCTAACCCTAGAAAACCAAAAACCCAATATCGGCCGACGAAATTTTCAATACTTTGCCAAACCCGAAAGTCAGCAGATAGCCTTTATTCCCAGGATTCCAAAACCGCCGGCCTCACTTCAAGAACCGGCCGAAATAGTATTGAACCGGTCACTAGAATACCCGAACCTTCTGTCTCACTAACGCCGCCGGTTCACGCCCTTCCCGGAGTCCGATCGCCTTCAAATTTTGTCACCAGCAGCACATCGTTGTTAGGATTCTTTTATCAAAATTTCACTGTAAGAACCGGTCCAGAAGTAGGTGAACTGCTCAACAAACCGACGGTAACGCATAAGGAGAAGAAGAACAAAGTTCTCAAAACCCTAACATCGCAACGCCACAATTGCGCGCTTCCATACACGTTGTGTTAGGCGGTCTTCTACTACATCTTTTCAACAACAAATCCCCAAGGTTTCAAGCACTTTCACGCCCGTCTTCGAAAGTGAATTCTCCGGCAATTAAAACAAGGTAAATCTTTTCTAAAAGTTGCTGCTTTCGAGTTTTTAATTTCATAGTCGGGCTTCCTAGCCTTCTTCTCCATCCCACCTTTCTTTATAATGTGGGACGATATTGAGGGATTGGGGCCCCTCATATCAAGTTTGATTAGTGACGGTTTTGTCACGGTACAACTCAAAAAAAAACAAAGGGAAGAAATCAATTGTGATGGTCTAAAAGTCACGGTTTTTCGCATCGATATTGTGACCAATACATCATGGCTCACGTTCTAATTCCATATACTTGATTTTAGTATTCGAATTCTCGATACTAACTAATCTTCCTTGTCTTTTGTAGATGACCAAGCCATCTAGGCCAGAGTTTGAAATCCTTGATGCTCAAGGAAAAGGGTATCATAGGTGGGTGTCAGACGTGACTCACACGTTCGTCGGTAAACGATACACCACCACAATTTTCCCTTCGGATGTTCCCAATACTCCTCCTCCTAGTTTGGAGACCAAAGCTCAAGCCCTCATGTTTTTGAGGCGTCATATCCACCCAATTCTGAAGAAGCAGTATTCAAAAAAAGAGGATCCCAAGGATTTATGGGACGTTCTAAAGCAACGCTTCAACAATGTACATGACGTACAACTCCTAGAATTGACTGCGCGATGGGAAACCATTCATTTGCTAGATTTTTCCAAAGTTGAGGACTACAACCAAGCTATGTTGGACCTCCAGGCAAAGCTTAGTTTTTGTGGAGTCGACAAATCTGAACAAGACATGATCGAGAACACCTTGAACACCTTTCCCTCCTCCATGAGCTTACTTGCTCATCAATACCACCTTGAGTATGAAAACGAAAGAGTTAAGACTTTCAGTGACCTCATGAATATACTTCAGAAAAAAGAGAGGCATCATGAGATTATTCTCAACAACAATGTAAGGCTGGTTGGGACCAAGAAAATCCCTGAAACTTATCAGGCTAGTGGTGGGAGAGCTCCAAGGCAAAAGAAAACCGATCGGGCCGCACCTTATACACGAAGGCAATCTGCCCCACGTGGGGGCGGCAAAGGGAACCAGCAACGCGGTCCACACCGCAGCCTCACATGGAAGAGGGACAGCGGCGCCACTGCCAACAACCAAGGAGGGGGCCAGTCCGGCCCTCGCTCTTGTAGAGGTGGAAATCCACCACCTAACTCTGTCAAACACGGTCGATTTTCTTGTTTCAAATGCGGTTCAACTATGCATATGCACAAAAAATGTCGTGCAAGCAATGACATTCAAGATATCTACAAGAGGCATAAGCAGTATTTGGCTCACGAGGCTAATTTTATTAGTGGAGATTATGAGATGGATAACAGAGACGCAGAGCTCACCACCAATCTCACTATAGCAGATTTTGAGGCCAAGAAAAGTGTCTCTTCAGAGAGTGTTGAAACTCCAGATTTTGATTAGTCTATGTATTAGACAGATCTTCTGCTATGTTATTCAAGTGATCTTTTGTTTGGCAATGGCCATGTTTTAAGACTTTGGTTTTACTTAGTCGTTTTGGAATTAGAACATCCTTGATGTATTAAGTTGGTATTAATAAAATTTCTCTTAGTTTTCTGGTTTAAAGAATGGTTGAGAATTCTATTTCCCTTAATAATGCATGAATGGTTCGAATTGCAAATGCTACTTTGCGCAAACAGCAATCTGTCCGCCAACTTCGTATGAGCTTTGTGAACAACTCAGGATGAACTAGAATGTGAGTGACATATGTCTGGAAAGCTCTATGAGTCTAGTTTCCAGATCTTCTCACGGTTCGTCCATATCTATTTCTATGACGAAGTTATGACCATTTTAGTAAGCAAAGGTCATTCCGAGCGGAAATTCTTATGCACTCAATAAGGGATCACAACTTGATCACAATTCCCTGAAATTGAGTGTTTGGCTGACAGTGGGACTACCCACACTATTCTGCGGAATAGGCAATTTTTTACGGATTTTGTACCTTACAAATCCTCAGTGACAATCATGATTGGTTCATCACCGGTTATACAAGGACAAGGTATTGCACATTTCTTGTTGCCCAATGGCACAAAGATTCATGTCACTGATGCCTTATAGGCGCCAAAGGCCAATCGAACCTTGCTAAGTTTTAAGGACATTCGCGCCAACGGTTTCCATTTGGAAACTCATCGTGAGAATGATAAAGAGTTTTTGTGTATTACCTCTAATGAATGTGGTCGTAAGCGCATCTTAGAGAAACTTCTGAGTCAAAGTAGTGGTTTATATCTTACTACAGTTTGGATTATTGAATCCTATGCAGTTGCTCGCAACTTCTGCGAATCTGACTCATATAAACTTTGACATGATCGTCTGGGACATCCTGGTCGTGATATGATGATCCGTATTCTTAAAAATTCACACGGTCATCCGTTTTTCAGAGCACAGAGGCGTATGGGAACACACATAGCCACCAAAAATGGTGGCAGTGCCGTGAGCAATACTCATGGTCAGGGCTCGGCCTTAATGTCGTCCCAAATGCTGTCACAGCCTTCACAGGCTTCTGTGCCGCATGGTTCCACTCCGGATGCCTCTATGGCAATCTCCAATGCTCACCGCTCGTTTTGCAAAGCTTGTTCATTAGTAAAGTTGCAGGCACGACCCTATTTTGCTGTAGACACAAAACAAACAATTCCATTCTTACATAGAATCCAAGGTGATATTTGTGGACCTATCAAACCAGAATGTGGACCATTTCGATACTTTATGGTTCTGGTTGATGCATCGACGCGTTGGTCACATGTCGCTTTGCTATCCACAAGGAATGCTGCATTTGCTAAACTCTTGGCTCAAATTATAAAACTCAGGGCTCGCCACTCTGACCATCCGATCAAGTCTATTCAATTGGATAATGCAGGAGAATTTACATCAAAATCTTTTGATGATTATTGCATGTCTATTGGGATTGATGTCGAACATCTTGTTCCCCATGTTCATTCACAGAACGGTCTTGCAGAAGCAACAATCAAGCAATTACAGCTTGTGGCTCGGGCTTTGGTGATGCGCACCAATCTACCCGTCTCTGCATGGGGTTATGCAATTTTACATGCAACTGTACTTATTCGTTTCAGACCCACCGCCAACCAACCATTTAGTGCGTACCAGTTGATAACTGGATATGAGTCTGACATTTCACATTTACGCATATTTAGTTGCGCGGTCTATGTGCCTATTACGCCTCCACTGCGTACTAAAATGGGTCCTCAAAGACAATTGGGTATTTATGTTGGCTTTAAAGCACCAACGATTGTCCACTATTTATGTCACATCCCGACCCTTATAAAATTACCTTATTTACTAGCGTGATTATAATAAGAATTTTACCGTCTCGATCATTGAGTTAATAGCTTAATTGGTCCCTAGAGGGGTTTCGGGGACGATTATTGTGCTGAGGATTATTCGTAAGAGGAAAATACGACGACGGTAAAAATAGTAAATTTTAGCTAGTAAAAGGTAATTTTATTCGGGTATTATTTTTTTCGGGGTATTTAATTTTAGAATTGGGTAGTATATAGGTGATGGACCGGTTTGGGGTGTGAGGCCCAAACCCATTCTCTTTTCCTCTCTTAACTGTCAGGACCCGCCCCGAATTTCACCCCGAAACCCGAGATGAGTCCTGCGGGGACCACCTCCAAGGAAAATTTACTGAAAAGATTGAGAAAATCTCCCTTGCAGATGGACAACCCTAACTCGAAAATTCCAAATTTCACTCTTAATTCAACACTTCCAAACATCACATAATTACCCTTCAGAAATTCTACACATAATATACAATAATCCCAAAGTATTCAGAGCTACTAAACACTAGCGGAAGCAAGAAAACACGAGTAGATTAAACATGTAACCTACTGATGAAAACTGGCGGAAATGCGGGTGACTATGCCTCGTCTCCTACTAGATCCAACCCGAACTCTGCAGACTGGGCAATTTAAAACGAAGGGCCCAGGGGAAAACATTTAATAACGTTAGAGTGAGTGGACAAAAATAAAATAATAAAATATTTATGTTTC
The DNA here is from genome assembly GCA_034370585.1 of Fragaria x ananassa. Taxonomy (NCBI): domain Eukaryota; kingdom Viridiplantae; phylum Streptophyta; class Magnoliopsida; order Rosales; family Rosaceae; genus Fragaria; species Fragaria x ananassa. The sequence continues at coordinate 20,297,712 of CP139762.1, read as the reverse complement.
CCCAAATTAATATCTAAGGAAAAATCGAATGCATGCCGCAAGCGATAAAACTTTTATCTCATAGAATATCGAGCCTCTCAGACTCTATAATATACGTATGTATTTACACTCGTCCATACTCCCTATATAAATTCATGGGTCTATATAGGGCTACTACGCTCACGTCCAACGCTCACGTCACGCCTTAATGCGGTGCTACACTACGCCATCAAGGTGGACAGACGGGTGTATAAATATGTGTCCATACCCCCTATATGAATTAAACATTCAAATAGGGCTACTACGCTTACGTCCAACGCTCACGTCACGCCTTAATGCGGTGCTACACTACGCCATCAAGGTGGACAGACGGGTGTATAAATATGTGTCCATACCCCCTATATGAATTAAACATTCAAATAGGGCTACTACGCTTACGTCCAACGCTCACGTCACACCATAATGCGGCTATATGCTACGCCATTAAGGTGGACAGACACATATGGCTAGCTAGCATTTTCTATACATACTCTCTCATAAATACATATTTATATCCACCGAAAATCTCATTTTCGGTATCTCTCCAAGAGAAATAAAAGCGTCAAAATTAATTGAGGTCAAAACTCCAACAAAAGGAAATGTTCAATCATGAACCATAGCATGCATACACTAAGCCATTTCATGCATCAGGCTACACATATCAGGCGACACTTACGAAATTAAGTGTGGTTCGGGAGGTTGGGGCGACACAATTTTTTTATGTGTCGCTGGAAGTTAACTTACACAATACCAATTTTCTTTGAAAAAAATGTCTATTTTCGGGGCGACACATATATGTCGGTGAAAAAAGTGGTCAACTTTAGCTCAATTGTCTAAATTTTACACATGTTAATCCGACGACATTTATATGTCGGCCGATATTGAATTTTGTTGAATTGACAACTTGTGTGAAAATTTTACTTCATTTTGTAGATAAGACGACCTTTATGTGTCGCATGATATTGAAATTTGTTGAATTTACAACTTGTATGAAAATTTTACTCCATTTTGTTGATAAGACGACATTTATGTGTCGCCGGATATTGTATTTTGTTGAATTAACAAATTGTGAGAAAATTTTACTCAATTATGTACATACGACGACATTTATGTGTTGCTTGATATTGAATTTTATTGAATTGACAACTTGTGTGAAATTTTACTTCATTTTGTTGATAAGACGACATTTATGTGTCGCCGGATATTGTATTTTGTTGAATTGACAAATTTTGAGAAAACTTTACTCAATTATGTACATACGACGACATTTATGTGTAGCCTGATATTGAATTTTATTGAATTGACAACTTGTGTGAAAAATTACTTCATTTTGTTCATAAAACGACATTTATGTGCCGCCGGATACTGAATTATGTTGAATTGACAAATTGTGAGAAAACTTTACTCAATTATGCACATACGACGATATTTATGTGTCGCCTGATATTGAATTTTGTCGAATTGACAAATTGTGTGAAGATTTTACTCAATTATGTAGATACGGCGACATTTATGTGTCGCCTGACATTGAATTTTGTTGAATTTATAACTTGTGTGAAAATTTACTTCATTTTATTAATAAGACGACATTTATATGTCGCCGGATATTGAATTTTGTTGAATTGACAAATTGTGGCATGGGAAAACTTTACTCAATTATGAATTATCTACATACGACGATATTTATGTGTCGCCTGATATTGAATTTTGTTGAATTGACAAATTGTATGAAGATTTTACTCAATTATGTAGATATGACGACATTTATGTGTCGCCTGACATTGAATTTTGTTGAATTTATAACTTGTGTGAAAATTTTACTTCATTTCGTTAATAAGACGACATTTATGTGTCACCTGATATTGAATTTTGTTGAATTGACAAATTGTGTGAAGATTTTACTCAATTATGTATATAAGACGACATTTATGTGTCGCATAATATTGAATTTTGTTGAATTTATAACTTGTGTGAAAATTTTACTTAATTTTGTTAATAAGACGACATTTATGTGTCGCCGGATATTGAATTTTGTTGAAATGACAACTTGTGAGAAAACTTTACTCAATTATGTACATACGGCGACATTTATGTGTCGTCTGATATTGAATTTTGTTGAATTCACAACTTTTGTGAAATTTTACACCATTTTATTGATAAGATGACATTTATGTGTCGTCGGATATTAAATTTTGTTGAATTGACAAATTGTGTGAAGATTTTACTTCATTTTGTTGATAAGACGACATTAATGTGTCGCCGAATATTGAAATTTGTTGAATTGACAACTTGTGTGAAAGATTTTACTCAATTACGTAGATACGACGACATTTATGTGTCGCCTGACATTGAATTTTGTTGAATTTACAACTTGTGTGAAAATTTTACTCCATTTTGTTGATAAGACAACATTTATGTGTCACCGGATATTAAATTTTGTTGAATTGACAAATTATGAGAAAACTTTACTCAATTATGTACATACGACGACATTTATGTGTCGTCTGATATTGAATTTTGTTGAATTAACAAATTGTGTGAAGATTTTCTTCATTTTGTTGATAAGTCAACATTTATGTGTCACCGGATATTGAAATTTTTTGAATTGACAACTTGTGTGAAAGATTTTACTCAATTATGTACATACGACGACATTTATGTGTCGCCTGACATTGAATTTTGTTGAATTTACAACTTGTGTGAAAATTTTACTCTATTTTGTTGATAAGACGACATTTATGTGTCACCGGATATTAAATTTTGTTGAATTGACAAATTATGAGAAAACTTTACTCAATTATGTATATACGACGACATTTATGTGTCGTCTGATATTGAATTTTGTTGAATTAACAAATTGTGTGAAGATTTTCTTCATTTTGTTGATAAGACGACATTTATGTGTCGCCGGATATTGAAATTTGCTGAATTGACAACTTGTGTGAAAGATTTTACTCAATTATGTACATACGACGACATTTATGTGTCGCCTGATATTGAATTTTGTTGAATTGACAATTGTGTGAAAGATTTTACTCAATTATGTACATACGACGATATTTATGTGTCGTCTGACATTGAATTTTGTTTAATTTACAACTTGTGTGAAAATTTTACTCTATTTTGTTGATAAGACGACATTTATGTGTCGCCGAATATTAAATTTTGTTGAATTGACAAATTGTGAGAAAACTTTACTCAATTATGTACATACGACGACATTTATGTGTCGTCTGATATTGAATTTTGTTGAATTAACAAATTGTGTGAAGATTTTTTTTTTTTTTTATAAGACGACATCTATGTGTCGCCTGACATTGAATTTTGTTGAATTTACAACTTGTGTGAATATTTCACTTCATTTTATTGATAAGACGACATTTATGTGTCGCCTAATATTAAAGTTTATTGAATTGACAAATTGTGAGAAAATGTTACTCAATTATGTAGAAACGACGACATTTATGCGTCGTCTGATATTGAATTTTGTTGATTTGACAATTTATGTGATTCCTCAATTTTGTTGATAAGACGACATTTATGTGTCGCCTGACATTGAATTTTGTTGAATGTCAAAGTTCTGTGAATTTTACTTTATTTTGTTGATAAGACGACATTTATGTGTCGCCTGATATTGAATTTTGTTGAACTGACAACTTGTGTGATGATTTTACTCAATTATGTAGATGCGACGACATTTATGTGTCGCCAGATATTGAATTTTGTTGAGTTAACAACGTGTGTGAAAAATTTACCCAATTATATTAATAGATGACATTTATGTGTCGCCTGATTTTTGTTGTTTTTTAAGTGTAAGCATTTGTGAAGCAACTATATGTTGTAAATAGAATTTTGCAAATCTATCCGTAGGATATGTTACGTATAGTGAAATATGGTTACCATAAGAAAATCATATATTTTCGATATTGTTTGGATCTCGATCGAGACGGTCAACCCTTTTCACGCTTATTATCCCCTATGGGTAACTCTATCCCCGAAATGTAAAATTTCTCAAAATTTTACAGAAGCTGCTACATCATATATATGTGAGAGTGTGTGCATGAAAGAATCCACCAAAACTAGTCAAGAAGGAGGAGGTAAGAGCGAATTGGCTTAATTAAATGATGTTGAGCTAATGTTGACCACGTCGATCGAGACCCAAACTTCATCAAAATTAGGTGAATTTTTTACCATATCCATATTTAAATATGCTGATCACATCTGACGGTCAAAATTTAATGTTATGAATTTTAGACGTTGGAACCACAACATGCCTACTAATGTGATATAACTTGTTTAATGGGATTTTTCTAAGTGTATGCATTTGTGAAGCAACTATATGTTGTAAATAGAATTTTGCAAATCTATCCGTAAGATGTGTTACATATAGTGAAATATGGTTACCATAAAAAAATCACATATTTTCGATAATGTTTGGTTCTCGATCGAGACGGTCAACCCTTTTTACGCTTATTATCCCCTATGGGTAACTCTATCCCCGAAAGGTAAAATTTCTAAAATTTTTACAGAAGCTGCTACATCACATATATGTGAGAGTGTGTGCATGAAAGAATCCACCAAAACTAGTCAAGAAGGAGGAGGTAAGAGCGTATTCGCTTAATTAAATATTGTTGAGTTAATGTTGACCGCATCGATCGAGACCCAAAAATTATCAAAATTGGGTGAATTTTTTACCATATCCATATTTAAATATGTTGATCACATCTGACGGTCGAAATTTACAAATTTTATTTTGTACATATAGCTCACCATTGGGAAGCTTATAGAAATTTAATCGTAAATAAAGTTGACCCATGTGATCGAGGTCCAAACCTTAACAAAAATGAGCAATTTTCGGACCATGTCCCTATTTAACTACGAAGATCACATTCAACGGTCAAATTTTACAAATCGTATTTCATACATATAGCTCACAATTGGGAAGCTCATAGAAATCTAATCGTAAATAAAGTTGACCTATGTGATCGAGGTCCAAACATTAACAAAAATGAGCAAATTTTGGACCATGTCCATATTTAAGTACGACGATCACATCCAACGGTCAAATTTTACAAATTGTATTTCGTACATATAGTTAGTTTATAAAGATGTACATCTAGTTATAATATGTTAGTGTGTTGCTAGGCAAATATGTTAGTGTACCTCATGATCATAGATATAAACCCTAAATGTGTTACAATGCAGCTCTCATAACATTATTCATACCACGCTTGACTTTCGGCCATATAACAGAAGTTGTCGATAATAGGGTTTAGGGTTTAGGGTTTAGGGTTTAGAGTTTAGGGTTTAGGGTTTAGGGTTAATATGTGTATAGGAAAAGGCTTGGAAAAATTAGGGCGCAATTTTTCAAAAAAAAGGCGCACTGGAAAATTAAATTGGCGCCAGATCGAAAAAGAAGGCGCACTTGCATTTTGACCTAAACTAAATGTCAATTTGCCTATCTTTTCCTCACTCTACTCTCTCGACAAACCCAACAAACCCTTTCTCTCTTCAGACAAACCCAACAAACCTAACGCCCAATCTCTCCGACCCCCAAACCCGCTGCCTCGCAATCCCTCCTCCTCACCGTCTACCGCGTCACCTCCTCCGATTCCAAACCTCCTCTCCTCCGACCTCCGCTTCATCCTCAACTCCTTCCAAGCCCGACCCGACCTGAACTCTGTCCGATTTGAACAAGGCAAGTGTGGATCTGTATTTGGTTCCAGATAATATCGTTTTGATGATGTATTCTGCTATTGGGTTGTTCGGTTTGATGTAATTTTGTTGCTTTTATTGAATGTCAGGGAGGAGTTAGTGAAGGAACTGAGTTAGTTCAATTTTCCTTCGACTGAAGACATTGAGGGTACCATTGTGAAGTTACTGCGCAGACAGAAGCATGTAAGTGATCGATCCCTTTCAGTAGTTCATTCATAGCTTGTTTTGATTAGTTGCTATTTGGAATCATGTTGATTATAGTTTTATGATTAGTCCTTACTTATGCATTATCTGAGGTTAGTCATTGTTCATTTCTCTAATGCTAACAGCTTTAGATTACTGTATTGACAAGCTTCTTACTGAAATTGTTGTTAATCCTATAATGCTAGGAAGGCAAGGCTCAGTGCTGTGTTACAAAAGGATTTGTTGGGAAGGCTCAGTGCCCGTGGTGCAGTGGAACAGGCCAAAGGCTTGATTGTGTGAATTTCCGGTGAGTCTTCAAAATGACCAGAAAGTATATGGATTGTTTGTCTAAAGTTTGTATATGCATTCATGCCTTGGTTGTGTTTTATCTTTGCTGTGATAGATTATTATGTTGGTGTAATATATTGTTGGAGCTTGGATTGATGTATTGCTTGCACCTACATGTGAAACTATGAATGAACTATATATATATATATATTATATATATGTATGTATGTATTGCATGTGCACTAATAATGCATTTTTTGTCTAAGATGGATAAGTCATGGATGCATGCTGATAGGAGATCAAAAGAGTTTGAGTTAGGATTTGAAGAGTTTCTAAAGTTTGCCGAGTCTAATGCTGTTAACATAGACAAGATTTCATGTCCTTGCAAGAAATGTTGCAATGTCGATGGATTTTCTGTGGAAGTTGTGAGGGATCATGTATTCTATTATGGTATTTTAGAGAGTTATAAGGTGTGGAGGTGGCATGGGGAATCTATGTATGATAATGGGGTTGAATCTGAATCTGAATCTGAATCAGTTAATGGGGATCCTGGGATGGGGGAGAACGATGTAGAAGTAGGAGAAAGTGAGGATGAGGAGATGTCCGAAGACTCTAATGAGTTTTTAAAGTTCGTAGAGGATGGAGATCAACCTTTGTACAATGGTTGTGACCATACAACCAAGATGAATTTTCTGGTTGAGAGTTTTAGTTGGAAAGCAAAGCATGTAGTGACTGATTCTTGCTTTGGAGACTTTCTGGAACTCGTTAAGGGTCTGCTTCCTGCAGAAAATCTTGTTCCTTTGACTACAAATGATGCTAAAAAGACACTTAGTGTTTTAGGGATGGACCATGAAAAAATTCATGCATGTCCTAATGACTGCATCTTGTATAGAGGAGATGCAGTCCTTGTTGATGCTGAGGAATGCCCAAGCTGTGGTGTTTCAAGGTGGAAATTGGGTAGGGATAATATACCAAAAAAAAAATGTACCTGCGAAGGTTTTATGGTACTTTCCACCTATCCCCAGGTTCAAAAGGTTTTACCAGTCACCCAAAACTGCTAAGAATCTTACTTGGCATGACTGGGGTAGAAAGAAAGATAAGATGATGCGACACCCAGCTGATTCTCCTACTTGGAAATTACTAGACAGTAAATATCCTGAATTGGGTAACGACCATAGAAACCTCAGATTAGCTCTATCTTCGGATGGATTTAACCCGCATAGTATGCAAAACAGCCTGTATTCATGTTGGCCGGTTATACTAGTCACATATAACCTGCCTCCATGGCTTTGTATGAAAAGGAAGTTCATGATGTTGACCTTGTTAATATCGGGACCGAAGCAGCCGGGTAATGATATCGATGTCTACTTGCAACCACTAATAGATGATTTGAAACTGTTGTGGAATGGGGTTGAGGAAGTGTACGATGCATTTAGAGGGGAGTACTTCAAACTAAAAGCAGTGCTTTTCTGGACTATTAATGACTTTCCCGCATACGGGAACTTGTCTGGAAGCGTTGTAAGAGGATACCATGGTTGTCCAATATGTGTTGACCAGACTCGACCTCGGAGGTTAAAGAAAGGTAATAAACTTGTTTTCATGAGGCATCGCCGTGGACTACCCAGACATCATCCATATAGGAGACAAGCTGCTGCTTTTGACAACACCATAGAGGAGGACCTAGCTCCGGTACCATTGACTGGAGAGGAGGTGCTGGCTAGAGTAGAGGGTCTGAATTGTGAGTTTGGGAAAAGGGAAGAATCTACTCCTCGTGTGAGGATTGTTGATGACCAAGACAGACCTTGCTGGAAAAAAAAGTCTGTATTCTTTCAACTAGAGTACTGGAAAGATATTCCGGTACGACATAATCTCGATGTCATGCACATTGAAAAGAACTGTTGCGACTCACTCATTGGTACACTGCTGAACATTCCGGGAAAGACAAAGGATGGGGTTGCAGCGCGTTTAGACATGGTGGCTATGGGAATCAGGACTGAGTTAAAGCCAGATGTCAGTGGCAAGCGAACTAAATTGCCTTTGGCTTCTTGGAATTGTAAGCTTGATGAAAAAAAAATAGTGTGCGGGTCTTTTTTTGGGATGAAGGTTCCTACTGGATTTTCGTCAAACATAAGGAATCTTGTCTCTATGGAGGATTTGAAACTGTCTAAACTAAAATCGCATGATTGCCATGTTGTGATGCAAGTTCTTCTACCTGTTGCATTACGTTCTGTTCTTGAGAAGCCTGTAAGATATGCGATCATCAGGTTCTGCCTTTTCTTCAAGGCAATATGTGCTAAAGAGATTGATGTTTCGAAGCTAGAACAGATGCAAGCAGATTTGGTGGTTACTGTTTGCCAATTGGAGAAGTACTTCCCCCCTTCATTTTTTGACGTTATGATCCATCTAACAGTGCATCTAGTGAGGGAAGTTACGCTTTGCGGTCCAGTATTTTTCCGGTGGATGTACCCCTTTGAGAGGTACATGAAAGTCTTCAAAGGGTGGGTCAGAAGTCGAAGGCATCCTGAGGGATGCATAGCAGAGTCTTACGTTGTTGAAGAGGCGGTAGAGTTTTGTGCTGAGGGATTGCTAAATGATGATGCTTCCACTGCTGGAATGCCAGAAAATTCAAAACCAGAAGTCTTTCATGCGTCCAACCCGTTATCAGCTCCTACTATGATTTCAGTCTATGGCAAAGAGATGGAACAAGCACATCTGTGTATATTGCAGAATACAGAGGATGCAAAAAATTATTTCAGGTAAGTTTTCGTATTTAATTATTTTCAGTTTTCCTTCATTCAATTAATTTATAATTCTTTTATTTAAATTGTTGTTGTTGTTGTGTAGTGAACACATGGAATTGCTGAAGCTTCTTCATCCAAGGTTTGCCAAAGATGAAAAGTGGCTGAAGGATAAACAAAACCAGACCTTTTCAGCCTGGTTGAAGGAGAGGGTATGCAATTTCCTACTAGACATTTTTGTTATGACTTAAACGTGGCAGATTTCAACGTTGTGCTAATGTAATATATTGATTTGCAGGTCTCAAATGAACTGCAAAATTCTGGAAATACTGTTTCAGAAACAATAAGGTGGATGGCAGCTGGACCAAATAATGTAGTAGCAACATTTAGTGGATACAAGGTTAATGGTGTTGAGTTCTACACTAAGCAGCGGGACGATATGAGAACAGTGCAAAACAGTGGTGTTTCTTTGGTTGCTGATGTAATGCTGGTTTCAAGTGCGAAGGATAAAAATCCCAGACATGATGATATGGACTTCTATGGTGTCATACAACACATATGGGAGGTGGACTACTACAAGTTTAGGGTGCCGTTGTTTAAATGTGATTGGGTTGAGAATGTTAGGGGCATCAAGGTAGATGAACTAGGGTTCACGTTGGTAAATTTGAATAGGAAAGGGCATCTTAATGATCCTTTTGTCTTGGCTAGTCATGTTAAGCAAATATTTTACATTGAGGATCCCCTTGATCCTCAATGGTCAGTGGTAGTAAGGCTTCCAGATAGAGACTACAAAGGGTTTGATTCGGATGAGGAAGAAGGCGTCCACATTGAAGAACAAGCATTTGATTTACCATTCGTTGAGACTTATGATGATATAGAGGGTGATCAGGATAGTAATTATATGCGTCCTGGGGATGAGAAAATATATGTTGAAAGTTAAGTTAGTGGTATGAGGGGAGTAGTATTGATGTGGTAGCTTGAGTCCCTCGTATTGTTTTTGTTTTGTTTGTGTTTTGAAGAGTGCCTCATATGTACTGAAGTTTGAATTATGTTTGAATGTTCATCGTATTATTTTAATTTTCAGTAAAGTTATTTTATTCAGTGGTACTGAAGTTTGAATTATGTTTGAATGTTCATCGTATTATTTTAATTTTCAGTAAAGTTATTTTATTCAGTGGTGTATCTGTGTAATGGCTATGTTTCTGTTAATAAATATTTTACTTTGCTAACCGCGTTTGCTGGTTATTTCAGGTGATGGCTGGATCTAGCACGTCATCCCTCAATGCTAGAGCTTTAGCTTTGAGGACGAAGACGAAGGAATTTTTAAGGAAACGTGGTAGAAGTGAGGTCGCAAACGAGGAAGCATCTGTTGGTAAAGCTGCCACACCTAGAAGAAGTCCACGTTCAACCAAAGTTGTTGTTGTTGACCAGACCAGCAAGGATGCGCCCACTAAAGCTGATGTGGTACTACCTAGAAGAAGTCCGCGTTCAACTGCTCGGACCAGCAAGGATGCGCTCAATAATGCAAGAGTGGGACCAGCTAAAGCAACACAGTCCAAGAAATCTGTGGCATCAAAGAAGTTGTCGTTTGGTAGCATGTCCAATTCTGGATCCGGAAAGCGCAAGGCTGGAAAGAGCAAAGCCGGAAAGAGCAAAGCTGGAACGATGGAGGTGGTTGAGTCTGATGATGAAGATGAAGAATTTGAAGCTGATGAGGATGAGGAAGAAAGCAATGAGAACGTCACTGGTGGAATGCGGTTGCTTAGACGAGGGATGGTGACGATGAGTCGGGTTAATAGGCGACTCGTTCGGGGAAGGAAGTTGAAGGTTAAATATAATGATGATGGGGAACCTGTTGGGAGGGCAGCCAAGGAGATGCAGTCCTACATTGGGGTGTTTGCACGCACCAAGGTCCCAATTAATGTTAAAGATTGGAGACTTGTGCCGCTAAGTGTGAAGGACAATATTTGGGGTTCTATTGAGGTAAATGAAAATATTATAATTAGTTAACATGTCCTTCGTTGTAGCTTTCACAGAAAATATCTAAAGCAGTCATCTTTTGTACTTGTTAATGTTTAGGAAGCTTATGTGGTGCCAAAGCAATGGAAGAAAATGGTTTTTGCATCTGCAGGCCAAAAATGGAGGGATTTCAAGAGCAAGCTAACCACTTGGTACATTATTCCGTTTATGGATTCCCCTGAACTCTTTCAGTTCCCTCCTGATGATTACCGAAGCATTCACGCAGATCAATGGCAAGAGTTCGTGAAAGATAGGATATCACCTCAGTTTCAGGTTTGTAAAATACAAAGTGTTGTAATTTTATTACATTTTTCAGCAATATTGGCATTGTTTCAATTGCTAAAATATAATGGAAACTTTGGCTATCGTCTTGTAGGAATTCCGGCAAAAACAAATGGCAAGGAGGAAAGAGAATAAGTACCCTCATCGACTTGGACGGAAGCCATATGCTCAGTTGCAAGAGGAACTGGTACATTACTCTTCTTAGTAATATATTACCCTATGTCACCACAAGCGTATTAACCCAAATATATATTTATAGGCTGCCACAGTGCCTGCTGGGAGGAAATTAGTTCGAACTACAATGTGGAAAGCAGCTAGACAAGACAAGGATGGCAACTACTTGGCGCCACAAGTGCAGGAAAAGGTCGATGAAATTGTATGTCAAGTCCTTGAAATTAGCTTATTATTAATTTCAGTATTTGAAATTGTTCATGCTTTTATGCAAATTGATTTACGTCTATTTCAGGACAAATTGGAGAAGGAAGAGCAAGAGGGAAAAAGAAAGTTTGAAGGACCTGTTGATGTTTTGACTACGGCGTTGGGAACACCTGAATATTCTGGTAGGGTGCGAGGTGTTGGTGGCTTCGTCAAACCTGAAGCATATTTCCATCTTCCTAAACGTGCTAGGCTGAACTTAGATGCGAGACAACGTATTAAGAACGGGGAAGAGGATAGCAGTAGTGTGCTTGCTGCGGAGAGAGCCCAATGGAAAGAAGAAAAAGCTGAACTGGTGGGAAGGCTGGTGAGGTTAGCATCATTGCTTATGGGGAAAGATAAGCAAATTGTTGAGTCACCAAAGTCTGCGACCCTGATAAATGATCTAGGGTCTGGCCAGGGCAGTTGTTCCCGTCTGTCCAAGGCTGGTGTTGGAGGTAATGAAGTGGAGGGTGTGAAAGCCATCAAGAAGAAGTTAGATTTAGAGGAGGGCAAGCTGAAGACACAAGTTGAAGCGGATGAAGTTACAAAAGAGCAGGCGCCTGAAAAACCCTTGACTGTTGAGGAGGAAGCGCATGTGATGGAGATGGCTCAGGTAAATTATCGCCACCTTGTATTTATATACTTACCGAAGTACCCTTATAGGCACATTTGGTGTTGATTCTGCCTCACTTGACTGATGTTGAGATTTTTGTTTATTTATTTAATATTTTTTTCTGTTTTGAATTAGGTTCAGTCTAGCCCCACTGTCCAGAGGCATCATCTTGTAATAGATTCATTGGACAACATTGTGGCTGAGGGAACCATTGTTGAAGTGGGTGTCGATTCCAGCTCACAAACTGTTCATGGTGTTCCATTAGCTGCGGAAAATATCCGAGTGTCTGTGAGCAAATGTCTTGTGGAGAATGCCTTGCTACCAGTCCCTATTAGGGATGAGATTGTATTTGTGAGCGATGCAATTGGGACTTGCGTTGCTTGGCCTAAAGACTGGGTTATACCAGCCACTGCAGTTGGTAATGCAAAGGTAATGTAGTTGTTCATGCATATATATATCGATCAGCGGCTACTTGAAATTGAAATACTAAACATGTAGTAATTGCTTTCTTGTTTTCTAATCTGAAATGCAGCAAGCACCCCGTAAGTACGGGAGGAAGAAAACAAAGCAGTGGGTTGATACGGATAAGGATGATGATGATTTGGAGCACCTACCAGCTGATTTGCCTCCAGCGCTTCTGTCCTTGAGCAAATGGGGCAATGAGTTCTTGAAGGATAGGGCCACTATCCACACAAAGCTTAGCAAGGACTTATTCGGCACCGAAAGGAAAATTGCCCTCTTCAGAAGTGATCTTTTTGCTTTCACAAATGTGCAAGAGGTTGCTGGCGATACAATCGTTATGTATATGAGGTATATATAATTTTGAATATCCTTGCTAGTTAGTTTAATTTTGTTGCGCAATACATGTTCAGTAGCATTAAGTGATATGCTCTTTTGATTTGCAGCTTCCTACGTGAAAAGTTGAAGGAATCAAATATGCTTAACATGATTGGTTTTGTTGACCCTTCTTCCCTTGGCGTTGGAAATTCAACTGACCGGTCTCGGTCTTTCTCTGCTGCTTTGAAAAGAGGGAAGCCTGGCCAGTTTTTTCTGGTTCCCTATAACACAGGGTACGACAGCTTTATTCATGCATTTTTGTATATATTTTAAATTCTCAATTTATGTGTCATTAGATGAAATGTATTGATTGTTTTGATTCTATTATGTGTGTTAGAAAACATTGGATTTTATCGGTGGTGAGTCCCAGTGAAGAACTTGTATATTTCATGGATCCTATGAAGAGGAGAATGGATGTTACCACTGATGAGTGGAGAACAATAGTGAACCAGTATGTCAGCCAACTTGCATCTTTATCATTGATGTATACTATATACAAAATGCATTGTCTAACTATTTAGTTCATTCTGTTTATAATTTTGGGTATTTTGTTCTTTTTGAAGCGCCATAAAAATTACGAATGCAAACATTCCTGCTAAGAAACCACGAAAGGTTCAGTGGAGAAACTGTTCAGTAGGTTCCCTACCTTAGCTAACTGTTTATATTTACACTTAACCATTTCAGTTCATGTTTATTAGGTTTATTAAGCAAAATTTAATGTTATTTGATTCAGGGAATTCCAGAGCAGATTGGGGATAAGAGCTGCGGCTATTTCATCATGCTGTACATGAGAGAAATAGTGCAGGACAAAGAACAGAACTGGACTAAAAAGGTAACGGCTTGCATTCATCAGTTTGTGAGTTAAAAAACTCAATCAGTTGGTTAAATCTATTATGTTCTTTGTCCTCCTTGCAGTGGTTGACTAGGGGTGATGAAAAATACACCATGCAGGACGTTGATGTTGTCCGACAGGAGTGGGCAGAGTATGTGCTTAAATTTACAAGTAACTAGCAAAGCTGCTGTATGGTTCTATTAGTTCTGTTTTCAGAAAGGATTGTGTGTTTGCCCAGATTGTGTACTTTTGCTGTGTTACCATAGGCTGCTGGCTATATGTATATATGTGGTAGTTTGCTGTGCTATTATAGGGTAGGTGCTGGCTGCATATATATGAGACAGTTTGCTTTGCTATTATAGGGTACTGCTAGCTGCATGTATATGAGGCAGTTGAACAAAATGATGGTGCTTTTTGTTAACCTCTTATGGCCTAGCTACTTTTGTACATAATGATGGTGCTTTTTGTTAACCTCTTATGGCCTAGCTACTTTTGTGTACAGTGGATAATGTTATCATTTTGGATGTTGAATTAATGCGTATTTTAGTTATAGATGTCGTTTTTAAATCTAAATTATCAGGATGTTTCAATATAGCAATTGTGTAGTTTTAAACAAGCCATGACTACGATTATGTGTGGCCATAAGTAACAATTGGCAACACATATCTATTGTCTTTACAAAGCTTAGATACTAGAAATGTGTTGCCATAAGAAACAACCGGCAACGTAAATGCAAAGTTTAAATAAAAAGAAGGCATCACTTATGTGTAGCTCAAACTCATTCATGCGATAGACATGTGAGGCCATTAAGAACAACCAACAACGTAAATGCACAGTTTAAATCAAAAGAAGACATCACTTATGTGTAGCTTAAGCTCATTCATACGATGGACATGTGAGGCCATAAAGAACAACCGGCAACGTAAATGCACAGTTTAAATGAAAACAAGGCATCACTTATGTGTAGCTCGAGCTCATTCATACAATAGACATGTGACGCCATAAAGAACAACCGGCAACGTATATGCAGAGTTTAAATCAAAACAAGGCATCACTTATGTGTAGCTCGAACTCATTCATACGGTAGACAAATGTCGCCTGAAAAAGTCGAAGATATCACGTAGTGAAAGCTTAAAGCATATCAGACGACATATATCTATTGTCTCAAAGAGACCAAATGAAAAAAGAAAACTTATACGTCGCCTGAAGACCATTCACCGATGCATATGTGTCGCTGTACAAGGTCTAGACCACAAAGAAAAATTACACGTCGCCTCTAAAGTTTTCACACGATGTTTATATGTCGTCTTTATCTCAATTACCCTACGCATATATGTCGTTGTAAGACATTTTTTCTCCCACTCGCAGTTATCAGGCGACACAAGAGATGTGTCGCCTCACGGCAAAAAAAAGATGTGTCGCCTTCTAGCATGTCGACATTTATGCTATCAGGCGACACGTATAGCATGTCGCCTTATCTTTTATCAAGCGACAAATATATGTCGCCTCTAATATTTTCAGACGATGTTTATATGTCGTCTTTATTTCAATTGGCTACGCATATATGTCGCCGTAAGTCATTTTTTTCTCCCACTCCCAGTTATCAGGCGACACAAGAGATGTGTCGCCTCACGACAAAAAAAAGATGTGTCGCCTTCTAGCATGTCGACATTTATGCTATCAGGCGACACATATAACATGTCGCCTTATCTTTCGTCAGGTGACACATAATGAAAAATGTCTTATGTCGCCTGTTGTTCTTCTAGGCGACACGTATAGCATGTCACCTTATCTTTGGTCAGGCGACACATAGTGAAAAATGTCATATGTCGCCTGTTGTTCTTCTAGGCGACACATATGATATGTCGCCTGATCTTTTATCAGGCGACACATAGTAAAAAAGTCTTCTGTCGCCTGATGTTCTTAAAGGCGACACAACATTTGTGTCGCCTGATGGTTTAAGTGTCGACACGCTACTAGGCGACACATAAAAAATGCATCAGGCGACACAACTGTAGTGTCGCCTGATGCCGAAAATGGCATAGTGATATTATTTCAAATAAAAGTCCACTCACTCTAATGTTATTAAATGTTTTCCCCTGGGCCCTTCGTTTTAAATTGCCCAGTCTGCAGAGTTCGGGTTGGATCTAGTAGGAGACGAGGCATAGTCACCCGCATTTCTGTCAGTTTTCATCAGTAGGTTACATGTTTAACCTACTCGTGTTTTCTTGCTTCCGCTAGTGTTTAGTAGCTCTGAATACTTTGGGATTATTGTATATTATGTGTAGAATTTCTGAAGGATAATTATGTGATGTTTGGAAGTGTTGAATTAAGAGTGAAATTTGGAATTTTCGAGTTAGGGTTGTCCATCTGCAAGGGAGATTTTCTCAATCTTTTCAGTAAATTTTCCTTGGAGGTGGTTCCCGCAGGACTCATCTCGGGTTTCGGGGTGAAATTCGGGGCGGGTCCTGATAGTTGGTATCAGAGTTCTAGGTTTCATCTTCTGTTTTCTATTCACTATCGTATTTGCCTAAGTAGCCATAGTGTCTATAGAGTGGTGATCCGACCGCGGTGGATTCATCGGCAGTTTTCTTCTTTTGATACTATGTGTTATTGGGTATGTGTGATAGTGCTGTTAGTCTTATGGACAGACTACTAAATATCTTCTTCCTTAGGTACTATGCCTCTTAGACGTCGACCTCGTGTGGCTTCCTCGACCAACGCCAATGAGGGTGAGGAAGTGAGAGGTTTAGCGGATTCGATTGGAGCTATGTTGAGAGGTGTTCTGGATAGGGTTCAGCCCCCTCGTTCTGTGAAGAACAGAGATGTTGCCGATGCAGGGGCAGTAGAGTTCAAGGGTGCCAAGGGACCCCTTGATGCTTATTCTTGGGAATGGACTTTTTGGAAGCATATAGAGCTATGGTGGATTGTTTTCAAAAAGTAGTGGTGCTTCGAAATCCAGATGGTTTTGAGGTTGCTTTCCAAGGGGAAAGAGATGTTATTTTTAGTTGCATAATTTCTGCTGTTGCTGCAAGGAAATTGTTGAGTAAAGGCTGTCAGGCATTTTTAGCTCATGTGGTAGATACAAGTATGGGAGTTGTGGGATTAGAAGATATTCCTGTAGTAAGAGAGTTTCCGGATGTTTTTCCTGAGGAGTTGCCTGGTTTGCCTCCTGCAAGGGAGATAGACTTCTCTATAGAATTACTTTCCGGAACTATGCCTATCTCTCAGGCACCTTACAGAATGGCTCCAGCGGAATTGAAAGAGTTGAAGACTCAAATGCAGGAGTTGGTAGATAAGGGTTTTATTCGGCCTAGCATGTCTCCATGGGGTGCTCCAGTGTTGTTTGTTAAGAAGAAAGATGGCACCATGAGACTATGCATTGATTATAGGAAGCTGAATCAAGTCACAGTGAAGAATAAATATTCGTTGCCTCGGATCGATGATTTATTTGATCAGTTGAGAGGTGCCTCTGTTTTCTCTAAGATTGATTTGAGATCGGGTTATCATCAGTTGCGGATCCAAGAGGGGGACATAGCCAAGACTGCTTTTCGGTCACGTTATGGTCATTATGAGTTTGGGGTGATGCCATTTGGACTTACTAATGCACCCGCGGCGTTCATGGATCTCATGAATAGGGTGTTTAGTCCATACCTTGATCGTTTCGTGATCGTATTCATAGATGACATATTGGTTTACTCAAGAAGTGAGAAGGAGCATGCCAAGCATCTAAGAATAATATTGCGGACTTTGGAAAAGTCGCAGTTATTTGCTAAGTTTAGCAAGTGTGAGTTTTGGCTAGATAAAGTGGGCTTTTTGGGTCATGTGATTTCGGCAGAAGGAGTTAGTGTGGATCCCCAAAAGGTGGAAGCAGTGTCGAATTGGAGAAGACCCACCACTGTGACGGAGATTCGTAGTTTCTTGGGATTAGCAGGTTATTATCGGCGCTTTGTAAAAGATTTTTCAAAGATTGCTGCTCCTCTCACAATGTTGACTAGGAAGGGGGTTAAGTTTGAATGGTCAGATCAGTGCGAGCAAAGCTTTCAAGAATTGAAGAATTTCTTGACAAGTGCTCCTGTTTTGGCACTTCCGGATGATAGTGGAGAATATGTGGTCTATTGTGATGCTTCTAGACGGGGTCTAGGTGGAGTTTTGATGCAGCATGATCGAGTTATTACCTACGCTTCTAGGCAATTGAAGCCGCATGAGGGGAATTATCCTACTCATGATCTGGAGCTTGCAGCAGTAGTTTTTGCTCTCAAGTTGTGGAGACACTATCTTTATAGAGCCAAGTGTCAGATATTTACCGATCACAAGAGTCTTCGGTACGTGTTCGCTCAAAGAGAGCTTAATATGAGACAGAGAAGGTGGATGGAGTTAATCAATGATTATGATTGCACTATTGAGTATCATCCTGGAAAAGCTAATGTGGTAGCTGATGCTCTTAGTCAAAATCCCTCCATATCTTTATCTCATATAAAGATGGTTCGAGTTCCGCTTCTTTGTGAGTTGCGAGCTACAGGAGTGGATTTATCAGTGGATGAGGTTGGTGCTTTGATAGCCAGTTTTCATGTGAGGCCAGTTTTGGTTGATAGAGTGCGGGAAGCACAGTATAATGATCCTTCCATAGTTCGATTGATGGAAAGAGCTTCGAATGGAGCCGCAGCCGATCATTTTTCAGTTAGAAGAGATGGGACTCTATTGTTTAAGAACCGGCTATGTGTTCCAAAAAGAAATGAAGAGTTGAAGAGTGAGATTATGGAGGAAGCTCATAGCTCTGCATATGCTGCTCATCCGGGTAGCACAAAAATGTATCGAATTTTGAAGGATTATTATTGGTGGCCAAACATGAAGAGGGAAATTGCAGCTTATGTGAGTAGATGTCTGATTTGTCAGCAAGTCAAGGCTGAAAGGCAGAAGCCTTCTGGGTTGCTTGAGCCGTTACCTATTCCAGTGTGGAAGTGGGACCACACATCACCATGAATTTTGTTTTTAGTTTACTTCGTACCCGTGAAGGGCATGACGGTATTTGGGTGATTGTGGATAGACTCACCAAGTCTGCACATTTCTTGCCAGTGGGAAAGAAGTATAATTTGGATAAATTGGCGGAGCTTTATGTGAATGAAATTGTGAGGCTTCATGGTGTTCCTGAATCAATAGTGTCAGATCGGGATCCTCGTTTTGCTTCTAAATTCTGGAGAGCTCTTCAGGCAGCTTTAGGTACCCAATTACTCTTCAGTACTGCTTTTTATCCTCAGACTGATGGGCAGTCCGAGAGGACTATTCAGACTTTGGAGGATATGTTGAGGGCTTGTGCCATGCAGTTCAGAGGGAGTTGGGATAAAAACCTATCTTTGATGGAATTTGCCTATAATAATAGCTTTCATTCTAGCATTGGTATGGCTCCCTTTGAGGCTCTTTATGGGAGGCAGTGTCGCACGCCTTTGTGTTGGAATGAAGTAGGGGAAAAAGAGCTTTGTGGCCCAGAGTTAATCCATGTTACGAATGAGAAGATTAAAGTGGTTAGAGATAGACTCAAGACTGCTCAGAGTAGGCAGAAGAGTTATGCGGATATCCGTAGGAGAGATCTTGAATTTCAAGTGGGGGATTGGGTGTTCCTGAAATTATCTCCTTGGAAAGGGGTTGTGCGCTTCGAGAAGCGTGGGAAGCTTAGCCCGAGGTATATTGGCCCTTATGAGATTATAGAGCGAGTTGGCTCACTTGCTTATCGATTAGCCTTGCCTCCAGAGTTAGCTAGGATACATAATGTGTTTCATGAATCCATGCTTCGCAAGTATATTGCCGATCCTTCTCATGTGCTGCAAGAGCAGCCGATTAGTTTGACGAGAGATTTGTCCTACGAAGAGGAGCCGGTTCAGATTCTCGACCGAAAGGAGCAAGTGCTTAGGAACAAGACAATCCCGCTTGTCAAGGTGCTTTGGAGAAGTCATCAAGTGGAAGAAGCTACTTGGGAATTAGAGGAGCAAATGATGCAGCATTATCCCTATCTCTTCGGATGACAGGTATGTTAATTTCGAGGATGAAATTTTTATAAGGAGGGGAGAATTGTCACATCCCGACCCTTATAAAATTACCTTATTTACTAGCGTAATTATAATAAGAATTTTACCGTCTCGATCATTGAGTTAATAGCTTAATTGGTCCCTAGAGGGGTTTCGGGGACGATTATTGTGCTGAGGATTATTCGTAAGAGGAAAATACGACGACGGTAAATATAGTAAATTTTAGCTAGTAAAAGGTAATATATAGGTGATGGACCGGTTTGGGGTGTGAGGCCCAAACCCATTCTCGTTTCCTCTCTTTTCCTCCCGATTCTCTCTCCTCTCCCGCTCCCACACCCGAGCCCTTCTCCGCCGGAAGCTTCCAGCTGCCGTCCGGCCAGCCACCGGCAGCCTCTCCACCCCAGTTCGGACCCCCATCTCCTCCTCTCCCTCCCCGGCCTAGCCCCCGAGTCTCTAACCCGTCGAAAGATGAGAAATCCTGCCGGAGACGCCGGGAAGCATTTCGCCGGAACTCCCTCCTCCGGCCACCAATCCGGGCAAGCTTGGTACGGTTTTGTAGCCCTCCTCCCGTGCAGCAACCCCTCCAATCAGCTCACTCCCTCTTGAGCTAGATAAGGAGAAATGTGGAGTTGAAATTTCTAGGGCTTTTAAGTTGTTTTCGTTCGATTAGCCTAGTTAGGCTTGGAATTGGGTGATGTGTTGGTCATGAAAGTTGTAGAGCATGATGAGGAGATTATTCTGTCAAAATTTCATAGGTTTTGGAGGTCGCCGGAATTGGCCTCCGGCCGCCGCTGTCGGCGGCGCCGCCGCCGGTTAGGAGATTTTTAGGGTTTTAAATGTGGAATATTAAGAGGAGTATATTGGTGTGATTTATGGAATTTTTGGATGAAATTTGGATAGGTTTGTGATTTTCCGAAGTTTGATATTTTTGGCGGTTAATTAATGTAGAATCCGGCCGTAGGATTTAAGTCGTATTTTGGGGAGGTTGTATTTACGACTAATGAGTATGATATTTAAGTTCGGATAGTTCCGATTTAAGAATATCAAAGTTAGGCAATGATGAGCGTATTTATGGCTCTCGGGTAATTTTGCCTATTTTGATTAAATATTGGATTATTGGTTGGGAAATTAATATTATATTTGGAACAGGACGTGAGGAGGCTCGAGCAGACGAGGCCCCAGATCGACATCAGGCTTAGGCCTATTTTGTGAGTGGACTTTTGTTTTAAATAATATGCATGCTATGGTTCATGAATGAACAATTAATGTCGTGGAGCATTTTGACGTCATTTTAATTTTTGACGATTTTTATTTCTCTTGGAGAGATACCGAAAATAGGATTTTCGGTGGATATAAATATGTATTTATGAGAGAGTATGTATAGAAAATGCTAGCTAGCCATATGTGTCTGTCCACCTTAATGGCGCAGCATATAGCCGCATTATGGTGTGACGTGAGCGTTGGACGTAAGCGTAGTAGCCCTATTTGAGTGTTTAATTCATATAGGGGGTATGAATACATATTTATACACCCGTTTGTCCACCTTGATGGCGTAGTGTAGCACCGCATTAAGGGGTGACGTGAGTGTTGGACGCGAGCGTAGTAGCCCTATATAGACCTATGAATTTATATAGGGAGTATGGACGAGTGTAAATACATACGTATATTATAGAGTCTGAGAGGCTCGATATTCTATGAGATAAAAAATTTATCGCTTGAAGCATGCATTCGATTTTTCCTTAGATATTAATTTGGGGAAACATAAATATTTTATTATTTTATTTTTGTCCACTCACTCTAACGTTATTAAATGTTTTCCCCTGGGCCCTTCATTTTAAATTGCTCAGTCTGCAGAGTTCAGGTTGGATCTAGTAGGAGACGAGGCATAGTCACCCGCATTTCCGCCAGTTTTCATCAGTAGGTTACATGTTTAACCTACTCGTGTTTTCTTGCTTCCGCTAGTGTTTAGTAGCTCTGAATACTTTGGGATTATTGTATATTACGTGTAGAATTTCTGAAGGATAATTATGTGATGTTTGGAAGTGTTAAATTAAGAGTGAAATTTGGAATTTTCGAGTTAGGGTTGTCCATCTGCAAGGGAGATTTTCTCAATCTTTTCAGTAAATTTTCCTTGGAGGTGGTCCCCGCATGACTCATCTCGGGTTTCGGGGTGAAATTCGGGGCGGGTCTTGACAATTTAGAACCTTTGACAAGAGATCTCTTTACTGCAAGATTTGCAGATTGTCACTTTGATGAGACATACTTCCCGTCGTTAGGGGGAGAAAGGAACGGTAATGTTCCTGTTGAACGACAGGAATTGTCGTAGTCTGTCCCCACTATGTCTCATTATGATCCATGCACATCTCAGAGCGAGATTGAAGTGCAAAGAATTCTCGATCTTCAGAAAGTTGCAGATTCGATGCCTGACTCCTTTACTGATATCGCGTAAGTGACGAGATCAATTATCCGTGCTGCAAACGTTCCTGCAAGGTTGGAAGTCCCGAAAACTGGGCAAGTTAATGCCACACCCGGGCTAGGCACCACCGGCGTCGCCGGCGTACCTGATGCCCATGGTGGAGGGGTGGCTACGGCCTCGGCTCCCACCCGGAAGAGGGGGAGACCAAAGAAAGGTTCAATCGATGTCTTGCCGCGGAAAAAGCAAGACATCAAGGCATAAAATGATCCGCTCATCATCAATACGGTGAATCCATCAAATGAGATTGTCTCTGACTATAGCTATGTCCATGAATCGATATTGAAACCTCTGGGGGACGCCTCAGAATCAATGTTGATGTCAGAGAACAAAAAAATCTCGTTAATTTACACAAGTGCACGCGTTCTTATGGATAGGTCTTCCATGTTTATTGATGATGTTTTTGCTTATTCCGTCGCTCAGGAGATTATTGACGACGATGAAATAGAACCTCGCTCTATTGCAGAATGTCAATGTAGAGCAGATTGGCCGAAATGGAAAGATGCAATCCAGGCTGAACTAGACTCCTATCGAAAAGGCAAGTTTTTGGTCCGGTTGTGCCATGCCCACCAAATGTTAAGCCTGTTAGACATAAATGGGTCTTTGTTCTGAAGCGTAATGAGAAGAATGAAGTCATGCGATATAAAGCTAGACTTGTGGCACAAGGATTCTCGAAATGCCCTGGTATTGATTATGAGGAGACGTATTCTCCTGTTATTGACGTCATTACTTTCCGCTACTTGGTCAGTTTAGTAGTGTCCGAAAAACTGAATATGCAGCTTATGGATGTGGTTACCGCATATCTCTATGGGGATCTTGATACAGAGATATATATGAAAGTGCCTGACGGCCTTTCGTTGCCCAATTCAAGTGATTCTAAACCACGGAGTTCTTATGTCATCAGATTGAGGTGTTCACTATATGGATTGAAACAATCTGGACGAATGTGGTATACTCGTCTAAGTGATTACTTGATTGGGAAGGGATACAAGAACGATGATTTGTGCCCATGCGTGTTCATAAAAAGAACAAGTTCCGGATTTACAATTGTAGCAGTCTATGTTGATGATATGAATATCATCGGAAATCTCAATGAAATCAATGGGACGGTTAGCTACTTGAAATCCGAGTTTCAGATGAAAGATCTTGGGAAGACTCGATCTTGCCTAGGCATTGAACTAGAGCATCGAGGGACTGGAATCTTAATACACCAGTCGGCTTATGTCCAAAAGATGCTCAGGCGATTCAATATGGACAAAGCACATCTTCTTGGCACTCCCATGATTACCCGAAGTCTGGATATTAAAAAGGATCTGTTCCGTCCGAAAGATGACGATGAAGAGATCCTGGGAGCTGAAACTCCATATCTTAGTGAGATTGGAGCTCTGTTATATTTGGCTCAGTGCACTTGACCAGACATTGCATTCTCTGTGAACTTGTTAGCTAGATTTAGCTCTGCGCCAACGCATCGTCATTGGAATGGTGTTAAGCACATCTTCAGGTATTTGAAGGGTTCCATTGACTTAGGCTTGTTCTTTCCCTACAGTGAAACAAGAGAGCAAAAGATCCTGCCTGGGATCGGTGGATCACAGCCCTCGGCCTCCCACCAAGAGACTGTGTCCAACGCTACCATAGTTGCGGTTCATGCACATGGTAGACTAGTCCCCTATCCTGAAACACTAAATAATGTGTTAGTTGAATTTACTGATGTTGGGTATCTCTCTGACCCACATAAAGGACGTTCCCAAACTGGATATGTGTTCACAATTGGGAATACGGCGATATCTTGGAGATCAACCAAGCAAACCCTTGTTGCTACTTCCTCGAATCATGCACTACATGAAGCAGTTAAAGAATGTGTTTGGCTTCGGTCTGTAGTGTCTCATATTTGAGAGTCTAGTGGATTACCATCTACTACGGCTGAACCAACTTGCATCTATGAGGATAATGCGGCTTGCATTGAACAGATGAAGTTAGGTTACATTAAGGGTGATAACACTAAACATATCTCGCCGAAATTCTTTTACAATCAGCAGCAGCAACAGTTTTTGAATATCCATGTGAACCAGGTGAGTTCTGCAGATAATGTAGCAGATTTGTTCACCAAGTCTCTACCTAAATCTACCTTTGAGAAACATGTGAAGAGCATTGGCATGCGTCGTTTATCTAAACTCCAAGATTGAGTTACCAATCAGGGGGGTCGTTATGTAGACATTAGGGGGAGTCTACATCACATGTTATCTTCAATTGTAGTTGGTGCGTTGTGCTCTTTTTCCCTTCGTCCAAGTCTTTTGTTTTGCCCACGAGGTTTTTGTTTTTACTTGGTAAGGTTTTTAACGAGGCAACATCCTATGCACTATGTCGTATTAGGCATGCGACACAAGGGGGAGTGTTTAAAGAAAATATTTTCATGTCCTTCTGTTATGTGTCTTGACCTAATCGTTTCCTTATTAGAATAGATTGCAGTATTGATAGATGTTCTAGATCCTTCGGGAGACTCTATGTAATGCCTATAAATAGGCTTTTCTATCAATAAATGAGTACGTAGACCGTTATTTTCGTTATATGTTCTCCTTCAACAGGATCATATTTCAACAAACATGGCATAGGGTCCATGATATATACTCCTATAGATGAGCCAACTCTGTCAAGTTCCTAATAAATCCCAGAAGATCATCAACCATCCCCACTTAGCTATATATATACACTGCTTATATTCCTTGATCATTTTCCCTTCAGTATCAAACAGATATTCTGATTACTTTGGTTTCGATCAGGTACTTATGTAGACATGTACGTTTTATCATATGGCATGGGTTCATTTATCCCTACCTAGCCTTGACAGCTAGCTATTCTAGGTTTCCAACCATCTGGATCGTATTTCTCAGAGATCGAGTTATAGAGATTTACGCATGCAGGTATATACGTCTCAACTCTCAAGGAACTGTGGAATATAACTTCTTTTTCGAGGTCTCAGTAACTCGTATGTATGTACAGATGATGATGATGATGAGATTGCGGCGATGCTTGTGATGGTGTTCGATCGCCTACGAGGGATTGGTTTTAATTCTGAGAGTTGGCGATGTAAATCTAAATTAAGTATGGCCATTGCTGATCGAGCAATGTGCTCGCTCGACATCCCAATCTCCTTAATCATCTAGAGGAAACTACTATTAAATTGTTTTGGACACTAAAATGAAGAAGAAGAAGAAAAAGAATATGGTTTTGGACATAAACATGAAATCAATATAACACAATAAAAGAAATGTCAGGTAATAGAATAAATGTCAAGTAACTATTGAAAATTCAATTTGATACATGGCGGATCGCAACCACTATCTCAAAAAAAAAAAAAAAAAAAAAAAAAAAAGCAAACAAACAAACCACACGCAACCCAGAAGTCACTTGATTGTAATATCAAGATCATGAAACACAGGCCTGCATACACTCCAGAAAGCAAATTAATAAAAAGTATATACGTTAGGTGTATGCTGTTTCCGACCATTAGTGGCCTGGGTTGCTTCATCAGTACTTCAAGTCCTCCACAGAGCTTTATCAGCAGAGAAAAAGCTACCGATCGAGCATGCATCCATATCAGTGACGCAAATTTGACCAGAACAAACTAATAATCTTACTTTTTGTATATATATCGACCTGAAATCCAATGTTATTGTATGTATGGATAAACGCCCACAAAGAAGCTAAAGATGTATAAATATTGTTTCAGTCGTTGGTGTCTTGGGTTTGCTTCATCATTAATTACTTCAACAAAGCTTTGTCAGCAGATAATATATAACGCTGCCGTGAGGTATCATGCATTCTAGCAAGAAATATTTGCTCAGACAATTCAAGTTCAATGCATGCGTACTCATGAAATTGACAAGTTTGATACGAGCAAAAAGCAAATATGATCAAATTAGTCAAGTACTTGTAAAGACGTAAATTCCTATCTTGGCTTAAACAACTCAGATCGAGACTAATTTGTCATGCTGGTGTAACTTATTGATTAGCTAGCTAGCAATCTATGAATTAGATTACTGGTTAATGTATATGATCTATGAATTAGATTGCTTCGAGGTTCATCTTGATTGATCAGTTATATGCAGGCCGCTCAATAAGAGCATTGTGAGTTAATTGTATAATTAGCTGTGGATGCCTGTATTTCAAAAGAAGTACGTGTAAGTTATGAGAATGAAAATCAAAACGAGAAGAGAAGTAGAGTGAAACGTACGTACTCTAACCAAAGTGCCAAATACATTAGAGAGAATTACTAATTTACTATAACAATCGGTATTCAAACTTCAATATGCAAAACTGTATCTAAATTGTGATGCTGTACCGATTAACTGGGTAAGAGATTGCTGATCACCTACAGTACTTGAGTTCAACTCAATCATTTTTAGTGAGTGTAATGGGTTTTGACATTAACATTCTGATTGTATATGTCAGGCAGTCAACTGCATGCAGTTGTACTCTGTTACTGGACATACCACTTGCTTTGGTGTTTCCTTTGCTACGGCTCCAGGTCTCACAACCTCACAACTATAGGTAGTTCCTTCGTGGCAATAAGATTCAGCTTTACTGGTTTTCATGACAGCTTTGTGGTTAAGGCGTTCGCCTTTCACACGACCTAGCTGGTATGTGTTAGGGTTGCGACTCAAAACTGATTCCTTGTCTACTTTAGAGTCTTTATCTCTTGTCCAGACACCCTAGCATAGTTCGATAACACTACCTTTAGATCTCCACATTCCTCCTCATCTGCTCTACAAAAACTAAAGGAATCAGCTGCAAAGAAAATGTGTGTTATTGTGGGAGCTCCTGTGCAGATAGAAACCCCATGCAGCTTCCCCTCCCTCTCTGCTACTCCGATCAACCTTGATAAAACTTCCGCACAGATAAAAAATAGGTATGGAGAGATGGAATCCCCTTGTCTCAGTCCCCTAGAAGGATTGATCATACCTCTAACTTCTCCGTTAATAACAAAAGAGTAAGATATCGTCTCAACACAGTTCATTATCCAACCAACCCACTGATCGCAGAAACCAAGCTGCAAAAGGACGGCTCTCAGAAAACTTCATTCCACCCGATCATATGTTTTGCTCATGTTGAGCTTCAACGCACAAAAACTAGCATTACTCCCTCGTAGCCTCTTCAAATAGTGTGCAATCTCAAAAACTACCAAAGAATTATCTGATATTAACCTTCCCGGCACAAAGGCACTTTGGTATGGAGATATCAAATCATCCAGTAGAGGCTTCAATCTGTTGGCTACGAGCTTTGAGCCAATTTTGTATAGCACGTTGCATAAACTGATAGACCTTTGGTGTCGCTCTTGTTGTGTCTCCTATTTTGGTTTAGGAGTTTTGGTTAGGACCACTTGACACAAATTCAATCCGGAACGATTTCAAAAACAAAAAAAAACAAACAAACAAACTTCAACCAGGAAAAGGGCTAGAACATGCCCTGCCCCGAATGCGCCCTACCACGTGGCATCGTATAGGACACATAATTCGAATTTGAAGGGCACAACTGTAAATTGACCACTTAACCTCCGTTATCAGTAAAATCAGTTCTTATAGTAAAATTGTTATGACATTTGTGTCAAATCCCAAAATGTCAATAATTGTAAGTCTGTAACTCTCTCATCACATCAAAATCGGAGCTTCTTGTTGATCATGACAACAGAAGTGATGTCGAGAAAGATTATGATCGGATTGACGACAGAGGAACTCGATCGATGGAGTTTTTTAAGATGAAGAATGGCAAATAGCTCAAGCAACATATGATTAAAACTCCATCAGATCGTCGACCTTGGAGGTCACGAACTCCACCGACTTAGAGAGGGCGGTCGGACTTGATGTGGTCGGCGGAGGAGTAGAGAGAAAGGGATGGTGTGGAGGGGGAGGGCGTGTTGGTCATCGAGCTAGAGCAGCAAAGCTAGCTATGGTTGAGAGAGAAGAATTTTTTCAATGAGGTGAGAGATGATTTTTTTTTTCCGATGACGTGAGAGAGAAGAGCTGATTTGATCAATGAGTGATGACAATGGTTTGGGTATAATAGAGAGCATCTTTAGTACACGGCGTGTATCTTCACATACATACATAGATGATTATGATTAAAGAAAATAATATAGAAACATGATGGTCAAACATATGAATTGTTATGAACGGTTAAGATTGCGTCATGTAAATACATATCGTGCATACAAAAATTTTCAGATATAATAAAAAATAAACAAAGTCAATCGCACATGTTAGTCAGTAGCGTAGTGCATGAGATGCCTCCATCCTACATTGCCACATCATTGTTCCGTAGCCAACGCAACATAATTGCAGACCTATAATATTGTTTTTTCTTTAACATTGTGAATTTTGTTTTATTTTTTGTTCTTCTCCGATTATCTTCTCTGAACCACATCTGTGTTTCAATCCGTTCACCACCACTTCAGCCAATTCTACATAAAACTACGTACCCAATACTCTAAAAGTAAATTCTAACAGCAATTTCCAGTTATATAGATCACAATCCAATTTACAAATACCATGGCAACAACGATGAGTCATTTTTGTTCCTGCTGTTGTTGAAATGTTTGACGATGACGAAGCCCTTGCAATACATCGTGGAGTTGTACAAACCCTAAACCATAGATAATATGGTTTCTCACAGTCTTGTGACTCTTTCAATTCTTGATCCAGTGAGAGCTCCAGGGCCTCCTATCTTCATCTTCTCTATCCCACTCAACGTCACAAACTTAGCGTCGAAGTTTAATTTTTTTTTTTATCTAGTTTGTTGAAGTTCCCACGCGTTACTCTTCAACTGGTCTCACTAAAAACTAAATTTGACAACTCAGTAGAATTCAGATATTTTTCCTTCTGTAACGTCTATGCGTTTGGCGTATTGGGCTTGCCAAATTCATGGATGTATTCTTGACAATTTCCTTCAATTAGCTAAAATTACCAAAAATGAGAAACTATATAGGGAGTCATTCTAATGAGGATTTCCATAATGAGGATTAGTTGAAGATTTTTCAGTTTATGGTTTAAAAAACCTATTTTTCGATCACATTTTTTTTTTTTGATAAAGGGGTTTGGAACCCAGCCTACCTGGGAGGCTCAGCCCCACGCCCGTTATTTATATTAATAGAATTGAGTCCCACCGAGGGGGACGTAATACTTTTACCTCGGAGTGCACTAGAAGCATTACAGGAATCCTCATAGAGGACATCTTGTAAAAATATAGGAACTAAACCAACACTTAGCTCTACTACATTATTATAACTAGCAAAATGGACTAACCTATGAGCATCACTATTTGCTTCGCGATAGATATGTCTGACCACACAATTATTTAATAAAGCCAAATAGTCACGACAATCATCAATAATCCGACTAACCTCCAATTCGTAACCGTTCTCACCGTTTAGAGCTGCCACCAGGACTTCACAATCACTCTCAACATCAATGTCGACCCAACCTTGTTCCACTGCTCTCCTCAATCCTTCTCTGCATGCCATAGCCTCGGCCTGTAGGGGAGAATTTAAATGGGTCAAGTGCATTGACCATGCTCCCTTAACAAAACCCTTCTCATCTCTCACCAACATACCAGCTCCTCCCGCTCCGTCCTCTCTATAAGCTCCGTCGAGGTTGAGTTTCAGTCTACCTCTAGGAGGAAAAAACCACCTCACTTCATGTCTGCTTCCCTTTCCTTTCTTCGCGACAGGATGAACTCTCTTGTACTCGTCCAGCAAATCCATTGCCCATCTCACCGTCTCCCTGGGATCCATTCTTGAACCATTCCAAACCACATTGTTACGTTCAACCCAAATTGACCAGAGAAGCATAAAAAATACCTCCACTTGTGGCGCTGGCAAGTTCTCCAGCATATCTTGAATCCAAACTTCAATGGTCTCCATTCCAGAGTGCCTTGCTCTCATACCCAACGGACTAAACAACCAGATACAAGCCACTACATTACAGTTCTTGAAAAGGTGCAACGAGGACTCGGTATCGTCATAGCAAAATGGACATAGAAGGTCTGGCAGTGGAACTCTCTTGCTTAAAACCTCTTTTGTAGGGACAATATTTTTAATCAATCTCCAAATAAAGTGTTTTACCTTTGGCAGCACCTTCACTTTCCATATCTTCTGCCATAAAGAGGAAGAATTACTATTTAACACTGAAGAAGTACCACCTATCTGTTCCAACCTCAGCCTCCTTGCAACATGATATCCACTCCTCACAGAATAGAGGCCGTGTCTATCAAAGTGCCAAACTAGCTTATCTTCTCTGTTGCGTAGGCTTAGGGGAATGCGCATGATCAACTCCACCTCATCTGCAAAGAACAACTCTTCCAACCAATCTCTCATCCATTCCCTGTTATCTGGGTCAATTAGGTCAGCAACCTTCAACTCTTCCAGCCCTTCCATCATCCCAGAGTAAGGTCTGAAAGTGTACGGTCTAGGAATCCAAGGATCTTGCCAAACAGACACATCCCTACCAGACCCTATTTGATAGCGAATACCTTTAGATAACAGCTCTATCCCTTTCGATCACATTTTGACATATCTCATCTGTTCAGCTTTTTAGGTCTATATGAGTAGATCATTTAGATAAATTTTCAACCAAATTGGTGATCGTTAAGGTAACGAACTACATCAAATTAATGAACGAACCAAATCTGTCTAATATGAACCGTTCAAATTCATAATTGGTAAATCACACTTATGAATCCCTTAACGATTTTTAATATGGCTGAAAATTTACATAAATGATTTACTCATTAATACTTATAAACTGAACGGTTAATATGTAAATATAAAATTAAAAAATAAAATAAATCAAAAAATCTTAAACTAATCCTCGTTATGAATGTCCTCGTTATAACGACTTTCAAACTATACATCTCTCGCGTTCTATCAACTCTGAATCAAAATTGTAGCACAGCAGTAGTACCCGAGTGCAGTAAACTCTTCCAAACCAATAAAATACCAGTGCAGCAGCACAGTGGCAGTACAGTGGCCATTACAGCATGGTATCAAACACCATGACTTCACCTCCTTTTCAATCTGACTGCTCGCATCCCAACCCCGTCCACCAGAATAAACTAAACCCCAGCCACACCCAATCTCACCCCCCAAAATTTTCAACCATAAGCTAATTAAGCATGTTAATTAGACATGTGTTAAGAATGTGTGGAAGCATCACCCTGGAGAAGGCGGGCCCCCGACCGCGATGATCATTGTTACTTTAGTCTTCGTAATCCAAAGCACACACTAACCAATTCTGTCTTCGTAAAATCTAAGGGTAAAAAGTAAAAAAGAAAAGTAAAGGCTCTCTTTTTCTTCTTCTGGTTTTAGTGGGCATCGAGCATCTTCTTCTGATTCCCCCAAATAGATCACTGGACTACTATTTCAGAGCAAAGTTTTAATTTTTATTTACAAATTCGTCTC
This sequence comes from Fragaria x ananassa, assembly GCA_034370585.1. Taxonomy (NCBI): domain Eukaryota; kingdom Viridiplantae; phylum Streptophyta; class Magnoliopsida; order Rosales; family Rosaceae; genus Fragaria; species Fragaria x ananassa. The sequence continues at coordinate 20,265,826 of CP139762.1, read as the reverse complement.
CTTTTTATCTTTTATTTCTGGATTTTATTTGGGGTGTTGTTGGGGGCCCTGTGTGTTTTTTTCTTCTTTACGTTCTCTTACACAACATCAGTTTCTTCGATTTGTTGATCTGCTCCTCACACATGTTGGCCTCGATCTTTCTCTTAAATGGCCACAGAGGACAGAGAGAGGCAGTTCGAGTTTGAGTTTGAGTTTGAGTTTTGATTGCAGTTCTGAGATGGGTTTTGTGTGAGTTGGAGGAAAGTTTGAAGCTTTTTGTATGAGAGAGAGAGACAGAGAGATTGTAATAGTTGAAAGCGTTTGTGGGGCTTTTGTTGTTGTTGTTGGGAGTTTTTGAATTTTGGGTTGGGAGTTTTTGATATGGGTGGGTGCTTTCCTTGCTTTGGATCATCCAACAAGGAGGGTAGTAGTGGTGGTGGTGGTGTGAAGGAAGTGAGCAAGAAAGAGTTGGGTAAAGAAGGCTCAGCTACTCAGTCTCACCATGTTACCAGAGTTAGCTCAGGTGAAATGAAATTTCCTGTCTTTTCAATTTTTGAGAATTTTTTGTTTCTGGTTTTCTTGTTTGAATTGGTCTGATTACTGGGTATGATGTGGTTTTTCTGAATTGTGTGATTTTTTGGTGTGTTGTGATGGTGGGTTGTTGGTGGAGTTTTGTTCAACGTTGATCTGATACATCTGTGGTTGTTTTGCTTGGTTTGGAATTCGACTCTTTCGTGCTGTCTGTGTTGGAGTATTCCCTTGTTTGTAGATGTTCTTGTTGTTTGTTGTGTTTGAATTGTGAATTGATGGTGTTGGAATGGATAATTCTGGAGATCTGCAATCAGTTTCCTAAAGTTTCAAGAGTCTTGTTTTCTTTTGATGGCCTGTTCTGTTCACGTATAATTGCCAAATGTGATAAATGGAGAATCTAACAAGTGAATTGCAAGTGAAAGCTTAAATTGATTTCTTTCAGCTCTTGCGCCCATTGTGTATTAGTTCAAATATCAAATGCTTCATGTTCACTATATTTGTCTTATGCGGGTTCTCAGTGTATCACGAACTTGCTTGAACTTCAATTCTAGTTATTTGATTCTGAAGCGTTTAGTGTATATTTAGTTAAGTAACCAATGGAACATACAGGATACTACAGCCATTACTATTTACCTTTTACTTGTCCTTGTGATACTAATATTTTGTGTGACTCTGCTAAGATGTTTACCATCCTGTATAACGTCTTTGTGCCCCCTGTTTTGCATCTAAATCGATCATTTTTGCAGATAAATCAAAATCTCGGACTGGTTCTGATCCTAAGAAGGAACCACCTATTCCAAAAGACGGACCTACAGCACACATTGCTGCACAAACTTTTACTTTCCGGGAGCTTGCAGCTGCAACAAAGAATTTTAGGCCCGAGTGTTTATTGGGTGAAGGTGGTTTTGGACGTGTCTACAAAGGTCGCTTGGAAAGCACAGGGCAGGTAGGTTGATTAGGCTGAGATAAGATGGAGAAGCATATGTATCACATCGATGGCTCAGCCTCATCTTGTCCATGATGGTGTCTTTGCTTTGGCATTATTTGTTCCAGGTAGTTGCAGTGAAACAACTTGACAGGAATGGACTGCAAGGAAATCGAGAATTTTTGGTGGAGGTTCTTATGCTTAGCCTTCTGCACCACCCAAACCTTGTCAATTTGATCGGCTACTGTGCTGACGGGGATCAACGCCTCCTTGTTTACGAGTTTATGCCTTTGGGATCCTTGGAGGACCATTTACACGGTCAGCTTGAATTTCTTTCATTACCATATTTAGAGACACTCTTACTTTATTTAGTGTAGATGCCACCTTATGTAATCTACAATAGAATCACAGTGTGGAATGTGTAATTTTTCTGTGAAATAGCCTAGAATATTAGTTTCCTTACAGTGCATTTAGGGCTAGCAATAAGGTTTTAGGGTGTGAGAGTATGAATCCCCACATGGTAAATTATGGACCTTGCCTTTTGCTACACTAGAAAAGAAAGTTTGTTTAGGGTATAATGGGGTGGTTCGTGATGGAAGGTATGCACAACTTAAGACGATGTGCACCTTTTCTGTGACAATGTTGGAACTATTAAGATGGGGCTGGGTTGGGTTTCAAACACTGTCCCAGCAATAGATTTCACCTGCCAACCACGACCAAACGAGAAATTAGTGGGCTCAAAACCAGAACAATCAAGAGGAGCATACTTCCCAGTTCCAATTTAGATGTTGGTCAGGGGGGAACCCTAGAACCCCTACCCGGCCCATCTCAGCAGTTCCATCATTCTCACATTAGGTGCACTTTCTCTTAAGCTGTTGAACCCTTCCATCATAGATGACATCATTATACCTGAACAAACTTCTTTCTTTCTAGTGTAGCACATGTGGGATTCACTGTCAACATTGGGGATTTGTTAGGGCAATTTCTTGGAAGAGGCATGTATTAGCCAGGGTTTTGTCTAAAAAGAAGTGCAAAGTATTGCAGAGTTCAGTTGTGTAAAATACTATTTAAGTGTACATCACTGATGTATGTTGTGTTCACATACTATTATTTAGGAGTTCTTAACATGGTTATAAACTTATCTGGGACTGAAAGCTTTAAGGTATATAATGTCATCTAGTTGAACATACTGAGTCAGTGTTGGTAGATTACTGAAGTAGATGAGAATGGTGATAATACACTGAATTATATAGAATAAATGGTTTTTTAGCTTCCATGAAGCTGCAAGAAGAATCATGGAAAAATAAACTATTGAGTTGCTAGTTTGTGCCAACTGTTACTTTATAATCCAATATACTCGTGGTTTTGTTTTTACGCACATATCAGCTATTGTTATCCCTGGTCAACATGCTTTGGGGTTTAATGCTTTGTTAGGTGTCTCTTTCCTACTTTATTATGTTCCTCATATCCTCTGAGAGTCCCAGGATCCTTAACTATGGGAGGATACAATAATGCCTTCAATATTGTAGTTTTAAGAGATCCAGTCACTTGGCAGCTATTTCCCATATGATTTTTCTTATGGTTCACTTCATTGGTGGGACTTTGCATGTGTGTCTTCTGTAGTTTCGTAGTCAAAGTTTCAATTTCATTTTGTATTTTCCAACTGTTTGTGTTCAAGTTGGGGAGATTAGTAGCGTAAGAAAGACAACCCTCCAATGTATATGGAAGCAATGGTCCTAATAGACTGCACTGAATTATTGATGGTATATGTACATAAGCTTTATGGGCAAGGCTGACATGGTAGTAATGTTTTAGATTGAACTGTTACCACTTTGTCATAGAAGATAAGGGGAACCTTCGCTGTGTATTTTCTGGCTGATACCAGATATGTTTTATTTTGCATCTTGGTTTATACTTGATGATATTGACAAAATTAGCAAAGGAACATAGGTGAATGTTAAAAAGATAGATGACTGAAGTTTTATCCTTAGAAAATGCTACCTGTCAAAGTTGCAGATTTGTTTAAAACTGATCTCCAACTGGCAAAAAGGGTTCAGTCAACCTCAACTTGTTTATATCAGTAGCTATGTGAAAGGCTCTAACTTCAAATTATTCATTTTGCCAAGAACTCCAGGTTACCTTTCTAAGCTTTAAAACCTGAAAACCAGTGGCTAAGTGAAAGAATTGATATACCGGAAAGCTTTAATCAACTAAATGGCTAATTTGTTGAGTACTGGCCTTTTCTGCAATATCATGATTCTCTTGGCTTGAATTGTATTCAAAAGATAGAATACAAGTCAATGATCAAATTGGAGAATGCATATGTGTAATCATACATTTCATATATCTAAAGTGTGTCATCAATGAGCGTCTCAAGCTTTTGTTGCTTTGCAAGACCAATTATTGGATCACCTATGTATTGCACTCACTGCTAGGATTTTAAAGTAGAAGGAATCTTTTGTTCTCACTGTCATAGACTGAATACTACATATTTAAGTCATAATTTCTTTAAAGTTCTAAATATGGAGGAGCAATAGTGCTCTTTCTTCACCAACTATTCAATGATATTCCTTCCTAGATCTATTCTTTAGCTTGTCATTTAATTTATTTCAGTTGGAGTTTTGAAGCTCTTAAGTGCCTACCCTTTAGATTTGTGGAGAATCGTGTATAATTTTCTTCAATGTGCGCTTTCATAGAACTTTTTTTCATGAGTGGTTATGGATGTGTGATATTTCTCTAAGCTTTTCTTATTCAATGTTTTCAGATCTTCCAACAGAAAAGGAACCCCTCGACTGGAATACAAGAATGAAAATTGCAGCTGGTGCAGCTAAGGGATTAGAATATTTGCATGATAAAGCAAACCCGCCCGTTATATACAGAGACTTGAAATCCTCCAACATCCTTCTTGATGAAGGATTTCACCCAAAATTGTCTGATTTTGGTCTTGCAAAGCTAGGTCCAGTTGGTGACAAAACACACGTCTCCACACGTGTTATGGGGACATATGGCTACTGTGCTCCAGAATATGCCATGACAGGCCAGCTCACTCTCAAATCCGATGTCTACAGTTTCGGAGTTGTCTTTCTTGAACTTATAACAGGGCGAAAAGCCATTGATAACACCCGAGGTCCTGGAGAGCATAATCTCGTTGCATGGGTAACCATTTGTTCTTACCAACTCTACAATTCTCAGTTGTAAAATATTTCTCTAGTTAGAGAAGCTTTTCTTCACACTTCCTCTCTTTTCATTATGTGCACTATTGGTCTGCAGGCACGACCACTTTTTAAAGATCGTAAGAAGTTCCCAAAAATGGCTGATCCACTACTGCAGGGTCACTATCCAATGCGGGGGCTTTACCAAGCTCTTGCTGTTGCAGCCATGTGTTTGCAGGAGCAAGCAGCTACAAGACCTTTAATAGGAGATGTTGTCACTGCTCTTACATACTTGGCTTCCCAAACCTATGATCCGAATACAGCTAGTGGTCAGAGTAACAGAGTTGGTCCATCTACTCCTAGGCACAAGGACGATCGAAGGAACATGGGAGATGGACTGGATAGCCCAGACGAGCCTGGACGAGGTGGACGGCATGGTAGCCATTCATACAGAAACTCACCTGATTTCAGAAGGAAAGATCCCAATAGGGACTTGGGTGCTGGTGTAGAATTAGGGAGGATTGAAACCGGTAGTGGCTCTGGGAGGAAGTGGGGTCTAGATGGGTTAGAGCGACAAGAGTCTCAGAGGGACAGCCCTGTAAGTGCTGGGAGAGCAAGGGAAACGCCTCGAAATCGTGATCTAGATAGAGAACGTGCGGTGGCTGAGGCAAAGGTTTGGGGTGAAAACTGGAGAGAAAAGAAAAGAGCAAATGTGATGGGTGGTAGCTTTGATGGTACAAATGAGTAGATGCACTGACATGCCAAGCAAGATTTTCTTATCTTTTGAGGAAAGCAATGTTGTAAAGTTCTGAAGGTCATTGTAATGAAGAGAAGAAATTGCAAGGGTGCACATCATCTTCTACAGTCTTGGTTTGCATCTACCAAGGAAATAAGTGATCTTTCGTCCTCCAACTTTGGCTGTTGTTTGCTTGTCATATGTCATTCTTTAGTCGAGTGGGATAAAAAAGGACACATAGGAAGAGAAAGGCCTTGGAGGAAGGGAAAGGATAGTGTCATGATTTGGGGGCATTTACAGGTCGCCCCCCAGTAAAGTGGTTATGCAACTTCGTTGATCTTTGTATTTAGGTTCTGATGCTCAAATTACAATGGGGAGTCAGAACCATGTGTAATTTTTGCCCCCATATGTTGTAGTCTGTAAGTGGAGAAATTAGTGGGTTTGGTTTTGGATGTTGTTTCATAGTGTATTCATACAATCTCTTGTATGAATTCTTGAGTCATGTTTCGGCTTATACAGAAATGTTTCATCCATTTGTTCTCTGTACATTTCTCTTTTCAAGTTCATTTTAATAGTGCTCTTATGTCATCATTGTTCAAGTTACAAAACACAACAATGAAGATGTAGCATGTGGATTTTCATGGTTAGACTGTGTTATGAAGGTACTAGAAGCGGTCGCCCCAAAAGGAAGCCAAACTGGTAGAGTGGTAGGAATGACTCGTTCATAAGCTTTCTTTGGCAACTGAAAGTACTTGCATAGTTGCATTTGTTGAAGCATTGGGGAAGACTGTCACTGGGATAGTCCGACTAGTTTATGAACTATGAACTCGAGCAGTTGTGACATGGTCATTTGGTAATACGCTGGAAAAGAGGAATTTGCATTGTATATATTTAAGCACGACTAAAAATCCTAAAACGTTCTCATGACTCGTTTCAAATCATCAAAACCAAAATAGAACCAACCCACGGATCTCAACTCTGAAATCATTTCTAGCAGCACAAAGTGAGAATGAGAGTTTTATCATGGCAGTTTTCTGGTCATGTGTCTAGTTCAACCTTCTAGGGGCATTGATCTCAGGAGACAATCGCATTGGTATAAATTTTATTTGTGAAATATTGATAAGGTTCTTAACTATTTCCGTTGGTTTTGGTAATAAAGTTCGTAGGCTTGGTTGGTTTTAGTGCTCTTGATTTGGCGATTTCATTTCTTTCCCTCAAAATTGTTTCTAATTCAGACTCGGTTTTGTATGTAGGACAATCAGAGTAAATAATAGAGTACAAATATTGGCTAAGCAGCCATGAAGGCCCGAAGGAATCTGACCCTTCCACCTGAAACTAGAACCAGAAAGAAGAGCTAATTTGGCCAATTTGTGAGCAGCCATGTTAGCCTCTAAAAAGCATGAGTGAAAAAAAAAACATAATAATAAATATAAAAAAATGCAGGAAAAGTAGACAAACAACATCTTACATCCTCGAGAACTCTACCAAAATTAGAGCCCCTCTGCATCTTATTTCGAACTCTCCAGTCCGATTCAAAAACTATAGGAGCCAATTTGTACTCTGCTACCTACTCACAAGTCACAAGCAGCTCTGCCAGCCATTGCTTCCACACCAAGAGGACTGTAGACACTGCAACTCCCACCGTAGTACCAAGAGAATCTCGCACTATGACTGCAATATAACCACAATGAGCCAAAGTATCAAAACCACCATCCATAATTAGCTTTCAACCAAACCAGCAGCAGGAGGCACCAAAGGTTGACGCTACCTACAAGTACTCCCACGCCTTAGACTGACCGAGTTCCATGACGAAACAAAACTTCACCCTAAAAATATACTTAACTTCTACTTTTAAAAGACCTGATTCATTTTTTTTGAGGCATTTTAAAAATAAAAAAATAAAATCACTTTTTATTAAATAACTCACGTATCTTTTATTTATTTATATATATATAGAGTCCTTATTTTTTTATTTTTGTTTATACGAAGGATGAGAGATTATACTAACTTTTTTATTATATTTTTGAATCTTCACCGTTCAGTTTGTTGGTCCTTATATACAGATCAATTTTACAAATTTTCAGCTAATTTGATGATCGTTAAGGTGTCAAACAAGATTAAATCAATAAACGAACCAAATCTGCCAAACATGAACCGTTCATGCTTATAATTATAAATCGTAGTTTTGAATGCCTTAACGATTATCAAAATCTCTGAAAATTTACAGAAATGATCTACTCAATCGGTACATGGTGATTCCTTATTGTCCTGTCCATTCTTCACCATCAGAATCAGATTACCATAGACTACCACAACACTGTCACAATTTTAAGCATTACATTGCTACAAGTTTTAGGACATCTGTGACCAAGTCTCTTGCGTTTTTATCACTGCATACTTCCAGCAAGGTTCGATGCCTATATGCGTATAGCCAGTGAGATGGGAGATTTGGATCACTAATTATCTATACTAATATCTATCACAAATATTTAAGCAGTTAACTTTAACCAAATCCCAATATACAGCTGTGAATTCAATTAAGCATTCCACTGATACATAGATGGGTGAATGTTCAACCCTGAATTATCCTAACATTAAGGAACCGACTACAAAATAACTTTAGCATCATGCTTCTCAAATACAGTCATCTGAGGTTTCCAAACCCCACTACAAAATATACTTCAATTTAGAATTACCTCCTCTTTCCCTACACATAGAAGCACACAATTTGGTTAATAGCTGCCACCACAACCTACCGGGATTAAATATCATCACAATTTGCAATTAGACAAAACAAACATACCGTGCTAACATAATCATCCATAGTTAATTGCTTCCTCTTCTTCATGGAAGAGGGGCTCTCAGTTGGCTGCCTACCCGTGCCACGCTTTGATGGTGTCATGTTCTGAAACATAACATGCAACAAAGCATTTACCAATTTGATATCATCTTGATCTCAAGTTCACTAAACAATGGAAGCAAAAAAAAAATGCATGTAAGCGATGCATGAAACACATATCAAACCTTAGCAAGCTTCTTCTCTTTGCGAGCCTGTCTCTCCCTCTCATCAACTTCTTGGTTCTCTTTCTCCACCAATCGAATTAGTGTATCACATCTCCTCGCAAGTTCCTGAGTTGTGCGCGACTTCACAAACCAATCAAACCGAAACAAGGGTGACGTGCGAAATGCTGCTTTCAACTCATCCCAGTTGCCATACCCAAGCTTGTGAACCATGCATATCTGCATTGAGTAACAAACATGAATACTAGAGAAATTGAATATAAAGCATAAATTAGCAGCTAAAAAAGATGTTTAATGTTTCCAAACTGTACCATGAAACGGTCACATTCTTCATTGTACAACTTCCCCTTGTTCTGACCATACGAGATCTTCAGTTCTAGCCATGGATTCTTGTAGCGATCCAACTTTTTCCCAATAGCTTTCATTATCTCATCCTTGCGAGAAATTCGAGCCTCTCCTCTTTCAATGTTCTTGATGATCCTATCATAATCTGAAAGCATCAAAGGGAATCACTAGTTTAGATTGATTTTATCAAAGCTACAAAAATTCAGAAACAGTAGATTTAACAGTCACTTGTACGAGACTGAAAAAAAAAAAAAAAAAAAAAAAAAAAACCACTTGGAGTGTCCTCTCAATTCAGTGCATCTCACAAGTCATACTCATACCCAATACATGAAAACCAACTCAAGTACCTCAAGCATCTAGCTTTTGTTTCAGTTAACTAATAAAAGACCTACTCTAACTTTGCTCGCTCAAATATCTCAGGTTGGGGGTAGAAGAGGCTTAAAGAGGGTGGTTGATTAACAAAAGTTTCACCATGCAACACAAATAAGGCGAAGCATTTAACAGGAAGTAGGCTCAAGCAATACCAGTCATTTGAGATCAGGTCATAGGCTCCAAAACTCGAGCCAGACAACCGAATTTAAACTTCTGTTGCATATATTTGACTCAGAAACTACAAAATACACTACATTCTCATAATCATGCTTTCAATAAACTACACACATTACTTAACGCAAATGATTGGATAGAACTTACCATTTAATTCCTTGTATCTCTCTTTGAAAACCTCTGCATATCTTTCAACTTCCTCCTCAGTTTTCCCCTCCATCTCGGCAACAATGCTTTGTATATCACTTCGCCCATACTTCTCACAGGCCCTGATGAAGGTATTGAAATCTCTTCTACTCCAAGAAGAGAATCCCTAAAATCCACCAATAATCAAACTCAGTACAGCAACCTGAGATGAGCCTCAACTACACCAAATTTTTCTACAAGACACCTAAATTCATATTTTAAGTACCTCTTCTAATAGACGTTCCTTTTCTTCCAGTTCTTCAGCAGTCAATGGATCTCCAACTTCTAAACATTCAAGATACAGTTAGCAGAAATAATAGAAAAAACACATCAACACATGCCTACAGGGAAAACAATAAGTACCTTCTGGTTCATCCACTTCTATAGTTGTGTCCTTCAACTGATTCTTCTGATGATTTTGCTGAGAATGTTACGGACAAAAATCAGATAAAATGATCCGCAGATGTGTAAACTCTCAAACCATAATATGTGCCAACCGGAAAGAAAAGGAGTATAGTTCACTTATACACACCATGAGGTAGCGTACTTCCTTTTCATACAGCTCACTCAGCCTTTGTGTGTTGAAAAATTGAAAATCATGTCTGAAGAGAAGGAAAGAATAGATAAGAAACATTCAAGATATGAGATAACAGAGAACAGATAACAGTCAACAAGAAACCAGCATCAAGAGGTGCTTACAACTGAGGCATGCGTGGAATTCGAGGCTCTTTGGGTTTTACTGGAGCACCTTGGCGCATTGTTTGCTTAAAGTATTCTGATTCTGAGTAACTAATAGTAAAAGAACAAATAATCATATTCAGACAATGATACACAACTCATGCAGAACAAGAAGCCAAGAGATAGAACACTTACTTCCGCTTCCGCTCTCTCTTTGGTGGTTCAATCCAGTTTTCACTAACTATCTTCTTGAAGTCAAACTTATCATCCTTCATCAGGTCAATAGGGTAAAATGAGAACAAAGGAACACGTAAAGTGAGCAGTAAATCACAAATATGAGTCACAAAGTTATAGTAAGTTGGTAATGCACAAGAAACACTGGAAAAAGAACATGTGAACAGTCTACCTTCTCATCATCAAAGTCGTACAATTCAGCAGCTGCAGAAACAACATCAATATTAGAAACATTTCATAGTTGAGAAACCAAAACAATGTGTAAAATTTTGGTTAAGACAATATGTAATGCAATAACGAAAATATGGAAAGTAAATTAAACCAAAACACAGAAACATTTCATAGTTGAGAAACATACTATCATCCATCTTAAATTTAATCGCGTCCTCGGTAAATTTCTTCATCTTCGCATCAAGCTCAGCAGTTGCCTCTTCTCCTTTCGCAATGATTCTATCAATATCCTCATCGGTAATTGTGCTATCCTTGGAACTAAAAACCATTTCAGCACCAAACCTTACCATTTGAAGTAGCTCATCTTTATTAACAGCTGCATCAAAAAAGACAAATATAAAGGAATTAAATGTTGAATCATGGGCTCTTTTAATAATATCGGTCTCTTAGAAGTTTATTTGCTTACTTTTTTGCTCAGCTAATCGTCCTTGTTGAATCACCAGAGCATCAAGGGCAAGCTTTTTATAAGCCCTCTCTATCACTTTTTCCTCAATGGTATACTGAAAAAATTATAGAAAAGATAAAAAATTAGGGTACGCCAACACTGCATAGCTTGAAATGTATATTGTCAGAACATTAACATACCTCAGTGCAGAACCGGAACACTTGAACTTCTTTCTTCTGACCAATCCTGTGAGCACGATCTTGTGCTTGGAGATCAACTTGAGGGTTCCTATAACACGTGCAAAGAATTATCAGCGCAACCATCACTATCACTACAGAAGCTGCGGAATATGCTCATCAACCAATATTAAATGAAACAGGTATAGACATTCAGACAGATCGGTCAAAATTACTGAAAAAGAACCTTCTGAGAATGCTCACCAATCACTATCATAAAGGATGACGACATCTGCAGTAGCAAGATTGATACCAAGTCCTCCAGCTCTAGTTGATAGCAAGAATACAAATTTCTCACTTCCAGGCTTATTGAAGGCATCGATTGAAGCATCACGGTCATCACCACCGGTATTTCCATCAATCCGACAATAGAGGTATCCTTTAAACATTAGATAATCTTCGAGAATATCTAGCAGCCTTGTCATCTGATATGAAACCAAGAACCATAAACAAAATGATACAATATTCTTAAGCATGCATAGCAGCTCTGTAGCATAAATGAGTACAAGCATTACAAAGTTTTATAGAAAGTAACCAACACAGACCGATACTGACCTGAGAAAAAATTAGGACCCTAGAATCGCGCTCTTTCAACTTGGGAAGTAACTTGTCCAAAAGAACCATTTTACCTACAATGAAGAATACACAAAGATCAGTTCAATGATCACAATCAAACATCATGTATCAACAAACTCAATGGCCTGAAACATGTTGATTACCAGCATTTGTAATAAGATGGTCTCCAGTTGTATAAGGAGGCCCAGGCTCAGCACCTTGGAAAAGATATGGATGATTACAGCATTTACGAAGCTGCATAGCTATATTCAAAAGACGCTTACGTTCTCCGCCCGCATTAACAACTTCAAGATCTTTCTGCAGTAAAGCCTTATAGTACTGTTTCTGCATTTGCGACATGCCTACTTTAAGTATAGTTTCCTTTTTTGGAGGCAAACCTTTCTCAACATCTGACTTCAACCTTCGGAGAAGGAATGGCCGGAGGACCTTAAAGATAACATAAATGCAGGTAAGATATTGCAATAATAAAAGAAGGAACACCGATACTCAAAAACTGAATAGAATTTAGGCCTACCTTGTGAAGCTGTTGAACAACCTCCTGCTGGTCATTTTCACCAGATATTTGAAACCATTCATCAAATGTTTCGGCAGAACTAAATATCTCTGGCAGAAGAAAGTTGAGCAGAGACCATAGTTCATGAAGATTATTCTGCAAGTTATAATGCAGGGAGAAAAGAAATATTGCTGTTACTCCATAACGAACTGAACTCAGCTTACACTCCAAATAAGTATATACAGTATTTTTCTTCTTTCATTTTTAAATATATCCAGGAAAATAAAGAAATTTAGAGCAGAGTTCAATATAAGAAAGATTTAAGAAAACACCATCAGATCAAACAGATTGTATCTTGTCTTAAAAAATAAACAGAAATCACAATCACACCTGAAGCGGTGTGCCTGTGATTAGAAGACGGTAGTTGGTATTATACAGCCTCATTGTTTTCGAAAGCAGTGAATTCTCATTCTTGATTCGATGGGCTTCATCGATGATTATATATCGCCAGCTGAAACGTCGTAAGCAAGACTTTTCTTTGATGGCCATTTCAAAACTTGTAACACAAACATCAAACTTCCCAGCAACCAGCAAGTCCTCACGTATGTGTTTCTGCAAGATTAAAAAGTAGTGAATAACTGAGCAGAGTATAATCCAAATATAGATTTCACTAATGCCAACTTATTAGAATGACTTACCCTTTCATCAGGATTACCGAGAAACTTCACAGCACGCAACACAGGACAGAAACGCCGAATCTCATTCATCCAGTTTCCAAGGGTTGACTTTGGAGCGACAACCATATGAGGGCCAGTTATTCCTCTGAATTCATGCAGGTAACCCAACAAGGATATGGTTTGCAAAGTTTTACCAAGACCCTGGTGACATAGGACAAAACTTACTTATCTCGCTACTGCTTAAATAAAGTTTCTCATATCATAAAGCAACAGTAATGAATGATATAAAAGAAAAAATAACTGTGAGACATTACAACTGAAAAACAAAAGTTATGTACATGGATCAACACAAACAGAACAATCCAGTCAATCCTAAGAGGCCACCACTTGGCGCTTACCATCTCATCTGCAAGGATTCCATTTATGCCATTTTCATAGAGGCGTATAAGCCAGTTTAATCCAGCCAGTTGGTAATCCCTCATCTTCCCCTGAATACCTGCACACACAAAAAAATAACAATTGTCAAATTTCAAGCCACACTTATTCAACAACGTCATCATCTATACACACACCAAAAAGAATTGTGGAAACTTTAAACTAAATATCCAAGTGTAACAAAAAAAATAAAAATATGAAAAATCTCTCACATGAAGGTTGTGTCAAGAGCCGTGTGGTTCCGGTCCCAGTTAATTCATCTTCTTCCTCTTTGAGGCATTCTTCATCTTCTTCTTCTTCAGTCTTTTTTGAAGCATGGCGCCCCCTGAGTATGGATAAATGAAAAGGTGAGCGTGATTCAATCTAATGCACTCATGCAGTTAGTTGCAACCAAGTGAAGACTTTTGTCCTGTTTATTGTAGCAATTATAACGCGACATTTTGGTTATTATTTGTTCGTCTTTCTCAAATGTAATAAATTGGAAGCGTAATAATTGTTAACCCAACACACTACCAATTAGGTATAGACATGACTTCAAGTGATAAGCATACCTTCCCTTCCCCTTCTTCTGGGATGCAGATGGATCACCTTTGGCAAAATGGGCAAACAACTCTGTTTGCTGCAGAAGATACTGCAACCGTCCCTTCCCCCTATTGTTCTGTCATCAGACCACCAAAACCAATTAGCTCCACCAACATATATTATAGACTACAAATAGTGAGTAACAATCACATGTAGAACATACTAACCATGTCAGCATCCACAGCAGCATTTTGCGCGTCTAATATTTCCTGAATTTTTTGCTTCTTCATCTGTTCCATGCGTTTAAGCCTGGCCTTCTCACGTTTGCTCACTTGAGCATTGCTTTTATTACCTCCATCCTGCAGATCAATCGTGTACAACAGAACAAATGATGAGGGATGAAAAAGTGTACACAAAATGATTTGGGCAGTAAACCAGCAAACTTCAAACAATCAAACTCAAGTGCACATGAATTAAAATGTATCAAACATTCGAATGAATTCCTTGTAAAACTCTTAAAAACAAACCAAAAAAACCACCAGTCTATGCTATGGGGAACATGATTTATCAAGAAAAGACACAGGAAGAAAGCTACAGCCTAGCAAAACACAAGAAAAAAAAAACAGCAAAGGCAACAACATCCATATCAAGAAAAGACGCAGGAAGAAAGCTACAGCCTAGCAAAACACAGAAAGAAAAAAACAACAAAGGCAACAATATCCACACCAGAAACTCTAAAAGACTAAACAACTGCATCACTCCAATTTGGTACCAAAAAAATCAACAAACTTTTCTTCTCCTATGCTCAGTTCTAGCTTCCGAAAACGGTATATGCAGAAGAAATAAATTCAAAAACCCCAATACCCAGCATTCTTCTCTCTCCCTCGCAATCACAACACCCAAACCTAACCAATCCCTAAACCACTACTCCCCAACCCAACAAACATCACAACATACTAAAGCAAACAACTTAATGCCAGCACCAAACCTCAGATCCAACCATAACAAACCGGAGGGAGAGAATCGAGACTAAACCTCATCCTCTTCCAAATCGTCGTCGTTCTCAGCCGGGGCCACCTCGTCGTCGGAGCCGCGGGAGTTGTCATCGGCGGCCTCTTCGTCTTCGGAGTCGGCGGAGCGAGCGACGGCCTCGAGCTCCTCCTCGTCCTCTTCGTCGTTGATCGGCTCCTCCTCCTCGGAATTGGACATGGCTTCGTCGGAAGAGACCGACTTCGGGGGTCGCGCCATGGATTCCGAGATCGAGGGTTTGGTTTTATGGAAAGAAAGCGACTGAGAAAAGGGCTTGGATTTGTGTTTAGGGAAAATGTGGGAGACTACTTTGGCTTTGGGGTATTTATAGATTTAGTGATGGCCGTGGGATTATAAAAGCTGAGATGTGCGGCTGAGAAGAGTTGGGTGTGGGAAATATGAGAATTTCCCGCCAATAAATAATAGGGAAACGTGAATTCCCGCCCATGTATCTGAAAAAAGAATTAATTTTTATTTTACATTTCTTCATTGAGAAGAGATCTTGATTTCAGTTAAAATTGTAATTGTAAATGTAATTTGTTTTGTTTGTACCGAATATGAATGATTTGAGATTGAAATAACGAAACTTGAAGTGTTTGTTTGTCAATAATTGCTTATATCACGTTTATTTATTAACCGAAATAGTAACGGCTTGATCTTTATTTTGTTATTCAGCCACATTAGAACGGCCGCATACTTTTAGGATCACAAGATGAAAAATCATACCATAGAGATATAAGTACGGACTACTTGGTACTTTTTCTAAATTTGCAAAACTAGAGTTTAATAGAAAAACATTAAACAAGACGTGAGTTTTAATATTGTCCGTTAAAAAATTAAGGGTGTTGAAAGCACACCTTTTTTAACATTTGACACGCTCTTTATGTTGCTTTTACTAAAATACCATTCCCTGCCTCTCTGAATATATATATATATATATATATATATATTCAAACACAGCAATACCGGTTTTGCTGCCGAAAACATCCTCGCATCTTCACCCAACTTGTGATTTCAGGGAGAGAATGATACATGCTGACTTTGCCGGACACTTGCAATCTAGAAACGTCCCCTTCAGAGATGATCTCGGCAACAAACCTTTAATCCTTTGAAAAGTAAAAGACTCACTTCAATCCGTACATCAAAACTCATCACCAAAAACTCAAAACCCGAATCAGAAGCTTGAACCTTTCCTGATTCGTGAATAGTCCTCATATAACCCATTAAATCAAAGTAATAAAATTTCCTCAAATACTAACAAATCCCACCGAAAATGAAAGAAAATGTAGCTTACATTTGAGAAGGGCTACCATCTTTCTTTGCTTTGGTGTTGTTTTGTCAACCATATTGAGTTGGAAGAAAATCACAAATTAGAAGTGGGTGAGAGAGATTAATTGTGGTAATATTCTCGTTGTTGTTCATGAATTGTTTCAGTTAGATTTCGTTGTCGTTCAATTGAGAGAGAGAGAGAGAAGGGGTAGTATCAAGAGAGAAAAATATAATGAATTAATAAAGAACTAATAAAAAATACATATGGTGTGTAGAATGTAAAAGAGAATGTTTGGAATGAAAAAACAATAGACCAAGCCAACTATTTACACAATCAAGTATCTCATGCAATTAAAAAACAACCAAGTGCTACATAAACGATCGATTTTGAGAATAAGAGAATGATTGGAGTGATTCGGATCCACAAACTGTGTCTGACCTCTTCTATATATATATCAGATTGAGATTACAATTACATAACAACCTGATAAAGCTATAATCTATCTAGAAATACAAGAGTTGCTTATCTGATATATCTTTATTTTAGTCATGTTGAACCAAAAGAAAATTGCCTTCATAAACCATTGACTATGGCGGTCTGTTTCTTATTTTTCTAGATTGTAAACTACCAGAGTTTCATCAGACATGTAAAGCAACAACCTTTTTTTACTATCACCATGAATATCACTGTCTAAATCTAAGAAACTAAGAAGAAATTGTCCAACTCGATCGAGCCTGATTAGAGTCAAAATGCAAACAAGTTGTTCTAACTTTTTTTAAGTGTAACTTTACAAATGTAAAACTAACAAGATTATCAATCAGTAGTGTTGATTGTTCAAATTGGCTTTGACGGCGCTCCATTGCTCATTGTTTCCAATTGGCTTCCTTAAAGGATGATCACATTTCATCTTATCACAAGCTTTCAAAAGATTGACAGTGAGTATGAAATCATCATCAATGAAATTCTTGAAGGGGCATTTCCATTCTTAGTTATTGGAAACCGGCATCCGCAAAGGATTGCAACCTTTCTTCTCATTGTCGATTTTTGTTTTGGAAACCAAGGAGAAGTCATCAGAAAATGGCATCAACTTCCATCTTCTTCTTTGAGTTGGACACCGCTTATCTTTGTAATGACTTCATCCTCTTGTGTCAAATTTCAACACCCAAAATTAAACATAGGATATTCTATTTTCTTCATTATGTTCTTTCATACCAAGATGTAAATGAGCACGTGTAACCAATAATGTGCTTCTGAGTAGGCAACCAAATTTTATATTAGAAAACCAATATATTCATACACCCCGTTAACACTGATCTCTGGAAATCTCCACATAGCAGCAAACTTCTCCACCTATTAAATTGACAATAAGAACTAACTGACGCTAAAATAGTCACTGGAAGCGACATTATAACCATAGGATATCATGTGACACGACCAACGAAATCAACGTACCAAAAAACCTTAAATCCTTACTGAAAGAGGAGGCCAAAACCCTTTTCAAAGAAGAGGGATGACAAAACGCAAAACGCAAAAAACAAAACAAAAAATAAAAAATTAAATTGGGAGATTTTGATCCTTGCTCGTAGCCATGTTCGGCGGCTGCCAAATCTCTTCCGTCGGTACAATGATCACCGACGTTAGCAGGTAACCCTCCACCTCACATTCATGCTCGGCGGCATTTCGTCATCCACCTCCATGGTTGTTTGACCACAAAGGGTAATAATATTTGCCTCCACAAGAGGGCTTGATGCCGAGCAGGAACGGCTTAGAGTCGGCATCAAGCACCGTTGGAGACCCAAGCCAAGGCGGCGAGGGTTTAGGAAGGATCGGGTGCGGCGGCTTGGTACCAGCGTCGATTGCTATGATTGAGAAACCAAGCCATGACGGCTAGGTTTTGAGAAGAGGAGTCGTGCTCCTCTCATATGGTTTTTTTTATGACTTTTTTTACGATTTGACCAACAAGAGTAGGGGAAATTAGCTACATTTTGTATGTACTTTGTCAAGTTGTTGTGTAATACTAATGTACTGGTCTCTGGGCTTATATTTTCTAAGTAGGTTTTTATATACATTTTTTTTTAACAAAATCAAACATTGAACTTATCTAAAATTGTTACTGCAACTTAAAATCTCAATTATTACAACCAACTCATAAATTATTATTATTTTTATTTTTATGTTCAAAGCAGCTGATTTCATTAAAGAAGAGTCATTTTAATACATTTGAAGGGAACAAGACCAAAATGTCATAGTTACGAAAGGAAGAAAGAGCAGAAAAACAACTAACTGGAAAATAAAAAACATTGTAAATAAACCTATAAAGAAGTTGGGGAGCTCTGATACTCTGAGATGACGGCAAAACTAAGCGACATTTTGAGGGAAAATGTCAGCTTGCTCGAACACCTAGAATACCAACAGAGAAGAGGGTTTACAAAGGAGGAGGGAGGACATGACAACTTTGACACCTTGAGACTCCAACATCATTCCTTCAGCACCACAATGATTACCTACATACTTTAGACTTCATCATTCCTTAGACTTCAACATACCGACTTCAATCCCCATATTCATCGATACCAACTCATAAATTATTTAATTAGTTTAGACCTATAAGATTATTTTCAACACATGAAGTACAAATTTCCTCTTTTTCAAGCTCTGAGGTCATGTATGAGGTCATAAATCGTAATATGATCATTAAAACCGGCTAGTAGTTTATTTGTCTTCTTGTTGCCACAGTAATTTCTTCGAAAGCTATAAGAGCATGTAACATTTCCCCACAACTACTGCCACGACCTATGTAATTTGGTTATTAAGGCCAGTTCTTTAAATTTATGAGCTTGTCTCTTTATTTTTGAAGTTTGTTATCAATTATGTACGAGGGTTTCCAACTCTCTTCCACATCGGGCAAACCCACATCTAACATATTTAAATTTCTTAAATTGATTAATGATAATGGGGTTTGATGAATAGTGTCAACGACTTGAACATTGTAATGAACCATACCCTTCTTCTTGTACATGAATAATAGTTCTTAGTTCTTCAACTATAATATAAGAAATTTACTGTCGTTGATAGTTGAGAGAACAATGGTTGTCTCCGTAGGTTTTTATATACATATTGTACAAATAGTTAAGTTTGTCATTTATATTTGCAGTTAGAAACAAGTAACCAACAATTATGCTATGTTTTAATTTCTCTGACCCATGATTCCATCATGTTTGTTGAATCTTTCTCATTACTTGAGGGATTATCACTGCGAGTCCAAAATACTCATATGAATACTAATTTAAAGTAGAGTGAATGATTGAATGCATATGTGAATTGTTGGTTTGAAAAATTATGAATGAATGCAGTTAAAGGCTTAAAGCTCTTAAAAAAATTAACACAAGGAAAATCATATCTAAACAAGACTAGAATAAACACAACTATTATTTGTTTGTGAGAAAAGTCGGCCTCTATATTTTTTAGTCATTCATCGAAGTTTCATTATATGATGATTCTCCAATTTCCCTTCTTCAGGATGAATAATATAATGTTATACTAGAACTAACAGGGAGGGCTATGGTGTATTAATGCATGACATGCATCAACTTTGTCCTAAAATTACAAAATGTGTCATCAAAGTAGTAATATTAGTCATAAAAGTTGTAATATGAGTTCTTAAAATTGTAAAATTTTAGTTACATTAGCCCTCAAGTGGTAAAAAAAAGTAGTAATTTATACCTCAAAGTTGAATCAACGTTTCACTTAAAAAAGTAGTAATTTATTCCTCAAAGATCCTCAAAGTAATTTTTATGTTATCACTTGAACACTTGAATGACTCAAATTACCACTTTGATAACTACTATTACTATTTTAAGGACTCATGTAGTACGTTAAAAATTAAAAATTAAAAACTCATGTGGTAACTAAGAATATTTACTACTTTAAGGACCTTCTATTAAAACTCTTAGGATTAATATTACTATTTTTAGGACTTATTTTACAATTTTAGGATAAAAGTGATGCATGTATGCATTAACACATATCTAATAATGTTTGTCAACTAGCTTAAAAAAGTATAATTAAGATATACTAAACATATTAATTATCTTATTGATAGATTATGCTTTGAGGAAAATGATCATAAAAAATCACATCAGATCGATAAGACTTGGTTCAAACCTAGCTAGAACAAACAATTTGAATAATGATTAACAAAAAGTACGTATGCAAGATAAGATAATGATAGAGCATAAAGAGAATATGAGCCACAAAATAGACAACGCCGAATTAAAACTGATTATTATAATTGAGATAAGATAATGACAGTAGTACACCACATGAGAGCCAAAATCAAACTAAAATGTCTCCAGTCAAAAAAAATTCCTCATGTGACCCTCCTAGTACTTGTAGTTAACATACTTGAGAAATATTATCTCTTGTGCTCCAAGGTGATACACATAGAACAAATGGAGCAAACTTGCGGTAAATGACATGTTAGACACCACTGCTGAGTGCCGATACCTCCATTTCACTTTATGAGAGCGATACAGATAACATGATAAGATTACAAATTGCTCACCATAAAATCAGCTTGTATATAATCATGCTTCACTCCTAGCATCACCTTCTTATTTCTACTACCTCTTGGGCAACCCCTTTTCTTGAGAGCCTTACCAGTCTTGAATACGTACCCTTAGTTCACCATCATCACTGACTAAAACACAAGCCTACATAATATTCACCATCCTTGTATTACAAATTAGTCATTCAAATCATATAGTCATTAAACTATTCAAATCCCAATCTAGTGTTTAATTCGCTTATAATTTCCTTACTATAATATGAGATTCTTACTTTAAAAAATTACAATAGAGAGACCATAAACAAAAATCTAGATTATAAGTAATGGTTAGATAAAAAAACGTCGGGTAAGTCATTAAGTAATAATGCAGTAAAATAATGTTTTTTTAATCTACTATTAATAAAGCCATAAGTCTTTTCTCATGGTTAAATTTTTGAGCTATCGAAATTGCCCTTCTTTTAATACATCTGTTGGGGTCATTTTGAACATAGGTGGCTAGAATTGCTTGAGTTGCTTGATTTCCTCTATTTACCCATCTGAGTTCAAGAACTAGGCTCAAAGCTTCAAGAAGCTATGTGCGTGTTACCCATATCTCCATGCAGTGGATATTGGCTTGCTATAGTGGCATGTTTATTGTGATTTAGATGCAGGAAATTCGTGTGGTTTTGATTGCATGATAGAGGACAAAGTACATAAAAAAAACTTGTAAGATGACATGAGGCGTTGGAGCTAGAAGCACATGAGTTGCAGAAGATGAGAACTTGTTATGGCTAAAGGTTTGCTGCGGGGTAATCTACTACAGTGAGGAGAAAAAAGATCTGGTGGTGTTTGATGAGTTTAGGGTTTTTTAGAGCTTAAGAATGATTTTGAATTGGACGCAAGGGATGCTTGGCTTGTTGTTTGAGGCTTGCTTATGAGATACATTGGTTGTAGGTATGTGTTGTGTTGCCTATTGCAGCGATAGAAGCCTCTATTTATATCTATATTTGTTGTGGGTTTTCCTTGAATTATATGCATCTCCATGGGCAATCTATCTAAAGTGTTCTTTACTAGAGTTTTTTGTTGACAAGATTTCATGTGTGCAGTATACAGAATTGGATTGAAGACTTATTTTGGAAACAACTTGATATAGATTACCCTGGCATGCCTGATTCAATGGTACTTATTTTAGTGAAGTTTCCCCGCTTGATATAGATTGTGAAGTTTCGATTCTCATTCTTTTTGCATTGTCTCAGGTGCACCATGGGTTTTATAGCGCTTACCACAACACCACCATACGCCCTGGGATTCTAAATGCTGTTGCAAGAGCTAAAGAGTTTTATGGAGATATTGGCATCATGATGACAGGGCATTCAATGGGAGGTGCAATGGCTTCATTTTGTGCTCTTGATTTAAGGGTAATCATAACTAAGCCAGTCTCCATCATGTTTCCTTGTGTTAACTTTAGTTTTAGTTCAATTTTTTTTTTCATCTTCAATGCATGATCTCATGATATTTGCGTAACTATTGATTGGGGAATGGTGCTGAATTCTGTTGGTTTTCTGGGAGGGAAGCGGACTGGGTGTCATTTATCCTTGCTGGAGTAGTTTGTGTGCACAACTTGATGATATAAACATATATTAGTTATTTCGGTTTTCTATAACTCTTATAGTAACCTGTGACTGTTCATCATGACAAAATTGAAGTTATAGTATTTTAGTCAGCGGGTAAACTGAACTCCTGTTAGACATAGTAGCAATAGCTGTAGTAGCGCTTGAGGTACTACTTATCTTTTCCTGCAGCCAGTTGTATGTTCTTTTAGTCAGTTACTATAGGCCGCAATGAAACTGTGCTCGGTGTTTTTCAGTTTTACTGATCACGATATTTCCATGTCAAATAATTTGTTGAATAGTTTACAAGAGTGAACTTATAATAGAACCCTAGCTGACTTGAAGTTTGAATGTGTAATTAGTGCTTGGTGGTTTGTTGCTCCTGATGCTCTCATGTAACTTCGTTGAATATTAATTTTAATTTGGACTGGAAGCATGTTTTCAAGGCCTCATTGTCTCAACCTGTGATCCTCACTTGATTCCCCAGGCTCCCACTTTTAGTTAAACACTAGTTCTGATGCTCAAGGCTCCTTCATCATGCTTTTTTCCACCCCTTCCATGCCCCTCATTGCCTCTCTTTCACTTGCTTTTAGTTACTTTTTTCTGGACGGAAAATCCTGGCATGCTGATCTTTTTCAAGCTGTTTTCAGTTTGGCTATGAGCATTGCTAGACCGATCCTTCTCAACCACAGTTGCTGCCGGGCAATTTATGACCAGTATATGAGCATTGCTAGACCGATCCTTCTCACCCTAATTACCTAAACCCTAAGCCCTCATTTTTTTCGGATCCCACACGTATGTTATGACCATATTATGGAAGTTTCTTTCTTTCAGACCATTCAGAGAGCCTTATTCAAGGCTTTATAACATTTGATTAGGATGTCTTGTTCATAAGGTTGGGAAGATCTGTGATGTCTCAGATTCTTTTTTCCATCAACAACAGCCAACCTCAGGTTAGATATTCACGAGTTCTTAAGATGGTTTTGGTCCTTAAATTGGACCATTTAGTTTATTTTGGTCTCCAATGAATGGCCAGTAGATGAGACCATGCAACATTGTGAAGGCTGCTGGTTTACTGGAGCATAGAGGGCAAAGGCTGCACACTGTTTCTATGTGCATACTTGTAATATGAATGATGATGCTTTGTTACTGCTCTAAATAATCGTCACTTCTGATTTTCTTAATACTATTACGATGTACTATGATTAAGAATCACCACCACAAACGCACTCTGATGAATTTCTTATACTGTTCCTTGTTGTTTCCTTTATCTATACGAAAGGAAATCAGCACCCTCTAATTGACACTGCATCTCCTTCTCATTGCAATGGAGCCCTATCAATTAACCAAATAAATTGCTGCTGCATGTCATATATTGTTCTGCATTGTTCCACACAACTGCGTTCTGGTTGAGTTTTCTTCCTCATTTCTTTTGCGCTGAGGCTTCATTCATACCACCCTCGGATGCACAAATATCATAAGACGGTTCATTTCTGATTGAACCATATCACTATATGGAAATATTATTGATTATAAGTAGATCATGTTAGAATGGAATTAGCATTATAAGTCCTAAGACACGACAACTTCTATAGAATAACAGAATGAATATTGTGAGATTATTAATTGCATTATCATGATATATTTATCTAAATGAAATGGTTAGATAAACAATGAAATACATTTGAATTATCTAACAAGATAATAGAGATAAGCTAATATTGTGGTATTTGTGTGGAACTCAAACTCTTTGATGGTTAAGAGTTTGAGCTATCCAAAATGCAGTATAAAAGGGGTCCCTGTGCACACTCTAACTCACGCCAAAAAATAGTCTCTCTCCATCGGAGCTTTGGTACTTGAGTGCTGCGCAGAAGATCCCTTTTGGAAGCTTCTTCCCGCCTCTCTTCATCTCAATGGCTGCCCTCAACATTGAGCAAGGTACTACTTCTGTTCCTTGAGTATATATATCAGTACATGTACATATATGTTGATGTATGCCTGATGCCATGATCTGTGATCTTGTTTATGTACATGTGTTTAGGATAAGTATTTTGTGGTTTTAGTC
This sequence comes from Fragaria x ananassa, assembly GCA_034370585.1. NCBI lineage: Eukaryota > Viridiplantae > Streptophyta > Magnoliopsida > Rosales > Rosaceae > Fragaria > Fragaria x ananassa. The sequence goes on along the minus strand of CP139762.1, from coordinate 20,241,418 downwards.
TAAGATATACATCTTGGTTGAGTTTTCCTTATCACCTTAATGCAATTCCTGGAGTGAGAGCTCTTACGGGGGTCTTGATATATATACACAATTCAATGGTTTCTTTAAATCTTAATACCAAAAGACTGCTTGTTAAATGTGGCACATATGATCGAAATTTCACGAATTCTAAAACTCGGAAGTCATTTATACACAGTACTATGTCAGCATACAATTCCCAACATGTTAGTTAGATGCATAGCTAGCTTGTTTTCAAATCCATGTCTGGTAAATCACCCAAACTCAACCACAACGTCTATGTAGAAATACATTCACATTAACTCTTCTGTTCTTTCTTATCTTCTTTCTTCTCCTCTTTCTTCTCTTCTTTCTCAACTTCTTTCTTATCTTCCTGATCAGCAGCAAGGCTAGAAGCAGCAGGGCTAGAAACTTTGGCTTCAGCAGTAGTGGTTTTGATTTCCACTTCTGCAGTTTCCTTTACCAATTTCTCCTCCACTATTACCGCAGCCTCTCCTGTACATACATACACATATATAAGCAGAGGAAACATTAGCAACTGATTACTCATTAATCTGACAATTAAATTAGCAAACAACCAGCCATTCACTGGTAAGAGGTATCATAATTAAGCATTGCAATATAACAAAAAGGATTTTCGTCTGCTACTTTCGACCAATAATAACAATAAGTAGGCACTCTTGCAAATTTCCAATGCCACATGATGCTGTTTCCTGTTTGGGTTCAATTGACCTCGTTAACTTATTGTTCTTGTTGGATTTTCTCTAAAGAGGAGTTTGGAAAAGGTGTTTGATGGAAGTGCCTCAGAGCAACACGTCCCCTCGTACACCAATACCACCAATTGGCTTTACCAGTACTGATTGATTAGGTGAAATCTATATTTGAATGCATGATTTATTATGAAGTAATGAAATAATTTAACATATTTAGGTCATGATCACAAACCTGTATTTTCTTTTGAGGACGTCGTATCAACAGCTGGTTTTGTTTCTTCAGCAGCAGGCAACAATTCTTTGTCCTCCTCTACAACTTTGCTCCCCTGATCATCCACCTTGAAGAACAAGTTTCCCTTGCTTCCAGGTCCATGGCGCGGAGTGTAATAATCGGATGTTCCAGATCTTCCCTCAGAAATAATCCCATCAATTCCTTCATCATCTAATTTTCTTGATGAAAAGAAATCCCTTGGTGACTCTTCAGATGTTATCAATCTCCCGGCTTCATGCTCCTTGTTGTCACCTTTGGCTATTATTTCTTTGTCACCTCCATCGTCCTTCTTGTTTTCATTGATGTCCTTCACATCATCAGCCACCCCAACACCTACATTGTCCTTAATAACAAATTCTGCTGCTTCTTGCGCTTTTTGTTGTTGTTGTTGTTGTTGTTGTCCCTTTGAGATTGCTACACTGTTGTCACAATCCGTGGTGGTTCCGGGGATTGTTCCGATGTCTTTGCTCTTCTTAGCGGCCTCCCCGGCATTGGATTTCTTGCGGCGCAGGATGGCATTGCTGGTGGCAACAGCGAGCTTTGAATCCCCACATCCCATAATTAATTTGAAATTTGAGGTCAGAGAGATAGAGATATAATTAGAGAGAAGAAATGTTACAGAAAAATATTAATCTCTTTCCCTTTAATATGTGGGAGAGAGATGTTGATTGTTTGATCTTGTTAGTTGTTTGTGTTGGAGCTGTAACTTGCATGGGTGTAATTTGGTGTCATGAAAGTGTATAAATAGCACCGGTTTCTTTGTTCTGATATGGTACATTTTTAGATTACTAGGGTGGCACGTCTTTAAATTTCCTAAGCGAGATAAGTTTCAAAAACGAGTTCATGCTTCCATCAAATTAGCCAACTCAATTTACCACAGGTGATTTGGAGCACTTGATCCTCATTTGACATGGGTGGCTTTAGAGTTGGGAAGAATAATTCCATTAAATAAAGCTAGCTATGTCTCAGTGACTCCTTGTTTTGGGGTTGTATGCATTTAACCAAAGCATCCGTTATTAATCAAATTTGATAATCTAATGAAGATGAAATTTTGGCTTTCAATCCAGGAAGAATACTAATGAACTATAAAGAAGATAAACCAGACATTTTCCTGTGGACAACCCTAAAAGAGTGGTCACTGGACACAGTGACCTGGAATAAGAATATAAAAACTTGGGTCAAGAACAAGAACCCTCTGATCTATGATGTTATCACAGCACAAATGTACCGAAACCATAACAATTAGCTTCTCTTTTGCAAACGTTAGGCATATATAAAGCTGGAATGTCTTCTCTCACTAGCTTGTTGATCAGTGCAGCTCCTATTGTTCAATGTTCGTCTAATTGGGCTGTGAAAACAATCTGTTTATGCAACGAATGCTAACTTGGCTACAAGAGATAAATGTGTAGGGTACTGATCAATGCTAGTTTAAAGAATACCTTTCGTGTTATCATCCAAGGGTACTGATCGATGTTAGTTTTTCTGGCCAATATATAACATACAGTAGTTATACACCAAGGGAGAGAAAACGTGACAGAGTTGGAAGATTATACCTGTTCCCCCGTTAGCTTAATTTGTGGTCAAGGTCTTCGCCTTTTACACGAGTTAGCGGAGGTTCAAAAGCTGGTATGGTGGTGGAGGTGGCGGTAACGGTGAATGTGATCTGGTTGGGGAGCTAGTTTGTTCCTTAAACCCAAAACCCAAACAACAATAGTTGGAAAATTATACTTAGATAATATGCATCCCCATGAAAGATGATAGAACCAAATCTTTTCCAGCCTTCTTTTTTGGTGTAATCTTTGTCGTATGATTCCTCCCGTGCTGCGGGTTTATTTTCTTGTTTTTACATATTTCAAAAGCTAGCTTTCCAATGTGCCTCTTGCTTCTGGGGTGATACCGAAGAGAAAAAGAAGAAACATTGGCGGTGTTGGCAAAGATTGTCTCACTAAGATGAAGGTGAACCGGTATGGGGTTCAAAAATCTATATGCTTACAACTTAGCACTGTTAGCAAAACAAGGATGGAGGCTTGGCCAGTAATCTAGATTCTCTTATTGCACAGTTTATATACCCTGAGGGAGGCAGAGCTGGGAGACTCACCTTCTTTCTCTTGGAGGCATATAATTCAAGGTAGACCAGTCCTTAAAGCTGGGATTCAATGGCAGGTTGGAATTGGTTCACAAATTCACATATGGCATGACAGATGGATTCAGGAGCCTAAGCAATGTTGTGCTAATCGGGTAACTAAGCTTATCAATGGTAGAGGCAGACTTGGAATGTTAGAAAATCCAAACCAACATAATGGAGGACTAGGTGGAGTCCTCATGCTCATAGATGAAGATGGGATGTTCAAGGCAGCCTTTTCTGTTCCAGTCACAAACGTAGCTGAAACAAGTGGAGCTTTTGGCCATAAAAGAAGGGTTTCAGCTTCTGCAAAAAATGCAGGTAACCAATTCTTTCATAGAAACACATTGTGTCTGGAGGCTAGTGAACACATAGCTTCTATTAGGCATGACTTGTTAAAGTTCGGTGGATTGCTTGATGATATAAAGGTGGCTTTAAACAATGTACCTTCTGTTAAGATAGGCCATGCTCCAAGATTTTGTAAAGGAGTGGCACATAGGTTAGCTAGCTTGGCTTTTGAAGCCACAGAGAAAAACCTCTGCTTTGCACACCCCCCCCTGACTGCATTCAAGATGCGTTACTGAAAGCTTGTAAGAATTTGGCATAAAGCCTATCAATGATAGTCACTTCTTTGGTTTGAAATAAAGAAGCTGGTTTTCCCATGATGACGGTGGTGGTTCGAACAGACTCCTCTATAACAACAATTACTCTGGAGTTGCATTCATAAAAGAATAGGTGGAAATTAGTGTTCTAAATATGATATGAAAATGAAAAATAACTAGGTAAGCAATGTAATCAATTACCTAGTGAATAACTCTAGCAATTCATTTTAGAAATGTTATCATAAACCAACAATTATTTCAAAAGAACCATACACAATAAACACTTTAAAATAAACGACATTGATCATGACAAATCTGAATAATCAGCAACAAACTATAATATTCTCGCAAAGCAGATTCCAGAATCGGCCAAACATTTTGCAAAGTCAGGGGCCTTCAATCTTTTCGCAAAATCTTCTTTGAAAAAAAATGACCACATTGCATTCCTACTGTCACCAATACAACTCTTAACTGACTTGATCAAATCTGGAGCAAAAATAATGAATTCATTTACATGTACCATACGGCATTTGCCATCAACGAAATGCATTATGTCAGAAGACAACTAAATTAAACGGCAAACATAACTTAGCAATTTTTCATAGTTTGGTGAACAATAGTGAAGTATGCAAACTTTTAATAAGTTGTACCAATGGAAGCTTCAATAATTTTTGTTCTTTTTCTTTTTTCAGATACACAGATATACAGAAAACCTAACACACTGATACTCATATGACATGTCAGTATATAACAATAAATTTGATACTGAAATAATCAGGTAGGAGTACAAATCCAAGCATGAAACTTTAGCTGAGAACTGAAAGCAAGCATAGGAGGGAAGGAAAGTATAGACATTTCAAACAATCAGCAATCAGAAAACAAAGAAACGGAATGATCCACACACACTCAAATCAAACAAACACGCTCATCGAAAATGAATAAACTGAAATCAAAATAAATTATCTCCAAATGTAATTAGGAGAATACATAACACATTGTAACAACCAGATCTAATGACAGCTCTTCATAACTTGCTAAAGAAAACGTGCACAAATTTAGTCCAGTTCTCAGCTCAGACACACATAATTCCAACAGTAAAAACAGTACTCATCAACAGAAACTTACTTGGCAATTCTCTTCGGTGGCTCTCCACACAACTTAGGGGCCTTAAATTCTAAGGACCTCTCCTTGTAGAAACAATCCAGCTCCCTCATAAATTCTCATCCTCCGATTCCTCACCCTAAATAAAAAGAGAAGAGATTTTAACGGCCTTAGTACTTGAAGAAAAAGAAAGAACTCCAATCGCAAAAGTGAGTCTGTGACAAACAGTAATCATTTTATTCAATCATTCATATATATACATAAAAACATTGTGTCTGGAAGTCAGTACCTCGGAATCAAACAACCAACCCTTTGACTCCCCCACATGTTTATCTATGGTTTTGAGTTTGTTTCCGACTCTTGCATTACTGCCATTGCCCTTGCTTCCTTGGCGCACCTCAATAAGCAGAGGATCATTAGCTTTAACATCACCAACCTTTAGCTCATCAATAGCCATGGTGATCCTAAAATGTGTCCCTCACAACTTTTACTGTCCTCATCGGTTTCTGTTTGAGGTGGCTGATTTTCCTTGGGGCCAGTAGGTTCCTCTTTAGCAGCAGAATCACTCTGTTGATCTTTCCCCAGATTTGACTTGCCCTCCATCTAAATTGCATTGGTTCTAGACTCTGAAATCTGAATGAAATGAAATACAAATGATTAACATGACGCTATATCTACATACTAATATGTTACATTATACTAGTCTGTTTCAGGAATGTAATCAACAAAATGGCGATCTAGCAAAAATCCATCGCTTATGCCTAAGAAATATTATTAAATATCGGTAAATATGTCAACTAACATCAATACAGCTATTAAAGATCAAGCAAACAAATGACCTCTAAGGCATAAGCAAGTAAATTCTCATCAAAAATGCCAATCATGTTAACTTATCGATGAATTGATATACTTTGGGTTGAGTACTTTACAAAATCCAAGTTTTCTAAGCACTCTATACTGTGTGCAATTGTGCATACAAAGTGAAACTCATCATACATGCTTACATACTGTGTGAAGCAAATAATCCTGAGAATGAAGGATCCGTAACCAGATCTTCGAGAATGGAGACCGTGCCCAAAATTCGCAAAAGCATCAGCCATGAAGTTGGCTTCTCGGAAAGCATGAACAAAGCTGATATTATCAAACTCACCAGCAACATGAAAGACATCTCGAATATCGGATTTTAGACGCCAAGAGACTTCACATGCATTATTAATGCAGTTGATCGTTAAGAGAGAATCTTCTTCAACCACAATAGCAGCAGCGAGACCATCTTTAAAGGCACAACATTCAGAAACCGGTACATTAGAAGTATGGAGTCGATGTACACCAGCAACTAAGGGAACCCCCAAATAGTATTACAAGGCTAGCAGCACCAAAGGTGGAACTGATGGAGCCATTAAAGTTAAGCTTCACCCAATTTAGAGCAGGAGGGATCCAACAGATGATGTTAGCCGCTTTTGAAGCATGTGTCATCTAATAAAAAAATCGTTATGTTGCACACATATATATGAAGGAATTGTGTTTAATTTTTACCAAAATTTCACTCTCTCGTTCGCATATTTCACGACGACGCCTTTAATTTCAAGAAATAAAAATATTTACCACTATCGAGTTGTATATGTCTCAAGATGCATCTCTAAAAATTTGGTAACCTTTCATTTCCTAGTATGGAATATGAGTCTATTGGGTTGCCAAATATGACCTTTCTCAAATTGGCAAATACTGTACTTGTGGGATGTGGCATGTCTTTTGACCCTGCAGCCTTCAAAACCATTGAATTGAAATCACATACTGATAAGCAGGTCACATGCATGCAACTAAATGCAGTTGTGTCATAGGGTGGATACCATATATACCCAGGAAGTGAGGCAGAGAGGGCCAGAAGCTAAAGCTGTGGAGGGATCGATGTTCTCCTTCCTTCCTTCCTTCCTTCCCGATAGAGCAAGACTTGTTCTACTATATGATAGAATGAAGAAGAACTCAAGAAAGTAGGGATCCACCAAGATGGGTCATAAAGTACAGAAGTAGTCGTCATCACCATCCCCTCTTGGTTTTTTTTTCTTTTTATTTTGAGAAATTAGCATAAATCAGTTGGAAGTACCAAAGCAGCTGCTCTGCAAATTTTTGGGGACCTCACTAAGATGGCAGATATGGGGAAGGAAATGAGCACCAATGAAAATGTGCTGCACTGAACGAGCAGTGAAGAATTGAAGGTTGTATTTATCTCAGGTCCAACATGACATCCGATTGCACAGACCTCTAGGTGGTAGCGTTGAACAGAGAGAGAGATTTTAAAAACACCAGGCCATATCCAGACGAAGTTGGAAATATGTGCAAGAAAGAAAGAGTTCCCAGACACCTTTAGAGGGCATATGATGTCATGTTACCCACCCAGTTGTCCACCTTCAGATTTTTCAGAATGTAAAGGTCTCTATTCTCTTCTCATTCTCCCCTTTGATCTAGATCTCATAATTAATTTATTTATTTTAAAGTTCTTTGTTTCCCTGGGAGGCCGATCGATCTCGTTGCAAACTTCAACCCTTCAAACTTTAATCTTCAACCAAACAAATATGTATCTCAAAAAATGTGGGAACTGTTCATGTATGTTTACTTCATTTTTAAATAAGTATCAAATAGCAAGTTTTATTTAAATTATGTAATAAATATGTCCTTTTTGTCGGAAAAAATAAATATTTTCTTAAATTGAATGATGCCGAGTTTAATTTGAAAAGCAAGCAAACTTAAAGATAATGCATAACCCAAAAAAAAACATTACAAAGTTATTAAAATTCACGGTTTAAACTTTAAACTAACATTTTCTTGCATACGTCGTCACTTGAAGTATCGAAAACAACTACAGTTTTGTATATTTTAAGAGTTAGCTAGATCGACAACGTGTTCTCTTGATTCTGTGCCACTAGTTGTGAAATGGAGGTGTACAGAGATTGAGCAACGTCTCCAGTGCATGCATTGACACTTTTGTCATTTCTACTTTTCTTGGTTTTTTGCGACGGTTCTGACAGTGTTTATTCTACTGGCTTTGTGGCAATGAGTTTCATGGTGGATCTGAGGTATGTGTTTGCGAGTGTTGGTACGATTTGACTTGGTTTGGTTGGTTTTTGGGCTTTCTGGAGTGGCTATTTCAGATCTCGATCAGTTTTGGCCATTGGAACAATTTTCTGTACAGATGTGATGGTAGTCTGCGGCGACGAAGGTGGGTGGCGGCTACTATTGGTTTCTGCTATGCCTAGGTCATCTGTAGATACCTATGCCTAAATACACTTCACGCATCTCCTTACCTAGTTTACTAAAGAGTAAAGACTATTTGCTAAATCTGAATAAAAATTTTAACTGAAGTTCTAGTTTCCAAAAATGATATGATAAGATGATATTTGTTTTCGATGTGCTCTCAATAGCGGGATTATGTGGAACGCGCGTCTTGAACTCTAACAGTACTAGGTAAAACCTATCAAAACAACAAAATTATCGAAAATAGTTGGTAGACCGTGTTGTCGTTAAATATATTTGGTGAAGGAAAAAGACATAGAAAATAGTTCCAAATGAAAGAGAAGTTTTTTTTTGGTACAAATGAAAGAGAAGTTTTTGGGTGTGGGACGTAATAATATTAGATGGTAGGTAACTAGGTATGCGTTAGGAATTTCAATAAATTTCATTCTTATCGTTTCTTACCATTTTATTATCCTTGTACACTGTCTACAATTGTTGTTTATCACAGGGACACAGGGTCTCATAACTAACAAAAACTAACAGACCATATTTCATCCCTCCCTTTTGGTTGTTGACATAGAAAGTAGCTTTCCTTGGACCATCCTGGTGATTGGTGATCTATGTCTGTTCTTGCTTCTTGGGTGAATTTTGTGACCTAGCCTTGCGCCAAGTGAGAAACCTTGGGTAGACAAACACCAGTGGAAGCACGCAGGGCACTTCTTTTTTGCTTTCATGGACGACTTCTTGTTGGGGTCATGACAAGAGCATTACTTGTCTACTTGCTCCCATAAAAAGTCGACCGAAGTCAATAGATGACATTAACTTCTCATAACCAAGTTCACCAATCCTATCCCTAGCTCAATCCCTCCACAGCCTCAAAAAGTACCCAACACCAAAAACAGAATATAGAAAATGTGTGGCCACGCTACCGTTAACTTGTTTGCTGCTATCAACAATTCAACATGCATCTTTTCATTGAACAAACCATACACCGATTGTGGAGTGTAGAGCAAATTATCTTACTGTTGCTAAAATGTTCAACTTTAAGTTTATTGTAGTTGAAAAAGATTCCCTCCTAACGATCAATTGCGTTAATAATGTATGTGAAGTTCCTTGGCGTACATCTCAAATCAATATGCCCTTCATGTTGCTAGTGAGTTTTGTTCATGTTTTTTGAGAAGTCAACTTCTTGGTTGATGCTCTTACAAATCTCGGTCACAATTTACGTTTTCAGAAGATCTGACTAGGTGTTTTTTCTTCCATAGCTGTTCTGGCTTTACATTTAGCTACGGTTAATACTAAGTGTCATATGACCATCTCCTTGTAATCTTCTTCTTTTTTTTTTTGAAAAAAAAACCTTACAATTTTCCAAATGCTCATCAACATTAAGCTCCAATTGTAGCAAAAAATTAATGACCACACTGTCACAAATTCACAGTGCCATAAAAAATAGTGAATCATGTTAGATTTATGTATGTAGCAGAGCTGAAGTAGACCTAAATATTGCCAAACTTTGGGTAGTGATCCATTTCTTGGGTTCACTCCCCCTTCTCCATGAAAAAGGGAAGAGAAGCAAATGATGTGCCCCCTCTGCAAGTGTTTGCTTCATTTTGGTCACCCTGCTCTCTCATTCCTCTGCTTTCTGATTAGCCCATAAAACGGCGCCGGTCCTTTTATCCCCTCCTCACCTTATCCTCATTCCAAGTGGGCAAATGCATCCATGGATTTTGCCCAAATAGTAATAACAAATTTCATTTAATTATTTGTTGTTTTCATTAAAAAAAAAAAGAAAAAAAAGAAGAAGAAAAAGGGACTATTTTAATGGAGGAAGTAATGCAAAGGGGAGTCTGTGCCTTAAGGGTGATGATGGGGCTGGCTGTCTCTTTCTAATTGAGGGGGATTGAGACAAACAGAGAAGCCAACCCCATCCTTCCCAAATCGGGAAACTTCTCCTTCTTTGCTTTGTCTACGATTCCCTTCCCTCTTCTCCTACTCTCATGGAAGCCTCAGGCAATGAACGTCGAAGTTTTGGGAAGATGGGTTACGGGTATTACCCTTTGTTCCTTTCCTCTTTATTTCTCAAAGATTGTTGCTTTTTGTCAATTTGGGTTTGATTTGTTTTGTTTGTGATAAATTTGGTTTTGACATATTCTGGTTTTTTGGTAGATGCAAGCATTACAGAAGGAGATGCCGGATTCGAGCTCCGTGCTGCAACGAGATCTACCCATGTCGTCATTGTCACAACGAGGCCACGGTAAATTGATATTAATTTACTGAACCATTGTTTCAAATTCTTAAGCTTTGGTTCTTGTTCTTATCTGGGTTGTATTTGATTTCTTTAGAGCATGTTGAGCAACCCCTTTGATCGGCATGAGCTCGTTCGACACGATGTTAAACAAGTATGTGATTCGTTTCATGACTTATAGGTCTCTGTTTTTGTAATTTATGGTTTTTGTGTTCTCATTGCGGTGTTGTGATGCTGTTTCAGGTTATTTGTTCAGTCTGTGACACAGAGCAGCCGGTATGTGTGTTTTTGTGTTGGTTTTGGAACCATGAAAAGAGAAAACGAAGAAGCCTTTTGGGTTATGGTTTTGATTAATGTCTGATTTGGTTTTAGGTGGCTCGAGATTGCACTAACTGCGGCGTCAGTATGGGGGAATATTTCTGTGATATTTGCAAGTTCTATGATGATGATGTAAGTTTGGATGCTTGATTACTGTCAATCCCGGTGAAAGTCTTTGTCTTTGATGTTATTGATATTTCAGTCTCTAATCTAGAGTCTACTAAATTCAGATTTGATATTGGTGTGTGATCGTTTCATGTGACTAGTGTTTTTCGCTCTTATTTAAAGTAAGCTTTTTCATATATGACTTGCAGACTGAGAAAGGGCAATTTCACTGTGATGATTGTGGGATCTGCAGGTTAGTCCAATTTCAATATCCACCAGCTGTTTCTATATGGCTGATTTGTCATTTAATATGTTTGAGAGTAAGGAGTGATCTAACATACTTATAATGTGGAAAACAGAATCGGTGGCCGTGAAAATTTTTATCACTGCAAAAAGTGTGGTATGTGCCAGCAATCATTATGCCAAATATTGTTTCTGAAATTGTACATGTGTGTTTTAATGAACTTCTAGAGAGTTTATTACATCTATTCCTAGGACCTCCGGGTTTTGAAAAACACATTAAGTTTTGAAATTCTGTATGTGTCTTCTTTGAAGCTTCTCATTTAATTTTTAGGAAACTAGTTGAGTTTTGTGTACCGGTCATTGATTATCTTTCTCATTGTTTGGATGAGTTCCCATTTGTGGGAATTGAATTGTGGAATATTATTGATGCGATAAGCCTCTTGTGTGCAATACCCTGTAAATGGAAAGAGTGGTAAAGCAAGATTTTTGTCACTGTGGAACTACCTGCATGCTTTTTGATCAGTCATTCCATGGAAATATTAATAACAGGATTGCAGCAGTTTTTGTTTGTCAAATGATAATTTTATATCATACTTCATATGCCATGATGGATCTTCTTTTATCGACAAGCTTACCTGATGTTAATTTTGTTGAGCATACATTCACATATGAATTCATGAATTTTCAGGGTCTTGCTATTCGATCAGCTTGCTTGATAACCACCTGTGTGTAGAGAACTCCATGCGGCACCACTGCCCCATTTGCTATGAGGTTTGTATGGAGATATCCCTTGTATTGTTATTCAAACAAAACAGCTTGTCATTTCCAAACTTAACTTTGTAAACTTGTGTTATGTAGTTCCTTTTTGACTCTCTGAAAGACACCACTGTAATGAAATGTGGGCACACAATGCATTGTGAATGTTACAACGAAATGATAAAGCGGGACAAGTACGTGGCAGCTCTTTTAAATTCATCAGTTTACAAGTTAAAAATGATCTGTATCTCCCTGACCTGAATTCTTCTTAAAATTTTCAGATATTGTTGTCCAATATGCTCCAAGTCCGTGATTGACATGTCTAGAACTTGGAAGAGAATCGATGAAGAGGTAGGCTTATCAAATATAAGTGCATAATATTGTGGAATATAGCAATTAACTTATAGATTGAACTGAATATTTCTGTTTGTCAGTTGTACATGATAGTAATGATGATTCCATACTAATCTGAGCATTGACATACTTTCCAGATCGAAGCAACTGTTATGCCCGAGGATTATCGGAATAAAAAGGTACCTATTTTGTATACTTGTTCAGGTCTACCTATAAATATTCAAGGTCACTGTGGTTCTAATACCAGGATACTGCTTTTCGCATTGGTTTGGACTTTGGAGTCCCGAGGAATAAGTGTCTTTTCTGTTTTATACTGTATAAGTGTAAGAAGCAATGGTAATTTGCAGGTTTGGATCCTCTGCAATGACTGCAATGACACAACCGAAGTTTTCTTCCACATTATTGGCCAGAAATGCAACCACTGCAAATCATACAACACTCGCACAATTGCCCCTCCAGTTCTTCCTCAATGATCAGAAGATGTTAGCCACGAATATGTCCAGTCCGGTAGGCGCAGTGAAAGCTTGTACCCTCAAATGTGCCCTGGAAAGGGGAGCTTGATTGATTCAATTTTTATCCTCAATTAATTATGTACCCATTGCATTACGGTTCTTTTAAAATGATTGTAATGTTGTATGTGTGCATCAGACTTTTTCCAGGCTATTTTTCCTCTAAAACCCATGTAATCAGTCTTGGGGTTGTTAAACATTATATATACTGTAATTCTGTTCTGGACTAATGAAAGTTGATTCCTGAACTAAAATTTCTTTGTATTGAGAATTTTTATCCTGCTAGACTATCAGTGCAAAATATAGGAACCCCCGAGTCTTAACAAAGTTGATTCGTTTTCAAAGACCTGTTAAAATAAGATAACAGGATCTTTGAAAAAACGGACTCAGAACTAACTAACTAGGATGTGAAAAATAAATGATATATATATATATATACATGATTTACCTGAGACCATGAGAGAGTTAATGACTTTAGAACTTGTTCTTGGTAAAGGATAATAACTTCAAGTGTTTTGTGAGATATAACGATGGCCGACGATATTGAGTTACACAGTGAAAACATGTAACACAGAGCTCAGAAACCCTACACAAGAAAACAAACCTACACAAACCAGATCCTTTATGCTCAAATTGAAAGCTTGAAGAACAAATGTACTCGTGCTGTAAAATGGAAGGGTGTATCGTCGATCCAGGTTAAACTGTTGAGGCAGTAAGTGGTAACTTTTTCTCAACCAATAGAAAACAAAGGAAGTTCCACAGAGACAACCCTAGACTGGCGTTGCACATGAACACAGCGCTCCCTCTCAAAACCCTGTGTGAGTAGACCCGGGGCTTTAGCTCTCTCTCGCTCTCTCCCAAAACCCGCAAAAAACTCGGCGAGTCGACTCGGTCCTCCCGAAGCCATGCTCTCCACCACTCGCAGGCTCCCCCGAGTTCTCAAATCTCCAATCTTCATCTTCCCCCAGCGCCTCGTCGCTCCCGAAACTCCACGCGCCTGTCTCCAATGGCGGAAGCTCACCACTCTCTCCGGTAGTCTCCACCATTTCTCAGATTCTAGGTTTTCGTTTTTCGTAAGTTTATTTTCTGAAATGATAGGCGAATTACTAAGAAACTGAGAGGCTTTGTTGATCTTCTGAGATTGAAATTTGAATCGGTTTTGAATTTATGAACCTTACTGATGCTATATGACTCAAATCAACTATTTCGTGACTTTGGGATGTTTCATTACATATAGGCATTACCCGAGGTTGCGTTTCGCCGATGGAGCAACACTCTATGTGGACAATGATGACATGGAGGGCACTTCTTTCATCTGAGGCGAGTGCGGTTGAAGTCATGCCTACAGGTTGTGGCTTTGAATTGGTGTAAATCACTCGACATTGTTGTTTATGTTTGTTTGGAGGTAATGTCTCTGTTTTGTTAGGTGCAGAGGCTGTGAAGGAGCTGTATGATAGAATGCTGGAGTCTGTGAAAGTTAAACGGTCGATGCCCCCTAATGCATGGTTGTGGTCCTTGATTGAGAATTGCAATAATCAGGATGATATTAAGCTTTTATTTGACATCTTGCAGAACCTGCGACGATTTGTAAGTTTCAGAATCTCTCAGCTTATGGTTTCAATTTGGATCTTGTAAGTGATGTTTAAGGTTTTTTTTTGTTGATAGCTTTGTGCTTTGGTTTTCAATTGTAGAGACTGTCAAATTTGCGCATCCATTCTAATTTTAATTGCAATCTCTGCCAAGAGGTTACTAAGGCATGTGCTCGTGTGGGGGCCCTCGACTTAGGTACGCCGTACCAAGATGCTGTTTATGACTCAAGTCGGGTCTGTTATTTTTTGTCATTAATCAGCAAAGTAGACTTTAGGAAGTTCGGAGTTATGGACTTCTGTTTTTTATATACTATATAATGCTATTAATTTTAGTTGTATGTGGTATTATCAGATATAAATTGTTTGATGTTCCAGGAAAGAAGGCCTTGTGGAAACACAATGTGTACGGATTGACCCCTAGTATCGGATCCGCTCACCACTTACTGGTACTAATGACAATTGGCTCTTTACTATTGAGGGTTTTCTTCTGGTTTATTTATCTAATAAATTCTTGCCATAAATTGACTGCAGACATATGCTAAACAGCACAATGATGTTAAACTTATGACGGATGTAATGACACTTTTGAAGGATAATGACTTACCCTTGCAAGCTGGTACAGCAGATATTGTTTTCAGGTATCTAGGTTCATAAGCTAACAGCGCAGTAATGCTTTTACTTTTGACTTTTACAGTGTTTTGTCATAAACTCAGAATGCAGGAACAGTAGTCTCTGTAGCGGTTTGATTGCAACGAAATAAGACATTCATTAGAATAATAGAAAAATGTCACACGTTTTTTTGTTCTAATTTGTACTTTCAATTGCAGCATTTGTTACAATACTGATAACTGGAATTTGATGTCAAAGTACTCAAAGAGGTTTGTTGAGGCTGGAGTAAAGCTACGGAGATCTGCATTTGATGTCTGGATGGAGTTCGCTGCTAAAATAGGTCTCTACAAATTCTCAGATCTTTTGAACTGTGTTGCATCATGTTTATTGTCTAGTCATCCGCTCATCAGCCAACCTAGTACCTCTTACCTCTCTTTTTTTAATTTATTTTTTAATTTTTTATTCAAGTTGATATTTGCCTATGATGATTTCCAATATGTTGTTAAAGCATTTCAACTTTCTCATTGCAGGAGATGTTGAATCCTTATGGGAAATTGAGAAATTGAGATCTGAGTCTCGGAAGCAGCACACTGTTGTGAGTGGATTTTCATGTGCAAAGGTACTGAATCATCTATAGTTACATTTTCATCTATCATTCGCATTGTTAAAACCAAACTGACTTATAAGTGGGGTCCTTAAGCAATGGACTGGAGATGTATAATTATTCTTTGCGAAGTACAAGATAAGTCAACCCTGGTTATAGTTTTGTACATCTGGTTAAATTGCTTCGCATATCTAGTATATCCTGTTGTGAGTGGGATTTTCATGTGTGTATTGGTAGTGAATTGTAATTACTGTAGTTACTTTTACCTTTTGGTGGGATTATTTGGTTTTTTGAGGTATTATTTTCAATTAATTGATCTCTTCTTTTTTTTTTTCCCCAATTTTTTTGCAGGGTTTACTAGTAGAACATAAGCCTGAGGAAGCTGCGGCCGTCATTCAAAAACTACTAAATCAGGTTCAGTTATTGTTTGCATCACTTCATATTATGATGCCGTCCGGAACATGATTTGCGTTATGAGGCTAACTTAGAATCTAGAGTCTTAGCGACTCATGAAAATCATGACAAAATCTCTCTATTAAAGGAGTGAAGCAAACATCTAGCATGTCCTTTGTTTTTTTATATCTGGATAGATGATGGCATTAAAAATTGTGGTCCACCCTGTTGATATGCAGTAAATAACATGCAAAAAGTAGTTATTAAAAAGAGGCATAATATTTATCCTGTTTTTCTTTTTATTTATGTCCTTATTTATTTATTTGTTTATTTTTGGTGTCTATTTTTGTATGTATCAGTAGTCTCCCAAATGGATATTTTCTCTTCAAGAATGCCTTGGGTTTTAACCATATAGTCTATCATACGGTTTCCATTACATTATATCAGTTCATCTGTTTTTAATTGCTGAGAGCATCGAGATTTTTCTACTGCAGACTGATGCAAAGGAGCCCAAGATTGTAGTTGAACTCCAAAAGTTGGTTAGTGAGTGGCCACTAGAGGTTATCAAGCGCCAAAAAGAAGAGGATAGGATGGTATACCATTTTGTTTTTCATATGCAGTTAAAGTTGTACAGAAAAAGAATGGTTTGCTAGTTCAATAGTCTGTTTTTGAATTTAAGCTTACATGCTCCATGTTTTTGGAATATGTCCAGGCATTAGCTGTATCCTTAAACTCTGACATTCCGGTGATGCTATCAAAAACTGGATTGGAGGTGAGTGTAAATATGGAGGACCTAACCAGCAAAGAAGGCATTCTCTGTTGAAGTCCTTGGCGGTCTGATTGAAAAGCTGTAGCTCATCTGTTGTTCGTATCTTGTAAAAGAAGAACCGGTGTCCAGACCAAGATAAGAGAAAGAGAAAAGAGATAACCATGTGTTTGGTCGATGAGCACTTCAATAAGTGCCCTTCGTTAGAAAGACACCTCTAGTTCCCTTCGTTAGAAAAGAAATAACCATGTGTTTGGACTAGAATCCTATTGTCTTTCTAAATTTTGTTTTCTGATGTAGATCATTTATTTGACTTGATCAAATTCTTGTTACTAATATATGGAGCTTGAGCTTCCAAACGGTTTAATTCTTAGTATTATCCCTTCCCTTCCATCCCACCCAACACCAGGCAACGCACCAAATAACCCCAGAAACCCAATTGCAAAGCATATCCAATTATCTATGTTATCTCATTTTTACTCGATCAGTTTTAGTTTGGCGTTGCTTATATTGTGGCTTATATTCTCTTTATGCTCTTTCACTATTTTATCTTGCATACTTAGTTTTTGTTAAATCAGTCTTCAAGCTGTATGTTCCCAGTTTGGACCAAGTCTTAATTTGGTGTGATTTCTTCTGGTATTTTTTTTTTTCCAAAGCACTCTTTTGGTAAGATAATTAATACGTTTAGTATATCTTGATTATATAATATCATTCCACCATATTTAGATGAAACACTAACACAAAGCTTTTCTCTTTTTGTGTGTTTCACAATTCTTAACATGGTACAACTGTTGGATACTCTCCTTGCAAAAAAAAATAATTCACTCCTTAAATGAGCAAAGTTAAAAACATTGGTGGAAGGTTTACGCTGACATGGAAGCACATAACTGTCAACAGTCAACCTGATTTTTGGACTTATAAGCCGAGGATACAACAAAGAATTATATGTAGACGGTTAAAATTATGATTTACATTAACAAAGTTATGTAAATTAGAGAGTCTGAACACATATATACATACTAGTCCGGACACAAGTATTTTCCTTAAGAAATTGGAGTCAACAAGCCAAAAAGTGCATACGGTGTTGCCTTGTCAAAACCTTAGTCGAAAGACAAAAGAGTGTACAACGCACCAACTATTTCATTGAGAACTCGATCATGTGATGCTCTATCTGATAAGTATCTTAATCGAAGAGACTTGATAAACGCCTAATGCTTTTCACATGTTTCTCAAAAGTAGATTTAGGCCAAAATTTAAGCAAGTCTGCCATGTGTAGTGATTATCCTTAACCAAACACATTCATGAACAACCTCATGTTGATCAATGGTCTCTGCATGAGACAAGTGATGCATGCGATGTTGTCTTGTTAAAAACCTTGTCAAGTAAAAACTCATTGGGACAAAAAGTTTTGGTCTAAGGGAAAAAGAGAACAACCACACCCTTCACATTTGATAATGACATGTATGTGCTAGACTCTCCTTGACGTCTGCATCTCCCCTTGATTCTTACATCAATCATAAGAGTTTAGATAACTTAGCATATCAATGCCTTTAAACATGTCTCAAAATGTGACATTGGGCAATGATCAACCATATCTTGCCGTATTATCCTCACATCCAATCTTTCACACATTTATCTAGAGGAGAAGGCTGCTTAAGAATTCAAAACACAAGTTCGAGCAGAAAATCAGATTCTCACGCAGCATGACATTTGGGGACTAAAACAGACGTAACTTTCTCTAGGAAATAGATATGAACGATCCGTAAACAGTCCTGGAAAGTAGACGTCCGTACCTTTTCAACCTTATATTAACACTTTCTGGTTCATCCCGAGCTATTCACAAAGCTCCGTCGAAGTTGGCTGTCTAGAAAATACAGATTTTCTGATTTCGCTTTTGATGCATCTTTCTTCATGCATAGCTAGCGATGGCTTGGATAGCATCCATTATATCATGTCGTATTCTCTGTAGGGATTGAATAAGCCCAAATACATTTAATTATTGAAAGGATGTCCTTATGCCATTCCATTGGTGTTGTGTGGGCACTTAGCTGCACTTAGCTTTAAATAGCGAATAAGAGATCAAGTCTTTCTTTGTCATCTTCCTTTAGACGAAACAAATTTCTCTTTAGAGTGAAGACTTTGACTAATAATGAGAGTATATGTAGGCCTTACTTTCGTTAAAGCGCCTAAGCCGATTGATGGTAAATCATCATTAATACGGTCCTCGAGTTCCTACTTGAAACCGTGTCTTTCCCAAGATTCTTTTTTATTCTTTACTTCGGATGTTTGATACATATTGACATCTCTTAGTCCATCAAGAGTCCATGTAAATCCAGAATCAATACGCAAGAGCATAATTCACCATATCCCTTCTACATCAAGTAGTTATTTAGTGGGCGTTGCAACACCTTTTGAAAACGCACACTCCTGTGGTCTGGAGCCACTTGATTTGGGTGAATGAAGTCCATTCTCATTCAAGACCTTCATGTACACCTCTGATCCCGTAGAGATGTTTATGACCACATTTATAAGCTGCATGTTCAGTTATTCGAAAACTACCAAACTAACAAAGTAGTGGAGTGCAAAGACATCTATTATGAGAGCATATCTCATCGTAGTCGATCCTAGTGCGTGTTAGTGAGAGACCTTGCGCCATAAGGTGAGTCTAAGCTCTTGTTCTCTCTACGCTATCTAACAATGACATATTTGATAAGGTTTACACTTACGGTGTCGACATCACCTGCCCAAGGACTTATCTCTTTGTTTTGGATCACATCTTTTCATTAGGCCGATCTACTACGTCGATTTATCCACGAAGTGTAGTTTGATAGACTCATTATTCCACGTTTTCATGTACACTAGTGTAATACTTGTAGAGATCTCTATATGGATTAGATTTGACAATGAGGTGTCTCCCAATGATAATCACAATTCAGACTTCATGAGACGGATTTGAGTATCACTAATTGATGGATCTGAATTGTGCCAAGTTCTCTTTCTTCGAAGTGCGAGAAATTATCAAACATAAGGGCCTCCCCCCTTTCTTTGGGATCTAGGAAGCCACACACGTACTTCTCTCCTTCATTCAGGGAGCCACAAGGCCTGCGACACCATGTTGCCACATTATGGTGTCACCATATCACCATCCATGGTGATAGCGCCAAGATCATCTCATTTAGGTCGCGCTATGTCCTCTTGATAGGACATCAATCATTGCAGACATATTTATAGCATGTGACCTCGTCATTGAGTATCAAGTATTCTACTCATTGTACTTTGCGTGAGATTTCGGGATCAAGATGAGACTTAGTGGGACAAACCACGACAATTCACGTCGTTCCACTTGAACAATACTTGTGTTCTTATCTCTCTCTCTGTTTTTATCTTTTGGTAGGATTAAGTTATTAACAAAATCCTACTATATTTTTTTTCTTTTGAGGAAAATCCTACTATAATATTAGGGCGAGGTGAGCGTTGTCTCTGTTTGTGCACTATACGTGGATGTGTAACTTAAGACCGCAACAAGTTCCTTACATCGTCAAATGATCCCAGTTTTCAAGAAACAAGATGAAACCAAGTGTCATCGAATTATAGTGAGAGAGTTAGTTTTAATTGTGAATTATGGTTTTGCCAATGTTTTATCTTTTTAATATGTCACCAACATCGTAAAACAAATATATATAGTCAATAGTGCACTCATTCCTAATTGGTGTGTGATCGAAATCATAAGATTAGTTGAGACTCCTAATTATATTTATAGACATTTTCTCATGATTTACTGTAAATTGGGGTTTAAGCATTAAGTTCTCATTTTTTATTCTATGATTTTGTTTTTATTCTATGATTACGTTAATAGTCATGGCTGTACAATTTTTTTTGGCCCTAGCTAAAAGAAGAAATTACGGACCTATTCGTAGTAAAAAAAAAAAAAAAAAAAAAAAAAAAAAAGGAAAGAAAGAGAAGTAGCAGTGTTTTGGGCTTCTGGTGCACATCAGATTTTTCCCAACGAGTGGGCGGCATAAAGATACACTCACTCAGCTGCCGCTCCCATCCAAACAACAATTTCTCTATCTTCCCAAGACTTCTTTGTTTCTGAAACACTTCTCATATTTCATGAAGAGAATCTGAACCCATGTCATTCACAGGAGTCCTGGCCCTGGCTACCTCGCCCTTGTTCCATTCAGACTCCTCACTCTCTTCTTCTTCTTCTTCTTCTTCTTCTTCAGATAAGGTACGCAAAAGCACTTGTCTTTCTTGCTCTTTAACTCAAACACCTTCTACTTCTAGTTCTGAGCAGCCCAATAATGATAGTAACTCTAGTCAAATTAACAATAACAACAAGTTTAGCTACAGCAGAGCTTCACCCTCAGTCAGATGGCCTCATTTGAAGCTCTCTGAAACTTACCCATCACCTCCTCACACCCCTGTTGTTGTTGAGGATGCCGGGTTTTCGGCGCAACTCTCTGACTCTGATTCTGAGAGCAAAGAGGAAGATAATGGGGATGTGGGTTCTGCAGCATTAGCTTTGGATAAGAATGATGAGACCCAGTTAGTGTTGGGGAGGCCCAGCAAGACTAAGGCAAAGAAAATGACTAAACTGGCTCTTAAGAGAGCCAAGGATTGGAGGGAGAGAGTGAGGTTCTATACTGATAGGATTTTGGGGTTGAAATCTGATGAGTTTGTGGCTGATGTACTGGATGATAGGAAAGTGCAGATGACCCCTACTGATTTTTGCTTTGTGGTGAAATGGGTGGGACAGAAGAGCTGGCAACGCGCATTGGAGGTGTACGAGTGGCTGAATTTACGCCACTGGTATGCCCCGAATGCACGAATGCTTGCAACTATCTTGGCAGTTCTTGGAAAGGCTAACCAGGAAGCTTTGGCTGTGGAGATATACACCAGGGCTGAGCCTGAAATTGGTAATACAGTCCAAGTGTACAATGCAATGATGGGTGTCTATGCACGAAGTGGTCGTTTTAAGAGGGTGCAAGAACTGCTCAACTTGATGCGTGAGAGGGGGTGTGAGCCAGACCTTGTGAGTCTCAACACTTTGATAAATGCTCGTCTTAGATCAGGTGCCATGGTACCAAATTTGGCTATTGAGCTTTTGAATGAGGTGAGGAGGTCTGGTCTTAGGCCAGATATAATCACTTACAATACTCTTATAAGCGGCTGTGCACGTGAATCCAATTTGGAGGAGGCGGTGAAGGTTTATGCTGACATGGAAGCACATAACTGTCAACCTGATCTTTGGACTTATAATGCCTTGATTTCTGTATATGGCAGATGTGGGCAGTCGAGCAAAGCTGAGCAGCTCTTTAAGGAATTGGAGTCAAAAGGGTTTTTCCCAGATGCAGTGACGTATAATTCTTTGTTGTATGCTTTTGCAAGAGAACTTAATATAGAAAAAGTCGGAGATATTTGTGAAGACATGGTGAAAATGGGATTTGCTAAAGATGAGATGACATACAATACTATCATCCACATGTATGGCAAGCAGGGTCAGCATGATCAAGCACAGCAGGTTTACCAAGATATGAAAATGTTAGGCCGAATTCCTGATGCTGTTACATACACTGTTTTGATAGATTCCCTTGGGAAAGAAAATAAGATTACAGAGGCTGCAAATGTGATGTCAGAAATGTTGGACAGTGGAGTAAAACCCACTCTTCGGACTTATAGTGCTTTAATGTGTGGGTATGCGAAGGCTGGCAAACAGGTGGAGGCTCAAGAGACATTTGATTGCATGATTAGGTCTGGGATTAGACCAGATCATCTAGCATACTCAGTTATGTTGGATATCTTTCTCAGGTCCAATGAGACAAAGAAGGCGATGACATTGTACCAGGAAATGTTGCATGATGGTTTCATGCCAGATAATGCCCTTTATGAGGTAATGTTGCGGGTGCTTGGAACTGAAAACAAATTGGAAACTATTGAAAAACTGATTAGAGACATGGAAAAGGTTGGTGGTATGAATGCACAGGTTATCTCTTCAATTCTTGTTAAGGGAGAATGCTATGATCATGCTGCTAAAATGTTAAGATTAGCCATCACTAGTGGTTATGAATTGGACCGGGAAAGCCTTTTTTCTATTCTCAGTTCATATAGTTCATGTGGTAGACACTCAGAAGCATGTGAGTTGCTTGCATTTTTGAAAGAACATGCTCCCACTTCCAACCAATTGATAACTGAGGCAATGGTTGTCATACAATGCAAGGCTGGTGAATTTGATGGTGCCTTGGCAGAATATAGTAATTCCAAGGGTTTCCATTCTTTTAGCAGAAGTTGTACTATGTATGAAATCTTGATTCAAGGGTGTGAGAAGAATGAACTCTTTGGTGAAGCTTCACAGGTTTATTCTGACATGAGATTCTATGGTATTGAGCCATCAGAGCATCTTTACCAAATTATGGTGCGGATATATTGTAAAATGGGTTTTCCTGAGACAGCCCACCATTTGATTGAGCAGGCAGCCATGAAGGGCATACTTTTTGACAATATCTCCATATGTGTTGATGTTATTGAAGTCTATGGGAAATTGAAGCTATGGCAGAAAGCTGAAAGTTTGGTCGGAAGTCTTAAGCAAAGATGTAAAACAGTGGATAGGAAGGTCTGGAATGCCTTGATACAAGCTTATGCCGCAAGTGGTTGCTATGAGCGGGCTAGAGTGATCTTTAACACAATGACAAGAGATGGTCCTTCCCCAACGATAGAGTCTGTTAATGGTCTTTTGCAAGCTTTAATTGTTGATGGGAGATTGGACGAAATTTATGTTCTTATCCAGGAGTTGCAAGATATGGGTTTTAAAATAAGCAAGAGTTCAATTCTATTGATGCTTGAAGCATTTGCTCGAGCTGGTAACATATTTGAGGTGAAGAAAATATATCATGGAATGAAGGCTGCCGGTTATTTTCCTACAATGAATAGTTTCAGAATTATGATCAAGTTATTGTCCAGGAAGAAACAAGTAAGGGATGTTGAAGCAATGGTTTCTGAGATGGAAGAGGCGGGGTTCAAGCCTGATCTTTCAATATGGAACTGCATGCTTAAGTTATATGCAGGAGTTGAGGATTTCAAAAAAACAGTTAATGTATACCAGCGTATTAAAGAAACTGAACTTCAACCAGATGAAGATACTTACAATACCTTAATTATATTGTACTGCAGAGATCGTAGACCCGAAGAAGGTTTGTCTTTGATGCATGAAATGAGAAGGCAGGGCCTGGAACCTAAGCTAAACACTTACAAAAGCTTAATTTCAGCATTCGGTAAGCAGCAGTTGTTGGATCAAGCTGAGGAACTTTTTGAAGAGTTAAGGTCTAGCAGATGTAAATTGGATCGCTCATTTTATCATACGATGATGAAACTATATAGAAATTCTGGAAGCCATGCCAAAGCTGAAATGCTGCTGTCTGTGATGAAGGAGGATGGAATAGAACCCAACTTTGCCACAATGCACTTGCTTATGGTTTCTTATGGAAGCTCTGGACAGCCTGAGGAAGCAGAAAAGGTGCTTGACAATTTGAAAGTAACTGATTCAGATCTGGGTACATTACCCTATAGTTCAGTTATTGATGCTTATCTAAGGAATGGAGATTATAACACTGGAATTCAAAAGCTCAATGAGATGAAGAGAGATGGTCCAGAGCCAGATCATAGAATATGGACATGCTTCATTAGGGCTGCAAGTTTGTCCCAGCAGACAAGTGAAGCGTTTGTTCTTCTAAATGCACTCCGTGATGCTGGATTTGATCTTCCAATCAGGTATTCTACTAGCTTCTTAAGTTAGAGAGGCATCACAAACAGTTTTTTTTTCTTTTTGGTTAATTCATTTATAATCTCATCTCATTTGTAGGCTTTTGAAGGAAAAGTCTGAGTCACTCATTCCAGATGTAGACCAATGTCTGGAGCAATTAGCACCCTTAGATGACAATGCAGCCTTCAATTTTGTCAATGCACTAGGGGACCTCTTATGGGCATATGAACTCCGGGCTACTGCTTCGTGGGTTTTCCAACTGGCAGTAAAGAAAGGCATCTATAACCATGACGTGTTCAGGTATCTGGTGGCTGGTGGTAGCCAGAAGAAATTGTGGTTTTCCTTATTGAGGACTCCCCCCCTTTTTATCTGTTTTGCTTATAGCTCATAATCTTGTCCGTGCAGAGTCGCTGACAAGGACTGGGGTGCTGATTTTAGGAAGTTGTCAGCTGGTTCTGCTCTTGTTGGTCTTACTTTATGGCTTGATCAGATGCAGGCAACTTTCTTCCTCCTCTGTAGTTTCGGTTCACATTTCCTTTTGAAATGGAATAGCTTTTTGTTGACTAAACAATAAGTTCAACATGATAATTTGTGAGTCTAACATAGAGGTTCTTGTGATCTATGGCAGGATGCATCCTTGGAGGGTTATCCAGAGTCTCCCAAATCAGTTGTTCTGATAACAGGGACATCTGAGTACAACATGGTTTCACTTAATAGTACACTGAAGGCATGCCTTTGGGAAATTGGTTCCCCTTTTCTGCCATGTAAAACACGAAGCGGCCTTCTTGTAGCAAAGGCACACTCCCTCAGAATGTGGTTGAAGGACTCCCCGTTTTGTTTGGACCTTGAGTTGAAAGATGCCCCAGCACTCCCTGAATCAAACTCAATGCAGCTCATTGATGGATGCTTCTTAAGACGTGGTCTTGTTCCCGCGTTTAAAGAAATAAACGAGAAGCTTGGATTAGTGAGACCCAAGAAATTTGCAAGACTGGCATTGCTATCTGATGAAAAGAGGGAAAGGGTTATTCAAGCTGATATTGAGGGGAGGAAGGAGAAGTTAGAAAAAATGAGAAAGAGGGGAAATGTTGACCCAAGGAGGGTGAACATGATTAAGAAGCTTAGAAAGAGGACATATAGACGACCGGCCATGCTAGCAAACACCAAACAAATTGTATCAAAAAGAAGAGCTTTGGATTAGAAGTGGAATAGAAGATGTATATATGGTAAGGCTGCTTTTATTTTCGGGGTTAATTCCCAAACTAGTACTTATACATGACCTTAAATCAGAAAAAAAAAAAAAAGAAGAAAGAAAGAAAGATGGTACCTCAAAGAAAGAGTTTCCCAAACTTGGCCAGAAAATACAAGTGGAAACCATTTTGTTCTTTTCCCAACTGATTGTTTTTTTGCCTCTGCTTAAAACCATTTTGTTTTGTCTGCGCAAATCTAGTTGGTAACAGGGGAATAACTGGCAAGTTAGATCAGTTTTAGTGTCGGTAACTACACACTTGGATGGGGTAATTTGAAAGTGGGTCTCCTTTGCCTGATGCCTGAGTACTTGCATCATGGCCACATATGTTTCCTGCTAAGGAATGGGAAAATGATCAGTCACAAAGCCATGACCAGGCGCTTGGATTAGCTCTGGTGTCATATCAGTGTTTCAACATCTTTTGGAGCCGAAGGGTTCATTCAGAAGCTTAAAGGTACTATCTAGCTATATACATAAATTTATAACTCCAAATTGAGTTTCTCCTTGAATAGCCCGGTTGCTGATGCAAATACATGTTACACCTGAGAACGTCATACACTAACTTGATTACCTTATTTTCTGGGTCATGCGGCATGTCATGTCTTCTATGTCGACTATTATATGCATTCAATATTCATTGTGGGTGAGTTGGGTGACTGACTTGGATGCTGTTCCAGGAGGTTATGGTGGATGGTGCCCAATTTCTGTCTGATAAGTTTCTCTTAGAAAAAGAGGTGCTCGATTGGAACATGACAATTAGAGAGCGGTGTCCTAGATTAACAAAGTTGTTCTGAATTGATCATAACGATGAAGCATACAACTAGGCTGGTAATTTGGTATGAGTATGACTGCTATCAAATGCAAGCTATTCCCATCTTGACGAGAGATAGAGAAATTGAAACTTGAAAGAGATCCGGGGGTTCCTTACAATCTGATGGGATGAGGCAGAGTTTTAAGTTTTAACATTAACTAGAGTATGTTGTATTAACCTCATCCATACTAGATCGAGGTTAATTGTTCTAAATGTTGGTGTATCTTCGTTGATCATTCATTTAGGCACAATCATCATTGTTAATTATCATACTAGTTGATTATTCTACATGGCATCACATCTCCATAGGAGATCGAAGTTTGAGTACTTATGAGAGCTGATGCTAGCACCAAAATACATCGGATATGTGACTTCCCCTCCCTTACCCAGCACACCAACTCCATCCTCCATTCCACCCTGCTACACTAACATCTCCTAATATGAAAAATGTTCACCTGAACTAGTTGAAACTAATCACAAGCCTCTCATAGCTGTTCATCATTCCATCTTGTGTTACAATTTTGGTCCACTCCTTCACCACACCACTTTTTCATCGGCAGAAAAAGGCAATGCATGTCTACGAAAGTACTCATCGTCCCTGTAAAGTCCTCATCTTATGGTAACTACGCCTGTGATAACCCTACTTTGCTACCTGTATATATGGCTTCAACTGCAAGTAGGAAAACCTCCACACTTCCACAGTTGTCCACATTGCTGATAGAGAATCGTTTTTGAAGGAGGTTGTACAACAACTGGAACTCAAGAGGAAACTTGTAAATATTACCTGTAATTTTCAGTTCGAAAATGCTGCTTAATATTGAGGTAGTAATGTAACTAATTTCCTAGCCTTGGTATTACTACTAGAATATATATACACACACACGAAAACGATATGAAGCGCACGTCCGTACTGTCCTTAAAGTGTGGACGTCCCTCCGTTGGCCGCCGTCCGGTGCCGACGACGGCACGCCTCCACCCGAGCAGACTCCAATAGCGTCCCCGATCATTTTCCCTCCCCGGTGAGTCCGCCGAATTCCAGTTTCCGGCGAGATCAATCTTTTTTGAAGTTTTGGGTGATCTCGCCGGAAAACTGGAATTCGGCAGACTCGCCAGAAAGGGAAAGTGATCGGAGACGTTGCTAGAGTCCGCTCGGGTGGAGGCACCCCGTCGTCGGCGCCGGACGGTGGCGAACGGAGAGACGTCCGCACTTTAAGGACAGTGCGGACGTGCGCTCCACATCTGGCTTGATGTGTGTGTGTGTGTGTGTGTATGGTTCCCTTCCAAAGCGGGACATCACTTTGAAATTAAAGTGTGGTGCTCCTCATTTCGCTCACTTTTAGGTCACATCTCCACCGTTCAATGTGTTGATCATTCCTGTAAAATTTCATTCAATTTGGAAATCATTTGGGTACTGAATTAGATTAAATGAATCAACTGAACAAAATCTGTTCAAACAGAACCGTTCGTGTAAATTACAATTACAGAAGTTCAAATGATCTCCAAATTGGATGAAACTTTGTATACATAAATGTAGGTACTAGGTAAGTAGGTAGTAAGAAATGTTAACCAAACATGCCACAACCGACGATTGTAAAGTCCAAGCTTTGCCGTTCTCAATATTTGGTTTATGCAAAATATATACAACAAATGAAATCAGTAATGGACTTTGATGCAATAAAACATACGATGAATTTCCCACTTTTAGACGTATTTCATAGCCAAAATGAAACTCCAAGTAGCTTATTGATAGATATCATTCTAGAGCTGAAATGGGCATTTACCTATCACTAGATGACTAGATTGACGTACGTGCCTTCCAACTATGAATAAGTAATAAAATATAAAATTATCTACTGTCATTATGCTTCAAGGCCATGCTTAAATTTGAAAATATTGTTGAACTCATTGAAATCTAACTATAATGCAAGTACATCATGAACATTAATTGGAGTGCTAAAGGAATAATCAAAATTCTTATTATTACATGCATACAATTAAAAGGCACAGTCTTTGACATTCAAAGCAGAAGGTAATTACCCATCTACCGATCTACTATAGTCAATCTCTACTGAGATCCTGATATTGTACCTATATTTGTTTACTTAAGTAGACCTCTTGTTAAGGCGTGAGACAGCAAGCACAACAAGGAAGATAAATGCAAGAGCTCCTAACTGAGTCAGAACCACTGCTGCGATCACTTGGTGACAAAACCTTCCGAACACATAGCAGACCTTATCCCACTTGACATGTGAATTCCCATTGTACCCGATTAGTCCGATACCCGTGGCGGCTCCGATGGCGGAAAACAGCAGCCCCACCATCAACATATCAAGGACAATGATGAATACCTCTAGTGAGCTCTTCTTTGTGCCCTGGTTTGCAAAGGAAAGAACTAGGGAAAATGCTGCGTACACGCATGCTATGATATTTGCAGCCACCAAGTACCTATATATCACATAGTCGATCAGTAGTTGTAAATTTTAGTCACTAGAAATTTACATGAGAGAGAGAGAGAGAGAGCATACACAAAAGCAGATAGGTGTAGCCATTTGGCTGTGACTGGAACATCAATGGCTGGCAAGGTTGGAACCAACTTAATTGAAGCAACTGTGGTCTGCTTATCCAAAGCTTGAACTAAAGCAGCCGTCAGAGTTAGGAGTACGGCCAAAACCCTCACAAGGGACTCTAAACTCCCAACTCTTCTCTGGTTTGCTACCCTCACTTCCTTATTCTCCGGCGTCCCACCACCAGCGATCTTGCTATCGCCTCCTATGTACTGGCTCTCCATCTTAGTATGCTCGATCTGTGAGAGAGAGAGAGAGAGAGAGAGAGATGAGCGGATGGTGTACGTAGTGTGAAGGTTTAAATAGGAGGGAGAAGTAGCTTGAAGGTTTGTGTGAAAGAGAGGCTAGCTTAAAATTTTGACATTGTTGGGAGTTGGAGGAGAGGTGGGAATAGGTTACTATTGTAGGCGACAACTCAGAATCTCAGACAACATATGGATAAGTGTAGCAAACCAAGAGGCGAAGGTGACTCTGTGTGGGAAGTGTGGGTGGAAGCTACACGTTTACATCCCTCTATAATGCTACACATTCCTTCTTACACAATTTTTCTTCTAAATTTCGAGATAGAAGACCATCGATATTCAAAGTTAGAAGGAATAAAGTCTAAACCCTATGATCTTTTCAAAATCGATACTACAATAATAACATGCTATAAGAAATTTACAGACTTTTAGGAGCCAAAAGCCAAAAGAGAGTAAAATTGCCGACTAATCACTGATTAATTTCTAGTTATTAGGTCATTGATAGGGTGGCTTGGTCACTTTGGTGGTTATCCATTGATTGCTAGTAGGGCATTGACATAATTGACCACATGTGTGGACGTCCACACTAGAGATCGAGCTGCCCATTACACAACTTGAGAGGGAACTATGCAATGTTATCTGCTCAAGGTTGTAGTCTTGTAGACACTAAACGCGTACACAATGCTTGTTACCAAAGGAATGCAAGGTTGGCTTTTACACTATCGATCTGTATGAATTTCTCGATTCTGTTTTGGTTACGATATTTTTCTTTTTCTATGTTTGGGAGGTTTTGACGACCCATATTTTGGCATAAATAGCCTCCAATACCGGCTAGGTCATTACTGAGATTCCTAGAGTATTGATCGATCATGATCATAACTAAATGTGTCCTCGACTGTAAGAGCTACTCGATCTACAAGTCCCGCTTTGTTTTTGTCGTTACGGAACCTACGAAGGGTTGGTGTCATCAGTCATCACTAATGTCATTTGTAAGACGTCCTAGCTAGATCTTTTTAGATATAGTTTTAATTAGATTATTGTTGAGTAAAAATATACATGAAGCGTAAATGTCACTCAACATAATTTCACTCATATTCATTATCAGAACAAAGTTTTAATTATGTATGGTTCGACCCATTCAAGACAGAATGTGTCTTTTAATTACAATCTCTTGTTACAAGGGAACACCCTTTGATTCCGTTTATTAAGAGACCATTGTAGGTTTGTTTATTTTTGCGACTGCACTCGCATTCGAGAATGGGTTGTCTACGTACCTCGGAGGGGATCAAGTCACTCGTATTTCAAGAGTTCCAATAAGTGAATGACTCGTTGGAGGGCTTTGATTTTGGAGTGAGAGTAATGTTTTGGAAATATGTTTGGATTTGTGTCTGGAGGCATTTGAGCTTAGGAGCGTGATTTTGGCTTCAGGCGATCCGGAAATTTATTTAAATTTGTGGTTGCATCTAGATTTAAAACCAGACTGCCTACATACCTTGTGAAGGGATCAAACCAATGTAGTTCGAACATTTGGGATTTTAAATGGGTGAATGACCCATTTATTTTGAATTTGTGTTTGGGATATTTGTGAGGGTTTAAAGTCCTTGAATTTGGTTTGGGCATTTGATATTTGTGGTGCTTTAAGAATTTGACTGAAGTTATTTGAACTAGCTGAATTTGACTGTTGGTGTCAGGGATTCTGTTTAGAGTTGTGGTTGCATCTAGTGGGTTGCTAGATTTCCTACGTACCCCTATGTGGGATCAAACCGACCGTAGTTCTTGGGGTTCATAGGCTTTGCGGCTTAGTGTCAGCTTTGGGTTTGACAGATTTATTTTTGGATTTGTCAACTGTATTTCTTGTGGACACTCAATTTGGTAGAGTGTCAGTTGATTTGAGTTGTGCATCTGAAATGGGTGATGCATTAGTGTGACCAAGAGGCTTGAATTGCATTAGCCACAGTTCTTGATAGTGGCGTAGGTGATCTGCAAATCTAGTCTCCGCGTGTAAGCGGACTCCACCTTCATGCGGACCTCGCGTGTAAGCGGACGTCGTGTGTATGCTTGTAAGAGGACTTCGTGTGCTTACGTGTAAGCGGACTCCGCGGCATGCGAACCTCGCGTGTAAGCGGACTCCGCGACTTGTTTCCTCACTAAATCTTCTGCATGGAGGGATCTCGCCTATGACGTCATCTTGTCTCGTATGGACTTCTAATTTTGTGAAGCCATCACGCCTCACCTGAACTTTCAATTTTGTGCAGTTATCCGGCCTCGCCTAGACTTCCACCTTTACATGACATCATCTCGCCACCCGGATTCCAATTTTGTGCGAGGCCATGTTGTCTAGATTGCTGCTCTGACGCGAAATCACCTCGCCTCGTCTTAGGGCTTCTGCTTTGACGTGAAGGTCATCTCGCCTCAGGGTTTTGTTTTGTCGTGAAGTCATCTACCCTTTGCTTGAGAGCTTCTGCTTTGACGTGAGGTCATCTCGCCTTAGGGCTTCAGAGCTTCAGTCTCCACGCGAGGTCATCTCGCTTTTGCTTGTTTGTTCTCTTCCCCTGGTATGACTTGTTATGCGAGGTGCAAAGCTATATATTTGTTGTAACAACAGGAGGGGGCGAGGTCATCTCGCCTTATGCGAGGTTGTCCCGCCCCCCTGCTTAGGGCTTCTGCTTAGATGCGAGGTCACCTCGCCTCGTCTTAAGGCTTTTGTTTTGATGCGAAGTCACCTCGCTTTTGCTTTTGGGCTTCAGCCTCCGCGCGTTGTCTCGCCTGCTTCGACGCGAAGTCACCTCGCCTAGCCTTAGGGTTTCTGCTTGGACGCGAGGTCACCTCGCCGCGTCTTAGGGCTTTGAAGTTTGAACGACATTGTGGCCTTGCTCGGGAAGGAAGAGATGGTTCGCTGAAGACATGCTTTTGGGGCTTTCGGCGGAGCAAGGGACGAGACAAAAAGATAGAGATGCTGCAAAAGAAATAAAGAGAGTTAGAATGAGAGCTCCACCTTGCTGGCTCACCGCTTCTGTTCCTCTGTTCTTCTACTTTTTGCTTCGCTTATTCTCTTCTCCTTCTTCTGCCTCCGCCTACTTCTGCCTCCGGCTGCCTCTGCTTCTCTGTTAGTATGTCTCCTCCTCTTCTTTTGGAGGCTTTGGCCTCTTTATATAGAGTGCTTGGCTATGAAGATTGATTTGCAATTTGACTTTAATGCCCGAATTGTATTCCTATCTAGATACCTTTTTTTTTCCAAGAGTTACAATTGAACTCAGAAGCTTTGTGCATGTAGCACAAGAAAAAGATTATGGTTATTTTTATTATTATTTTTTTTTTCTTTTGTAATCTTTTTTTTCGGTATCAACAATTATCTGACTCAAAAATATCAATGATATAAACTCGAGAAATCATTCGACAATCGATATGCATTATTATGAAAGATCGAGTATTGAACTATATTCTAGTTAATAGCTTAATATTACTCGTGGTAATTCATAATTCTTGGGCCTAACTCCTGCTTCAGTCGACTCATTCGTGAAGTGGGTGATTGAATGCCAACAACCAACCTACAGCTTCTCTCAAAATGTTATGGTATGTATGTACAACGCCTGGCTCACTCCCAACGGCCAATTAAAAATGTCACTAGAGATGAAGCTATGGAGAAACACAGAAAATGAGAAGAACGAAGAAGCTAAAATATATTCGACTTTTTGAAAACTGATTTAATTTGTTACAAGTTTATATATACAATGCGTTTCAGATACGGACATTCGTTTTTTTTAAAGATGCGGATGATGGACGACATCCATTGGATCTCCTTAGAGCATATGCAACAGTATACTAATTGGGTGACCAATTGGCTGAAAATGAATAAATGGTAAATGCACCGGTGTTAAATCAGTATGACTGATTAATGGCCCCCACATGCCTTGTTAATTCAACAACTTATTTTCGGTCATCCAATTGGTATGACTGATTGGTGGCTCCCAGGGGCTTGGTGTTATAGCATTTTTTTTAATTGTAACCATTAGATATTGATATGATGGTTTTAATTAATTATCATTGGCAACTTTTTAAGTCAATAGTGGATTGGCGAACAAATTGCATATGATTGGTGCATTATCTAAGTCAGAGGCAATTACCAATTTTGGATAAATAGTGGATTGGTCATACCAATTAAATCAACAAATCAGTCATCGCCCTCCACTTATGGGTGCATATGCTCTTAAATGAAAAGCAAGGGCTACGATTTAAAAATGAAAAAAAAAAGCGTCTATAAGGGGTCATATGGGCGGGTTTTAGATTAATTCGACCCTGGTCAAAAAATGATTTGTTCTGCAACTCTGGCTCTTCCACTCACGAAAATTGGGTTTGAACTTTAACGATCTGGAGATACAACATGGTATGGTCGTTAAAGTTCCAACTGACGAATTGGGTTTCAACTAAAACTAGGAACCTTTCTCCCTATCAAAGTTTCTTGTATATTGAAACCATTTCCCATATCTTACCAAATCAAATCGATTCAGCTAATCCCAAATGAAAACCCCCGTCTCTCTCTCTCTGAATTCTTAAAATCTATGAATTGGGTCTCTGAATTGGACATTCCAAAGGGTCCCAGTATATATGACATTTCGTAGAGTTTGAGTAGAATTGGTTTATATAAGATGAATGAATGGAAACCAAGCAATATGCTTTATATTTGTTTATGAAATATAAACTAGAACAACACAAGTTCCAACTCTATTGAAAACCAACTAAATTTTCTAGAGTTGGTTTCTTCAATCAAGGTTCAATAAGGGAGACTGCTGTTGTCAAGACCCACCCTGAATTTCAACTTGAAACTCGAAGTCTTGCGGGGTCCACCTTCAAGAAAAATTTACTGCAGCACTCGGTAAACCTCCCTTGAAAATGAACAACCCTAACCCGGAAAATTCAAGAATTACCCTCTTAAACGAATAAACCAACCTCCAATTCATCCCATAAATATCCAAATAATATAACAAACTTCAACCTTCGAGAATTCGAAAAATATAACATAAATCTTAACACACCACCATTAAGGTATACGCTAACCCCAATGGTAATCAGAGCTACTAAAGAAAACTAGAGCAAGCAGGAAATTACACTGGTAGGTTTAACAGGTAACCTACTGGTGAAAAGTGGTGGAGAAGTGGATAACTATGCCTCGCCTCCTACTAGTGTCAACCCGGACTCTGCAGATTGAGCATTTTTAAAACGAAGGGCTTAGGGGAAAACATTCGAAAAACGTTAGAGTGAGTGGACAAAAATAAATAAATAAATAAATAAAATAATAACAATATTTATGTTTTCCCAATTTAAATTCCAAAGAAAAGTAATGCGTGCTCCAAGCGATAAATCTTTTATCTAAAAAAAATACCAATATATGTATGTATTCACACACGTCCATACTCCCTATATAATTAGTTTATAGATTTAAAATAATTTATATAGGGCTATTACGCTCTCGTCGAACTCTCACGTCACGCCTTAATACGGTGCTACACTACGTCATTAAGGTGGACAGACGGGTGTATAAATATGTACTCATACCCCCTATATGAATTAAACACTCATATAGGGCTACTACATTTGTGTCTAACGCTCACGTCACCTCATAATGCGGTTATATATTACGCCATTAAGGTAGACAAACACATATGACTAGCTAGCATGTATATACATACTCTCCTCATATAAATATTTATAATTTACCGAAAAATCCCCTTTTCGGTAACTCTTAAAAATAAATAAAATCATCAAAATAAAATGATCTCAAATGCTCCAACAAAAGAAATTGTTCAACCCAGAACCATAGCATGCATATTACTTAAAACAAAAATCCACTCACAAATTAGGCCTAAGCCTTATGTCAATCCGAGGTCTCTTCAGCTCGAGCCTCCTCACGTCATGTTTCAAACACATAAATTAATCCTCAACTATATACCAACGCTTATATAAAAATATGCAAAATTAAATGTGAGCCTTACCTACTCTCATCCTTGTCCAAACCTCGCTTATATAAATTTTTCTCCTACGGATAATTTCTCCGAAACATTCGTCTCTTAACACTCCTCTAGGGACTTTTGAACTATAAACTCATTTACAAAGACGGTAAAACTATTATTAATTCTAAGCCAGTAAATAAGGTAAACATTTAAGAGTCGGGATGTGACAGCTGTCACGCCCCGTCATACTAAAAATGAGTTTCCTTGAGCATTTTGACTCAAGCATGGCTCAAGGAAGTTTTTTGGAGAGCACATGAGTATTCTAGAAGTATATGGAATATTGTGGAAAGTCTTGAAAGCTTCTGGAAGGATTGAGAAGCATTTGGACAACTTCGGAACTCTCTAGAACCTTAGAGAGTCTCTAGGACACTCTGAAACTCTCTAGAACCCTAGAGAGGCTCAAGACTCAAGATTACTCCAGAAGTCTCTAGAATACTCAAGGTAACACTTAGAGTTGTATAAAAAACTCTAGAAATCTCTATACTTGTAAATGTCTTAGAATTGTCTAGAAACTTAGGCAAGGGGGAGGATGCCTATAAATAGGGAGGCACCCCTCCCATTTGAGACATAGAGAGTTGGATAGCATTCAAGCTCACTTGTAAAGCTTTGTAAAGTTCTCTTAAGTTTAATACAAGTTCTCTCTTTCAAAGATCTTCTCCCTTCGTTCGGGTGTACTAGTCAAAGTGTTTGCGTGAGTAAGACTGACTTAGCATAAGGAAGTGTTAAGGCCGCACAAGAAGCTTAGGAAAAAGGAAAGCTTGTGACAGTTGGTATCAGAGCAGAAGTTCTATCGGAACCTTGTTCGACATAATGGCAAAGCACAGTGCTACCAAAGGTGAATCAAGATCCAACCATTCCAAGGAAGTTACACAAAGGAGAAGTCGCGAAGAGCATGTCGATCCTGACGCTCCAATATGGGAATGGTCTAAGGACCTGATCTCTGCTTTCGAATCATGCCTATCTCAGGTGGAGGAGGGTGTGAGTGGCATGGAGGCCCAGGTGGATGATCTAGGCTAACGAGTAGAAGACTTAGAGGCGGAGGATGCTGTCATCCACACTGCGATCAAGGGCATGGTGCTCCATCTAGAGGAGTCCTTACAGGGCGAGATGACGAAGATTCGCGAGGAGTTTATGGGAAAACTCGCCAAAATGCGTCAAGCCCACGAAATGGAGTTGAATAGCACGCTTGCACGCATTGATGAGATGCATGGGACTCGGCCCTATGCAAGCGTGCATTGGCGACGGGAACCAGCACCAGCAGTATTGTGGAGGCTAAGCGTATCGAGATGCCATACCCGCCCCGATCCCCGTTAACAATTATGTAATAATTAATTTTTTAAAAAGAATCAAGAAATATAGAAATATGAAAATAAAATCAAATACATATATAAATAAATTTCTTGATTCAATCCAACAAAAACGAGTACAAGTCTCGGTTAAAAAAGAAGTTTCTACAAATATTCATTAAGAGAATCATAGTAAAAAACTATTACAAAATATTTTACATAAATATCTATTTATAAATAATATATATATATATATATGAAAAAATATATATAATAAATTGTATATAATAATATTTCCATCCTAAATGGGTGAGGATGGGGACGAATATTAAAATACCATACCCGCCCCATACCCGATTCAAAAATCCGAATACTGAGGATCCACATACCCGTCACCTGTTTATCTCCGTATATCTCCCCCGTTAGGGTCGAATACTCGTGGGTACCCTACCCGCTAGGGATTATTGTCATCCTTAATCTCCACCGTTCAATATGTAGTTCTATATGAGTAGATCATTTATACAAATTTTCAGAAATGTTGGTGATCGTTAAGGCATTCATAATAAGCATGAATGGTTCAGGTTTGGCAGATTTGGTTCGTTCATTGATTTAATCTTATTCGACGTCTTAACGATCACAAAATTGACTAAAAATTTGTAGAATTGTTATATATATATATATATATTTGAATATATATATATATATATATATATATATCCTAATGAGACACGGTCTATCTATGAGTTTATAAGGGTATATAAATCCCACATATATCTCATATCCGAAAAATGAGATATTGCCTAGCTATGAGTTTATAAGGGTTTGAATCACTCTATTCATTATCAATTGATTTTGGATGTGAACCCGAGATGGACTTCATCATATATATCTAGCTTTGCTTTGCTCTAGCTAGCTAATGTAGGTTCAAAAACCAAAATATACTTGTATATAATTATATAAGTACATATATTACTGATTCATTTAGATAGTAGATAGGGTTGTCGATTATATTAACTTTAAGTTTAATTACTTGTACATTCTTTATTGAAGGTGCTCCGAGATTTCAGCGAACATGAAGCAAATACTCGTATAGAACAATTTTCTTACAAAGAAAGAGACGCTCCTTAATGTGAACACGAACAGGAAATTGCAAAGACCAACAAGCCAAAAATCAGCTAATGATTGGTACAATGATGTTATAAGGGTAAGGCAGATTTACTGCAAATGTTACGTTTAGATTTGATGATTGAGTTGGCTAATCCAATTAGGATTGTATTAGGTTTGTGGAATATAAGATTTGCATGCCTAATATAGTTTTCATTGCATTTCAAATATCAGGTTACATGTATGTAGCTGCTAGAAGGAGGTTTGAGTTTCCAAAAACCATCTGTAACAAAAATGACTTGGAGAATGTGTTGCACAAACTCAGATCCGTTGGTGTCTCCGATTGCTTAAAGGTAAGAACCAATAATTATTGTCAATTTCTCTTCTTTTTACATATGTACCTGTCCTGCGATGCATATATTGTTGGGGGAAGGGAGGTATGATGTGTAAGTTTCCTTGTGAGCTAGTCACCCTAATATCCCTGTTAGGTGATTATATTTTGAGATTTAATGTTTTATTAGCCATTTCAAATTTTGGTACAGATTGATCACTTCACTTTATGTATAGGGAAAATGTCAATTTAAACCCATTTAAATGACAATTTTTTTTATTAGCCCATTTAAATGTAAGGAAATTTTTTTTGTGCCCAAATGAACAAAATCTTTACTAAAGTCTTAACAAACCATATTATTTTAAGATTTTTTTGCCCTCACCCCTTAAAACAAACATATAGAGAGAAAAGACTTTGTTGAAGCCTCGCCGAACTCCGACCACCGGTCGTCGGATTCCGAACACCGGAATATGGTGATTAGAATTACTAACCCTCAGTAAACATGTTATTGACCAATAATAATAAATTATTGACCTCAGTAATTGTTGGCCGGAATTACTTATCCCTAATAAATATGTGATTAACCCCTAACAATATATTACTGACCCCCTCCCCCCGGCGGGGAGTAACATGTTATCGACCCTTATATACTCAAATCAGAAAACAAGGGAACATATAGATATATAGATATTCCATGTGTGTGTGTCTATTTATTTTATATATTTATACTGTTTTTCCTTTGACAGGCAGTAGAGATGTTGTGGACTCCTCAGGTATTTCCATGTTCGGCTGCAACAAGTACATGACAAGAGTTCCCAAACTATATATATATATATATATATATATATATATAGATATAGATGAATCAATATATATATAAAAGGGCATCGGGGAAGTCCTTTTGCCCTTTTAAAACCCAGAAAATTGAAAGAGAAAGAAAAGCTCATATATATATATATATATATATATATATATATATATATATATATATAGATGAATCAATGAGTAACAAGGGTTTAGACCGTAGAATATTTGTAAAGCGCGCGCGTATATATATATATTTCTCTCAAACTATATATATATATATATATATAGAATATTTAGTATTCTTGTATGTATAGGTGTAGAAGATATTTTTTTTTATTAACACTATAATTGCATCTCTATATAATTCTCCTAGTTTGAGAGAAATAATACATTGAAGTACTTCAAAACATATCAAGTTATTATGTTCTACTTAGACCTAGCTAGCTAGGAGAATGATTCATAATTAATCAACTTCTTTGGTTGCTCTTATTCATGTCCCAGCAATCTTTTCTTACAAGCACAACGCATTGCTAACCACTTATTGCATTCATTTCATGTATCGCATTTTGTTTAATCCGTAATTTATTACGGTGACGATATAAGGGTAAACTCGAATTTTTTTTTTGAAACATGACACATGAGAACAAGCAAGTGTTAGGATTTTGGAAATATTTTTTTGAAACAGGAGGTGTTTGGTGCTGTGTTGTGCTATCACCTATAACAATATATACAATTACAAAGGGAAAAACAATTACAAGAGTAAGGTTAAAGATTTCTCTCATTTGAAGACCAAATTTTAAGTACGGCACCAACATATATAACAAACAAGGTAAGCGCCTTACAATCCCACTCCAACGTAACATCTTCGTTCAGCAAAATCATAATTTAAAATAAGGATTAAATTCATTTTACCTCTCTGAGATTTGAGGTTAATTTCATTTCAGTTCATGTTCTCTTAATTTTAAAAATTTCCTTGAAAGTTTTTAATTTTCATAAATCATGTCAAATTGATAAAATCTCGTCTAATTTGGACGTTAATTTTGATTATATAACTCACTTTACCTGCTAAAATAGTCATATAACAACAAAAATCGTCTTTTATGACCATTTTTTCTAAGATTCATGCTAGCATTTAACGTACAAATAAATTAGATGAAATTTCAACAATTAAGTATTATTTATGAAAATTGAAAACTATATAAGATAAATTTTTAAAATTATAAGCATGAGGATCGAAATGATGCTAATCTCAAACCTCATAAGGCTAAACTAAAATTAATCCTTAAAATAAAAAAGAGAAAAATTAAGCTCGCATCTTAAGCTCACAAGAAAGAGCTTGATTTAGGATTTTAGGATTTCAAGCTCAGGTTGTTTCTGTGTGTTTATTCTTCAATCTTCATCTTCTGACATATATAAGATCAACACTAAGAGGGAAATAATCTTAGTTCTTACCATATATTAAACTTACTGAAGCCGAGGCGTGACTGGTACCACTGCCCATTTTACAGCTACTAGTCTATATTAAACTTACTGAAAAATCCTTCATTGTACGTATGAACCGATCACGTACTATATAGTATCAGACATCGATCCGTTCCAAATCCTCCAACCTTGGCATGTCTTATCATGCTTTGTATATGTAATAATTTTCGGATTTGATTGTACGTATGACTATATGCTTGCATTGCAAAAGTAATAATGATGAAACAAACGTGTGAATATCTTGCCATATATATCTTTATGGGCTCTATCTTATTATTGTCATCTTGATTCTAGCTAGCATGAGTACTGGTGTATTCAGTGGCTTTTGAATCTTTGAACAATATATAGTGATATACTAATACTAGATTACGAGCTTGGATCACACAGATTGATTCAAATTAAAGAAGATTAGTAATTCAGGCCTTGTAATTAATTAATTTCTAGTTATTATTCCTGAAACTCTTACTCAGTATATATGATGACCGGTAATTAACTAGTAAGCTAGTTACTTTCGTATCAAAAAAAAAAAAAAAACTAGTAAGCTAGTCGGTCTTGCTCATTTAATTGATCGAAAGATGAGTAGCTGATTTCATGAGTTATACAAGGAATATTGATGACTTTGAGTTATGGTTAAAGACATGAGTTATAGGAAGATTCATGGAATATCATTTATTGAGAAAACACTAATGAGTGTTTTAGAGAGTTCCTCCTTAGCTTATACAAGGAGAGGTTATTTACTCATTCCTATTAATAAAGAGTGTCCCCTCCAAGTTGAGAATGTAATGTAGTTGGTAGCAAAACAAGTTCATTCAAGTGGTGTTCTTGAAGTTGTGTATCTCTTTGTACTCATTATTTTTATATTAGAAATTCTTGTTGTTGTTGTTCTGTGGATGTAGGCACATCGTTGAACCACTTCAGTATTCATTTTTCTCTATCATTTACTTTTTTACATATATATCATTTGTGTGGTTTGAGTAGATACTTTTATTATATTATTTTTCTAATCACTTAGTTACTCTTATGATTTCCCACTAGAAGAATTTACATGTATAAAATGTATCTAAGCCAATATCGATCTATATGTTAGTAATGAAGTCAAGAAAATCCCATTTCATTTTTTTATTTTTATTTTGGTTAAAGTCAATATCAATCTATATGTTAGTAGCAGGTAGTTTGCTAAACAAGACTAAACTTTATAATATCCTCAGATGCTACGATATGTATAGAAAGATAAAGATCTTATCCTCAAAACAATATTAAACACTAAACATGAACATGACCGAGGAAGATCGAAAACCCTAAACCTGAAGCGCCAGGAAACTTTTGCCATTTCTGGTCTGCGAGTAACTAATTAAATTAGGTAACTAGGAACTAGGAAGAATATCTCCAACGAAATGGAATCATGAGGAATTGGAATGGCTAGAGATATGCAACTATGCAAGCTGGCATACATGCACAATCACAGTTCACCATTCCATGGAGCCATCTTGGCAGAGCTAGCTTCAACTTTTCCCTGCATTAAGGCTTTTGCTCACTGTCCAAGACTCAAAGACACGCCAGTAAAGCCTTTGCAGTAGTTGTATCATCATCGATCATCAGCTGGCTGCCAATTCAATACAACTCAAAAGCTAACGAAGCCGTACGATCCCCAAGCTAGGTGGACAAAAAGAAAAGGAATCGCAATCTCTGGTTCAAGATCCTCCTCCAGAACCCTAGCTAGGGCATGCCCTTACCCAGAAGTTAATAATGCTCTGTGCCTTGGGTCCTTGTTTATATTGCGTCAGGGAAAGAGATTCTATGTGTTTGTTTTGGAAAGGAAATCAGAATCCTTCAATAGTGATCGAAAAGGAAAAACAAAACCACGTGAAAATAGTAACTGTTTACTGCCACCCCCTCTCCCCTACTTTACTTGATTGTGACGACTGACGACTGCCATCATCTTTTTTATGGCTGAGCTGCGAGCTGCGAGCTGCAGGGCCATTCTTAGTCATTGCTCAATGATGCACGTTGTGTTCCTTCGATGATATATGCAACTACATCATCGATCTGCTTTTCGCTCTAGCAGGTAACCCCAACCATTCGTACGATGCTTACTGGTTCAGTTCCTTTTCTTTTTGGACCAGTACCGGTGATCATTGTGTATGCTGAAACGTAGGTGAAAAATTATTGCAACGAGAACAGGGTGTGAGAGAGAGATGGAGAGGACCACGCTGTGAAACTGGAAATTTGTATAGCAACTAAATCAAGGGAGGGAGATGAACTGTGTGCCAAGCAGTTATGACATCATTGACATGTCCACTTCGGGTGCTTTCTGGTGTGCATTCAAGGTCACATGCGGCCTGCCCTGTGGGAAAAATAAGCTTTCTCCTCCCTCATACTGTCATACACAGCTGATACGTACACAATTATAATTTTTTTTTTGGTCAAGAGTACACAATTATAATTACATGCGACAATTTTCGATCTTTTTCATTCTTTTTTCTTACAAACAAACACACACATGTATAGACACACATATATATATATATATATAGACACACACACACATACAGGGGGGAATCGAGAGCACACGTCCTTGAAATAGTTAAAGTGCGGACGGACTGATCTGAGTCATTGATCACTTTAAATGAAAAGCAACGGTCTACGATTAGTTTCTCTAAAACCCAAAACAGGTCAAGACGTGACCCGAATCTTCATGTAGTCTTCAGTCTCTCTCTCTCCTTCTCTCAATGATCTGCGCTCAAACTTCTCCTCCCAAAATCTATGCAATCTAATATATGTCTTCTCTCCATTAATGATTAAACTCGTATTAGCTAGGTTGCATGAGTCACCATCAAATCTTTCGTTTTCTTTCTTTTTCTTTCAATATTACAAATCGGTGGTACATACAGCTAGCCCTTAGAGATTTCGCCCCAAAAGTTGGAGATTTGGAACCATATAAACTCACATAGATCGGTATGGATTCTGGATTCTTTTTATGTGTGATTTTCAATTACAAAATCTAGGGTTTTACCATATTTGGGATTTTTCTTCATCTTTCTGGATTTTTTTTATTGCTTTATTGAAGTTATTCACTGATTCTCTTATATTACAGGCAGCGATGAATACATATTCATTACATTCACTATTGTTTTTTGATGAACATTGGCTGAATTTGTTCTCTTTTCTTTTCATTGGCATTGGTTACTGATAAAAGTACTTTGAATGTTTGTGTGGTTTTTAGTTTCAGTTAAATGGAGTCAGATGATAATGATCAAGTTTATATTCCTCAAGTAAAGTCTGTGTTGGTTCCTAAATTACAGCAAGAGTTCGGAACAATTGATGAGGTTGCTGATTTCTACAATAGATATGCAAAAGAGGCAGGGTTTAGTATTTGAAGTCATACTACTGCGATGAGCAAGGATAACACCACACTTATGAGGAAGGAGTATGTCTATTATAAGCAAGGAAATTCCAAGGTTCATGGAGAAAAGCATAAGAGAGGATTACCAAAAGTAGGTTGCAAAGCAAGAATTGTAGTTGTGAGAAGGTCCGGAGGATATGCAATCTCTATATTTGTTGAAGGTCACAACCACCCATTGACAAGCCCTGCTAGAGTACCGTTTCTGAAGTCTTATCGTGGTGTTTCAAATCTTAACAAAACTCTATCTGACCAGTTAAGCTTGGTAAATGTGAAGACTAATAAACGGTTCGAATTCTTTGGTGTTCAAGCAGGTGGCATTGAAAATATTGGTTGTACGCAGCGTGATCTTTATAATTATGGAAGAACTTGTCGTGAAGAGAAGAAAGGGCATGATGAAGATCTATTGTACATGCATTTCTAAAACGAAAAAGAAAAAGATTCTTCTTTTGTCTACAAAATGGAGTCAGATGAGGAAAACAAAGTAACACGATGTTTTTGGGCTGACTCAATTTCAAGACGAG
Organism: Fragaria x ananassa; assembly: GCA_034370585.1. Classification (NCBI taxonomy): domain Eukaryota; kingdom Viridiplantae; phylum Streptophyta; class Magnoliopsida; order Rosales; family Rosaceae; genus Fragaria; species Fragaria x ananassa. The sequence goes on along the minus strand of CP139762.1, from coordinate 20,197,305 downwards.
CTTACAACTTTTATGGGGATGTGGTTATCTTTGATACTACATACAACACAAATAGGTATGGAATGATTTTTGTACCAATCTCTGGGGTTAATAATCATGGGCAGACTATTATCTTTGCTTGTGCATTCTTGAATGATAAGACAACTGATTCTTTTGTTTGGTTATTTAAGGAATTTCTAAATGCTATGCCTGGATATTCCTTGGAAAAAGCCCCCAAAATGATCATAACTGACCAAGATCCTGCTATGACGAAAGCCATTTCAGAAGCACTCCCACAGACATTGCATAGATATTGCAGTTGGCACATTCTAAATAAATTTTCAGAGAAGCTAGATGCGATTAAATATCGGGATTACTACCAAGACTTTCATAGTTGCATATGGAATTCATGTAGTGCAGATGAGTTTGACTCAAGATGAATTGAAATTATTGAGAAGAGTGGGTTGAGTGATAACAAGTGGCTTGAGTCGATATATGAAATTCGTTCATCATGGATACAAGCACATGTAAATCATTGTTTTTCAGCTAGAATATCAAGTAGGCAAAGAGCAGAGAGTCAACATTTTTTCTTCAAAAATTATGTTTCTCAATGGAATTCATTGGTGGAACTTATGGTTCAATTTAAGAGGGGACTTCTTCACCAACGCCACTATGAATTAGAGGAGGATCATTTTAACATTTAAGAGAAGCCAAAAACTGTCATGTCTCTTGAAATAGAAGATCATATGGCCAAGGTTTATACACGCAAGTACTTTTATGAAGTTCAAGAACAGTTGAAAGAGAGCTTCAAATATAAACTAGAACTTTTGAGAGAAAATGAGACTCATTGCGTGTTTAAGGTCATGAGAAAGAACATTGATACTTGTAAGTCTCGTGAACTCACTTACGAAAAAGAGTCTAATTTTGCATTATGCAGTTGTAGGAAGTGGGAGAGTGAAGGGCTCCCATGTCGACATATTTTTTCATATTTGATTAAGTTCCAAGATGTTGATAAACTGCCTGGTTAGTACATCTTGAGGAGATGGCCTAAAGCTGCAGGACAGAGTCTTGTGTTGGATTCTGATAGAGTGGAGATAAAAGATAACAAAGCTTTACTTGCAAAAAGGACTAAATTGTTCCAGCATGCTACATATCCAATTGATAAGGCAATCGTCAGTGATGAGGCCAGCCAGCTCTTAATAGAATCGTTAGATGCTTTCTTGGAGAATTTTAAATCATTGAATATTAGTAATGAAAGTGGACAAAGTGCAGAGACTAGGACTACTACTATTCAACATGTTTTTAATGAAACAGATCAAGTTAGAGCAAAAGGATGTGGGAGAAGGTTAAAGAAAGGAAAAGAGAGGAAAATTAAGGCAAAAGAGAGTCAAGGTAGAAAATGTCATGGATGTGGACTATATGGTCAGTCACATGACAAAAGAAATTGTCCAACACTTCTTGGAAAGTAAGAATCTATACTTAATTGTGTTTGATATTACTATTTATGTTTTCAGAATTTTTAGATTGATATATCTCTATAATCTTGCTTATTTATGTAGTCTTGTAGCCAAAGATGGGGATTCAAGTTCCACTAGTACGGATGAGGATACTAGTTCATCTATAGGTGAATTCAATACATTTATGATAATACACTTTTTTGTTTAATTGGTTGATGTTTTATTGTTAGAACTTATCAACCGTTTTTTTTTCTTGATAAGTATTGACTGATATCCTATTGCTTGGTTTATTTTGCCGAATAATGTATAAGGATATCAGTTTCTGATGTTCTCTGTGAATGCCTCAATCTATACACAGTAGTTGATTTTGCCCTGAATAGATCTCAGAAATAATGAATTTTTGTTGGCCTTATTCATATGTATGTACTCATTGAGAAGAAACAATGATTCTGTTACATTATCATATGAGAGACCTCATTCAGGAGAAACAATTATGATCTATTACATTATCATAGCTGTACATTATCATATGGTTTATGTGGTCATATGGTCTATTCCTGATTTTTTTTTTTGTGATTTCCTTGTTTCACAGTAGTTGTTATCCCAACACTCATCGTCTATATGCATATACTGCTATCTGTTTTGGTGGATACAAATGTATTGCAAAAGGTAAGAAATAAGTGAAGGTATTGCATAGATAATGTCTTTGAATAAGTGTGCAACTCATATAGTCAACTCCAACTCATATCTGTTTTATTCATTTATTTCCAACTTATGCTATTGTTATATACAGTTGAAGTCTTCAGTAGTACATATGTTATTGCTATACATAACTGAAGCTAGAAGGATTCAATTATGAATATGCCTTCCTACAATTTGATATTCCTATACAACAATTCATTTCCCACATTATGTCACCTAACTATGAACATGCCCCTGCATCATATTGATTTGCAAAGTAATAAACTGTTGTGGCAAGCTTCCTTTCCAATTAGCCCATAGACAAAAGGAGTGCCCAGCAAACATGATGTATATGCCAACACTGCTGCAACAATAATAGTAAACCAAAACATCAGTATATAGTAGAAATGAAAAAAAGAAAGAAAAGAAAAATCCTAACTTTGACTAATAACTGAATGTAAAAGCAAGCTTCATAGTGATAGTGGACATACAAAAACTGATTAGTATTGGCATCACTATTACATATGGACAAGAGAGATTAGTAAACTGACACTGATTCACACTCATGCCCAAACAGAGAGAGAAGCACCATTGTCAGCTGGTGTAAGCTGCAAGAACAATAAAACCATTAAATTATCATGAATACTCAATAGTTAAAACTCATAGTAAATTCGTTAAGCTAAGAAACAAATACTTTGACAAAACTACAATTACTTACACTTGGTATGGTTTTCCAGCTCTTTCGAGTAGCACACCTGCAAACCATTTTGCATTTGGTGTAATTCTGGCATTACATATATCTAAATGTGAATGATCATATTCGAATCATCAAATCATCACTAACTTTGCTATGATTGAAATTTTGGCATTACAGTGAACATTACATCGCTTTTTTAATGTAGATTATGCATAACCAGAATGAGAGCAACATGGTTTATCAATAAACTAAACTTCCCTCATTACCCAATCCTATCTAATTTTTTTGATTACCTAATCCTATCTAACTTTCCTGAAGCGGATTACAGTATCTGTAATTTCAAGTACAATAGGTATTCATAAAGCTAGAATTTCCTTAATCAAAATTTAAATACGAACCTGTATATAAGTGTAAAGAGTGAAAGCTGCAAATTCCAACCGAACAAACACCGAAGGCAACCGTATGGCTGAGAATTAGAGTCCTCAACGTGTTCTAAGTAGGAACCGACAATCTTTGCGGTGTCGGAAGGCCGCCGCTCCCATTCGAAACCCTAGCAGGCGGCGACTACAGAGAGGAATCGAGGTCCTTCCGAGTGGACACAAAGTCGTTCTTCCCCGCCATCGCGTCAATTTGGGGGGATTGCATGGATTTTGGGAGGAGAAGTTTGAGCACAGATCATTGAGAGAAGGAGAGAGAGAGACTGAAGGCTACGTGAAGAGTCGGGTCATGTCTTGACTTGTTTTGGGTTTTAGAGAAACTAATCGTAGACCATTGATTTTCATTTAAAGTGATCAACTGCTCAGATCAGTCTGTCCACACTTTAGCTATTTCAAGGATGTGCGCTCTCGATCCCCTCTGTGTGTGTGTGTATATACAGTCCGGATCAGAGGCGGACATCCGCACGCCCTTAAAGTACGGACGTCCTTCTGTTCTTCACTAGAAGGCTCCGACGACAGCGCGCCTCCACCCTAGCGGACTCCAGCAGCATCCCCGATCACTTTCCCTCCCCGGCGAGTCTGCCGATTTCTAATTTTCTGACGAGATCACCCAAAACCTCAACCAAGATCGATTTCGCCGGAAAACTGAAATTCGGCGGACTCGTCGGGAAGGGGAAAGTGATCGGGGACGCTGCTGGAGTGTGCTAAGATGGAGGTGAGCTGTCGTCGGAGCCGTCCGGTGGAGAACGGAGGAATGTCCGCATTTTAAGGGCTGTGCAGACATCCTCTTTTCAAATATGACCTCCTTACCTTAGATAAGGTATGAAATTCCTTAATTTGACTCACTTTCCGATCATAGCCAGCCAATATCTAGATATACATGACTTGATCATCTATACAAATTTTCAACTAATTTGGTTATCCTTAATGTATTGAAAATGTATTAAATCAATGAACGAACCGATTCTGTTCATCCTGAACCGTACATTCTTGTAATTATAAATCATAGTTTTGAATGTCTTAACGTTTATGAATTTGGCTGAAAATTTACAAAGATGATTAAGTCATGTATATCTAGATATTGGCTGGTTATGATCGGAAAGTTGGTCGAATAAAGAAATCTGTACCTTAGCGAAGATAAGGAGATCCTTACCTGATCAACATTGTGTATGTGTGTGTATACACAGTCCGGACTGGGCTTAAAGTGTTGACGTCCCTCCGTTCTCCACCTAATGGCTTCGAAGAAGGCGTGCCTCCACTCGAGCTAACTCCAGCGGTGTCCTCGATCACTTTCTCTTCCTGACGAGATCGATTTAAAGGTCTAGGTAGCAACCTCCACCCAAAACTTCACAAAAGATTGATCTCGTCGGAAAACTAGAATTTGACGGACTCACTAGGGAGAGAAAGTGATCGAGGATGCCGCTGGAGTCCGCTGAAGTGGAGGCACGCCGTCATCGGAGCTGGACGGTGGAGAACAGAGGGACGTCCACACTTTAAGGGCGTGCGGATATTCTCTTTGGATCCTCTATGTATATATATACATATAGGATTTTTCTCAGCTACAAACGTCCGCACCAATGGTTTTGGTGCGGATTTTCATTTTTGCACCACTTTTTGATCGAATTTCTTCATCTCCACCGTCTAGTATTTAGATAATATTGTGTAGATCATCTCTGCAAAATTTCAGCCAATTTAGTAATCATTAAGGCCTTCAAAATTGCGTCTTTCTGTTATAAACATGAACAGTTCATGTTTGACAGAATTCAGTCCATCCATTTGTTTTTCGAGTTTGAGGGCCTTAACGATTACCAACTTGGCTGAAATTTTGCAGAGATGATCTACACAATATTATCTAGATACTAGATGGTGAAGATGAGGAAATTCCGCACTAAAATCATTGGTGCAGACGTTTGTAGCCAAGAAGCCCTATATATATATATATATATATATATATATATATATATATATATATCTAAAGAGGATCTCCTTACTTTACAAATTTGAAGATTTCTACTATTTTACATTAATAAATGACTTCATTTAACGATCTCAACCGTTAATCTTCTAGATTCATATGTAATAAACATGTCTACAAAATTTTAACTAATTTCATAATCATTTGGTCATTCAAATTGACGTAAACAATTGTAGGCCGTTAGATAAAATTAAAACGAATATTTTGCTAATCAAATGGTTAAACGTTTTTCAATTTTGCTAATTTTTTGTAGGATTCATATGTGGGTAAGTAACTAGGGAATGTGTGCCTTTGATTGTTAAAATCCATGCTAGAACTAAAAACATCCCCACTTTAAGAGTTTAAGACTTAAAGAGTCTTATATATATATATATATATATATATATATATATATATATGACCTCTTTACCTTAATTAAGGTACGAATTTCCTTAATTTGACCCATTTTCATAGCCAGCCAATATCTAGATATACATATATGACTTGATCATCTCTGCAAATTTTCAGCTAATTTGGTTATTATTAATGTATTGAAAATGTATTAAATCAAAGAACGAATTGAATCTGTTCATCTTGAACCGTACGTTCTTTTAATTCTAAATCATAGTTTTGAATGTTTTAATGATTATCAATTTGACTGAAAATTTGTATAGATGATCTATATCTACTCATATATATCTAGAAGCTGAACAGTTAAAATGAGAAAATATGATCGAAAAGTGGGTCAAATAAAGACATATGTATCTTAGCTAAGATAATGAGGTCCTTACTTGATCAACATTATATATACACACACACACACACAAGACCCTTCTAATGAGAGATCCCTATTTTTTTTATCACTTTTAAGGATATGTCCATATCATTAGATATGTTTTTTAATGGGCTTGGATGGATGAGATTAAAACAAAAAACTTAACATTTATGAACCTACACCGTTCAAGATAATTAAAAATAAATCAAACATTTGGATGACTTAACGATTACCAAATTATTTGAAAATTTGTAGAAATGATCTACTCACATAGCTCAACAAACTGAACGGTAGAGATTTGATTTTGTAATCGAAAAGTTTGTCAAATGTGTTTGTGCGTGCGCGCGCGCACAATATCTACTAACCAAACGGGGCATTACATATTTTGTAATTCATATCATTATAGTAACTCTCAAGCTAACTAGTAACGTAAAAAAAAATTTAGACGAAAATAATGTTCAAAAATAATAATTGAAGTCACTTGATAATTCCAACTCCACAAGAAAATATAAAAAAAAGGACTACATACAATTTTTCATTCAATCGTGAGATTGTAATTGTCTACAGCGGTGTCATCTAATATTATTGAATATAGTTTTCACAACATAAACGAGGTAACTATCATTCATACACTGATGTTATAAACGAGAAAAGATTGCATTGTAACATCAACTTCAAAACTCACAAAAGAAAACATCATACAATCAAACAACGATCGCAAAAGAATGTAAAAAATAACACTTACTTGATTATGAATGACTCAATAATTTCAATTACAAACCGATCCAACAAATAGTACAAATAGAGACTTGTCCTTCAAATTGGGAATATGGGAGAATCGAAAGACTAAAATTGCAACTACAGACGTCATCGTCTAACTCAAGTTCTATTTGGACTATACGTTTTGCGTCAGAGATTTATATAATCTTTTTCTTTTGAAACAGCATGAACCATGTCGTTTTGATTTGTCTTCTTCCCCAAATTCATTTGGGTTTTCTGCCTTTTTTTGCCTTGCTTGTCTATAACCAAACCTATATAATCAAGGTATACTAAAAATCCAGACTCATCTATACACGCATTCGCTCCCGGGAACATACTCTATAAATGTATACAAACTTTTAATATGCGTCTATCCGATCCGCTCTCTGATTCGATCATATTGTATAGTGAAGTTAGTTAATGACTTTATTTAATAACTTAACTTCTTTGTGTTGAAATGGATAAATTTATTAGAATCTCATACAAATTGAAAATTAATAAACCTATGTACCATTTTCTTTTCGTAAATGAGAGGTTATGAGTTTTAGACTACCTGTAGTATTGGTTAAGTTGTTAGCATAAAAAATATTTATAATTAATAACGTGAATATATATAAAGGGTGATGATAGGAAAACTATCATATTGTGGAAACATATATAGGATATATATGATTATAAACCTGTCCTGCTATTACCTTACTGATTCTTCATCTGAGGGACTAAGACCGGGAATATATAGCAACTGAAAACAATTAGGTTTTTTTTCTGAACAAAATGAAAGTTTCATTATATGGAAAATTTCCTATTTGGTATAGCAACCCTCATGTGTCACACAATATAATATAATATGTAGAGATAAACTCTCATTATATAACTATAACCTCAAAAGTTATATAGCATCATTACATTTGGAATTGATACTCACAACTCACTTACAAGGATTAGAAACATAGATACCAGAGAATCAAATTATAAGAGTATAACCATCTAGATGTTAAACTCGTGGTTTACTAGCTCAAGCCACAATTAGTTGCGCGGAGATATGTTGCTGGGTTAAATTCTTCTCTTCATTAATAGACACAAGCTGATTTGCTAGCTTCTCTAGAACAAACTCACAACACACTTTTTCATATATAACTTCAAATAATACGCTTACATATAAGTAGCACTCCAAACAGGTCGACTTAACCAGAAAACAAGGGGCACCACAATTTACATAGCCAGCGTTAGATGCTAACTAATTATGTCACTAGACCATAGTAGCAGTACTCCTTGGCACAGCCACACCATGCAGCTCATGCTTCATCTCACAAGACAGCTTCAGCACCTCACTCAGATCAACCGGGTGCCCCTCATCCCTTCCCCACTTGAACCCCTGAACCAGCTTCGCCACCCAAAGCGACGCCGTCACCAGCCCCATATTCTTCCCCGGACACACCCTCCTCCCCGCCCCAAACGGCGCCAGCCTCATGTCCCTTCCCCTCACGTCCACGTCAGCCCCGCCTTCACTCACCACAAACCTCTCGGGCTTGAACACGTGCGCCTCCTCCCCCCACACCCCAGGGTTCTGCCCTATGGCCCACATGTTGACCATCGCCGTCGTCCTGGCGGGGATGACCATCCCGTTGCTGAGGTGGACGTCCGACGTGGACAGCCTCGCCCAGGACAGAAGTGGGCCCGGTGGGTGCACTCTTAGGGTTTCTTTCACCACAGCCTGCAAGTAAGGCAGTCTTGCTACGTCGGCATCCGTCACGGTCCTCTCATCTCCCACGAGCCTGTGGATTTCTCCGTAGAGCTTATCCTGAGTCTTGGGGTTTAAGATCAACTCGGCCATCGCCCATTCGGTTAGCAAAGCGGTCGTATCAGTTCCTCTGAATATCATCTCCTACAAGATCAACACAATACTACTCAATAAATCCATATTTACAAGTAACAAAACGAGTTTAACATAAATCAATCCAAAGTTACGTACCCATAGCACAGCAATCATGTCATCTTCCTGAAGTTTCTCGTCCCCATCCAAAGAGAGCAAGACATCAACAAAATCAGCATGATCCTCCGAGAGCTCCTTCTTCCTCGACTCGGCACTGACTCGATGCTCTTCAATGATGCTCCGGACGAGCTTCCTCACTCGGGGAACGAGGTTGGCGCAACGTTCATTGATGCGGAAAGGGTCGTAGAAGTAGCTCAACCAAGGGAGATAGTCAGACCAGTTGAAAGCGCCTAAGATCTCAAACCCTTCCCTAACCATGTCCTCAAGCTCCCTCAGCTCCTCGTTGCTGTAGTTAGGGTCGTATCTTTTGCCGAACACGCTCCCCATGATGTTGTTGAGCGAGGCGGCCCTTAGGTGCTTGCGAAGCGACACCGTTCCGCGGCGGGCTTGTTCTTCGGCAATGTTGCGCAGCATGGCGGTGCAATCTTGCTGGCGGCCGGCCTCATGTGCTACAATGCGTCTCGGGGCGAAGAGGTGGGAGGAGGAGATCTTCCTGAGGAGTCTCCAGTATGGTCCGTTGGGAGCGAACCCCATGGCTCGTGTGAACATAAGACTCCTAGCCGACTGCTTTACTGGGCGATCAGCGAAGTAAGGGGAGGTGAGGATTTCCCGAGCAGTATGGGGATCAGAGGCTACAACAGCAGGAGTGGAGCCAAGGCTAAACGCCATGAGCTGAGTGGTGGTGGTTTGGCTCCAAGCCATGGAGGCCAAGGTGCGGTGAGCCAAACCGCGGGAGAGACTGAAGAGGGAACCAAACAAAGGAAGGCCTTTTGGTCCTTGTATGGCAACCGGACCTCTTTGGTTCCGGCCGTTTTTCCATGCGACACCGCCGGTGGCGAAGGCCCAAGTGAGAAGGGAAATGGATACAAAAGCAAGGGCGAAACAGAAGAGGAAGTAGGGCTGGAGAAGATTCGAGAAGCCGAGAAAGGCCGGGAGGGTAAAGACCCACCAGGTGTTGTCTTTGCTAACGAACTCCATTGAAGGGAATGAAAATGGATCGACAAGGAGCTAGAGAAGATTTTTAGAGTGGTTTTGTTTGGTGGTGAGTGAAGGTGAAAGGTATGAGGGTGAGAGGGATTTATATATAGAGACGACATGTGCTCGGGGATGTATGGGTGGTGTGGATGAATTAAGTAAGTAAATTAATTAGGGTAAATTCTAAATTTGTTCCTAATTAAGATGGGTGGTAAAGTCATGTGTAAAAAGTGGTATTGGGAGCCGTTATCGCCTACAAGAAGATTTAAGAGGCTCGAAGCAAATTGTGTATGTATATCGATCAAGGAGAGGTGGACAGTCCAATGCAATATTAATTGAATGAGAGGGGAACATAGATTTAATTCTGCATTCACCACAAACGGTGTTCATGGCGATAACCCTTGGTGGTCAAGTAACCGCCCGCCTTGGAAGCCGTGACGGCCGTCTCGAATTGAATGTGTAAGACAGACACAGGCGGCTGAAGGTGACTTGACTACTCTTGAAAGACGAGAGACGTAGCTCGATAAAGAGAATAGTACTACCCGATCTTAAAATTCGTAGCCTTCGTACTAAAACCACAACCCTCCTCCTCCTCCTCCTCCTCCTCCTCCTCCTCATTGTTCACCTCTACATTTGAAAATTAAGCTAAATATATAGAAATGTAGCTTTTGGTTTCTTATCAGTTCCTTCCTGCAGGTTACCGACAATATCCTTTTTGTTTTTGGATTGGTATGTTATTTTGATTATTGATACGGGACATTTTGATTCTTGGGGCTAGCCATGTCATATGGAAATAAGGTTGAAACCGTGATAATGGCATGGGATTCCATTTTCTTCATCGGAATGAAGCTTGACTCGATCGGTATATTTCATCATTGCATTGCTAGTATATATCGAAACGATATCATAAGGTTTCTTTGATTCTATTCATTTCATGCTGATCGTTGTTGTGGTTACTTAATCATTCGATTCATCAAATGATCATTAGTATCGAATTCCAAATCTAAGAAGTTTAACCAAAACAACAAGAAATTAAGCTAGCTAATCCATGTATTACACTCGTGACGAATGATGCTTGCCCCTTCAAATTATAATTTTACTTCTTGGTCCAAAGTTGGACGCAGAAGATCTGATATCACAACGATCGAATTTCTATTCTACCTATATAGTAGTTTTACGTACGGTGAATACTTGGGTCAACAGTTGTATATTTTTTTTTCCCCTCTGCTTAAAATAATGGTTATTGATTACAAACTTTTAGCCAAAATATCGTCTTCTAATGGGATTTCTGGTATGAGAAGATTAAGACGTGTACGTAGTTTCGTGTTATGAGTTTTATATGAATGAGAAGGACAATAGTGTAACATGCAAAGAAGACGAAAGATAATAGTTTTATTTGAATGCGAATTAGTAATATATATATGATATGAAGCTCGATTGGTAGGTCTTTAGAAGCACTTGGATCATTCCGCTTGCTTCGTTTGTATTTCTCGATTATATTCCTGTCCTGTCTTTTCTGTTGCTACTGACTCATAACCTCATGCCGACCTTGCTACTGCAGGTACAAGATATTTGGGTTCAATTTTGTAAAGCTAGCTAGATTTTTCAGACTTGGTGGAAACTATATACTAGAGTTTAGATACTGTATACTGTACGACGCGAGTATAAAAACTATATACTAGAGTTTAGATGTGGCCACCGTTTATGGATTGGTATTTGGCTTTCGAGGACTGCTATTAGGCAATTCAAGTTGGGGATTAGCCAAATAGGAATTGTTGAAAATGGTCTGCTTTGCACACCCAACACATATCAACTTGAAGTTCCTGTGCTTGGGTAGTGCTAAGGGCATTTCAGCTTTCCCTTATAAATTTATTAGTTTTATTTTCATCCATGGTTGGAATATATCAGTGGCATTTGCCTCTTACTGTCAAAGGTGATGGATAGGTTCTTGATTGCTCTTTCTCTTAAAAAAAATTATGTCAAATCTTGCATTAAGGTGCAAGTTATTTTGGTAAACATGTTAGTATAATGTTGATGAGTGCCCCATCTGAAATTCAACACAAAATGCTTCAGCTACCTAATGATTTATGTAAGATGTTACACGTTTTTATTGACTGATTGATCTCATTGTATTTTGTATCGTACTGTAGGAACCTGAAGTGGATTGTTTCATTTGAGATGAAAATTCAATAACAAAATGCCATAGCAGTGAATATGTTGTTGGTGAATGATTGAAGTATTCGTTTCATCATTAATTATAATATTTAGTCGTGCTAAAAAAGTATTTATTTCTTCAACAGTGGTGTTTATATGGTCACCTAGTGCCAAAAGAAATCATGATCAATCACCATTAGATGTAAATCCAAAAGTAAAAAATAAAATAACTTAACTTTAAAATAATATTTCTCACATTTAGATTTACATTCAACAATGATTACACTAGTGGAAAAAATCACTTAGCCGACGGAAAAATAATATTTTCGTCGCCTAAGATCTACTTAGCCGACGGAAAACCTTCCGTAGCCTAAGTTTTACCTAGGCGACGGAAAAATATTCCGTCGGCTAAGAAAATCTTAGGCGACGGAAATTTTTACCTAGCCGACGGAATATTTATATATAAATATAAATGATTATTTATGATAACTTAGGCGACGAAAAATTATTCCGTCGCTTAGGTTATATCTTAGCCGACGGAAATATCTACTTAGTCGACGGAACCAAATTTTAAAAAAAAAAAAAAAAAAAATTTTGGCGGGATAACTGCCGCTTAAATATTTTGAACTTAGGCGACGGAAAAATATATTCCGTCGACTAAGTTCAAAAATTTTAAGCGGCAGTTATCCCGCCAAAAATTTTGAAATTTTTTTCGGTTCCATTCTATAACTTTCAGCTCTCTCTCCCTCATCCTCTTCATCTCTCTCTCCCTAGCTCGTCTGCTGCTCTCTCTCTCCCTCGTCTGGTTGCTCCCCCACCACAGCGGCGCCTCCTCCTCCTCCTTCGCCGCGGCACCTCCTCCTCCTCCAAGCAGTGCGGCCTCCTCCTCCTCCTCTTCTCGGCGGCAACTCCTACTCCTCCTCTTCTCGGCGCCTCCTCCTCCTCCTTCGCCGCGGCACCTCCTCCTCCTCCAAGCAGCGCCGCCTCCTTCTCCTCCTCTTCTCGGCGGCAACTCCTCCTCCTCCTCTTCTCGGCGCGCGACACCTCCTCCTCCTCTTCTCGGCGGCACCTCCTCCTCCTCCCGGCGAGTTTAGCGTCGGAGGTGGAGTGGAGTTGTTCGGGAACACGCAAACATAACCGTCGTGGTCGCCGGAGAAGAGGAAGAGAAGGAAAAAAAAAAAAAAGACCTAAAAAAACGAGAAAAAAAAACCGCGCCAATTATTCTAAAAAAAAAAAATTTAAATTTTTACTTCCGTCGACTAAGATCTTAGGAGACGAAATATTCCGTCGGCTAAGAAAAACTTAGTCGACGGAAAAGTAATTTCCGTCGATTAAGTTCCGTCGACTAAAATCTTGGCAGACGGAACTATTCCGTCGACTAAGTCCCACTTAGCTGACGGAATCATCAATTCCGTCGGCTATTGTCTTAGCAGACGAAGCTTAGCCGACGGATCTTAGCCGACGGAAATTCCGTCGACTAAGATCTTTGCAGACGAAATATATGTCTTAACCGACGGAACGGTTCCGTCGGCTTATAGCCATAATCCAGTAGTGTTAACCATAATTTCCTTTGTCAACAAGTGACCATGTGAGCACTACTGATTCCTCCAAATGGTTAGTTTTATCTGCCAAATAATCATGTGTTTGTACTTTGTAGTGAGTATTGTGTGACAGATGCTGCATGCTTTGTATGTTAAAGTTGTTAACTAATTTTCAGAATATTCTCAGTGAGAAAAAAACTGATTTTTGGAAAAGATTGTATGACTGAAATTGCTTGCAAGTTGCAAAACTGTATGTGAATAGATGCGTGCAATTCTTGGCTCAATCCCGACATTGTGAACTTGACTGTTGTAGAAATGGTGTATAGTTAGTTCTCTTTACTAAACCTGAGAAATTACAAGATTATGAGCTAGCTCTAAGCAAACAAACTAGTTCATTTGAAAAGATAGTAATTCAGGCATGGTCCAAGTTCATGTTATTCTTGCATATATACGATTCAGCATCCCAGTCAAGAGGCGTTAATTTGTCCTAAAGTGTCATTCTTTTTGCTCTTTAGTCTTTACAGTGCAAGTTAAGATTCTTGATTTTATCACGCTTTTCGTAATTTTTTTTTTACTTAATCACACCTTTCTGTTCTTTTACTGTCTGAAAATAACCAACTTATTCATAAAGATGTTACTATTGTTGCATGGAGATGGTGAGTAATCCAGTGAGATATAGATGAGATTCTTGCTTTACCTCATTTTTTAAGGTGAAAACATTTGATAATCTGACAGTCATTCTTAATCGGCTTTACAATGGTGAAGATGAGTTTCATTCTGCACTTTTGAATAGATCGAAAGAGATGGAAGGTTATAATTCAAGCATAAGAAGAAGCAGAAGTCAAAACGAGCAGAATGATGGTTCATCTTCCAGTTCTAAGGGTTATATATGATGGGCGTGGTTCAATCCAGGTGATCTAGAAAAAATATGCAGACATTCCTCAATACAGTATCTAGCCATAACAACACAACAACATAACGTCATATCTCTTTATCACTCAAAACAGGTTAGGCCATGCCAGTATTCTACTATTTACAAATTCTTTCGTTTATGAATTGCTACTTGTTGTTATCCAAGCACAAATATAAGATCCCACTATCGTGAATGTGGGCATGCATTGCTGATGTCTTGCAATAACAAAGGTGACCGGGGGCTTCCGGTCTTTCCTTCTCCGAAGCTTAAATCAGTCTCTTGGTCGAATATAATTGATGAGGGTAGTTAATGATACCTAATAGCTGGACCATAAAGAGTGAATCTCACTTCACTTGATAACCGATGTGGGACAACTCCCATTTGCCGTTGGTTTAAGCTTCCAGTTTCCTTATGCTTTCCGAGGTCGTTCCCGGCCCATAGTGCCACCGAGTTCAGGCCCGATCCATCATGCTCTCGGAATGTGGGCATGCATTCTTACTGCTGATGTTAGATATTACTAAAATGGTAAGTTTAGTCATACTTTATGAGAGCAACAATTTAGGTGTTTTAAGAAAAATGCATGGATGAACAGCAACACGTACCATACATCCTTCGTGTCACATTCGTAACATAAAGAGGTATGACCGCCTTAATAAGCTATAATATAAGCTGTAAAGACAAGTTGCAGATGCTTCAAAGCTTTCAGCTAAGAGAGTACCAAGTCCAGGATTCAATGTTGTCTATCTAAGTAATAAAGTCAACTCGACTTTGTAGGAGTAGGACTATGCAGCTTGACTGGTAAGAATGACTTTTTGCCAATGTTCATTGTAAGAAAATATGACTGGTAAATCAACTATTTCTAACTTCTACTATTCTGAGTTTTGAGATCAATCATGTGTATGGAGAATCCAATTAGGTTGCTCACAAGCTCTCAAATTTTGGTTTGGATGCTTAGCTCGGAGTGGAACAACCTCCTCCGCAAGTTCCTCCACCACAAATTGTCACCGGTGGCCGGGTAAAGTGACTTGTGTGACCTAGGATTCATCATATATAATTCGACCTGTTTGTTGCTCATTTCCACCTTCATGATCCATCCATCTTCATAAGGGCTTGCATTTACCAAAACAGTAGAGGTACAAAGCTTTTCATTTACTTCAACTACACTGCCAGAGAGAGAAGAGTGAAGGCCCTTTCTACCACATCTGGCGCCTTGTGCCACATTTTCACCGGCATAAGGGAGTTTAACATGGATAATACCACCCAAGTGCTTCTTAGCATGATCACATAACCCGATCTAAACAACTGGCTGTGGTACGTGGAATAGGCCGAAAAGAGGACTTTGAACTCATCGAATGGTAACCCAGAGTAACCTTTATGGCATTGAAGTGGTGTGAGGACACAGTTTTCCGTGCAATCGTTTTTCACCACCTTATAAATGTAGTGTTTCCCCTTGTTAAGGCTGTAACACATGCTGCATAATATTGAGCGTTCCAGCATATATATTACATGCTAGCTCTTCACTCTACTCATTGTTCTTGGCATAATCCTCGTAATTAGCTAGGTACTGAGCTCCAACTCCAATTAAAGTTGCCCCTTCTTCAGTATTAACGACTCCATATCGGTTTACAAGAAACTTATGTAATTGAAATCTCTTGTCCTTTTCCCAACCACCAATGAGAGTCCCAAACTCCATCTTTTAGGTTCTTTATCTCATTGATGTTTTTGTTAGAAATTTTTCATATAATTTTCTACCAACTTCGCAGCTTCTGAAGTTGTAATAAGTCTGAATCCTTCCACTATATTAATATTTTCAGCAACATCGTTGTACATTTCTCCTCATTCCTTGGTATAACCCTCTACAGTGCAATAAATGTTGAGATATTTTTCGGAAAACCGATAGATCATTTGTGCCTCTTCCGAATCTATTATTTTCTAGTAAATTTTTAAAGTATGTTATACAATAAACTAGTTAAGACAGAGGTACCACAAATCATTGCGAGCGTAGCGATTTTGTATAAATCACCAAGGTATGGTTGAAATTTGGCTTCAAATGTCTCATTTGTTCCTCATTAGTTTTATCAGATTCAATGATGCTTACAGTTGAAAAGAAAAGATTAAGCTTTTGTTTGCTTGTATCTAGCTATTGTCTGGATAATTGTTTTTTATGCAAATCAATATTATTTCTATGTCAGTTGTGCTTATATTCACTAGCTTGTCGATACAACGAGCACATCACAAATGGTGCGGTTTATATCTTTGAATAAAAAAAAGAACCAAAGCTTTAACAACAATAATTAGACCAAGGAAGTTGGTGTGTTTGTGCCAATATCAAACTAATGTAGTGAAGATTATAAAATTTTTGTTGCAGTTTATTGTGTTTTTCTTTAGACAAGTAGTTTTCTAGAAAATCAAGGATACATTTAATTCGCCGCAAAATAAACTAATTAAAACTGATGTCATACAGAGCTGCAAACAATGATTACACAACAACTCATTACTACTGTAATTTTTTTTTTTTTACAATATGACTTGGTACTTTGTACTATTACTGTCCGCTAGAACTACTTGACTGCCAAGGAGATAAATCTGCAACCAACATATCTAATATAATTGAACAGCTCAAACTTCGAGTAAAACTGAACAACTCAAATGAACATATCATGAACGTAAAGAACACAAATAAAAATGAAAAGAGAAAAGCATGCTATAGTAAGAATAATGGCAAGAAATAAGCCAATGTCGGTCACTCCAAATATCTACGTAAACACTTGTGAAGACTCTCAAATCTTGAGATAGGATTCAAGCCTCCTAAAAATTACACATGAGTGAAACGAGGAAAGATAAAAGAAAGAACCAAAAGATAGTATTGAAGTACATTTATGAATAAATAGGGTATCGAAAATAAGGTAATGAAATTTTTGTGTGTGTGCACTAGGCTCGAATCTGAGATTTTTGGACTTGAGTCGAACTCTTAACGTTGGGCCTTTAAATCGTAGTTTGCATCTAGGTAATTTTTTAATAACTAAATCTATAAACTCAAAATTTACTATAAAATAACATATCCAAAATATTTAACATTGTAGTAATTTTATTTACATTATAAAACCTATTTTGAGCTCCTACCTCTTCTTTTTTCTTTTTGAAATTTACTTGAATTGGGTACAATTTTCAAGTAGTTTTTTCTCTTTCACTTTTAACTTTATTTTCTTGTTTTTTGACTCATAATAGTTATATCATATATGTACCTCTATATATGTATATATAATTATAACATACTTGTTTGGGCCCTACAGTCAATACCTTTATGTTTCTTTTATTGCGGTAAAACATCTGACATAATGATTATTTCTTGCATTATTTAACTGCATTTACTAATGGAGAAAGCTGTGATTTTTTTTTCTGGGCCTCTTAGATCTCTGGGCCCTGAGTTGACAGGCTCTTCGGACTCCTATCAGGTCCGGGCTTGGTGTGCACGTAACTATAATAACAAATGTTGGAAAAACGATCACCTCAATGCCTAAATGCTCTCGCCTCGCGACGCTTTACCATATCGTTTTCGTTTCGCTTTTGCCTATAAAACATTGATGAAGACCAAGAAAGTTCAAACTCGAGGGCCAAACTTCTTTTTGCTCCGGATCAACCATTTGAGATTTGAGATATTCTAATATTCTCATGGAAGGTGTTCCCTCAATAGATGTTCTTCCTTCTGTACCCCCTTTATTGTAGCAATTTCCAGAATTCAGATTCATGAAGTATGAGATCTAGGAAAACCAGTTGTTATGGGATATCACATGAAAGCACTTGTATGTTTTCGGTTTGGGTTTAGGGAAACCCAATCCATTTGTTTTCTTAGAAAACCAAAATTTACTGTGATTTGTGAAGAATGTTGATAACAAGGGAATGAACTTTATAATGCACATGAGAACAATTTCTTATCTCATCGTAAAGTTCAATTCCGATATGAAATTGTAACATGAACACCATTTCTTACCGAAAAGGAACACAATTTCTTTTTCTTTTTTTCTTTATTGTTTTGGTCAATTGGGAACACAATTTTTTGAGAGTAAACAAATGGATAACAAGAAAATGAACTTCAGAATGCAAAAGGATCATAACTCCCGACCTTGTAAAATGAACATATTACATGATTTACATTAAATTCAAACAATACTAAAGTATGTAACAACAGAGCAACAATGTTAATGTTTCAAGAAAATGCCTGGAAGGATCAATAATAGCAGCGGTATATAGCAACAACTCCTCCACGTCGCGGCTGAGGGGCAAACACAGTCATAACAACAAGAGCTACGACGATCACCACAAGAACAGCAGTATGGACCTGGCTCCTAGGAAGCACGGAAGCGCTGGGATGGTCACGCTTCGCGCTTCCGAAGCGGAAGCGAATCGGAAGCGCGGGGAAGCGTTTGGAAGCGCGATTCCGGGAAAATGGGGTTTTTGAAGCGCGGCGGAAGCGTCCGATTCCGATATGGAAGCACACGACTTCGATTTGGAAGCGCAGACAGGCACTGTGGCTCTGCGGCGCGTTGATCTTCTTTCACTCTTATGCAATCGATGATCTATCTCGTCCTCTCCTTGACGACCCCTTGATCGAGAAAGGAGAGACAAAACAAATCTGAATCTGGGGAGAGAGAGAGGTGAGGGGGAGCTGAAGAATTGAAGAACAAAGAGAAAAGAGATGCTGAAGGAAGAAGATAGACTATTCTTCTTCTGTTCGTCAAGTCAACAAAGAAGATGGATGACTTCCACTCTCCTGATTTGCATACCCACGTGCTAGTTGTGTTTTTATTTTCTTTCAAAAAGAATAGTGTTTGGATGAGATTAATAGTTATTGTGGGATTCTATTGGGGGATTAATAGTTATCTTAATAGTAGATAATTATCTTGTTAAAAGGCTAAATAATTAAATAATTAAGAGGTTGCAAATTGTTTCATTAATTTATATTTATTATTAACAATAAATAAGAAGATTTGGAAAACTAGTTATATTGTTATTTTTATATTATTTTATTCCACGCTTCCAAAGTGCTTCAACTTCCAATAATTTTTGAAAAAAAAAACGCTTTTGCGCTTCCGAACGTTTCGCTTCCACGTTTCCATCTCCGCTTCCATGCAACAGCCTGGCTCTGATAGGTGGATAATTTGGGGACCAGGTCCCTGCTATAGAGTAGTACAACAAGTTGACTACTGCAGATAGCCAGAAAATGTTGTCTTCCTCGTCTATTCCTTTTTCTACCGCTAAGTAAATGTAAATCAGCTGGATATAAAATACTGGAGAAAAGATGGCCATGCGATTAGGAATTAATTTCTAAATAAGCAGCTTTTTCCAAGCAAAAAATTCTTTACTGGCAAATAGAAAAGGGTTAACTGGTGCTAAATAATACAACCAAAATGGATGATTAAAGAGAAATATTTCCATCACCACCTTCAAGAAAGGATCATGTCTAAACTGAACTGCAACTTGCATATATCAATTTTTCAGTCATTAACGGTTATTTTCCCACAAATCTCCGTCAAATCACAATCCAATATTAAACATTCATGCTGATGAAATAATAATTGTGCATAAGCAGGTGGATACATCTCATGTAACAGCAAAGAAAACACAGAAAGAGGAAAAGAATCACACATGGGGGAGATAGATAATTTGGGACCAATGATATATAAGCTGCCTGTACAAAGATACATGAAGACATGAAGTTAAATGTTCAAACCAGCCACTCAGTTTTCAAGTTGAAGAGGTTCAGAATTGTCAGTTTGCTACAGATTTCAGACCATTGCAGCAAGTATCGCCACAATATGCAAACAATCTTTACATGCTCAGCAGCTCCGTAGCAAATATTCCTTGGGCTATCTTAACCAATACTTGACACACAATGAAGATAGAGGTTACCAATAGCTCAGAGACTCTCAAGGAATTGAGCGAAACTGGGGTATTTTGGTTCCCACCCTATTTCTGCACGAGTTTTTGAGTTGTTTAATCTCTTACCCAGTGGATCCGTAGTTCCTGCATAAACAACATCACTATGTATGAGTTTCAAACTATTGTATAGTCGATCTCAGAAACGATAAGTACTAAAGAACTTCAAACTTTTGTAGTGTTGACAAAGAGTGTTGGCAATGATGACAAAGCTGAGTTCCACATATATAACAATGTGGGTGGATGGACACAATTTTGAGGGTCGTTAAGAGAAATGGAGCTCTAAATTTTCCTCTCTATAGAGGAAATCAAAGGAAGAGACCTTGGACCTTTATTTTGTCTTCTAACCCACTTTTATTCTATCTCATTATTGATGACCTTATTAAAATTTATTAGTATCTCCATGTTATGTGAAAGTCTAAAATGCTTTCTTTTCCTCCATATCTTTTCTCTTTTGTCCCTCTCAAACAAAGATTGCTTAACAAGCTGGAAAGAATTGAATCTCCCTTCAATTATCTATATGGGATACTACTAAGAAGCTTACCTGTAAACCTGTCAAACACTTTGGTAAATTTCCCACTTTTATTAACCAAATCCATCACTTCTTTCCTGCAAAGACATTGAAAAGGCCACAGATGCTTTCGGTTATTGAACGGATAAGTGTAAATAAGAATCAGTGTCAATATCTAGCTATTTATGTCATTGCTGAGGGAATGTGTATGAGACAAGATCACTTGACATCAATGTAAGACTTGCCAGTTTTAGGTTGATCCAAAACTAGAGTTAACACTTTAACCATGCACATAACTCTAACCCATCTCAGATAGATCCAGTATAGACAATCTATACAAGAAGTTTGATTTATAGTATTAAGCGTACGATAAATTAATATTTTTCACACAATGTAGATGGAATAGTTAGGATAGATTTGAAATTTGTAATATAAATTAATATTTTTCACTTGAAATTTGACTGTCAGCATTATTAGCACTTAACCAAATTACAGAAAAGAATGAGAAATCCTATGAAATGTTCTAAAATCATATCCCTATACATTTACACAAGCACACAAGCATATGCATATCCAGTTCACAGTATGCTGAAGTCAACATAACCAACAGTTTTGAAGGGCATCGAACAGTGTAAAGGTTAGAACCTGGACAATGGATGATTGTCACAACCCAAGAGAATCCGATTACGTAATCGCTTCTTCAAGATTGCAACAGATAGGGAAGCTGCATCCTGTCCAGAAGGATGTAAGTTTTTAATCAGCCATAGTAATAACACAGACACAGAGACACTGAAACATTATAAATGACAATGTGTGGTGATATAAAGCCAGCTAGATCAATGATATGAAACTCAAAAAGAAAAGTAATTATAAATTTTAAGAAGATGAAAAGCCAAAACTGAACAGAGTAATATTGAAGCCTCGAAAATATACTAGAAGTCTAGAACTGTATTATATATAAAAAAAAAGTGAGAGAAAAATACATAATAGTGAAACTACATCGAATAATTTATCATAAGACAAATACAGACAGGAGGATATTATCACCTCGTAATGTATGAGATTCAGAATGTGATCTGGATTTGTGTCTACAGTCCCCTTCGATAACCAATAAACATGAGCACCTCTATCTGCTTTGTACACATAGTTAAGGTCACTTTTGAATAGAACAAGTATCAGTAATGTATAAATATTCTTTCAGAATTCAACTTCCATAAAGGATATGTAAAGCCCTGCCAATCTAAGAACAACACCACCAAAGTCTAACACTACTTTTTCTGCATGAAGAAGGACATCGGTCCTGGGGCTCCTTCCTATTGGCACTACTGGAGTGTCCTGCAAAGAAATAGCATGGACAAATTTCTCAACTGAAGGCAGATAACTGATTCCATATCACTACGGCAACTTGGCAGCATAAATTTAAAAGATAAAACCCAAAGGAATTGTGCACAAGGAAGACACTCTAAGTCATTATAAAGAGAAAATAAGGAGTAGGTACCGGCAGAAATATGTGCCTACCTCATCACAAGGACTGTTGTCATTGCAATCATATGGTGCAGAGCTTGATGTAAACAAGAAAGAACCTTCACCATTCCATTTCAGTGCAGCCACTCTGCTTATTCAAAAAAAAAAAAAAAACACACACACACACAACCATCACAAGTTATCCTACCATACATAGTCCTAATGATAAACAAACAAGCCGCGATTACCAATTATCACTTCCAAGCATATATCCAACTCAATTAACTGAAAACTGATGCAAACACTCACCGAACATCACCGGGATAATCCGAGGTTCTAGATGGTGGAGCACAGAAAATGACATTAGGAAACTTAAGGTCCGTTTTAGTCCCCTTCAAACATGGATTAATCCCCACATTGATCAACTCCTCATGGTGATCAACAGTCACCGTTTGCCCATATATTTCACAACCTGGATGCTCCTGTAAACTCATAATCACTTAAACCACTACAAAACTGCACTAAAGATTAATACTTTATCACCAACATCAATAAAAAATGTAGAGAAGAAAGACAACTACCTCCCGCCATTTCTCTGCAACTAACCGCCCAAGTACTCCAGGCCCAACAATCAACAGGTCATTAGCTCCTACAATCCCAGCAAAGCCTGCACCTTTCTTTTCATCTGCACTTTCACCAACCCAACCAATCAAACATTGCGCAGTAAAAATGTAAACTTTAGTTAAAAAAATTACAAAGGGAGTGAAAAAGATTGGAACTTTACCGATGGTGGGTGATGATGATGAGGAGGAAGAAGCAGAGACTTGGATTGGGGTGGCCATGGAGGCAGAGAAGGTGGCTCTGAATTGGGTGTATTTGAGGGAGGAGAAAGGGTAGGAGAGATTTGGGAAATGCCAAGAAAGTCCTTGAGTTCTGGTGAGACCAGTGAAGCTAGCAACAGCAATGGTGGCCATTCTCCTCGAACTGTGTTGAAGACTGAGGATTTGGTAACCGAGACGAAATGTCACAGCCAATGAGGGTTGTTTACGTGGTCAGAGTGTGGATGATCATGGCCCTTGGTTGGGGAGACTTTGAATCTAACGGTTGAGAGGGGTTTTAACTTCATGTCATTTGGGTAGGGGGAAGGGATAGTTGGATGAGAAAAAGTCAGTAAACCATCTGATCGGAAACGACGACGTCGCGGGTTGGTACTTTTTATTTTTTAGAATTAAAATTTGTTTAGTTATTCCGGTTTGAAATCGACGTATGTTCAGTTTTTATAGTTTTATTTTAATCAGAATAGTCCTTAAAGTTACAATTTCTGTCAATTTTTTCTGTAAGAACACTGACGTGGCCGCTAAAGACATTGTAATTTTTAACGGCCATATTAACAATTTAACTAAGAAATTTGACGGAATGACCATTTGGATGAAAAATCATAACTTTAAAGACCGTTCAGATTAAAATAAAATAAAAATGACTGAACATATGTCAACTTCAAACCATAAAGACTATAAAGTATTTTACTTTATTTTTTATTTCAACACTTGAAATATATGTGCTTAGTGTTTTGATCGCTGAAGCAACGGTATTACGTGAATCTCCTCACACGGCGTTTCTTTAATAAGTTTCTCATTATTAGTTATTAGTTGAAAGTGACTTCAAGATACTCATAAAATATCTTGTGGGTAAAGCTTGTGCTCATTGAAGTAAAAAATCTCTTGTTTAAGATAGGTTAACATCTATGTTTCAATCTTGCATATTACGTCATCTTATTCGGGAAGCTAACTTTGTTGTAGACCGGTTTATTGGAAGTAGAGGTCTATTGTCCTTTGGATTTTTTCATGTCTTACTTTCTGCTGTACATCTTACGCTTTACTTTACTTGTATAGCTTTTCTCTTTGTGTGCTTGTTGTCGGAAAGGAGAAGGAGTTTGTTCCCTCTCTGTTCCCTCTCTCTCTTCTCTATAAAGAGTAGATCTGTATTCCTCTTTGTTATTAAGAAATATATCAGAAAACTTCCATAAGGTTTTGTGTCCAGTTTTCTTCATGGTATCAGAGCAGGAATCCAAGGCCTGACTCTGTATTTCTTCTTGATCATTCTCTAATTTCTTCATCCTCTTATGGAAGAGAAATCTGTTGAGAGGTCTTTTGTAACCTCATATTTTTTTGATGTTGAAATGAATTCAAATCGGTGTTTTAGATCTATGAAGGTGAGTAAACCAGAAGGTAAACATTTGGTGAAACACCTGGGTAATCTCACAAGCATATGGAATGAATTTGTTGCCTATCTCAGCAAGAAGCAGATTCAGATCAGAGACAAAGAAACCAATATGTCTGGGAGCGAAAGCCACTCTGCCATCCTTGCGCAATTTTCTGGGTTTCTTGCAGAAAATGGTTGTGTTTCACATGAAGAAGCTTCAGGTGATCTATCAACTATGTTTACTGCTCTCACTATTTGTGCTGAGAATGATTATTGGATTATAGACTCAAGAGCTACGGATCATATGACAGACAAACTTCAAAGTTTACATGATTTTAAACAATTGTCCATCCCTACAAAAGTGTCTCTTGCATATGGTCATGGTGTCTCTGTTTTGGGAAAAGGAAAAATTGCATTGCTTTCTAATCTTATAGAATAAGTTGCTCTGTATGTTCCTTCATTTCCCTTTCAGCTTTTATCTGTTGGAAGAATTACAAACACCTTAAAATGT
This sequence comes from Fragaria x ananassa, assembly GCA_034370585.1. NCBI lineage: Eukaryota > Viridiplantae > Streptophyta > Magnoliopsida > Rosales > Rosaceae > Fragaria > Fragaria x ananassa. The sequence goes on along the minus strand of CP139762.1, from coordinate 20,172,365 downwards.
CTTGTTATATTTTCTCCTTATAATGTCATGTTCCAAGATATCATCACCAAGGAAACAATTTGTGAATGTTTCCTTTTAAATGGTCTTTACTATTTGTCCAAAACTTCTTTTACTTTCAGGAGTTTTCAAGTTGGCTTAAGTTCTATACAAGATCATAATCTATGGCACCAACGTCTAGCTCATCCATCTGAAAAAGTGATGTCATGTTTGTTTCCAAATATGTGCAAATCACACAAACAATGTGATGTTTGTCATTTGTCAAAATCTTCCAGATTGCCTTTTCCAAATTCTCTATCAAGGGCTCATAAACCCTTTGAAATTGTTCATTCTGACCTTTGGGGTCCTGTTCTTGAATCACATGATGATCATAAGTATTTTATAATCTTTGTTGATGATTTTACAAAGATCACTTGGTTATATCTTTTGAAATTCAAAAGTGAAGTTCTGAATGTTTTTAAGGATTTTCATAATCTTGTTCAGACTCAATTCTCATCACTTATTCATGTTTTAAGATCTGATAATGGTTCTGAGTATATGTCCAATAACATATGTCAATATTTGAGTGCACATGGAATTCTACACCAGACTAGTTGTGTTGGTACTCCTCAGCATAATGGAATTGCTGAAAGAAAAAATCGGGATCTCCTTAAGAAAACAAGAGCTCTAATGTTTCAAATGAATGTATCAAAGATCTTTTGGTCTCAAAGTGTGCTCACTGCCACTTATCTCATTAATCGATTACCTAGTAGAGTGCTTGCTGGCAAATCTCCTCTTGAAGTCTTGAAAGGAAGAAAGATTGATATCTCTCACCTGAAAGTGTTTGGTTGTGTTTGCTTTGTTCACATACAAGCTAATAAAATAGGGAAACTTGATCTTCGAGCTAAAAAGTGTGTGTTTTTGGGGTATTCATCCACTCAAAAAGGGTACAAATGCTACAGCCTTTCTTCTAGAAAGATTATTGTTTCCAAGGATGTTAGATTTGATGAGAATACTCCTTTCTTTGCTAGGAAATCAGATGGTTACAGTCAAGGGGAGTCTTTATTTGATCTGTTTCTAACACCCAATCTTCTTGCCGATGAGGATAGCAGACAGCCTTTCCATCCTACTACTCTAGTTCCAGCTTCAAGTTTCAGTCATCCGGTTGTTAGGGATTCCAGTCAATCTTCTCATCCTACTACTCCAGTTTCAGAAGTTCAGGCAGTGCCTCTTGATCCAGATGTTGATCAATCTGAATTACATGTGCAACCTCTTGTTGAGCCGCTTCTTTCACCTCCAGTTGTATCTCGTCGAAATCCTACGCGAGTACGAGGTCCTCTAGCAAAACTTAAGGATTATGTGACATATGCTGCAAGGTATCCAATGACTGCCTTCATCTCTTATAAAAAGTTCTCTTCTGCTCACTCTGCCTTTTTGAGTACTCTTGATAATAATCATGAACCTCAAAGTTTTGAGGAAGCTAATAATCATGATGTATGGAAGCAAGCTATGGTTGATGAGCTTCATGCTCTTAATGAAAATAAGACATGGAGTGTGGTAAGACTTCCTAAATGGAAGAAGGCTGTTGGTAGTAGATGGGTTTACAAGACCAAGTTTCATTCTGACGGGAGTGTGGATAGACACAAGGCACGATTGATAGCTCGTGGATTTACTCAAACCTATGGAGTAGACTACAAGGAGACCTTTGCTCCTGTTGCGAAAATGAGTACAGTGAGGGTTTTGCTATCAATTGCAGTGAACCATTCTTGGCCCCTTTACCAAATGGATGTAAAAAAAATGTTTTTTACATGGTGATCTCGAAGAGAAGGTGTATATGAAGCTTCCTTCTGGTCATTCTCAATCTCATGATCCCGATGTGGTGTGTAGACTTCATAAAGCAATTTATGGCTTAAAGCAATCTCCCCGTGCATGGTGCGCCAAGCTTAGTTCAGTCCTTGAAGAAGTTGGTTTTCGTAGGAGTAATTCTGATTCCTTTCTATTTGTTCAGATTGGTTCAACTAGTAAGCTTGTTGTGCTTATTTATGTTGATGATTTGATTGTGACAGGTGATAACCTTGAAGAGATTAATGTTCTCAAACAATCTCTTCATAGCAAGTTTGCTATTAAAGATTTGGGACTCCTTAAATATTTCCTGGGAATAGAGATGGCCACATCTCACAAAGGGTTGTTTCTCAATCAAAGGAAGTATACTCTTGACCTGTTGAAAGATGCAGGAATGTGGGATAGCAAGCCTACCAGCACTCCCCTTGACAGCAAGTGGGATATCAGGCCTGCCAGTACTCCCCTCGACAACAAGTCTCAGTTGGATGTTTCTAGTGAGTCTCTCCCAAATATCATATTTTATTAAAGGCTTGTGGGTAAGTTTATCTATCTTACCATCACTCAACCTGATATAACTTATGCAGTAAGCATAGTGAGTCAGTTCATGCATGCTCCTACCATGGCTCATCTTCATATTGTCAAGCGCATCATTCGCTACCTAAAAAGATCTGTTGGGAGAGGAATCTTGATGAAACCAAATGGCCATACTAACATCATGGGCTACACAGATGCTGATTGGGCAGGAAATTCTCCTGATCGTAAGTCCACTACAGGTTTTTGTACTTTTGTAGGTGGTAACTTGGTCAGTTGGAGAAGCAAGAAACAAACTGTTGTTGCTCGTTCTAGTGCCGAAGCTGAATATCGAGCTATGGCTTCCACTGCTTGTGAACTGATTTGGCTGAAGGGATTGCTGTCTGATTTGGTATCCCCTAGCAGCCAACTCATATCTCTTTATTTTGATAATCAAGCTGCAATGCACATTGCCTCTAATCCTGTCTTTCATGAGAGAACCAAGCATATTGAGGTCGATTGTTATTATATACGAGCTCAAGTTCAGTCCAAGGTTATTGATTCACATTACATTCGCAGCAAAGACCAATTGGCTGACATCTTTACCAAATCTATTTCCACTGCTCAATTTCATCGACTCTTGGGCAAGCTTGGCTCAATGAATCTCCTTGATCCAGCTTGAGGGGGAGTATTGGAAGTAAAGGTCTATTGTCCTTTGGATTTTTTCATGTCTTACTTTCTGCTGTACATCTTACACTTTACTTTACTTGTATAGTTTTTCTCTTTGTGTGCTTGTTGTCGGAAAGGAGAAGGAGTTCGTTCCCTCTCTGTTCCCTCTCTCTCTTCTCTATAAAGAGTAGATATGTATTCTTCTTTGTTATTAAGAAATATATCAGAAAACTTCCACAAGGTTTTGTGTCCAGTTTTCTTCACGGTTTGCTTCTTTTGGGTTTCATCTTCTTCTCTGTTAATATGGTTTCACTGCCTTCCCCTCTAAGTGTTCGAGGGGTTGGTGAGGGGGGGGGGGGGGGAGGTGAGTTGGTGAAAGACGGCTTCGTATGTGATGTTTTAGGATGGGAAGTTGTGTGATTAGCGACAATTGATTATTTTCAAAGTACATCGTCAATATTTTCTTTTTAATGCTCTAGTGGTTAGACTCATTACCCTCGACTCCTAGCTCTTATACAACTCCCCTTATTTGTATCATGTCAACAATTATTTCCAGGATAAAGAAAAAGTGGGACTATTTATGAGTCAGAGACTAAGAGCTATATGATTCAGATGCTCTTATTCGCAGATGAAAATTATTCTACGGAATTGAGATACCTCGTTTGAGTTTGCTCTTCATTTTGGAATATGGATCAAGTGTTGGCTTCTTTCAACAACACGTAAATAGTTTATAACTTGTACACATATATTGAACAAGCAGCATCAAAGCAAGGAAATCAGAAGAAAGAAACAAGGAAAGTATCCAGAAAATCAGAACAATAAAAAAGAAACAAGGATTTAGGGTTTAGAATAAGATCGGTGAGTGTCTTGTTTTTGGTTGTGAGAGAGGATGAGAATCAAGCAGGCGGCCAACCTTGACATGTTTGTCAACGGAAGTAAAAGTGCTTTATTGAAATTAGACATTTTCCAATATTACCAGCTGGTACATGTTATTCAATAATCCTATCTATGATCGTACGGTGAATGCATGAACACAGGACTAATGGATTTCTGGTTTGTGTTGAGAGGATTTTGTTATGTATGAACTAGACGTTTATGCACATTTCAAATCTCATTTAGTTGACAAATGTGGAAGACATGGTTCTCATTTCTCAACTTCTCACCCACCACATCCAATCGTAAAGACACCTCAAAACACCACCCGCCGTATCACATAACATTCTCCGACGTGGCCGTCGCTCATTCGCCAAGAACCAGTCCAGTTGCTGCCAAACACATAGCCAAGAGTCACAGTCTCACAGAGAACACAAATTGACCTGACCTCACTGGTACTCACTCTCTCACCCACTCAGACTAGGACATCACAAAAAATAAAAAAGAGTCAAAATTTACAGAAAGAAAAGAAAAAGAAAAAGACCCCCAAAAATAGATCCACACACAATCTCTCTGTTCTAACATTCTCTCTCTACCAAATCTTTGAACCTCAAAAAAAGAAAAAAATAAAAATAAAATTATTTAACTGTAGTGGGAGAGTAGCAGCAGCAGTAGCAAAAGCTCAAATCTTTTTCTTTTTTTTTGGGGGGGTTTTTTGGTGGTTTTGGAGTGATGCCCACAAATTGTGGCTTCCAAAATCATTGCTCTACTTCACTTTTGTCTCCAAAAAGCCAAGCCCTCTTCTTCTTCAATCAAAAGCTCCAGCCTTGAGCTTAGGGTTTTTCCTCTTCTCCTACTCTCCTCTGCGACTCCATTGCTGACAATGCAGAAACAAATGGAGAACACTCGATGACCGATGGGCTGCATTTTCGGGAGAGACGCGTCGGCGAAGCCTCCGCCCCCGCCGCCGGAGGTCGGAGAGGTTAGGGTTCCGAAGAAGGCGGCGGCGGTGGCGGAGGTGAGCAGCAGCGGCGGAGAGGCAAGTGAGGAAGTGAGGAATGGGGAGGTGGTGGCGGTGGAGGAGGAGAGGAGGTCTTCGCGGCCGAGAGGTGAACGGCGGCGATCGTCGAGGCCGAATCCGAGGAACAGTAATCCGCCGAAGCATTTGCACGGCGAGCAAGTGGCCGCCGGGTGGCCGTCGTGGCTCTCCGCCGTCGCCGGCGAGGCTATTAATGGCTGGACGCCGCGCCGCGCCGACACGTTCGAGAAGCTTGATAAGGTGATTTGTGATAACAGAGGTTTTGCTTATTTAATGCTTTTGGAGCTTGAGGGATAAATGGAATTGTGTGAGGTTAGAATAGGGAAGCAAAAACTTGGAGTCTTTTTCTCTGTGTTGTAAGCTTTGGTTTCTAACTTTGGCAATGTTACTCATTTTGGATATGAACATGCATTGTTAGTTATGATTGTATTTGTGAATTGTGATCAGATTGGGCAAGGTACGTACAGTAATGTGTACAAAGCTAGGGATACTATGACGGGGAAGATTGTTGCGCTAAAGAAGGTTCGGTTTGATAATTTGGAGCCCGAGAGTGTGAAGTTCATGGCCAGAGAGATTCTTATTCTGCGTCGTTTGGATCATCCGAATGTGATAAAGCTGGAAGGTTTAGTGACTTCGAGGATGTCGTGTAGTTTGTACCTTGTGTTTGAATATATGGAGCATGATTTGGCTGGACTTGCTGCAAGCCCTGCAATCAAATTTACAGAGCCTCAGGTACGGACAAAGTCGCTTTTCTTGGTTTTGTTGTGTTTATATGACATAACTATGTACAAACTTTGCCTTTTGCTGGAAAAGTGAGCCAGTTTTCCTTGTTATGTGAATATGGCAGGTCAAGTGCTATATGCACCAGTTGTTATCTGGGCTTGAACACTGTCATAATCGAAATGTGCTTCATCGTGATATTAAAGGGTCCAATCTTCTTATTGACAATGGTGGAACCTTAAAGATTGCTGATTTTGGATTGGCTTCATTCTTTGATCCTAATCACAAGCAACCAATGACTAGTAGAGTAGTTACTCTATGGTATCGACCCCCAGAGCTTCTTCTTGGTGCCACTGATTATGGTGTGGGTGTGGACCTCTGGAGTGCTGGCTGCATTTTAGCTGAGTTGTTGGCCGGGAAGCCAATCATGCCTGGTCGCACAGAAGTGAGTTCTTAACATTTCTGCTTATTCCCCAGAGTTTCCTTTCCTGCAGTGTGTTTGATTTGTCACTCGTAAATTCTTTGGTTAGACAATGCAACATGCTTCTAGATTTATGGATTTATTTGAACTCTTGGTGTTTCTGAGTAGGTTATGTGTAGACAATAGATGTTTTCAGTCCTGTTAATCCTCTCTTGCATGAAATAGGTGGAGCAGTTACACAAGATATTCAAGTTATGTGGCTCCCCTTCGGAAGAATATTGGAAAAAGTCAAAGTTGCCACATGCTACCATTTTTAAACCTCAGCAATCATACAAAAGATGCATTGCAGAAACCTTTAAGGACTTTCCACAGTCATCATTGCCACTGATTGACACCCTGCTTGCAATTGACCCAGCTCAACGTCAGACTGCCACTGCTGCATTGAGGAATGAAGTGAGATTTATTTCCACGATACTGTTGTTCCTGTTATGCCAGTTTCTAACATACTCTTGTCTTTCTTTTATCTTCGGATTTGTTTGTTTTGAGTAACGTTATGTATGCCTTTTGCAGTTCTTCACAACCAAGCCTTATGCTTGTGATCCTTCTAGCCTGCCAAAATATCCACCCAGCAAAGAAATGGATGCTAAGCTACGGGATGAAGAAGCTAGAAGGTTGATGACTGCCTTTAGTCACTTGAATGTTCATCTGGTTATATTTAGGTTCACACCTCACAGCTTTCATATATGAGCCATTACAGTGTTATTTAGCTTCCATTGCATAAGCGTAAATGTAGAGAATCATCTGCACTAAAATTGCAGTAAATGCAGTGCCTTGATTTCCACATATGACTATATAGTATGTACTGTTGTTTTAATGTCCTCCCTCTGGGCTATTGGCTTGCATATTTTATTTGGGCGAAGTTTTGAGGTTTATCATCTAATCATTCTACTGTGGTGATTCTTTTTTCACCTTTTATTTTTTAATCTTATAAAGTTTATCTTTTATTAGTGTCAGTCGTGTCCATTTTCTTTTGCTTTGATTGACCTCCCTCCAAACAAATAGAGGGAAACAGATTGAGAGGTTAAACTGAACCTAAAATGAGTTTCCTAATTGCAGATTGAGAGCTGCTGGCAAATCTAATGCAGACGGTGTAAGGAGATCTCGGCCACGTGATCGAGCTGTTAGGGGAATTCCTTTTCCGGAAGCCAATGCTGAGCTTCAAGCCAATCTTGATGTATGTTATTTGAGCTTCTTCTTTAATCAAGTCATGATTTTATTAGGTTTTAGAGTTTACATAACTCGTAGCTGTGTTCGTCGTCGTAATCGAATTAAGTTCATGACCAGTAATTCTTTTCAATGGTAGCTCATCTGTTCTATCAACAAGTGAAAAATGTCAAACTTGAAATGGCTGGAAGGAACTATTTCCTCATTATTATTGACTAGGAAAAATCATGGGTTCAGGTCAAACTGTCAAAGAGTACATGGATATCTATGTACAACACTGCTGTAGTTCATATCCATATCCACTTGTGGTGCTGGTATATTGGGAGATAAGCTTTTGTTTGCCTCCCCTGACTAGAAAACACTTCCAAATGCACACACACAAAGGCACTGTTTGGGAGCCCTTTTGGCAGAAAGACTTGGAAGTGCTTTTCAAGTTGCAGAAGCACTTTTTTTCAGTTTTGACACAGAACTTGGTAGGCTGTTTTTTTTTTTGTTTTGTTTTTTTGCTTTTGTTTTTAAGAAGCACTTCAAGAGCTTTCACAAAAACACTTGAATGTTTTATGAAAAAGTCTGCTTTCGACAAAACTGCTTCCAGTGGTAGTACTTATACAACAAAAGAACATCTAGTGAAGTGATCCAAAACAAGCCAAAATACTTCCAAATGTGCACAAACACACAACACACGTCTTTTAGCTGTGTCATATCATTGATGGTTTGGGTTTGCATATAGGCTTCTGATCTCAGAAAGGGGTGGCACCAAGGGTCTATGAGTTGTATGATTTGTAAAATATTGTTGGTTGAGTCACAGAATGCAGGGTAGCATTGAGTTCATTCTTATGCCATAGATGTGCCTTGCAATGCGTGCTTTCTACTTTCATACTTGAAAACTAAAACCACTAATTATTAAGCAGCTCTTGGTGGTCCTTGCCTTTATAAGTTCACAAGTTGAGCAGTTCAGTGTTGGATTTTCTTAATTTGACTGTTTTCTTCTTTTACAGAGGCGGCGTCTGATAACACATGCAAATGCTAAGAGCAAGAGCGAGAAGTTTCCTCCTCCACACCAAGATGGAACACTTGGCTATACTTTAGGTTCTTCAAATCACATTGATCCTATCTTCGACCCCCCTGATGTTCCATTCAGTTCCACAAACTTCTCATATTCAAAAGAATCCATTCAAACTTGGTCCGGCCCTTTAATGGATCCTGCTGGAGTGGGGGCTCCAAGGAGAAAGAAACACTCATCAGGACAAATTCATTCACAGTCAAAGACCTCAAAAAGAGACTCAAAGAGATAAGGATTCTGCTCGGATCACTTAGAAAAATGCCATTCAGAACCAACTTTTTGTGATGTCATGAATCTATCTATGAGGCTGCAAATGCTGCCGATTCCGAGCCGGGAAAGCCGTTCAAATTGCATGGAGAGGTGATACATCTTTTTTTTGTTTTGTTTTTTTAATCTTGTATTCAGTTTTCTTGGTTCTTTTCTATTATTTTTGTACGAGAGGCTTCTTCATATTGTATATCTTGTTTTTCATATCTATCTCTCTGCCTTCAAGCACACTATAGTCAGTTCACTGTAATACTAATAAATTATATTGGCAACTAAAATCTTGTTTTCAGTTCTTTCTCCAATTTTGTTATGGCTTAAGATCGGAGCTACACATTCCAGACTCACCAGAGAACTATTAAATTCGTCTGTTAGAGATTCCGGTTTTGGTTCTTGTATTAGTGAAAGTGTTTCCATAGTTTTGAAGGTGAAACATATAGTGACAGATTTACTATCCCTTTACACTTGTATAGTATAATCTCTACGTTTACCTAATTGTACTGATTGAAAGTGAAAAGAGGACATGTTTTTCTCAAGGGGTATGTGTGTTCAACAAAGCAAGAACAAGATGTCACGCATTTGAAAAAGAAAAGATAAAGGCATGAGATGCCATGATTGTCCTAGGATATGACTATTTTGACAGTACTTTTTTCATTCTCTTCACCTTATATAATGTTGCATATGGCCATCTATCTCTCTTTTGCATTTTTTGCCTCAACCATTTCCATGAGTAGTTGGCTTGCTTCTCTTAGGTGGTCCGGTGACTCATCCACTTCAACCATCACTCCCTTATTTGCATAAGTACCCAGCTGTTTTGCAAAATGATTACCTCTCATCTCCATAATGATTCAGATTATTCTATAGCCCAAAAGAGAGAGTTCATATCTGTTCTCCCTAATTTGAGGTGGATCCAAGAAGTTTGTTAATTTTATCTTTTTACTAATAACAGTTGTGGGAAAGGCATATGCCTCAACCCTTTCATTGCGATTGGAGTCCAAATTAGAAGAGAACAATATGGAAATGCAAAAGGGGGAAACTGACTGTGACAAATGTTGGGATATACCATTATTTTCAAAAGTAGGAACCTGTAACTTTGTCTTATTTCCACAAAAGTCTTGCAACACTGTCCTTTGAAGAGAGGGAAAATATGAATTATGAATCAAGAAGATGAATCAATGGGGATGATTCTTTTGACATAATGCACCCACCGACTATAAGAAGAAGAAAAGGACAGTGACAACTGACAACGGGGGGCATGCATGCATAATATATAACTCATGCAAATCATGATTCAAAGCATGAAAGGATCCTAACGTGTGTGCCCATAACGATTTCAAAGGATTAGGTTTCATTCTGGAAACTGATTGCAGAATATATGGTACCGGTGGTGTGCTGAATGAGATGTCTCAACTTAAAATCATTCATGCCAACCATTATAGCTTAACCAAGGTCATTTCCTTATTCGATTCTTTCTTTTCTTTCTTTCTAAGAAGTTAGAATTCAGGGTGTACAAGTATGCTGATTGCTAATGATGACCATATTCTTGTACAGGAGAAAGTATTTACCTTCTTCTTAAGGTTAGATTTCGAACAATACTTGTCCAGGAGAATAAGCTTACCGAACATTGGTTATGATGTTCTGGTTTACATCCTTGTCATTTTAGCTCTATCTTCCTTGTAGAATTAGAGCTTAGTTATCCACGTTTTAAGTTGATAGTTAACCTGAAATGTTGGATGGACGTAATCAAAACCCAAGTGAATCACAGTAGTTCTATTTTCCTTCTAGAATTAGAGCAAGAATTTAGTCAGTCACGTTTCAGCTAATAGCTAAACGTAATCATAACTAAGATGAATACTAACGTACATGATTCTTGATTGGCGTAAGCTTAAGGTAGCTTAAGGTTTTGTTAAGTTTGAGTTGAACAAGCCTCAAACAAGTGGTTCAATCAGATTTCCCGAAGTTGGCGTCTATAGATTACCAAAGTTTGCCAGCTTAGCTCCCACCTCCGATACGATTCATTGCATAATTGCTTCCGACTCTATTTGTACAAGCAAAGAAATAAAAAATAAAAAAAACTAAATCTGACAAATACCAATAATATTGACACCGTACCTATTATTGTTGATTTCCATTTAAGAAACAAAAAACATTGATTTCCATTATTTAAAACCTAACATCTGTAGGCAAAGATATCTCAAGTTTCCAGACCAGTTAGTATACGTACGTAAGTATCATATTGATGACAGTATTGGTATCTAATTAGTTTGTAAGAGCTTCTTTAGCAATGCTAGTTATTTTTGAGTTAAATTTTAGTCAAGTTAGTTAAAATGTTATTTTGGCTAGTCACTTTAAAATGCGGCTGCATCAATGTTCTCTATTTTAGCTAGAATTAGAGCATCTTTAGCAATGTTTTTTTAAGTTGAAATTTTAGTCAAAACAGCTAAAATATCATTTTGGCTAGCCACTTTAGAAATACGTCTACATCAATGCTCTCTATTTTAGCTAGTATTAAATTAATATTATTCTTGAAATAGAAATTAAATAGTTTAAATGCATTTCTGTATTACATAAAATATCTTAAAAAGAATGTATTAAATTATAGAGAGTCTCGTCTAAATCATCTCGCTAGCTAAATAAAAGTTATAATAGCTAAACTTTGGCCAGTCTGCTGAAACTCCAAAAATATCCAAAAAAGCTAAACACGTTCTCTAAAATAGCTAAGGAGCTAAAGTAGAGAATATGTTAAAGATGCTCTTACATCAACATTATTCTTCAAATAAAGATTAAATAGTTTAAATATATTTATATATCACTTAAAATATCTTACAATGAATGTATTAAATTATAGCTACCCTCATCTGAGTCATCTCGCTTTTTATATTTAACTAGCGAAATATATAAAAGTCATAAATGCTCTAAACTATCCAAAAACTAGTTCAACCATGTAACATGCTAGATGCTTTAAACCACCACTCAGTTAAAATTTCGTGTTATGCATACTGAACGAACGAAGTGTACGTAGTAGTTCACCATCTTTCGATTCTTAATGCTATAATTTTATACCACTAGGAGCTCGCAGTTGTTGAACTTTCATGCGAAAATCGATTTATCTCTCAGACTTTGCTACTTTGGGCATTGCTTTCTTAGGAGCCGTCGAAGTTGACGTACGACATTGTTTCAGACAGAGAAGTAGGCGATCAAGCAGCTGTGCAAGCATTTCTATGCAATTGCATAAGGCCATCCGACTAACATGCTTTAGTAATTTCCAAAGTAGTAATACCATTCTTTGAAAGCAGTCCCGTTCGATTGAAAAAGAGATGGGAATGCCATGAAGAGTTTGAGAAGGATAATCAAACACAGGATCTGCGTACAGTCTAACTGCATAAGAACTTGACTCCCTTTCGTAAGACGAACCTCCGACGTTGTAGAGGGAGAAATCTATTTCACTCGAAATAACCTTCTATCTAGCTTTCAACATCACTCGTAACCAATCGAACATACTAAAATTTCAGATTTCAATACGTTCTTCATTCTTGAAGATGAAATCAAGACATTTTGAATAATGAGGTGTATGTAATAATGAGTCATATTTTTAGAGAAGGAAATGTGGTAGCTGACAAGATGACAAACTTGGGGTTGTCAAATGCTTTATTTACTTGGTATGATAATCTTCCTACTGAGCTTCATGGGTTCTTACATGCGGATTATTTGGGTATTCCAAATTATCGGTTTTCATAGTGGGATGATTGTCTGGTTTTTATGGGCAAAATAAACAATGTCTTTTGGTATGTTGTTTTAGTTTGTTGTTGGAATGGTTTTGACCTAGTCCATCATTCCTCACTTCATGTAATTTTTTTTATTATAAATAAAAAATCTGATAAGGGACAGGTGGTGGGTTCCCGGTTGTAGCTGTCCCCTTCGGGTAGAGTGAGTGTTCTGTCACCCAACAGACTGCTACAGAGAAGCTAATATCGCCTGATCTTTGTTAGTAATTTATAAAAATAAAAAAATTAAAAAAAAGTGCATCCTGTACTAATTGACATTTGAGGAATACAAGATCGACCGGTGCAAGTAGCCCAAGAGAAAACAAAGCAGGTCATTAGCATATGCATGTTGAGTCATTTAAATTGCGTCCTTCTTCTTTCTTGCGCGAACAAACAAACAAAACAAATTAAAGCAATGACTCAACCAAGGTGACCAAGATGATGATGATTCAGATTCCTCTTCCTCTTCGAAATTTTGCTATCCACAAAGCCATCTCTTCAGGTCTGAGCACTGTGGCTGTGGACCTGCAGTGGCCAATCGAGCAATAATCCAAGGCAGAGAAAAAACCAGTGATCAATGTTATTTCGGATGGGAAAACACAACCAAAAACTGAGAACTCAAACAGTTTCGCCTAACCTGGACCTGACTCAGCAGCACACAGACATCGCTCTCTGGATTATCTAGTATCTACCACTTGTCGGACCGATCCAAAACTCCATTCTTGTATTCAATCATTGAGTTTCTGATGAAAGCAAGCAAGAAGGATCGAGCAAAAGGTTGTTTGTGGTCTGTGGACGTTGGCATGAGGTGGCTTCTTATAATTCCACACTGATTCCACGTCCCTTGTAACCTTGTTTCTCTCCAATCCCCAGATATGGCCACAAATATATAAAAATGTCATTAGTTATCCTAATGTTGGAGTAGGATTAGGACAAACAGCAACCTGAGTGTGCCAAGTCTTTCGTTATCCAACGTTGACTGCTATCCACCTTCATATCCCATATCTCAAAAAGGCAAAAACTAGTTCCTCAAATTATAATTTGGTTGAAGAAATGACATAATGATTATCGACAAAAACGAGTATCGTTAAGTAAGCAAGTTACAACTTCAAATTCAGTTAACCAACATTTAAAAACAACTTAACTGTGAAGTTCTGTTTCTCTCATAAGACAAGATTGAAACATTAATTACTCTTAAATAACCGAAACAAATTGAAGAATTATTAATTGAGCTATAATATGGAACTTATAATATCCACATTTCGGTGGTTCAAATTATATATTGTTGAAGGAATTTATATTTTTATCCTTGTTGATATGTCTTGACTGAATCTTCTCCTTATTAGACTAGAATATCTCTTAGATATCTATCCCTGATTTACAGAGATTCTCTATGTAATGCCTATATAAAAACCAATATATCAATGAATGAGTAAACTTTTATTCTCGTATTCACATACTCTTTATCACGTTATCAGACTTGGTGCCCTAACCAAGAGATAATATGTCAACCATCCCGAAAAAACCCTAAAACCTTCGAAAACCCAAACTTTTTCTCAAAACCCTAAACTGCCCATTTTGTTTTTCCCGATTTCCGGTAGGATTTTCTTCTGTCCACTGCCGGAATTTCATATCCACAGAAAACCTAGATGTCCCGGTTCCAACCCCACTGGTCTCACCCCAAGAACCGGCTGGAAAGTACCTGAACCGGCCGTCAGAATTTTCCAGACCGCCCCCGTCACCGACCACCGGTTCACCGCCTTCCCGTGTTCCGATCGACCTGTTTTTTAGAAAGAAGCTTCCTCTTCCAGTGGTACTCCTCCTGTTAAAATTTCAGCTCCAAACTCGAAGCAGAAGTAGGTGAAAAGTTATTTTCTCCTCTCGGCAGCCTCTAGAAACCAAAGATCTCAAGATTGCTCGTCTTCCAAGGAAAGCCAGAAAGGTTCCCAACCCTCGGTCGAAGCCTGCCATCGACTTAAACTCATCATAGGTAAATTTTTAATTAAAGTTACTGCTTTCCAAATTTCAATTCATAGTTCGCGCTTAGTAGTTTTTCCATCTATCCCCTCTCTATGACTGGATTAGTTTTGGGGCGGGGGGGGGGGGGGGAATAAAGTTTGGGAGTTTTGTTGGGGCTTCCATCCTTTATTAAAACTTTGTGACTGTGACATACGCATCACCATATATTTGCGACTGTGATTACGCGTCGCTGCGACAGCTATGAGCGTCGCCTACAAGGGAAGAATCGATTGTGACTGTGATTACGCGTCACCTACTTTTATTTGCATCGATTTTATGACCACATCATTGGTTCACTAATTCCAATCCCCTTGTCTTTTGTAGATGACTGCGCCTCCAAGGCCTGAGTTTGAGATCCTTGATGTACGAGGCAATAATTAACTTCAATGGGCATCCGATGTTACACGATTGTTCGTCAGAAAAAGATTTACTTCCACTATTTTTCCTCCTGATGGCCCAGATGTGGTTCCCAATGAGATGGTCAAATCCCAAGCCCTCATGTTCCTGAGGTACCATATCCATAAGGAATTAAAGATGCAATATCTGATGATAATGGATCCTAAAGAACTGTGGGAGGACTTGAAGCTCCGCTTTGATTACGTTCATGATGTACAGTTTCCAGCGTTGCCGGAAGGATGGCAAACCATCCGCCAAATTCTATTGCATTCAACTCATATCAATGGTCTTCCTTGCTTTCATTGCGGCTCTAATGCTTATATGCACGAAGATTGTCGTGCCAGCAAGGATGCTAGAGATACCTACAGAAGACACAAGCAGTGCTTGGCTCAAGAAGCTAACTTTACTAGGGGAGATAATATTGGTGCTGAGCCTTCAACCAATCTCACCATAGCAGATTTAGTAGCTAAGAAGCAAACTAGTCTTACGCACATGGATGCTGCGGATTTTGGTTAAACTCTTTTGATTAGATATTTTTTTCTCTGCTATTTTCTGTTTGGCTCTTGTTTAAACATAGTTATTTTCGACTTTTCAGTCAGTTTTTATGGAATTAGACATCCTTTGATTGAACCGCGTTGGTTCAACAAATACTGTGCCTAGAAAAAGGCGTGATAGTAAGGCACTAAATGATCCACTCATCATCAATACTGTGAATCCTTCACATGAGATTGTCTCTGACTATAGTTATGTCCAAAAATCAATGTTAGCGTATCTGGGGGACGCCTCGGATCCTATGTTGATGTTGGAGAACAAAGAAATCTCACTAAAGTATATCGATGTGCATGGTATGATGGAAAGAACTTCCACGGCTATTGATGATGTTTTTGCTTATTCTGTCGCTCAAGATATTATCGACGACGATGAGATTGAACAGCGCTCCGTTGCAGTATGCCAACGTCGAGCAAATTGACCGAAATGGAAGGATGCAATCTAGGTTGAACTAGACTCTCTAGCAAAAAGACAAGTTTTCGGTCCGGTAGTGTCATGCCCACCGAATGTTAAGCCTGTTGGACATGAATGGGTCTTTGTTCGAAAGTGAAACGAGAAACATGAAGTCATGCGTTATAAAGCGCGACTCGTGGCGCAATAATTTTCTCAACGCCCTGGAATTGACTACGAGGAGACATATTCTCCCGTTATGGACGTCATTACCTTTCGCTACTTAGTCAGTTTAGTAGTGTCCGAAAAACTGAGCATGCAGCTTATGGATGTCGTTACTGTATATCTCTATGAGGATCTTGATTCAGAGATATATATGAAAGTGCCTGATAGACTTTCACTACCCAAGTCAAGTGACTCTAAGCCACGGAGTGCCTTTGCAATTAAATTGCGGCGTTCACTATATGGATTGAAACAATCCAGACGAATGTGGTATAATCGTTTAATTGACTACTTGATTAGGAAAGGATATAAGAATGACAATCTTTTCTCATGCGTATTCATTAAAAGAACAAGTACCAAATTTGCTATAGTAGCTGTCTATGTTGATGACATGAACATCATCGGTAATCTCAAAGAAATTGATGAGACCGTGACCTACTTGAAATCCGAGTTTGAGATGTAAGATTTTAGGAAAACTCGATTTTGCCTAGGCCTAGAGCTAGAGCATCGAGAGACTGAAATATTAATTCATCAGTCAGCTTATGTCCAAAAGATGCTCAGGTAATTTAATATGGACAAAGCTCACCCTCTTGGTACTCCCATGGTCACCCGAAGTCTGTATATCAAAAAAGACCCATTTCGTCCTAAAGAGGACGATGAGGAAGTCGTTGGAGCAGAAATTCCGTACCTAAGCGCTATCGGAGCTCTATTATACTTGGCTCAATGCACAAGACTAGACATTGCATTCTTATTAAACTTGTTAGCTAGGTTTAGCTCTGCGTCTACGCAACATCATTGGACCAGTGTTAAACACATCTTCAGGTACTTGAAGGTTTCAATTGATTTGGGCTTGTTTTTCCCTTACAAAACTGAAGTGGAAGACATGAATGTCGATGTCCCTGTTGATGGCAACACTGTGGGCACCTGAGCCCCCAAGGGCTCCTGTCGTGCCCAGCAGTTCCTCGGCAGCACTAGGCTGCACACATCGCACCCCCAATGCGCCCCTGCAGCAATCTGCCTCGGCCTGCAGCACTAGGCGTGCCCATGCCGCGCCCTGCCGAGCCTGCCCCGCTTCGCGCCCCTGAGCGCTCCTGCCGATGTTGCAGCGCAGCAGCTGCGCCCCTGCCGCACACGGCTACGCCCCTATGCGTCCTCGAGAGCTTCTCGTTTCCAATGCCGCAAACAAGCAGATTTTGTTACCCAACCAAAATCAAGCTTCTGAAGCTCCTTCTAGCTCAAAATTGACGCAATGCGGTATTGTCCCTTATTCCGAAACACCAAATAATGTGTTAGTCAGATTTGCTGATGCTAGGTATCTTTTTGATCCACACAAAAGATGTTCTCAAACTGGTTATGTGTTCACCATTAGGACTACGACGATTTCTTAGAGATCTACCAAGCAAACCCTTGTTGCTACTTCCTCGAATCATTCAAAGATTATTTCACTACATGAAGCAGTCAAAGAATGTGTTTGACTTTACTTTGTAATAACTCATATTCAAGAGTCCAGTGGATTGACATCTACTACTGAAGCACCAACTTGCATCTATGAAGACAATGCGACATGCATTGAACAAATAAAGTTGGGATTTATCAAGGGTGATAATATTAAGCATATCTCTCCTAAGTTCTTCTACAATCAACAACAACAACAACTTTTGAATATCCAAGTGAACCAAATGAGTTCCGATGATAATGTAGCAGATTTGTTCACCAAGTCTTTACCCAAATCTACTCTTGAGAAGCATGTGCGAAGTATTGGTATACGTCGCTTATCTGAACTCCATAATTGGTTTAATTATCAGGGGAAGTTGATTGTGTAGACATCAGGGAAAGTCTACATCACATGTTTTACATTCAAGTTGTAGTTGGCGTGTTGTGCTCTTTTTCCCTTCGACCAAGTCTTTTGTTTTTACCAAGAGATTTTTGTTTTACTTGGTAAGATTTTTACTAAGACAACGTTCATGCATCATGTGATTTTGGTACGCGACACAAATGGGAGTGTTGAAAGAATTTACATTCCTATCCTTGATGATATGTCTTGACTGAATCTTCTCCTTATTTGACTAGAATATCTCTTAGATATCTATCCTTGATTTACAGAGATTCCCTATGTAATGCCTATATAAAAACAAATCTATCAATGAATGAGTAGACATTTATTCTCGTATTTACATATTTTTCATCATATACTACTTTTTAGCCTTTTTAAATGACATAGTGTTCAGGCACGTTGCTAAAAAACTTTATTACAATTTTAAATATTACCATTATACGAAATCAAGCTTCATTACAGTTACTTAAAATAACAAAAAACCTCCTTCCAACTTGTTACTTCTATATAATGGTAATATTTTGATTCCTGACCTAACAAAAATATTATACTATAAGTTATGGATAAGGCATGTCTAAATCTAAATGAGACAATAGAGAATCTAGTTATCAACAACACCTTGAGTCCTTGATATCAAACCCCTATACCAGACCACTTGGCTAAGAATATCATGTTAATAATCCAATCATGATGAAAGATAAAGTGTAGAGACAAAGATGACAAGAGAATCATCATCTTATTCATTGATAGGAGTATTTTATATAGGGAATTACAAAGTACCAATATGGTAATGATAAGGAATACATAGTCATATTCTAACTACATATCCTGATGGCATAAGACCAAGGCAAATATATGAAATATCCTAAAACAGTCCCCCTTGTGCCACGTGCCGGTATGTCTGTGGTGCTGATATATCGCCTCGTTAAAAATCTCGTCAAGGAACAAAAACCCTGTGGGAGAAAAATTAAACCTTGATTGTAGGAGAAAAAGAGTACAACGCACCCTTCACATTTGATAATGACATGTATGTATGTGCTACACTCCCCCTGAAGTTTGCACCTCCCCTTGATCTTTATATCAATCATAGGGCTCTTTCTGATTCTTACTAATCACGGAAATTTCAATAACTTAGCATGTCAATGCTCTTTAACATGTCTTCAAATATGACATTAAGCAATGATTAACTAGATCATGTCGTATTGCCCTCAAACATGATCTTTTACACTTAGATCTTGAGGAGAATGCCGCTTGTGAACTCAAAACATAAGTTCGTGCAGAAAATCAGATTTTCGCGCAACATGACCTTTAGTTACTAGAACAGCCATAACTTTCTCTAAGAAATACTTATGAATGAACCGTAAACGGTTTTGAAAACTAGACTCATTTAGCTTTCTAACTATATATTACACACATTCTGGTTCATCAGGAGCTGTTCAAAAAGTCCCGTCAAAGTTGACTATTTTGGCAAAATCAGATTCTCGGACAGATCCGTCCTACTTTACGAAAATGGCCATAACTCACTAAATATGATAGGTATGATCAAATGGTTCATGTTCCTGGATAGTAGACACATAGAAATTTCCACTGGTACTAATTTCACTATTTTCCAGTGAGTGAGATTTCATGTAGGTCCCGTGGAAGTTGACCTAAAAAAATTGGCAGATTCTGATTTCGCTTTTGATGTGTCTTTCTTATGTAGGGATTGAATAAGCATCAACCTTTCATACCATTAAGTATTGAAAAATTAGTTACTGCCATTACATTGGTGTTGCGTGGGCGCATAGCTACATTTAGCTTTACAACTTTTCATAGCGAATGAGATGTTAAGTCTTCTGTATTGTGTTGAGTACATTGATACGACTTATTGTACTTAGATGAGAACTCCATCTCTTAACACATATTTGTCATCTTGCTTTAGACAAAAAAACGGATCTCTCTTTAGATCAAAACTAATCATAGGAGTATATGTAGACCTCACTAGTTATAGAGCACTTAAGCCGATTGATGGAAAATCATCATCAATACAGTCATCGAGTGCCTTATCGAGACCGTGTCTTCCCAAGATCTTTTTTATTCTAACTTCGGATGTTGATCCATGTAAATCCGGAATGAACACGCAAAGGCATAATACCATATCCCTTTCAAATCAAGTACAGTCCATGTGCGTTCCAATACCTTTAGCAAACGCGTGCTCCTATGGTCTGGAGCCACTTGATTCAGATGAATGAAGTATGTTTAAGACCTTCATGTATATCTCTGATCCTATAGAGATGTTATTATGACCACATTCATAGGCTGCATGTTCAGTTATTCGGAAACTACCAAACTGACAAAGTAGTGGAGTGTAATGACATCCATTACGAGAGCATATTTTATCGTAGTCAACCCCAGTGCGTGTTAGTGAGAAACCTTGCGTCATAAGGTGAGCCTAAGCTCTTGTTCTCATTACGCTATCTAACAAAGGCATAGTTGATAAAGTTTAGTTTGTGGTGTCGGCATCACCTGCCTAAGGACCTATCTCTTTGTTAATGTTGGATCACATCTTTCCATTAGGCCAATCAACTAAGTTGTTATCCATTAACGAAGGGTGGTTCGATAGTGGACTCATTATCTCACGTCCTCATGTACACTAGTGTAATACTTGTAGAGATCTCTATATGAATTGGATTTACCATTGAGGCGTCCCTCAACGATAATCACAATTCAGACTTCATGAGACATATTTGAGTATCACTGATCAATGGATTAGGTTGTGCCAAGCTCGCTTTCTTTCTAGTGTGAGAAACTATCAAACTTAAGGGCCTCCCTCTTTTTGGGGAGTCACACGGCCTTCTGACACCAATTTTGCCACTATATGGCGTCACCATTTCACCATCTATGGTGATGGTGCCAATACCAACTTCTTTGGTCGCGCCATGTCCTCTTGATAAGACATTAATCCTTGTAGACATATTTGCAGCATGTGATCTCGTCGCTTTTACACTTTATGCATTTGTGATCAAGATGAGACTTAGTGGGGACAAACCACGAAAATTTATGTCATTCCACTTAAACACTGATGTTCTTATCTCCCCCTAACGGCATGAATATTGTCTCATCAAAGTGACAATCCACAATATAACGGTGAAAGAGATCGCCTGACAAGGTTTCTATATAGGCGGATTAAATAGTTGGAGGTTCATATCCCACCAACCTAAGTACTTATTCATCTCAAATGACCCATCATTGTACGCAATGACAGTGCGATTTGGCACCTAGAAATAAAATCTAGCCGAGCTCAAGGATTGGAGACCCGTTTCAATCCTGCCAAGCTCAAGAATTGCAATTTCGTGTCAATCCTTGCACATAGTCACGAGCTACAGTACAAAAATATTCAATGATGGTGGGTCGTAGATGAATAGTAAAGTTGCATGCAAAAATTGTATAGCCCCAAGATGCAATAGAAAGATTGGTGCGCATCAATAATGTTTGAGCGACAAGCTAAAGTTGTTTGGTCGTAGCCTCGGACCATACTGCGTGTGAACATGGGGTATATGACACTTCAACTTATATCCCGATAAACTTCTTTAAAGAATGGGTAATGAGCCCGTAGAAGTATAAGCAGCATAAGCAGTAGATAATAATGTAACATGTGACTAGTGTGTTAACACTTCAACCAACACCATAAAACATAAAAATGTGTCCGCAAGTTGGTTGTATATATCTACATAATTTGATGTAAAAATGGAATCTTCACTTTTATGTCATTTAGCATAGGAGGGTCTAATACTTGAAAAAATCAAAAATTGTAGTCGAAGGAAACCAAGAATCGTCGGCAGGCGGAGGCTAAGGGATTGGCAGTCGGTGATGTCGGATGGCGGTTGGGAAAACGGGCGGCAGCGGTAGTCGAACAGAGGAGCCGAAAAACACTTTTTAGAGTTTCAGAAAACAAATGGTGGGTTATTAGTTCTAGGGTTAGAACAAAGTGTATGAGAACATGATGAAAGATAAAGTGTAGAGACAAAGATAACAAGAGAATCATCATCTTATTCCTTGATATGAGTCTTTTATATAAGGAATTACAAAATACCAATATAGTAATGATAAGAAATACATAGTTTCATTCTAACTACAAATCCTGATGACATAAGGGTAAAACACACATATAGAATATCTTAAAACAAATCACACTTTATTATTTTTTTTTATAGGAATAAAATGGAATCCAATCAAACGGTCTTGGAGAAGGAAATTTTCATTGTCACAAAACCAACTGTTTGGCCCTTAAAAAATAACAAAAACCTCTCTCCTGTCACTCGACACGTGGCGTGTTCCCTTTGGTCCACTACTTTTTCTATTCGCGCGTAAAAGCGCGTCTGCTGCCCTCAATCCTTTGGTTATATAAACCCTTCCTCTCCTCGCCCATTTTCACTCACAAAGTTTTCAGATTTCCGTTGAAAAATTCAAGAAAAGCAGATTCTGGGTTTCGATTTTTGTGCTTAATTGGGTATTGGGTTGTGTAAAGATTCGAGCTTTTTTCGGAAATGGAGGTTTCTCTGGTTGGGAGCTCTCAGGTGAAGATTGGAAGAGCTGAATTGGGAAATAGGGAGTTTGGGTTTTGTAAACTGAGTGGTGATTTGAGGACCCAGATAAGCTTTGGTCGAAAAACCAGCTGGAAAAACGGCCCGGTTCAGTTTACTCTCCGGGCGGTTCAGTCTGAATCGGTTCGACCCGCTAAAGTTCCGGGTCGTGTTAAAAGATCCAAATCGGTAAGTGCTTGTTCTTGTGTTAGTAGTTATGTTGATTTGTTGTAGTTTAGGTATATTTAGTTTGCTAGATAGTGAAAGAAATGAAAAATAGTAGCATGTTGGAAGTAGAAAGTATGTGATGGCTTGTGAGTTGTGAGTGTTTGGTTTATGTTTGAAGTGGTTTTCTGTGAGGTTTTGAAGAATTTGATTGTTGTAAAGGTAATACCTGATTAATACATGAAAGAATAGAAAAGGGTTCTGAAAAAAGGAGAAGATTTTGATGTTTGGTAAGCTCTTAATTTTTGAGTTGAATGGTAGAAGTTCTTTTAGAATGTGTATTTCAAGTGGCAACTTCATGCTTTGAGGTTGTAAGCAGCTGATATATAAAATTTGTTCTCTGCGATTTGCTAAATATGTAGAGGTGAAATGATTGAATTGCATGGATATTGGTATTTAGCAAACTAGGTTTAGCCAGTTTGGTTGTAGGCTTAGTTACTAGTGTTGATGGAGATTGATTCGGGTTTTTTGCTTGGTGTTTTCAGAATGATGGGGTGAGACTATTGGTTGGGTTGCCGCTGGATTCAGTTTCAGACTGCAATTCAGTGAAGCATGCCCAAGCAATCACAGCTGGACTAAAGGCTCTGAAGCTATTGGGAGTGACTGGTGTGGAGCTTCCGGTGTGGTGGGGAGTTGTTGAGAAAGATGCCATGGGGAAGTATGAGTGGTCAGCCTACCATTCTCTTGTAGAGATGGTTCAGAAAGCCGGTCTTGAGGTTCATGTATCACTCTGCTTCCACGCTTCTAAACAACCGAAGATCTCACTCCCTGATTGGGTGTCTAGCTTAGGGGAGTCCCAACCTGGTATCTTCTTCAAAGACAGGTCAGGGCAGCAATACAAGGAGTGCTTATCACTGGCTGTTGATGAACTTCCTGTTCTCAATGGAAAGACTCCGATTCATGTATACCGTGATTTCTGTGAAAGCTTTAAAGCTTCGTTCTCACCTTTCCTCGGTTCCACAATCACGGTAAGCAGTCTTGATTCTTTTCAAGTCTAAAATGAAAATCAGTCATTGTGGGTTCACTATGTATACTGAACTCCTGTTTTGCTAAATTTCAGGGTATCTCAGTGAGCCTCGGACCAGATGGCGAGCTTCGATATCCTTCTCATCACCAGTCAGTCAAAAGAGGCAAAATTCCTGGGGTAGGTGAATTCCAGTGTTTTGATGAAAACATGCTTGGCGGTCTTAAACAACATGCTGAAGCAACCGGAAATCCTTTGTGGGGTCTTGGCGGTCCCCATGATGCTCCGAGCTATGACCAGTCACCATACTCCAATGCCTTCTTCAAGGACCATGGGGGATCATGGGAGTCGCCATATGGTGATTTCTTCCTGTCCTGGTACTCAAACCAGCTAATATCTCATGGAGATCGGATCCTTTCCCTTGCTTCTTCGACTTTTGGTGAATCAGAAGTCACAGTATATGGCAAAGTCCCTCTAATGTACTCTTGGTACAAAACAAGGTCTCACCCATCCGAGCTGACATCTGGGTTCTATAATACATCCTCTAGAGATGGTTATGAAGCAGTTGCAGATATGTTTGGAAGAAATTCCTGCAAAATGATATTGCCGGGATTAGACTTATCAGACGTCCATCAACCGCATGAATCCCATTCTAGTCCTGAGTCATTACTGTCCCAAATTAGAATGGTTTGCAGAAAGCACGGGGTCGAAATTTCTGGTCAAAATTCTTCTTCAGGAGCTCCAGGAGGCTTTCAACAGATAAAGAAGAATTTGTTAGGTGAGAATGGGATAGATTTGTTCACATACCAGAGAATGGGAGCATATTTCTTCTCACCTGAGCATTTTCCTTCATTTGCTGGATTTGTACGAAGCCTTAATCAACTAGAATTGCAGTCAGATGATCTACCTGGTGAAGGTGAAGCTACTGAATCTATTCATTCCAACTCAGAAGCAGGAATCCACATGCAAGCCGCTTAGTATGAATTAGAATTGTACTCATGTAAATATAAACTTGTACTTATATCTGAAAAGTATGGGGCAGAATTGTATAAGTGATTGATCAATATTCTTAACCAGCAATCTTGTGATCATACAATGAAGCAAGAGACTGGTCATTTGAGATATGTAAGCTTACCCTTTCTCAAGTGCTTAAAGCCTTGAACAACTTTGTATGCTTCAATACCTTACATGAATCCGAAGAAATACGTAGGTTTTGCAATATAATATATGCCTTGGGGGTCTGCAAAATCATGTACATCAGCAAGACAGCAACTTAGTTGAAAGGAAGTAATCAAGTTTACTTGAAGGTTCCCTAAATGTTTTTTTACAACAGAGTAAAATATCTAATCGAAGGAGGAAATTATTCTCCCTCTTGGATTCTGGTACCTTCTTGTCTAAAGCATTAGTCTTTTAACTTTCACCAAGACTTGGGCATCCTGTATTCCTGTGCTTATTCTATTTCCAAAGTGATGAAGAGTGATGATGGAAACTTTGGCATTCGGCAACGCATCAACAGTTAGAGAAGAACAAAACCCTTTGCCAAATGTCAAGATTGGGATGCGGATGAGGTTGTCGATGATATAGAGGATCAACAGTTCAACAACCTAGCAATGGCGCCAATATCATGCTTACAAACAACATAAGAATGAATATGTTGGATGATGTTAACTTTTCAAGATTATTATGGAAGCGACTACATCAAACAAAACTATTTTATTTTTATTTTTTTAATAAGATGAGTTTCTTTTTTGTTTTTTGAAAACGATAAGATGAGTTTCTAAGAACTGAAAAAGATACATTCCTCATAAACGATAAATTATGAAGAGATCGTCTCCGACATGTTACAAGTTTGATGCATGGCTTCTCATTTGGACGCTCTAGAAATCATGAAAATAGAAATGAAATAAATCTTTGGTTTGGAAAAGGTGCAGACATGGTGGAAGACACACATGCAAAATAAGCCGGTTCTGTGAGAATCAGTTGCTCGTATATCGTTAAAATCAGCGACTTTGATGTCATTCTTTGGATTGATGAGGATGAGTATAGTTATGGTGGGATATAGGGCGAAGTACACAACACAATTTTTAATTCTTGATGTGGTATTACTTTGGAACCACAATATGTATCGTTTTTCAGCAGAAACGTAATTTATCACAACCCAGCACTCCAAACAATCTCATGGAGGTGAGCGGCATCATATGACAAATGTGAAGCAAGGAGGAATGCGAGCAAGTTCAACTAATTGATATGGGGAAACAAATAATGTGAACCCTTTCTGCTACTGCTCAGTGCCTCAGTCCACTAATGAGAAGGTTTTCGATATACGATCGACTTGAACAGATGATTCGAGTCCGATCCCCCTTACAAGGGACTACCATTCAGGAGAACCATCTAGGTGATAGCCAGAAGAGTCACGAGCCAAAGCAGCAATAAGGTTACTATATTCAAGGGAGGAGCTCTACCAAGCTGCGTCAGTTTTAATCTTGATTGAGCCTATTGGAGGAGGAAACAAATGGGAAGGGACACCAAACAATGCAGGAACTAGACTAAAGTTGGCGATAGAATCATCGAGCTGGAATGCTTTGGACGCCACCAGAGAGTGATTATGTGGTCGAACACTCGAAACACACCGGTTTTTCCATGAGTGCCAACGCATTGACATGGCATACATTAGAATCAAAAATCACAACCATCCAGAAAAGTAATGGAGACCAGTGAGTCTTTTTCCTGAGAGGATGAGTGAACTAGGCAGAAACAGTGGGGGGCAATTAATGAGAAAATGTTCCGGATGTTGAGAACAAAGAGGGCTGATATTACACTAGGTCTTCCCTCCATGAGAAATATCTAAATAAATGATGGAGTTGAGGTCGGTACCATAAGCGGAGGCTTTGCTCTGTAGCAGCAAGCTCTTTGATTTTCTTGAACACAATATGGCTTCCTTGTTAGCACTAGCTTTTCCTTGGTTAATTGAAGCTGAAGAGGAGAATTTCTTTGTTGTTGTACTTTGATGTACTTTCTGGTAGTTGTAGTGGAATGGTAAACTTGTGTCCTAGGGAGATTGACTAAAAGACCATCAAATGCATTGGCAATCTCGTATATGTGTCAGTGTGCTACTCGAAAGAGGAAAAGAAGAAAAATACTTGCAAGAAAATAGGACTATTGAAATCCAGTTGGAAAATTTCATTGACTGTAGCTGGACAAAGTCAGATTGTGCCATCAGAATGAACAAACGAACAAGTAGGAACTCATTTAATGATTAGACAACCTATTATACTCTTAACTAAAACCAACTGAAATTCGATATGTTGTCAAATAGCAAAAAAACATGTCATGCTTTTATAGGAACACTAAGCTATATACACTTAACAAATGAAATATACATGTGGGGATGACAGAGACCGACAGCTCTATAACTTTCAGTTCCAGTAGTCTTCCATACCTTGAACAAAGTTGTGATACCAGTAAGTTTTGAAGCCTTTGAGCATGCCCTCTGCATAAGAAGTCCAGCTGCAATTACCTTCTCAAAAAAGGCTCATCGAATTCAACATCCTAACTGATTTTCCAACCTTGTTGCTCCTACACCAGTAGAAAAATATAGGATTTATCATGATTATGTAAAGGGATATTGACGTGTACCACGCTGTCAGTAAATTGACTATAAAACTTATACATTACAGCAGAAATAGTAACCTAGAGATTCCGGAACTGTCCATTACTCCGTAATAATAGTTGCTCATTTATGTCAACTTAACAATTTCCGGTGTTCATAAGTTTCGATTATTCAGATTCAGGAATAATTAACTATATACTAGACCTAAATCCCCATACCTGTTTCAAATGTATTATTCACATGCGATCTTGGTGTCAAAGCTACTGAGGCAGATCGAAAATGCCTGGAATGCTGATATTGGGTACCTGTAATCCATGGTAAACAAATCCTTGCCCACTTTACCAAATTGGAGGACAATCTTCTCGTGCTCTGGCCCAGCTGGCCCATTTTCAGGAGAAGCAACCAACTGAAAGTTTTTCACTGAAGCAACTGTTACTCTTCCATGAAAGTTCAAGCACCAACACTGGAGTTGTTCGTGCCACCTTGGAGCTTTGTTTCTTAACACAATGACCCCATCTTTTGGTTTGGTAGAAGGCCCTAGGAAACTTTCCATGCGAGTTGATTTTGAGCGGAAAAATGGAAGGGACGGAAAGAACTCGGCAGTGCTACTTGAAAACTCTGCCTGCGTGGGTGCTACTCCTCCAGGTTGAATCGACGTGGCAGGAATTTCATCCATGGTACATTGCATTCTCCTTGGACCCCTGCTTGCACGAACTCTGAATTTTTTTAAATTTTTTCAGTTAATTATAAAAAGCAAATGCACCCTTATCTACTAAACTGAAAAGAATCTTCGTTGTGCCAATTATGAAAAAGAAGAAAAAGGAAAGCATCAACCATCCTCATGCAGAAAATATTTTTGTACGTCTCAAATAAGTTCAATTCTAAAGGTAACTTATTGAGGTAACTTATCGTGCAAAGATATTTACCTGGAACCCAACATATTTAGTTCGTAGGAAATGTGAGCCACAGGATAGTTGCCAGCAGGGACCCTAGGCGAAACTTGTTTCAAATTCACTAGCCTAGTGGATCGACTATTTGTAAACTTGGCTCCCACATCAGTTGGCTGCCCATCAAAGATGGTGAACTTTGTTCCCAAAAAGTTTGATCTTGACAAAGACAAAAAGGGAAAATGTGTTAATACTTGAGCTCACAAGAATTAATAAAAAAAATAAATTACTGTATACTGAATGATATACCTCAGTTTTCCAATATAGTTGCTGCTGCCCTTTGACATATCATCACCATTTAGTGAGATAATATAATCGGTGCAGGTTGGGCGTTTATACTTGCGAGCAGCAAGTAGGAACTTTCCCTCATCAGTTAATGCTGCCATGGACACCAGACGGACAATAAGTTAAAATCATTACAGCTCAAAAGAAAGCAAGAGGATAGGACCACCATATATAGAAAGTGACAGCAATATCTTGATAACAAAATCAATACCTAAATGACCTAACAAAATAAACCTCCACCGGAGACAGAAGGCCAGATCTTTGAAAAACAATAAAAAAAGCTAGCCATAACACACAATGCACTACATTAATGCTTTTGTTTTCGATTAGGAAATGCACTCACCATGGGTCAAACCGAGGTAAAGATAATATGTCTGGGTGGATCGGTTCCGCTTTATAAAGCACCGTAGGAGTTCCTCCCTTGGACCAGGCTGCAACCAACAACATCAAAATTCAGAAACAACACTCAGAAACTTTGCAAAAAAATCAGACATTTTCCACTCAAAGATTATCACACAAAACTGTAGTAGCTTGGAACAAGATTCCTAACATCCTTCCCACAAATGGAAATCCAATTCCCCCTATAACATGCAACTGGCTAAGAAACACAATCTTGAATTCTTGATCATCAAAGGCGAAAACCAAATGGGAATTATCACAGACGACAATCGTCGAGTAAAGCAGGTAAGCAATTTTCTTAGTAAAGATTACAAATTTAACTAAAATCAACCCCAACTAAGCAATATAACCACTACAACCCCATCATTTTCTATAAATTGCAATGCAGTGAGATCCAACACACCCTTCTACTACTTCCAAAAACAGATTCACAATCCACCCAAATACCACAAAATCAATTTGAAAATCAATATCAAATAGAATAACAATCACTTCAAATCAACTAAATTAAATTCTCATCAACAATTAATTGAAACCAAAACCAACGAGAAAACCAGACCTGCTTGACGGAGATGGGGAAGGTGAGCTTCCCGGAGAGCACAGGAGACTTAACGATCTCCTTGGTCAAAATCCTCCAGCTCCGGCAAACTCCGGCGCAGGCGACGACGCTCTTCCGTGGCGGCCAGGCGGCCTCAGAAGCCTCAATTCTCATCAGAACCTCTCTAAGCAGCTCCTGAGGCATGTGGGCCCAGAAGCTCTGCTTCAACGAGTCGCCCAACTCCGGCGCCGCCGCCGCCGACCGGTCCTGAACCACCCGCTGCGACCGGGAAAACCTCATGTCCTGGATTAAGCTTCTTATTGACATCTCTCTCCAAATTTTTGAATCAAAATAAGAAAAAGACCGAGTCTTTGTGATGTTTGAGGGTTTCTGAGTATTGGGTTTTGGCCTTTTGGGGATTTAAGGAGTTGAAGAAGATGAAGATGAAGGAGGAAGGATCGAGTGTTGTCAGTTTCTCTCTTGCATTTTGTTTTTGTTTTTGGTTTTGGTTTCTTAAAGTTCTCTCTCTTTTGAAACAAACAAAAGCATATGTTGCTTTTTAGTTACTGCTTTGGTAAAGTGTGTGGGTGAAAAGTGAAAACACCGGTAAGTATTGGAAATTCTTATATGCACGACGTGTATTTACACGACATAATCTTAACCGTTCATAACAATTCATATGTTTGACCACCATGTTTCTATATTATTTCTTCTAATCCTGATCATCCATGTATGTATGTGAAGATACACGCCGTGTACTAAAAATACTCTCCGGTAAGTATAGGAAAACAAAAAGAAAATTTGCTTTATAAACGAAAATTATACAGCGCACCCGGGTGCGCCGCGCACCCGTCCATCTCCGCCGTCCATTTTGAAAAAGTCAAAAGTCCGCGTCAAATGGAAAAGTCCGCGGTCCATTTTGAAAAAACAAGAATCAAATCTGCAAAATTGAACATACTTTTTGAGCAGCACAAGTAAAAATAGCGAATGGTCCAATATTAATAATGCTGCAGCTGCTGCTGCTGCGTCCTGAAAACCCAATCCAAAGCGCCACAAATTATTATCAAAACGACCTCAAATTCAATTGTTGTTGGTATTAAGATCATACAGTCTTTCCTAGTCTCAATCGATGGCCCGACGGAGCTGCGGAGGAGAAATTTTGCCGTCTAATCAAGGGCATCTTTTACAGTTGTTGACCTTCACTTCCGGTATTCTTGTCTTCAATGGAAACTTCACATGAAGCACTATGCTCAATACGATAATACAATCGTTGTTTTTAATAGAAGAGAATCCATAATTCTTCTAAAGAATACTTGTAGCTCTAATAGTTGAGAACTTAATATGATCATATTTTTGATATAAGCACAAGATTGATAGAGTCCAAAGTGAAAAATGAGTAAAGAAAAATTATTTTTGATATAATTAAGTACAAGAACAACACCAACGTAAGTACCAAAGAATCCAGAGTGCGAGTACCCCAATATCAATCATATTCTATCTGTTCTTTTCGTCTCTCTCGCATACCATGCTCACAAAGACAAGAGGATGATGCCAAAGCCAAAAAGGAAAGCAAGTTTAGCACAAACCACATTATGTAACTTGGTGTGAGTAACAAGGGAGAGGAAAGCTTTCTCACCTATTTTGACTCATCAAATTCCACCACGAAAATGGTTTATAAATAAGACATGTTTGGACCGAAGGCAAAACATGATCAAGAACATAATTGACCTGGCTCACTCAGTGCCTCTGGAAACTTTGCAAAAGGGTTGAGGTTTTAGTATTTTGTTATGTTCCCAAAAGCAACATGACTACAAACCAACAATGATTGTTGTTGCTGCAACAACCCAAAACCATCCAGCTTTTCCATTCATTTGCTTCACAAAAAGTGAAAGCACATACTCAATTGGTAAGGATTAGGAAAGTGAAGCTTTGAAATATTTGTAATAGCACCGTTTCTAAAAGAAGATGAGTGCCGGCATTGTTAATCACATGAACAATATGATATTCCCAGCATCCCACACCAACACCAGCCTTGACTCATTTTCAACTCCCATTTCAGAAGGAACATAAAATACATAAAAGCTGCACCTATTATAAAGTTATAATCTATAAAGACTACTCAATGAAGATTGATTTTTATTCTTGTTAATTTCAAAACAAGAAAAAATAAGGAAAAGTGAAGGAAAGCATCTATGTATAGAGACCCAAGACATCAATAACAGTTCCTAGGGCACTCCCTACATGATATATGCAGACAACCTTTACTCCTAGAGTGATCCTTTTATGAGTTTAGGGTTTAGGGATGCACAGTACTGCCACAATGCAACGCACAATTTTGCTATTCCCTTCTATCCAGCAACATCAGACATAGCAGATATTATAATTGAAAAAGGAGATCAAGCTGTTCATTGAAAATAAAAGACTAAGATAGATAAGCATTCCAAGCACACTAACAGGAAGCTGTCTATGTCTATTGCTGTCAAAAATTAGTCTTGTGCTGCTTGCTGTCACACATTAGTCTTGTGCATTCTCTCATTGCATGAATGCTTATGGAAACTTGCCAGGTCCTACAGAACTCCCACTTCACTTCACATTGAATTGGAGCAATATGTCCCCATCTATACCAACTTTGGATAGCCACAAGAGAAATTGATGTAGTTTCTAGCATATACCTGCATGCTTGAGGTGTAGCTAATGACCCATGACATCAAGTAACATACTTGATTGACATCACATATTTCAAATTAAGAAATCGATCTAAAACTCAAATACTAATCTACTACCTTTTGGTATAAAACCAATGGTATGATCAAATAACCAGATATACTTGCAAAAAATGTCTAAATTACATCTGGTTGGGAGGGGGTTGAAATCAAAAGCTGTTTAATTTGTGCAAGTGAGACATAGACCAATTATTCCCAATTAAGTAATGAGGGTAGCATTGGATGCAATAGTTATCATAGTACCTTGGCTCAACTTAGATTATTGCTACCAGATGTTTTGTTACTTAATTAGTTCGATCACAGTTGAGAATAAGACTTTTGAGACATATTTCCATAAGCCAAGGAACTTCTGAGTTCTGGTAGTAGCAAAACTGCAATACTACAAGAGGATGAAAAAAGGATTTCAAGTCTACCAAAACAAAAAAAAATTAGCATGAGAGGCCAAAGGCGCCAATGATTTTCACACAGATATCATTACTCATCAACGCATGAACCATCCATCATATATGTTGTTATCTACAGGTGCAGAGTTCCCTATAGAAATAGTAAGTGAATGAAGGAAGTCTTTGATATTAAGACTCAACTAAACGGACATCCCAAGCTTGCTATTCGGAATGAAAAGTAGGATGAAAAACTGTGTTATTTTATTCAAAAAACTTCATGCCATATAGGCAAGCTTTTTCAATTTCAACCACTGTGCGAGTGAGCCTCTAATGTGCTACCAAGCAAAATGACATTATGTGTGGACGGAATCCTGTTGGTTATTAGTTAATACACAGACAATGCTCTCAGTCCAAAACAAAAACAAAAAAGAAGGCAGAGCTCATTTTGCCACAACGTTTTGCATAGTGGGTTTACCATCCCCTTCTATTCAGCAAAACCAGAGAGTAGATATTTCAATGGAAAAGAGGGCAAGCTGCTCACTGAAAGTAGAAGACCAAGATACTTAGATATTCCTAGCACAAACTAACAAGAAGCTGTCTTAACTCTATTGCTGTCACACATTAGTCTTGTTGATAAAATAGTTTGGGATTCACATCCAAAACAAATTAACAACGGATGGAGAGACCCAAATCCTTATAAACCCACAGACAAGGTCTCATATTCCCAATGTGAGATTCATATCTCAACACTTGTAACGTTCACATTAATAGAAACTTAGTCCAAGCAACTGAGATTCTGAGAACTCCCACTTAATAGCAACATGTCTCCATCTAACATCTTTGGACAGCCACATGACAATAAGATGTAGTTTCGAGCATATACTAGTATACTCAAGGATGACATCAAGGAACATACTTGCATATATGATTGACATCATTTATTTATCTAACTAAAAAAAACAATCCAAAACTCACAAACTAATCTTTTATATATTGGTATTGTCACTACTGCAATCAATACGACTCTATACTATTTCTACTATAGATGATAAGAAAGTGAAAACAATAGTGTGAAATGACCATTATCATTATTGCTGAGATATACACAACCTGACACATAGTAAGATACCCGTCACAAAACCTTTATCATAACTGGAAAACCGTTATAAACCAAGGGGAAAGGCAATGTGCATGTTGCCTTGTTAAGCATTTAAACCTTTCCCTCATTTCTCCATGCAGATAGGAATTATAGCAAAGTGAAAATGTAAACAAAAATGCATGGAACAAGTAAAATTCATATTTACAAAAACACAGATTTACACATGTTCGGAGAGCAATTTGCATCTAAACATAGGTATGGATTAACAATCATGCAGAGGTCTAGAATGGATTTCAATGACTTCCTCAGTCAATATAAAAAAAGAATCCTAATTTCTAAACTCATGTATTTGGTCAAGTAACACCTTCCCCGATCCTAAAAGTTTCTGCATGACTCCTATACAACAGGAACTCTGTCATTTCGCTGTTGCAAAGTTCCCAGAGATTGTCCTGCAAAACCAATGACATGATCCATAACACGATTGTACTAACAAGTTACAATATCAACAGTAAAAATCTAATCTACAGTTCTACACTGACAAATAAAATACAGAGAAATGAGACCTTACAAATATAACAAAGAAATAGTGAATACCTGAGCTACCTGCAAAAGAATAAGGTTTTGAAAGAAGTTTGCTTCTTGTCAAACCTACACCTGCAGCCTGAGGCCTCGGAACATTATCAACAGGAAACTGATTTGAGAGGTCACCGGCAGGCACGGAACCTATTGATTTGTTCAAGCAAGCTTCTGAAGTTTGTGAGAGAATTTGATCAGATGTCTGTATAGAAGGCAAAGACTGTGTGTCCCTCTGTTATCATTAAAGTGATGACAGCTATAAATTAGTTGTTCCTCAGTAAAAGTTTACAGTTCAATCAAAATCTTCATATGTTTGAGCTCACCATGACAGTGCAATGCTCCTTATTTGATACAACTGCCTCAGAGTATAGATGACAAAGTGCTGTACGGAGACGATTACTTCTTTGCGAGTAATATACTTTAGTAGCAAGGGGAACAGGACAATCTGATTAAATAAACTCATTTTTCAGCTACCATTGAACAGAAAACAGACAGGAGATAGATTATAGGAAAAGAAGGATAATCATGATAAACTTTCCAAAGCAGTTCACTTAAATTTTTATTAGATAGTTCATACAAGAACCTCTGTGTTTCTTTTTTTTTTACAGGTCCAGACTAAATCAAGTTCCATACTAAAGGCAACAGTAATAAATATTTAGGAATATTGTTGCAAATTAGATTTGTGACAACCAGTCAGTACAAAAAGTAAAAACAAAAACAAAAACAAAAATCCACCTGTTATTCTTTCTACAATTCTTTTTTCAGCTGCGTAGGAGGGGGGTGGAAAATAAAACTGTTTGAATTTGTGTAAATCAAGCCATAAACCAACTATTCCAAGTTCTCATACTTTGGCACATTGTGGTAAATCTTATTCCTAATTAACGAGGGTAGCTCAGCATACAAAAGTTATCATTGTATGTCCCCTATAATTTCACCTTAGCCGGACTTGCAACAACTAAGAACACTGATACCCTATATTTGTTACTTATTTCATTATTGAGAATCAATATTTTTCAGAAATATTTCCATAAGCCTAACTTTACCAAGGAATTTTTTACTTAGGAAACTAAGAATTTAGCCTCACATGGACATGTTTCCTGAGCACTTCTAAGTTCTGATACAATAGATGTTGCTCCCAGATCATCTGATAGTGGTGGCTGTGGCTGCTCACCTGCTATCGTACAAGGGGGTGAAAAAGGATTTCAAGTCTACCACAGTAATAAAAGCAAGACAAGCCAGAGGAGATATAGATTCACACATAAATTAAAAAAGCTTCCGCACAGATCACAGAACTCAGCACCCATTATCTGAACACTGTTTCTACCCCAGTAAAGGATAAATCATAAATCTTGAATCCACTAACACTACATTTCTCTAAATCACCCACAAACACAGATTTCAGTACACTCTCCCTTAGAAGAGGAAAGTAAAAATTGACAGAACAGTATTTGGCTGAGCATAAAATCAGAGCAGTTAAGGGAACCAAAAAACTAACTAACAGAGCCAGGGCAGTAGTATGCAATATACTGCTAAACGTAAGCTACTCATTTACTGTCCTTAGGTACTCATATAATCAAATTCAAAATAATGAACTGTCATAAGATTAAAATCTTACATTTTAAACCGTTTTGTTGGAGGATGCAGCAGACTTGTTGAGTAACTGGTATTTTCAGGGCTAACTCCTGAGCAATCCATCATATAGGTTGTATCTACAGATGCTGAGTTTCCTATATGGAAAAGTAGATGAATGAAGAAAGTCCAATACAGGTTGAGCAGCATAAAATTATCTAGACTACATATAGGTTGTATCTACAGATGCTGAGTTTCCTATATGGAACAGTAGATGAATGAAGAAATTCTAATACAGGTTGAGCAGCATAAAAGTATCTGACTACATGCCTTTTCCAAATATATATAGAAAGTTTAAACATCTATACACGAATTTGCGAAGAAAAAATATTAAATAAATGTAGGAGACTGAATGTAAGGTAAAGAGAAAAGAAACCAACTTAAAAATGCTACCATCACATTGCTAATGATATCAAGAAAACCTGAAGTACAGGGAGAATCACACCATCCTCTATATGTCACTGTTTAGCATAGATGAAATAATTCCGTTTTTGAAAACAACTCATTATACAGCTCATATCATTGATTAATTCATATCAAATGTTCCTAATCTGGTCTAATGAAGCACTACATGTAGGCAGAAGTGATATAATCCTTTTATTTATTGCTCATGAAACATCAAAGTATGAATTAGAACAAATAAAACTAACAGTCCAGATGACTTGCACGAGTGACAGGCCACCCAGAAGACAAAAGCAGGAATAATGAACCAAAAGATGTTTCACTATGACAAGGTAATTGAAAAACTAGAGCATCCTTTAGGAAGATGGAAAAAGGAGGGATGAACAATAATGGGGGAGAAAGACTAAATTTTTAAACCATTCTATACATTTTGTTTCCTATATCCCTGACCTCTACCATTTCTCTATCCAATTTCTTCTTCATTTTTTTTCCTGTAATGGGAAACCAATAACAAAACCTTCCCACAGTTACAATTTGCAGACTAATTGGACTAGCTTATTATAACAAAATAGAAAGTTAACGCAAACAGATATTAAACATCATATAAAATTGATGTACACCAGTAAGACTGTAAGAGTACAAAAGAGTTACCTTTTCCGCCTGTACCACAAAAAGAATTCATTCCTATTTTCCCATCCAACTGAGGTTGAGACACAGCAACATCATCTGCAGATTCAGACCTTTCTAGCTCTCTAACTGATGTTGACTGATCTAAGAAAGGTTAAGAACTATCAAATTGTCACAAGTACACAAACCTAGCGTCTGGCTCAGAAATCACTTGGGAAACCTAGCAAACTACCTTTAAGATGATACTGGCAAAACATTCTAAAATTGTTCAAAAACAACGAGTATCTTAAACTCTCTTAAAACTCTTGGTAAAGCTAACCACCTTGGCTCAAATTAGTAAAAGCATTATGACAATGGTGTGAGATCAGTAGAAATGCCTGAAATACAGGAAAAAACTAAATTACCATTGAAGTTATTTAAGGATACGAACATATGTAGTTAATAACTTTTTCTTCTCCTTCCTTGGAGGCTTCTTTTGCTCAATAGCAGCACCAACTTCCAAATTAGTTTCCTTCGTAGAATTCAATGATCTGCACAGTACTGAAACACACTTGATCTCAGCATACAGCCAGCACAAAGTATATGTAAAGAGTAGAAAGTAATCTATTAGTGGAAAAAGTATAATAATAATAATAATAATAATAATAATAATAAATAAAATAAATATATCCTACGTGCAGGCTAACAAACATGGTTAAGGAAATTGTTGTGATTAAAAGATCATGATTAGAAAATTGGGCTTAGCTTGCAACTGATCATATACAAGACATATGAGTGGTGAATGCCTGAAGAAAACCCAATATATAGACTATTATTAATTCACATCAAACAGGTTTCTAATAGAACGATTTGGATATTTCCCTAAAAGATAAGCGGTTGTGAAATCTCAGGTATAAACTCAATTGATACGGGAAGCTGTTGGAAAATCTCTTGGAACTGTACCAGAGTGTGGGATCAGTCCCAGCTAGTCAGCTACTCACTAGGTTAAGTTCTGAGGGGATTTAGACTGAGGGTGGTTACTTCATGATTTATAGCCCAGATGTTCGATGAGCAACTAAAGAGATGAAGGACTGATAAAAATAATAATACAAAAGAACAATGGGCCACCACAGGTATACACAGTGGAAACAGAAAATAAAATAAAGTATATATGGATACAAATAAAAAATGGACGACAGAGAAACCTACAAACCTGAATGGGCTGCATATTGACTAGCCTTGACTGGTTTTTTACAAGCATTGCAACATACCTTCACGCAATTGAAAAAATATATATATATATTAATAAGTTATAGTTCACAAGTAGACTGAGCACATGGAAACACTAAGTTTCAATTAGATAGGCAAATCAGTAAGGTCATTCAGGCACCGGTTTTCTTCCTTACTGAAAATGTGAAACATAGACCAACGATTTGACATTGAAGAACAGAAACTATCATATCTAACATGCATAAATCCTTACAAATCACCAGATCACAAGCAAACTTTCCTGAAGATTCAACCATGTAAATTTAAAGTATGGAAGGCTACAGACAGAGAAAGAAGCAACTTAAGAGATTTTGGGCTTACCAAAAGCAAAGTATCAGTCATTGGCTCCAAATCAAACACGTGCATATCTGCAGGCCCAAATGGAAGTCATCAAGAGTGTATGAAACTACGAGCTCTGAAAAGCTTCAGTGAAATTATAAAAAGTTACAAAGCAGTTATGAACGCCGGATGCAAAATTTAGCAGCAAAACATTATCCAAGTTTTCTAGACTTTCATACTTCAGGCAAGGCAGCACATGCATACACATACTACCATATCAATAATTGTGAGTATTTGCACAATACTCGTACTACTGCCCACAACATCCACTACACATCCATTGAATTTAGTTCCATATTTATGGTACTGAATAGTAGGTTGCTATGCATGATGAAGGAATTTAGAATTACCTTCTTCGTCAAGCAAATTTGCATCATTCGCCTCAATTAAGTCTCTATACACCGCGAATTTCTGATGAGGAACATCCTCTGTCCAGATGAATAAATATGAAACAAAACAATCAAAAGACAACCAGTAAGGTAAAGTATAGACAGAACATAAGTGTGCAAACTCAAATAAAACACAAAACAATGCACAACACCACATGCTTCCAAAAAGGTCTACCTGCAAGGCTTTGCAAGACACTCCCACCCACGAGAAGCCTTGCCATCACCGCCATCCTCCCACTTCCAACTGAGCAAACCATCGAGACCTGTCTAACCAGTCAACAGCACTATCTCCCACCGCGGCCGAACTAGTCCATGCACAAATTCCTACACGCATCATCCACCAAAACATTACCACAACATCTTTCAAAAACAATGCAGCTGCAATTCACCATTATAAACAGTAAATTAAGAGCCTTTGAACAAAATCAGCAGCAATTCAATCACGAAATTCACGATCATGTCCAAAAATGCAACAATGTACAATAATCCAAAACCCTAACAACAACATAAAACAGCTCAAGCAAAGCAGCTACAGTAAACGATTTGATCAAACCGCTCCAAAATAATTCAAATTCAAAATCGAAAAGCCCACCTGAGTCCGCTCCGAAATTACCAAACCGGCAGCGAAATCGGAGCATCCAAATCCGTGACCGGCAACAATCCGAGAGCTCGGAGCAATGCCCGTGGAGAACCGAAGCCGTAGTATGAAATGTGGTTTCGGGAATGGCGATTTGGGAAACCCTAGGATGGAGAAGAAGAGAGAATTTTGGTTTTCTTTTTTTGGTTGGGAAAAAAGAGATGGGGGATTTTTGGTGGTGCTCAAAATTGGGGTGTCTTCGTCTCCGAGAGAGAGAGAGAGAGAGAGAGGTGGCAAAGCTACAAGTAGGCAAACACCCCCTCTCTTTCCGAATTGGTTTTCGCCGCGCGTTATCAGATTTTTATCTACTATACCAGCGCGTGCTTCACACCGCCAGTGCTTTCGAAACATTTCTAAACTGGGTAAGTTTTCCTATTTGCAGTTACACATGGAGTGGAAAGAACTTGCTCAAAACAGCAACAAAAGTTTTTCTTTTGGAAGAATAATTCAAACAGTGGTCTCATCTTTTTAGAGAAAAAAAACTTTGATGTTTTAATTTTCAAAAACTTCAAAA
This sequence comes from Fragaria x ananassa, assembly GCA_034370585.1. Taxonomy (NCBI): domain Eukaryota; kingdom Viridiplantae; phylum Streptophyta; class Magnoliopsida; order Rosales; family Rosaceae; genus Fragaria; species Fragaria x ananassa. The sequence continues at coordinate 20,132,494 of CP139762.1, read as the reverse complement.
CAGTATCTCATGACCGAATATTGGTATCTAGAACCGTTATTCCCGGTTAAAAAATCTAATGGTAGCCATTTATTATCATACAATGAGCGATGGATTCAAACTGGTAAACATGGGTTTGCAAGGAAATTAAGTAAAATATATTCTTCTTCATTGCCTTCAAAAGAGTTACGCGTGCAGCAGCTCATATTGTATAGGAGAAAGAGTCAAGCTAGGACCTACATACTTTCAGCTATTCAAAGAACTCGCTTGACAGAAGACTACAGAGTTACAATTAGTCTTAATGCTGATTAACAGAACAAAAGAATGGTTAAGGAGGTTTCATCGCATCAATGAGAAGTAGGTTTTTTGTTTACCAGAAAATTCTCACCTAGGCTTAAGCCCAGGTGAGCCTGGGGCTGGATCCGCCAGTGCTTCCTTCCCTTATGATCGGTTCCGGCCGGTCGACTCCGGTTCACAAACCCTATCCCACCACTTCCACCAATTTTAATTTGTGATGTAATGCTGAAGTATATGTTTAACTAAATTGATTGCTTTGGTGTAAAACTTTCTAACATACCTCATTTCCTCATGCATGCTCTCTGTATCAAAGAATCTTAACTAGAGCTAGAGGAGACACAATCCAACACTACGGGAAGGCCGCACATAATATATCCATGCCTGCGAGAAGCCTCAATTATATTGGAAAACAATTCAAACTCAGTGTGCTAAGTCGCTTGGAAAACTTGGTGACAGGGACTGCATGCATGGTCTGTATATGAATATTTAGACCTCTTTCATAAAGATATATATGTTGGCATTGACATAAGCAGCAATGATAATTCCAAACCCATATTTAAGAGCTAGGCATCATAAAGCACCAGAAGCACCAATTTTGCAAAAGTGGAAATAGTACCACATCGATCATGTCTCAATATTATCAAACTCTTTGTGATGGAGGCCGTACCAAGTCTCCACCAAGAACGTGGGAAACCAGTGTGGTGCTAGCTGCTGGCTCTTTTGTCTTTGTGGGGAGCAAGGTTGGCCCCCGTGTGTGCTCATCTGAGGTTCAAATAGGGTCTCTTTGCTAATTTGAAAGTTTAATACTAGGGACTAATCAAAGAATTAAGCATCTTTGGTTATTAGCGTGATACAAAGATGCATTATGGATATGCATGTGTGCTTAAAGCAAATCTTTATTGGATGAATATATGAACACGTTGATTAAGAATGTTTGAGTGCAGAGGCTAAAGTTTTTTTTGGTTATGGAGAAATGGAGATGGGAGGTCATGGTGCCAATCGAAGGTTGGACCTGATGGATATCGAGTATAACTTAAAGCCAACAGGTTACCTATAGTCTGGCAAGGCTAAAGTTCACTTACAAGTTAAGCTACAAGTTAATTACTAAAGGGCCGAAGGCATGTAGATTTTGGGTAGACATAATTTTGTCTTTGATCAACATCTTTCTTTGATTTGTTTCGAGTTAGATGCTCCTAAATCCTAATCTTGTAAATGTGCTATGTTAATCCTAATCTTGTAAATGTGCTATGTTAATGGAGTTACCCGATATGTTAAGGGTTTGTCTACTGTATAGATGTGTATATATGGTATACAAACTCAAAAAAGTAATCCACTTACTTCTATTCAAGAGCATACAAAAGATATTTTGAGGGGATAAAATTATTATTTTATTATATTTTCAGACAATGATAGCCACATACTTCGTTTGTATGGTATGCAAATTTATATACTAAAATTTTCTATATATACACACACTCACAAAGATAAGATAGACATGCGTCACAATTGTATGCAAATCGTTACCATGAGTATATATGCAAGTACTAAAACCTTCGGTAGCTAGCCAATTAGTCTGGTTTCAAACTACACGAAAGTTTTAAAACCAACTAGATAGTTTGAGCAACTCTAAAGTTAATTAATTACTAACCAAACTACATATCTCACACAAATCTTCAATTACGGATCATTCAACTAGCATCGTACATATTTAGTATATATCTATTGGTTGAGTACTGTTCATAAACACTGTTCATCTACAGTGAAAAACAGTGTTGGGCTCCGGCTGCATTTCGTCGCTTTTACTATATACTAATCCGCGGACAGCCCGCACAACCAGTCCCGCGAAGCACTGTTCATAAGCTTATGAACAGTGGTTTTGTGTGTTGTGCGGGCTGTTCGCGGGCACTGTTCATAAGCTTATAAACAGTGCCCCGCGAATCATTGTTCATAAGCTTATGAACAGTGGTTTTGTGTGTTGCAAGCTACTGATCGTATTCACTGTTCATAAGCTTATGAACAATGGTTTTGTGATCTCGCCAATGAACAGTGATTTGTAAACAATGGACACCGCGCCTAAACAACACTCAAAACTACTGTTTATAAGCTTATGAACAGTGATTTGTGAACATAATCCGCGCCATTCTCAACACTCAAAATGTTATCTCGCCCAAAAGATAGAAAAATCTAGAGAGATTGAGAGAGTTCATCTAAAAAAAACAATTAAGAGACAGCGAGGCGAGGAGAGGCGACGAGGAGAGGACAAGTGAGGCGAGAAGAGAAGAACCAAAGCGAGGCGAGCAAAGGGTTCGCTGGGGTTCTTTTTTTTTTGGACGAACTCTCTCTGTCCCTCTAGATTTTTCTATTTCTCCCCCCAGAGAAGGACGCGGACTCCGCCCGCGAGATGGGCGCGAAGTCCGCTGGCAGATCAGTTTTTTTTTTTTGGACGAACTCTCTCTATCTCTCTAGATTTTTCTATTAATCCGCCCCTGAGAAGGGCGCGGAGTCCAATCAATTTTTTTTGGACGAACTCTCTCTGTCTCTCTAGATTTTTCCATTTCTCCTCCCCATAGAAGGGCGCGAAGTCCGATCACTCTTTTTTTTTTTTTACAAATTACTCTTTTTGTTTTAACTCTCTCTCTCTCATTCTCAGAGATGGGCGCGGAGTCCGCTGGGAGTTGGTTTTTACTTTATGTTTATAAAGTTGGATATGATACATAGTAAACTCTCAAATATTTTTATTTTTCTATGTCTTATGCAGTCCATAATTATTGAATATGTTAGCTAATCCCGCTGCAACGTGCGGGCAACTTTCTAGTTTGTATATATTTCTTGTTTCAGTTTTGTACAAGACTCATAATCAATTATTTGCATACAAAAGTATGTTTATCATTCAACTCGACCAATTCAATAATTAATCACCAAAATTTTAAATTGTCACTCTGAGTTGTTTATATATATATATATATATATATATATATATATTCAAGTAATTCAAACATTTTTTACAACAATTTTGATAACTGCTGTCAAGTCTCTATCCACCCTTTATGATCAAATGCCCTCTTCTTCTTGCATATCTAATACGCGTTCATGTTGAATTTATTCTCACAATGCTACCATATTCTTATTTAATCCCCCAAAATATCAGCATAAACATGCACAAACATGTCGACTGAAGTGTTTAACTCAAACACCTCGATGAGACTACGCCCCGTGCTTACGTTTCTGCAGTTTGGAATTTGACTCTACTTTTACTTTCACCGCCATCATGACAAAGACAAAAGCATTCCACCAGGAATCAGAATATTTAATAGATCTTCGAACTGATATCTCACTCTAAGGGAAGACGACACAATGATCATATAGCAGAGAGATCGACACAAAACATTTCTCTGTGTTTTTATTCCTCCCGGAAACCCACCACTACTAAAGTCCAACTCCATCCTCGCCGACCACCTGTCTCCACCACTGAACTCACCCAAATCAACGGTCACTTTTTCTCCATGTTCAAACTCCCTCCTCCTACAACCCATGTATATATATAAAGCTTTTCACTATAAACTCAACTGTCCAACACTATAAACCCATTTCTCTCTCTCTCTCTCTCTGAAGTTTCCTGAAACTTGACAAGTTTTGAGACCCAGATCCCAACTTGGGTCTGGTTTTGAGCTTCAAGATTCTTGTTTTACAAGTTCAAGTTGGAAGCTTTAAAGACTGAAGCTTTTGTGTTTGGTGAGTGACTCATTCACTTTGTTTCTTCATTTTTCCAAGCTTTATTTTGAATTGTTTAATATGCTGAAGCTAAAAGTTCAAAAGTCACTCTCTGTTTGGCTCACAAGAAATTTGAAAGCAAAGAAATAACAGAGACTTTGAGATTCGGTTTTGGTTTAAGTGAGAGATATTTACATTGAAATATCTTAGCTAGTTTGACAAATTAAACTCTTCCTTTTCGATTAATTTTGTGGTCCAAATTTGTACAAATATCTCATTTTGATTCAAACTTTCAATTTTCAGCTCTGAAAACGAGTCTTTTAGAGATTCTAAGCCATCTTGGACTTGAATCCAGCTACAATGGCGTTGGATTTGAGCTCAATGGCATTGGAATCGGTGGGAATGGTGAACACTTCGGATCATGCTTCGGTTGTGTCCATGAACCTATTTGTGGCGCTTCTTTGCGCTTGTATATTGCTTGGACATTTGCTGGAGGAGAGTAGATGGATGAATGAGTCCATTACTGCGCTTGCGATTGTGAGTGAGCTTAATTTGCTGTTTGTGAGTGCTGCTGTTTGTATATGATGGAGAATTGGAAATGAAATTGTGTGTTTTGGTGGCAGGGTTTGTGCACTGGGATTGTTATATTGCTGACCACAAAAGGGAAAAGCTCTCACTTGTTGGTGTTTAGTGAAGATCTTTTCTTCATCTATCTGCTTCCTCCGATCATTTTCAATGCCGGGTATGGTTTGTTTGGCTTTTCGAAATGTAGTTCTTAGCTGAATGTTTACATCAGGTTAACTTGACTGTCACTCTTTGTTCAAGGAGTTTAGCAGTCAGATTACTGTAAGTTAATTTGAAAGATTTGGTTACTATGTCAGTATGTTGCAGTATAATTTATTTGATCCTTTCTTTCCCACCATCATCAGGTTCCAAGTGAAGAAGAAGCAATTTTTCCGTAACTTCATGACAATCATGATGTTTGGAGCTGTTGGCACTCTCATCTCCTTCGCCACCATATCCTTAGGTAATCCTTTAAAACTTGATGATTTTCGCTCTGCAGCCTAGGCTGGTCTTGTTAAGTTTAAGGATGTGAGGCATTTCAATTGCATCTTGTTCGAACTTCTTGGGAGGCTCAAGTCATTTAAGGTCTGAGCAGGACTGCCTCTGCAGTGGAAGCAATTTTGAACAAGATTATGTGCTGATATGTGTTTTAGCTTTTAGTCAGGGCTCAGAAGATGTTTCTCTAGATCAAGGTGTATACTGTATAGTCTAATCATATTTGGGGAGGTAATCAATAATGTTAAGATTTTTTCCTTGGATATTCCAATCATTAGAAATCAGTTCAATCATCAGAAAGTCACATAGCTCACTTCAGAAAAATACTATTTTTTTAGGGGAGTCATAAAGTGACTTGATAGACATTTTTTCTTTTATTGAAAATCTGGCAAATTGTAATTGTGTGAATGTGTCATTCATTTTCCGAAGGAATGAAGTTGTTAAACTACAGTCATGGTGACCTGAAACAGATGAATTGGTGTCTAGTGCTTGTTTTTTTGTGTAATCCATTTGAAAACAGCAACTGCGTGTGCATGTGACACTATGACCTGTATTAGCAGCTTTATTAAAACAGATGACCCGGTATTTATATGCTTACATTGAATTTAGCTGTTGATACATAAGAACTATTTGAATCAGAACGATGACAGTTACTTGGGTTTGATAGATTCTTTCACTCTTTGATTCAGGTGCTATGCACTTTTTCTGCCAATTCAGCATTGGTACCCTCAAGATTGGAGATTATCTCGGTATACACAGTTTACCCTCTTTTACGATATCAAATTTCTCGCTGTTCTTTTCAGTAACTTCCTAATTGAACTACTTACTAGTTAATGTTTTATACCTTGATTTTGCAGCACTTGGAGCAATATTTTCTGCAACCGATTCTGTTTGCACCTTGCAGGTATCCTAATCTTGTGCAAATATGGCTCTGTAGCTTCAAGAATATCATATAGAATTAACCCAAATTGTCAATGCAGGTGCTTAATCAAGATGAGACACCTTTGTTGTACAGCCTGGTTTTTGGGGAAGGTGTAGTCAATGATGCCACATCGGTAGTGCTTTTTAATGCAATCCAAAGCTTTGACCTCTCCCACATCAATGCAAGCACTATTATGCAGTTTATTGGAAACTTTTTATATCTATTTGCTACAAGTACACTTCTGGGAGTTGTAGTAAGTATCTCTCTCTCTCTCTCTCTCTCTCTCTCACGTGCACACACACACACACACCCTTCACGGGAATGTATATAATACATATGTGGTTCCTGTTACTGCATGTATGACCCTTTTTCTTTAAATCTCCTATTTGCTGCAGGCTGGACTACTTAGTGCATATGTAATTAGAAAGCTCTATTTTGGCAGGTTAGTAAAAGTTAGTATTTTGCTGCTATATTGATATTATCTTGACATAGTTGAAGGTAAATGTCAATGGGAGATATTAACCAACTGCTGATTTTCTGTTAGATCACCATTTATGTTTACATCCTATTATAGATGATTACTAGAAACCCATGGGAAGACATATTTCTATAATTATTACAGAAACAAACTGAAAGTGAATAACGATAATAATGCACCACATGTTAGCTTTTAGCTGGAATTTTGTGAGAAAAGGAGCACATAAACTTTGATTTATATCAGTATAGATTTATACGTACCTACTGGGGCAAGAGAACTAAAATATTCTCTCTCTCCCAATTGCACATATTTTGTAGCCTGCATTTTCGTAGTCTTTTCCTGTTTTTTTTCTTTTGTAACAACCCTGAGTTTGTTTTACTTTGTAGGTTTAGTTTTCTTTTGGTTACTGCTCTTATTACCTCTTTCTTTCATGTGAAAAAATCAGACACTCAACTGATCGTGAAGTTGCTCTTATGATTCTCATGGCTTACCTTTCGTACATGCTAGCTGAAGTAAAACTTCACAACTATACATGATCTCTTTTCCTTTTTTTTAATTTTTTTTTAATTTTTTTTTTATCTTGCTCTATTTGAGGTCTAACCATAAACATTACTTTGATCTATTTTGCAGCTGTTTTACTTAAGCGCCATTCTCACTGTGTTCTTCTGTGGAATTGTTATGTCTCACTACACATGGCATAATGTGACCGAAAGTTCAAGAGTGACAACTAAGTATGTTAAATCCATTACATGATTCATAAACTTCTGATAGCATTGCTGTCATAACTTCCTTATTACTGATCTTCTTATTTCTTTTACTAACTAATGCAGGCATACTTTTGCCACCCTATCATTTGTTGCTGAGATTTTTATCTTTCTTTACGTTGGTATGGATGCCTTAGACATTGACAAGTGGAGATTTGTGAGCGATAGGTATTTCTCTTAGTGAAATGGAGATTGGCCTCCTGCAAAAATCAATCCTTTCTGTACTTGTAAATTGCTAGATAAGTGTTACTTTTTCTTGATTTTTAGGCTTATTTTGTTGTTCTATATATTTTTTTTCAGCCCAGCAAAATCATTAAAAGTAAGTTCAATACTTTTGGCACTGGTCATGGTTGGAAGAGCAGCCTTTGTTTTTCCTTTATCTTTCTTATCTAACTTGACCAAGAAATCTCCACAAGACAAGATCCATTTGAAGCAACAAGTAAGAGTTTCACCATTTGTGGGTTTTTGTATATGATAATTGGTATTACATGTCTTCATAGGTTTCCTGGTTTTCAGGTTACAATTTGGTGGGCTGGTCTTATGCGTGGTGCTGTTTCTATGGCACTTGCTTATAATCAGGTAAAGTGTTGACTGTTGAAGAATATCTTCTCTGTAGCCTGGGATTCTGAATACATTGACATACATTGTACTACTTGGAAAATTCACAACAATGTTTGAATAGCCTTCTTGCTAAAATAGATCAATCCATTGTTTTGTTTTAGCCAAACAAAGAAAAGAACGATTTTTGTTTACTAGTGTAGCGGCTTTTGAACTGTCTATGCTCTTTACTAGTGTTACAATGAGATCAGACAGCTCAAAGCCTAGAAACATGTTCTGGCACAGCTAAGCATTGATATATTGGTTCAAACAAGCCACATAAAAGAAGTTACCATTTTCTCACTCTCTGAACTGCTCTGAATTTGTGTGCACATGCAGTTTAATAGGTCCGGCCATAATGACCTGCGCGCCAACGCATACATGATCACCAGCACTATCACAGTTGTTCTTTTCAGCACAGTGGTAAGATACTAATGGGTTAAAAGCTGAAGCTCATTTGACACAAACTGATACATATGCAGACTATTTTTTTTTTACTTTACACTATGATTTTGTTAATGCAGGTGTTTGGTTTGATGACTAAACCCCTAGTGAGGATCTTGCTTCCTACATCGAAACACTTCACTAGTATGACATCTTCTGAACCTTCTAGTCCTAAATCCTTCATCGTGCCACTGCTCACCAACGGGCAAGATTCAGAGGCAAACATTAGGTCTGTGGACATGCCCCGTCCTACTAGTTTAAGAATGCTCCTAAGCACTCCATCTCACACTGTCCACCATTATTGGCGAAAATTTGACAATGCCTTCATGAGGCCTGTTTTTGGCGGGCGGGGTTTTGTACCCTTTGTTCCAGGATCACCTGTTGAACAAAATGGTCATCAATGGAACTGAGAATGAGCATACGTTACATACAGATAAAGCACTAATTTTATAGGATTAATAGGTTGGGGCTTGAGGTCGGCTTTCAGTGTGCATTTGTTTATACATAGGAGATTTTGAAGTGAGTGGTGAGCTGTGACAACAATTTAGAAGGGATGAGCTGCTTGTAACCTGTGGTGATTCAATGATTTTCGTGTATACATAGATTGCTGATAAAGTTGGTTCCATGACAATCCACAACCTTGTGTTTTGTTTTTGTTTATTGGGTGTCCTGGTTATGCCTAAAATTCCATGAAAAGCTAAAGATTAATCACTGTGAATGATCACTGATCAAATTGTTGCAAGTCCACCTACAATACCAAAAGGGTTATGCCAAGCAATTAGTTTCCACCAAAAACTCGGTTCCCATTTTAAGTATAAATTTACCTAAATATTGATGCTTCAACCCATCTAAGAGTACTAGAATCTGTTTTAAGCACCAAAGCTTTCAGTGATTTGTTTCTCAGGAAATAGGGGCTTAATTTTGTTTAAACTAGATCACAAGTGAGTGTTAAAGTAAAATAGTATAGCGGGTACATTGAGCTATATGTGAAACTAATATTTGTGTCCTACACTCCTACTAAAGTTTCACTTAATGATCTCATACAAGATGGCTTAACTCAAAAAAAAAAAAAAAAAAAAAAAAACCATTCGTAATTAACAACAACAAAAACAAAAAACAAAAAAATCCACTCATTCTGCAGATGTTATCTAGATATAAAAAGAAATATGTGAACCGTTTCTTTATGTAGAGAAAATTTGATAAAAACTCAAAATATTATACATTTTTTAAGATAAACCCATACATATTTTTCTTTCATTTTACACCCACTCCACATAAGCAAACTTACTATATAGAGCATATGTCTATAATTAATAGTTTTCTTCATTTTTTTAGTTTCTCTGATTTGCCCTTCAGGCGATATAAAGCTAAATTTAGTATCTTTCTCAATTTTAGCATCAATTTGAAACTCGAATACTGAGCTAAAATTTAGCTGGATTTAACTTTATCATAATATTTTACATTCTTTAATTTCTTACCTTGTTGTTACTAACTTGAGTGTATATATATATATATATGTTATATGTATGTCATTTGTAATAGAATGATTCTTTTCATTCTTAAACTCACATTTGGTGTCTTTCTACATAGTCAAAAAATGTCTAATTGTAAGGTACACGTTCTTGTTCTTTGATTAATTTTCTTCTTTTTAGGTATATTATTATATCATTTCTCATCCTGATCGAGAGAGCATTTACATTTCTAATGTACCTATTATTTTGACCACGATCCTCAGCGTGCAGGCGAGAGGTAAATTACGAACAAAGAGAGGGGGAGTGTTGCGGGCGTGCCACCTCATGGACAAGGAAAGGTTGATTGCGAGATCTTGACTTCTTGATCAGGCGGGGGGGGGGGGGGGGGGGGTGGTTTCCAGGTGCCACCTCAGATGAGGAATTCACAAGCACAAGACAATCGATACTCATGGCGGGACACGAGCAGAGCAACAATAGGGAGATCATAGATCAGGGGTGAGTCCAGGAGAGCTCTGAAACTAAGGCGGCGGCGCACTTAGGGTTAGGGCTTCGAGGTAGCTCGAAGGGTAACTGGTTTGCAGTTTGTATTAGTTGAGATATTTGATTGTGTAAAAGTTGTTTGTTGTGTTAAAAGTTGTGTGTCCTTCAGAGTTGCAGTTCGACCCCTTTATATAGTAGTCCGACTTACGACAAAAGAAAGTTAACTTGAAATCCAAGTCGGGCTTCGAAACCCTAATAGCACAAGGGCACTGTTCCGCCCGCGCGAACCAACCATCTTGTGACACCTGTCCAGTTCGAACACTTCATTCCGCATAGGGCATTGCTTTCGCGCCGCCCAATTATAAACTCCTATGCGGACTGAAATTTGGAACAATCTTATCCCGCGGGGTGTCACAGTCTCAAACCATCCAGCGAGCTCCTGAAGCTCGCTTCCATCTCGCGGGCTATTGCAGCTCGCGGGTTTTAGAAGGGATTTTTATATTAAAAGGGCCACAGGGATTGACCCGAACCATGTCAAAGACTTGTAAAAGTCTTCAATGATTAATGTGGTTCGCGCGAACTCCACCTGTTGCTTCCTCGCGAAGTCTCCTGCGCGAGCCAGCTTGCCAGCTCGCCTTGATATATTCTGCCTCGCCTAGGACTTTTACACGAAGTACTATTACGCCTCGCCTACACGCGAAATCATTCCGCGTGCGAGATCATTAAGTGTGCGAGCCCTGTATTTTGCGCGAAGAGCGCGAACTCTCTACTCCGCGCGAAGTCATTCCGCACGCGAACTCTATAAGTTAGCTCATGTGGTCTATTCCGCACGCGAGCTATGTGTTACGCGCGAAGTCTTTGCAATTCAACTCGCGTGGTCTCATTGGCGGCCATTACTTGTAAACTTAAAGAAACTTGGGCTCGCCGGTATGACATGGACCAAGAATTTAATTAATATTCACATAGACATTTACTATCCAGTAAAATATTAATTTAGGCGTAAACATTGCCCCCCAGCCTCGAAGTCATGAATGTTACGAATGACTGAAGATGTTTATGTCCATGCTGCTCCAAAGCCACTGGTATTGGCCCGAGTCATACATAAAATAAGTGTGAGTAGACAAGCCTGTGAATAGGCTTTGAAACCCAAGCACCCAGCAAGGCATTGTAGCGAAGCTGCTGTACGGCTCGCTTATTACCATATGCAACGATAAACTTGACATAACTAGGCATCTTGGACTTGAATTTCACCTGCTCTTCGCCGGCATTGGCCTTCATTCGCCTGCTCTACTTCTGCATTTGCTTGCTCTACTCAGAAGACATAGTACATTGCACGTACCGCGAGCAGATGTAGCTCGCATGGATGTATCTCGAAGGAGCAAACGTTTGCTTTGACTAGATTCCAAAAATGGTCTTTCACGAGCTCTTGGCGATAGCGAACCATCTTTGTGATAATCATGGAGTGACAATAGTCATGTACTTTGCTGATCCCCAGTATGTACTTCACTGCCCCCCAGTGCGAACCAATGAGAAGCAAATACAAGGATCGGTGAACGGCCGTATAAAGGTGGCGAACCAACTTTGAAAATTTAGAGGCCACAAGGATTGGCTTAAACAATAACTAAGACACTTGAAGAAGGTCTAAAGTCTGAAATATTTGGAACACATATCTACCCTAATGTGCTCCCCAGTTTTAATGTCTGTTCGCCGATGCTTGAGAATAATGAAGGACATCAAAACTTTAGCATGCCCCCCCAGGGAAGGAGTTGTGGTACCGATGCCCCCCCCAGTGAGGAAAGCAAGCTACGAGGTCATGAAAACACATTGAAAAAGCAAAGTGCGAATTCGCGCTTATCCTGACCTGTCTGCATTCAAACTGTCATAGCTCTCTCTAGAAATGTCGGAATGACGAGCCAAAAAATCCTCTGGAAAATAGACAACCAGGGCTTTCAGTCGGTATAAGGCGCGCCGGGCAATTCCTCCTGGATCATTCTAGTTGAGTCCGCAAAGTTGACTGTCCAGTAGTGGCTGCTGCAACGTTTCAAAATTGCAAACTAGTTGTATTGTCTCTCGGACCTAACTTCGCTGGCAACAATTCAAGGCATATGGAATACCTATTGTCGTCGAGCCTTAGGGATAGGCTTCAAGGTAAAGTTCAAGCCTGATATAGGCAAGAACGTTGTCTTGCATTTCAGCAAGACCAAGGATCTCTTTTTGTATTTTCTGCTATTTGGTTTTTTTGTATTTTCTTTTTTTCTATGCGAGAAAGAAAAAACGAAAAGAAAAACAAAAGTAAAGGCTAAAGTTAAAGTGAGAGGCAAAGAGAAGAAGGGATCATAGCTTGATTAAGTACCCTTCGTTAGGCCATGGGGAAGGCCTCCCACACGCTTCACGCCAAGCCTCGATGCCGTTGTGATCTCAACATGAGACTTTTTGTTTTGAGAAGCTCCAATTGTGGAGCTAAGATGTTGCGCGCCAACAACTTGAAAGCTTGAATAAGGTAGCTCGTAGGGAAGGCGAGCTACGCAGAACAATGACTAGCTCGCATGGAAGTCATGCAACCGTCTAGCAGTTAGGTCAGATTGATCATATCCAGTAGCTTCTTGACTACCACCTTCTTTGATAAAGCCAGAAACCCCTTCGCATAGGACAAATTGGGCATACTCAGGTTTTCCTTGGCCAGTAAGATCATCCTCTTGGTGAGGACGTTTGAGGACACGGGTTTGCCCCCCACGTGTTTGACATGTGTCCACAAATTCATCCCGCACAGGAAGATTGTTTGCTCGGTCAAACCTCCTATGGAGTTGTGGTTCACCATCAATGTTCGAACCAATCACTTCTTCTAAGGTGGACTTTTCTGTCTTACCTTCCAGTTCATCTTTCTGAGGAACACCGTGAAATTTCGAGATGGGATTATTATCCATAATCTCGCCGGCCTCAACCTCAAGCTCTTTGTCATTGATTGACAAAGTAGCTTCTTCTTTGGACGTAGGTTCATCCAAATCTTCAACTTCAAGGACCCGTAAGTTCAGCCGGTCTTGTTTGTCCTTGAATTCGTCCAGCTTCTCCAGACTGTTCTTGCTTCCAAAGAACGAAGCATTCTGCTGGTCATGCATCTTGGCATCGTGGTCGTCCAAGCGGCGAGTCTACTCATCTACTGTCACGCGCGTGAGCGACAGGATCTCTACATTTTGCTTCACAGTCTCCATGTTTTATTTCACTGTCTAGATCCGACCTGATCTGTTGAAGGCTACCTTCGACCAAGCTCTTGGTTTCAGTGAACTTGGCATCAAGGTCGCCATAATTCTCACCGAGTGTGGTGAGTTTGTCATGGGTGGCCTGAAGAAGGTCTATGTCTTGCTTGACCTGTTCAGTTAGGTCAGCAACACTTTCTTGAGTGGCGGAGCTCTGGGTTGTCAAACCGTGGATCTGGCCCTTGAGCTCCGTGAACATCTGTAAGACTTGCTAGATAGATGGGGCAGAGCCTGTGTCTTGAGTCGGCTGAGAGCTTACCATGGTGGTCTCGCGAAAATCTGGGTTACCAAACTGAGCAAGAACCTGCTCTTGAGTGAGAGAACGGCAAGCCACACTGTTGTGGGGCTTGTACCGTAGCGATCCGTGCTTAAGACAAGAAAGCTGAGGTTTCCTGTATGGCAATTCCTCTGGTTTTCCTATGATGTATCGCTTGTACTCCCGGTCCCACTGGGCGTGCCAATGTTTTGGCCACGATCCTCAACGTGCGGGCGAGAGGTAAATAACGAACAAAGAGAGGGGGAGCGTTGCAGGCGTGTCACCTCGCGGACGAGGAAAGGTTGATTGCGAGATCTTGACTTCTTGATCAGGCGGGGGGGGGGGAGGGGTTTCCAGGTGCCACCTCAGATGAGGAATTTTACGAGCACAAGGCGGGACGCGAGCAGAGCAACAATAGGGAGATCAGAAATCGGGGGTGAGTCCAGGAGAGCTCTGAAACTAAGGCGGTGGCGCACTTAGGGTTAGGGTTTCGAGGTAGCTCGAAGGGTAACTGGTTTGCAGTTTGTATTTGTTGAGAGATTTGATTGTGTAAAATTTGTTTGTTGTGTTAAAAGTTGTGTGTCCTTCAGAGTTGTAGTTCGACCCCTTTATATAGTAGTCCGACTTACGGCAGAAGAAAGTTAACTTGGAATCCAAGTCGGGCTTCGAAACCCTAATAGCACAAAGGCACTGTTTTGCCCGCGCGAACCAACCATCTTGTGACACCTGTCCAGTTCGCACACTTCATTCCGCATAGGGCATTGCTTCCACGCCGCCCAATTATAAACTCCTATGCGTACTGAAATTTGGAACAATCTTATCCCGCGGGGTGTCATAGTCTCAAACCATTCCGCGAGCTCCTGAAGCTCACTTCCATATCGCGGGCTTTAGAAGAGATTTTTATATTAAAAGGGTCACAGAGATTGGCCCGAAGCATGTCAAAGACTTGTAAAAGTCTTCAACGATTAATGTGGTGCGCGCAAACTCCGCCTGTTGCTTCCTCGCGAAGTCTCCTACGCGAGCCAGCTCACCAGCTCGCCTTGATATATTCCGCCTCACCTAGGACTTTTACGCGAAGTACTATTGCGCCTCGCCTACACACGAAGTTATTCCGCGTGCGAGATCATTAAGTGTGCGAGCCCTGTATTTCACGCGAATCGCGCGAACTCTCTACTCCGCGTGTAGTCATTCAGCACGCGAACTCTGTAAGTTAGCTCACGTGGTCTATTCCGCGCGCAAGCTATGTGTTCCGCGCGATGTCTTTGCAATTCAACTCGCGTGGTCTCACTGGCGGCCATTACTTGTAAACTTAAAGAAACTTGGGCTCGCTGATATGACATGGACCAAGAATTTAATTAATATTCACATAGACATTTACTGTCCAGTAAAATATTAATTTGGGCGTAAACACCTATTAAGTAGGACATGATATGATAACGCTTAGGGCTTAGGGTTTAGGGTTTAGAGCTTACAGTAACACTATAAAATTTCTTCATTTTACTTTAATAATCAGATATCTTATTTATATTATATTTTACCTGATATATAGATCATAGAATGTATTTATTTCACCTAGATTTTTTTCATAAAAATAAAGAAAACTGCATGATTCTTGCAAATTGATTGAAAAATGTTAGTGTTAGAAGAAAAACTCATAATCAAAGTATTTAAGACAACATCAATTAAGCTTATTTATTATGTTTATATGTTATAGTTGAATGGTGACAATTGTGTAAAATTTAGAAAAAATATGACATAATATGTATCATAATTGATATATTTTAGATGTCTATCAGAAACAAATATCAGATGTGTTTTATTTAAAACTACTCTTCAAAATTAAGTGTATATGAAAATCTATAGAGCAGGGGATCTTTTTTTTTTCTTTGATCTGAAAAAGTTGGCAAGTGTGGCTAATCAAGAATCCATTACACCACCAGCATTATTGGTACGTTTTGAATTGCGAATTTCAAATACAGTTCCACCATATAGCTGAACTAGTTAGATGAGCACCAACGAATCACATAGTTTATTTCGATTGAAAGATGAGCTCTCCTTACATGCAGAATTCAGATGGTCCATGTATATCTTACTGATGAGATAGAACATCTTCTGGTGTCATAGTCTCATAGACGTGCAAGGCTAGTCATGAGAGAAAAATGATCTCATTTACAACATATCTGGACAGAATTTTACTTTTATCTAAGGATGCGCAAAGTATCCGATTGCTATGCTGATAAGAGCAACCAGAAAAATATAAAGAAGAGGGAAGCCAACCATAATGCTTCTTGCATTGTTCTTCTTACTCAACAACTCCTACAAATAGGAAAAGCAGACAATAAATCTTTTAAACCAAAACAGAAAAGTTAACATCACAGAGGCTGAATACTTGGGCAGGAGACTACCATCTTTGCATTTCTTTCTACAAGAAAAAAATAAATCTAGGGGGTGATGACTCACCAACTCATGTTTAAGCATATTCTTCTCTCGAGTGGTCATGCTCTTTTCTTCTGTTAGCTTAATGATGGAAAGATCAGCCTGCAAAGAACATGACAGATATTAGATAACTATCATCCTTGACATTTTCAAGGAGGGGATCCAATCTTCGTAAATGTTAACAATACAAAGAGTAAGAGGAAGTGAAATAGAGTTGAATGGGAGAAGAATTTGGTGAAAAGGCACGAGGCGTCAGGTTGTGCAGATTTCGGAAGGAATAAGATACTTTCTGGTACGCTGTCATTAGCAGTAAACTCAGGCTTCAAGCAAAAGGCTGGATGGGAATAAACTAAAGCCCATTGAAGCTTGAAACAGACATCTGAAGGCATCAATCCATTTACTGCTTGCTGCAAATTTGCCAGTGGGTAATAGGGAAATGGTGCAGTTTGGGAAGATAGATGGGTTGGGGAGACAGCTTTTCATCATGTCTACATTTATATAGACTATCACAATCTAACCAGCTTTCCATTGCTAGACCATGTACTAATTCCTCTATTTTTCCAATGAATTGGAATTTTGGAAGGAACTTGTGAGATCAAGTTGGGAAACTAGTATCTTAATTATATCAGTTAGAGGGCATTGAGCTGATTTCATCTAGAACAGACAAGATTAAGTGGTTGTTGGAGTCAGCAGAGAATACTGACTGTAAAATCAATATTGGAAAACTTATGAACAATCTCTACCATTCCTCAGTTCTTCCCCCTTCTGTATTACAGAATTGTAAAGTTTGTCCTGAAGTCAGGTCTTAGCTTGGGGTTTAAACTAAAAACCCATGACGTGGTTCAAAATTTCCATAAGAGAAGGCCTGCAGTTTGTACCTTCCCTCCTTTTAGGTGGAGTAATGAAAATGTGTGTATTACTTCCCGGCTTAACTACTCCTTCAGTTCACTATAAGCACAAAGAAGATGCATGGGTCTGTAATGTGTACCGATGGAAATGAGCATGAGGAGTGTGATCTTTACAAGGTCCCACCCATTAGCTCTATGGAAAGGGAAGGCCAAATGAATTGGAAAAATCCAGGGAATTTGGTGGCCTTGTTGCATGATAGATGCAAGTACCAGGGTGTTAGAGAAATTTCCTCTTCCACATTAAACACTGATTCTGTAATTGTAGGATAGTTTGAATCTTTGTGTTTATTAGTCTTTATAGCATGATTGTAACTGATAGCTAAGCTTAGCTATATATTTGTACAAAGTGTAAACAGATTGATTCAAGGAAAATCATTTTCTACACAGGGAGAAGCGCAGTAATGGACTAATGGGTGTATGCTGGATTGCTAGGTCATTCGGATGAATGTGAACGAGTAGCTGAAGCTTTGTGGAAAAGGGTTTGACATCTTTAAGGTCATGATTTCTTCGGAATCTTGAAATAGTTTTAGCGTCAGCTATTATATATGATCTATTTCTGTTGTGGTTCAGCTCTTTGAATTTTACTGATTGCTTGCTGCAATTTGAAGTAACAAGAATACCTAGAAAATGCAGAGATAAAGTCCTATATAAATTTCTCCAACTCTCTAATCAAAATTGCATGGGTGCTAAAACAAAAAACAAAAAAACCCAGTAAATCCCTTCCCATATACTCCCTCGTAGGTTTTGTTAAATTCTAACCATCTATCCTTCCAGTACAACAGATTCTATGGTCATCATGCATGCTATCAAGATAGATCAAACTGAACTCACCTCTTTTAGCTTTAAATTCACTGTACTGAGCTTTGATTTCAACTCCTCCAAATCCTTTGCTAAATTCAACACAACAGCATTTTTTTCTGGTTTCAATTCCTCTGCATGCTTAACTGCTCTTGACTCATCCTTATAACTTTCACTGTCAACATTGTCAGCAACCTGGCATGAAGGAAACAGATTAAGATGCATGTCTTGTTATTTATTGTACACAACTCTCTTGAGACAATTGAGTTTCAGACGATGATATTACAGTAACACTGACTAGACCAGTTCCAGATAATTGATGCCAAAAAGAATTGTGTACTTCTACTGACATTGAGATACCAATTCTTCTCCCAACAATAGTAGGACAGTAGCTAATGCACAAATCAATATTATACATTCAAACAAGTTTAAAAAAATGAAATACTTGGAATATAAAAGATTTTGAAATGCACGGTTGCACATATATACATCAGCAAATGACAAAAGAAGAAAAGGTAGGAGGTCACAGATGGCATTAGTTTCTTACCCTTTGAGGAGGAGGTATGTATTCAACTTCATTCAGAACTCTGTCTTTTTGCACTGAAGTTTCATAACAAAGATCTTCCTTCGGCTCTCCATTAACATGTAGAAATTCTGGAGAAGGGGGTGGGCTGGTGAGCACCACTCTTAACTTCTTCTCCTCAACGTATTTGCCACTATCTTTTGCAAACTGCAAGATGAAAAGAAGAATTTGAATATTTTACCGAACAATTTTAACTGCGACTATCACTAATTTTTACCATGTCAGATGTAACCTCCTCCTCTGATATCCCAAATGGAATAACTGTGCATTGGATTAGGAACTTGTCTTTGCACTGCAATTCAGGTGGAGCTACTTTCTGAGCTTGCATAGTAACTGCATTTACCCAACAAGTGAAGAGTGAAAAATACATTTATGTTGAGCACCAAACTTTTTTCTCTGCACCAAACTTCTATGTTTAGGCTGGTCACTCTCTAATAACAGTGGTTATGGAAGTTTAGGCCAAATCTCATTTCTAATCATTATTTCAGTTCTTGATCATCTGTTCTTTGCTACAACTAACCTAAATCATCTAAATTCTTATTTGACTAGTCAGAATTGATGATCTCTTGACATAAGATCACATACGGTCTGAAAAAAACATCATATATGTGTTTATATTATATAAGAAATTAGGCAAGATTAGGGAAATCAAACCAGCAAGCTAGGGCATATTGCAGAAGAAGTCAAAAACTATAGACTTGATTAGTAAGAACAAAAAGTGACTGGAAAGTACTAGGCATATGCAACATGTAAAATATAACATTGTTACCATTACTTGCTCATAATCAAATACCAAGAGCAGGCAACTCACTTTTTCCAGGTATAAGAGATCAAGTTCCCAGGGATCACTAACAAAAAATGTGAGTTTTTGAAATAGTTGGTCTTTCAAATACAAGAAACCACTGCCTCCTGTTGTGTCAAAATTCTCCACACAGTCTGAGCTAGCAAAGATTAGTTGAAAATTCTCAGGTATCTGGTAAGCATATATACCTCCGATATTACTTTTGTATAGGATTCCTCTTAGTTAATAAAGAATATCATGACTCTCCCCCAACTTTCCCCACCAAAAATACAGCGAACATGAGTAAGCTCTTTGCAGTGTTATATTTAGTTGAGAATTTCAACAACACTCTGGTGAACAGTTAACAATTGGACCATACGAATGAGGAAGGTAAATCCTGGTAGAATTGTTAGCCATTAGCAAACATACTTCAGAAAGGGATATCAGCTGGAAATGCTAGAAGTATCACTGCTGAACGGCTAACAGCTGGACCACGATCATCTTTCTCATTCCAATGGTCCATCTAATTTAAAGAGTCTTCTGTCAATATTGCTGCATGCTGCCCATAAAGCCTCAAAGTCTCATTAGAGTACTCATCAACGAGGCCAGAAAATTGTTTAATTGATCTAACACTTGAGCTTCCTACCACTGCAGGCTTCCAGAAATCCTCATTAGAGTATCCTGAAATCTCAGAATTCATTGGTTCATTTGTTGTTAATCTAAACTTTGAAAAAAGCCTGCTTTTTAATTTCTGTCAAAGAACCGGCGTAAAAGACATCCTACATTATGAATGCCATATCTATCCCATGTTTAAACAGACAAACTCAAGTGCCCAGTTCATATGATTTTATCAATTCATCAGATGAACATAAGAATTTGTCAAATGACATGATTACATTACTTCTCAACTGCCCAATTGATAATGATTACATCCGAAAACATGAGAATACATACTTTCTAAGGAACATATCTGATATGCATGTATACTAAATAAGAAATGAGGCTTAGACTATTGAAATCATAGCAGAAAATTGGGGAAGAAGTAAACCCAAGATGGAAATGAATAAGAACTAAGAAGTCATAATGAAAAGCATAAGACCTGTGAAATCACATGTTGCCCTGGGCTTTATGATGCCTGCATTTGGCCGCACACAGTATTTCTTTGGAGAAGTGGTTTTCACCTGCAAATAGATTTTGTCAAATTGCAAAGCACCCATGTCCATTTCTTAATTTGTTTGCATGCACACAATGACACAAAGCCACAAACCTTTGAGAAAAAGAAAAACAGAACAAAAAGCTATAGAATCAGAAACAGTACCTTGAAAGCAACACACTGGTCAGACCTATTCCCAAGTTGTATTGTACATGTACTCTGCTTCTTTACCTCAACTACAAGAGTAAAACCAAAGCCAACATAAGAACCAATCAAAAATCTCAAGCAAGACAGAGAATTTGATTCAACAATGCTAATAAACCAAAGTCTCTGCATGCATTCTGGGAATTTGAGAAACCTACATGTGAATTGGAGTTCATTGGGTTGAACATCCAAAAGCTCTGTGGCGATCATTCTGCAAGCTTCACGAGTACCCACCACCAATTCTTGAGAAAATGCAAGAATCTAAGAGTGAGTGAGAGAGAGGATGAATGGTTGGAGGTGTTGGTGATGTAAAGGACTATGTAAAGGGTGAAGAAGAGCAGTGAAAGCAAAGAATGGTGTTGGTGCCTGTTGTGGGTCTCTCTCTCTCTCTCTCTCTCTCAGTTCTGAACGGCTGTACAGGCTTTGTTTCTGATTTGTTTTCTTAGCAAACAAACAAGCAATGCCCACATGCACAAGATTGAAAAAAATAGTCCCGAGTTTAAGCCAGATGGGAAGAGAAGAAGAAAAACTAGAAAAGCCACCAAACTCAGTTGTGGGTTGCCACTCAACACTGTCCAACATGCACCCTCTTCTTCTATCTCTCTTTTTACCTCACCGAAAGTGAAAAGGAGAAGCCAGAAAATTTGGAAATGATTTTTTCTTGCTTTCATCTTTTCGAAAGAAAAAAGAAAAACTCTTTTCCCAACGGGAAAGATAGCAGGTCAAAGTTATCAAAAGGAAACATGATTGAATGTGATCTTGATTCTTGAAGCAAATGCATCTCTACTATGATATTAAAAAAAAAATATAGATAATTTGGGTCATGAATGTTATTGGAATGCCACTACTTTGTTACTCCTCCTGCCTCTGATAATAGCTTCCTTGAAAGCTAAGGATTTTTCGGTTCGATAACTGTTCTATATTGTAGGGTTTCTGCCTCCTGTGTAACAACAATTATAAGCAGACATGCCAAAGGGTTTTTTTTTTTTTTTTATGGGAAGAGAAATCATTCATTCAGTTGATAAGGTTGGTTGGGCTGCCATGCCTAAGAAGCTAACCAAAACGCCAATGCCAATGCACCATTATAGTTCACCTAACTGAATCAGTGCAGAAATGTTAATCTTATAATCTATAGTTGCAAGTTGCAACCTTTGCTGCCCTAGTTGGACTTTTCGTCTGCAAAGAGATGAAGTGTTTAAAGAGAGAGATGGAGGAGTTTGAGCTGGGAGGCTATTCTACTTTGTGACCTTTATAAGACAATGATTTTTCAGGTTTCTTGTTCTCGAATTGTATGTGTTTCAGGCCTGCCATTTGTTCCAGCTCTCGCAGTAATATTCTACAATGATAGTATGAATGGAATAAAGGTTATTGCAACAGTTTTGGCAATCTGGGGATTTGCTTCATATCTCTATCAGCACTATCTTGACAATTCCAATTCCAGCCCCAAAACTAGACCTGTAACAGAAATTTCAGTGATTCCTTTACTGAAAGAGACCAGGTGCTGAGCGAATAGATAGTGAAAAGGGAAAACTATCAGCTAGCTATTTTCTTCACTGAAACCTTTTACGATTTGCATCTTCCCAGAACTAAGACTGAATTTAATCCCTTACAATTAAAGGCCACCAATGCCTAGTTTTAACATTTCAAAATGGCATCACTGTGAACTGAATTTATTATCAAATCAGTATAGCACAAAAACCATTACAACAGTTGATTAGTTCTTACCCAGTCCTCATGGTTGGTAACACACAATTCTCGTCAGTTCCATCAGTGTGAAGTTTCTGAGTTGTCAACTAGGTTTGTAGATGGTAAAAGCTTGTGGGATGTTAGGAACTATCAAAGCGACTACATGAGACAGCCAACATAGTGAGTTCAGGGATATTTCCTCTGTAGTTGTGGCCATTGGACAAAGAACTGATCAGCTATGCACAACTTGTAAAGAAGCAAGCCACTTAGGGAAAGCCTTTGTACTCTTGCTATACTCTCAACGTAAAACACAGATGACCATTTAATCCCCACAACCTGCATGATATCAACCAATAATCAAAATTCTGAACTGATCACATGCAAAGAACAACAGCACAGAGAAAAAAAAAATCTAATAGATGCCCACAAACCTTAAATAAAAATGCAATTACACAAAGTGGAACACAAGTCCCAGGCCCATTGCATAGAATCTGGATTGTCAATTGATCATGAAATAGTTAATTTAGGACAATATTCAGAAAGCAAATGAAATAGAAATAAGTAGAGAAAAAGAAGAAAAAAAAAAGAATATTACCACTTGAGGTCTGATACTTAGCATTAGCCAAAGCGCATGAACGGTAGCAATCAAAGTAGTCAAAACAGAAGTCATATAAGATTGACCCACTTCCCTACTTCGATAGATCTGCATGAACTGTGACCGTGAAATCTCTTCCATCTTATCCTCAGTCTCTTCAAACAACTGAGATTTCTGGAGACTCATATTATCAGTAGCAGCAGCAATGTAGAACCTGGGGGAAAATCTGTCTTTTTGCAGCACAGATAACAGCTTGACCTCCTGAGCCTAATATAATGAGTGTACTAAGGGGTGGCGGTGTTAAGCCTGTTGAGCCTCTGGTTTTGAGGGGTTTGCCCGTTCGGTACAAAACATAGAGCAGGCGAATAAAGATCAACATCAAGCTAATGAGTACCGCAGTAATTGTGAAAATGCATGCCATGATTGGGAAATCCAAATCCTTTTCTTCCTTGACAGATGAGAATGATGAGGGGAGAGAAACTGAAGCAGACAAGGTTTGGAGCCAGAAATTGCCAAAGAAAACAGGGGGCCAAGCAATTAATCAGTTAATCAAGATAGATCAAGGCAATCTACAAGACTTTAACCATTACATAATGTAAAATACAAAATCATTCCCCAAAAGAAACGCAAACCCTTCAAGATTAAGCAACAAATACAAACCTGTATACCCCATACACATAAAAGAGCAAGGAATAAACTAGAAAGAAAAAAAATCATATAACTTCATATCAAACAGAAAGAAAAGTAATTAAATAGCAAAGGACAGATCAATATGCGAAATCTACCTTACAACACATCCCCAAAAACAAATACCATTCCAATCATAGCGTACTTTAACTATCACTAAACAACTGAAAGATGCCAACTCCAGTATCAATTTCAATGTGGTTATTGCCTATGTCTCTTGAAAAGTCAATTGTGCTAATGGAAAACTTTTCAATTGAGAACTACCATGCTGAGTTCAATAGGAACCAAGTTCTACAGCTGGGGCACATATCCATGCTCACGAAGTCGAGCAGTCAATGAGTCCAATTGAGCATAAATAAAGTTGGCTTTAGGATGAGACCTATCACCATTGATAAAAGCATGCACACCATCCTTCAACTCAGTCCAGCTACAGCCTGGTGCCTTCTGGACATTATGTTGCCTCATTGCATGTCTAACTTCTGATACCTCTTCATACTGACCAGTATCTACGAAAATATTGGACGTTAACACATAATTACCAGAGTGCCCAGGGTCAATTTCCATAAGCTTCTGTGCAGCTACTTTTGCAATGTCCGAATTCCTATGAAGTCGACATGCTGCTAACAATGCCCTCCACACCACAGCATTGGCCTGAATAGGCATGTTTTGCACCAATTCAAATGCCTCCACTACATGTCCAGCTCGACCAAGCATGTCAACTACACATGTATAATGCTCAATGGTTGGAATTACACCATATTTTGACCTCATTTGTCTCAATAATTCACGCCCTTCACTCACTAACCCTGCATGGCTGCATGCAGATAGAACCCCAACCAATGTGACCTCATCAACCTCAATCTGTGTCTCACACATGCGAGAGAACATATCTAATGCCTCGTTAGCATTGCCGTGCATGCCATAACCTGTGATCATGATGTTCCATGACGCTATATCCTTATTTTTCATCTTATCGAAAACCATATAAGCATTTCTCATGCTCCCACATTTTGTGTACATGTCCATGATCGCATTGGTCATTAGCACATCATTGACATCTTCCTTATTCACATCCCCCTTGCCTACCCCATTTTTAATCATATATCCATGAATTTCTCTACCATGCATCAATGCTGATAGATGAGAGCAAGCTGGAACAACTATTGTGATGGTCACCAAATCAGGTAGAATCCCAGCCCCTAACATTCTGTAGAACAGCCTGAGAGTTTCATCATGATAACCACACTGTTCATGCACTGCTATAATTGAGTTCCAAGAATATATATCCTTCTCAATCATCATCTCAAAAATATCCAATGCATCTGCTGTAAACTTGCATTTTCCATACATGTCAATCAAAGCATTTGCAACCTCAAAATGTGAATCATACCCCATTTTCAATGCAATCGCATGAATTGCTCTCCCATGGTCAAAATCTCCCATCATGGCGAATATCGACAGGACCCCAGTTACCGTAAACCTACTTGGCATGACCCCTTCCTCACTCATTGTCCTAAAGACAACCAAAGCTTCATCAAAACGTCCAATCTGTGCAAACCCATTAACCATTGCATTCCAAAGCACAATATCTCTAGAAGGCAACTCCTCAAACACTTTCTGTGCCTCCTTTACTAACAAGAATTTCATGTATGTATTCACCAAAGCACTGCCAACATATACATCCAATTCCAACCCAAGTTTAATCACCAAGGAATGAATTTTCATAACCTCCCATATGCTACAACAAGCTCTGATCACACATGGAAACGTAAACTTATCTGGCATGACACATGTCAACCGCATTCTGTTATAGAATTCAAATGCATTTCTAGCCAACCCGTTTGCAGTGAACCCAGCAATGACTGCATTGTAAGCAAATACATTGGGATCATGGAACCTATAGTAAAAGGTAGAGACGGCATCACCCATTTGGTTGCACTTGGAGTACATGTTGATAAGGCTGGTTATGGATAGAGGGGAGCAAAGGAAGCCATTCGTGACCATATATGCGTGGATTTGCTTGCCTTTTTGGAGGCTCTTGTAGCGAGCACATGCTTGCAACGAGGCTATGCAGGTGCTGAGGTCATACACAGGCTGAACAGGTTGCGTAGCAGAACATGAAAAAGGGTAGCAAAAACACAAAGAGAAGGAAGGTTTGTTGATGAAATTGGTGGTCCTATTCATTTAACGCAGCCCAATTCCGAGAGTATTCGTATCCGACCACCTAGTACAAAAGTAACAAATCCCAATCACAATCTACACGTTTACTCACTATAAAGATCAAAACTTTTCGACATCTCAAGCAAAATGGCAACACAAATAAGTCTAACTTCCTTCTACCTTGTTACAATCAACACAAGTTATTTAAAGGGCACTAGGGCAGCAACACAATGCATTTACTTCAGCAAAACAAAACAATGAGTCTATTAAGTCAACAAGAAAAAGGGTTCAATTGAAAACCCAGAAACCATTGAAAACCCAGAAACCAAATTTTGCATACCCAGAACTGAGAAAGTCAATTCCACCCTAAAACCATCAAATATATGAACTTGTTCATACAGAAATAAAGAAGCCATCCACATAAACTTGCAAAAAAGATAAAGGAACGATCTTTATGAAAGAAAGCAATACCTGATGCTATTGTCCTAGCTTAGCATAGGTGCATGCTTCGTCTGCTGCGCTCAAATACTCCTGTTGGTAATCTATTTTGGACGAGGTGAAGGGTTTTTGAGCCGAGCTTTTCTGGGGGTGTAGCGATCAGACTCTTCGAGTGTTAAAAATGAGGTAGGGTACTTAGTTGGTTTGGGACTTTGGGTTTTGATGTTTGTTGTGAACTAGTGTTTGTGACTAATATGGGGTTTTGGAATTGGTGGAAGGCAGAGCAGTTCGAGTGCGCAAGGAAGGCTCTTAGGTGTAAAAGAACCTTTTTGGGTACATTGATCAAACTTGATCGAATGGTGGATTTCTCGGCTTATTGTTGATTTGTTGTTGTTTGTAGTTAAGGGAATGTTGTTAGTGATTGAAATCGGTTTGTGATCGAAATTGTTAGAGTAATGGGTTGGTAGTTAAATTGGTGACTTTGGTTTGGTTTGCTGTCGAATTTGTAGTCAAACTGGAAACGGAAATTATATGTCGGTTCCTAAATCGGAAGTTAAATTGTGTAAGTTTTACAAGTGTCAAGTTGGTTATTGTAATTGGTTTGGTTAAATGTATAGAAGATGAATCTCAAAGTTGTGCATTTTTTAGTAATTCGTTAAATTCCTATGTAACTACTTAATGTTATGTAAAATGGTCGAGGAAAATGGAAGTGTCAAGTTGGGTTACCGAAACTTAAATAATGGGCTGATAACGAAAACAAGTTAAAAGAGTTAAAGTATCATGAAAGGAATTGTTTTGGTCAATGTGGTCATTCCTGATGAAACCATAAAAGTGTGGTCTAGCCCTTGGTCAACTCCTAGTCAAAACAGAATTGCATGAGTTGTAGAGTTATCGTTGTTGTGTTACTAAGTTTCTACATCTACAGTTGTACTTCGAACAAGTTAGCATACGTGGGAACTTTGAATTCTGAGACGGGACTTAGCAGCTTGGAGCATACGTTGAGGAATGACAATTCTGTGCAGGGAGAGCTAAACTCCCTTTATTAGTGGTTTTGTCTATATATAACTGCATTGTTTTTGTGTGCTCATAGTCGATGCCTCGTGGATGTTTTCATTATTATATTATGATATAATTGATTTATGCTTGGATTAAGAAAACCGAGGCTAGACATGTGTGATAATGAGAGATTGTGATATGATAGTTTAGACCAAAGAGTGATGGGACATGGTGTTCCTACGGTGTCGATAACCGTAAAACCTCCAGAGGGGCTAGTTTGCCCGTATGTTTGTCGAGCTATTTGGTATGCCTTACTAGGGTCAGGTATCGACAGTCACTTATATGGTTTTATTTTAAGGTAAGTTCCTTCTATCGTACCTAAGATATGGCTACCTAGACAATTTGGTACCTCATGTATAAAACAGAACAATTTGGCACCTCAAGTACTACTAGAAGGAGTTTACATCAAATGTTGCATGTCTTGAAACCAAAACATGTGTTGCACAAGCCCTTTAATATAACAGGTAGCCCTCATTGTAAAATGCGCTCAAATGATGAACCTAACCACAAATGGCCTTAAACTACTCTTATCTAATCCCTATAGCAGGTAAAAATTAGTCGCCTAGAGACCTCAATTGATGTACAACTAATAAACACCCAGAAATAAACATAAGTAATTTGCAGCCAAATGTCCAGACTAAGGTAGAAATTAGGACTAGAATGCTACATTGGGAGAAAACCCCTAAGGTAGAAATTAAGACTAGAATGCTACATTGGGAGAAAACCCCTAGGACCTCGAAAGGCTAGAAAGGGTTAAGGCCCAAATAAGCCCTAGCCCGTCTTGAAGCCCAAACAACCTCAAAGAATGGGCCTAGCCCAAGGCCCAACGGCGGAGATCTATAATCTAGTTCCACCCCCACCACCACGTGCCTCCATCGCCACCAAGTTGCAGTCAAACCTGCGACCAAGCTAAGCTGCCGCACCACGTTGAAGCCTTTCCCTACCTCGCCACACTAAAGATCGACCAGGCACACAGAGTCTGGTGACCTGAAGTAGCCGCACCGCCGACCCAAACCTGGAAACCTCTGACGACCCCGTCGCTGCAGCTCTCAAAGCAACAACAACAACCATCCCCCTACACAACCAAACTTTTATTTGATAAGAATTTCAAACAAGTAACACATTAAAAATTGATGTTAAATATACAAAATAAACCCATATTTAACTATTTAGTTACGGTCATTTGAAGTTGGAGTGCTGAGCGGTCCATGTTGTCCTGCAACGGTGGTGAAAAAAAGGATTTGACCGGCTTGCTGGTGGTCGCTCTGAAGAGCAGCAATCCAAATTTGCCACTTTCGATCAGCATAGTGGTGCCGCTGGTGATGATGGTGGTGACGGCGAGCCTGGTGAAAGTGAATCTGGTGATTGGGAACCTGGGGTTTCTTTTCTCCTTCTCCTTCATATAGTCGATATGGGTGATGGCTCTTCTGCATGGAGTCATGGTTCTTCATTGAGTGGTGGCGCAAACAAAGAGCCGATCAATGGCGGTGGTTGTGCTACGATGACATCTTGCGTCTCGAGTGGTGATGACGTCAGAGGATTGGTGGCAGCTAGGGCAACAACCCCTCTTGGATTTGGGCTCGTATGGGCTTTGGCTGAATTAGCTAGGGTTTCTCTTAATTGGGCCTTGGCTAATGAAGTTGGGTTTGTGCCCCTAGTTTAAAATTTAGTTTGGTCCAGGTAGACTAGTGCATTTTGTAGAGTATTGATAGTTTTATGAGGATCCTAATTTACTTGTAAAATCGTGTTTAATCGTTACAAGGTGGGTGTACTCAGGATTTCAAAGCTTATGCTTTATCTAGTATAGGACTTGCAATTCTGCAAGACGATGACGACCCCATAGGGGTACGTCGTCTTTGTACTGTTTGCTCGGATTTAAATGGAATGACCTTTTGATAAAAAAAAAGAAGACGGTGATGGGTTTGGGCAGCTGATCCTCTATCTCCATCCCTGTTTCCCTACCAAATTTTGACATGTGGCATTTTGTTGCTTACTTAGCTTCACATCCTTTAACCTGCATGTTAACCTCGTTAAACACTAAAGAGGGTAAAACTAAATTAAAGCAGGAAAGCTAAACTGGTTAATTTTCTCTCTTCTTCTAACTAGAGGAATGTGAAGGTCGATCAGCCATACAATTAGAGCATTCCTAGAATTTGTACAAGGTCATTTGCTTTTAGGAGTTGGGTCACAAAGCCTTAGCTCAAGATCCAAATTTTCCATGAAGTTAGATGCAGCCAATCCCAGCCATAAGTCAATTTTAGGCCTTTACAAGTGCTTATGTCAAGACTCACCCCGAATTTTACCCTGAAACCCGAAGTAAGTCTTGTGGGGTCCACCTCCAAGGAAAATTTACCGAAAATTCGATAAACCTCCCTCGAAAAATGGACAACCCTAATCTAGAAAAAATTCAGAATACCCTCCTAAAAAAGACTCAACCATCCTCGAACTCATCACATAAATATACAACTAATAAAACCAACTTCATCCTCCGAATATTCAAAATATTATACAATAACCCCAAGAGTAATCAAAGCTACTAAACACTAGTGGAAGCAAGAAAATACCCTAGTAGGTTAAATAGATAACCTACTGGTGAAAATGGCTAAGAAGTAGGTAACTACGCCTCGTCTCCTACTAGTGTCAACCCGAACTCTGTAAACTGGGCATTTTTAAAACGAATGGCCCAGGGGAAAACATTCGCAAATGTTAGAGTGGGTGGACAAAAATAAAAAGAATAAATAAAGAAAAATAATTAACAAGATTTATGTTTTCCCAATTTAATTCCAAAGAAATCGAAAGCATGCTTCAAGTGATAAATCTTTTATCTCAAAAGAAAAATCGAGCCTCTTCAGCTCAAAAATATATACCAATATATGTATGTATTTACACACGTCCATACTCCCTATATAATTATTTTATAGATTTAAAATAATTTATATAGGGTTACTACGCTCGCGTCTAACGCTTACGTCACGCCTTAATGCGGTGATACACTACGTCATTAAGGTGGACAGACGAGTATATAAATGTCACATCTCGACTCTTAAATTTTTACCTTATTTACTGGCTTGTAATTAATAATAATTTTACCATCTTCGTAAATGAGTTTATAGTTCAAAGGTCCCTAGAGGAGTGTTGAGGGACGAATATTTCGGAGAAATTATTCGTAGGAGAAAAATAGTGACGACGGTAAAAATGGTAAATTTTTAGCTAGTAAAAAGATAAGTTTTATTAGGATATTATTTTTGGGGGTGTTAATTTTGGAATTGGGTTATATTGGATGTGGACCGGGTTGGGAAGAAAAGCCCAAACACCTCTCTCTCTCTCTTCTCTCTCCTCCCTCCTGACTCTCTCCCCGAGCTCTCTCTCTACCGGAGCTTTCCGCCGCTCGTTCGCCGTCGTCCGGCCACCGCAGACCGCCGCACTTGTCCCAATCGGTCGGCCATCAACCCAGCTCTCTTCCTGGACCGGTGGGAGCCATCCTAGTGCCAACTTGAGGGAGAAAAGCCTCTTGAAAGCTCTGACTGCCGTGGAGGTTTAGTCGCCATAACTCGCTCCTCCGGCCACCATAGCCAGAGCCGCTTGGCTCGTTTGAAAGCCCTCCTCCTGTGTAGCAATCTCTCCAAAGGATTCACTCCCTTTTGAGCTTGGTAAGGAGAATCGATGAGTTGAAGTTCTAGGGCTTATTTCATTGTTTGGTTTGATTATCCTATCTAGGCTTGGAATTAGTGTTTGTGCTATTTAGGGAAGTTGTTGTGCGTGTTGAGAGGAAGGTTGTGCTAAATTTTTGTAAGCATTGGAGGTCGCTAGAATCGGTCGCCGGCCGCTGCTGTTAGGGGAATTTGTATGGTTTTAGATGTGTAATATTAAGGGGAGTTTAATGATGTGTTTGAGATTTTTCAAAATTTGGTATTTTGACCGTTAATTGGGATAGAATCCGGCCATTATATTATTGATGTTTTGGCTGTAGAAGGTTGGTTTAAGGCTACCGGTATTTGTGGTGAAGTTTGAACCGTATCGATTTTAAGATTGGCGAAATTGGGCAAGGTTGAGAGTAGATAAGGTTCACATTTAATTTTACCTATTTTTATATAAGCGTTGGTATATAGTTAGGGATTAATCTATGTATTTGAAACAGGACGTAAGGAGGCTCGAGCTGAAGAGGTCTCAGACCGACATCAGGCTTAGGCCTAATTAGTGAGTGGACTTTTGTTTTAAATAATATGCATGCATTGGTTTATTGTTGAACAAATTCTTTTGTTGAAGCTTTTTGACGATTTTATTTATTTTGGAGAGTTACCGAAAATGAGATTTTTCCGTAAATTATAAATAAATTTATGAGGATAGTATGTATATAAATGTTAGCTAGTCATATGTGTCTGCCCACTTTAATGGCGAAGTATATAACCGTATTATGATGTCACGTGAGTGGTAGACGCAAACGTAGTAGCTATATATGAGTGTTTAATTCATATAGGGGGTATGAGCACATATTTTTACACCCGCCTCTCCACCTTAATGGCGTAGTGTAGCACCGCATTAAAGCGTGGTGTGAGCGTTCGACGCAAGCGTAGTAACCATATATAAATTATTTTAAATCTACAAAATAATTATATAGGGAGTATGGACGTGTGTAAATACATACATATATTGGTATATATATTTTTGAGATAAAAGATTTATCGCTTGGAGCACGTATTCATTTTCTTTAGAATTTAAATTAGGAAAACATAAATATTGTTATTTATTTTCTTTATTTATTCTTTTATTTTGTCCACTCACTCTAACGTTTTTCGAATGTTTTCCCCTGGACCCTTCATTTTAAAAATGTCCAGTCTGCAGAGTCCGGATTGGCACTAGTAGGAGGCGAGATATAGTAATTACCCACTTCTCCACCACTTTTCACTAGTAGGTCACCTGTTAAACCTACCAATGTATTTCTTGTTTCCTCTAGTTTTCTTTAGTAGCTCTGATTACCCTTGGGGTTAGCGTATACTTTAATGGTGGTGTGCTAAGATTTATGTTATATTATTTGGATATTTATGTAATGAATTAGAGGTTGGTTAATTCGTTTAGGAGGGTAATTCTTGAATTTTCCGGGTTAGGGTTCATTTTCAAGGGAGGTTTACCGAGTTCTTCAGTAAATTTTCCTTGGAGGTGGACCCCGCAAGACTTACTCGGGTTTTAGGGTGAAATTCAGGATGGGTCTTGACAATAAATATGTGTCAATACCTCTTATATGAATTAAACACTCATATAGGGTTACTACGCTTGCGTCTAACGCTCACGTCACACCATAATGCGGTTATATACTACGCCATTAAGGTGGACAGACACATATGGTTAGCTAGCATTTATATACATACTCTCCTCATAAATATATTTATAATTTACCGAAAAATCTCATTTTCAGTAACTCTTCAAAATAAATAAAATCGTCAAAAGCTTCAACAAAAGAACTTGCTCAACAGTAAATCAATGTATGCATATTGTTTAAAACAAAAGTCCACTCACTAAATAGGTCTAAGCCTGATGTCGATCTGAGGCCTTTTCTACTCGAGTCTCCTCACGTCCTGTTTCAAAAACATAAATTAATCCTCAACTATATACCAACGCTTATATAAAAAAATAGACAAAATTAAATGTGAGCCTTATCCACGCTCATCCTTACCCAACTTCGTCATTCTTAAATCGATATGGTCCAAACTTCACCACAAATACCGGCAGCCTTAAACCAACCTTCTACAGCCTAAACAACATTAATCTAACGGCCGGATTTCTAACCAATTAACCGCCTTCACCAATCTTTCAAAAAATCTAAACCTATTCAAAACTCCCCCAAAAATTTTAAACTTCATACCAATAAACTCCCCTTAATATTACACATCTAAAACCATGAAAATCCCCCAAACAACGGCGGCCGGCGGTCGACTCCGGCAACCTCCAATGCCCATCAAAATTTAACAGTATCTTCCTCTCAATCCCTTCTACAACTTTCCTAACTAGTACCAAATCCAATTTCAGCCTTAACTAGCTCAATCGAACAAAAACATAAAATAGAGCCCTAGAATTTCAACTCACCTATTCTCCTTACCTAGCTCAAGAGGGAGTAAATCCTTTGGAGGGATTGCTGCACGGAAGGAGGGCTTTCAAACGAGCCAAGCGGCTCCAGCTATGGCGGCTGGAGGAGGGAGCTCCGGCGGGAGGGCAGCTGGACTCTCAGTGGTGAATACTTCCACACGACGGCGGTAGAAGCTTGATCACCTAACCAGGAATGAAGAGGAGAAGATGGTGGTTCGATGGGGACCGACTTGGCGGCCGGAGCTGGCCGAACGGCGGCATGCAGTGGTGGAGAACACCAGAAAAGGAAGAAGAATCGGGGGAGAGGAGAGAGAGTCGGGGAAAGAAAGAGAAATTAAGGTTTGGGCTTTTCCAAACCAGTTCCCCAACCCACCATTTAAAACCCAACACTAAAAATTAACACCCCAAAAATAATACCCTACTAAAAATTACTTTTTTACTAACTAAATTTTACCATTTTTACCTTCTTCAAATAATTCTCCTACAAATAATTTCTCCGAAATAATCGCCCCTCAACACCCCTCTAGGGACCTTTGAAACTATAAACTCATTTACGAAGACGGTAACATTCTTATTAATACCAAGCTAGTAAATAGAATAAAAATTAAGAGTTGAAATGTGACAGCTTGCCTCTTCCCCACAAGATCCAGCTAATTCTCTTTTTCCTCTAATCAACCGCTAACAAATTAGTTTCGACATAATCCCCAACTTGATCACCACCCAGAAGGCATATAGTAGAATGATCTTTTTCTGATGATGATCATTCTACTAAACGATATTCATTTGTTGCTACTGATGATGCGAAACCATAGTCTAAGCCAATTCGGACATGTTCTTATGAAGCTTTGAATTTAAGGTGACATGAAGACGAGTTTCAGACGATGAAGAAGAAAAAGACACAATTAGCACTCAGATTATTAGTAAATATAGATTTATTTATTTTAATTAGAGAAGTTAGGGAAGGTTGAACTCTACATGAGTTAGAGTTGGGTAAAGTGTTTAACAAGGTTAGTCGTTGGTTAGAGTCTGTTAAGATGATTAGGCAACTAAGTGCCAAATGTCAAAATTTGGTAGGGAAACAGGAAAGGTGATAGAGAAACGGAGATAGAGGATCAGCTGCTATGGGTTTGTAGACCTCCCAATTGAAGAATCCACATTCTTTAATAAAAAATGAATACAAAATAAGTCTTGAATCTTTTTGGCTTGCTACCGTTGAATCCATGAATAGAATTAAATAGGTCCACTACATTGGAGAAAAAAGAAAACTAAAATGAACATAAAAATGAAAAAATATTGAGTCATTTTTCTTTTTTGTGGATATTAGAAGAGATCGAAAGATTTGGTAACTTGATCTAATTAAGACTCTAAATACTATAGTTTAGACTCTAAATTATGTTTTGTTTAGGAGACTTTTGCTTTTTACATTAGGAGATTGCATGGGCTAACTATATAGGAATGAGGTAATTTAAATATATTAAGCTTATATAATTAGATACACTATCCTCCGTCCTTGCGAGTAAAAGGAATGTGAACAAATCTTTTTTCTTTGATCCCTCAACATTCATAAGTCAAACTAAATAATGGAATTAAGCGAATGTGGGCAAGGTTTTTAGCCTGGTCCTAACAAGCAAGTAGACAATCTTGCTTCCTTTATATTTAAGTCATTGCTTAATTTCATTAAAAAGGCTGCTCTTTTAATGGAAATGTTGGTTGGGATGTCATGCCTAAGAAGCAAACCAAATGCCAATGCTACCACACCATTATAGATTAGCTAACTGCATGCATTGTACAATACTAAATAACAAAAACTTTATTCATGAACCAAGAGACTAATAATTAATTGAATGATGGATCCATCTACTGAGCTTGAACTCAGCCTCCCTATAGTCCCCCTATTATTTAGAGAATGTGCACCGTTTTCTCTTGCTTAAGGGAAAGGCAAGCACAAAACCATGAACTTTTGAGTTCGGAGTTTTCTAAGGTTGCTATCAAAGCTCCCTAATTCATACAATGATACAATCTATTAGAGCATCTTTAACAAACTCGATTTTAACTCTTTAGCTATTTTAGAGAGCATTTTTAGTATTTTTAGATGTTTTAGGAGCTCTAACAGACTAGCCAAACTTGAGCTATTAAAACATCTTTACCAATATTAGCCATTTTTGAGTTAAATTTTAATCAAATTAGCGAAAATGTCATTTTGGCTAGCGACCTTTGAAATACGTTTGCATCAATGCTCTCTACTTTAGCTAGTATTAAATTAATATTATTCTATAAATGAAGATTAAATAGTTTATATATATTTATATATCACATTAAATAACTTAAAAGGAATGTATTAAATTATATAGAGCCACATCTCATTATATAGCTAGCGAGATAGCTAAAAGTTATAATAGCTAAACTTTGACTAGTCTGCTGGAGCTCCTACAATACCTAAAAAACTAAACACGCTCTCTAAAATAACTAAAAAGCTAAAATAGAGAGTCTGATAAAGATGCTCTTATGACTTTTAGCTATAGCTAGCGAAATAACTCAAATGAGGCTAGCTATAATTTAATACATTCCTTTTAAGATATTTTAGGTGATATATAAATACATCTAAACTATTTGATCTTTATTTAAATAATAATATTAATGTAATGCTAGCTAAAATAGAGAGCATTGATGCATACACATTTCTAAAGTGGCTAGCCAAAATAACATTTTAGTTAATTTGACAAAAATTTAACTCAAAAATAGCTAGCATTGCTAAAGACGCTCTTAGGGAGTTAGATAGAATGATAAAAACGATGTAAGTGAGTGAGATATACAATCCATAGTCACAAGACATAAAAGCTCAAAAAAGAACCACCTTTAACTTAAATTATTCTTGTTTTTATAAGAGCATCTTTAGCAGACTCTCTATTTTAACTCCTTAGCTATTTTAGATAGCGTGTTTAGCTTTTCTAGATGTTTTAGGAGCTCCAGCAGACTAGCCAAACTTGAGTTATTTTAACTTGTAGAACTCAAATGAGGATAGCTATAATTTATTATATTTTTTTAAAGATATTTTAGGTGATATATAAACACATTTAAACTATTTAATCTTTATTTGAAGAATAATATTAATATAATGCTAGTTAAAATAGAGAACATTGATGCATATACATTTCTAAAGTGGCTAGCCAAAATAACATTTTAGATAATTTGACGAAAATTTAACTTAAATATGGTTAGCATTGCTAAAGATGCTCTAAGTGATAAGTCTTAAATCTATGGATGAACAATTAGTTATTATCGAATAAGAAAAAAGATGTATTAAGGACAAAAAATATATATTAAGGACAAGAAGTGTACGTTATCATCTTTGCTCCATCTAGACCTACGTAAGTGTAATAAAATTTCAGAAATTAAGGTCTCCTCAAAAGGCTAAGTTAACTATATCATGTTCTTCAATAGTTCTCACAGAGATGAACGCGAGGAGAGAGAGAACAACGTTTTGCTCTGAGTATTCTCCCGGCCGAGCACCGCCGCTGCGTTCCGGTCCAGTAAAGGATCAATGGAAGGCCGAGCCAGCCAAAGGAGTTCAAGACAGAGGTATAACCTAGGGATGGAGGTTTGCTTGGAGGGGGAGACAGATATGGATTTGTTTCTCCCCGACAAGAGCCGAGAACGAGAAAGACAAAGTGTTCGTGGGTTCTTTGTTGCCAGCGGCGACAAGCATCACAACTGCTCCTTAGATCGAGGCCTTGGCTGGGGATCTCATCTCATGGCAGAGTCGAATCTACATGGGTTCTTCATTTGTCTGGTGTTGAAACTTGGAAGGAGTCTTGGCAAAATGATGCAGCAAGGTAAGTGGCAGAGTGGAGGGGCAAGGAGGCGTGGTGATCGCATCGGTGTGATCAGGCAACAAAGATTGTGGTCAGCGGTGCTAGGGTTTTCCCAGAAACATTGGAGGTTACATTGGGTTGGGCTTCTGCTTTTGGGCTTTGTTGCTGGGCTCTTGGGCATAGTTTGTTAGTTTTTGTTTTTTATTTTGCTGTTATTATTGCACAAATAAGTCTAGTCCTTGGATCCGGTTATCGGATTTCAAATAATTCTTTGCTCTTTCGAGTTTGTAGGATATATGTCATGGATAATGATGAGTGTGTGAATTTGGGTGGTTGGTTCGTTATTACAAGAACCCAAACTTTTGCTGGCTTTTGGCCGAGCATATTATCAGTCTATGTTAAGGATGCAGGGAGATCCTGGGATGGCCCAGCCAGTGAATGGTCAGATCTCATTCTAGTAATTGCTACCTATGTTGGTCAAGTTAACTCGAATGGTTGCCTAATTCAACATTCATTGTATCCATTGACATGTCAGTCCCTCTATTTCGGAGTGAGGACAAGTAGATTAAGGCTAGAGTTAATCGCTCGTAGTTGTAATCCCTTGTTGGTGCTGTGATTGTCTTGTAATTGCAGTTTATTGAATGAAATTTTACTTAATCAAAAAAAAAGTTAACTATATCATCATAGAGGTATTAATTTGGGGTCAAAGCACTAATTATCAGTAAATTATTCATGGTGTTATTATGTAACACTAAGAGTAGCAACGTTTAGCAACTTATAATAGGGTAGTGTTCTCATCGAAAAAAATTCTAATAGTGTCGGTTTTAATTTCTACGTACAAGCTGCGTCTCCAACCCTTACAAGTTACAACAATGTGAGAATTAAACTTTATGAGAACAAAAATAGCGATGCACCATTTGGCTTCTACAATACAGCCTCTAGATTGCTTCTATTCATTATTTTTACGATAATGGTTATTGATCCGTTGTTGATATGATGATGGTTTGATATAGCAAAGAGAGAAAACTCTTCTAGTGAGGATCCTTAAGTTGAGGATTAGTCGAAGACTTTTCGATTTATGATTTAAAAGACCCATTTTTCGATCATATTTTGACATCTCATCTGTTCAGTTTTTAGGTCTATATGAGTAGATCATTTCTATAAATTTTCAGCCAAATTGGTATTCGTTAAGGTAACAAACTAGATCAAATTAATGGACGAACCAAATCTGTCAAATATGAACCGTTCAAGTTCATAATTGGTAAATCACACTAATGAATGCCTTAAAGATTTTCAATATAACTGAAAATTTGCATAAATGATCTACTTTTAAATACCTATAAACTAAACGATTCAAATGTGTATATAAAATCGAAAAGTTCTCAACTTTAGGGTGCTCATTAGAAAGGCTCCCAGCAAAGAGATTATCCCTCTGCGTACGATAGGTATTACGGGGAAGTTTTTGCTCTGTTGTATCAGCTCTGATCCTAATACTATTGTCAAGTTACTACTTAGGTAATGCTTCATCAAATAGTAATATTATTATCTTTAAGTGGTTTAAGGGTAACTTAAACTCTTGTTTTTGAGAATGAGGGGCAACTTAACCTTCTAATTTTTTTACTTGGAAAGAGAAAATGAAAACCAAACAAGGCGAGAGAGAGAGAGAGAGAAGGGCCTAACAGTCAAATCCCCCAATGTCGATATAACCAAAGCTTTCAACTTTGATGAAGGCCCAACAAATCCCAACAGACACCAAGAAACAACAATCTCTCACCATCTTTATAAGTTTATATAAACCTTGTTTAAAGACACTCTTTTTCTCCCAAGTAAGCAGCACTCACTCTCCCAACTCACACACACTCTTCGTGTTCTCCGTCCTCCCTCACTTTCAGATCCAATGGCTT
This sequence comes from Fragaria x ananassa, assembly GCA_034370585.1. Taxonomy (NCBI): domain Eukaryota; kingdom Viridiplantae; phylum Streptophyta; class Magnoliopsida; order Rosales; family Rosaceae; genus Fragaria; species Fragaria x ananassa. Next base: position 20,093,499 of record CP139762.1, on the reverse strand, counting down.
CTCTTTCCCAAACCTCTACTGCCTTCTCTGCTTCCTTCAAACCCACCCTGGTAAATCCCCAGTCTCTCAATCTTCTCTTAAGATTCAATCTTTTGTAGCTTTTATGTGTTTTTACTCGTTTTTACGATTTGGGTTGTTGAATTTGTGTTGTTTGTGATTGAATCAGTGTAAAGTTTTGATCTTTTTCAGATTCTTGTTTGTGGGTTACTGTCAATTTTTGCAGATTTTGTGATCCCCATTGGAATTTGATTTGAATTCTGTTGGATTGTGTATGAGTTTTGAATTTAAGACTTCAGCTTTTTGTATTGGTTGATCTGATAATTTCATGTTTGGTAGCTGATCAACATTGCATGTTATGGTTGTGGACTCTACACTATGCATTGACCAGATATTTGATGAAGACCGACCCTTTTCATTTTGGGTCCTATTTGGTGCTGGAGTGTGCTTGATTTGAATCATTTGATTGAGTGGGAACTCGACCTATAATAATTTGGGGTCCAATTGTTGAATCATTTTGGGGTTTCTTCATGCATGCCACTTAAATTAATGATGCATCAGATCGTCAATTGAAGTATTCTTCTGGATTTTATATGCCTCTACTTCTACTAATGATATCCAAGTTAAGTAAAGGTCAGCAGAAGTTTAAAATAATAGAGATCGGAATAACTAAAAAAGCTGCTTAACTACACTTTATGAGCTGAAAGTCTGGCTTGCCTCATATAAAAGGAGGCTAGGGATTTTCTGCCATATATTGTAAAAGTTGTCCAGTAATTGATGTTGGAACTTTAGTATCATTTTGTACATTTTTTCTTTTCTTGTGTAGTACTTGACATTCTGTTATCGTGGTTCAATGTTGGCAGGCACACAGCAGCAGGGTCTCTAGTTTGAAATCGGTATCCTTTTCCATTATTGGGAAGCGCTTCCCATCTCTTACTTCAAGACCTGGACGCTTCCAAGTTTCCTGTTCAGTAAGTATTTGTTGTGATGCTAGTCATACTACTGTGACTCTTCTTTATTGATTGTTTCCCTCATCAATCTCCGATAAATTTCTACATTCTTGGATTTAATCATTTGGCACTTATTTGATAAAACTTCTGCACAATGAAGGCCACCAGTGTTTACTTTACATGTTGGGGCATTGGATAAGAAATTTTCAATGTTGGTTTCTATAAGTGCAAACTTTGATTAGAGACATTGAACATCAATTTTGTTCACCCTTATGGATACGGTTTATTTCTCTTTTCAGAGGGGTTTTCTAGTGAAATAATGTATCCTCTGCATACCTGAACCATGTGATAGGTTTCTTGTTTAGAACCATGTGATAGGTTTCTTGTTTATGGAAGGTACCAACACTATTGGATGTAGATTAGGTACATTAGTTCAACAGTCATGATCATTTAAAACCACCCTAGCATTGTAGTAGATGGAACTTTGCATTCTTATATGGTACAAATTCTATTGAATGTTGGTATATAAGATTACAATATCTTGCATTACTTCACAAATAAGTGCTCTGATAAAGTAACTAATCGCAACATGCTGTTAATACTTCTGCACAGGCCAAACCAGAGACTCTTAACAAGGTCTGTGATATAGTGAAGAAGCAGCTGGCTTTGCCTGATGACACAGCTGTGACCGCAGGCTCCAAATTCAGTGAACTAGGAGCTGATTCTCTTGACACTGTAAGTCCTTCCTACCATCTGTTACTTTTATTTTTGACCATACCGACTATCGTGTCATCTTTTTTGTTTGCTTGATATATAATTGTAAGCTGTGGGAATGTTAACGTTACATGCATTCCATGTTTGCCTCAAATCATGATTGTTACAGCTTCCTTTTCTTTCAATAGGGAGAAAAAAAATGAGGAGAAGCATTTTCCATTGATTTCCATGATGAGAACACAATATGAATTTCCCATCGAGTGTACAGTGAACTGCTTCTAGGGGCCCTTCTTTGTTTAATGTTGAAACTTTCTTGTTAGCTTGCCCACTTTGTTTTAACATCTGAAACTTTCATCAAGCTTTGCTTTTCCTTTTTCATATATCTGAGAGCACTTTGATTGTAACTTGGTTTGTGATGTTTGCTTGATCATCTTCATTAATTAGATATGCACTTGTAATTATACAGGTTGAGATTGTGATGGGACTTGAGGAGGAGTTTGGTATCAGCGTGGAAGAAGAAAGTGCTCAGACCATCGCCACTGTTCAAGATGCAGCAGATCTGATTGAGAAGCTCTGCGAGAAGAAAGCTTAATAATAGTCTAGAGTATAACACAGACCTGTGGACCCTTTTTCTTCTTTCTGTTGGTTTTCCTGTTTTTTCTTTTTCTTTTTTCTTTTTGTGAGTTATGTAGCATTTTGGTACTTCAGTTGCCCCTATCTATGGATATTGTAGTGTTCTTAATCTGAAGATCTCTCATTGTGTTATGTTCTCTATTTGGTTGTTTGTGAAGATAATTACATGTCTCGACTTTAGCTTTGAGAATAATTGCAATGCTGTTGATGGGGTGCATTCAGTTTGTAATAAAGCCATCTTCTATAAAAGCTCAAATGTATCAGAAAATATTTTAAAACTAGTTTGGAAAGATAGAAGTTTCTCCTAGATGCCCTTTAAATGTTTTAGAAATGTTCTTCGAGTTCTTCCCAATTGGTACTGTCCTAATTTAGATGTACCTAGATGCCCTTTCAAATGTTTTGAAACAGTTCTTCCCAATTGGTACTGTCCTAATTCAGATGTGCCATCAAGGTTGTAATATTCATTGATCTCAGTTTCTCTGGCTTATAACTGTAGCTTGGGCATGGTGACCACCTTGGCCGTTGCTCTTGTAAGATGAATTGGAGGATGGAGAAAAGTATGCAGTTGCAGTTCTGATTTCTCTGCTTGCTGTTGGCCTCTGACAAATTGCATGGAGTGCATTCAAATTTATGTCCAGGTATCACTATGGATCTGCGAATCTTATATGATACTGCCGGACTGGTATTAAAAGATTACCGAGCAGAAAGAGACAAGTCAGAAACGCCAGCTCTTTCTATCTTTTAGTTTGATTGGAAAACTTGTAACAGGTTTGTAGGTTTACTTACTGAATTGCTTGGTTTGTCACATGCAACTTCAAATAGAACTCACCTTCAATGCTAACATTTCATGTTCTTTCTCTTATTTTATAATGCTAACTATTGATGAAATGTACTCGGAAGACAAATTTGGCAGTTTCTGTTCTACCAATAGTTGGTCATCAACTAAATAATAATATGCAAATCAGATGAACTATCATAATTCTATGAATGACAAGTTTTGTTTGGCAACTCAGAATGGGGTGTTGGAGTATTTCCCTATTTACAGTAGAATTGAAAACAATTTGGCGATTTACCCTTCCATGAATTACTTCTTGGTGTTGTCTTATTCTCATGTAACATGAAAGTAGAATCAAGTTATTCAATAAGTTCCATTGTACAATAACCAAGTCCCCCAAAGAAAAGTAGCAAATATACTCCAAATCAATTACAAATTCTACAATCTATAACAATAGATGCTATACATATATTGGGAAAGTTCACTCCAAGTCTCCAACCCATTATAGAGGCACTAACTAACTACAAACAATGATTGTGAATCTTGTACCTCAAAAGACTTGTACACCCTAAGAAGCTGCATATACCAATATGTAAGCTGCCGCACCTGCAAGGGCGGCCAAGTTTATAGTCCAAAATAAGTCTGTAGATGAGGCTGAAGAAGCCGGCAAAGGCGCAAATGCAGAAGAAGGTCCAAGTGAAACCAAGTCATCCGGATTAGGAGGGCTTGGATTGGAAGGAATGGTGGGTATGGAGTTATCATTAGGAGTATCAGGCACCACAGGACCAGGAGATGGCAAAAGTGGAGCTATATCTGGAGGCAAACCTTGAACAGAAGATGGATGAGGAGTAGTGAACAATGCAGGTGATGCTGTGATAGTAGATGCTTTTGAAGTGAAGGAAAGCAGAGGTGAGACCATGAAGGCCATAATGAGCAGTGTATGGAACTGAAAAGAGGCCATTTTAATGATGAACATAATCACTCCCACACACCAAGTGGAGATAGTGCTCTATATACTTGTGTGATCAAAGAGTTTAGTAAAAGTCCGGTGAGTGAGCTTTTGGTTCAAGCTATGATTTGGGTTGTTAAAAAAGGATGACTAGAAGCTCAATGTGGGGTTGAATTCCACATGGTTTGTGAATAATTGGATGAAGATTGAGAAAAATACAGGTTGGCATCATGGGATGTTTGGGGTTAGAGACAAAGAGACAAAGATCAAAGATGGCTAAGCATATTTTAAGTTGGGATCAGATGGTTTTTCTTTTTAGTCCGTGACCTTTGCTTATAATCCGGAACCCTAAAGTCCCTAATCTACTTCATTACTCCACTAGTTCACTGTGATAATCACTAATCCCCTAGTAGTACATGGTCATGAAAATTGATCTAATCCGTTACTTACATCGACTAAGTTGTGATTTTCGTTCAAGTATGACTCCAAACCGTTAATTTATTCTGGTGTTCCAAACAATCTTTAGTATTTCTTTCAAAAAAAAGTTACAAGTCATGAGCATCCTAGGAGCTCATAATTTGTGAAAATTGATTCTCTCGCCACATTCAATTTCCCATATAAACCACCTACTCTATTTTTAATTTCCTCACATTTTTTTTAATGAAATTAATTTTCTTTACCGTGGAAACTTACTTGGTGACCTGAAAAAAAGAATTTTTAGTTTCAGGTCACCGAACAAATTTCCACCGTAAAGAAAAATTAATAGATGTGATGCAACTTCGGACTCTTCATGCAAAGATTTGCAGTCATATGATAAATTGTAGCCAAACATGAGCTTCACAGTAGAACAAAGAAACTAAGAGGTCAAGGACAATACACCCACCCCCAAGAATCACGGATCCAATAGCTCAGCCATTTCATGAACTCTTAACATTAAGAGACAAGGTAGATGTCCTAAGCAACCCCCAAGTTTTCAAGCTGTAACTATCACTGCAGTTGAACCTACGTTCTTTCTGTTTTGTTTTCTGGGCAGGTAGATGGAATCAAAGTCTCTGCTGTCTTACCAAAACATTGAAGCTTTGTTGTGTATGGTAAACATATACAATTTCAATGTGAATGCATCAAATCTCTAATGAAAATGTCAACTAAAACTGCCCACTACATGCATGGCTAACAATAGCAATAAGAAAAACATGTAGAAGTTATAGGCAGCAGCAAACTTCGACCACTGTTCAGGGAAGACTTCACTTCTATACCCAATAGTCATTTTTATCCCGACTAGGTCGAAACCTTGACTCATCTGCTTCATGACTGTTCAAGAGGTCAGCAGGTTTGGCAAAAGATTGATATTGCTGCTAGAATGGCCAACTGTTTATTTCTATAGGGCAATTATAGAGCGGAAGGATTGTTAGTTAAAAAAAAAATGCATTGGCATGTGACTTTCATCATGTGTTGCTAGTTCATCTAGAAATGGAGACAGAAAGGTACATCTATTATCAGCTATGCTTCTGAATGGTTTAACTGCACTAGCAAATCTTATACTGGAAAGAGTTTAAATGTTTAAATGTTGGCCTGGTGTAAACATCCTCTGGTTCAATTTAAGTTGAACAGTGAATGAGTCGAGGTCTGCTGGGGGAGTAATTAGGGAAGACATTGGACAGTGGGACTAGTGGTGTCATGACGAACACTAATGATGCAGAGGTTTTTGAAGCTTTAAGTACATTGAACCTGAATCTGCAGTGTTGGTAAATGGTAAATCTCACTAATACTGAGAACTCCACCCTCCATCCTCTTGGAACTCTGATTGAGAATGGTAGAGTTCCGACAGGAGTTCTAGCCATCTGCATTCGATGCATATTCATAGAGATAGAAATGTAGTTGCAGCATCCGGATATCCTTGCAAAGTAAAGGATACCACTTAAAATACACGAGGTGTGTGCACCTTCAGAAAGTTGCTGCGCTTGGTGAGTTTGGTGTGTGCTTCACAAGCCAAGTTGTTTAAGCTGTGTCTAGTTTTTCGATTATTTTTTTTCCTGGGGTTTTAGCCCCCAATGGCCCTATGGTAGCAGGAAAAAAAAAATACACATAACCTCTATCAATATGATGACACTTCTTTTCACCTAAATTGCATATAAACAACTGAAGAAATATTACACCTTTAAATCCTATGTAAATTTGAATGTGTCACTTCAGTTTTCATGAAACAACTAAACAATTTCATAACGCAACTACCCAGCATTTCAAGATGACTGTTGCGCACATGATTGTGATAAAATTGCAGTAAAGCAGAGAAAAATCGATGGAAAAATCCAATGGAGATACAGAGTACATGAATTATACAATGATATGCCAATGTTGGATTGACAGAAGTACAATGCAGAAAGATTGCCCTCACCTTCATAAGTTGTTGAACCTTTATCACGAACAGCCCGAGAGAAACGTATTCATCTGATACCCTTCTAAAATCCATTTGATTTGAATAGTATTACTACTGCATGCCAAAAGAAGACTTTTAGTAAAACTGAGGAACTAAAGATTATGACACAAAACAATAGGGAAAAGAAATCAGCACACAACCTGTGGGGCATCACATGCAGCGAGGAAGCCGCTGCAACTCCACAGCCACATGAAAAGCAGCAGTGGCTAAAGCAGGTACACCCGAACCCTTAAGCTCAGATACTATGCTCTCAATCCTTGGAATCTCAGGTAACGATATCGACAGTATCATTGCATGTAACAAATACTGCCTACAAGCATAACCAAGTGCATGTAGCACTCGCTGCACGAACAAATGAGATGTGCCTCTACGCCAAGACTCAAGCATTGCAGTAACTTTTGGAAGATTAGTTAGTAGACCAGCGGTGCCTTCCCTAGGAGCTGCCTTTAGCAACAACACAACACATTCTGAAGCTATATCTGCCACATTTCCTCCATGAGACCTACTTAACTCTAGCAATACACCAACATTGCTTCCAAAGTCCATGATATCTCGTATACCTTGCTGCTGATCACCACTTGGCTCAAAAGACGCATCACCCAAAAGAGTAGGTTCTGATGAATAGGTGAAGCCTTTTCTACCACTCACTGAACGTAGAAGGAAAGCCCTACACAGACCAAGTGTTTGTTCCAGAAAATCTTCCATATCTTTTGCATATACAAGCTCTAGAAGATTTCCTATTTTCCTAACTACCCTCAGCTGAGAAAGTAACTTGGTTTCCATTTCAGGAGCAGATGTCAGAGCCAGGCATAGCATAACATTGTTTACATTTGCACTTGACAGATCACCCAGCAAAAACTCAAAGCATTGCGATACTATCTTCAGATGAAGAATGTCTGCAATTTTGATGTAATTATAATCAATCAGCATAACTAGCAGCTTTTGTGCATACATGGGGATTGGATCTTCATCTTCAATCAAGGAAGGGTAGAGAGGAAGAAAGTTTGTGTTGGATATGGATTGCAATTCTTTGGACCTTTGCTCATCTTCAGATTGTTCATTAAGAAAAATTACCATCACATCAAACAAGATTTTTAAGCACAGAAACCTGGCATCACCATCCTTGTTTCCCTTATACAGAACAGCCAAACTTGGGAGGACCTCACGGGTAAAAATATCAGGGCTTCTGAGAATTACAGGTGACTCCTCAGCAACTGATTCAAGAATTCGAAGTAGATGCATTTGAAAGTCATCCCTGCCCTAGAAATCACCAATAAGTTATTAATCAGTACCAATGTCAGCATATACCATAGTCTCAACTAATCCTATTACAAATTTTCATCAATTAGAACTAGACCAATTCTTCTCTCCACAAAAAATGATTTTTTACCATAAGGGCCAAAATAACAGTAGAGCTGTACTTAAACTAGTATAAGGTGCCCACACAAAGAAAACTCAGTTATATGGTTTAGTTAGTGATTCATTTAGCATTTATCTAGACAGTATAATGGGCAGTTATCAAGTTGTAACTTGCTCAGGCATTATACCAACCTAGCACAACCTTGGATCACTTGCCAAGACACTAATGTGTGTATCAGACGAGCTAAATCCAATAAATGACAGTTGGCTAATAAATCAACTAGAGATTGGGTGTAATAAATTTTCAGTCTAATTAATGGTGAAGCTTGGATTAGGCAAATACGTAACTTGATTTCACCCAAAGAAAAAATTATTAAAGTACACAAAATGGTTCAACTGCAGTCACCTACCGGAAATGGTGTTTCCACGATTTTTATTAGATTTGCCAACTGCTGCAGGACCTGATCACTCACCACCTTATGCTTAAAAGACGAGCTTCGAAGAAGATGGAGAACTACAGGGAGCATATGATAGTTGGTCTTTGGAGTAGCTCTACTGTTAAGGGGAGACAGATGTCCATGGCGCCTTCCCATCATTTGCTGAATGTCACCGGTTATAGTATCCAGTAAACCAGGTATAACAGAGGCCACAACACACACAAATGTATCTAAACACTGCTTCACATACTGATCTTTCTCTTTTGCCAGCCTGTCCACCATGGACAGTAACCTAGCATTGCAAAAAAAATGTGGCAGCCACCTCCTACTACTCTTGGAACTGCTGTTCTTACAAAGAAGAGCAACTAGAACAAGTGCTTTTCCTTTCAAAACTTCACTTCCCTGCTCAATAAGAGACACAAGACTTGGAACAATATTCTTATCCTCCATCAGTGGCAAGAGGTTCCTCCCAAAGTTTGTGAACATGTGACTTCCAAGCATGGCCATGTTCAAAAGGTTTAAGCTGATCTGCTGCTCCCTCAGACTGCCCTTGACAATTGCAGATGCTATTTCCTTTAAAGGAAGAATATCAATTACTAGCTGAATGCTAGGTGGATTGAAACGAACCAGGCGGACTAAACATGATCCTGCTGTGAGTCTCATGCTTTCCAGTTTCCCAGTAGCCCTATATATATAGCACAGGTTATTAATCATGCCCTGGCTGTTCAAACGAGCTGCCCAGTGCCCTGCTTGGCTACATATATTTTCAATCGTCCTCAATGCATAAAGTTGAGTTATGTCATCCTCTCCTTTTCGTAAAATTGATGCCACTTTGGAAAGCAATAAATTGGAGACCTACACCACAGAGACTAAACTGTTAATAAGAAAAAATCAAGTAGAAAACAGGATTGATCACATAAAAAAAGGGCATTTCTCTTCACGCACTACATATTTGAGACTTCAACATATGAGCCCAAAATGGAGAAACATTCTAATAGAGAATGCGCATATATGTATACAGATACTTTCACTCATACAAAAATACACGATCATATATGACATAACAGTAAATCCTTCTGTGATCAATTGCAGAAGCATCAAGTTCACTGCAATAAGATATTATGCTAACCTGCCACCCAGATGTGGACCGGCATTCCTTGGATGGAGACTCTACAGGATTGTTATCTCCAGCATGCTCACTTTGAGTTGAAATATAGAATAGCAGCTCACCTAAAGCGGCCATAGAAAATCTCCTAACTTTTTCCTGCCTGTCTCCAAGGCCATCGGCCAGTGACCCCAAAATTCCAGAATTTGCCAAATCATCATGAATAAAAGTAGAATGTCGAATCAACAAACCAATCAGTGAAGCAACTTGGACACGCAGAGCCAAAGCCTTGGTCTGTCGAAGCATTTTAACAAGGATAAGCATGATGGGTCCATTGGTCAAGATATTAGCAGCATCTGCATTGTTGGTCAACATCTCAAGGTATCTAATTGCATTCTGCTTCTCCCCAATGCTGATGTTTCCATTAAAAATGGATACAATCTTATTGGTGAGTGTATCCAATTGCTCTTTAGACATCTTCACAAAATCAGCAGCTTGCAGTGCCTCAAAGGGAAGTAAAGGAATAACCTCGGAAGTTTTATCAGCTTTTCTGCTAGGCATTACAGGTCTGACTGAAAGATCAGAAGGATGCCAAAGAACCTCTGAAAGGTTATTTGAAGATTTTGCAGAATCGTAGTCAACTGCAGATCCAGAACCTTCCTTAAATCTATGATTTTTTATCTGAGGACTGGCACTGCATGGAGTTGCAGCCACGTCAATACTCTGTGGTGATTCCTGATCACATATTGTTGATTCATTTGATGCAGGTGCATTTACCACAGATGAGGTATCTGAATGGTTTATGTTATTTTCCATCTCTTCTGCTTTAACCTGCTGCTGATTTTGACCTGAAGATTTTTCATCCAGTGAAGCTTGGTTATCTGGCCCATCAGATTCATCTTGTGCATCATCTTCAGTGTTTTCATTAAAATCAAGTTCCATATCAGTGTTCTCAATTTTGACTTCTGAATCATTCTCAGAATTATTAGACACCGGCCTCCGATAGTTCTCTTTCTCATTTTCCCTCTGCAAGTTTTGCTTTGCTATTCTTGAGAGTCTTAGGAGATTCACACCCCTGGTAGTGACAGATTGATCCTTTTGCTTTTCATCAACTCCTCTGCCAGATACCTTTGCTTGAGTTCTCCGACTTCCAGGTGTGCCTTTGACTGGAGTTCCATGGCCTTTTGATCCTACAATAGAATTCTCATCCTGCTTTGGAGCTCCCTTGACATCCTTTTGACGAGATTTAGGAGTCCTATTCTCAGAAGATTTATCACCATTTCGTATTGACAATGGCTTGGCATATTGCTCTAGCATATTCGTAAAAGCAGGCTGAGGAGGTAGAGGCACTGGATTTAACTTGGTTCTCCAGAAAGCATGACCACAGAGTTCAGGCCACTGTATTCGTTTAGCTGGGTCCTTGATGAGTAAAGAATTTATTAGATTGACAAAAGGACGACTAGGAGTGCCAGGTAGAGTAGGTATTGGATCTGAGAGGATGGACTTCACTAGCTGAGTAAATTCTCTACCCACAAAGGGAGGCCTCCCAGCATAGCACTCATATAGTACACAACCAAGGGCCCAGAAATCAGATGCATAAGAATGGACTCCCCCGTCTTCAAAAAGCTCAGGAGCCATATAACAAGGTGTTCCACGTTTTGCTTGTGGCAACTAAACATGTGAAACAAGGTAAAGCTGTGTTAGTCTTTTCATAATTTCTAGCATAAAATTAAGAACAAGAAGTTTCTAATTTGATTTCAATTTATCCAATAATGTCTAATGTTGGGGCAGATGAGATAACAGACCGAGGAAGAAGAGGTTTGTGATATATCGCTCAGCTTTCTTGCCAGTCCAAAATCACAGAGCTGAAATGCACAAAGAAACCATACCAGATGAGAACCAAAAAGATCAAAGGAGCTTAGAAGATAAAGAAACATAAGACAAATATAGTATACCTTTGTACGGCCATTCTCGTCCAACAGGATATTTGATGGTTTCAAATCACAGTATATGATTCCCTTTGAATGTAAGAACCTAAAGGAATCAACCATTTCGAGAACATAAATAAAACTCAAGTAAACATGCTTCGGCTCGCTATGAGGCAAAAAAACTAAGTGAGTATTTCTTACAGCAAAGCTCTAACAAGATCCCACCCAAGGTCATGAATCGACTCTTCAGGTAGCTGACGATCCTGTAATCATTCAAAACCTAATCATTAAGACAATTCTAGAAACGCTTCATACATCAATAACACCACTACAAAGTTCACAATATAACATGACAAATGGAATCATCTTTTCAAAAACCTTACCACTGCCTATATAGCCAACTAAATTATCCAAAACTTCATCCATAGCAAATGACACATATAGAAGCTCATACACATTAAGTTTGCATTCAATGATCCATACCTGGTCTAACAATGTCATCAAATTCCCACCAACGCAATACTCCAGAACCAACCACAAGTGAGCAGAAGTTTCATACCTAAGCAATGCCGAAACAAAGATGAAATCCATAAATACACTGAAGCAAATAACGAATATTGTAAACAATCATCGGATAAAGAACACTCACCACCAATAAAACTTGAGAATATTCTGATGATCTAGAGTATGAAGAATCTTAACCTGCAATTATTGCCAACGAAAAAATTGGAAAAAATTGAAAAAAATTTACATGACCTAATAATTGAAGCTAAAATTTTCCAAAAATCAAACGCACTGACAACCCCCCAATCGCAGATTGAACTAATCATACACTCACTTCCTGAAGAAGCTTGCTCTTCTGAGATTTCTCGACGCTCTTAATCGCGTAGTACTCAATCGTCTTCTTCTTCCTCCCTTTGTACACAGTCTGCAAAACCGAACACGAATCAGATCAGTAGAGTAACCAAATCGAAGTAAAAATCAGTGAAATCGCCGGAGATTCGGAATCAACAAAAAGCGAAGAGAAAGAGGTTTGGAAATGTTTACCGAGCACTTTCCACGGCCGATGGCCTCGTATATGTGGTACTGATTCATCGCGGAGCTTCTTCTTCTTCTAGGGTTTCGGATTTGAAATCGGAGACGGATGAGAGAGAGAGAGAGAGAGAGGATTGGAAATGAGGGTTTTGGAAGAGAGAGGAGATTGGGAGCGGGAATATGAAAACTCAAAAACAACGAAAATAGGGTGTTTCTTTTTGGGTGCGAGCTGTATCCGAATAAGTAAAACCGATCCGTTTTGGTTTGAATTTTGAAATGTGCGGAGATGGGCATCCTGCTTCGGCTGCGTGGACACGGGGCGCATGTACGCTATTTTGGGAAAGGGAGTATCACAACCTGAATTTTGACTACATAAAAAAATCAATTTTCAAAAACAAAATCAAACATTACATTATTATAGTTTTACAACCTGTGAATAGAATTTAAACAATGTAAAACCTCGTACAATACTCACAACAATCTAGAAAGTAGACAAATGATTAATGTCTAACTGCCGCAGCCTCAACTCTGTTATTCTTGACCTGCAAGATCAACATCTACACTATAGATTGATGCACCGGGTTGTAAACAACAAACTCGGTAAGCCTTAAAACCTCGTATGAGTAAATCCATTTAATAAGACTCACACAACAAATGACATAAAGCACATATTACAAATTTGGTAATCCCTGCGTGGAAAACATAATTCAAGAAATACGTAAAAACAAAGAGAATTTCAATGAAAGCCAATAAGAAGTCAGTAATTTCTGCGTTGAAAACTTAGTTCAAAGAATACCTAAAAACAAAAAACTCAATGAAAGCAAATAAGGAAACTCAACGACTTATAAATTAATTAAAATCTCTCATTTACACTTGTTTTGGCAACGATCCTCAATGTGCGAGCGAGAGGTAACTAGCGAACAAACAGAGACGATGTTGCGGGCGTGCCACCTCGCGGACGAGGAAAGAATGTTGTGTGCGAGCTTGACTTCTTGATCAGGCGGAATAGGGTTTTCAGGTGTCACCTCAGATGAGAAATTTACAAGCACAAGGCAATTCGATACTCACGGTGTCGCGAGCAGAGCAACTATAAGGAAATCAGGGTGATCGGGGGCGAGTCCAGGAGGGCTCTGAGAAAAACCTAGGCTGTTGTGTGCTTAGGGTTAGGGTTTTCGAGAGGCTCGAAAGGGGTTCAACTAGGTTGAAAGAGTTGTGTCTTGTATTTGTTGAGAGATTTGATTATGTGTCTGAGTTGTTTTTGTAAAAGTTGTGTGTAGAGAGACTGTTTCGAGTCCCCTTATATAAAAGCTTGACTTGCGGCAGAAGAAAGATAATCATAGTCCAAATCGGACTATGAAACCCTAATCCCACAAGATCATTGCTAATCCTGCGCGGGCCGTGGACTAATCATCTCGTGGGCCTTTCTACCTCGCGAGCCAACAAAATATTTTTTAATTAATAAGGGCCATAGGGATTGGCCCAAAGCATATCGAAAACTGGTGAGAATTTTCAACGATTAATGTAATGCACGCGGACTCCGCCTATGCCTTCTTCGCGAAGCCTCCCACGTGAACCATTTCGCCAGCTCGCCTCGATGTACTCTGTTTGCCCTACACGCGAAGTGTCAATCTCGCCTCGCTTACGCGGAGTCAGCTAGTAATTCCGCATGCGAGCTATGTAGTTCGCGTGAAGTCTTGTTTCGCACGTGAACTGTGTAGTTCGCGCGAAGTCCCGTTCCGCACGCGAACTGTGTAATTCAGCTCGCGTGATCTCACTGGCGGGTCATCATTTGGGCTCGCCGGTAGTGATGTGGACGAAGAATTTAATTAACATTCACATAGACATTTATTATCCAGTAAAATATTAATTTGAGCTTAAACATTGCCCCCCAGCCTCGAAGTCGTGAATGTCAAGAACGACTGAAGAGGTTTATGTTTATGTTGCTCTAAAACCACTAGTATTGGCTCGGGTCATACATAAAATGAGTGTGAGTAGACAGGCTTGTGAATAGGCCTTGAAACCCTAACACCTAACAAAGAATTGTAGCGAATCTGCTATATGGCTCGCCTAGGCATCTTGGACCTGAACTTCGCCTGCATTCGTCTGCACTACTTCTGCATTCGCCTCGAATAGATGTAGCTCGAGGGGATGTATGAATGGATTGAAAAAAATTGCCCTTCGCTTGAGCTCTTGGCAATAGCGAACCAACTTTGTGATAATCATAGAGTGACATTGGCCATGTACTTCGTTGCCCCCTAGTGCGAACTAATCAGAAGCAAACAAAAAGACCATGTCGGCGAACGGTCGCATAAAGTTGTTTGAAAGAGGCCACATGATTTGGCCTGAATAATGACTAAGACACTTGAAGAAGGTCTAAAGTCTGAAATTTCTAGAACACATCTACCCCAATGTGCTCCCCAGTTTTGATGTTTGTTCGCCGATGCTTGAGAAGAATGAAGGACATCAAAACTTTTGCACGCCCCCAGGGAAGGAGTTGTGGTTTCATGCCTCATTGAAAATGGCAAACACCGAGAAAGGTCGTGGATCGGCCTTAAATAGATTCTGGTGTATGAATAAAGGTATACCAAACTTCTATGGATGCCCCCCCAGTGAGGAAAGCATGCTACGAGATCATGAAAACACATTGAAAATGCACATTGCAAATCTGCGCGTAGCCTGATCTGTTTGCATTCAAACTGTCATAAGTCTCTCCAGGAATGTCGAAATGACGAACCATAAAATCCTCCGGAAAATAGACATCCAGGGCTTTTTGTTGATATAAGGCGCGCCGTCAAGTTCTTCCTGGATCACTCCAGTTTAATCGATGAAGTGGACTGTCTGGTAGTGGCTGTTGCAACGTTTCAGAATTGCAAACTAGTTGTATTGTCTCTCTGACTTGACTTCGCTGGCAGCAATTCAAGGCATATGGAATGCCTATTGTCGTCAGGCCTCAGGGATAGGCCTCAAGTAAAGTTCAAACCTTTTGTAGGCAAAAAACTTTGTCTTGCATTTCAGCAAGACCAAGGATCTCTTTTTGTATTTTCTGTTATTTGATTTTTTTTTGTATTTTCTTTTTTTTTTTCAAAGCAAGAAATAAAGAAATTGAAAGAAAAAACAGAAGTAAAGGCTGAAGTAAAACCGAGGAGCAAAGAGAAGAAGGGATCATAGCTTGATTGGTTACCCCTCGTTAGGCCATGGGGAGGCCTCCAACGCTTCACTCTAAGCCTCAACGCTGTTGTGTTCTCGGCATGAGACTTTTTGTGTTGAGAAGCTCCAAGTGTGGAGCTGAGATTTTGCGCGCCAACAACTTGAAAGCCTGAATAATGCAACTCGTAGGAAAGGCGAGCTACGCAGAACAATGGTTGGCTCACAGGAAATCCATGCAACTGTCCAGCAGCTAGATTGAATTGATCATATCCAGTAGCTTCTTGACTACCACCTTCTTTGATAAAGCCAGAAACCCCCTCGCATAGGACAAATTGGGCAAACTTGGGTTCTTCTTGGCCAGTAGGATCATCCTCTTGGTGAAGACGTTTGAGGACGCGGGTTTTCCCCCCATGTGTTTGACCTGTGTCCACATATTCATCCCACACAGGAAGATTGGTTGCTTGGTCAAACCTCCTATGGAGTTGTGGTTCGCCATCAGTGTTCGAACCGATCGCTTCTTCTAAGGTGGACTGTTTTGTCCTACCTTCCAGTTCATCTTTCTGAGGAACACCGTGAAATTTCGAGATGGGATTATTATCCATAATCTCGCCGGCCTCAACCTCAGACTCCTTGTCATTGATTGACAAAGTAGCTTCTTCTTTGGACGTAGGTTCGTCCAAAGGAAAATCTTCGTCATTAGATTGGCTGCTAGGCAGTTTAATCTTCTCGTGCAAGATGTTCATGGTTTGCCCCAACTCTTGTTGGGTTCGTTGGAGAGACCCCTCCACTAGGCCTGTGGTTTTCGTGAATTGGCCGTCTAGGTGGCCATGATCCTTGCTGAGCACGGTGAGTTTGTCATGGGTGGCCTGCAAAAGGGCTCTACCTTGTTTGACTTATTCGAAGAGGCCTGTGAGGCTCTGTTGAGTAGCCAAACTCTGACTCTTCGGCTGCTCGAACATCTGGAAGATTTGCTCCATGGATAGAGCAGAACCTTGTGCTTGAGACAAGAAAGTTGAGGCTTTCGGTATGGCGATTCCTCTGGTTTCCCTATGATGTCTTGCTTGTACTCCTTGTCCCACCGGGTGTGCCAATGTTTTGTCCACGATACTCAGCGCGCGGGCGAGAGGTAACTAGCGAATAAAGAGAAAGGCGATGTTGCGGGCGTGCCACCTCACGGACGAGGAAAGAGTATTGTGTGCGAGCTTGACTTCTTGATCAGGTGGAATGGGGTTTCCAGGTGCCACCTCAGATGAGGAATTTACGAGCACAAGGCAATTAGATACTCACGGTGTCGCGAGCAGAGCAACTATAGGGAAATCAGGGTGATCGGGGGCGAGTCCAGGAGGGCTCTGAGAAAATCCTAGGCGGCGGTGCGCTTAGGGTTAAGGTGTTCGAGAGGCTCGAAAGGGGTTCAACTAGGTTGAAAGAGTTGTGTCTTGTATTTGTTGAGAGATTTGACTTTGTCTGAGTTGTTTTTGTAAAAGTTGTGTGTAGAGACTGCTTCGAGTCCTCTTATATAGAAACTCGACTTGCGGCAGAAGAAAGATAATCATAGTCCAAATCGGACGATGAAACACTAATCCCACAAGATCATTGCTAATCCTGCGCGGGCCGCGGACTAACCATCTCTCGGGCCTTTCTACCTCGCGGGTCAACATAAGACTTTTTAATTAATAAGGATCACATGGATTGGCCCAAACTATATCGAAAACTGGTGAGAATTTTCAACGATTAATGTAATGCACGCGGACTCCGTCTATGCCTTCTTCGCGAAGCCTCCCACGTGAGCCATTTCGCCAGCTCGCCTCGATGTACTCCGCTTGCCCTACACGCGAAGTGTCAATCTCGCCTCACCTACGCGAAGTGTCAATCTCGCGGAGTCAGCTAGTAATTCCGCGGGAAGTCCATTCCGCATGCGAGCAATGTAGTTCGCGTGAAGTCCCGTTATGCACACGGACTGTGTAATTCAGCTCGCGTGATCTCACTAGCGGGCCATCACTTGCAAACCCAAAGAATTTGGGCTCACCGGTTATGACGTGGACGAAAAATTTAATTAATATTCACATAGACATTTACTGTCCAGTAAAATATTAATTTGGGTGTAAACAACACTACATCCAAAAACACCGACCTAGTAAGTCAAATCTCACAAGGACACACAACACATGCTTCTGAGTTCGTCAGCACACAGTCATCCCCATACACACAAACATGTATTGATGAGTTTGGCAACACACAGTCATCCCTCACGCAGTATCGGCAACAAATGTGTACTCATGGGTTCGTCAACACTTAGTCATCCCCCATGAAGTACCGACAGACAGACTAGAGCTCTAAACTGACCGTAACCAATCACCCGGCCAAGACTTGGTTCCCGGTTTACTGTCACCACCACTAAGACACATAATCACTACTAAGGCACACAACCACAACTAATGCATGCAATCACCATTAAGGCACAATTCCACTATTTTAAGCAATAGTCCTTTGACTTAGAACATCTAATTAGCTCAACTCAGACAATCACAACAATTACTCTTCTAAATTGACATATCTCAACACAACTTGCTATCACCTATTCACATGAAGTGTAATGTACCAACATCAATAGAACCAACACAAGCAACACCTCATTCACAATATCGCATCACAATGCATGTATTTCAACATAGAATAGTCATTCACATCAATAGACATACGCTTTGAAGAACCTCAATTACCAATTATAGTCCATATTCGCAAAACCCTTTAAAAATCATTTTTATATCCAAATCCATATTTTACTTACCCATGGACCGTAGTCAATCAAGTCTATATGTTTTAAAACGAAACTTCATTTCCAAGAAAAAGATTTCACAATTTTACGATAAATGAACTATAAGACAAATACGGTTCCATTATGAACCAAGTGAGATTTACTCACTTTTAACTCTCATTGCGTCTTCCCACACCACAAGAACAAGCATAACTCCAACTTTATCAATCACCTAGATAGCACAATTCAGCTTAGTGACCAACAAAACAAGTGATTACCATTTACACTAACTAGTTATAACTTAACCCGGAGATTTGCCACATCGAGGCAATCCTCTTACGAGACCTCCTAAGGTCATTGAAACCCCATGAACAGCCTATGGTAACCAATAAATGATCACCTCTACATTCAAATTCCATAAACCGAAACCGAAAGGAAACGAATTACAGAAAAGCCCTAACATGCTCAAGCAACTCTGGAACCTACAATATACATGTTCACGTGCTCATATCAATGAGTAGAAGCTAACAATTACTACAGACCTCCCAACCCTTGCTGGACGCGCCGCCATGTGCCACCACAGACGGCGGCGAGGGGGCCCCACACGTCGTCCCTACAACCTCTAAATATGGGCAATCTCCCAACAACAAACTTGTAGATCACATCAAATGGAACACTTTTCATACCTGTGGCCAAAGCCAATTCAAAAGGAAAGAGGCCGAAAATGTCGCCGGAAAGAAACAAGGTGCACTTCAAACCCAAAGTCTCCACGCTTCTAATTGGGCTCTAAGACTGGTATCATCATGATCAGAAGGATAAGAACTTCCATAAACATGTAGCCTCAAACCTCGATGTCGTCGGAATCAGTCGGAGCTTCACCGCCAACGGAGGCAGCAACTTGCTGCCTTGCTACGTTGTGCACAGTAATCCATAGAGTGTGAAGCTAGTATGAATAGAAAGAGGGGAGTGAGAGCTTTCCAACGGTACCAAGCACACACAAATCCGTCGCCGAACGGCCATGTTATGGCCGGAAGAAGTTTGGCGGCGAAAATAATGGAGAAGGGAGAGAGAAATCTGATTATTCTAAAGTTAGGTTTTTATGAAAATATCCCAAAATATTTATATTTATACCTCTTTTTAAAATCAACAACTAAATTTTGATTGAATGTAACTTTCTCATACGATGTCTGTTTCATGCGTGCCACATGTCTACGAACTCGTATCTTTGTGCTCTACAACTTTGAAGAAGAAAGTTTTACGAGAAACCCAACAGATAAAAAATCAACTCTTTGACCCTTTGGATAAATCCTCCTCAAGCCAATAATCGTTCCGAACACTCCCTCTCTTCTATCAAACCACGAATCCCGCTAATTTCTAACTTGATAATTTCCAAAATAATAATAGAAATTAGTAACAAAAACTCGGGCTATTTTAGGGAGAATGCCCATTTAGTCAAAATTAGGGTTTTAATAGCCCATTCCAATAAAAAAAAGTTTAGCATAGCTCATCCCAATGATTTTGATGAAAAAGACAACACTACCCTCCATATCATAACTACCCTCCTCTTTTTCCATTTCCCGTCAGCAAACTCTCTCTCTCTCCCTAGACCTCCACACCATCATCGTCGCGCATGGTCTCATCGGTCTCTCTAAACCCGGTTGCGGACGTCGATAAGGGCAACTCGGTCGAGAAACTCGACCAACTCCTCCGCCATCTCCAAAGGCGAGGGCATCGGTCCCTTCGTCTGCAAAGCCTTTGCCTCCGACAAACCCAAGACCCTCCTCCTCCACCTACGCCCCTTCTCCCATTCCAAAGAGTTTGAAATCGAGGAGGTCTGCCGCGCTCTACGTACCAAGACTTCATCCAAGCTGTCGATAACCTCCGATCTATACTCTCCGACGTTGACAACCTCTGATCTCTCCTCTCTGACCTCCAAAGGTGGCCTTTGATAGTTCTCAGAATTGCTCTACTTCGACTCGGTGTTACAACCGGGCGCAAAGTGACTCGGCTAGTCCATGGTGGTCGATCTGAACCAGCATTTATGTGATTCGATGGAAGGATGATTCAACCTCGACCCTAAGCTAACTCCTCCAAAGGAACTCACATGATAGCAGCGATGATCGCTTAAGGAAGATGATTAGGAAATTTTTTAGTTAAACTTTTTTTTCTTTCATTGAATTTTGATTTTTTTATATTAATATTGGGGTTAGTAACTCATTATCGGGGTGAGTAACTCATTATTGGGGGTTAGTAACTAATTAATATGCGTCAGTAACTGATTACTACACTTCTACACACACACAAAGTCGTTGTGACGAATAAACACGAAGCCGATCAAAATTTCTCTTGGAAAGGCGGATAGAATTTGAGAGAAGGAGCGAGACGTACATGTCGGTAAGCACAGAGAGGGGTTGAAGGGAGGTCACGGTGTCGAAGAGATCATAGCAACATGCCCAGCCTTACCCCAGTGCAGGCCGTGCGACAACATGGGGCCCAACACTAAAGGGGGGCCCAAAGTTTTTTCTTTTATGTTGTGTTATATATTTATCTATTCTATATTAATAAAGGCAGAGTGCCTGTTTGACTTTTTCAAAAATACTTTTTCAAAAGTTAAATTTTTGAAAATCCGATTATACCAATGGTTTATTATTATGTAGAAGTACAATAGTTTTTAAGATAAAAGGGTAATACTGAAAATATATATAAAACTGAAAATTAACTACCCCTCTTTTTTATAAAAAAAGAAAAGAAAAGCAAATTGACATGTGCGAAACACATATTAAGAGGCTAGTATATATTAACATACAAATTTTTATCTACCCTAATTGTAAAGAATTTTTGCCCACTAACAAAATAAGGATCTAAAATTCTCATCAACCTTAAGACCCTTT
Source organism: Fragaria x ananassa (assembly GCA_034370585.1). Taxonomy (NCBI): domain Eukaryota; kingdom Viridiplantae; phylum Streptophyta; class Magnoliopsida; order Rosales; family Rosaceae; genus Fragaria; species Fragaria x ananassa. Next base: position 20,072,387 of record CP139762.1, on the reverse strand, counting down.
AGAGAATTTTCCCGTCAACAAAATTTTTAACTTTTTTCCCTGACCATACTACCCTTGTTTTTAATCTCTTCCTCTCTTCTATTTCTCTCGTCCATACCTCTTCTCTCTCTCTCTCTCTCTCTCTTAGATCTACTCTCTCTCATCTTCTCTCTCACCCCCCCCCTCACCGGAGGAGATTTAGATGCCATCGGGGTTTAGAGTTGGTCGTCGGGAAAGGACGACGGACTAGGATGACGGTTGGCGGCGTGGTTGGTGATTGAGATCTTGTCATCGATTGACATCAGCTTCGATTCGGAGTAGCAAAACTGTCCGATTAGGCTTCTGTTCAGAGGATCTGAAGATTTCCGGTGCTATCTGATATGAGCTTGAGATTGGGGTTTATGGTGAGATTTTGTTTTGAGTTTCATTTTGAGATTTTGATTAGGGATCTGTAGGTTTTGATTATGCTTATATTTTTGCAGTAAAATTGTTGTTTTGTTATGGTGATTTGGTTTGTTATGAGTTTCAGATTAGGCGGATTTTCAGGTTGAGTAATTCAATTGGTGTTTTGTTTGGATGAATGGATTATGAATATGTGATTATGGATTACTGGTAATATGTGATTATGGTGTACTTTTTGCATTAGGACTCTTGAGAGTCATAAATTGAATTACTTGATTTGTAGACTTAATCGTATATTGACCTCAATCCTCTCTTATCATCACTCATGTGTATCAACCTGTCATCTTATGTTTCTCTTTGTATCCATATACATCTATGGCAAGTGTTATCTTTGTTTGAGGGAGTTTGAACTTAGAATGAGGCTGCTTAAATTGTTCCAATTCACTATAATGCCTTATTTGAGTGATACATGAAATTTTTTACCGTATTACAAATTTCAGTTTGTTAGTTGATGAGAAACTCTTTTAGCCTTTTGATATTTCTATCCATTGCAATTATGATTTAATTTGCACATGGTTGTTTCAGTAGGGATCAAGAGAACCTGTAGTTTTATATTACACTTAATGTTGAGGTGTGTATATATCTATTCCATTTATTTCTTTAGATTTTGATCTTTCTTAATGTTATAGCTGCATGCCTGCATCATGCATAAAGCACTCGACACTTTCAAATAACATTTACATGTTGGTGCTTTCATGGCTGATCGTTTCTTAGACTTCGATCATTATTGCGGGTTTTATGTGCAATTTTCTTGTAGTTTTGTTTTTGATAAGTTGACTGTTTTCTATTTTTTGTAATGAATAAACTGACATAGCATGTTTCGTTTTAATCATTGTTATTGGTATAACATGTTTCATTTTAATCATTGTTATTGGTGTTGCAATGTGAATATAGGTATTGCGAGGTTGGGGTTTTACTGCAATGCTATTAACCATGTGGATGATGACGTGAATATGCAGTTCTTATTGGATGTTTTTCTTGACAAAGGAGGGAATCAGTATGGTTGGGGTTACTTGCATATTTGACTACTGTCATGTTCTTTCCCTACGCAGCTCTCATGGTTATGCTAACCATTTCTCAGTATTTTCTTCCCATTTTTGTGCATATAAAATTATTTTGATCTATGTTCTGTTCTATACCCTTGATCACAAATTTCAATATATAGCACTTGAGAGGGGTATGTTTTGTTTTATTAATGAGCAATGAATGACCATGTAACTTTTTTGTGATCTGTTTTTTCATGTTGGTTTTGTTTTATTATGTTCGTTCTAAAACTTTGTTTTTCGAGTAATGTCATTGGATGATCGATGCAATTCAGTTCGATGGACATGTCTTGTATTATTTATGTTTATAATCGATACTATACGAACGCTAAATTTCTCTTGGAAAATTTATTTTGATGATCGTTGTCCTAACGAGCTTAGGAATTATTTGTAGTTGTAGTATTAACAACTATGGTTATGATTTTATCTACTATGACTCTCTTACGCTTGTGATTCTTGGCTCATCTTGTAGCTCTCATCAAGGTTAGTAATCCCTCAAAAGGAATCGGTTCATTTCGATCTTGTAAGGAGAAATGTATAATTGAAGTTCTAGGGCCTATTTCATTGTTTTGGTTCGATTACCCTATATGGGCTTGGAATTAGTGTTTGTGCTAGTTAGGGAAGTTTGTGCTAAATTTTGGAAGGCATTGGATGTCAAGACTCACCCCGAATTTCACCATGAAACCCGAAGTAAATCTTGTGGGGGACCACCTCCAAGGAAAAGTTACCGAGAATTCGGCATAACCTCCCTTTAAAATGGATAACCCTTCTTAATAATACCTGCACACACTTCAAAAACAAAATCCACCTATAACACTCTACTTCTGGAGCCTTCCTGCTCCCCAAATCACGACATCTCCCAAACATATTTACTAACTTTAATAAGAAAATCTCACAACCAATAACCATAGTTCAGAGCAACTCTATTTGAGAGGAAAAAGACTAGTTTTATAAAAATGAGTAGAAACTATACTATTGACTATGCCTCTTCTCCATTTACGCTCGACCTCAACTATACTAATCTGCAAACTAGGCATTTTTAAAACCGAAGGGCCAATGGGAAAATATTTAAAAACGTTAGAGTGAGTGGACAAACATGAATTTAATGAAAATATTTATGCTTTCCCAATTTAAATTTTCATAGAAAATATGCTGCATACCTCAAACGATAAATCTTTTATCCCATAAATATATAGCCTCTTCAGCTCAGAAAAATATATATCAAAATATGTATGTATTTACACACGCTCATACTCCCTATATAAATTAATAGATTTAAAATAATCTATATAGGGCTACTACACTTGCGTCCAACGCTCACGTCACACCATAATGCGGTTATATACTACGCCATTAAGGTGAATAGACACATATTGTTAACTAGCATTTATATACATACTCTCTTCATAAATATATTATAATTTACCGAAAATCCCATTTTTGGTAACTCAACAATAAACAATTGCATACGCATTATTTAAACTAAGAGTCCACTCACATCTTTAGGCATAAGCCCGACAAAATTCAATTCGCCATTCAAGTGAGGTATCCTCAAATCCTGGCACAAAAACCATGCTTAGGACCAAACTTCAATTTCAGAAAATAATAATACTTAAATATATGATCCAAAACTCTTCCGCCTAACCCACTACCATTTCTTGGGTTACACTTACCGGATTCACGTCAAACTCCAACCACAACCTCATTTCATTTATTTCAACATTCTAAAACAATAATAAGGGAAATCCAACGGTTGGATTCTAATTCACCAATCTTTCAAAAATCCCAAAACCTATTCAAAACTTCTCTAAAAATTCTAAACTTCATACCACTAAACTCCCCTTAATATTACACCTTTAAAATCATAAAAATCCCCCTAACAACGGCAGCTCCGCCGGCAGCGGCGGCCGACTCCGGTGACCAAATTTTAACAGCATCTTCCTCTCAATCTCCTCTACAACTTTTGTAACTAGTATAAACACAAATTCCAAGCCTAAATAGAGTAATCAACTAAAAACATCGAAAGAGCCCTAGAATTTCAACTCCACATTTCTCCTTACCTAGCTCAAGAGGGAGGGAGTCATTTGGAGGGATTGCTGCACGGGATGAGGGCTTTCCAACGAGCCAAGTGGCTCCTGCTATGGTGGCCGGAGGAGCGAGTTCCGGCGACGGAGCACTCCGAACAGTCAAACCTTCCAGGTTCGATTTCTCCTTCACGGCGGCGCTAGGGAGGCTGCCACTGGTTCAGGAAGGAAGAGGAGATGACCGACCGTTTGAGACCGGTGCGGCGACCTACGGTGGCTAGACGACGTCGAACGAAGTTGAGGAATCCAACGGGTCAGGGAAGGCTCGGGGGAGAGGGAGAGAAGAGAAAGAGAGAGAGTGGGCTTTTCACTCCACTAACGTGGTCCACTCCCTTAAAACCCAAACGAATAAATAAAACACCCCACTAAATTTTATCCCCTTTTTTACCAACTCAAAATTTACCCTTTTAATTGATAACATTTCCATGCTAACTCTGATTTTAACGCATAGTATATCTACGAACTCGTAATAACATCCTCTACGACTTTCATGAAGAAAGTTTTCCTAAATTCCAAAAGGAAGAAAAAGTCAACTTTTGGAGTCTTAAAATAGTAAACGGTTACTTAAAACGGTAAAAGACCAAAATAATACCAAAGTAAATAACCGTAAAATAACTTAAAAACCGGGGCGTGACATTGGAAGTCGTCAGAGTCGGCCGCTGGCCGCCGTTGTCAGAGAGTTTTTTATGGTTTTAAATGTGTAATATTAAGGGGAGTTTAATGATGTGAATTTTGGAATTTTTGGAGGAATTTTGGATAGGTTTGTGATTTTTCAAAGTTTGGTATTTTGGCAGTTAATTTGGATAGAATCCGGCTGTTAGATTATTGTTGTTTTGGCCGTAGAAGGTTGGTTTAAGGCTATCGGTATTTGTGGTGAAGTTTGGATCATATCGATTATAAGATTGGCGAAGTTGGGTAAGGATGAGAGTAGATAAGGCTCATATTTAATTTTGCCTATTTTTATATAAGCGTTGGTATGTAGTTGAAGATTAATTTATGTTTTTGAAACATGACGTGAGGAGACTCGAGCTGAAGTGATCTCGGACCGACATCAGGCTTAGGCCTAATTTGTGAGTGGACTTTTGTTTTAAGTAATATACATGCTGTCGTTCTGGGTTGAACAATTTCTTTTGTTGGAGCATTTGAGGTCATTTTATTTTGATGATTTTATTTATTTTGAAGAGTTACCGAAAAAGGGATTTTTCGGTAAATTATAAATAATTATATGAGGAGAGTATGTATATAAATGCTAGCTAGCCATATGTGTCTGTCCACCTTAATGACGTAGTATATAACCGCATTATGGTGTGGCGTGAGCGTTAGACGCAAACGTAGTAGCCATATATGAGTGTTTAATTCATATAGGGGGTATGCGCACATATTTATACACCCGTCTGTCCACCTTAATGGCGTAGTGTAACACTGCATTAAGGCGTGACGTGAGCGTTCAAAGCGAGCGTAGTAGCCCTATATAAATTATTTAAAACCTATAAAATAATTATATAGGGAGTATGGACTTGTGTAAATACATACATATATTAGTATATATTTTGTTGAGATAAAAGATTTATCACGTGGAGCACACATTTGTTTTCTTTGGAATTTAAATTGGGAAAACCTAAATATTGTTATTATTTTCTTTATTTATTATTTTATTTTTTTCTACTCACTCTAATGTTTTTCGAATGTTTTTCCCCTGGGCCATTCGTTTTAAAAATGCCCAGTATGTAGAGTCCGGGTTGGCACTAGTAGGAGACGAGGCATAGTTACCCACTTCTCCACCACTTTTCACTAGTAGGTTACCTGTTAAACCTACCAGTGTAATTTCTTGCGTCCTTTAGTTTTTTTAGTAGCTTTGATTACCCTTGAAGTTAGCGTATACCTTAATGGTGGTGTGCTACGATTTATATTATATTTTTCGAATTCTCGAAGGTTGAAGTTCATTATATTATTTGGATATTTATGGGATGAATTGGAGGTTGGTTGTTTCGTTTGGGAGGGTAATTCTTGAATTTTCCAGGTTAGAGTTGTTCATTTTCAAGGGAGGTTTACCGAGTTTTTCAGTAAATTTTCCTTGGAGGTGGACCCTGCAAGACTTTCTTCGGGTTTTAGGGTAAAATTCGGGATGGGTCTTGACATTCTGTCTCTAACAGTGTCAAGTCAACTGCTACAAAAGTTGTTTCATGGGCAATTATGTCATTTTATTTTTCTCGACCTTTTCCCTCTCTCCCTCTCCATCCGTCGTACACAGCCACACCTGAGCACTTGTTCTCATCTCTATATCTCTTTAATTAGACACAGAATTGCGGCAAACTCAACCTTCCTCTTCTTGTTTTTCGTTGTTTTCTTCTTATACTTGCATTAGTTCTCTAATAATTAAAACTCCCTCAAAATTCAGAATCCATATTCCAACTAGCCACAAAACTTTGTTGCTTCTCTAGTAAACAATTCCTAATTTTTCGATCTCCATTCCAAGTCTTTGACCCAACCCGACAGAGAACTCGACCCAAGAATGCCCTATTCTAGAACTCATTGGCTCTATCAGAGATTGATGTTTAGGTTGATAATTAAGAAAAATAGTTGCAGAAGAACCACGTGTAGCAAAATATATGTATCCAAATATTGAAATAAGTTCGTGACACCCATTTTAATGGGGCAGGGGGTTCAATTGGATACAAAAGAAATGCATATTCTGGGTCTCTGGTTGTCGAATCTTGGCAAACCGCCGCAAGATCCAGTACTTTTAGAAGAGAGTGGCAGCAAAACGGTCTATGTCATCAAAGAAAATTGTATTAACCAAAAAGACGAAAATACCCCTTTAAAAACGTAGAGAGTTAACGCCATTATTAACAAAAAATATTAAAAGTGATTTATGTTTCATTATTTGAGTACTAACATGATAATTTTTAAATATGGTGTATTGAACCGATGAATTACTGTTATTTGAGGTATGGTTTGTAAAATTTCTTCTCATGGAAAATAACATAATAAGAAACAAAACAGAAAAGAAAAGAAAAGTTTCGCACGCAAAATCTTCTCAGCACGTGCGAGACCCTGATCGGGGGTTTCTTTAGTCACTGAGAGAGCAGAAGACCCAAATCAAATTTCATTTCTCTCTTTATTTATTTGCGAGGGTTTACACCATCACAATCTCTATGAATCGCTCGCCGTGACCTCGTTCCCGTCCGATTCCGGCTCCGATCTCCGATCTCCGATCAGGTACTCTATTCTCTTATTGCTTCTATTAATTAGAATCCCAAACCTATTTTATCCTTTCTCAATTTCCAGACTTGTTCGCCTGAAACCTGAAACTTCAGAGCTCGATTGTTGTGCCCTAATTACAATTACACACGCCTTTCTCCGAACTTCAGAGCTTGAATTTGATTGTTTCGTTTGATTTGATTTCAGTAAATTGTGCATGGTGCAAGCTCAGAGGAGATGGCAGCTTCGTCACATAACGTCGAGTTGGAAGCAGCTAAGTTTCTGCACAAGCTCATTCAGGATTCTACTGATGAGCCTGCCAAGCTCGCCACCAAGCTCTATGTGGTTCGTGTATTCTCTTTCGTCATTCTCCTCTATTTGCTGTATGTATCTGGCTTTTTCGGTGTTGGTGTAGATTATCGTGCATTTATTTGGGGTTGTTTATGGTGTAATGCAGATACTGCAACACATGAAGTCGAGTGGCAAGGAACATTCGATGCCGTATCAAGTGATATCGAGGTAGAAATCTATTATTTGTTTACTCCATTTGACTGTTTTTCTTATCTTTTTGATACTGGACGTTTCACCGGGTGATGAGGAACGAGAAATAGTGCTTTAGTTGTTTAGAAATGTGAAAGAACCTTGAAACAATGCTTTAATTGATCTACTTGCGGTCGGTCAGTTTAGTAAATCCTTATGATAACAAAGATAGCTATTTGGTAGCAGTGAGCTTTCAAAGGTACAGGGTTTTATGGACTTTTATTTATTTTGAGGGTGAGGCTGCGTTTCCTTTATGGGAAAAATCTTCATATGGTACATGGACTATCGTCTATTGCGTTTTTCGGTACTTTGACATTCACAACTACCCTGGGGGGCCATGTTTCCCTATTTGGTACTTCTGTCCATTCTACCATTAAGTTTGCATAGAGTTGACGTGAACGTAAAGTACTGATAAGCTATGGGCGAAGAGTAATTTTACCATACCAGACCATTTAGCCGTTTAAACCCAAAAAATGTCAGAATTATTGAATCCCTTTTTTCTTTGTTCTAGAAATCACATTTGAACCATCTTCTATACATTCAGCTAACCAGAACCATTCGCATACAACCCAAAAAGATATTATCAAAGCAATCCGCATGTACCAACTTCTCCTTCCAGTTGCTGTCTCAAAAGGCCTGGTATCACTGCAGGTTCACGAGAACACACAGGTGGATCGATCCATATGAGTAGTTTAAAATAATGACTCCCTTGCAAAAGTCCAACCCAGAAATTAACTTCTTCCTTGAACTCAACAAAAACCAACAATTCCTTACCTCTGGACTATAGTTACAGCAAATGAAGTATCTTCAGCCTGGATTTTCACGGATCCAACAGACCTCCTCACACAACAGCTACACCACAATGACAATATGGAACAAGGTAAGATTTGGGGGTTCCGCTATCTAATCGTGCAAGCCCAAAGTCTCTTTAAATGTTTTTTGGGATGAGGGAAAACATTCCACTAGTTCTGCTTTATACCTATGATTTTGGGCTTGATGAGATTTGGAGAGATAATATTTGTGTATTGGTGAGGAATTCTGGATTTTTAGGAGATATATGAGAGCATCTCCAACAGCTCTTGTATTAATTCTCTATTATAGAGGAGTAAATCACAAAATCTCTAAACGAAAATGAGCTCAACTCCAACAGCTCTTCTATTCTATTATACAAATTAAATGATTTTCTGTATAATTTAATGAATCTATATGGATATTATATATTTATTCAAATCAAACCCCAAATTCATGTTAAATGTTTTAATTTTATGATGTTTTGTTCTTTTTTGAGGAAAGAGAATGAATTCTAAAAGGCAAGCAATAAATTTTATATGAAGATACAAATTTTTAAGAATTCTATAGATTTAGAGGATATGTTTCTCTCTCTTCCCACTTTTTGTATTATAGAGGATCCTTTACATGAGCTTTTGGAGCCAAAAAATGATGTTTTTCCTCCAAAATAGAGATTATTCTAGTTTTACATGAGCTATTGGAGATGCTCTGACTAAGAAAGCTAACATGTTTTTGATTTGGCTGGCTGGGCAGGCTGCTATGCCCAGTTTATCTTTATAAATATGTGCAAAGTAGGCAAATTTGATGCTAGAATGGATAAAAGTACCAATTTGGGAAACATCACTTTAGTTCAGGTGCCACCAGAGTAGTTTGGAAGTCAAGGTACCATAAATGCAATAGATGAGAGTCCAGTTACCGTACGAGGACATTCTGTTCTTTTATTCATTTGTTCATGCAATACTGACGTCATATCCAATAATGTGGTGAGGATCACTAAATATTTGTGTGTAGGACATAATATTAATTTATGCATCCTAAAGATTAACAAGCTGCTTTTGGTTTGAAGATTCTTTTACATGAATTATACTGTATTTCTGGTTTAGTTGCTCTTACTGGTACCTATTTCTTTCGTGTGCATCCTATATGATTTATATTTCATTAATTAATTGGGTCTTATGCCCATTATCTTCATTTTTTTTATGACTTTCCTACCATCGTGTTCAACTCTCTTCTTTGATCCACCAAGGGCCATGGAGACTGTAATTAATCAACATGGCCTTGATATTGAGGCTTTGAAGTCATCACGCATTCCTTTGTCTGGTGGGGCTCAAACAGGTAATCTATGAAGTGCATTTTATTTTCCATGTGGCTAGGCTCTATAAGTTAGCTTATTTTGCTTGTTATTTTGAGGTGATTGAGCCAACATATTTCTGCAGGGTCTTCTCAGGCTACTGGAGTTGCAAAAGATTCCAATACAGGGTTGGCCGAAACTGAGGTGTCTAAGATGGACCCGTTTTCTTCAAGTAGACCACCACCTATTGGATCTATCAGTACAGGGCATGACTATTATCAAGGATCTGCAACTCATCGAAGTAGTCAGTCTTTTGATCATGAAAGTCCATCTAGTTTGGACTCTAGGTCTGCCAATTCACAGTCCCAAGAAAGGCGTGATACAGAAAACCTGGATAAGCAGGTGAATCGAAAGGATGGTAAAAAAGCCACCACTAAGAGGAAGAGGGGAGATACTTCTGTACCCACAGAAGCACAACATGACAATCCTCAAAGTCTTGATACTATAGACAGTGTGGTTAATACGAGGAAGGGAAAGATGAGCAAAGGTGAACTGCCACCTGGTTTTTCAATTAAAGGTGCTGAAAATGCTAGTTTTAATATTGTTCCCAGTAGTGGTCAAATGGAGCATTTTACTTTGCTATCTGGAAGCATGAGACCAATGGTTAGAGTCAAGCAAGAAGGGCAACATTTAATAGAAAGGCAGATGGATTTGACTAACAGTAGCAATTTGGCGTCTCGGGCTGCAAGTTCAAAACACCCTGAAGAACTAGAAGTCTCCTCTATTCATAACGCCTCAGCTCAGCAGCATGCTGCTTCCCTACCTCCTTCAAATGACATTATGGGTGTGTGGAGTCAAAATAAACCTGGGTTTCACTATGAGAAGTCTCAAGTGCCCAGGTTTTCTTCCAATGTTGTCCCAGGTAATGTGACAACAGAAAGTCCAATGCAGCAGTCAACAGCTCCATCACCTGGATCAAGTAAGAAAATGGAAATTAAGCATTTTTTTTTGTAGTTGTGAATTTACTGCTTAAAAGCGACACAATTGAGCTTGGAAAGATGCAAATGTTTCAAACTTATTCAGGATGAAATTTGTGATAGAGTTTGGAACCAGAACCATGCCTTGAAAAAATCTCTCAGTACGAGACTATTTGGTTTTGTTATTAACTTTAGTTGTTGTACTGGTGAAGTATCTATAATTTGAAAACGATATTTAATCTATATTCCTTGTCCAACTTTGATAAAAAGAGAAAGAATTTTGGATTGATCTTATCAAGGAGGCTGGACCTCCTTGTTTATTAAGTAACTAACAGTAGCAGGATATTGGTGCAAATTCAGGTTCTTTAGCCAAGAATCAAGGAAACGTGCCTGGTTCTTCAAGTTCATATCAAGTAGCAGAACCACCAGTATTCTCAAGTCCGATGCACTATGGTGGCACACTGCCCTCAACTGGAAAGGCCATGGAGCATGATGGAGGAAATATCAATATGCTACCTGATCCAAATAAAATAGTTCAGGTACGTAACTTTCATCGGTTATGTTTTCTACCTTTGAGCAAAACAAGGGCATCATGCTCAATGGTGACTACATGCCAAATTTCACCTGGTCCTTTTGTTGTCCATAACATATGACAAGTGAAACCAACCAAACTATTGGAATATATACTATTTGCTTCTGGCAAATGTTAGTGGAATTGTTCTGTGTATTGATATGTTTCTTTTGCATGTGGTGGTTGACTTTAGTGTGTTCTCATTGTGGTGTTCTTTTAAAGGACGTCTGCTTGTGTCGCTTCAAGTTGTCTAGATGTTATATTGATTTATTTTGCACATGCAATGATTTGCAATACTGCTGTTTTAGATTTATGTGTTGATTTGCTTCTGCTACGCAATGTTTTGTTCAGGTTGGCAGGCAAAATAGTGCAGGAGAAATGAGTATGGTGAGAAGCGCAGCTTCTAGAGATACCGGTAAATCTCCAGTTCACGCGTCCTCTGCGTCTACTGGCATGCCTTTCAAGGAACAGCAGTTGAAACAGCTCAGAGCACAGTGCCTTGTCTTTTTAGCCTTCAGGTAGTTGATTTCAGTTTTGATTTGATGTTATCAAGTTCAAATATTTGTTTTAGGTGGGTTAAGTAGCAGTTTTCTGATTGCAGAAATGGTTTGATGCCAAAGAAACTTCATCTTGAAATTGCGCTCGGAAACACTTCACCTAAAGAAGGTATTTTTTGTTTTTTGTTTGTTTTTGTTAATGAAACTTTATCATTACTAATTTTCCAAATGACTAGAATGCAGTACCTCTATATTATCTGTGCTGATGTATCAATTTAGAAAATTCAGGTGGCAATACAGATGGGCCTCGAAAAGATTTTGTTGACCATAAAGGAAAAGCACAATCTGCAAATGAGCGAAATAACAATTCTGATGCTAGCATGCCATTTGGAAGATTTAACCATGAAACTGATAAAAGTGCAGTCTCTAGTGGGAAATTCCTGGAGGCTGACACCTTGGCAAAAGAATCTGAAAGCCCAAAAATGGAGGAAAACAGTGGCCCATCTCGAGATCAGTTTTTTCAGAAAGGAGATGCTGAAACACAGACAACTGCTTGTTTAAGTGTGGCATCGCAGCAGCCTGACTCAGGTGCAAGACGTGGTTTAACTGCTAATCCGGTGGAGAATATACAAACTGGGCATTTGCAAGTTGGACGGGCTAACCCAGCCTCTTCTCTAATGGGTATGAACAAGCAGAACTCTGATATTAGCAGCTGGACTGGGGTTGGCAATCAAAGTGAAGTTTCCAGAGGACTCTTACCTCCTTCTGCCGTTCAGCCTGAGATTGTTCCTGAAAGAAAAGATACCACACCCAGCCAGTTCCAAAATCTTGGTAACAATGTTTTGGGTAATCAACATACTGCCAACCACCCAGCTTCGTTTGCATCTAGAGATCGTTGGAAACCAATACCTGCTATTGGAAATGATCATCACCAAGGAGTTGCATCAAAGGATGCTCAGATGATGCAAAAACATGTGTCCAAAGGTGAGAAGAATATATTTATTTCACTATATCTGGATTTATTGTCTTTTTCACTGATGGTGCTGCTTTCTGGTAAATGTGTTGTAGATCTTCCATAGTTTTCTGATTTTCAAAATAGATGTCCTCATGTTGAACCAAAACATTTTTCCTCTCGTTGGACACCGAAGAATCATTTTTTTTTTCTTTCTTTTTTTCATAAATTACTGCAGAACAAGTAAAGGAGAATAACCCAGCTTCTGTTGATTTTCAACCTTCACCAAAGTACACAATGTCAGAGAGGTGGATTATGGATAAGCAGAAAAAGAAGCTCCTAGATGAACAAACTTGGACTCTTAAGCATCAAAAAGCAAGGGCAAAAATTGCGACATCTTTTCACAAGTTAAAGGTCTGTTAGAAGATTTTATTTAGTGCTTTACAACCAGTTTGTTCCTTTTTTGTAATTAAAGCATGTTTCTCAAATAGATCTTGTCTGATGATTCCTATGGGATTAATATATGGTGACTGACCATTGTATTTCTTCCCTGGGAGGTTGAGATGCTAAAAGTTTTGGGGAAACCATAATTCACAATTCAGCTTTGTTAGTAGTAGAGGTGTGGGTTATGTAAAACCAAACTCCTATCCTTAAAACTGATTTTAGTCTATTGAAAATGGAAAAGGATGTTTATCTACGAATTTCCTATCATATATTTCTAGTTACATTGCATTAAAACTGTTGAGACTTCATTTATGTCCAACTTTCGTCAAACTCAAAGGAACAATGGACCACTGGAGAAAATTATTGTGGCTGATGTATGAAAGGTTTACATTGTTTGTTGTTTGTTTGTGAGAGTGGCATTAAGTAGGAATCAGTGAGTCGGGCTTGATGGCATTGCCGGAGCCAATGGTTACCCCAAATCTACTTAAGTATTAGTGTTTCGGCTAGTTTGTAAAATTAGCTCTATGGGAAAAGTGGAAAACTTGGTGTCAGCTTACTTTAGTAGGATTTGCATCCTTATAACTTGAACGAACTAGGAATCATAAGTTAATCAGATGAGATTTGCTTTGCTTTAACTACGCACTGCCGTGATATTTGTGTCCACTAGCACAAAGAGAACACTAAATGTATTTGACACATCAGACTGTGCATCTCACTAAACTAAAGGGGAATGCTTGTGGGACTCGTTTGATATTTTCTCATGTAGTTTTAGTGTTTGTCTATTTGTAGCATATATCGGCCCTACAAGCTAGACTATATCAGCCTGAAAAGGAAATCATTAGGATCTTACTTCGTTTGTCTTCAAAGTTACGAGGTTTGCTAAGTGATCTCCAAATCTTGGTTTTACCAAGTTGGTGATTCAGTTTTGAAAAGGAAAGTAATCTGTCAAATTTATTTAAATTCTCTGGAGTGGTTGCTGGAATCAGCGATCAACATCTGTCTTACACCTCATGATACATCAATTATTTTTCTGCTCAGTTTTTTTTTCTTTTTCAATTTTTTTATCCCTCAATGTAAAACGTTTGCTAAGAAAGCGGCTATAAGCCCTAATCCACCCTATTCTGGTTAGTGGCTACTACTGTCCTTCACTCTGAAATATAGAGTTTTATTAGATCCAATAGATCCTGTGTGAATGAATTTGCATGTATATATTTTTGCAAACAGGTAATTGTAATGCATTGTTGGCTGGTACAATTTGTTTTTACTTTTTGTTTCTTGTTTTTTTGTTTGTTTGTTCTTTTTAAAAATTTGATATTGGATGTGCCGTTGCACTACATCTCATTACTTTTTCTGCAGGAAAATGTGAGCTCATCTGAAGATATATCTGCAAAGACCAAAAGTGTTATAGAACTGAAAAAACTACAACTCTTGGAATTGCAACGCCGTCTCCGGAGGTAATTTTTATTATGTGTTTCCAAGTGGAATCATTTACTCTGTCCATTTTACATCCTTGCCCACTTTCAGGGACATAGTTTTTAAGAACCGTATAATGTTTCCTTTTTTTTGAATTCATAATTTAATAATGCGAAGTATGTTGTGTCAAATGTTGTTAAGTAGCTGGCTAGATAAAATATTTCCTGCTTTGCGGAAACATGAATACTAATGAACTGCTCTAACTGTCTTTAGTACATTCAGTTTTGCTCTTATATTTTAGTTTAGAAGTCTGATTTTGAGTCAAATGTTACTTAAGAGCTGCCTAATATTAGTGTAGTAATTGTGGAATGACGTTATGTAAAGTTTCTGCTGTGAGAATTGTTTTGGAAATTCGACCATCTATTTGGGACAAAAGGAACATATCTGTTTTTATTTTGACTATCTAGCAGTTACTTTTTTTTCCTGTATAGTTTTGATTATTTCCAGGACACTTAAATATGTGTTCTATTTCATCTGGGCAGTGAATTTCTGAATGATTTCTTTAAACCAATCAATACGGAGATGGATCGCTTGAGATCTTTCAAGAAACATAGACATGGTAGGAGGATAAAACAACTAGAAAAGTTTGAGCAAAAGATGAAGGAAGAAAGACAGAAGAGAATTCAGCAGAGACAAAAGGAATTCTTTGGGGAGCTAGAGGTTCACAAGTAAGCATCCTGCTTTTTAGTATTTCCAATTATTGCAATATTATATATTTCTATGAGCTACAATAATCATTACCTCCCAAGTCTGCTTTTTAGATTGTTGTGAATGCCTTTTGACTTGCTTTTATCTGGACTTAGGGAAAGACTGGATGATGCCTTCAAAATTAAGAGAGAGCGCTGGAAGGGTTTCAATAAATATGTAAAGGAGTTCCACAAAAGAAAGGAACGTATCCATCGTGAGAAGATCGATAGGATCCAACGTGAAAAAATAAACTTGTTGAAGATTAATGATGTGGAGGGGTATCTACGAATGGTGCAGGTATGTGCTACATTTTACTGATGTTAGGCTTGCATCTGGCATTTTAATCTATTCTGTTTGACACTTTTGGAACTCATGATAGGATGCAAAATCAGACCGTGTTAAGCAGCTTCTAAAAGAGACAGAAAAGTATCTTCAAAAGCTTGGATCCAAGCTACGAGATGCAAAGGCTTTGGCAAGTAGGTTTGAGCATGATATGGATGAAAGTGGAAATGCAAGTGTAGTAGACAAGAGTGAGCCTAGTTTGGAAAATGAAGATGAAAGTGACCAGGCGAAGGCAAGTTTCTTCTTTGTGCATTTCAGTTCTCATTGTAGTCTGTGCTCATGAGATATTATATCTGTTTTGCAGCATTACTTGGAGAGCAATGAGAAATACTATTTGATGGCTCATAGGTATAGATATTTTCTTTATCGTGGTTTTACTGTAATTTCATATCTTGGCTGCACTATAATTGATTGGCCTGACCTCGTAACAGTTTTTAGTGGTGGACAAGCTGGTAAATTTTTGGTTCCCTTTATCTTGCTCATGAAATTTGTTTTTCTCGTCTTCAGTATCAATTTATTTGTAAAAATAGGACTATGGGCGTTTTGAGGCCTTCTGTTTTACAATTGTTTGGAGAATGAAATTCACACTCCCTAGTTTGTGATCCACACTCCTTTCTTTCTTTGGTTGAAATTCTTGTGAAAAGACAAAATATAAGTTATAAGTTACAGATTACAAAATATGACTTACTAAAGAAGGAATTATGGAAAATGGGGTGTGTGAATTTCACTCCCCCCCCCCCCCCCCCCCCCCTTTTTTTTTTTTCTTTTTTTGTTGTTTCCCAAACAGTACTGACTTAGTTGCTTGCGAAGTATCTTACAGTCAACCTTGTTTTTGCAGTATAAAGGAGAGCATTGCAGAGCAGCCTACTTTTCTTCAGGGTGGAAAATTGAGAGAGTGAGTATTATTTGCTTTGTAATAATATTAACTTTAGTTTCTGGTTTGAGGATGGGTAAAAAAGGAAGATCTTTATTCTAATTTTTTAGTGATATTTTTAACCTTCAGGCAGTATTGTTATTATGTTGCCATTATCAATTAGTTTTTCTATTTGTAATAATTCAGGTACCAAATGAATGGCTTAAGGTGGTTGGTGTCACTATACAATAATCACTTGAATGGTATTCTTGCTGATGAAATGGGCCTCGGTAAAACTGTTCAGGTGGGGGATTTGATTTTGGGTCTGCCCCTAATCTATTCAGTCCTTTTCCAGTTTGCTTACCTACAATCTGAAACATGTGTCTCCAGGTTATATCTTTAATCTGTTACCTGATGGAAGCAAAAAATGATCGAGGACCTTTCCTAGTGGTTGTGCCATCTTCAGTTTTACCCGGATGGGAATCAGAAATTAACTTTTGGGCCCCTACTATTAATAGGATTGTTTATTCTGGGCCCCCAGAGGAGAGGCGTAGGCTATTCAAGTAATCACATATAAACTGAACAGCCTTCCTTCTTGTTTTTGGTTTTTAGTTGCAAGCTAAGCAGTTGCTTTATCTTACAGGGAAAGAATAGTTCAACAGAAATTTAATGTCCTCCTTACTACATACGAGTATCTGATGAATAAGCATGACAGACCTAAACTGAGCAAAATCCACTGGCATTATATAATAATTGATGAAGGCCATCGCATAAAGAATGCTTCCTGCAAGTTGAATGCTGACTTGAAGCATTATCAGAGTTCTCACAGATTGCTGTTAACTGGAACTCCACTACAGGTTTGCCCCTTCTTTTCTTCTGGCCTTATGCTGTTTCTTGTTGTCACTCATTTTCTTCTACAGTTTATTAAATGTATGCTGTCTCCCCCCTGGCTGGTATTAACATGGCATCCTGATTTATTTTTAATTTTCTGTTGTGACTAGAATAATCTTGAGGAGTTGTGGGCGCTACTAAACTTCTTGTTGCCCAATATATTTAACTCTTCTGAAGATTTTTCTCAGTGGTTCAACAAACCATTTGAAAGTAGTGGTGATAGCTCAGCTGATCAAGTAAGCTTTTAGTTTGTTGTATTTTTGACATTTGACTTAAAATCTCATATAGCTCTAGTTGCATTAAAACCTAACATGTGTTTATCGTTGTGTTATGTTGACAAGGCCTTATTATCTGAAGAGGAGAATCTATTGATCATAAACCGTCTCCACCAAGTACTTCGACCCTTTGTCCTTCGGAGGCTGAAACATAAGGTTCTTAAATGTATTTTGTGCTTATCAACATTATTCGGAAGGTGTTTTAATGACATATTGGCATATTAGATTTCATTTGTCCATATGTGGATTTTATTAATCTGGTTTTTATATCTCTTAGTGTCATGCTTGGATATTTGTACATGGATGCATATCTGTGTTGTATGTGGACTTGTTAATTCCTTTTCAATGTCTTGAGCGACCAATCTGGCTGAAAAACTTAAAAGATAGAAGTTTAGTTAGTTTTTTTCATGCTCGTTCTGAGTTCAAGTACCATTTCGTGGTGCTCTGATCATGGAATATTTTGTCGGTATATCACATTTTGGCACTAATTTTTTGAATATTCACAATTGTGTCTATTCTACGAAAATGCCATTTATGCCGGTCTCTATGGGAATTTAATCATTTAGCTTGTTTTGTATATTCATTGTGGGGATAGACATTAGTACAACAAAATTTAATAATTTCTTTATTATGTGTAGACTGCTAGTGATATTTTAGAGATGTGACATTTTCAGTATGTATTTATGGTGAACAACCTGATGCTTCAAGGGAGCAATGACTTGAGCTATGCTCCACAATTTTTCTACGTTGATCTGCCATAAAATATTTCAGTTATTTAATATAATAAATGATTTCTTACAAATACCCTAGCAAACCATTATAGACATTTTGGACATTCTGAGCTGCTTACTTATCTGGCTTTGTATCTGATTATCTTACATTCAGAAATTTGATATACAATGACTCGCTTCTGGACCCTGTGCATTGTTATTGAAGTTTCTGCCAGCAATCAGAAACTTTGGAGTTTATGATATATCTTTTGGAGTTTATAGTCAATATATAAATTTTGAGCTTTGGAAATCACCATCCTAATGTTGCATTTTAATTTCTTTATGGCAGGTTGAGAATGAACTACCTGAAAAGATTGAGAGACTTGTAAGATGCGAGGCTTCTGGTTATCAGAAGCTTTTGATGAAGAGGGTAGAGGAGAATCTGGGTTCAATTACTAATTCAAAGGTATTTTAGTTATTACTTATATAAAGTCAATGGTACTCGTGGCTAGGGGCGGAGCCAAGTTAAGGCTTGGGAGGGTCCGGACCCCCCTTGCATTCCTAAACAATCCAAGCAAATATCATTAGTCACCTTCATTTTAGCTTAATTGTTGTTCAAATTCCTTAATGAACCCCCCCCCCCCCCCCCCAGATTAACAAAATGCGTATTTGTTTTAAGGTGTTTTAATATTTACTAGAAAATTATCAACAAATTCTTTCCTTTTGTGTTATATTGTATTTAATAGATCAAACTTGAAATGATTATTTGTTTATTTTTCATTGTCGATCTATTCCTTAATGAGCATAATAAAATTTTATCCTCTGTTTCTTATTTATATTCTCTCATTAGATAGTGGTAGCTTATTATCGAACAATTTTTTTGATTTGGACCTCCGTAACCCTGTAATCCTGGTTCCGCCCCTGCTCATGGCTGTTTCTTACCATGCACATCATTTTCAGGCCCGGTCAGTGCACAATTCTGTTATGGAGCTTCGAAATATATGCAATCATCCATATCTCAGCCAGCTTCATGTAGAGGAGGCATGTTCATTTGTTCATTTTAAGTTTTTAACTCTTATGCAAGATAATGAAAGTGAAGTATATAATTTTTAATTATCACCTTGTAAACTGAAGGTTTTCTTTATATGCTGAGTAGGCTTTCTTTTAGAATAAACTTGTTATCTGATTGCCACTTGCAGGTTGATAACTTAATACCAAAGCACTATCTGCCACCAATCATAAGGCTTTGTGGGAAGCTTGAGATGTTAGACCGATTACTTCCCAAGTTAAAAGCAACAGATCATAGGGTATGGAATGCTTTTTACATGTTTCTTGCCTCATGGTTTGTTTGTTTGTATTCCGCATTATATTCATTTTTCGATGTGAGATGTAAATGACTGAAACTTGTCACCCTGCAGGTTCTCTTCTTTTCCACAATGACCAGGCTACTCGATGTCATGGAGGAATATCTCACCTTTAAGCAGTATAAGTATCTTAGGTTGGATGGACATACATCTGGTGGTGATCGTGGTTCCCTTATTGATATGTTCAATAAACCAGATTCTCCCTTTTTCATATTTCTTCTCAGGTAATCCTTGATGCTCTATTCACATGTCTTCATGTGTGCTTCTGTTCTCTACTGACACTTGTAAGATTTTTTTTCAGCATTCGGGCTGGTGGTGTTGGTGTAAATCTTCAAGCTGCAGATACGGTGATAATATTCGACACGGACTGGAATCCACAGGCAATTTACGAGAATATCGTACACTGATTTTATTTTGTAATGATTTTAAATACTAATGCTGATCTGTTGTTGAATTGTCAGGTTGATTTGCAAGCGCAGGCAAGAGCTCATAGAATTGGCCAGAAGAGGGATGTTCTTGTTCTTCGATTTGAAACGGTAGGTAATTTGCCACCCCCTGGGTTATTGTGCTGATGGAGTCATTTGTAAACTCTCCTTTTCTATTATGTTTTATGTTTTGAGCAGAGAATTTACTTGAGAGTCTGTATACTGTCTGCTTCAATTATTTCTTTTTTGTTTTAAGGTCCAAACTGTTGAAGAACAAGTTAGAGCTGCAGCGGAGCACAAACTGGGAGTGGCTAATCAGAGCATTACTGCTGGTTTCTTTGACAACAATACAAGGTTGGTTGGATGTTCGCTGTTCTATACTCTGGTATATTCATCTTCAGTAGTTTGTAATTGCTCATGAAAATTGGTTTATCACAGTGCGGAAGATCGAAGAGAATATTTGGAGTCACTTTTGCGTGAGAATAAGAAAGAGGAAGCTGCACCTGTATTGGATGATGATGCTTTAAATGATCTCTTAGCTCGCAGGTATGGATAGTTTGATCATCTCTGTAGTTCATCTGTCTGCACTCTTCTTTGATATGCTTGATCATGTAGGTGAACCCAGCCATTGAGAATTCATCTTTCCCCTTTAAGCATAAACATGTCTATCATACCTTCGCCTTTAAGAAAGGAACAGGAACGTAAGTGGTGGACAAGAAGTTCAAACCTATAAAGATATTTAACTCCCATTCTGTTGTGGTATATCCAGGATCCTTCTCCTTCATTTCATCCATTTACAACCAAAACTCTGCAACCCAAAGAGCTTTAGCTAAATGAAAGCATGCTTCTTATTACGTTACAGACACCTTACATTGGAGACAATTAGTGAATCGTACCTCACCATTTTGTTTGACTTGCTTAAACTTCCTGCTTGTGGTGTTGTTGTGAGCATTGGTCTACATAAACTATCTATAAACTCAGAGGGGCTGGATTCACAATCAAAAGGCATACTATGTTGGATATGATTTCTGATGTTACTTTGCAAAGCCTTACTGTCTTGCCTGATTTGGTCGCTGTTACTTTTATGTGCCTAACTTCAAACGCTATTTTTTTTTTAATTTGAATTGGATTATCATATGATCTTCTCTCTTGCAGTGAGTCAGAAATTGATGTCTTTGAATCAGTGGACAAAAGAAGGCGAGAGGAAGAAATGGTATTGACTTAATTAGTGTACACATCACTGTATATATCATATGCTACTTACATGTCTTATGGGACAAATTTCTAAAAATATTCATCTTGCAGGCGTCATGGAGGAAGTTAGCATGCATAAAAGGGAAGGATGGTTATGAATCTCTGCCTCCCATGCCTTCTCGGCTTGTGACAGAGGATGACTTGAAGGAGTTTTATGAAGCCATGAAGATATATGAGGTGCCAAAGGCGGGTGTAGTATCTAATGTTGGGATAAAGCGGAAGGGTCAGTCTCTGGGGGGACTTGATACTCAACGATATGGAAGGGGAAAACGGACAAGAGAGGTTTGTTTGTCAAATTTTATTTTGATTGTTGAAATGTATTCTTTCTGACATTGTATCGTTTGCCATAATGCTGTCTAAATAATAACATTTTTTGTTCTTTTTCCCAATGGTTTTTAGGTTCGTTCATATGAAGAGCAATGGACAGAAGAGGAATTTGAAAGGTTGTGTCAGGCTGAGTCACCTGATTCCCCTGAAAAATTAAAGGAAGAAATTACAGAGTCAAATTTACTGAGAGATGAAAGTGGTTCTGTGGTGGCTCTTTACAGAACAGAACTTCCTACTCCACCTCCAGCAGACTTGCTTCCACCATCTGTTGAGTTGCCACAACAAAGTAAAGAGGTAACCCCACCAGCTAAACGAGGCCGCGGCAGGCCAAAAAGAGCAACACTAGAACAATCAGCAACTGCAGTTGTTCTTACAGCGTCTGCTGGAGCAGTCAAAGTGGATACAGGGTTAGAGATAGGACCGTTGACTAGCTGTGTAACAAACTCAGCCCCAGATTCATTACCCGACTCAGTTGATATTGAGGGTATTGGTGTTGTGGGACATACTGATTTCATTGCCTCACCTAGCTCTCATCCAACAGCTCCTAAGCCTTCCATTACTGTTACTCCTCTCTCCCAAATTAGTACTATAAACCCTTCTGCACCCACACATGTAAGAGGAAAAGGTCGGAAAACTAAGAGTGTACAGGAAGCACCCCGACGTAGGGGAAAGAAACAGGGGCTGGTATCACCTGCTTCTGATTTGAAACAAATTGAGCCTTCACAGAAGACATCTGTTGATCCGCTGGAAAATGAAACTCTTCCTACTATCTCTGCAGCCCAGAGTCCTGCTTCTTGTGCTTTAAAAGGTGCCGAAGGGGCCGATCGTCAATCTGGCATTGTGATGGTTTTGAGTTCTGAGTCCACCCGTCTAGTCCCAGCTGTTGCTCCTTTATCTCAACCTTCCCCTTCCCCTACTGTACCAGTGAATGTGAACCAGCAAAACCGGAAGGCTCAAAGTGGTATTGGAACTCCCCGCCGCAGGGGAAAGAAACAGGTGCCAGCATCACCTGCTGTTACTGATGCATTGGTTAGTCATGATTCGACACTGGATATGCTTCCACCGGATAAATCAGGGGATTCACATGGGAGCAAAGACATAGACGTGAGAAATAAGCAAGAGGCTGATGGTTTAGCAGGTGAGGATATAAATTCTACTCATCACTCATACCAAGCTAAGCAGACAACAAGCTCATCCTTGGCTAAATACTGTTCATATTTGCTAGTCTAAGAAAATCTTTCAATCACTGATATCATACACAATTTAAATTTTTAAACTTTGCAGGCCCTGCATCAGGAGAAAGTCCGAACCTAATAGTGGCATTGACCGAAGATTGCGCATTTAAACCTAAGAATGACAAGATCTCAGGAGATGAAGGTTCTACCGCACCAGCTGCTGTATCAAATGAGATTATTTCAGAGGTGAATAAGAATCATACTCTGGAGGAGAAAGCTCTTCCAGCAATTCCAACTTCGTTTGCTGCGTCTCCTGCTTTGAGTCCTTCAATTGGTTCTCTCCCCGGTTCTACTCCCATGGAAAGCACCGGTGAGGCAAAACATCATGGTGTTGAGATTTCTCCTAGCTCGCAGTCAAAGTTGTCTTCTTCTGTTTCTTCTGCTTCTCAGTCTATCACTCCTAGCCCATCCACACATGTGGAAGTTAAAAAACAGGGTCGAAAGGCTTCAAGCAGAGCTGAAGCACCCCGTCGCAGGGGAAGGAAGCAGGCTCCTGCAGCTGTTTCCGGTGGTCCAGCTAGTCAGGACCCAGAATTAAGTTTTCAGTTACAGGATGCGTCTGCTGGTACATTGGGGAGTAAGACTGCTTCACTGGGAAGAAAGCAAGGTACTGATGGGCAGGAACTGGCACATGTTACTCAATCCCAGACAAGTCAAGTGCATTCGGTTAGCAGTTTAATTGATTCTGATCCAAAAAGAAAAGAGCACCCAAGCTATCCTACCCAAAATAAGCAGCCTACAAACTCATCATCAATGATTGACAGTACTGCTGGTTCCTCTGATAAGAGTTCTGCTCTGGGGCGTATCCAGACTGCTAACGTAAACGATGTTGCGCGTGTGATGAAAGAGGTCTTTTCTGGCACACGTTTATCAAAAGCTAAAATTTCAGAGTCTTTTGGGAGAGAAGGTCGGGCTTCCCCTCGTCTACCTGTATCCACTAAGAATCCGGTGGACATGGCTGAAAACCAAAATCTGGAGGATAAAACATGTTCTGGTGTGGGAGTGAAGGTTTCTGAACCTGAGATGGGTGGTCTTTCAACTGTGTCCAAGGTCAGTTGTATTTACTGGGAATGAAGTATGACATCTTTTCAAATTGCTCCAACTGTACTTGATTTTCAATGCAATTACTGGATTAGGATTCTGTAGTTAAATATTTGAATTACTGCACGATACATGAATTATTGACAATGGGTTTTCGTATCATATACATGGGCACTTGAATGCCCTTAGACGGTTACAAATTTCAAATAATATTTAACTGTTTGTTTGATGAAATGTCTTGATATCTCAGGGTGGTGTGGTGGTTCCAGAAAACATTGATTCCTCTGCGTCCTCCTTTGCAACTGAAGGAAAAACTGTAGACTGCTTACCTGTTGGCAGCTTAGTGCCATTGGAGTGTTCAAAAGGATCTCCAGCTGAAAAGGATTCTTTGATGGATTCTACCAGTACTTCTGGGAGAGTGGCAGAACTTGATCAGCCTGTGGTTACATTGACCGTGGGCAGTAATAGTGTTGAAGGCTCATCTGAGGCAGGGCCTGTAGGCAGTCTCATATCACAGGAGTCAGAACATGAATATAAAGTTAGTGATGCTCTTCAGGTTCCGGTGACGTTGCAAGAAAAATTGTGTGGAAACATGGATCAGCCCTTGGTCTTGGGCAATAGGTGTGATAGTGTTGCAGCTTTGTCTGAGCCGGAGCCTCTAGGATGCTCCAAGTCACCTGAGGAGTCAGAATGTGAAGCTAAAGTTGGTGAGACTTCTCAGATCTCTGAAACGCTGCTAGAGAATGTTTCTGGAAACATGGATTGTGAAGCTAAAGTTGGTGAGACTTCTCAGATTTGTGAAACGCTGCTAGAGAATGTTTCTGGAAACATGGATTGTGAAGCTAAAGTTGGTGAGACTTCTCAGATTTGTGAAACACTGCCAGATAATGTTTCTGGAGACATGGATTGTGAAGCTAAAGTTGGTGAGACTTCTCAGATCTGTGAAACACTGCCAGAGAATGTTTCTGGAGACATGGACTGTGAAGCTATAGTTGGTGAGACTTCTCAGATTTGTGAAATGCTGCCAGAGAATGTTTCTGGAAACATGGATCAACCTCTGGTTAATCTGACCATGGGAGGTGATAATGTTGTAGGCTTGTCTGAGGCACAACCTATAGACAGCTCCAAGCCACCAGAGGAGTTGAAATCTGCAGCTAAAGAGGAGCCAGAATGTGAAGCTAAAGTTGGTGAGACTTCTCAGATTTGTGTAATGCTGCCAGAGAATGTTTCTGGAAACATGGATCAACCTCTGGTTACTTTGACCATAGGAGGTGATAGTGTTGTAGGCTTGTCTGAGGCACAACCTGTATACAGCTCCAAGCCACCAGAGGAGTTGGAATCTGCAGCTAAAGATGTTGGAACTTCTCAGGTTTGTGTAACAAGCATAGATCAGCCTCCAATTACCTTGACTGTTGGGTGTGAACATGAAGGCTCTGTGGCAGGTCGTGTAGGTAGCTCCAAACCTCAGGAGCCGATGGAATGTGAAGCTAAAGTAGGTAATACTTCTCAAGTTAACGAGTCACTGCCAGCAAATGCGTCAGAGAACCTGGATTTTCAGCCCTCTTCTGAGGTTTGTAGGACGTTAACAGATGTTGTGCCTGAAAACGTGGATTTGCAGCCATCTTCAATAGGGCAGGAGTCAGAATCTGAAGCTAAAGGTGGTGAGGCTTCTCAGGTTAGCAAAACATTGCTGGAGGCTGCAAACATGGATTTGCAGACATTGGCAACAGCACATGAGTCGGTCTTTGAAGCTAAAGCTGGTGAGGCATCTCAGTTTAGTGAAGCGTTGCTAGAATCTGAAAACATGGATTTGCAAACATCTTCAACAACACATGAATCAGAATCTGAAGCTAAAGTCGGGGATGCGTCTGAGTTTTGTGAGACATGCCTGGAGTCTGAAAACATGGATTTGCAACCGTCTTCAACAGTTCAAGATTCACAGTCCGAAGCTAAAATTAGTGATGACTCTCAGGTTTGTGAGACATTGCCTGAGTCTGAAAACATGGATTTGCAGCTATCTTCAGGAGCACAGGAGTCAGAAGCTGATGCTAAAGTGGGTGATGATTCTCAGGTTTGTGAGACATTGCCGGAGTCGGAAAGTGTGGATTTGCAGCCATCTTCAACTGTACAAGAGTCTGAAGCTGAAGCTAACATTTCTGGGTCTTTTGGGGGAGAAGGTAGCGTTTCCTCTGGTGTACTTGTGTCCTGTAAGACTACAGTGGACATGGCCGCAAACCAAATTTTGGAGGAGAAAGCATTTTCTGCTGTGGAATTGAAGGTTTCTAAAACTGAGATGGGTGATCTTTTGAATACGTCGCAGGTTAGTTGTGTTTTTACTGAGGAATGAATTTATACAGTATGAAATCTAGTTTGATCATTCCAGATATTGTATGTTACTGTTTAACGCTGAATTACCGGATTGAGATCTAATATCGACATATTTGATTTAACTTCGGATAACATAGACCGGAGAGTTAGATTGTTGACAGGAAAATGAAAAGGAACAGAGAGCTAAGCTTAATCTATATTTGTTGCCTATGTATACGTACACACTGGGGGAAGGTCCCTCTCCCAATGAATGAAAAGGGACAAAGCTTTCATAGTGCCTTAAAAGTTTGTTACTACCAAACAGAGATATCAAATATTTTGTCTTTTAGGGATAATATGATAATAGTTACTTATTTATCACATACCTGTGTACTTGAATGCCCTCAAATAGTGAAAAGTTGAATTATATTTAATAATTCATTGAACTATTGTTTGATGTTATATGTTTTTATATCTCAGGTTGGCATAGTAGTTGTTCCAGAACATGCATCTTCAGTAAACATTGATTTCTCTGCCTCTGCCTTAGTAATGGAAGAAAAAAAGGTAGATACTGTTGAAGGCTCCTCTGAGGCAGGTTCAGTAAGAAGCCCCAAACCTCTAGAGGAGATGGGGTGTGAAGCCAAAGTTGGTGATACTTCTCACGTTTGTGAGTCATTACCAGAAAATGTTACTGAAAACATGGATTTCCTGCCCTCCTTCAAAGCTAAAATTGGTGTTGCTTCTGAGGTTTGTGAGACATTGGCGGAAGTTGTGCCTGAGAACATGGATTTGCAGCCATCTTCAGTAGTGCAGGAGTTGGGATCTGAAGCTAAAGTTGGTGAGGCTTCTGAGGTTTGTGAGACATTGACGGAAGTTGTTCCCGAGAACATGGATTTGCAGCCATCTTCAATGGTGCATGAGTCGGAATCTGAAGCTAAGGTTGGTGATGCTTCTCCTGATTGTGAGACAGTTTCGGAATTCGTACCTGAAAATATGGATTCACAGCCATCTTCAAGAGTGCAGCAGTTGGAATCTGACAGTAAAGTTGGTAGTGCTTCAGAAGCTGGTGAGACAGTGACAGAAATTGTGTGCGAAAATATGGATTTGCAGCCATCTTCAACAGTGATGGAGTCGGAATCTGATTTAAAAATTGGTGATGCTTCTCATGTTTGTGAGACAATGTCAGAAAATGTATCTGAAAACATGAATTTGCAGCCGTCTTCAACAGCACCCGAGTCAGAATCTAAAGCTAAAGTTGGTGCGGCTTATCTGGTATGTGAGACGTTGCAAGAGTCTGAAAATATGGATTTGCAGCCATCTTCAACTGCACTGGAATCACAAGCTAAAGTTGGTGAACCATCTCAGGTCTGTGAGATATTTCCGGAGTCCAAAAACATGAATTTGCAGCCATCTTCAGCAGCACAGGAGCCTGAAGCTGATGCGAAAGTGGGTGATGTTTCTCAAGTTTGTGAGACATTGCCGGAGCCTGAAATCATGGATTTGGAACCATCTTCAACTGCAAAGGAATTTGAACCTAAAGTTGGTGATGCATCTCGGGTTTGTGAGGCATCTTCAGGGGCACAGGAGTCTGAAGCTGATGCAAAAGTGGGGGATGTATCTCATGTAAGTTTTTCTTTACTATGGAATCAATTCTGGTATTTGTAGTTGAATCATCAAGTTTTTTTTTTTTCCCATTTTATTTATATATATATATATTTAATTGGAAATTATTCTATTGCCATGACGAATACTGTGTAATCAAGTTAAATGAAAATAGAAGTGATTAAAGGAAGTAGTAGGATTGAGAGATTAGGTATATGTTGAACTTTTAATCTTGTACATTGATAAATGACACCTTTTGCATCTCAATTCCTCGAAGCTATCTTTAATTTTCTTTTAATAAATGGGTGATGTATCTCAGGTTCGTGAGACATTTCCGGAGCCTGTAAATGTGGATTTGCCGCCATCCTCAATTGCACAGGAATATGAAGCTCAAGTTGGTGATGCATCTCACGTCTGTGTGACACCGCTGGAATCCAAAAGCATGGATTTGCAGCCACCTCTGACAAGACATGAGTCACAGTCTGAAGCTAAAGCTGGTGATGTTTCTCTGGTTAGTGAGACATTGCCGGAGTCCGTACAGCTAGATTTACAGCCATCTTCGACAGCACATAAGTCGGAATCTGAAGCTAAAGTTGATGACGCTTCCCAAGTGTGTGATGCATTGCCGGAGTCGGAAAACATGGATTTGACATCGCAAGAGTCGGGGAACATGGATTTGCAGCCATCTTCAGCAACACATGAGTCAAAATCTGAAGCTAAAGTTGGTGATGATTCTCCAGTTTGTGAGACTTTGCTGGAGTCCGACAACATGGATATACAGCCGTCTTCAACAACTGGTGAGGCTTCTCGGGTTCGTATAACACTGCCAGAAAATATGTCCAAAGACACGGATATGCCACCATCGGCAACAGTGCAGGATGTTAAAGATGTGAAGTTATCGTCTGAGGAACCAGTGGGTAGCTCCATGGCACAGCCTGAAGTTTCGTCTGAGGAACCGGTTAGTAACTCAGTGGCACCGCCAGAAGCTGAGTGAGTGTCTAACCTCAGAACTTTGTACAGCTTGTTAGAGGAGAAATATGTAATATAAGCTATTCAGTATTCAAGGATTGATTCGCCCTTAATACTAACGGGTATCATACGCTATTTAGTAATCAAAGTAGATAGAGCTTATGTAATTTATGACGTCTTTAGTGCCCACAACAGTGTAGACCTGTTATGCCCTCCTGGGTGTGGTAGCTTCACTAGTCTGTTTAGAAATTAGTATTTCACTTGAAGCTAATTTTATTTATCATGCCCGTTTATTTCTTAACCTCATTCTCTGTTTTAAGCATTTGGGATGTGCAAGTTTCGTCCTCTGCCTTGCATTTTGTTTAACCTCACTATTTGGTGGATGATGAAAGCTTAAGACTGAGTATTTGAAATGAAAGTTGTGTAAAATAGGTAAAAGCGAGAGCAAAGTTGCGTAGTGGTGGAGGAAAATAAATTTTGTTTAAAGCCGTAGCCGAGGCAGTGCCCATGTATATGAACTGCTACCATCCTCTTGAGTGTAGGACTGTAGGTTATGATGTACATCAATTATGTGCCCAGTTTTCAGTCTAATGCGAATTCTCCATTAATTTCAATATAAAATGCAAGTCTGAAATGGAGATGTTGGTGACAAAAGGCGTTTGGTTTTTTTTTTTTTTTTTTGGATAATAACAAAAGGCGTTTGGTTGCTGTAGGGATGGGATCCGTCTATAGTCTAAACGTCGGCAGTTCTTCCCTTGCTAGCGCTTTCTTCTTAGTCTTTCCAAGTATCCAACTGTATCGGTGTGGTGGTTTTATAGTTGACATTGGAATTGGTGAGGTCCGTCAAGCTGAAGCCTGGGGTCTGTTTCATGGCCTTCAGTTGGTGCTCGGTCTAAACCTCATGAACTTGGAGGTAAAATCTGACTGGGGTGTCTTAGTTAATCTAATTTTAAGTGACAATGTTGCATCCTTTATCTTTTTTTTTTTAAATAAAAGGAAAACTTTATTAACAAGATCAACAACGACATAGAGACATCCAGCGTATGTTTTGGAGCGAATACAAGCCAAACAAGAAGAAGCCTATAGCTAATGGAATGATTAGCTACACTACTAGTAGACAATCTTAACGAAGCAGTTGTTACATGACTCGAAACAGTTGAACAAATAAATTCGCCTGACCTCAATTGGTGTACGAAAATACTAGAAAACTATAAAGAGTCTGCCACACATATAACAATTGCAGGATCTTCAAAAGTCCAAAACGATAAGGTAACACACTTTACAACCAAGATCCATCGACCCAGGCCCATTCTACTCTTCCTTGCCGGTAAATATGCTCGGAGTTTAAACTCCGGCCGGCGAAGTCATAGGTAGACCTTAGATTCATGGCAGTTTAGATGCGTGATACCTGATCCCAAATCCATAACCATACCAAATGAATCCAAACTTGAGCCATGATGGAACCCAAAAGAGTAGATCTCTGCTTCCTTGCAAAGACAACCATTGTAGACTCCAGCCAACCCTGTCGACCCACCATCAGCAATTCCAACCATGATCCGCCATGTCGCACCACCATCTGCATCCACAGACACCGCGTAGCACCACGACAACCACCATCGCAACCACCATGGATGCGCAGCTCCATCGTGTCCAGCTGTCCAAGCAAAGGGATGTGGTAGGTGGATTGAATAGGGAGAAGCAATAGAATGGCAGATGTGGCCTGAGGTTAGCTTCCGATGGGAGCCGCTGGATTCGACGCCTTCAAGGGGAGGCGGCTAGAGTGCCAAAGTGAGGAGACACGCTAGAGAGAATAGGGTTTTCATTTGCATGTTGAGGCTCATGCATGAGTTTGAGGTTTTACAATTGAAGCACATTCATCAGGAGAGGAACATAGTCGCTAACATATTGGCTAAGAGGAGTACTGCTCATGCTAAAGGAATCTGCACGTTCACTGATCCTCCAGCTTCAACAAATGCTCTAACTTACGATGCTTCGTTTGGTTCATGGAAAGTAACTATTAAGAAATGAAAGTTGTTCATTTCCTGCGTTTGAGAATGCTGAAGAAAATGAAATATTTTTGTGAAGGTTGGGAAAATATGAGGGAAAGTTGTTCCTTCCAAAATCCATAGGAACCATTTTCCCATCTCATTTCCTTGCGGTTATTACTCATAATATATTATTTGATTATTTTAATTAACAACTTTTCGGATGATTTTCCTTTTGTTACCAAATATCATAACGGAAATTCATCGGAAAATTTTATTTCCCTTCTCTTTCTCTTCCCGTGGGAAAGACAAAAGAATTAATTTTCTTTTTGCGAATCAAACGAGGCCTAAAAGTAGCAAAAGACTTTACTAGCAATGCTTGTGAGAGTTGTGACAACAAAATTACTCAAGATAGGGTCTTAATCTGAAACCTTTCCATTTGTGAATGCCACAGCTGCTCTGCTGACTACTGAGAGGCATTCCGCCCTCTGGTTGCACATACCAGGACTTGGTTTTGCAAGACTTGAATCTTCTTGTTTATCAACATCACTCTTGTTAATTGTCGAGTTAGAATCCAAAGATGGTCGTTGATACCACCTTTTTAACAGACTCAGAAATTAACTTATATATTGCATGTACCAGGGCAGACTTAACATCGAGGGCATTTGGTCTAGTGGTATGATTCTCGCTTTGGGTGCGAGAGGTCCCGAGTTCGATTCTCGGAATGCCCCGGTCTTTTTTTCCAGATTTGAAACCTGAAGAAAGAAACCTAGAGAGGACCAAACCGCTTATTTTTTCCCTCCAAATTTTCCCTCCACTTACCCAAAACCCTACTCTCCCTTTTAACCCATCAGTTTAGGGTTCTCTCTGCCACGCCGATGAAGACCAATCCGCCTCTCGATTCCCGGCCCCTTTCTGGTAATTCCTTTCAAGCTTCCTCCTTTACTGTAATTACTCTCTAATTCGTGGTCAACAAACCAATTCTGATTCTGGGTTCATTGACCAATTCAATGTTGTTGTATTTTCCGTGGTACAAATCTGTTCTTGGAGGTTTTTGATTGGTTGATTTATTTGTGATGATGATTTTAGACGATACTGAGGTTATTGAGGATGATACACACGCGGTGTGTCTTGCGGGTGAAACCCAAGTGATGGATCTCGGCGGCGAGACTCAGCTGTTGGATGGTTTTGGCTGCATTGGGGACATGGAGACTCAGTTACTGGATTTGGATGATCGGGTTGTTAGTGACACTGAAGGGGAGGCGTCGGATGCGACTCAGGTTTTGGATGTCGAGGAGGAGGTGTCCATGACAAGAGGTGAGGGGGAGTTGGTGGTTGAGGAGAGAACTCAATGCCGTGCTAGTGGCGAAGAGAGGGAGAAGAGGCTGATGCAGCAAGAGAGTCGTTTGGTCGATGAAGAACATATTGCAGGTTAAGAATATTAGTGTTTGATTATCATTGCGTCGCTGTTTTGTTATAGGATAGAGATTTCTTTTCATAATTCATGATGGGATATCATCCTTTCGTTTTGGCATGTTTGTTAATGTGTAAGAGTTTAGAAGTGAAACAAATCTTTCACGCTTCACCTTTAACTTGTGCATCATAATATTGGCTTGTTTTTGATAGTATAGTTGGATTTTTGTCTCTTAGGGCTTCATGTTTCTACTACAACACCTGTGGTTGAAGAGTCCCCAGAACTGAAATCTGGTATGTACTGTCTCACTCTTTTTTTTATTGTGCAAATGCATTTTCTCTGATCAGAAGTTGTGTTGTAGTTTGTTGATTCAATGATCTTTGTGATGTATAAAATAATTCCTTGAAAAAGCTTGGATATACATGATTAGTAACCTATTATATCAATGTGGGCTTTTAAAATTTTATGTCTGGCACTTTTTTTCAGGATATGTGCGCATGCATTTCACTTCTGTCCGAGCAGCATCCTTGCGGGCCTCTGGTCTAGCGGCTCGGAACAACAGTGGGTCTCGTTATTCTTTGGAGCACCTTGCAACTGTAGGTGGTGAGGAAGACAATCAGGGAAATGATATGGGTCGAAATAATGATAAAGTAAAAAGTTCAAGGGTTTGCAGTTCAACAGTGAGAAAACTTTTTACTGACAATCCAGAAGCTGAAATTAAGGGATTTCCTCATGAGAGTAATAGTTTTGAAGAATGTGAAGACTTGCTTCAGTTGCCTTCTTGTGATTTGGCAGGGTTAAGCTATGCTGATTCTCAAGAACCTGGAGAGTTATCACAGGCTAATGCTCTGAATTTTGTGGATAAGTTTCTCCAAGATAATATTGAGGAGTTTGATAAAGAAGGAGAGTGCAGAAAGAGTTCTAAGAAAATTTCAAATGTTGTCTCAAGTGCAAAAGGGCCACAAATATTGGCGAAGAAAGCCAATGAGATAAGCTTAGTTATAGATGCAGGCATTTATGAGTGGGATGATAATCGTGAGGATGAAGGAGGAGGTGAATTGTTTCGCCGGAAAAGGACAGACTTCTTTAGTGGTGGAAGTCATGGGTCGAAATCTCTTCCCCAACCTCGGAAGGCGAAAAGGAATAGAGCGGACGAGCCGCATGATAACAAACAAACCTTACAGGGAAAGAACAAGAAAGTTGGTGCAGTTCATTCTGATTCCAAATTGTTGGTGCAGAATTCAAAAGCCAGTGAGGTGATGGAATGTGAAGATGAAATGAGACACAAAAGGAATCTCACTAATGAGTTTGACGAACAGTTCAATATGTGCTCCACTAGAGGACAGTTGGATGCTCATGTTAATAAGCCCCAGGTGCCTGAAATGCTAAATGTAGGTTTTGATACTCAAATAGCTGCTGAAGCTATGGAAGCGTTATTCAACGGTGAAGGTATTTCCAATTGTGAGGTCAATAATGCTATTCACAGAAACTCACCTGAAGGTTCAATGGGAGAAAAGACGAAGAATACAAGTGTGAAGAAACCCCCTTCTCGAAAAAGAGCACACATTTCTGATGCAGGGGTTGATTCCCGAAAATCCCAACAAGCCAAGAAAACAAGGAGGGTTGATCCCAACTCAATTGAAGATTCCTCAATAGCACCTCTGGAAAATTCTAAGAATGCCAGGAAGCCGCATGAATCTGCATTGGTGATAACAAAATCAAAGAAGGCCAAGTCACGTGCTGCAAATCACGTAAATATCAGTCAGAGGAAAGTCTCGGAGAGAACACCGTCTGTTTCCATTGATCGAGGCAAAGAAGGATCTAAAAAACAGAATTTACAACATGGTGGTACCTTTACACCCATTGCATGTCGAACTAGGCAGTCTATGCTGGTGAATCAGTTCAATGAAGCTGAAAATCCATCCAGTGATTGTGGAGACGAGTCTAACAATGTAATGGAGGATGTTGCTGGTGTTCAGTTGAGTGAAAACTCTTCAAAGCTGGGTCTGAATCAATCTAGCAGGGTTGGAAACACAAAACAAAACCAAAAGGAGCATGCAGATGTTAATTTTGAAGCTGTTGGTAACAGTGTCAAATTGGATGGGTTAAGCTTTCCTAGAGGACGAAGATCTCGGCGAATTATGTCCAGCAAGGTTCATGGCCCTGGTAACTTAGATGTTCCATCTGAGCCATCTATTCAGCCAGAGAAATTTGGAAACTATGGCACTAGGCGCAAGAGGTCACAGGATGCTAGAAGCACTACTGTTGATAATACGTTTAAAAGAGAAACACGATCTTCCACACGTGGATCTCTTGTAAATAAGAATTTGGAAGAAAATTTTGCACAGAAAAACTTTGACAAAGGAGGTTGTGATGGTGCTCCCCCTCGTTGTAATTCTTCTCATAACGATGGGAAAACAATCTTAGAGAAGATAATTGTGGAGAAGACTGTTTGGGCCCCAGACAGGTTGCATGATGCAACACCCTCTTCTGTTAAAATGAGGGATGAATCCCCACGTCAGAAAGGTAGCTGTCAACAATCCGATGCAGCATGTACTACTCCGGTTAACCACAATAAGGTGGCTGTGAATGATGAGTCTCCTGTTTGTATGGGTAATGAATATTTCAAACAGTCATGCAAGAGAAGCCTATCAAGGCCGAGCCTTTTGAAAGAACTTCGTGACTTGAGTCCACTTGAGTATGAACCAACTTCAGCATCAAAGGATTTAAGGAGGAGGAGAGACATGACCGATGTTCGAGTACTATATAGTCACCACTTGGATGAGGACATAATTAAGAAGCAGAAGAAGGTACTTTCTGAGTTCAATTAGCTATTCAGTAATCATGCAAGCTGGTCTGAAGTAATCTGATTGTATGTTGTTTGTCTCACAGGTTTTGGGCCGACTAGGAGTTTCTGTTGCATCCTCTATGATAGATGCCACACACTTCATAGCAGATCAGTTTGTGCGAACAAGGAATATGTTAGAAGCTATAGCTTCTGGGAAACCAGTGGTCACACATTTATGGCTAGAGAGCTGTGGACAAGCTAACTGTTTCATTGACGAGAAATCTTACATACTAAGGGATTCTAAAAAGGAGAAGGAGTTTGGATTTAGC
Source organism: Fragaria x ananassa (assembly GCA_034370585.1). Classification (NCBI taxonomy): domain Eukaryota; kingdom Viridiplantae; phylum Streptophyta; class Magnoliopsida; order Rosales; family Rosaceae; genus Fragaria; species Fragaria x ananassa. Next base: position 20,037,286 of record CP139762.1, on the reverse strand, counting down.
ATGCCAGCTTCATTGGCACGTGCATGCCAATATCCACTTTTAAAGGTAAATCTTAAGTTTGTGTTGGTGTTGGTGTTGGCGGATAGATTGGTTACTTCTTCTGTGTTTTCCATTAACACGTAGATTTTGCAGGATCAGAAAGTCTTTATCACCCCAAATACAAAGCCTGGTAAAGAAACGATTTCGAGTCTGGTTAAAGCAGTCAATGGCCAGGTACAGGCTTATTTAATCTTCAAAGATAGGTCAATCTATCTTGGATGTTGTAAGAGTTTGTTTTCGGTTCTGTGTCTACAAACTCGTGTTTGCAGGAAACATAGAAACTATTCTCTATTTATAGATATACATATGTGTGTGTGTGTGTGGTTTTATTCTGGTCTTACTTGGTCTCTCTTCCCACTAGTTCCAGCAAACTAAGTTGATCTTGTTTGACATGTTCACTAGGCAGTGGAGAGAATTGGCAGATCTGCTTTGACGGCTAATCAGATTCCAGATAATCTGTTGGTTATATCTTGTGAAGAAGATTATGAAATTTGTGTGCCTTTACTGGAAAAAGGTATTAAGAGCAATCTCATCTGTCAACTCGAGTATTATAAGAATAGGAAAATAGATTTTTGTGACATTGTTTTATCCTTGCAGGAGCTGCAGTTTACAGCTCAGAGCTGGTATTGAATGGGATTGTTACTCAAAGGCTGGAATTTGAAAGGTTAGTTGTAAGCAATTGATAAAGCAATTATTCTTGCCAATTTGGTTTTGTTCTCAGTGTTCATACTGAGCCTTATTTGTTTTACCCTTTTGCCTAGAGAATATCAGGTTGGTTGATGTTAAAAATGGTCTAACAAACTTGCAATTTTTTTATTATTGACAGACATCGCCTTTTTACTGATCAAGTTAAGAAAACCCGGTCTACCATATGGTTGAGGAAAGATGGCAGTAAGTTCCAGCCTGTGTCCAAAAAATAAATAAGATGTGTACCTCTATTTATTAATCTCCTTCCGCAGATTTCCAGTTCCTCCTTGGCCATATTTGTTAGGTACGAGGTTGGTCTGCATTCATATTCAAGTTCTGTTGTCTTTGTATTTCCATGTAAAAAAGTAGTCATGCTGTATATAACCGTCTCTTTTGTACTCCCATATTGGGGTTATGTAGCTAGTGCATAATGGATTAAGGGATGTGAACATATACTCGAGTGTATACTAATTATTAGTTTGTTCTACCCTTCAATAAAAGTTCCAAAAGAGATGATTGTATACCACATGCCTTGGAGTCATTGTTCTTACATGAGGTTTTCTCAAGTATTTAGTTATGCGTCAGAGATCCACAATCACAAAAGCAATGACTAGTTTTAATAAAAAGCAAACCGCAAGGGATACAAATGATAAAATATAAACGAGGGATACAAGCTTCATTGATTCAGTGCAACATCTTTCATTACACAAAAACGTGTACACTTGATCAAATCCACTAGTAAGAAATTTACATTATTGTATTGATAATTGATCGACCAACACAGTGCTACATGCTAGCCTTGTTACTACCAGGATTCAATCATACTGGGCTAGAGTTGTTCTGAGCAACTTGAACTCTCCAAGTGTAGTACTGCATATACAATGAGTTGAGGCTCATTGATATCCCAAAACCCACTACTGATGCAAGCAGTATTGAATATATAGCCGGCAGATGAAACTGGGAAAAGAAAATGAATAGCATTAGTTAATATGTGCATTTTCTTGATACTCAAAGTAGTAATGAGGTTTTACCCGAAGTAGTAAGAGTTTGATGTACCAAATAACTTGGCAATTTAACTAAAGATATTCTATAGGGAAAATTCTATACTCATTGGAGGAGAAACACTCACTGTAGAATACAAAAGGTGTACGGAGAGTGCTACAAGGCCAAACTCGAGAGCTGCATATGTCCATATATACTCCTTGATTGCTGAATATTAAACAAGAATATAGTGGGACTGTTATAAACTTATAGGGTATACCACTAATAATTTCTGAGGCTTAATTATACCAAGGACAATGGCGAATATGGATGCTACGAGACCCAACGTAAATGCAAACGGTGCTGCAACTACAATAGCTTGAGCTTTCAACTCCTGGATCTGCATAACGAGAACAAATAGGATTAGCGTTGCTATACATGCCACTAATAACCAGCTACATTACAGTCCCTTTGCTTCACTGTGTGCTTTTGGGACCTTGTATTTCCTAATATATAAAATATATCATCACCACATTAGTTAGGAGTCTGTCACAATTTCTTACATAATGCTTGATATGGTTACTTTATGCCGAAGCAAATTATTATCTTTTGATTTTATATTGTGATTGGATCATCCAATTCATGAGGAGACGCATCAACTTCTAGTTTAGTTGGAGACAAATTCTTTGTTCTTAAAGTATCTTCATAGATGAATGGACATACCAGTAGTTGCTCAAGGAAGAAGAAATAGCATATTGTGCTAATTAATACCAGTATTACGAAGTCCTGCCACGCACTGCACAAGATATGATTTAATTAGCTATAAAGTTAAAAAAAAAAATCATGACTATCATATGCTTGAAAAAAAAACGGAACTCAGCCATTCATTAGAGGATGACTTGCATGATAATAAACCCTACAGAAGACATTATCTGCTTACTGTAAATCATTGATGATGGTTAATTTTTTATTTTCAAGAGGAATAGAGATCATATTTATGAATGAATGAAACCTCTCACAATCCTAGCCCTAGTATGCCTGAACTCACTCTTCTCATGCCAGGGTCATCACTCATGAAAATCTTAGAAAGTTCTCTTACATGGACAAGCCTATGCAAGAAAAAAGACAACCCAAACCTCTGTACCTATAGAAAATCTATTTTGGTTAGAACACATGGTAAGATATTATTATTTATGGCTGGTAGGAACTCAAGACAGTACTTTCACTAAGATCCCCAATATTAATAACAATCAGAGTATAATTTGGATCCTCGTTAAATTCTTTTTAACAGATTATTTGGATCCTCTAGCACTTAAATTGGATATATCTATTGGAGATTATATTAAAGACTGTTCAATCATGACTGAACAGCAACAGATACTTCAAAATAGGTTTCTATTTGGGTTTTCTTCCGCATCTTTATGTAAAACCTAATATGGTCGTGACAACATGAATCTCTAAATGTATCTCATATTTATAAATAAAGTAATTTCAATACCAGATTCTTGTGTCACCTTATTGTTTCTGGACGCAGACTCTGTTGATTTTGGTTCTGTCCGCTGGCCCTTTGAACAGAGCTCTGCACCCGCAGCAAGGTTACGGGTAAATTCTTAACCTCCTGCCCACATACCTCACATGTCCTGTTTCCTCTTGTGCTAAACCACCTAATTGCACACTGTTCATGTACAAGTCTGAGAGCACCTTTGCAACTGCATTCCATTTTGAGTGTGTTTTGTTCTTCACATTCATCAAGACAAATCCTACATACTGCTTCTTCTTCAGGAATTTCTTCATCTTCAGCCTCGACTGGAACCGGAGTTATTTGATCTGATATGCCAAAAAACAAAGTTAGAGGGGTTATTGGCAGATAAATCCTCTTTTACAACAATTCTGTCCCCATGAATAAACCTTAAAAACATCGAATGTTTACCTATGCAAATAGACAAGTAACACATGCAGAATGAATAAGGAACTATAAGGATAAGTTTACTACATACCATCACTAGGATCTGTTTCGATGTTCTCATTTCTAGCAGCAAAAGATATGGATCTGACAATAACAATATTCCGTCCAGGCACAGACAGAGACCTTGAAACTGTAGGCTTCACATTCTCTTTCTGCACAAAATTAACCAAAACAGTCTCAGATACATTTTCTTGTTCCTTCTTTTTTGGAAATCTGATGACTTCTAGATTCACAAATATAATGACAAAAAGAAATCAAAGAAGCACAATAATTTAGATGTATTGACGTGAATAATCATACAGCATGATTAAGAGGTACCTTGTAAACTCTGAAACTTGTTCAGACAAAAAAAAAAGGAAAAGCATAAACTAGGTTTGTTTCGGGTGACAATATTTGTTTAGGCAAGTTAAATCATCAATCTTTTTTCTTTTTTGAAATCATCAATCTTGAAATACCTTCTACCGTGATTGTGAGAGTGGAATTCTCATTAATGATTGAATACTATTGTCATATTTTTGTATATCTTCAAGTGCAAATAAGCATGTGAAATCTAAAAAACTAGGGATGTGAAAAATGATAGATTGCATGACCACTTACATGTGCCTTGTGCCGTTCGTTATACGTCCTTGCAGAAACAGGTGTAGATATGGATGGTGACATATTAGGTGCTGGTGTAACAGGAAGAGAGGCACACTTTGTCCAAGAAAATGCTGGTCCAGTATTGTTCACTACTGGACTTCCGGGAACTGTATTGGAGTCTGAATTAAGGAGGGAACTTCTCTCACCATCTGGCAATGTGCCTTTCTTCTTGAAGCTTAAAGCCCGGAACAAGCCTCCTGATAGTGGACTACCCTTAGAGGAACCTTGAGACTGGAGTAAACCCTTCCCGCTTCGGCTACTGCTAAACCCTCCATGCCTTGGGGGTATTTGAAGTGATATATCAGGGCGTCTTCCACTATGTCCCGGTTCTCCACCTTCTTCCTGTATGGGCTTCAGATTCTGAGCACCAGCCTGCATAAAAACCAAGTATCTTAACAGTAAGTCATAAGATTCATGATCATCAAATCATCAAAGTGAATTCAAACATGTGCAAACACAACCCAGATGAGTACAATAACAAAAGAATATGTCAATTGCAGAATTCAGCTCAAATGAGTATAAATATCCAAAACAATCTATCTGCTCAATAAGGAAAGTAGCAGTAAAGCAATCTCCACTTTTACATATGACAACCAATGAACCAAGATCTACAAAGACTAATAAAGCAAGGCACAAAAGAACGTAAAGTTTCCATGAGAGACTTGAAAGCCAGAAGACATGACATTGGCCCTTTTCAGATATCTGATTTCCTACCACCAAATCCAAAAGCCATTAGGATCCACTGATCCAGCTTTAACCAATAAAGCAGTACCCAAATCACAGTAAAGGGACAAAAGGGTATAACTGGAGAACCCAGTTGGTCTTTTGAGCTACAAACAGAAACCCAGAAGCCAAATCAAGAACAAAGCACATGTTGCATCCACCCAGCTCCCACAAGCTGTGACTCCAAAACCACAAACAAATCATCCAAATATAGAAAGAAACCCACAAACCTGAGCAGCAGGAGCTTCTGTAACTCCATTACTCACTCCTTGAGTCGCTTGCATTGCCAACAAACCCAACACAAACCCCCAAAGAAAAAAGAGTGAAACTTTTAATCAGCAGAAGAGAGCGGAGGGATTGAAGTAGTTGAAAAACATGAGAATTGTTTCTTTGCGGTTTTTATCTAACTATCTATTTGATTATTATATTGATAATGGAGAGGGAATAATGTAAATTGTTCAGAAGAGGAGAAAAGAACATGAGAATTTCCAAGAGGAGACGATGGTCTCTTCACACAAACAATACCAAGAAGAAGAAGACAAGGACTTTGTTTTCATAGTCATCAAAGGCTTTCGTCTAATTGCCGCATTAGGTTTCCGTACCTGCGCGACTATAATTGATCTGCGTACTCGCTTTTATGTCATGATTCCTTTTCCCAAAGCAGGAGGCGGATGACCGGCGAGTGGAGTTTGTGCGCGGCTGAGGAGAGTAGGACAAATGGTCTACTTGAAGTTATGAGCAGGTCCACCACATTATACTTGCCACCTGATTTCTAACTCATTACCGGAGATAGGTTATCTCCAAAAGAAAACAAGAAGGAACGCAATTTCTGTTACTTTTTACAAGTAAATTTTTGAGCGTAGATCGTGTTTAAGTTGCGCGTTGTTCTCTTCGTATAAAAGACATTATGAATCCGAGTTAACATTAATGGAGAAAGTTATGAATATTTGACAAGTGAAACAGAGATTAAAATAAGGGAAAATGCCCTAATGCCCAAATATTTGCAAACTAAAACTCATTCCAATTAAAATCTTATCTCATAACCTATTCCAATGATTATTACCAAAAAGACAATACTACCCATCATTAACTCGTAACTGCCCCCTCCCTCTAAACCCAACCGTTGTCGCGCTCTCTCTCCAAAACTTCAATCGGGCTCTCTCTCCAAAAATTAAATCGCGCCCTCTCCAAAACACAATAACTGCTTTCTCTCTCTCTCTCTCTCTCTCTCTCTCTCTCTCTCTCTCGCACAAGCACAGATTCACCAAAATCAAGCTTCGAATCGTCGAGCTTTCGTCGGAACAGTCGCTCGTTCTCGCCAGACCGAATTCAAAGCCAAGAACTACCAAGACGAACAGGTAAACAAAACTCCAATTCCGAATTAAATTTCATTATTATGCTTGTAATTCGACTATTTAAGACACGAATGATGATTTTGAAGCTTGATTTAGAGATTTAAGAGAAGAAAGTGAAAGCGAAAACCTAGGGTTTTTTTTTTAGAATTGGAAAATGTTAGAGATTCAGATTAATGTTCTTTTGTTGTTTAATTTTGTGTATGATGTTCTTTTGTTGTTCAATTTTGTGTATAGAGTGTTAAAATGCAGAAAAGGGGATTGTTGTGTTGATTACCGACCCCCAATAATCAATTACTGGGGGGTAGTAATCAGTTAAGTATGACAAAACCACATTGATATAAGCCCCTTTGGTATATTTTTGAATTGTAATTGTTGTTTTGAAACTGTTGTGTTGATTATTGAGCACAAATACACACTTACTAGGGGTCAGTAACCAGTTACTAGGGGTCAGTAACTGGTTACTAGGGGGTCAGTAATCAACTTATTAGGGGTCTGTAATGTTGGTGAGTGCTTAGTAACTAACAATTTAACATCTATATATGCAGAATGGGAAAACAAGTTGTTAGTTCCTCCTCTGAGGAAGATGCTGAACGGAGTAGTGGTTCTGAACAACCTTCAATCTTCTCAGACGAAGTCATAGGAGAAAAGATTAAAAAAATAAAGAAGCAGAGAAGAAGTGACCGGAAAATGGTCATTCAGGAAAGCAGTAATGATGAAGAAACAACTGAACATTACTACCTTGAGGAAAGAGCAGCTGACAAGAAAAGGAAATCACAGGGGCCAAAAAAAAACAAGGAGAACAAGAAGCAAAAAACTGCCACAAAGTCTGTTCTTGAAGAAAATTCAGAAGAAGAAGATGATGCAGAGTTGAAGATAAAGGTCCAGCAGCAGAAGTGTGCTCTTCATTCGTTCTATGTATTGATGCACAGATACAGGGAGAAAATCCCTCAAAGACCGTGGGATTTGCTGGCCCAAACAACATTTTGGGATACAATTGATGTGTTCAAGAATGAGAAGCTAACTGAGACACAAGTGAAGAAGCATGAGTTGGATTTTGAACTCATAATGAAGCATTACAACAAAGAAAAAAACAAGTTCATCTTTGGGGAAATTGAAGCAGAGATCACAGTAGATGACGTCTATTCCCTATTCCACATATCTACAGAAGGGGAGGTGGTGGATTTGAAAAACAAGCCTCCGAGGAACAAATGGCCAGACTCTAAATATTTTGAAAAGGGTAGGATATCCAAGGACAACATCAAGAGGCCACAGCTTGAGACTGAGTTGAGTGCTGAGCTTAATAAGCCCGAGAAGAATCAAGATGCAGAAAAAATAGCATCCCTGATCCTAATGTATCTGCTTGCAGTGTTCTTCTTCAGTAGATCGGGAACACATCTGGACTGGGAGTTGATAATAATCTGTGAAAACCTTGAAGAAATTAACAAATACAACTGGTCAAAGATGGTGCTTGATTTCTTGAAGGATGGCATTTACAAATACAGAAGGGACAAGGCTCAAATATACAGTGGATGCATTCTTCTGGTTGTGTATTGGTTTCTTGAGAAGACAAGGGTCAGAAACAAAATCACTGGAAATGAGACGAGCACACCGAGGTTTGTCAGATGGAGCATCAAAGAAATATTTGACCGCAAGGATGTACAGAAGAAGCCTACCTTTCTCGAGGTAAAGTTTTATATCTAACTTTCAAGACATAAGATTTTTATGATATTCAAAAATATAACTTTTTGTTTTTTGTTTTTTTGTTTTTTGTTTTGAAATATATCAGGATCTTATAAAAGAAGGTCCATGGGAAGAGGAAACTGATGATAATGAGATGGAGGAAGAAGACTGTATGATGGAGGAACAAGACTACACACCAAGCTTCAACGAATGGGTAACTTAGAATTTTTTCATATATTTGATTGATTACTAGGTGTTAGAAACTGTTTGATATGGGTCAGTAACCAGTTACTAGTGTTAGAAACTGTTTGCTAGGGGTCAGTAACCAGTTACTAGGGGTCAGTAACCAGGTTCTAGGGGCAGTAACCAGTTACTAGGTGTTAGAAACTGTTTGCTAGAGGTCAGTAACCAGTTACTAGGGGTCAGTAACCAGGTTCTAGGTGGTAGAAACTGTTTGCTAGAGGTCAGTAACCAGTTACTAAGGGTCAGTAACCAGGTTCTAGGTGGTAGAAACTGTTTGCTAGAGGTCAGTAACCAGTTACTAGGGGTCAGTAACCAGGTTCTAGGTGGTAGAAACTGTTTGCTAGAGGTCAGTAACCAGTTACTAGGGGTCAGTAACCAGGTTCTAGGGGGCAGTAACCAGTTATCTGATGTTATTTGTTATTATGATTGCAGGTGCCTCAATCAAGCCAGCAGGAAGAAGAACAGATGATATTAATGTCTGGGAATCTGAAAGCTTTAATGAGAGATTTGGAGGGGAAGCAACCGGAGAAAACCTTGAAGCAAAAGCTGGAAAAAGTTACAAAAGCAAATGAAGAGCTCCTTGAGAAGAATTCACAACTGTTGAATAAGGTGAAAGCTGCTGACAGCCACATAGAGCGGCTACAGAAGGAAAACAAGGAGCTTCGAGAGTCTTTAAAAAAAGCAAAGGCCAAAAAGACCAAGAAGAAAAATATACCCTTGAAGATGCAAATGGTAGTAGCAACTCCAAAAGAACACCTTGAGGAAAATGAACCAAATACAGTTGATGCACATTCTCGAGCTCGTCAGACTTCAACACCTGAAGATGTAAGAACCTAATAACTGACCCATAGTAATTCAATAACTAACCCATAGTAATTACATTTTTTTGTTTTCATATGTGCAGTCCTGTGGAGCAACACCTGCAATACCAATCCAAATGATTGTGATGGGATATGGTGAAGAACGAGAAGATTCGACTATGTGTCAAGAAATAATTCAGACAGTGGTCATGGACATAGCGAAGGAGAAGGAAAATGAAAGTCTGAAGACATATAAGAAGAAGCCGCGGGTCTACATTGAACAGATTGAAGAAGAAATTAACTCTTCCATTGATGATTTTGTTGCTGTTGTTGAGAAAGAAGAAGCACGAGCAAAGAAGAAAGCTGTTCAGCCCCTTTCAATAGAGAGAAATGTGAAGGTTAACAAAAGGGATGCAACAAAAAAGCAACAAGAAGAATGGGAGTATGGCACACCTGAAGACCTTAAGCCCAAGAAGAACCAACCAGCCCGAAGGAACATGTCCAAAAATCACAACATAGTTATTGACAAAGTCCAATGCACAAAGCCGACATGGACAACTCTAGAGAAGGACATGGCAATGCATTATGAGAGCTGGTTCAAAACAAATCAAGATGAAAACAAAGAGTAAGTATATATGTTGTTTTTACTTCTTCCCTTCTTTATAAAGATTTGAGTATCTTATTTCTTATTTCAATTGTTTTGGATTGAACAACTATGTATATTGGCAAGAACCTTATTTAATAGTTCAGATAACAAAGGAGGACTTGATGACAATAATAGAGGAAGGGGAGCTTACAACTGACACTACCAGAAATTTCAACTTGGGCGACGAAAAAAAATCGTCGCCCTGTTAAAAAATTTCGTCGCCTAAGTACTTAGGCGACGACATGTCGTCGGCCAAGACGTCGTCGGCAGAAGTGCGTCGGCCAAGAACTTGGGCGACGAAAATTCAGTCCGTCGTCGCCTAAGAGTAATTCTTAGGCGACGATACGGATTTCGTCGCCTAAAATCTACTTCTCGTCGCCCAAAAATATTCGTCGCCCAAGATTCAACACCTTGGCCGACGAAAAATTTTTTCGTCGCCCAAGGTTATAAGATCTTGGCCGACGAAACTAAATATTTCGATGCCTAAGATCATTGCATCTTAGGCGACGATAATTTTTTTTCGTCGTCTTATATGGTAAGTCCTTGACCGACGATTTAGCAATTTCGTCGCCTAAGATATATTTAAATTTTTTTTAAAAATATTTAAATATTTTTTTTAAATATATAAATAATGTTTTTTTAATTTTTGCTGGAATTTTTTTTTTCGGCATTTCTTTAAATTTTTCTAATACTAAAATTTAATTAAAAATAACATAAATTTATAAATTTATAAATAATTTATTACAAAAATTCAGTCCATCTGCCTATGGAGAAACTCCAAATCTAACTCATCATTCCCGTTCGGAGGGTCCTGAGGCTGAGGCGGCGGCTGGTCAGGCTGAGGATGCTGCTGCTGAGGCTGGGGCCACTGAGGGTGGACCCACTGAGGTAATGGTATAGGCGTAGGCATGGGCGGAAAATCAAGTCCGGCCGCATGTGCAGCGATGCAGGCAGTCATCCACTGTCCCATAGCCGCCTGGTTGGCATTGGTGACTTTATTCAGCCGCTCCATATGCGCAGCCGTGGAAGCCGCATATGATTCCGCCATCACCGCCATCTCCCTCGCTCTTTGGGCTTCCAGCTCAGACTGTAGACTTTCGAACTGATCCTGTAGCCGACTGTTGCTGCTTGAGGCTCCGGCGGCTCCCTTGCGCTGAAATCCTGGCGTCGTCTTCAGGATCCCCTTTCCAGCGTCTCCCATACCCCGGCAGTAGTAGGTGTTGGAACGCTGCGCGAAGGCAGTGGCCATAATCCGCGCCCCAACGGTAGGATCTGAAGTGTCGATCCTGGACATGGCCTCTGACATGTCATCCTCTGCCGTGCCCGGCCATGTGTCGTTCACCATGCCTCTCATGACCTCTTGCTCCGCCTCCCTCACCCTCGCCTAATTGGATATATTAAAAAAATATATTAATATTTTTAAAATATATTAATAATTTTAAAATATATTAAAATTAAAAATTAGAAAATATAAGGAACTTACAAGATCCTCCTCAGAATGAGGATATGCCCTCTGAAAGGTCCCCACATAGGGGTTCTCCTCTGGCCGCTCTCGCCGCACGTCGTCCATGAAGGCCGAAAACGGCCTCGAACCGGCACGATGGTTGGTTGTGTTCTGTTGCCGGTTCTCAGCGTTCACCCGGGCGAGGTGCTTCAAAAAAAAAATTATCGTTAGTAAATATTTAAAAACATACAATTATAATTAATTCACTAATTAAATTAATTCAAATTTGTTTACGAATTACTTGTTTGTGAGGGTCGTTGAACTGCGTGACAAGAAGCCACCGCCACTCGTACTCCCGATACTCGAACTCCTTCGGGGTACCCGAACGGTCGCTCCCATACTGCTTCCAGTGTAACCGGAGGTCGTGCTTCCACTCCTTGAACCTACATATACAAAAAAAATATTAAATATATTATTAAAAAAATAAAATTTAATAAATTATTAAATAGAGGTACCTCTCCCTATGGGCCTTGTCCGCCCAGTCACGTCCCTCCTCGGGAACCACAAACCATTGCTGCATTACCACTTGTTAGTATTTTTTTCGATAATTAAATAATTTATTAGTTAAAAAAATAGTAATTGATCGAGTAAACTCACCGACATCGACTGATGGAGCATCTCCTTCACTCCATCAGGAACCTGGCTCCAGACTCCCCACAACATAGGGAGTCTGGAGCGGATGGTGCCTCCCGCGGCGCGCGTATACCGCACTACCAGAAGAAAGGTTATAGCCGACGAAAAAAAAAAAACCAGGCCGACGAAGCATTTTTTCGTCGGCTATAGTGGGCTTTAGCCGACGAAGCATTCTTTCGTCGGCTAAGGTAAATTTTCGTCGGCTATGATGTCCACTTTAGCCGACGAAATTTTATTTCGCCGGCTATTTTAAATTTTCGTCGGCTATGACAAACTTTAACCGACGAAAAAAAATTTCGTCGGCTAAAGAATTAATGTCGTCGGCTAAAGTTCACAAACCATGGCCGACGAAATATTTAAAGGTTTAGCCGACGAAATTCATAGTCGTCGGCTAAAGTGCTTTATATTTGCAGATCTGGGCAGCAGCAGCTCATTTCGAAAAAAACGGAAAAAAAAAACGGGAGAAGAAAAAAGGGGAGAAAAAGTTTGGGTGTTGTCGAAATCTGTCCATAATCAGTTTGTGGAGCCATATATAGGTACGTATATGTATATATATGTTGATTAATTGAGTTTTATTTGAGTTGATCGATTTTAATTAATTAGTGTGATTAATTGAGTTTATTGATTTTGATTGTGATTGAGTTGATTAATTTTGAGTACGTTGGATGTATATATATATGTGTTGATCGATTTGGTTGATGATTTGAATTGATAATATATATGAATTAATTTGTTGTTAATAAATAGTAAATATATATATATATATGTTAATATTAATTTATAATATTATTGTGTTGATATGGTATGAAGTTGTTGATGATATATATGAGTTCATAATGATAATTTTGTAATTAATTAGTTGTAGTACGTACGTAGAATATATATATACTAAATGAATAATTGAGATTTTATATATGGCATGAAATTTTATTAATAATTAGCTAGCATCGTTATAAATATATATATATTTTGTTATATTTTCAGGATATGGATAAGAGTTGGATTTCGCTTCCAAAATGGGACAAAAGATACGGTGCAGGAGTTATGAGTTTTCTAGAATATGCGATGGATAATGCTAACGGGAATACAATTTTCTATTGCCCGTGCACGAAATGTCAGTGTCGCAGTGATATGTATCGATTTCCCATTGACAAAGTATGGCAGCACCTGAGGAGTAACGGGTTTTGGGAGAAGTACACATGTTGGTTATATCACGGTGAAACATCATCAGGGGGTCCGCATGATCATGGCCAATTTTCCGAGACGGGCAGTGCTAGTACATCCAACGATCCAACAACGACATTCATCAACGACATGTTTCCTTATGAGAGCGGTGTATGCGCTCAAGGACAGTATATGCCTGACCCGGTGCAGCCCTTCCCTAGAGCTGTGAACACTGCTGGTATTGAAAAGTACAACAAACTGCTTGCTTTCCAACAGACCCCTGTGTACCCCGGTTGTCAGAAGACCGTTCTTGAAAGTGTGATGGACGTAATGAGGATTAAAGTTGAGACAAAATCGACCGTGAAGGCTGTTGATGAGTATCTACAGTACACTGCTTCGATGCTGCCCAACGGTCATCGTCTTCCTACCACTCATCGGAAGGTCCGATGTATCCTGAAAGATCTTGGGCTTTCCTACATCAAGATCCATGCATGCAGATATGACTGCGTTCTCTTTTGGGGTAAAGATCCAGAAGGGAATGACCTTGGTGGCCTTGACGCATGTCCGGTATGTCACACTGACAGATATAAGCTGACTCCTGCAGGCAACAGGAAACCTGTAAAGGTACTTCGGTATTTCCCTTTGACGGATAGGTTGGAGCGGTTGTACATGTCTTCACACACGGCCGAAGCGATGAGATGGCACGCTGATAGGGAATTGCATGACGAAGATACCCTTATACACCCTGCTGACGGGGAGGCTTGGAAGCATATAGACAGGGAGTTTCCTCAATTTGCGTCAGAGGTCCGAAATGTGAGGCTCGGGCTCTCATCCGACGGGTTCAACCCTTTTGGGAACATGAGTCTGCAATACAGTATATGGCCGGTGATTTTGGTACCGTACAACCTTCCCCCATGGATGTGCATGAAGAAGGAGTACAATATGTTGAGTTTGTTGATTCCGGGGCCCGGTTATCCGGGGAAGTGTCTCGATGTGTACTTGAGACCTTTGATTGAAGAGCTTAAATTTTTGTGGGACGTTGGTCATCCCACTTATGACAAGTACACGCACGAGATGTTCCAGATGCATGTCATGGTTGTTGGCACCATCAGTGATTTTCCTGCCCGTGGGATGTTGTCGGGCAACGTTGTTAGGGGATACAAGGCTTGTCCAGAGTGCCTTAGCGATGAGGGGAGCAGCAGTCATTGCAACAAGATATGCAGATCGGGTCACCGTGCTTTCCTTCCATATGATCACGAATGGCGGTTCGATGAAAAGGCATTTGATGGGACCGTAGAACACGGCGTGCCTCCCAGAAGATGGACGGGGGAAGACATTTTAGCGGTGCTTAATGAGTACGATTTTGGGCAGCTCAGCAATCACCCCAACATTGTGGCGGCTATACCTGAAAGACCCGACAGGTACAAATTCTGGACACATAAGAGCATATTCTGGGAACTCCCATACTGGAGTAAGTTGTTGATCAGGCACTACCTGGATGTGATGCACATAGAAAAGAATGTGTGCGACAGTGTGGTTGGCACAGTGCTGAATTTGGAGGGGAAGACGAAAGACGGTCCTAAGGCACGCATTGATCTAAAAAAATGCGGAATAAGAAGACATTTGTGGTTGAAAGAAGGGAAGAAAAAAATGCCTCAAGCTCCTTACACCGTGAAGCCTGACCAGAAGAACCTAATTTTCAGGTGGATGAGTTGTGTGAAGTATCCTTCAGGCTATGCAGGAAATATTGCCCGGTGTGTGAACTTCCGGGACAATAAGATGTACGGGTTGAAGAGTCATGACTGTCATATCCTGCTGCAACGTCTCTTCCCTGTTTTCATTCGACCGTTCCTTCCCCGTCAGGTGGTGGAGCCGTTAGTAGCGTTGGGAAGGTTTTTCCAGAAGTTATGCACACGGGAAGTGTCTCGATGTGACCTCCGGGAAATGCAAATGGACATCATTTATATCATGTGTAAATTTGAGAGGATATTTCCTCCAAATTTTTTTGACATCATGCCTCACCTGATGATCCATCTTCCCGAGCAATTGTTGCTTACCGGTCCAGTACACTACACTTGGATGTATCCCATGGAAAGGTACGTTTTTTACTTTCATGAATTCCTCAATACATATACATGTTCAATAATCATAACATTTTGCAACTTGATTTACAGGCAACTTGGAGACTACAAAGATTATGTGGCTAATAAATCCGCTCCTGAAGGATGTATAGCTGAAGCATATATTGCGCACGAGTGCGTCACCTACATGAAGTTGTATTTAGGAGCGTTGAAGGAAACTCCGCAAACCATGCCGGTAGATGTACCGAAGTTCAATCTTTCCATAGTCTCTAGTGATGTTGAAGTGTATGGAATTTTGCCAAACTCCTACAAGTTGCAACCACATGAGCTAGTCATTGCCCACTGGTGGGTATTGATTAACTGTCCAGAAGTTGAATACTGGAAAGACATCCATCTCAATCATCCCAACATTGCCGGTGATCTCGAGTACCACAACAAGGAGTTCGCAGATTATTTTGGCGGTTGGGTACGTAATTTAATTTTTCTCTACGGGTTTATGTTTATTGCATAATTATCCATATTTACAGTTGAGATGGTTGGTTGCAGATGAACCATATTCAATCTGATGGTCACCCAAATTGGTCGCACGAACTCAGACTTCTAGCCATGAAGCCGATAGTCTCAAGAGTTTATCCGATGTGCAAGGTGAATGGCGTGCAATTTATATGCGAACAAAGAGACAGCAGAAAGAGAACACAGAATTCTGGGGTCATGGCACATGGTGGGCGGAATGGAGTTGACTATTACGGTGTTCTTGATTCAGTGGTGGAACTCGTTTACGGTGAAGGCATGACAGTGCACCTCTTCAAGTGTAGATGGTTTGATACTAGGCCGCAGAGCATGAAGACCGATCAGTACGGAATATTATCGGTGAACACTAGTACAAGTTCTTACGAGGATGACCCCTTCGTTTTTGCCACATCGGTAAAACAAGTGTTTTATCTTGATGACCTTGCTAAGGGTGACGCGTGGAAAGTAGTCAACCTTGTGCACACTCGAAACATTTATCGGGCGGCTACACTTGGAGAGGCCGAAGACGAGGAAGAAGATGTTGCGTATCAAGAGCCCAACGCAATAGGTATTCCTAACTCCTCTACCATTCGCCTTAATAATTTTAAAGCGGGTCGTTCGGTGCGAATTCGTGATGAAGAGCCAAGGCTTGTTGATGTTGATCCAAATCAAGAGTCAGACGAAGACTCTGGCGATGAGGAAATACATATATTACCAGAAATTAATTCTGACACCGAAGAAGACTCATCGGATGATTCCGATTACGAGCCTTAGTTTTAATGTATGATTCCGATTAATTTGTATAATTTTTCAAAGACTTTTTCCTTTATAGTTTACACATGTTGAATTCATATTTCAGTTATGAATATATGAGATTTTGGTGATACATGATGAACAGGGTTTTTTAAATGTATGGTTTATGAATATCGTCTGTTTTTTTTTCCCTGTTTTTTACTTTAGCCGACGAAATATACTATAATTCGTCGGCTAAGATGTTTTTTGCCGACGAAAAAAGCCTTAATTCGTCGGCCATAGATGTTTTTTATTTATTTTTATTACACACTTTAGCCGACGAAATAAACTGTGATTCGTCGGCTAAACTACCTTAGCCGACGAAAAAAGACTTAATTTCGTCGGCTAAACTTGTTTTTTATTTTTTTTAATTACTCACTTTAGCCGACGAAATACACTGTAATTCGTCGGCTAATATGGTTTTTGCCGACGAATAACCTAATAATTCGTCGGCTATAGTTATTTTTTTATTTTTTAATTACATACTATAGCCGACGAATATGTTAGGGTATTCGTCGGCTAAACCCTAAAATATTTCTATTACCTACTATAGCCCTATGTTCGGTGGTTATTTTGCGTAAAATTTTTATACGACTTGTTGCGTGTCATCGGTTTAAAACTATTTTCAGTTGGAGGTCCGGCCAAAATACGTAATTTAGACGGTCGAACGACCTTTTCCGTGCGTTTAGGGGTTTGACTTACGAGATTGACCGTCCGGATCGAGCCCTTATTCTTTTCGGATGAAGTTGAATTTTTTCCCATACATGTATTTTATCATGATGGTCATATCTGACGGCTGGATTTGTGTTTCTCAAGTTTGATCATCACGATCACAACATGTGTACTAATGTTGTATAACTTGTTTACCAAGTGTTATGTAAATGTTCCGTTTCAAAAACAAACTATACGTAGATCCTTCAAACGTAAAAAAGTCGTGAAATAAGACATGACTAGAATGGTGAAATAAGTCTACGGTTGAAAAATCACGGTATTCCGGTCATGTCTCGGTGCCGATAGTTGCGGTCAATTCAATTTTCCATTCTTTCTCCCTATGGGTAGCCCCGGGTTCGGTGGTTATTTTGCGTAAAATTTTTATACGACTTGTTGCGTGTCATCGGTTTGAAACTATTTTCAGTTGGAGGTCCGGCCAAAATACGTAATTTAGACGGTCGAACGACCTTTTCCGTGCGTTTAGGGGTTTGACTTACGAGATTGACCGTCCGGTTCGAGCCCTTATTCTTTTCGGATCAAGTTGAATTTTTTCCCATACATATATTTTATCATCATGGTCATATCTGACGGCTGGATTTGTGTTTCTCAAGTTTGGTCATCACCAGAACAACATGCCAAATGTATAAAGGTTTAGCCGACGAATTTCAAAGGTTTAGCCGACGAATTTCAAATATTTAGCCGACGAATTTCAAAGGTTTAGCCGACGAATTTCAAAGGTTTAGCCGACGAATTTCAAAGGTTTAGCCGACGAATTTCAAAGGTTTAGCCGACGAATATATGTATAGCCGACGAAATTTTAATCTTTAGCCGACGAACAAATTATTTCGTCGGCTAAAGTCCTCGGGTTTTAATTGCGAACCCTAGCCTCCTCCCTCATTTCTGCAGTTTTTCAACCCTAGCTCCTCCCTCCCGGTCTCCTCCCTCCTCCCTCCGGTCTGCTCCCTCCTCCCTCCCGGTCTCCTCCCTCCTCCCTCCTCCCTCCCGGTCTCCTCCCTCCTCCTCCCTCATTTTTGCTTTTCTGAATTGGCTACAAAGGTAAACTCTTTTTTCTGTTCCTTGAATTCAGTTTTGTCTATTTGTTTTGGATGCTTCAATACTCGTAACCCTTTTAGATTCTTTTTGAGTCTGGAGTTCTTGGTTTGTTTCTGATTATTTCGTTGATTGCTGATTCGTTCAAAGATTTCTAAGATTGACTTTTTGTATTGATTTGCTATTTGTAAATTTATTTATAGGTGTTCTAGGTTTGAAATCTGAAGATATCTGTTTTCAGATTAATGAATGAGATTAGTGAAACCTTGGTGATGAGAAAAAAAAATGATATTAAGATGTTGAATTTTATAATTGTTATATAATGCCGAAAACCTGTATCAAATGTATTTACAGTAATTTAGATGCATGTTGTAACCGGATTGATTTGTGGATTTTTCGGGATGATTAAGTGTGAGGCCCAAAGATTCTAAAATTGTCTGCTGATTCATCCTACATTTGTTTGGCAATATTATTTATTTTCTGCAAAACGAAGTTGTTGTGTCCAGTTGGCAACCGTTGACATGTTTTACTTTACATCTTACATAATAATTGTGCTATGTGTCTTAGGACAGTTAGATATAGAGAGCAAAACAGATAGATATAAATTATTAATAAAATACGTAAATTATTAATAAAAGAACATTAATAAAAGAACATTATTAATAAATTATTAAATTTATTAATAATTTAACACTAGATTAACTAGAGAATCGGGATGAAAACGCGAAATTGAAGAAAGGAATAAAACTTGTAATTTAATTTTTATTAATTTAATTTGTGTTAATTAAATTTGTGTTAATTTAATTTGTGTTAATTTAAATTATGTTAATTTAATTATGTTAGTTTATAATTTATTTTTGAATATATGTGTTAATTTATTTTTGATTTCGAATTTAGTTTTACGATATGTTAGTTAATATATAATATTGTTATGTAAGTAAAATATATATATATATATATATATATATATTGGTATGTGCGTGTAAATTTTTATTGAATAAGTATAATTTTAAAAATGTATAATTTTTTATAAAACAAAGACAAAATAATCTAAAGCCTTTAATTAATATTATAAATAGGATGAGCGGCTTTTTTCGATCGAAGAAGAGTTCGAAGGGCCAAAGGTCCGAATCGTCTGAGGGAACCTCTAGCAACCCTCAAACGACGTTTCAGGGCCACATGACAGCCAGACGTGCGAGCCTTCTGGAGACGGCGCCGGAGGTGCCCGTTTCATCGAGGCAGGCGGCCGTCCCTCGTTCCCCGAGGCCCTTGACGGAGGTGTCTGCACCTCGTATGCCCGAGATACACCGGGCGCCCACTCCGGGTCCTACTTCTTCGGATAGTGGGTCATCTGGGGTACAGATGCCGCCGCCTCATCTGTTCCTTCCGCGGATGATACCGGCGATACCTGTAGTCGATGACTCAGGGACGCCGATTTATCCACTGCCCCCGCCAGTGGCTCCATCAGCGGCGTACCGGTTCCTGCCTTTTGATACGCCTCTTATTTCTGCGAGGGTATCATCATCGGCGACAGAGCCGGAATCCGTCGCGAGCTCCTCAGGTAATGAGTCAGGCAACTTGATTACTTTTAAAGGGTCATATATATATATTTTAATAATCAATTTGGCCGAATCATGTCATAGGCACAAAGAAGAAGAGAGGCCCCGTCACAGGGAAAGCTCTCGAGAAGATGGTGAGTACCATGGGGAGGTTCCCCATCGATACTGACGGGGATGGCCACGCAGTATCGGGCGGGAAGTCGAGGATGTACTCCGGCCGCGTGGGTGCTCTCATCCGGGATAGAGTCCCTATGCTGTGGTCTGACTGGGGCGAGGTCCCGCAGGAGGTTAAGGACATGGTCCACAACGCGATGTCGGTGAGTTTACAAAATAATATTATGTATTAAATTGTTGATTTTTCGAAAAGCTAAACTAATAATAATCGGTTAAATACAGGTGTGGTTTGAGGTTCCCGAGCACCTGAGGGACAGCTGGGCCGACGTTACGCATGGGGGAAGGTACGTTGGGAAGTTAATGAAAAACAATTTTGTATGTGATATTAATAATATTTCTAATATTTTTGTTGTATCTGTAGGTACAAGGAGTGGAAGAACGAGCTGCGGACCCATTGGACTAAGCACGGGAACGCACGTTCTGGTACCCCTACTGAGTTCCAGTACAGGGAGTACGAGTGGCGTTGGCTTCTGACATCAGAATTCAACAACCCTCGTAAACAGGTATTTAAATAAATTAGTTAGTTAATTTAAAAATAAGTACGTGCGTTTTAAAATATTCTACTAATAGTTTACTTTTTTCTTTGAAGGCGGTTTCCCGGGTGAACGCTCAGAACCGGCAACGCAACACAAGGAACCATCATGCCGGTTCTAGACCGTTCGGTGTCTTCATGGACGAGGCGGCCAAGGAACATCCAGAAGTCAACCCCTACGTCTATACGTACGAGAAGGCATATCCTGACTCCCAGGAGGATATTGTAAGTCACTTTACGTTTTTAAATTTTTAAATTTATGTAAAAATTTTAATTAATAATTTTTTTCCTATCCATATAGGCGAGGGTGAGGGAGGCTAGTGACGAGGTCCTCAGTACCTTAGTGAGGGAGGGATGGCCGGACACGCAGGATTCCGAGATGTCCGAAGCCATGTCCCGGATCGACAATTCGGATCCGACGATTGGGGCGAGGATCATGGGCACAGCCTTCCCACCGAGAGGAAACAACTTCTACTGCCGAGGTCTAGGAAAGAGAGGCGAGGGGGTCCTGAAGAACACTCCAGGATTTCAACGAAAGGCAACCTCGACCGGGACCAGCACCACATCCACGATGCACAGGACGACTCAGCTAGAGTCGGAAGTTCAGAGACTACGAGAACAGCAAGCTGCTCAAGCTGCTCAGGCTGCCTCGCATGCTGCCTCGCAGCAAGCCTATATTGCCTCGATGGCGGCCTTTAATACCGCGCAGGCAGCCTATGTTGCCGAGCTATATGCCATCCAGCAGGCCCAGCAGCAGCAGATGTTGCAGTACATGCAGGACTTTGCATCTGCCCAGAGTCAGGGACTTCCGCCTCCGCCCATGCCTCCGCCCATGACGCTACCCCAGCCGCCGCAACCTCCGCAGCAGCCCCCAGAAGATGACTTCAATTTAGACGATATAGACTTTACGTAGTTGATAATATACTTTTATGTAAATTGATACTTTTATGTAGTTCATATATTCTTTTATGTGTTTGTTGTTGGTTATATGAAATTGTTAAATATGTCTTTTGCAGCTTGCATGGAATGGTAATTCAGAAATTTCGGGGTTTTTTTTTTTTACTGAAATGCACTTATAGCCGACGAAAAAAGCCATAATTCGTCGGCTAAAGTTTTTTTTTAAAAAAAAAAAAAAAAGTTTAGCCGACGAAATAAGCTTTAATTCGTCGGCTAAATGTCTATAGGGCCGACGAAAAATACAATATTTCGTCGGCCGTAGATGTTTTATATTTTTTTTATTACAAATTTTAGCCGACGAATAATTTAAACTATTCGTCGGCTAAAGTTTGGAAGATACCCGACGACATTATTCGTCGGCTATAGTTCATACTTTAGCAGACGAAATAATGTCGTCGGCTATAGTATGACTATAGCCGACGACAGTCTGTCGTCGGCTAAACGTTGGACTATAGCCGACGAAACATTATTCGTCGGCTATAGTATGACTATAGCCGACGAAATTTTTTGTCTCGTCGGCTAAAGTCATTACAGACGACCCTTTCCCGACGACACTATAGCCGACGAACCTTCGTCGGCTAAGGTTGCAGCCGACGAATTTTTTTAACAGGCCGACGAAAATTTTTCGTCGGCTAAACTGCCTGTTCTGGTAGTGCCGGTTTCCCAACGCAGCGTCCACCGGTTTCCCGTTGGAAAACGGGATGGCGATCTGTCCAGCGGACTCGACCGCCCTATCGAGTCCCTTGTTGCTGACGGTGCCTCTCCTGTTCCGCCTTCTCGTTCCGGCGGCTGTGACATTGTGAATCAAATTTAATATTAATAATACATTTTTACAAAAAAAAAAATTAAAATCGACAAAAAAGTAATAATAAATTACCTGAGGATGAGGCTGAGCCGACGGATTCGTCTCCGTCCGCCTGCTCGGAGACCCTCACGGGATGAAGAGGCGTGGGAAACTCCCTGTAGATATAGGCCTCGTGCGGTGCCACATGCGGGAGCTGCTCCCGAATCGGTCGACCCTCCTCATCGACGCGAGGTATCGCCGGTATCGTCGGAGGAAGGAAGAGGCCGGACGGCACCATAGGGACCCCGGATGACCCGCCATCACCGTCGGTCGGGGACGACTGTGTGGGGGCGTCGCTGCGGGATCGCGACCGGCGAAGTATCTCTGGATGACGAGGAGCCGTCGCTGCGGGACCCGACTGCCCAGCAGAACGCGAGCCGCTCGCGCCACCCCTAAGCGCCGCATGTCGGGCCGTCAACTGCCACGGAAACCCGATCGACGGTGATTCCGACGGGTTGTTTGAGGTACCGTCCGAGTCGTCTTGGCTCCTCTCACCCGAACGTTGTCCAGAAGGTCTCCTCATGCCCATCCTGTTTAAAATAACCATAAATTTATTAAAAATATTTTACCGTCTTGTAATTAATTTAACAAAAAATAACCATAAATTTCGAAAAATTTATCAACAATAATAACACAAATAAAAATTAATAGTTATTATAGGATTTATTATTTTTTTAATTCACATAACAAATTATTTATATTAATTCGCAATTATTACATCACAAAAATTAATTTACGAATATTTACATCCTTACTAAAAAATAATCCATTATTTTTTATAAAATTTCCATAATATATTTACAATTATAATTTATATTATTTAATTATTTAATCAAAAATTCTTTAATCATTTACAATATATTTACAAATTATTTCCACAAATCCTAAACCCTAAACCGTAAACCCTAATATTTTACAATTATCATTTACATCACAATTTACCATAATTTACCCTAAAATCCTACCATAATTTACACAAATTTACCCTAATTTACCATTAATTTCCTAAATTACAACAACAACAACAACAATAATTTCACCAACAATTTCACAACACAACAATAATTTCACCAACAATTTCAAACAATTTCAAACAATTTCACAATTTAAAACAATTTCAAACAATAATTTCAAACAATTTCACAATTTCAAACAATTTCAACAATTTCAAACAACAACAACAACAATTAAAATTTTCATCAACATAACCAATTTAGGGTTTTAGGGTTATACCTTAAACCGTGGGTCGGGGTCGGGGTCGGGGCCGGGGTCGGGGTCGGCGTCGGGTTGCAGGGTCGGGGTCGGAGAGAGGGAGAGAGAGAGGGCTTCGGTGGATTTTCGGAGAGAGGGAGAGAGATAGGGCTTCGGTGGATTTTCGGAGAGAGAGAGAGAGAGGGGGGCGGCTTGGATTTGTGGAAACTGCAGCGATAATGGTTAGGGTTCCGAATTTTTGCCTTTTATATTTTTTGAAAATCGTCGGCCAAGATAATCTTGGGCGACGATTTCTTCAAATCGTCGCCTAAGATACTCTTCTTGGGAGACGATGTTCTTCACTATAAATCTCGTCGCCCAAGATGAAGAAAATCGTCGGCCAAGAGTCTACTTGGGCGACGATGTTCTTCACTATAAATCTCGTCGCCCAAGATGAAGAAAATCGTCGGCCAAGAGTTCTATCATAAAATTCAGAATATCGTGATTTTGGTGATCAGAGAATGGGAACTGAAAACCGACCGTCAGATATGACTACCATAACGAATTACGTAGGTGGGAAAAAATTCAGCTCCATCTGACAAAGATAAGGGCTCGATCCGTCCGGTCAATTGGCGCGGTCAAACCCCTAAACGGACGGAAACGGCTATTCGACCCTCCAAATCACGTAATCTGGCCAGACCTTCAACTGAGAATAGTTTCCAATCGACGAGACTCTTACGGGGCTATAAAAATTTGGTAAAAAATAAATACCCGGGATAGGGCTACCACTAGATAGAAATAAGAGAAAAATTCGTTGACCGGAACAACCGGCACCGAAATTTTACCGGAATATCTTCATTTTTCACGGGTTGACGTATTTCACCGTTCCGGTCATATCTTATTTCACGACTTTTTTGCGTTTGAGGCCTCTACGTATACGTTGTCTTTAAAACGAAACTTAAACTCAACACTTGTATAAAAAAGTTATACAACATTAGTACATATATCGTGAGTTTGGTGATCGGAGAAGAGGAACTGAAAACCGACCGTCAGATATGACCACCATAACGAATTATGTAGGTGGGAAAAAATTCAGCTCCATCTGACAAAGATAAGGGCTCGATCCGTCCGGTCAATCGGCGCGGTCAAACCCCTAAACGGACGGAAACGGCTATTCGACCCTCCAAATCACGTAATCTGGCCGGACCTTCAACTGAGAATAGTTTCCAATCGACGAGACTCTTACGGGGCTATAAAAATTTGGTAAAAAATAAATACCCGGGATATTTATTTTAATTATTCAAATGAAATTTAAATGTGTTTTATTTTATTTTAATTATTCGGATTATCTTGGCCGACGAAAAGAGGGTAAATCGTCGGCCAAGATAATACTTGGGCGACGATATTTGTGAAATTCGTCGCCCAAGAGTAAAAATAAAAAATCCTGTACAATGAAATTTAAATGTGCTTTATTTTATTTTAATTATTCGGATTATCTTGGCCGACGAAAATAGGGTAAATCGTCGGCCAAGATAATACTTGGGCGACGATATTTGTGAAATTCGTCGCCCAAGAGTAAAAATAAAAAATTCTGTACAATGAAATTTAAATGTGCTTTATTTTATTTTAATTATTCGGATTATCTTGGCCGACGAAAGTAGGGTAAATCATCGGCCAAGATAATACTTGGGCGACGATATTTGTTAAATTCGTCGCCCAAGAGTAAAAATAAAAAATCCTGTACAATGAAATTTAAATGTGCTTTATTTATTTTAGTACAAACATATTCTTTTAAGGGGTTTGGACAACAATTTGACCGCATATCTTTATATTAATTTGGACAATAATTACAAAGCTAAGGCTCAATTATAACTAAGCTAATTAAGGCTCGTAATCTGAGTCATCCGATGAGTCTTCTTCGGTATCGGAATTAATATATGGTAATCTATGCCTTAATTCGTCGTCAGAGTCGTCGTCTGTTTCTTCATTTGGATCAACATCAATAAAGGTTGAATCTTCGTCACGAATTCTGAGCACTCGACCATGTTTAACATTATTTTCGCGAACAGTAGCTACATCATGAATACCTACTGCGTTCGGCTCCTGATACGCATCAGCCTCTGGCCCTGGAATGGTCACTCCAAGTGTAGCCGCCCGGTAAATGTTTCGAGGATGCACAATGTTCGCTATTTTCCACGCGTCACCCCTGGCAAGGTCATCAAGATAAAACACTTGTTTTACCGATGTCGCAAAAACAAACGGGTCATCTTCGTAGGCGCTTGTAGCAGTGTTGACCGATAAATTTCCGTACTGATCCATCTTCATGCTCTGTGCGCCTGTATCAAACCATCTACACTTGAACAGATGCACTTTCATGCCTTCCGCATAAACCAGTTCGACCACTGAATGGAGAATACCGTAATAGTCAAGGCCATGACCAACCGCCATCACCCCAGAATTCTGTGTTCTTCGTCTGCTGTCTCTCTCTTCAGATACAAATTTGACGCCATTCACTGTGCAAGTGGGATAAACTCTAGCCCGTTGCGGTTGCATCGCAAGAAGTAATAGTTCGTGCGACCAGTTTGGATTATCATCAGATTTATATATATATAACAGGGAAGATTAAATTACGTACCCAGGTGCGAAAATAATTTGCGAACGTCATGTTGTGGTACTCGAGATCACCATCAACTTCCGGAAAATGTAGGTGCAACTCTTTCCAATATTTAACTTCTTCACAATTGATTAGTACCCACCAGTGCGCTATGGCTATCTCTTCATCCGACAATGCATACTCGGCGGACAGTCATGCTCCACCAACTTCGACATCACTAGAAACTATAGAGAGATTGAACCGCGGCGCATGTTCCTCCATGGCTTGCGGAGCTCCCAACGACGCTCCTAAATACAACTTCATGTAGGTGACGCATTCATGCGCAATATATGCTTCAGCTATACATCCTTCAGGCGCGGATTTATTAGTGACATAATCTTTGTACTCACCAAGTTGCCTGTAAATATAAGATTGCAAACTATACGTTATGGTTATTGAACATGTACGTACATATATGTATTCTGGAGATGTAAGTGAATAAAACATACCTTTCCATGGGATACATCCAAGTGAATTGTACTGGACCGGTAAGCAACAATTGCTGGGGAAGATGGATCATCAGGTGAGGCATGATATCGAAAAAATTTGGCGGAAAGATCCTCTTGAATTTACACATGATGTATATGATGTCTGCCTGCATTTCCCGGAGATCGGATTTTCTCACTTCCCTTGTGCATAACTTCATGAAGAATCTTGACAGCGCTACTAACGGCTCCACAACCTGGCCAACCACACATCACAAATTTAATATAAAATCCAACAACGACAGGTTAACCGTAATTTTAACCACAAATTTACCTGACGGTGAAGAAACGGTCGAATGAAAACAGGGAAGAGACGTTGTAGCAGAATATGACAGTCATGACTCTTCAAGCCGTATATCTTATTCTCCCGCAAGTTCACACACCGGGCTATATTTCCTGCAACGCCTGAGGGATACGTCACACAACTCATCCACCTGAAGATCTGGGTCTTCTGATCAGGCTTCACGGTGTAAGGAGCCCAAGGCATCTTTTTCTTCCCCTCTTTCAGCCAAAGATGTTTTCTGATTCCCATTTTCTTAAGATCAACGCGTGCCTTAGGACCGTCTTTCGTCTTCCCCTCCAAGTTGAGCACTGTACCTACCACACTGTCGCAGACATTCTTCTCTATGTGCATCACATCTAGGTAGTGCCTGATCAACAACGTACTCCAGTACGGGAGTTCCCAAAATATGCTCTTATGTGTCTAGAATTTGTACATGTCTGGTCTTTCAGGTATTCTGGCCACAATATCGGGATGATTGCTGAGCTGCCCAAAATCATACTCATCCAGCACTGCTAAAATCTCTTCCCCCGACCATCTATGTGGCTCCACACCTCTCTCTTCGGTCCCATCAAATGCCCCGGTATCTATCTGCCAGGGGTGATCATGTGGTAGGTAAGCACGATGACCCATCCGGACTATCTTGTTGCAATGATTGCTGCACCCCTGGGAGCTAAGGCACTCAGGACAAGCCTTGTATCCCCTAACAACGTTGCCGGACAACATCCCACGTGCAGGAAAATCACTGATGGTACCAACAATCATGGCATGCATCTGGAACATCTCCTTTTTGTGGGAGTCATAAGTGGGATGACCAACCTCCCAAAGCAATTTACACTCTTCAATCAGCGGTCTCATATACACATCGATACACTTCCCTGGATAACAACAACAACAACAACAACAAATTCAGATAACGACTATATATGACCAACAATATAGAACAAAAACAATAAATGGAGAAAAAATTGAACCAACAACAATATATACAATATGAAGGGAAAGTAGATACCTGGATAACCGGGCCCCGGAATCAACAAGGTCAACATGTTGTATTCCTTCTTCATGCACATCCATGGAGGAAGGTTGTAAGGCACCAAAATGACCGACCATATACTGTACGAAAGACTCATGGTCCCAAAAGGGTTGAACCCGTCGGATGACAGCCCGAGCCTCACATTCCTCACCTCTGAAGCAAAATGAGGAAACTCTCTGTCTATATGCTTCCACGCCTCCCCGTCAGCAGGGTGTACCATGAGGTCTTCGTCATGCACCTCCCTCACAGCGTGCCATCTCATAGCTTCGGCCGTCTTTGAAGACATGTACAACCGCTCCAGCCTATCCATCAACGGGAAATAGCGAAGTACCTTAACAGGTTTCCTGTTGCCTGCGGGAGTCCGCTTATACCTGTCGGTCCCACATACCGGACAACGATGAAGGCCTTCAAGGTCATTACCGTCTGCATCTTTACCCCAGAATAGAACGCAGTCATATCTGCATGCATGGATCTTGATGTAGGAAAGCCCGAGATCTCTCAAGATACGACGGACCTTATGATGCGTGGTGGGATGACGATGACCGTCGGGCAGGAGCGAAGCAGCGTACTGTAGATACCTATCAACAGCCGTCACGGTCGATTTTGTGTCAACCTTGATATGCATCACCTCCATCACACACTGAAGAACGGTCTTCTCATGACCTGGGCACAGAGGGGTCTGTTGGAAAGCAATAAGTCTGTTGTACTTGGCTATACCGGCAGTGTTGACACCTCTAGGGACGGCCTGCATCGGCGCCTGCGGAATGTGCTGTCGTTCAGGGCATACACCGCTGTCATGAGGAAACATGTCGTTGATGAAGGCCGTTGTTGGATCGTTGGATGTACTGCCCGTCTCATAAAACTGTCCATGATCATGCGGGCGTGATGAGGTTTCACCGTGATATATCCAACATGTGTAACGTTCCCAGAATCTGTTACTCTTCAAGTGGTCTCATACTGTATCAATCGGAAATCGATGCATATCACTGCGACACTTACACATCTTGCACGGGCAATAGAACATGCCACTCCCGTCAGCATTGGCCTGCGCATATTGCATAAAATCCCAAACTCCTTCAGCATATTTTCTGTGATATCTTGGAAGAGAAATCCAACTCTTATCCATATCCTGAAAATAACACATATATATATATATCAATATTTAATGAACATATCTTTTATATATATATATTAATGTAATACAACATACTAATTATTAATTATATATATCTAGTTCGAGCGGATTCCGTGGTTTCAGAAGGCAAGTGTCAATGTCACGAAGGGCGAACCCCCTACAGGAACCAGGCAGGACTCGTTTATGATCACGGAGGCGAACCCCTATCGACCCCTTCACCGAGAAGAGTTGTCAGTTTGTGATCTTGAGATCCAGTTAAACAAACCTGTGAACCATATCAATGACAGAACGGCCCCTTACTCAGCTTGGAACAAACTCTATGCATATATATATATATATCATTAATTCAACTCAAATAAAACTGAAAATCAATATATATATATGCATATATATATATATATATATGTGCATATGCATATGTACGTACTTGGGAGTAGCTCCACAAACTATGTATGGACAGATTTCCACAACACCGAACGATTTGAAGAACTAGAGAAATTTATGTTTCAAATTTTCAAAGTTCTCATTCTTCTATCTCGGCCTCTCAATATATAGAAGAATCTTGGGCGACGAAATATTTGAGTTTCGTCGCCTAAGGATTAAAAATCTTGGGCGACGAAATATTTGAGTTTCGTCGCCTAAGATTTAAAAAAAAATCTTGGGCGACGAAATATTTGAGTTTCGTCGCCTAAGGATAAAAAAGCTTAGGCGATGATATAAATTTCTTAGGCGACGAAATATTGTTTCGTCGCCCTAGTTTCTATCTTGGCCGACGAAATTTATTCTTAGGCGACGATTTTTTTTTAGTCGCCTAAGAGGAAACTTAGGCGACGATTTTTTTTCCTTAGGCGACGAAAAAAAAAATCGTCGCCTAAGTTCCCTCTTAGGCGACGAAAAAAAAAATCGTCGCCCGGTTTTTTTTGTTTCGTCGCCCAAGACCTATTTTCTGGTAGTGTGATGTAAGGATGACCACTTACTGACACCCAGTAATCAAAACTGGGTGCAATTATTTTTGGCAAAAAAGTCTCTGTCCTTCAATTTCATGTGTGATTTTCTGAAAATATATAATTGAATGCAGGTTATCAAGATTTATATTCAAATGTTAAAGGAAAAAGCAAAGAGGTCAGGCATCCGAGTGGGATTCCTTGATGTGGAAGCAGCTGTAAGTAAAACTACCACACCTTTGTAATTCCCTTCATTTATCGAGTTAATGCTAACAAAACTTTCTTTTTGCAAAAAAAAAAAAACAGTTTGTTGCAATAAAACATGAGCAAGAGAAGGAAAAATACAAGGAAGCAGGGGAGAAAGGTGATTTTAAAGGCTACGACTTACAGATTGAAGACAAAATCATTGAACCGATGTGGTCAATATTCAACAATGACAAAGTGTTTATACCAATACATCATGTCCGTAACAGACACTACACATTGTTGGTCATTGACAACTGTTCAAAATGTTTCTTGCATATGAACACAAAGCTGCCGCATGGAAAGTACACCTCAGATGAACCTGCATACTTCCAGAATGCAATGAATGTGGTAAGTGTATAATTCATGTACAGTTGGTTGAAGTTGAACATAAAATGCAATTCAATGCAACACAATTGATTGATTAACCGGTTACCGTTGATTGAGTAGATGTTAATTTTTTGCAATATTACTCTCACAGGTCAAGCACATAAGGAGATTTATGCGTCTAGCTGCATCAACATACCCTGAGAGCCAAGACCCAGAAGAATTCAGAGACAAAAATACTGGCGAGGATGAACATGGTTTGATAGAAACCAAAGTAAAAATGACTGATGAGGAGAAGGAAACAAGACAATGGGTCCTCTCAAACAATGTCAATGAAGAACATTATGAGCTGAAAGAAGACTTAACTTGCCTGCAGCAGAAAAAATTTTCGTAAGTACCAAAGATCCCTTATTTTTTCTTATAGAAAGCAATATGTTAATTCTTAGGGGCAGTAACTAGTTGTATTATGTGTGGTGTGAAATGAAACTCAAGTTTACTGGTAACATGAATGCAGGTCGGATTGTGGGCCTTACATGCTCCACAACATTGAGAGCCTAATGTATAACCTAAAGCCAACAAAAAAAGGCGGAGATAACATGAGAAAGCAGTTGCTGAGACAATTTATGAAGATTGACATAGAAGAGAGTTTTGCACCAGATGGGTTCCTTAAATCAGTAGATGCAAAATCAATGTCGAGCATTTAGAATTTTGCTGCTTATTAAACTTCTGGGTTTCTTTTCTGCTGTTGTGTACAAATTGCTGAGCATTTAGGATCCTTTTTTCATTTCAAGAACATCTTTTAGAATGGTGATGCAAACAAATGTAAATGTTTATGATATGGTTTCTGTTAGTCATGATGGTTGTTGTTGCTGAACTAAAACTTAATAATTAGTTACATGTACACTGAACTATTAGTGATGATTGCTCTAAGGCATCAATCATGTAGTTACTGACACCCAGTAACTGGTTACTGGGGGTCAGTAACTGGTTTCTATGGGTCAATAACTGGTTTCCGAGGGCCAGTAACTGGTATTGGGGGGGTCAGTCTCTAGTCAATCACTTCAGTTACTGGGGGTCAGTAACTGGTTACTGACACCCAGTAACTGGTTCATCACTCGGGTGACACCCAGTAACTGGTCCATCACTCGGGTGACACCCAGTAACTGGTTACTGGGGGTCAGTAACTGGTTTATGAGGGCTAGTAACTGGTCAATCACTTCAGTTACTGGGTGCCAGTAGCTTGTTAATCACTCGGGTGACAACCAAGTAACCGGTTACTGGGGGTCAGTAACTGGTTTATGAGGGCTAGTAACTGGTATTGGGGGGTCAGTCTCTAGTCAATCACTTCAGTTACTGGGGGTCAGTAACTGGTTACTGACACCCAGTAACTGGTCCATCACTCGGGTGACACCCAGTAACTGGTTACTGGGGGTCAGTAACTGGTTTATGATGGCTAGTAACTGGTCAATCACTTCAGTTACTGGGTGCCAGTAGCTTGTTAATCACTCGAGTGACAACCAAGTAACCGGTTACTGGGGGTCAGTAACTAGTTTATGAGGGCTAGTAACTGGTATTGGGGGGTCAGTCTCTAGTCAATCACTTCAGTTACTGGGTGTCAATAACTGGTTACTGACACCCAGTAACTGGTTCATCACTCGGGTGACACCTAGTAACTGGTTACTGGGGGTCAGTAACTGGTTACTGACACCCAGTAACTGATCCATCACTCGGGTGACACCCAGTAACCGGTTACTGGGGGTCAGTAACTGGTTTATGAGGGCTAGTAACTGGTATTGGGGGGTCAGTCTCTAGTCAATCACTTCAGTTACTGGGGGTCAGTAACTGGTTTATGAGGGCTAGTAACTGGTCAATCACTTCAATTACTGGCCACTGACTGGTATTGACACATGATAATTCATTTACAGTTTAAAACATAACATAAACCAGACCTGTCAAAATGAAAACAAAATACAATCAAAACTATGATTCAGTACATATTCAATCTCAAGTATACCATTCAGTGATAATTGTCATTACAGAATCAAATGGTATTCCCTAATTCAAATCACATGGAAAATAGAGATTACAAAGCCCAGATGTCACAGTTACTGACACCCTGTAACTCCTCAAAGTAGAGACTGCAACACAAAAGAAACTACTGCTGCCCATTTAAAGGTTCAGTACAGCTCTGCCTATTATGATGTCCCAACTTAAGACATCGACCACACCGAATAGGCTTCTTCTCACCAGAAGATTTAATCCTCTTCGCCTTAGGCCTCCCAGCCGGCCTCTTTGTAATAGGAGGTAGTATGGACTCCTCAGTGCAAGAATCAACATTACTCACTGGATGAATAGGGAAGCTATAACTCATCCTAAAATATTCGGCACTAAAGTACAAGTCAATAAAATCATAAACATTCAATCTTGCATCTTGTATAGCAGAAAGGGCATGAGGGCATGGGAAGCAATTGATCTGCCACTTCACACAAGAGCAAGTACGAGTAGAAAGGTTCACAGAATATGAGTACTCATCATCTCTAACCTCATAAACACTTTCATGGGAGGCAATAACCCTGAAACTACATGCCTTATGCATCCGCTCAACAAGCTTCTTCTCCATTTCAGGTGTAAGCTGAGTAGTCCAAGATTTGGACTCAACCCTCCTTTCAGACATCATCTTCATTTCTTTCATCCTAGTCTGGTCTATCATTGCAAGCGGAGGCATTGAACGCTCAGCAACAATCCATTTGTTAAAAGACTCAGCAATACTATTTGCCATGATCCCATACCGGCAGCCCTTAAAGAAAGCACGGCACCAATTCTCCAAAGGGATCTCAGCTATAAACTCATCAATTACTTCAGCACCACCCTCATCTCTCAGAGCTTGTAAGTGATGGTAATAAGACCTCTCGGTCGATGCATAAGCAACCTTAAAAAACTTTTGCAATACTTGAGCAAGCACAACAGCATTCCTTTTATTCCTGTACTATTGAGTAAGATTATATCTCAAATGATGGAAACAAAAGAGATGAGGATTACCAGGAAACACTTGATTAAAAGCCTTCAACAACCCACCACCACGATCACTGATAAAGGTGATTACCCTTCCCTGCGGTTCCAGCAAAGCCTTCAGGTGCTTGAAGAAAAAAAACCAGTTGTCTTCAGTCTCTGAGTCACAGATACACAAGGCTAAAGGGAAGAAACCTGCACAAACAAAAATAAATAAAAAGTTACTGGGGGTCAATAACTTATAAAGCAGCGTGCCGCTGCACCGCCAACGGGAGCGTTCCGCTCCAAAATATGAATTTAACAAACAAAAATAATAAATGAAAACAATTTCAACACAAACATAAAGCTGAAAAACAATTACTGGGGGTTAATAATTTATCAGGGGTACCTTTGTCTCCATTTCTTCCAGTGGCAGAAAGAATCTGACCCTTGTAAATGCTCTTTCCAAATGTACCATCCACATATAAAACAGGGAGACTGAACTTGAAACCCTCGACTTGGCCTCCATAAGATACAAAAACCCTTTGGAACCTATTAGTATTCTCCTCAACTTCAAGGACAAAGGAAGACCCTGGATTAGTCTCCAAAACAGCATCCTTATACCAACATAACATCGAAAAGGAATCAGATTCAGAGCCATACATCTTCTCCAAACACCTTTTCTTTGCTCTTGAAGCAACCTTATAACTAATTTCAAAACCATAAGTAGACTTGAAATTACTCATAATATCAGCAGGCTTCAAACCAAGGTTAAGGAACACATTGGACTCAATGCATGTCCTAACTATTTTGGACCCTAACTGCCGATGAGTTTGATTCCTAAGCACACCTTTACAAGTATGTATGTTATTAAACTCCTTAATATAAAAACAATTATTTATAGGAGCCACAGATCCAATTACTTCCCAGCCACATTTTTCAGTTCCATGATTTTCACAAACAGCTCTGACATAGAGTGAATCATTCCTAGGTAGCACATAACAAAAACCAGTTTGAACTGCATACTTCCTAAGTTTATCTCGAAAATCCTGAACACTTTCAAACTTCTGCCCCTTGTGTAAAAGGTAAGAACCCCAATCATCTGACAAATATGACTTTGTAGGTCCATCTTTAAATCCATCATCTAAATAATCATTCTCATCAATGATTTCAGAAAAGCTTTCATCAAATAAAACACTCTTAGATGAACAGCTACTGCCAACATCCTTAACAACATTCACATCTACATGATCCAATTTATATATTTTTGCACAGCAAAATAGCATTTTAAAATCAAGGTCACTGTCCAAATAGATGACAGGACAACCAGAAGAGGAGTATTGCAGATGAAAAACATCACTGGAAGAAAACCTAAATCGTCGACGAATGATGTCGATCAAGTCAGAAAACCTCATAAGATCATTCAGTTGAAGATAAAATCCGTTTCCAGTATAGATAAACTGAGCAATCAAAGAATCACCAACATTCCTACATATAAACAAACAAAATAAACCAGTTATTAACCCCCAATAACTTAGGTCACAACTACTAGACAGCTTGAAAACTGAAACATAATGCTTGAAAAACAAATAAAGCACAATAAAACAACAATTACTCGCACCTAAACACAGTTCAAACATAATTATTGACCACCCAAACTAGTTACCGACCCCCAATAACCATATCACAATTTCCAGAAATATTCCAAAATAGATGCTGTGCAAAAGGAAAGATCAGCAAAGTTCAGCAAACACAAATAATCAACAATTATTAACTAGTAAAACCTAACAACAGATTACAACCTAGCAGATAGAACAAAAAGGATTCAAAACAGCTTCACCAAAACAACAACAAACAGCTTCACCAAAACAAACAGCTTCACCAAAACAAAAACGAAAATAAATCTAAATCCAACTAAATTAAAAACAAACAGAACGGAAGAAGAAGAAAGGAGAAACAAACCGAGAAGGAAGTGATGAGCAAACTGAAGAACGATCTCGCTCCATCAACTAAGCGATTCTGATCGATATCGCCGGATATTCGTCAGAAAACGTCGACGAAAACCGCGCTGTCGCTCGCTCGCTCGATCTCTCTCTCTCGCTCACTCGATCGATCTCTCTCGCTCTGTAGCTTTCTCTCTCTTCGAAACAGAAATTTGAAATCTGCGGGGAGGCTGTTATACTATAAGCTAGAAGGGCATTTTCGTCTTGAAATAATAAATACTATAGGTCAGACACGTAAGATTTGATGATTTGGGCAAAAAAAGGAAGACCTTGTATTGGAATGGGCTACCAAATATTAGATTCATTCAAATGGGCTAAGGGAATGATAAATTAGTAGTAAAAGGGCATTTTCCCTTAAAATAATGAGTTCTAAACTTATCAAGTGAACTGTTCAAGAATTAGTAAAAGCATGAATCAAATATATTTGAATCATTCACATACCTACATAGGTTAGTAAAAACATGAATCAAATACATGAAATTACTCACATACCTACATATATTAGTAAATGTATGAATCAAATATATTTGAATCATTCACCTACCTACAGGGGGACGCAAGTAGGGGCGAGCAGGAGCCACTGCCCCACTCAGTTTTCAACAACGGGTGCCTGAGTTTTTTTTTTTTTTTTCTTCCCCTTTAAGCATTTCTTCCCCCTTAAGTCTTTAGTCCTTAACCTTATCCAACTACGTTTCCGTATCCAACTAGTACATATATATATATATATACACATTTTTATATTACATATATATATAATATATAATAACAATTGATTTAATTGTATGATGAGAATTGGATCAAGCCTAAAACACCAAAACCCTTTATATTCCTTGTTCTTATTCTCTTCGTCAGTTCGATGTTTGTCTGTCGTCCCCAAAACCCTTTATAACAATCGGTGATGCATTCTTCTTTTCAGTTTACTACTTTATTTTTTAGATTGATGACTTGTTGATTAAACAAATTTACAATTGCAGGTTGTGAGAGATGGAGAGATATTTTAAACGAACATCAGGTGGGTTATCTTCAACTCATGTACAGAATGAAAGATCAAAACAGAGTCGTGTAGAGATTAACTTAGGTGAGCTTCCTTCTGATCCTGGATTAAGGATGAAAATTTCAAATTATCATCATGATGTTAGGGATAAAATTTGAAGAGAGTATATGCTAAGAGGTCCTTCCTTGTCAGCCTTCAAATCATGTGTTTGTTCAAACACAACGTGGAGCGGGAAAACGAAGGTTTTGTGTAGACTGGTTTGATGAATTTTCAAATTGGTTAGAATATAGCATATCTAAAGATGCTGCATTTTTTTTATGCTGCTATTTGTTCAAACCAAATGTTGGTGAGCAAGGAGGAGGTGATTGTTTCTGTAATACCCTATATTTTTCATTTTATTTTTCTTGTATTATTCCCATATTTAATGAATGATTATTTATGGAAATTCTTTAGTTTGTGCGAAGTTGAAGTTTCGGGAGTAATTTTTAAGGTACTTTAACTTTTAAGAGGCCCAAAAGTTGAGTTTATTTTGCGTAAGTTATCTTCAAAAACATCATTCATGAAAGTTGTAGAGTTTGTCGATACGAGTTCGTAGACATGTGGCACGCCCGAAACGGAGGTAGTATGAGAAAGTTATGATCAGAGGAAATTAGTTTCCGGGTTTGGAAACTGTATAAGTAGAAAAATGTGGAGGAGTTATTTTTGGAAACCTAAAATCAGTTTCTCTTTCTTTCTCCTCCCTCTCCCGACGCTCCCGACCACCTCCCGCTCTCCGTTTTTCTCCGGCCGATTTCTCCCTCATCCGGCCACCAAACCGGACGCCACCGATCTCGTTCAATCCGCACGGACCTCCTCTCCATTTCTGGAGTAGTCCTGCTCACCGTTGCGCCGCCTGGAAGCCACCACAGAGCGGCAGAGCTGCTGCAGTATCGCCGGCTGAGTTGTGGCCTTGTTTCTTGTGGTTAGCTAGTCATTGCTGCTGTGATCTTGTTAAGAGGTAGTTTGGCTAAGTTTTGAGCAATGTTTGCATGTTAGGACTTAGATTTATTTGTTTTGGCTTGGTTGAGTTTGAATTTAGGGTTTGAAGATTTGAGACAGCACAATTATGTCGTTGAGTTCAACGACTTGGGGAAGTTGTCATCCCTTGAGCTAAAGGTTAATTTAAGGGTATTGTGTTATCCTTTAGTACTTTGGTTTCTAAGGTTTTTAATTGTGTGATTTTAGGTGATTTGTGATTTTGTGATTGACTTGCCTTCGTTGTGTTTGGGGCTTTGCAGCAGGATTTCTAGGTGAGTAAATCTCACCAAGGTTCACTTTTGAACCAAATTTTATTATGGTCATGTGATGATGATAATGATTATAATGTTAAAATTAATACTATGCTATTAATTATTTTAAAATATATGAGTTTGATCGTCAACAACTCATAGGTAAGATAAAACAAGTTTTTCTTATATGTTTATTTTGAGGTTCTTATGATCATAATTCTATTGATTATTGATAAGTTATTTTTGTGGAATAATATATATTATTCATATAATTATATCATTGTGAAGGATATAATCATGTGATGTGATCTTGTGATGTTGATAATGATGTTGTGATATTGTGATTGTTGGATAAATAGCCAAACCGGGTTCCAAGCCTTTAATCGGGTGATTGGTTACGGTTAAGATGTTATTTATTATTTTTATGTTTTGATATTAGACAGTCAAACCGGGTTCCAAGCCTTTAGCCGGGTGATTGATTGCGGTTAGGAATAATAGAGCTCTAGTCCGTCTGTCAGTGTAGGTCATGGGAGATACTTTATGGTATCTGGGACCATGGGTACACAATTTTTTGATTGTAGGTCATGAGATGTATTTATTAAATATCTGGGACTCATGGGTACATTTCTTTAGTAATGTGTTGGATTTGTGGTTTTTAATTATTGATCAAATCTCTCTTGTGGAATGTTGGATGTGATAATGTTGTGTTATTTTTGAGTTTACTCATACGGGCTTTTTAGCTTACCGGGTTTGTTATTTTACAATCCCGATGCATCAATTATTGGTGTAGGGGTTAGACCTGCAGGTGAGGATTAGCATGGTTGAGGTGGAGGCTTAGTGGCAGGGTTCTTTTTGGCTTTTGCTGTACTTTGTATAGTTTTGTTAATCAGGTAAAAAATATTACACTCATGAGATTGTTCTTATGTTCTCGTATTGCAAGTTTATGTAAATAAGGAAGTGTAATGTTTAACTCAGTAATGGGTTGTATGATATTACTTTTTCGCTATTGAGTTCTAGATGTTTGGTTTTGTTATTGAAACAGGTTGGAATTTTTATATTTTAAGTTAGATCATGCCGAAATTTTTGAAAATTATCTTTCGAAAATTGGGGTGTGACAGTTTCAGTGATATTGGCTTCCAAAATTTCAAGACGAAAGACATATTGTATGATCATATAGGGAAGACGCACAATAGTGTCCACAATCAAGCAGTGCAAAAATGTGAAGATTTGATGAATGAAAACCAGCATATTAGGAACGTTATCAATCAGAATGCACATCAATCTCGAGCAGATTATCGAATTCGACTAGACACATCAGTTGATTGCATTCGCTTTCTCCTAAGACATGGCCTTGCCTTTCGTGGTCATGACGAATCAGAGAACTCAAGCAATCAAGGTAACTTTCTTGAGTTTTTACAGTTTCTTGCTGATCATAATGATGAAGTGAGAGTAGGTGCATTGAAGAATACTCTTGAAAATCTTAAATTGACATCTCCTAGGATTCAAAAAGACATAGTGAATGTTGCTGTTGTTGAAACTACAAATGTTATTATTAAAGATATTGGTGATGCCTTTTTCTCTATTCTAGTTGATGAGTCCAGAGATGTATCTGTAAAGGAGCAGATGGCTGTTATTTTTTGTTATGTGGATAAAAATGGATGTGTGATTGAATCTGTCATAGACATTAAACATGTTGAGAGTACCACTGCTATGTCACTTAAGAAAGCTATAGATACGCTATTTTCTAAACATGGATTAAGCATCACTAGGCTACACGGTCAAGGTTATGATGGCGCGAGTAATATGAGTGGAGAATTTAATGTCTGAAGACATTTATTTTGAAGGAGAACTCGAGTGCTTTTTATGTTCATTGTTTTGCACATCAGCTTCAATTAGCTCTTGTCGAGGTTGCCAAAAAGCATGATATTGTTGGTGCATTCTTTACATCAGTGGCTAGTGTTGTAAATATTGTTGGGGCATCTTCTAAACACCGGGACATTCTTCGAGCAAAGCAATCTATCAAGGTCATTGAGGCACTTCAAATTGGAGAACTTACAAGTGGACAAAGACTCAATCAAGAAACTGAAATCAAGCGTTCATGTGACACGCGTTGGAGCTCACACAATGGTACTCTTATAAACTTTATTGTCATTGTAGACATGTAAAATTTAACAAAATAATTGGGTTTATAAGTGATGGCTCGCATAGAAATAAATGAAGGCGAGGCAGACTGAACCTCCCATAGAAATAAATGAAGACGAGGCGGACTGACCTTCGCGAGGCGAGGCGGACTGACTCTCGCTAGGCGAACCGCACTTCGCAAGGCGAACCGGACTTCGCGAGGTGAACCACACTTCGCGAGGTGAACCGGACATCGCGAGGTGAACCGCACTTCGCAAGATGAACAAGACTTGGCGAGGCGAAATTGACTTCGAGTGGCGCACAAGACTTGGTCAAGCGAACACGACTTCGCAAGGCGAACCGCACGTCGCGAGATAAACTAGACTTGGCGAGGCGAAATGGACTTCGCATAGATTTACACGAAGGCGAAGCAAAATGGCTCCTCGCGCGTGGAATTACATGAAGGCGAGGCGAGATGGCCTTACGTGGGGGGGAGTCCGCGAACTGGGATTAGAAATCACCGTTTGCTTGGAAATCAAGATTCCTCGCGAGATAGCTCGCCCCTTACTAATGATCTTGATCAAAACAGGACATTAATCCAAAGCGATCTGGGCATATCTAAATCTTAAGATTTGATTGATCTGATTGTGTTAAAATCAGCAAGTAAATCAATCAGTCAAGATTCATTGATCCGATTAAGGAAATATTATTGATTCAGAATCTTTATTACTTGCCTTAAGTGGAGGCATGTTAACACTATAAATACCCCCTCTCATACCAAGAGGAGGGGGCAGAAACGAAAGGAGCGAACTAGAGAGAGATAGAGAGAGAGAGAGAAAAAAATCCCTCCGCGAGCTCAGAAGCCTCCCCAAAATTCTTAAAGAACTATCAAGTTCCCCAAGTGGCCAGTTCTTCACTAAATCCTTGAAGAACCATCAAGCTGCCAAATAGCCGGTTCTTCACCAACCTCAAGCCTAGAAGTTGTCAAATCCTGAAGAATCATCAAGCTGCCAAATAGCCGATTCTTCATCAACCTCAAGTCTAGAAGTTGTCAAGTCCCGAAGAATCATCAAGCTGTCAAATAGCCGATTATTCATCAACCTCAAGTCTAGAAGTTGTTAAACCCTTGAAGAATTATCAAGCTGCCAAATAGCCGATTCATCAACCTAAAGTCTAGAAGTTATCAAATCCTGAAGAGTCATCAAGCTGCCAAATAGCCGACATCTTCACCAACTCCAAGACAAAGAACAAACCACCACGTGACACTGCTTGTGGCCTAAGTCCGATCAAGAACAAGCCTCTACGGTCCTTGGTCAATCAACTTCTACAAATCGTCAACACGACAAGAAGTCCAAATCACAACAATTCGATTCAAGATTAAGTGCTCGTCACCCTTGGATCAAATCGACGTCGGAGATAGAATCAGAGGAGTTCACAAAGATTGTAACCCGCATTCGTATTGATTAAATTAAATTATTTGTACACGTGTTGTTCTGTTATTTGTTGCAGATATTTTCGTGTTTACAGTCATGTTTTCTTCTATCATTGATGTGTTACATGAAATATCATCTGACAAAGTGAGTTCTGATCAGAAGCATGAAGCATATATTTCTTTGAAGTTGCTACAATCATTTGATTTCATATTCAATTTGCATTGGATGAGAATTATACTTGGAATCACTCATGAGTTGTCTCAAGCTCTACAAAAAGATGATCAAGACATAGTAAACCCCATGGATTTAGTGAAAGTGTGCAAGAGAAAATTGCAGACCATGAGGGAGAATGGATGGGTTTCTTTGTTGGAAGAAGTTGTTCTCTTTTGTGGAAAAGAGAATATCAGTGTTCCAAACATGGATGCTCAATATGTATGTCCAGGAAAATCAAGGCGTAGAGCTCCAGAAATGACAAATATGCATTACTATCGCTTTGACTTCTTTTATGCTGTTATAGATTTCCAACTTCAAGAGCTAGACAACCGATTCAATGAGGCTAGTACTGAACTTCTCCTTTGTTTGGCATGTCTCAATCCTAATTACTCATTTGCAGCTTATAACAAGAAAAGTTTGATGCGCCTTGTTGAGCTTTATCCTCAAGATTTTTTTTGCATCAGAGTTGTTATTTCTAGAGATTCAATTAGAGACACATATTGATGATATGCGGTCTAATGACAAGTTTCAAGAATTGCAAGGGATTGCTGATCTTGCAAAGAAATTAGTTGAGACAAGAAAGTATAAGACATATCCTTATGTTTATTTGCTGATCACTTTGACGCTTGTACTTCCTGTTGCAACGACGTCTGTTGAAAGAGCTTTCTCTGCCATGAATATCGTAAAGAATCGAATTTGCAATCGAATGGGAGACCAATGGATGAATGACAACTTAGTTGTATATCTTGAGAAAGATATATTCAGTTCCATAGACAATGAGTCTATTATTCAGC
The DNA here is from genome assembly GCA_034370585.1 of Fragaria x ananassa. NCBI lineage: Eukaryota > Viridiplantae > Streptophyta > Magnoliopsida > Rosales > Rosaceae > Fragaria > Fragaria x ananassa. The sequence goes on along the minus strand of CP139762.1, from coordinate 19,994,908 downwards.
GATTTCAAAAGATGACACATCGTAGAGGACAATTATAGATGTGGAAGCACTTTGCTTTCTAGGTATGTGCTCTTTTTTATGCTTCTTGCTAGCTCTCTATTTTGTTTAACCTTTTGTGCCATGGAAGATTGTTTTTCCAAGTTGTAGATGATAATATTTAATCCCTGTATGAGATATATTTGGATTATATTTCAATGCACTTTACATATCCTATATATTCAAAAGTTTTGTTATTTTCTTCTTTTTAATTTGGTTACATGAACTTGGAAGTTGGAAGTTGAACTTTGTTTCCCTATGTTCTTCTGCTTTGTTGTATGCTATTGTTGATTTGGTGGAAATTTGTTCATAGCTGAGTCAGATAGAACTTGCCCCCATTGAGATATTTTCCTGCGTCCGCCACTGTATACCTACATATGTTAGTAAAAGCATGAATCAAACACATTGGAATCACTCACATACCTACATATGTTAGTAAATGTATGAAACCATTCGCACTTCTATGTTAGCAAACACAAAAAACATCATATACTGTAATAGTTCCCTTCATATCTATTCTTATTCCAAGTGAACATATCATTGAAGAGCTTACGGCCCGTGTTAGTTCGGATTTTGTTATAAAGGTTGCATTATATTATACCATCAAGTAAAAATGATATTATACTTATGACTAGATAACTAACTAAGCAACCCCTATAAGTGGACAATAAGTTGTCGAGTTAGTAAAAATCTTCAAGCTGAAGACATTCACATTCGCGTTCAAAGTCCAACAAAGCTGCAATTCGAGTTTAAATCTCAACTATTCATGTTGATCAAGTTGAACCCTTAACAGAGTTCATAACCCATAAGAAGTCGAACACAAAGTATTTCACTTGAGGACATTGTTCTAAACCCAATTCGAGTCATCAATCATATGTAATACCTTACCTTATTCAAAGTGTTTTGAGTGCATTGTTCTTAGTAAATCATCCCAATTTGAATATAATTTTGAACTTAAATGTAACGAGTAACGGGGTAAGTAGGCGTTTGATGTGTTTTGTTGTTAATGAAACTCTTAATAATTTTCTATAAAAAAAAAAAAAGAAGAAGAAAAAGGCGAGTAACGTACTAACGACCCATACATCGTCAATAAAAGTCTCAAGATGATCAAATTAAGGGAGGGGCCCATTTGCTTGCTTATAGCTCCGAGTCCGCACTCCAAAACCCGAAGCCCGCTTTTCGTTGGCTGTCCCCGGAACTTGGCTTACTCTCGTCTGGAGCTCTGTAAATCTCTTTGCTCTGCTACTGCCTCTTGCTTTCAATTTCCGACTTCTTATTTGGGTTTGTGTATTTTGCAGTGAATATGAAGTTTCTTGATTGGTATTTGAAGATCGCATTTGGGTCGGCTCTGATTGGAGCTTCCATGGAGTTCTTCATGATTAAAACCGGCTTCTGTGTGAGAACTCTCCTTTTCGTCGTTACCATTTTTGTTATTGTCTTCTTCTCAATTTGTATTCTCTATTTTACTGCTTGGTAGGGAATGATAGAGTTGAGTTTATGATGAATAATATAGAAATTGTTAGCTTCAATTTATATGTCAGCGTATGAAATGTTGTAGATTTATCATGAAAGCGTGTTCCTTCCTAATGTGGATCGATTAGAGTGTGCCTATAGAAGTTGTTCATGACTGCTGTAGTTTCAGACGTGTAGGATATTTTGAAAGTGCCTCAGATGGCATTGTATAAGAATTGGGTTTAAGTGGCGCATTACTGGTTGAACTTAACATTGATAAGGTTTCAATGACATGGGTTTTAGTGATGTTTTGGACCCTTTGAATCGTCACTTGTGTTAAAAAGGCAATCATTCAATAACCAATGGTAATAGTTACTCTCAAGTAATTTTGAGGAACGATAAACCTGGATACTGAATATTGACAATGGTCTCCGCTCAATAATTTCTACAACTTATGTTGCAACCCCTTTTCTGCCCTGTTGATTTTTTCGGATCCACCACTCAATCAACTCGGGTCTCCCTTATGATACTAATGTTATTTTTGACCAAATGCATCCCTAAGTTGTTTGTTATGATTTAGATAAACTTTCTCCAACATATTTTGTGTAAGAGCTGCTTTACAGTCTCTCATAGTCTCATATGATATTCTATTTGTTTCTTGCTTAATCTAATTCGTGGTTCCTTCTTTCATACATGAAGATGATAAAGTAACAGTTCTGGAGTCTGAAAAACGGGCTTGGGAGAGTTCACCAGAGGCTCAGGCGGTCAGAGAAGCTCTCAATCCTTGGAGAAATCATGATGTAGAAGCAAAGAAAGAATCCTAAGTTAGATGGCCTTGTTCTCAAAAAGGTTAGTTGGTAGTTAGAGAATCTATAGTACTTTGTAGAGTAGAGGCCTATCCATCTGCTTGGCACAGCTAAAATATTGAAAATGTTAATTGTTTTTAGTTGTGTATCCATGCGTATTCAGGATTCATAATGCATTGTAGGCATTATTTCCAGTGGTGTGGATGAATCAACTTCCAAAACCTTTGTTTGGGGTTCTTCTGCAAAAAGGAAACAAAGAAAGAAGAAAAAGAGAGAGAACCATTTTGCTTGGGGTGTCATCTGCACTGTTTTTCTTCAAGGAATCATAATAATATACATCACAGATTTTGTTCTTTTTGGTTTGCCTATTTTTTCGTAAATGAGTGATTTGAAGTTTGAACTAATATCACTTGTACAAAAGTTGAATGATATCCGAGAGCATTATAATCTGTCTAAATGAGCTCAGCTTGAATTTGCCAGGCAGGGATAAAGTACAACATAACTCGAATCTTTTTTCATAGAACGGCTGTTTTTAGCTCAACCTGTATTTGTGGTTTAGTTATTACACTAGGGTACTGACACTCTGTGCACATTAGTTTGCTGCAATAACAAGTGAAACTGTTTTCTTGTGCTCTTCAGGAAGAAGATAACTCACGCAGGATAGTTTTTGAGACATGCTTCCAAAGTAGGACAAGTGGGAGGTGCCCTTGATCATCCCAAACAATTGTTTCCTTCCATTTGAAGTCTTGTAATTTCTATTATTCTTGTCATGGGAAAAAAAAAAAATCAGTTTTTCAATATATTGTTATGAATACAGAAGGTCGATCCTCAGTGCAGTGTTCATGGAAGAAAACACATTTCCGTAACTTGGGTTTTAATGATCTTTTTGTGTCATATATCCCTGTTGTCGAACACTGATCTATCAGAGAAACTAGAAATTTTATATTTACCCGCCAACTCACATTTTTGTAACATACCAAACAAAACAGAAACAGACGTTACATTCATTCATAGTTTTTAGAGCTCGTGCCATTTCGTGGCAACAACCACGTTATGATTAACGTGGAATTGGGGGATGGAATTTGATCATCTTTTCAATGCTAGGACAGCTGCAACAGAAGAAGCAAAATGAAAGGCAACGAAAGCATAGTGTGGTTTCTTGGCTCTTTTTTTCATTTGAATTAGTAAGGACAGATTCCAGATGGAAATGGGAGTTGAATGTCCCAAATTTGTAAATGATTTAGCAAAAATATTTGCTTCCCCTCCAGATTTGCTTGAAAGATAAGTGGTTCAACTCAATGTCATGAAGATGCATTCTGTTACCCCAAGGAGAACCGTTTTCTTGTTGACACGGTCCCCACTAAAATCTCAGAATCTTCTTCTACATTGATGGAATTGAACGCCTACAGACCTGCCCTTCAGCAACAATGACATCAATACGACCAATATTTCCAGTAGAAGCCAGAATAGGGTTAGAAGCATCTCTAATAACAATGCCAGAAGCACCATTCTGATTAACAAACTGAGCCATCAACCTTCAGCTGAAAATCATTAGGCTGAGGAGGAATCTCTCTGATAAGAATCTGGGACTTTCTTTCGTTGTCTAAAAGAAACACCATTAGTTTTGTAATATCGAATAGTCATATTCTGCCAAATGAAAAACTTGAGTATGATATCTTTGTACATTTCTGAAATTAAGTTCATTTCTGGAATGCCGGAGACAACACAAAACAAGGATAACAGAAAGGCTTTTTCTCAGGTGTTTAGATATTCATTCACTATAACCTACACAAGTTATGAAAATTCACATTAGACCCCTAAAGTATCAGTGATTTGGATATTCATTTCAAGATTCGTGTAAACTGATTGAATTCATAATGCATCTTCAACCCAGGGACTTCGTATATATAGAAGTCAGTACAAATCTCCCTAGTTGGTTCCAATTTAAATAGTTACAATGAAACTAGAACAATGTAATTTCAAATTCAAAGAAATGGAAATGCAGAAAACCACAATGGGCACTATAACATTAAGTGTTCAACTAACAAAGATCAAAACTGCAACATGACAATAGACATCTGATTATCTGAACATTCAAAATTTGAAGCCAGACATACTCAACTGGACAGCCTCACTCACTTGGTCAGATACATCAAATCCCACTCCCAATGCCGAATCAGTCTGCTGCATTCTTACCCCTCTTAGCTTTCTTAAGCTCTGCTTCCTCACCCTTCCTCTTCTCCTTCATGTCCTTAACAACCTCTCTCTCCCTCCCCTTACCTCCCTCCATCCTCAACATCGTCTCATCAGGCACGGCCTGATACACCGGCAGCGCAAGCGACTCCAACAGCTTCAAATGAAACGACCTCACGCCGCCCCACTTCCTCGGAACAATCCCCTCAACCGCGGCAACCACATTCTCCACAATCTCCTCACCACTCATCCAAGTCCTCCCCACTCTCACCACACTGCAAGTCCCGCTACTCAAAGACAACATCGCCGACTCAATAACCCTATCCACCTGCCCCTTCCAGTCCTGCTTTTGCAAGTCCACCGGCACCGGAATCATCCTCTTCTTCTTGTAAAACACCTTCCCCAAACACCTCGGCAGCAGCTCCACAATCCGGTTATCCGCTAAAAAGCAATCATACGACTCCATCAGCTTGCGCTTGTCTTCAAAGGACTTGTAGTCGGACTTGAGCTTGGAGAGTTTCAGTGTCTTGGCGATGGGCATGTTCTGGGACTTGATGCGCTTTTGGATTCGGTCCATGGTGAGATTGGAGGTGCGGCGGTCGTCGTAGATGAGGCAGAACTGGGTGGATTCGGGGAGGAGGGGATGTGGGAGGGGGATTTTGAAGGCGTTGACGCGACTTTTTGCTGGGATTTTGTTGAGGGTCAGGACTAGGTAGGTGAATTCATCGCGGTTCTGGGTGCTCTGGGAGTTTCGCCATTTGAGGAGGGCGTTGACGGCTTTGCGTACGGTTTTCGGGTTGAGTTTGGATTTGGGGGGCGGAGGAGCTGCGGTGGTCGCGGCCATGGAATGAGAGGAGAGGGGTTTGGGAGTGTGGAAGGTTAGGGTTTTGGGCCAACTGAGCTCTAAATAATTGTGTAAAGGAAAATTGTATTTTCGGGTTTTGGAAAATGAGGTCACGTAGGGTTGATGTTGGATGTTGCCAAAATCGTTGAAACTTATTATGAGTATGTATTGCTGGTTATCATATTGCATATTTGACATGCATTTTGATAAAGTAGGGTGAGGTTTACTCGCTCGAACCCTTATAAACTCAAATGGAAGGTCTTATATTTTTGATGTGAGATTTATATCTCAACATGTTCCTAAATATTCGTCACCTAAATATTCACGTGTGATGAATATTTAGGTGACGTGAAGTCTGTGTGGTCGTTACGCATTCACATGTGGACGTGGGTACGTAACACGCTTTGATACCATGATAAAGTAGTCTAGGGTTCACATCTCAAACCAATTAGCAATGTGTGAAGTGACCCAAACCTTTATAAACTCACATGTAAAGTTTCATATTCTCGATCTGAGATTTATATCTCAACAATTGTTTCTTAATTGCGTCGGGAAAACATAATCCTAGCATAATTCTCCATCCCTCACCAACTACGGCTGTACTTTTTAGCAACCGAAACCAATTAAAATTAACCGATGCTTGCGGTGCGGTTTTCGGTTAGTGCTTATAACAAACCGAAAAAGTAACACTTGCAAAAATACATACTTTTATTAATAATAAGAATTAAGGGAGGGGTTCTAATGAGGACCACTAAGTTAAGGACTAGTTAAGGACTTCTTCGTTTCACCCATTTTTCGATCGCATATTCACATCTCAACCGTCTAGTTTGTAGATATATATGAGTGATCATCTCTACAAAATTTTCATCCAAATTGAAAATCGTTAAGGCATTCATAAATATGATTTACCAATTATAAACTTGAACGGCTCTTGTTTGACAGATTTGGATTGTCCATTGATTTGATTTAGTTTGATCCCTTAATGATCACCAATTTTGCTGAAAATTTGTGGAAGTGATCTACTTATATAGACCTAAAATTTGAACGATTGAGATGGAAAAATGTAATTGAAAAGTGGGTGTAATAAACGATTAATGAGAAAGTCCTCAACTAGTCCTTAACTTAGTGGTCCTCATTAGAACCCCTCCCTAAGAATTAAATCAACAATGTTAATGCAGTGAGAATTAACTGAAACTGAACCGGTATATAGATTAACGAATATTTGGTTACTTGGTGTATCAGTTTCAGTTTTAGGTTTCGGTTTGATTTGTAATGGGGAACCAAACCGATAGAACCGAGTCCACCCTATCACCAACTGTGTATCTGTTCCTCGCGATAATGCTAGATCGTTGTTGAAATATAGCATTAGCTAAAACGTTTTCATAGAAAAAAGAAGATAGACTTAATCCGATACTAATGTGTCACTTATATTCTTCGTTTAGCTTTTGTTAAAGAATGCTTAAGGCGCAGGCAAGACAAACTCGCCTTGAGTGTGGAACTGGCTAGGTCTTCTCAACCTGAGCTTAATTGCAGTTGTCACTGCTCGATCCTTAGCTTGATCTGGATTGAAATTGAATTTTTCGACCTTTGAATGCAAGCGATTTGGATGCCTAGCCTATACTCTATTATATATGATTTGGTGGCATTTCTATCTTTGCCGGAAGCAAATGCGGCCATTTGGGAATCAAAAGAGAGAGATCAAAAGAGATCTTATTAAACCGTATCTCCTACAAATTGAAGTTACTAGATCATACACTTCGATTCTACCGATCTAGCTGCTTGGTTATACATATTAATACACCTTAAGCACTTATCCTCAAGCATTTTGTTATTTATCATTGATCTTGATTAACTTCGTTGCTAATAATACAGCAATTATCTTATAAGAGAATGCATGTATATCGATCTTATATCTACAAAACCAACCTAGCAAACTAGCTAGGATTATTAAGCAAACAATTAACAAAAATGGAAATTGGGTCTACCCAATAAACTTCAAATTCTGTTCATACGAAAACGTGAACAAAATCATTTGCTTCCTTTCGACTCCAACAACAATTAATTTTGCAGATCTCTTCAAGAATCATTGAAATGCTATAGTAATACATATACCAGTACCAGCTGCTAATTATATGATGATGTTCTGTTGAAGGCAACATCCAAAGACAGTTGACGGTAACAATATACCAAATCAGGGACGTGCACAATCATGAATCAAATGTATATAGAAGAAGAGCATAAAACTAATTAAGAAATGTAACCATTGATGCATGAACATATATTGAAATTGTTGCGCTGAGTTAAGAGCTGCATGTAGTTCTGGACTAAATGAAATATCACCATGGAACCTAATCGATCTTTGTCTCAGTCATATATATATGTGGGAATATTTACTATATATACAAATCGATTATTGTAATAGTTCGTCGTGAGTACCTAGCTTACGAGTTCCATTACCCAATTGTTTTACTTGGTGTCTAAGTTCTCTCCACCTCTAGCTACTTATTCTTTCTTCTCCTTTTCCTTTGTTCACAAATCCATGATTCATTGCAACAAGTGAAATGATTGGATATGCTAGCTAGGTTATTCATTTGTATAGTTGACTCTCTTAATCAATTAATTTTCAATTATCATATGTATCGTGAAGGGCAACTTGCATTGACAAAGGGATTTAAATATGTATTCAGATTATACCTCAAGGAACAAAGAATCAATTCCATTTTCGGGTTCGTCCCCAGCTAGCTTGCTATAAATAGAGCTTCGTGCTTTTGATTGTTCATTCAACCAACACAAAACAATTGGCATTGGCTTCTTGTAGTCATACATTCTCAGAATTAGTTTTGGTTGACGAACAATATGATGGCAAACGTAAAAGTTGTTCTGGTTTCTCTTCTTGTGTTTGTAGCTATTAGTTCTTGTAATGGAGGTCATGAGCTGAGTCCATGGTTCTATCACAAGAGTTGCCCGCAATTTGAAAATATAGTGAGGAGCATTACATGGAGCGAAGTTGCAGCTAACCCTAACTTCGCGGCTAAGCTTCTAAGGCTGCATTACCATGATTGCTTTGTCCAGGTGAGTGCACGCATTATAAACCCTAACCCTTCGTGAAATCGTGAGTCCATGTGTGAAATATATTCACCTCCTTTTACTTGTGCACAGATGAAGATACACGTGTCATGATTCGAGTTCATATATTGTTTGTATTGATAATGGACCATTCTTAATTTGCTAGAATATGTAGCTCGACAGTACGAGATGATGTTCGGGTAGGAGAGCTTCATTATTGTTACTCTGAAAAGCCTCCAAAATGTGGAAAGACAATTAACTTGCTTGTATATCTTCTTGTACGCAGGGATGTGATGCATCGATACTGATAGATTCAACGGAGGGCAACACGGCGGAGAAGGATGCAAGACCTAACCGGTCAGTTGAAGGTTATGAAATTATCGACGAAATAAAAACCAAATTAGAAGAAGAGTGTCCCGATACCGTCTCGTGTGCTGATATTGTTGCGTCGGTAGCCAGAGATGCTGTTTCTTACCAAGTTCGTTCTCCATTGTCTTTATATGTTCTAGCTTCTTATATCAATGTACGTATCATGATGATATGGAGCTGATGATGAATATATGGTATGTTTGTGCAGTTTGGAAGGTCGATGTGGCAGGTTTTTGGAGGGAGGAAAGATGGAAGAGTTTCACTTGCCACAGAGGCTACAAGGGACTTGCCTTCCGGAGGTGCAAACTACACCACACTCCGAGACCAATTTGCTGGTTTAGGGCTAAACTACATAGATCTTGTTGCCTTATCAGGTACACAGTTGTCATATATATTTTCCGACGTTAGCCTAAAACCTGGTTTATTGCAAACCCTAGTTCATCTCCAGTACCAAGTACCCTAAATACCTCTAACTCACTCTGATTACCTAGCTTGTTATTAATATAAGTTCATTTCCAAGCTAGCCTCTTCTGAAATATGAAATCATGGTTTCGATCAAAAAGGTTTTGATGTACGTACAATCGTGCTGTTTATTGACATTCACCTCATGACTTTAGTTTCAAATACATTGTGTAGGGGCGCATACCCTCGGAGTAGCACACTGCGTGGTATTTGCAAGGAGACTGAACTTCACAGGAAAAGGGGACATAGACCCTTCACTTGATCCAGCATATGCAGAGTTCTTGAAAACACAATGCCCCAGCAGTACTCCTAATCCGGCCACCACCGTTGAGCTTGACGAAAGTAGCTCAATCTCCTTCGACAGCCACTACTTTGTGGGTCTGAGGCACAAAAAAGGCCTGCTCGGATCAGATGCTACCCTACTCACTGACCGGCGGGCGGCTTGGGTTGCAAGAAGCTTCCAAAATTTCCATGTCTTCATGGCTCACTTCGGTCAGTCGATGAAGAAAATGGGTGACATTGGAATCAAAACAGGAAATGATGGAGAAATTAGGAAGAATTGCCGAGTTATTAATGCTTAGCATCGTCACCTTGGAGTGATTATTCTTTCACAATCTGAATTTCTTCGCAAAAGAATACAGTTACGCATGTCATGAACCAATATGTATTGGACATAGCCACATACAGTTCGAATGACGTGAGTCGTATGCAATCATCAATTAACATTATGTATCAATAAAATAAAATAAAAACTTGTGGTTTAAAGGTTATACATGCAAGCAGAAGAATATAAATAGAGATGATGGTACCTATAATGCAACATGATTATAAAATTGATCGCTACACAAATCAAATAAATATAGGAGATAGAAAGAAGGGTTAGATCACAACGCAAATATGGTTAAAAGCAACATTAAAGTTGCTTGTATAGTATGAATAGAGACATGAGGATCCGGCTTCTCTGCTCGGATTCATGTTATTGCTTGGATTTTTTTGATAACAATTTAAGGGTTCCGAATCATCCTTACTCAATCTAATTGTTATAATAAAAGACATAAAATTGTTGTAAATTCTTAAGAGTACTCGATATCACGTAAACAACAACTAAACTATCAAACTCATTGAATAAACTAATCCGTACAATTTTAGCAAAAACATCGATAAATAATGAAGAATTAATTTCAATTTACCCCTCCCCCCCCTCCTTGAAGGTTTGGAGTTAACATAATTTCAGTCTCAATACTCTTAATTTTGAAAATTTACCCCCTAAAATTTACAATTTTCATAAATCAAGCACAATTGCTAAAATTTCATCCAATTTAGACGTTAAATGGTAGAATGAAATCTTAGAAAAAAGGTCTTAAAAGGTGATTTATGTTGTTATACGAGTATTTTAGCCTTTAAAGTGAGTTATAAAGTCAAAATTAACATCCAAATTAGACAAAATTTCAGCAATTTAGTATGATTTACGAAAATTGAAAACTTTAGAGGAGGTAAATTTTCAAAATTGAGAGTATGAGGACTGAAATAACGTTAACCACAAACCTCAGGGGTAAACTCAATTTAATCCAATAATGAGTAGCCATGTATGCATATTATGTTAGAAGTTACTCTATATGGTGACAAATCCATTGATCTTCAATCTAATAACTATAAATAGCATGAAAGCCTTCAAATAGATCAATTCGAGTGGCAGTTAATATTTCTCTCTCTTTTTTCACTGGAGAAAAGCATAGTTAATCTATCTCCCGACAAGGAAGGACGTCTGTTATTTGATTGAGGAAGTACGTTAGTAACTGCTATTGCCAAACCCATATTGACACTATCTTTTCGAGGCATGCATATATATCGATTCCATATCTCTGTTCACCTTGCACGGGCTATTTGCCTTCTCATTCAAGAAGAAGAAAAACGAGGAAGAAGCCAAAGTAAGATAAGTTACAGTTCCATGACTAAATATAACTCATACTCAATTTCACACTATTACAATTGGCTTTTACAATGTAGGTAGTTGTTGCAGAATTCAAAGTCTCAATGCACTGCAATGCATGTGAAAGAATAGTTGCCAAAACCCTGTTGAAATTCAAAGGTTTGTGTTATATTTCTTCTCTGCACCCCTTTCTCTCTCATTCCAAACCAAACCATAATTGATCGTTATTTTCTTTCATCTTTGTATTTACTCTATGCGTTTCAATAGGAGTGGAGAACTTTGGAACAGACATGAACAACCACAAGGTTGTGGTGACGGGGAAGATTGACCCCGAAAAGGTTTTGAAGAAACTGAGCTAGGAAAAAGATGGGGAAGAAAGTAGAGATCATTGTTGACAAGGAAGAGAACCAAACGATGCGTCTGATGAAGGAAACTTATCGAGACCATTGATTGTTCATCCACTCATGTTTGATTGCTGCAAAGAGAGTGATGGGTTACTTTTGATGTTTAGTGATGAGAATCCTAACGCTTGTTCCATAATGTGACGATGATCAATGGTGCATGCATATCTACATTTTGTGATTTGGTTGATTTGAGATCGGACATTATTTGTTTATAAGAAACATAAACAGTCTACCGCAGAACAATGCCACAGATAACAGAAATTGCGGGAGATATGCAGAACCATTATAATTGATCTTCAACGTCATGCATTTGAACGAACTCGCTTACTGTATTTGATAGTTTCACACACTAATTTGATTCCGTAATGAGACTTTTGAGTCTTCGAATTCTCATCAAGACCGACCCTTCTGGTCACTCGTGACTAAATTCGATTCCCTTCATATCAACATATGCACGGAAGTAATGGTGGTCTGGCCTAAGAAATTGACATATGTTTCTGGTGGCCGGCCGACCCCTTTGTCCCCTGATATATGTCAATGAGACAATAATAGAAATACCACAAACCTAATTTATCTTCTATCAACCAGTCACCGTCTCCCACTATCATGTTGTGAACTGGGAGGCGCAGCACCGACCTGCCCACCTCTTTTCTTGTGGAAGATATAGTCAGATGGCATGGAATTTGTATCAGAAAAATCTCTGGTGCTTTTATCACCAACATGCATATGCATGCATCATTGCCAAAGGTGTTACCAGAAAAGCTTTCTTAGATTAAATACCAGAATACATGACAACATTTCTACCATTTTCCACAACTCCCTATCTTCACTAGAACTACACGAAAGCTGAAATACATCTAAATTTGGTTGAAATTGTCATTCGGGATGGGGATTTTCATTTTGCATGATAGTAGATTTTCATCCTCTCCGTCCAATTTCAAATTTTCCATCTAATTTTTCTGGTAGTGAAAAACATGCATGAAATAGATGTGCTTGTTCACTCCACCATATTGTCGGTGCCAGGTCTCTGCCAAGTGGCAAATTCAAAATCAAAGAGTTGATGGAAAAAATTAAATATAAAATTGGTGGAAAAATGAAAAAAAAATTAACAAATTCAAAATAATTATTAACTAATCAAATAATTATTAATAAAATAATCAAAAATATAGTACGAACTATGAAGCACAAAAAGAATTGTTCTGTGATTTCACTCCATATCCAAAAAAAATCACTTAGGAGTTTTGAAAATACAATCTAGAAGCGGAGAATTTTATTGTTGGTGACTGGTGAAGAAATTCTTTATTTTACATAAGCTATGATTATTTTTTTTAATTTTTTTTGCGAAAATATGTTTCTTGGTGCACACAACACATACATTAGGCGCATTCCATATCAGCAAGTTTACCTTCATTGTGGATTCTTGCACCCAAACCCAGGAAAATGATTTAGCAAAGAATTGAGCAAGTATTTGAGAACTCAGAATTGGATTGCCAAACAGTTCATAAATACACATAAGTTGACACCAATGCAAAAGACACAAGAGCTCCCCTCTAGCCTTACTAAATCATCCCTGAATTTATAGGACACTACACTCTCTGTGACTTCAACTAGTTGGAGCTGCTAAATTGCTAACTGATGTAGGGATTGTTTACGTTGGCTTCAACTAATGCTACTGTGTACTTTTATACATATGGAAAGGTAAAATATAGAACTTGACAGGTCTCACTCAGTCTGAGAATAATACTCCCTTCATGACATTACCTGCAGTGCCTCTCTTGTTTGTCCAAGCATATTGAGTACTGTTGCTGCAATATGGGAAGGAGTGAGGCCGGCATCGGCCAACTGATCGGCTGGAGCACCGTGGTCAATGTACCGATCAGGAAGAACCAGAGGTCTCCACTGCAAGTTATTGACAATGACAATGAGTCTTTGATGAGTTCAATGCTAATGCAATATTGAACTAACATTTTTGTTAGGAATTCATGGAAATATAGATTGTACCTTCAGGTTCCCATCAAGAAGGCCATCAAGAGCCAGGAACTGGACAACATGAGAACCAAAGCCTCCAATGGATCCTTCTTCCACAGTAATCAAAAACTCATGTGATTTTGCAAGTTTGCGGATAAGAGCATGATCTAGCGGTTTGCAAAATCGTGCATCAGCAACCGTCAGACTCAAGCCAAGAGGTTCCACCAAAGTTGCTGCAGCCAAACATGTCTGGACAGCTGATCCATAGCCCAAGAGTGCAACTCTTTCTCCTTCAATCAATATTCTTCCTTTTCCTATCTGCATGACAATGCCAAACATGTAATTAATTTGTAATGTACTAATAAAATTTTCCATTTATATAGAGGTAATATAGTAACAGAGACAGTTGATAGTCACCTCAAGAGGAGTGCCTTTATTTCCTGCCGGCAGCTCTACACCAATCCCATTTCCTCTTGGGTACCGGAAACAACTTGGACGATCATCAATGGCAGCAGCAGTGGCTACCATATGAAAGAGCTCTGCCTCATCAGAAGGAGCCATGACCACCATGTTAGGGAGGCATGCCATAAAAGTAACATCAAAAGCCCCACAATGTGTGGGACCATCGGCTCCAACAAGCCCAGCTCTATCCATAGCAAATCTCACAGGCAGTTTCTGCAAATCCACATCATGTACGACCTGCGGCATGAAACCAAAAAGACACAGATTTTGAAGTTAACAATCCTATATTAATGAAATAAGTATCAAGAAATAAAACCATGATAAATTCGAACAGAAGATCAAGTTGAAGATTGAAAGATAGTTTGGCTTACCTGGTCATAAGCCCTCTGCAAGAAAGATGAGTAAATTGCACAGAAAGGTTTCAGGCCTTCACAGGCAAGACCTGCGGCAAATGTAACAGCATGCTGTTCTGCTATTCCGACATCAAAGCATCTTGTTGGAAAACGGCGGAGGAAGAGATTCATGCCTGTTCCACCTCCCATTGCAGCATGGATTGCTACAATATCTTTGTCCGCTTCAGCTTCTGCAATCAAAGCCTCTGCAAAGTATGTTGTGTAGGACTGTGTGCTAGCAGCAGCTTTGAACTGCTTTCCAGTTGCGGGATCAAACTTGGCCACTCCTGCAAAAGTGTAAGCAGAACTTTTTTTAGTCATCTTTGATAGACTGTACTGAGATGCATTTGCAGACCATATCTACAATAAAGCATAAACTATTTCTATGAAATTATGTATTTACCATGGTACTTGTCTGCAGCCTTCTCCGCATATGGATAACCTCGACCTTTCTCCGTGATCAGGTGGATCAGGACAGGACCTGTTGTTTGTGTTGTTTTAACCTCTTGCAAAATCGCTATGAGGTCATCCACATTGTGAGCATCGACTGGACCAATATAATATAGTCCCAGCTCTTCAAATAGGGTTGAGCCAGAGCCACTGATCATTCCACGAGCATACTCATCAACTTTTGCTGCCAGTTCATGCACAGAACCACCAATTTGTTTGGTAACTCCCTGCGATAAGATCAGATTAAAGTGAACCATATGACCAGATAAGGGAATAAAAGGTTAGCCTCTATTATCATGAATCTTAATCATACTTGGGCTTCTAAAATACTTACTTTGGCAACCTCTCTTAATTCTCTAAGAGGCCTGTTTGACTGCAACTTACTCAGAGCGCTGCTTAAAGCTCCTACTGGAGGTATGGGTCCATCGAGATTGGCAGTAGGTAAAGAAACCTGTTTATTATCGTTGAGAATAATTATCATGTCGGAATCAAGGTAACCCGCATTGTTCATCGCTTCATAAGCTTGCCCTGCTGTCATGGCACCATCACCAATAACAGCCACCACATGATTGTTTTTTCCCTTTAGATCCCTCCCTACGGCCATTCCTGTATGTGCATCGACATCCAAACCGTTATAACCAAAGATCATTACACCTAATTATTTGCACTGAGACCACATTTTCAGTATTCAAACCCAAGACGGTGGATCATTAGACAAAATACCGTTGTGGTTGTATGAGTGATGATAACATGCTAGATTATGAAATTGGAGAATTTTATTATACCTATTGATAAGGAATTAACCTACACAAGTACCTATACGAATCACAAAAATATATTGAGGAGGTATGCATATATGAATCTATGTAGGTTAATACCACCTCTACTGAACATTGGCACCTAGTCAAATTTGTGTTCATAACTGATCTAATTATCTAAATAAAAAATGCGGATTCGATTAAGGAAGATTTCATATAGAATCATATTCAATAAGAAAGGCTAAATAGTGAAGTTATAAAACATGGAAAATTTTAATGATATACTTATTTCCTACAAGGAAGGTTCAACTATGTGAATTGGGCAATGAAAGGGGAATTTCCCATGACACAAAATCCAGGTTGCATGCACATCAAACACAAATGTTCGTCTCCTGATATAGAGAATTAAATTTTCATTGACTAGGAATAATTACCCAATCCAGCAGAGATAGTAGTAGAACTATGACCAGTGCCAAAGCAATCATACTCGCTCTCCGACCGTTTTGTGAAACCAGCTAACCCATTGGTCTGCCTCATAGTATGCATCTTTTCTCTTCTCCCAGTCAAGATTTTGTGTGGGTAAGACTGTGAATCAAAACAGAAGTTCACAATGAGATGTCGATGAAAACTCTTGGACCAAATGTTTTCCAATATTTGTAAATGCTTAGAACCAAAGAAGGTAAGATTGAAACCTGATGACCAACATCCCACAGAATCTTATCCTGAGGAGCACTGAACACATAGTGAAGAGCCACAGTGAGCTCCACAACACCAAGGCTTGATCCTAGGTGACCTCCGGTTTTTGAAACGTTGAAGATGACATCAGACCTCAGCTCATCAGCTAATTGTTTAAGCTCCTGAAATCAACAGATTAACATTAAGGTTCTAAACCAAAATTCATGCAAAGACAAACACGGTTATTAAGTAACATTTACAACATAGCCTTTCAGTTGTGTCTGTATTTACCTTGACAGAAAGGTTTTTCATGTGAATTGGATAGTTAATAGTGTCCAAGAGAGGAGTGGGTGGTCTTTGTGAGTGATACTCTCCACTCTCCGACAGTGAAGCACATATCCCAGTTGTCCTTTTCTTTACCTGTTGCAAATAACAACAAAAGGACACCATTATCATCAACAGATTTTGTTCAGTTTCAACAAGACTGAAAATTTTGATAACAAGAACCTGGAACCATAAACTCAATTACAAAAATTTCAATACAATAAGATCAACGAAATTGAAACATGACCAACAAAAGCAAGCAAAACTAAACCCAGTTTTGCTTGACTGATTTCAGCCATGCAAGGTGTTGGGTTTAATTTATTGAATTCACAAGACAAAGATATCTCTGCTAACCTGATTGAAGAGCTTTTGTTGTTGAGGGCATGACAGAGCTGGTCCAAAAGAGAAATGGGATGAAAACTTAGAGGTGGGTTTCTGAGTTGAGATTGAG
The DNA here is from genome assembly GCA_034370585.1 of Fragaria x ananassa. Classification (NCBI taxonomy): domain Eukaryota; kingdom Viridiplantae; phylum Streptophyta; class Magnoliopsida; order Rosales; family Rosaceae; genus Fragaria; species Fragaria x ananassa. The sequence continues at coordinate 19,977,866 of CP139762.1, read as the reverse complement.
AATGTGCTGAGAGCCATTGCATGTACCAGAGCAACAAGGAGAGAGAGAGAGAGAGAGATGAAGAGAGGGAGAGAGCTTGAAAGCTGAGAGAAACTGGAGAAGAGGACCCAGAGAAGATGAGCGAAGTGAGGAGAAGGGTGAGGGGGGCTAATAAGGAAGAGCAGTTGTTGTTTGTTTCCACTGAGGATCCAGTGTGGTGGTGATGAAAGGTGTGAAGGTGTCAGTGGAGGTTACATAAAATAAGCAGAGAAAGAGAGAAACTGAAAGGCGTTATGGTTATGGCGTGTGTGGGAAAATGTGTGGTAGATGGTAAAGTTGGTGTCCAATCGGCAATGGAAGTTAAAACAATTTCAGGGACCAAAAATGGGAAAGAGAGCTGGGATTACAGTGTTGCATAGTAGCTTCCATACCTGTAGCAATGACCAGCACAAATGTTTCAGGATCAAAGTTTGCATGTGCTCATTCATTGGGCCACGTCAGGGAAATCACAAGAGGATAGATTCATGATAGGCATCAGTACAGCAATACACCGACCCATTTTGCCAAAATTACATTTTGAGTGGCTGATGTGGCAACACCATGCTTTGCCATGTCATCATTTTAACTCTACCAAAATTTACCCTCCATTTTCATTTTATTTATTTAGAATTTGAAAATTTGAAATTCTAAATGCGATCATTAATGTTTTGGAGAAACCCGATTCCATACTCTTTCTAACGATTTTTAACGAGAAAATCTTAGGTAGAGCCGTTATGTATTGTAGTATGGAGAGTGAGGTAATGCATGAGGAAAGAAGAATCTAATTCGTTAAGGTCCTTAACGGCTCTTAACGAGAAATCTTGAGTAGAACCGTTATGTATTATTGACTAGAGTGAGGTTATGCTTGAGAAAAGAATAATTTAGTTCGTTAAGGTTCTTAACGGCTCTTAATGAGAATCTTTGGACAACAGTTATATTAATACTGTACGGACAAAGCATAATCATTCTGATTACATGAATTAAAGAAACAGAACTAGTCTGTAACGCCACACACAACTCCTAACGAAAAAAAAATGTTGAGTAAAATTGTTATGTCATTCTTGTACGAACAAACCGACAAAATAACATCATTCGATGTAGGACGTCATCTAATAAAGAGGTTAGAATTCGTTTGTTATACCTTCCCACGAATACTGATGAAAAAATTATGTTTACAAATCAAGATTTAAATACAAGGGCTAGAACGATAGCTCTCACGCCATTACCATTAATTAAACCACAGAATATAAGGGGACAATATTGTGCCTAAAACCTATAGTGTAAGAACATTTCAAAATAATATAATGAGTCTCTATCTTAATAACCTATAAATAAAGACTAGCAACTCTCTCTTTTTTGTCAAATGAAATGGACACCCTTCATGAAACGCAAACATATATAAGGCCCTCACACGATCTCAGGAGATATAGATGGAGGACCTACTGAATATGAGAAAAATATATCTTCAATGTTTCAACAAGCACAATAATTTGAGCTTATTATCTATTGCCAGATATAGATAAATTTTCATTAAGATCCATAGACAGCACTTCTAAGTAATCTAAGCTCCAAGTCAATTTAGAACAAGCTGTCTACACGGAACAAAATAAAGGTAGATAATGAAATACATCATCTATACGAGACAAGTTGCTCATTTCATTTTTGCCTCTGTAAATAGAACATGACGATTCACCCGAGGGTCATATTTTCGGAACTCAAGCTTCTCCACCATCCTAGAGGGCTTCTTCTTGACATAGAAAAATCCAGTTCCAGCAGCTGAGACCAGTCGGATGAACAATGTAGCCTTCTTCTTCTTGTCGCCCATTGCTTAATTCAAACAGTGCAAAGTCAATCACATAAGCAATAGAAAACATGTTTCAATGCAGTAAGGATGGGCCATATTATTTGCAGAGTTAAAGATGTAACACTACTGGAAACATGAAATTACTACATGGATATACTGATCTTCAGTGCCCTGAATCCACTATTTTACTCACATTTCAGAACTTAGAATAGATATAAGTAGTCCACGTCCTATGTTTAAAACACAAGAGCCTACATGCTTTTGGTGTATAATAGTTCCAAACTGGTTGGGAGCAATCACAAACAGAAGCAAAGAACCAACAAAACTCTCTGCAACAACAAGGTCCCATGACTGAGATCCATCATCCATGCCAAAGAAACACCTTTCATAGCAGTATTTCTTTATCTCAATGGATGTCATGTCTCAAATGTGTCACAATGCATGCACGTACATATAAACAAATATTAGAGCCCAACTAAAATGTAGTATGTGTAGCTGTTGCTGGCTAACTTTTCTATTCAAAACTTTGTGTGCTTATGTGTTCATCCTGTTTAATTAAAACATCTTCAGAGCTGATTCTGCCAGGTAGCAATCACATCGTCTGGCTTCCTTCGACTCAGGATTGAATGCTAGTTAACTGCCCAACTTCAGAAGTTGTGGCCAGTTATATGTTTTCTTCTATATATTCTAGAAAAAACTCGTAATGAACACAGAGCCTATATGGATATGGGTGAAGCACTTCCTCATATCACATGACTAGGGACTCTTTTAGATGAATCAGTTTGTGTGTGTATTTTCCTCAACTGTTTTGAGAAAATCATCACAGCATACAGACCTACATATTTGTGGGTGGGAAATAGTGGAAAGTACATGTAATAAACCACAAACATAAGCAAACAATCAACTAAGATATCTGCACCAAGAAGATTCCGTGAACAAGATCAAATAGCTCGCCCACATAATCTCCAAGTTGTATTCCTCTATATGCAATCACATGACCTTGTATACAATCTAGAGCCTATACGCTACTACCCTCAATGACAGTCTCCAAACAAACACATACTGGCATCAAACTGAGATAACATCTAACCACCAAACGTCTTGCCACTTCATTATCAACCAAACTAAATTCCTCCCTAATGTATCGAGAGAAATTTCAATAAACCGCCCAGTTTTAAGTTCAGGCTCATTCACATACACTCTACACCATAACTCAAAAAAATCACAAACATCTGCAGTGCTGTATAGGTTAGGGATATTAACTAAACTGATAATCCCTGAGCCGAACATCTCTATTACCTCGCCAATTTCATGAAAAAAAAAACATATATCCAATCTAACGAAAGAAACCTCAACAAACTCTGGTACACACTATATACCATAACTGAAAGTTTCATATGCTAAACACTTCAATTTAATACTTGTATAGTTACCTCAAGCAGAAATAAACAGTACAAATGGTTTCCCATCAACAAAAATCTCAACTCTTAAGCTATAACAACACCTCCATACCACAAAACACATCTTGCACTTTACCCAAATGATATTGAAAAACCCAAAACACATCTTCCATCAGTAGAACCATTACACAAGTACAACAACATGAACAACAATGAAAATAGAGAATTTAAGCTTCCTATACAAAGAATTGAGGACTTACTATTCAAGCTTTGCAAGTAGTTGTAGGAGCCTTGGAGGAGGAGGAAGCCCTAAAAATGGAGTCTTGGTTTCGTTTTAAGGAGCGGAAAAAGACCTAAAAGAACCCACAAAACGCAGAGTTTTGGTAATGCAATCCCTTTCAAAAGACCATAAAGTCCTTACCTTTGTGGGTTTGGTCATCCAGCTCCAACTCAGCTGGGTACTAGTTTAGTCTGTTATCACCAAAAACCTAAACTTCCATTTCCTCCCAGCTCAGAAAACTCAGAAGCCAAAAGGTAGAGGCATTTCGGATTCTGGGTTTTTGTTTTGTGATTTGATTTGTGGAAATTGAGGGTTTTGGATTGTAAAGGTTGGATCTGTGTGAGCAGAATCGATGGCGAGCGCGGTGGACGCAGCAGGAGATCCGATCCCGACGTCGGCGGTGCTGACGGCGGCGGCGAAGCACATTCAGTTCAGGTGCCAAGAGGAGAACGTGGCCTTCCTCAAGTGCAAGAAGAAGGACGCTAATCCAGAGAAGTGTCTCGACCAAGGTCGCCAAGTCACTCGCTGCGTCCTTTCCTTGTTAGTCACTCCTTCTTTGAATTGTGATGTTTCGTATGGTTTCGATATGATGTGGGCTTTGTTGAGTGTCATTTGGGATTGTGGTTTTGCTCATTTTAGCTCAATGTGGTTAGGCTTTATATTGAGGTGTTGGTTTTGCATATAATAGGAATTGTTGGTTTGAAGATTGAACTTAGGGAGGTGTTAAAGTTGATCTTCGTTTAGTTTTAAGGAATACTTTGAGAGTGTGTTTTGAATTACCCCTTTTGAAATGAGAAATAAAAAAAAACGTAACTAACTGCAATGGGTGTGGTGGAAAAGTGTGTTCCATTGCATGAGCTGTACTAAAATATATGAAGTCTGGCTAACTTACTTTTGTTTGCATCCTCTCGGTTATGAACTTGGGAGTGGAATGCACTGCTTGGAATATAACGTAGGAAGTCATAAGACTTGTTGATTGTTGACAGCCCAAATTTGGAACTTTGGGGCCATGTACTTGGACAGCATTAAGCTAGGTACTACTTGCTAGGAGGCTATTAGTGTGATTTAACGTCTAGATTTTCATTTACATCTAGTTCGTCAAATTCCGGGGCTGCAGGTTTCTGGATGCCTATTTAGAGCCTTGTAGTACATGATTTACTACAGATTTTGTACTGTTACAAAAGAGAAAGGACGAAGTCTCATCTGCAAAGAAAACTAATGACGAAGGAAAATTTGTATGTTTTCCTCCATGATTTCTAGCAAAACTAGTCCCCCCTACCCAAATAGTAGATTGATCTAGGTTTCATCATTTTCTACTTCCTTTTTTTATCAGTCACTTCATTGGTTTTCTTTTAGATTATGGACCATGTATGCAAGTTTCCACTCAACATGTCTTCTATATTCTGTGAGATTGGTAGCATCCCGAGTCATGTTTCTCCTCATACTGTCCGTTGGATAATTCAGTGGCCTAGATCTACTAGAGAAAGCCTAAACCAATAAATGAGGTGCTAGGTGTGGAGATGACAAAGAACAAAATGTTAAGGACTTGCATTTTCAAGTTGCATTCTCCAAACTCAAAGACAGAAAGTTCTGCTCACCTCGTCATTTATATCAGACTTTGTATGATCTGTATGAGATATGGGACTCTTTGACAGTCCAAATTTGGGACTTTGGGACTATATACTGTGAAAGCATTACGCTAGATGCTACTTGCTAGGAGGCTATTGAGCTATTAGCCCAAATCTTGCTCTATAATCTGGTTTCATCTTCATGTGATTTAAGGTCTAGAATAGTTTTTCCATCTGCATCAAGTTCGTCGAGTCCTGGGCTGCAGATTTCTGGATGCCCTGTTTCAAGCCTTGTAGTACCTAATTTACTACAGGTTTTTGTTCTGTTAAGAAAAAAAAGGACGAATTCTCTTCCCCAAAGAAACTAATGATAAATGAAATTTTGTATGTTTTCCTCCGTGCTTTCTAGTAAAACTAGTCCCCCGTTTCCTAACACTAGATTGATCTAGGTTTCATCACCTTCTACTATCTTTTTGATCAGTCACTTCATTGTTTTTCTTTTACATTATGGAACATGTATGCAAGTTTCCACTCAACATATCTTCATTATTCTTCAAGATTGGTGGGGCATCCTGTCTTTCTCCTACATATTGTTGGCTAACTCAGTGGCCTAAATCTACTAGAGAATGCCTAAACCAACTTAAAGTTCAAGTTGCATTCTCTAAACTCAAAAGACAGAAAATTCTGCTCACTTTATCTTTTATATCAGACTTGGTATGATCAGTATAAAATATGTGTAGAGCCTCAATAGCAGCCTTTGAATTCAACTGAGTTTCAAGTATCAACATTCGCTTCAGCAAATTTTTGAAATCTGCAGGAGAAATTTTATATTTGCAGTAGGATAGAGTTGGAATTCTTTGTGATTTGAGTAGTCTATTCAAAAAATTGATCGTCAATGGTCATTGGTAAAAATGATCATGTAGATCGCATCACACTGATGTGCTTGTGACATGTTTAAATATGAGACGTTTCTCCCTGCAGGCTGAAAGATCTTCATCAGAGGTGCACCAAAGAGATGGACGAGTATGTCGGATGCATGTATTACAATACAAATGAATTTGATTTATGTCGCAAAGAGCAGGAGAAATTTGAGAAAAAATGCCCATTGGAATGAGAACATACTCTTTGTCCCACCATGATTGCAATAATATGTGCAGTGTGCAATGAACAGATACTGTTGCATACAATTTCAGTGCATCTTGCTTTTGGATCCGAGATGTTTTCATTTGTATGTCCAAATTTTGCTTGGGAATGCTTCTCCAGCAGGAACTGTTTCACCTTTTTAAGCATAAAGGATTACTTCTATTGTAGTTGGAATGGTTGGTGATCCAACTTTGCATCCAATAGTATAGTGAACAATTGATTTGCTTACTAAAATCACTAGCATTTCATCTCATAATCTAACTAGCTTACATTCCTCTCATTGTCCGAGTTGGTTTGGTTAATTTCTACATGCTAAGCCACATGACAATTGTTGTACCTTCAGGTACACTAATTATATCTTGGCTAATATAATGTAAACCACTTTTCATGCACATTTAAATATGGCACGCCTCAAGAATATGGTGGTATGGGATTCAAGAATCTGCATTAGCTATGCTGGCTAAGCAGGGTTGGCGTTTGAGACAAAATCCGAGTTCTTTGATAGTTTGATTGCAAAGCTTTATACAACACTATACTTGCAGATGGGTACGACTCCCATCTCTTTCATGGTGGAGCACTCTTGACAGCTCGGGAGGTTAAGGTGGAGAACTGGGTCAGGTTCAGCAGTGGATATTTGGAGACAAATGGATACCAGATGTCTTTCCTCGTCGCCCACTTTCTTCTCCAAATCGTGAAGCTCCACTGTTTGTTTCAGAGCTCATTGATTCGGTTACTCACACTTGGGATGTTCAGAAGCTAGAAAGCTTGTTGCGTCCAGCAGATGTTACACTTACATTGTAACTCCATACCTAATCCTTTGAATCGAAATATGGCATTTTCGTAAAAGAGGTACGTTTACTACTAATAGTGCGTATTTTTTGTAGCAAAGGACATTGCCTTAGGAGCTGTTTTGGCTCCTCCTCTACCTCTGGACATGTATGTCGATTATGGAAGGCTAGTTGGAATGCTCTGAACTAGCTATTCATGCTTGGAGAAGCTGTCTGCAATATTGCCAACTACAGTTAATTTGTTACTGAAAGGGCATGTAGGTGGGATGTTTCTTATGTCAACATCGATTGGAAACTAGCTTGCATTTGTTCTTCGGATGTCAATAAGCACAGGAAACTTGGCAAAGCTGCTTCTGTAAATTTTGATGTGTCTACTCACGTTCAAATGAAGGACTGCCTAGTGCCTACTACAGTTGGCTAACACATCGAGTAAAGATGCTTTTGCTCGCTGTCTGATGATTTATATGATCTATATGGAAGAATAGAAACAGTCAGTTGTGGGAGGAAACGAGGCAACGACCTTCAGAGGCTACAATATGCTTTGTTGAGGTTACAAGAGTTTCAAAAAGCAAATGTTCAATCAGCTGGAGGCAGTGAACATTGGCAGCAAAGCTTGAAAAAACCGGACATATCAAGGCTGGTGCAAGCAAGGCCTGTGTTCAAACATCACCTTTTCATTCGGAACTTCTTGCTCTACTTGACGCCTTGACGGTATCAAAGTTACAGAAAACCTGTGGATACTGCAACGATCATGATCCAACTGCCCTGTGGATAATGCAATGAATCATGATCCAACTGCAAAAAACAATTCAACCTAAAATAGAACTTGGTAATCCAACTGCAAATAAATCCAACTGGTAATCCTGAAGAGATCAAAAGAATGTCCAATCTTATTAACTGGTGTACCTTTCTAGTAGCAGGATCAACCTCTGGGAGTAGCCGAAGCCAAGAGTGGATATCAGTTTTTACTCACAATAACAGAAGGTGTATACTGATTCTCTTGTAAGATTCCAACTAAGATGACATTATATTTGAATTCGAATTTGGTGAATCCGGCCTGGTTAGATGAGTTGGATCTCATTAGTTTCGGATGATTCCCTACCACGACAGGTGCACCCCAGGAACCTGGTTCTTCTACTTGTTTGGCTTGGCTATAGCATGGGAGGAAATTAAGAGTGAAATTGCTTGAAGCTGCTGTTTTGAAGACCAGATGATCCGACGTTATGATGAAAGGTTTCTCAGGGATAGCTACATTGAATAGAACTAGAGCTGTTAGAAGAACAGGTTTATGCATTTGACGTTGGAGGCACATATAGCGGCGAACAAAGTAAGGAGCAGATATGAGGTTGTACCAAGGCTTGGACACAAGCTTGCATTGAAATATGAATATACCATAGGATATAATATGTCTCACAAAATGTGTTGAAAAAGTATGCAATTAGTTTTTCATCCCCCAGGAAGAAGCACCTTTGCAGGTTTGTTGATATGTTCAGCAAAAGTCCATCAGATAACCTCCAGTAGTGTCTGTTGGATGTAACCATGTCAGAAAAATGCTCACATCGTCAACCACCAAGAAATTGAAGAAATGCTCCTTGGTCCAATTATATGACTAGAATCTTGTTAACAGTGCAAACTGAACTTTCCTGGCCATGTTAGAATTCCACGCACAATAATATGCGAGGATATGCAGGAAAATCATTAGCATACTAGAGTGCCACAACTGTAGCAAGTTCTTTAAAAGAAAAAAGAAAAAAACTGTAGCAAGTTAAATTGTTAAATGCAAAGCACTACAATCGCTTTACTACAGGCCACATCTGAAAATACAAAAAACAATGAAGCTACTTCCCGGTGTTGCTCTCCAGTTCTACAGCTGCACTGAGAAGTCGTCATTGACATCATCATCATCATCATCATCCCAAACAACCTCCCATTGCTGTGTTGCTTCTTTTCCTTCTTCCTGCTCATCCACTCTGTCAGCATAAAAGAAGTTAGACAAACTGAAGATGTTTAAAACAAGTTAGACAAACTGAAGATGTTTGATCTAAGATCAATTACTAAGCAAGTAACAGCTACACATTATGTTCCTTTAATGAACATCATCCTTATCCATATGTTATATAAAAGTTCCAGCAAAACCTGCTTTGCAGACCTGGGCTCGATGGTGCTACCCTTCTAAACTTGGCAGTGAACTTATTGTGAAGAAATATTAGGGTATTAAAACACAAATTGCATCATCTCCTATATCATTAGACTTTCTTCAGATGTGTGACCAAGCTCAGTGCTAACTCAATTAGGATTAAGCATAACATGATAAGAGTGGAAAATGCATATCTTCATTACATGAGTACTAACTGAAAGAGGCATCTTACCTGTATGACCACGCTACATCGGACTGTGACTATTACCCCTCGGACTCCTTGACCTGCTAGGTGCATAGACTCTCTCATCACACCGATCCCGACCATTCTCCCTTGGACTTGGGGACCTACTGTAGTCTCTCTCAACATGTGGACTCCGTCCATTCTCCATAGGATTATGGGACCGCCTATAGTCTCTTTCATCACGTGGTGAAGGAGATTGTGAAATTGATCTAGACTGCACAGGGGAGCGATAATGATCCCTAGCTCCACGGTCCCTGCCGACAGAAGAAATACATACAGCATTATTTTTATGGAGTAATTCTACAGAATAATCATCACCAGATGACCAGAATAATATAAAATATATTCGATTAAGTAACAGATACCCACTAAAACCATCCATTTTCACAAAGATGAAAACTTCCAAAATTCATCACGAGCAAATGTAAAGTTGCCACAAGTTCATATTTGATAAAAGTTATCTGTTAAAAGATAACAGAACAGCAACTCACATCCTCATCATAATCTAATTCATCAAATATGACCTTTACCTGAACCTTTCAGGGTTCCGAACAAAAAATATGAAACTTGATCCAAAAACTCAGTGTTAGGCTAGTACTGGTTGATCGGCATCTGACAACTTCATAGCTCTCTTTGCCCCAACTTTCTAAACCAGATAATATCTTTTCCTTCAACAATATCACCATACTCTACTGGTGAAAATCTTTGAATTGCTTCTTTTCTTTGTAGATGGTTTCTTTCTTTGGCCAACTATAAGCTCTATATTCATTCTTTACTGGATCGTATATGCAAAACAAGATATCAAACTTAACAACTTTTCTTATTAAAAACTATCTTACTTTAAAAGTTAGTAAAGAGAGATAGAAATACACCAATACAATATACTATGATTCCAATCATCTCTCAGACCTAGTTTAGCTTGTCACTTTAGTCAATCATACAAAGCCTCACAAACTCATGTCATAAGAATAGGGAACCCAATTCCATTTGTAGATGACAGTTGATGGTGCATATATAGTACTTATGCAGAGACTTTGGTAGAAAGGTAAAGAAGTTGCCATCACTTTTATGATCTCTTTTCTCATTAAACTTTATTAACCCCCAAGCCTTTAAAAGTCTCCTTTTTCACTTTACTATCTGCATAAACAATGCCACAAGCAGATATTATAAAATTCAATAGACATACATGTAAGAGAAGCAATCTCTGTAGAAAGAGTTCATTATAGACGCTCTCATAACAGTACAAATATATGACGATAGACACAAGTTAATGAACATACATATGAAGAGAAGAAAAAAAATTTCAAACATGTAATTACAGAGCTCCAATTCCAACTCTGTAGGCAGGACAGAACCAAAAAAATTAACAAAAAGAAGAATTAAAAAGGAATAACAGAAATAAATAAATTAAAAGAATGAAAAGTGGAGGTAAAAGAAACAAATAATAGAAAACTGCTATAACAGCAAAAATGGAGGACAACAGATTTTTCAGAAGGAACAATCACCATATGGTGCATATTACTACAGTTATCTTAAAAATGAAACACTGCCGATCAACAGCATAAACTTCTGGAGATAATATACAGACCTTGAGTCACGCCTAAGAGGTGAAACTGACCGCGAGTAAGCTGTGAGCAAAAATGAATGATGGTTATTGAGAACACATAATAATCTGAGAGATGAGTTCATAAATTTTCTTTCTACACTAAAAATTCAAACTCACAACGATAATGCCCTCTAGGAGACCTAGGTGGAGTTCTTCTTCTTTTAGAGCTTCCTCCGCTACACATAAAATAAAATTTCAGAAAAGAGTATTCATAGAATAAACATCTAATTCCAATTACATAGACAAGAGGTGATTGATCAGTTTGCAATGGGGGAGTAAAATGTACCCTACCTTACACGAGTTGTTGTGCGCATTTCTTGGGGAGTTTTTCTGTTCTCCTCAGCAAAAACAATCCTTATTTCACGTCCACCAATAAGTTGATGGTTCATTTGTAGCTTTGCTTCAGCTGCGTCCTCTGCATAACGGTACTTCACAAACCCAAAGCCACGTGGCTCCCTATATTGCAATAGCTTATTAAACATAACTTGAAATTGCAGCATTATTTCTCATATGAATTAAAGAAGATGACATCAAGTTCAGCTTTATGAAAAGTACTTATTCAGACGTTCGAGTTTGACACATGCACACTCAGAGCAATTGCTAGCATTATCAGAAGTATGAAACTGTTAAAAGCCATACCTGGTATAGTAATTCTTAGGAAGATACACATCCTTCACTGGACCAAAGCGCTCAAAAGGGATCCTAAGATCATCTGACCTGCACAAACAGATAACAGATAATTATTAATAATAACATAAGAAGCTTAATTTTCTGAATTCAATATTTGGAGTTAAAAAGCTTGCTGTAATTAACTCAATTCATATAGTAAATGAGTATGCCTCAGTCATATATAATATAGTTTTCGTTGTCAATATAACAGCATATCTATGATAAATTCCAAACTATCTGTCCGACAACACCAAAATACAGACACAGTGACTCGACAGACTAGCATACATACCCTTAAATGAAAAACTAAAGTAAAAGTATTCCCTATTAGCACAAGAGCATAGCTACGTTTAGACTAGCCAGGAGAAACTCTAGGCCAGAAAAGTTTTCTTAACAAGCATCCTGACGCCTTTTGTTTATAAACCTGAATCCTACAAGCTCCATCACTAACATGTTAACAACTTGGTAATGCGCTAGCATCACAAATTCATAGATACTCCAGCATTACCAAATTTGGCCCTCCTGTTTCAGCTGCGCATCACTTTCGTTTTGATTGCCAATATAACAGAATTATATTATAATAAATGAAATTTCGTTTCAGCGGATTAAAAACAGAGTGTATTTGATAATCTCATCACTGAAACAACAATTATGAACATTTAATTTAGCTAAACAATGATGAACATAAGCCCTATAAAACCAGCAAGATTGTTAAGCACTCAGAAAAGAGAGAATCAATACCTAGCGTCAAGAGGAAGATTGCGAACAAGCAAGCCACACGGAGCCGGCGAGCGGCGGTCTCGATTAGAGCGGCTGTCACGGTAGCGGTCGCGAGGCTCGTCGTCGTCGTAACGCTTGCGTCCACGTGGCGGAGTTCTGCTACGGCGGCGAGGGGGGCTGTAGCTTCTACTTAGGCTACGGCTGCGGCTACGATACCTGGCCATTGGTCTCTATTGAAGGATGAAAAACCCTAACCCTAGTCGCTGGTTAGGGAAGTTTGGGAGGTTTGGATTTGGAGGGAGGAAGAGAGTGCGGTGTGTATAACACTGATTATAGTTTTGTGGTGATTTACCGATTTACAATTGGTAATGATACTAAGCCCAACCCAAATTTCAGATTTTTGTAAGCGATGTAACGGAATGAGTCGAGCTAAAAATAACATTAAAAATGAGTGAGGTAAGTCAGGTAACTAATATTTTTGAATCCTCGTAGAGAACATGAATCCCAGTTACATACGAACTGTTATATAATTCTTGTAGAGAACATTTTGAATAATAACAGGTGTCTCATCTAAATTAAAATCATCAAAATTATTGCATTTAACGAGATGGGCTAATTTATTTATCACACTATTTGCTTCACCACATACATTTTGTAGTTGAAAGAAACTAAAAGCACTAACATACCTTTGGCAATCCTCCGTAACCTTACATGTAATAGATAAATCTTTACTATTAGTTTGTAGTGCATGAACCAGATTCATACAGTCACTTTCAACTTTAACATCTTGCCACCCTTGTTGTATGCATATCAACAAACCTACTCTAAGGGACTCGGCTTCCATATGGAATGCAGAGGAGGCATACTGAGATGGTCTAGCAAAAGAACCAACACAATCGCTACCATAGTTTCTGATCACAACCCCCACACCTCCTTTATCATCTTCTTGCGCAAAACTACCATCTATGTTTACTTTGAGCCTTCCACGAGGTGGGCACGTCCATTATATAACTCTCTTCTTCTTGCCCTCACTTTGCTGGTGGCACTGTTTATACTCCAAAAGTAACGAAGAGGACCATTCTATCATGTTGCAAATATTATAGAATTTTCCTTTCCACACCATGTTATTTCTTTCAATCCAGATCACCCATAATGCCATTAAGAAAGCCTCCAGCTTCTCACCGTTCAACATCTTCACCATATCCCAAAACCATACATCAACACTTATAGAAGGGTGTGTACTAGCTAAGATGAATTTGTAACATACCTTGCTTCCAGAAAGGTTGAAGCGCACTACAATGCTTTAAAAGGTGAAAACTATCTTCCTCGTTCACCGAGCAAAATACACAATTAACGTCTGGGAGCTGAACCTGTTTCTTTGCTAAGGCAGCTCGAGAGGGTAATGTTCTGAAGGTACAAGGTTGTTGGCAATCCTTATGTGGAACAAAACACAACCTATGATGCCTAAAACAATTGAGATATTGGTCTTTCACAACTGAAAACAAGTTGAAGAAGTAGAAGAACCAACATGATCTCATGGAACTCAAGTAAAATCATGCATGTGCATTTCATGGTTTTTCACAGAAGATAGCAGTATCACTTGTCATCCTAAAAACCTGGGTTTCCAGCTTTTTGATCTTTTATTCTGTTGTCTTATGTTTAAGTGTGGCATTAATCTTATGTCTAGGGGAGATCCTAATTTGAATTTTAAATTGACAACTAAAATATATAAAGATCTTGCATTTGTGGTCAATTTAGTTTTGGGTTTGATGTTTTTGTCTCAACCTGTGACTCATGGTTTAGAGCCCTAAGGCTACAGTTGTGTTTGTGATACACAAACTAATATAGCAGCTGTCTTTATTTGGTAGATCATCAGGCTCGTGATGTTCCAAGGGTGAATAAACCTTTTTCCAGCTAGGTTGGCTAGCAAATAAGTTCATGGACGCTCGGTGCCTATGACTCTATAAGGTCCTTCCCAGTTGGCACCCAGTGTTCCATCGGGTCTTTCCTTTGAGGCGAGGGTAACCTTTTTCAGGACTAGGTCTCCCACTTGAAAACTTCATTCCTTGACTTTCTGATTATAGTACTTAGTGACCCGTTGTTGATACGCTGCCCAGCGTATCTCAGCATTCTCCCTTCTTTCCTCGAGTAAGTCCAAATTGAGGGGCAGTTGTTGTTCGTTTTCCTCCACATTAAATGTGTCGACACGATGGGTGAGCGTTTTCAGCTCTATTGGGAGGAGTGCTTCTGATCCGTAGGCTAATGAAAATGAGGTTTCTTTGGTAGAGGTGTTGGGTGTTGTCCTGTATGCCCAGAGAATTTGGGGAAGTAGGTCAAGCCATACCCCCTTGGCTCGGCCTATACGCCTCTTGAAAGTCTTCTTGATGATTTTGCTTATAGCTTCAACTTGGCCTTTGGCTTGTGGGTGATATGGTGCCACATAAAACATCTTAATTCCCAATTTGGAGCATAACTCTCTGAACGAGTCGCAGTCAAATTGCTTCCCGTTGTCCATTACCAATGCGTAGGGGACCCCGAAGCGATAGATAATGTTCTTCCAAATGAAATTTTGCGTTTGGAGAGTGGTGATGGATGTCAAGGGCTCAACCTCTGCCCATTTGGTATTATAGTCCACACATACCACCGCGTGTGTTGTCTTGTTGGTACCCTTAGGCATTGGCCCAATGAAATCGATGCCCCAGATTGAAAAAGGGACTGATGAGCTCATTGGGGTCAGGGGTTCTCCTGGCTGGTGTAGGATCGGTGAGTTTTATTGACACGACTTACAAGTCTGAACCATCATCTTTGCGTCTTCTTTTAGGGTTGGCCAGAAATACCCATGCCTGAGTGTCTTGAGAGCCAAAGATCGAGCTCCGGAGTGGTTTCCACATATTCCTTCGTGGATGTTTGACAACACGTTCCTTCCTTCATCCAGGGCCACACATCGTAGGTAGGGAGCAGAATACCCTCGTCTGTAAAGAGATCCATTAACAATTAGGTAACGGCCTGCTCGATACCTGACCTTTCTTGCCTCGAGGGGGTCGTTGGGTAACGCTCCCTTAGATAGGAAATCGAAGATGGGGTCCATCCAGCTTGGGACGTTGTTGATTTGGAGTATTTATTGCTCTTCTTTGATACTTGGCTTGTTTAGGTACTCGATCGGGGTATGCCTTTCTACATTGCGATCGATGGCTGATGCTAGCCCGAGTTAAAGCGTCTGCCCGTTCATTTTGTTCTCTTGGAATTTGAACGATATCGTATGACGTGAAGCTCAATAGGAGGGCTTTCACCTTGCTCAAGTATGCTGCCATGACAGGGTCTTTTGCTTGGAATTCCTCCAACACTTGATTTACCAAGAGTTGGGAATCGATATGTACGCGAACTTGTGTTGCCTCTAGCTCTTTTGCGATGCGGAGGCCGGCAATGAGTGCCTCGTATTCTGCTTCGTTGTTGGAGGCCTTGAAATTGAATCTTAGGGCATACTCAAGCTCATCATTTTGTGGAGTTGTAAGCACCAGGCCTGCCCCACTTTCAGCTTGGTTGAAGGATCCGTCAACGTAGAGCGTCCAAATTGGATTCCTATCATTGAAAACTGACACACCTGTCTTTTCTACTGATGGTCGAACCCTATCTCTCGGTGGGTGACTGGTGTTTTCAACGTCTCCTTCATTACCTGGGAAAAGTGGGCGGGTGAATTCTGAAATGAAATCGGCTATAGCTTGGTCCTTAACGGCCATGCGAGAGCAGTATAGTGGATATCGAACTCCCCCAATTCAACTGCCCACTTGACTAGTCTTCCCGATGTCTCGGGCTTCCACAACACTTGCTTCAATGGTTGATCGGTCATTACTTTGATGGTGTGAGCTTGAAAATAAGGTCTATGCTTTCTTGCCGATGTCACAAGGGCAAGGGCCAATTTTTCAATTTCTGGGTAGCAGGACTCCGCATCAACAAACCCTTTTTCTGACATAGTAGATTGCCTCTTCATGCTTCCCCTCTTCGCGGATGAGCGCTGAACTGATAGCCGCTATAGAGACCGAAAGGTAGATTAAGAGTACTTCCCCCGTCTTTGGTTTGGAGAGGATTGGCGTTTTTCCCATGTGTTCCTTCAAACTGATAAAGGCTTTTTCTCATTCGTCGGTCCAATCTATGTTTTTCCCTGCCCCTTTCAATGCTTTGAAGAACGAAAGGCATTGGTCAGTGGACTTTAAGATGAATCGGTTAAGGGTTGCCACCCTTCCGGTGAGGCTCTAAACCTCCTTCCTCGTTGTAGGTGATTCCATATCGAGCGATGTTTGGATATTTTTCCGGATTGGCTTCGATTCCTCTCTCACTAACCATAAATCCCAGAAATTTCCCCGAGTGGACGCCGAAGGCGCATTTCTCGGGGTTGAGCTTCATCCCATACTCCCTCACTATTTTGAACGTCATTTCAAGATTTTCCGCATGGTTGGTAGTGAGTGTACTTTTTACTAACATGTCGTCGACATAGACCTCCATGGTATTCCTAATAAGATTAGCAAACATGTGATTCACCAAACGTTGATACGTTGCCCCGACATTCTTGAGTCCGAATGGCATCATGCGGTAGCAATACAAGCCCTTGTCAGTGACGAAAGAGGTATGCTCTTGATCTTCCTCATGCATCAGGATCTGATTGTACCCCTAGTAGGCGTCCATGAAACGTAGGAGCTTATGCCTGGCTGTGGAGTCCACAAGTTGGTCTAGGCGGGGTAGAGGAAAACAATCCTTGGGACACGCCTTGTTGAGGTTTGTGTAGTCTACGCACATTCTCCACTTCCCGTTAGGCATTTGTATCATCACAACATTTGACACCCATTGTGGGTAATCTACCTCTCTTATTGATCTATTCTCCAACAGCCGGTCTACTTTGACCTTCATGGTTGCATATCTTTTAGCGTCAGACAATCTTCGTCGTTGCTTGACGGGTTTGACATTCCGGTCAACGCTTAACCTGTGCGTGATGACCTCAGGCCTGATTCCCGGCACATCATTGTGGGACCATGCAAATACATCAACATTCCTCTTTAGACATTTGATGATGTCTTTTCTCACTACTAGAAAAAAATGCTTAAGCGACGAATTTTATCAAGACACAATAATTTCGTCGCTTAAGTGATCACTTAAGAGACAAAAATAAAATTTGTCGCTTAAGTTGTCACTTGAGAGACGAACACAACTTTTCATAGCCTAAGTGATTACTTAAGCGACGACACCTATAAACCGTCTCTTAAGTGGAAAACTTACGCGACCAAAGACATATTCGTCTCTTAAGTTTACACTTAGGCGACAGAATAGTTATATTTCGTTGCTTAAGTGTCTATGCATAAAATTTTGAAAGGAGCATAAGCATGTAAACGTTTTTTTCCATTATTTTTTTTATGAGCTATTAGAGTAACCAATAATAGGCCGAACTGTGAACGTTAACGGTTCAAAAAACAAAGTTACGAAGAATTGATTATAAACGTTTTTGTTTCGTAGGAATTTTCATTTTAGAGTTGACTAACATGATCAAAGGCTTAACAAACTTCAAATTGATCAAAATTTGTTCTACATACATATCTTGTCGTATTAATTATATCTAACGGTCATTTTGTTCTAATTCAATATTGCTAATATACTTGTTTCATGAACATAACACATACAAACACTCGAGTTATACCACTTTGGTCCACATAAACTAGTTTGAACTTCTATTGATATTTTGTATTTAAATTATAAATTTTTTTTCGTCGAGTAGAGAAAATATGTTTCATGAAGCATACACACTTATATTTGAAGAAACAAATTTATGAAAATTATTTCACGATCGTTTTCATTCTTTTAACTATTTATGATTATTAGTAAATTACCATGATCGATTGAAGAATAAATCAAACCGAATTGTGTTAAGTTTGTTTTTATTTTGAAACGTATTTCTATAAATTGACAAAAATCAAAATGATGTATAATATCAATAATTATGATAACCGATG
Organism: Fragaria x ananassa; assembly: GCA_034370585.1. NCBI lineage: Eukaryota > Viridiplantae > Streptophyta > Magnoliopsida > Rosales > Rosaceae > Fragaria > Fragaria x ananassa. The sequence goes on along the minus strand of CP139762.1, from coordinate 19,959,493 downwards.
AAAGGAAATTATGAAACTTTTTATAGAATTTTTATTAAATGTAATTTTAGTATAATGTTGTAAACTTTTATTGCATTTATTAAAAAAGATTCGTTATTAAATATGAGTGATTTCTCATAATAATTTCATTCCATTCGTATTTATTTTTAAGTAAAAGTAGTAAATTTACTAAATTAGTGGCATTTTCTTTAAAGAAAATTTGGGCACACAAGCGACAAAATTGGTAATTTTCGTCGCTCAAGTTACCAAAATTTTGGCAGCAATCTTCCCACCTAAATTTTTGGAGCAATTTCAAACCAAATTTTTCAAAAATTTCCATAAACAATTGAGGGAAATTTTAATTTATCCTTCTACTTAAAGTTTCTCAAACCCCATTCTTCCCCAAATTCTTTATCAAACCCCATTCTTTTCACCTCTTCACCTCTCCTCTACCATCGACAACCATATAGACAGAACATTGCCATCTCCGTCAAGCACCTAGTCTTCACTCGCCGCGCCAAGCACCAAATCCTCCCTCACCGTGCCAAGCACTCCCTCACTGTCGTCAAGAACGACCTCATCCTCCTCGACTGCTCCACAAATCTTTGACGGCTCTGTTCTCAGCCCCGCCAAGCAATTTGGGCTTTGTCAACATCGATCTGGGTCCTCCTCTCCTCTCCTCTACCTTAAGCAATCCGGCAGCAAAGTAAGCTTCGGTTTCACCGCCTCCTTAGATCTGGGTCCTCAACTCCTCTCCCTCATCGGATCTGGGTCCTCCTCTCTCCCTCGGATTACTCCTGAATTTTTTTTCCTTGTCGGATGAGATTAGCGAGTACGAAAACGGCGATGATGGTGATTTTTTTTGATGGGGAGAGGTTAGAGGAGTGTGGTAGAGGTGGTGGCGCATGGTGGTCTTTTGGATGAGAAGAGGAGAAAAGAAAAGAAAAAAAACTGAAAATTTCAGAATTTAATATAATTTGTTAAAATAATAATATTAAATGAAATAAAAATTAACGAATTTTTTTTTTACATTTCACAACTCTTAAGCAACAAAATACTTTGTCGCCTAATTGATTTTTATTTGTCGCATCAAAACATTAGCGAAGAAATATAATTCGTCGCTTCATATATATTTAAGTGACGGATTAGTAATTTTTGTCGCTTAAGAATCTATGAGATGCGTCATATACGACGAATCTTAAGCGACGAGTTTGTCGTCGCTTAAGTTCTTAGGCAACAAATCTTAGGGCTTAGGCGACGAAATGTACCCGTCGCTTAAGTAATTTTTTCTACTAGTGTCTTGTCTCATCATCGAGCTCAGCTCCGATTTTCACCACTCTTTTAGGGTGGTCATCTGACAATGCAATCTTGATTAGTTTCTCCACTGGTTCGAGGTTTAGTTTACTCTTTTCCTCGCTTGCCTCTTGAGGGGGGGGGGGGGGGTAACCTCGTTGCTCTGCTGGCCATGCTCAGATGATATCATGAGAAGGTCCATCATCTCTGGGCCTGCATTTTGCTTGGAATCAAACGCGTAACAAGCCCTTGCCAACGCTTGATCTCCTCTAATTTTTCCCACGCCGCTATTTGTAGGGAACTTCAACGTTAGATGACAATAAGAGACTCTCGCCATGAGGTCCCCGAGCGCTGGACGTCTTAGAATGACGTTGTAAGTTGATGGGCAATCGCTTACTACGAATGGAGTCATACAAGTTCCTACATTGGGCCATGCTCCCAATGAGAGCGTCAATGGCATGTGACCAACGGGCTGAACTTTCGAACCTCCATAGGCAGTCAAGGAAGCGGTGCCTCTTGTCAGCATTCCTTCTTCCACACCCAATTTGGCAAACGCCGTAGCTGAAATGATGTTTACCGCGCTACCACCGTCAACAAGGACTCGAACCACCTCGCAGTCAGCGATCAAGGCTGTAATGATGATTGGGTCATTGGGTAAATTAGCCCTTCGCCGTCCTCGTCTATGAAGATGATGGGCTTTGGCACCAGCCGTCTCATTTTGGCGGGTCTTAAATCAACTAGGAAAATGTCTGCACTAGCTGCTCGCGCATACGCTTTTCGAGCTCTGTTTGATGTCCCGGCAAGGGTTGGCCCTCCAGAGATAGTATTGATGACGTTCCTTGGGTTGTTAGGTCGTGCTTCATGGGCTGGGGGCCCAACATTGTTGATCTGAACCCCATCTCTTTTGATAAAACGTTGTATGCTTGGCGCACCTCTGTCAATCAATGCTTGATACGCGTCCACCAAATGTACACATTTCTCTAGGGTGTGTCTGTATTCCTTATGATACCGACAATAATGTGATTCATCAATCATTCCTCTGGTCAGAGGTCTAATCTTCTTGGGCTCAGGCAAGTCTTGGGAAACGACAGCAAAGATTTCTGTCTTTAATCCGGCAAGCGGTGTATACTTGCCATATCGTGACAGTGGCACTTTTGGCTTTGCTACTGCATTCCCGGAAGTGGTGGATGGCTTGGGCTTCTTGTACTCGTTAGGCATGGTTTTTGTTCCGAACGTTACCTCATTAGTCCTCTTTCCCCTACAGTGGGTAGAGCATCTGTGCTCATGTCTCTAGCATAGTTGAGGTTTTCCGCCCTTAAGTAGTTTGTTGCCTCGCACATGAGTGCTTTGAATGATCCTGGGGGATTTTCTATCATTTTGAACAAGAACAGACCGGACCTGAACCCTCCCATTAGGGCTGCATACGCTATCTTCTCGTCAGCCCCTTCGCACCGATGATATTCTCCTTGGAAACGAATTACATAATCTCGTAGTCCTTCATCCGGGAGTTGACGTATTTGAGTTAGGTCATTTGGAGTGTACACCCAATTGGAGACTATCATGAACTCGTCAAGGAAGGCCCTTCACATGTCTCCAAAACTCTTTATCGTCCTGGCCGGGATGCGACGGAACCAATTGAGCGCTGAACCCTTGAGTGTTTAGGGAAATGCTTTGCATCGGTCCGCCTCTGTTGCGTTATTCCCATCCATGGCTGATCTGAAGTTATCAAGATGATCGTACGGGTCGGTGGAACCGTCGTAAAGATCAATCTTTTGAAACTTTACGCTCTTAGAAGTTTTGCCGAGCATTATAGACTCAGTGTATGGGAGCGGGAGCTCTTCCGAACCGAGGTCAGGGATATATGGTGACTTTCTTGAATCCATTTGATCCATCCTTCTGTATACTGTTCCAAGCTCTCCCACAACTGCTTGCCTGATTAGATCGGCCATGGACTCGGTTGTTTGGGATGTAGCTTTGAGTTTCATGGTCCTCTTGGAACGTTTTTCGTATGCGATTTTACGCTCTCGAGCTCTCGGCCTTGGATGCTTTTGGTCGCCTTCGGAGGATGATTCCTTGTTGTCTGACGTCTTGCCCTCCGAACTGTTGGTCTGCTCATCGTCTGCCTCCAAATGCAGGGGTTCATCCAAACCATTATTCTCGTTGATGTGGTGCTCGATGCGTCGAGTCCTCTCCCGCTACATTAGAAGCTCTTTGTTGGCTTTTTCCAACTGCTTAGCCAGTCGCTGGTTACTTATCGTCTAACTCTCGCACTTCTGATTGATCAAGGTCGTTTGGGCTTGGATGTTGTCCAGGATGTGAGAGAAGGCTCCAAGTTGTCATTTGAGAGTCATCGTGGGAGGGAGCTTTCTCCTCGCCCTCCGAGGTTGAGCGGTGACCTTCTTGTGGGGGGTTTCCGAGGTGCTTAGCCAGTCGCTAGTTACTTATCGCCTGACTCTCGCACTTCTGATTGATCAACGTCGTTTGGGCTTGGATGTTGTCCAGGACGCGAGAGAAGGCTCCAAGTTATCCTTTGAGAGTCTTCGTGGGAGGGAACTTTCTCCTCACCCTCCGGGGTTGAGCGGTGACCTTCTTGTGGGGGGTTTCCGAGACAGTGCCCTTAACTTCATCCTTGGAACTTGCTTGTTTGTTAAAGTCCAGATCGTGCTCAAGTCGGGCCTCTCGGTCAAACTCTTAGTCTGATTCTGATGCGGGGCCTACCATAATTGGTATGGCAAGAGAACTCACAAACGTAAGTAAACAGATGAACTTTATAGATAAGTGAGTAAGGATTTCAACCATATTAAAGGAAGCTGGCAAGAGCACAATGCTAAGCGATCAGCGTTCCCACAGACGACCCCATTTTGTTGATTGCGAGATTCCAGGGTTGGATTCGAGTCAACTAAGTTACGATGAAATCTGAGGTGGAGTGTGGTTGGGAGCAATGGCTGGACTGATTTGACACCGGTGTGGCACCGGCCTAACAAGCTCCGATGATAAAGTTAGTTGAAGTCTTTTTAGTAAGGTTGACCATAGGAATGGAAAGTCATTTTTATGGAGAGAAAATATGGAGTGTATTTTAGAGAGAGAATTAGTTACCCGAAATGAAGAAGACGAGCTCCCCTTTTATAGGGTTTTGGGGTGGTTGCGACTTTTCTATTTGAATTATGTAGAATGGGGCTCTCCTGCAATTGTTTTACTGTGCTTATTTCTCTCTATGGCTTTCTCTGACAAATCTTGTCTTACACATGCATGGCCTCTCCCCTTTTTTTTTCCCTTCCCCCTGCTGTTGTGCTCTCTTATCTTATTAAAGTATGGTTTTTGACCAACTATAATAGGTGTCACTAAATGCATGGTTAGATTCAAATTCTCACAATACCACCCTGACACAAGCAACGAGAATGATGGTGGTGTTTTCATGATACTAGCATGGTGAGGATGATGGTGTTTCAAGATATAAACCATTCCGGATGGGACAAGATCTTCTAATATGATGTGTTTTGGCCACGATTCTCAGCGCGCGGAGCATAGGTAACTAGCGAACAAATACTGAGGGAGATGTTGCGGGCGTGCCACCTCGCGGACGAGGAAATAGTGTTGTATGCAGGCTTGACTTCTTGATCAGGCAAAATGGGGGTTTCCAGGTGCCACCTCAGATGAGGAATTTACGAGCACAAGGAAATTCGATACTCACGGTGTCGCGAGCAGAGCAACTATAAGGAAATCTGAGTGATCGAGGGGCGAATCCAGGAAGGGTTTTGAGAAAACCTAGGCGGCGGTGCACTTAAGGTTAGGGTTTTCGAGAGGCTCGAAAGGGGTTTCAACTAGGTTGAAAGGTTCTGTTTGTATTTGTTGAGAGATTTGATTCTCTCTTAAGAGACTGCTTCGAGTCCATTATATAAAAGTTTGACTTGCGGCAGAAGAAAGGTATTCATAGTCCAAATTGGATTTTGAAACCCTAATGTCACAAGGACACTGTTTCGCCCGCACGGACCAACCAGCTTGTGACACATGTCCAGTTCTCATACTCCATTCCGCATAGGGCATTGCTTCTGCGTCGCTCAATTAAAGACTCCCATGCGAACTGGAATTTAGGAATATCCTTATCCCGCGGGGTGTCACAGACTTGAACCATCTTGCGGGCCTTTCTAGCTCGTGAGCCAAAAGAAGACTTTTTAATTAATAAGGGCCACATGGATTGTGCCAAAGCATGTAAAAAACTAGTGAGGGTCTTCAACGATTAAATGTGATGCACGCAGACTCCGCTTGTGCTTCTTCGCGAAGCTTCCCACTTTAGCCAGTTCGCCAGCTCGCCTTGATGTAACCCGCTTGCCTCGCCTACGCGGAGTGTCAATCTCGCCTAATGTTTACGCGAAGTGTGATAGTAATTCCGCGTGAAGTCATTCCGCGCGCGAACTGTGGAGTCCGCGCGAAGTCCCGTTCGCACACGAACTCTGTAGTTCAGCTCGCGTGGTTCCGTTCGCACGCGAACTGAGTAGTTCAGCTCGCGTGGTTTCACTGGCAGGCCCTCACTTATAAACCCAAAGAATTTGGGCTCGCCGATCTGACATGGATTAAGAATTAATTAATATTCACATAAATATTTATTGTCCAGTAAAATATTAATTTAGACATAAACATACGAAGATATGTACTTCTTTCATACTTTGGCTCAGAAAAGTCATAATATCTTTAATCAAACCAATCACATCATGTATTTGGTAGAGAATATCTCAATAAACTTGGGGTCGGTTGGAACCTTGGGAAGTAGATCATCCAACTCAAGTATCCTAAAGACCGAGTACTATGTCCTGGAGGTCGAGGACTGTGTCCTGGAGGTTGAGTGATGAGGCCTTAAAATATGACCTCGAGGGCCGAACACGCTATATAGTCTTCTAACTGACTTGCCAATTTTATCTTTATTCTATTTTCTGACTTTGTGTTTAGTAGGCAAAGTTCTTTAGGGATGCTTTGACTATTCAACTCGTTTGACATGTCACGAATTGAAAAGTCAATAATTTTTACCCGTCCAAATTCTGACACAAACATGGTGTTCTCTTTGTCTCCAATCACTTGAAGAAGAAGCATGATGGGGGCACGACTACAACATCAACGTACCCCTTGGTACTAGCACACATGCATAACATGACCTCGTTTGGTTGGTTCATGGAAATGAAGGGAAGGAACTAAAATCTTTTCATTTTCCATTGACATGGGAAATTATAATTCCCATTTATTTTCCTTTCAAGTGTTTGGTACTCACAAGGAAAGAAAACAAAATTCTATAATTTTTTTTTAAAAAAAACATATGCTTAAAAATGGTAAACACTAACTTAAGTAGGGTCAATTTAATAAAAAAATGATGTAATAATTGCTAGAAATTAGTAGGGAAAGTGGTTCATTGGGTTGTGGGTGGAGGGAACAACTTTCCCATCTATTTTCCCTACAATTGGGAACCAATTTCCTTATTTCCCACTATTTTCCTTAGGTTTCCAAACACAAAAAAGTAATGGCTTTCATTTCCCACTACTTTGATTCCATGAAACAAACATGGCCTAAAAGATATTGTTTGCCTCTCCCTTGCGGTTTCCAATAGATCAACAACAAACATTAAAACGTATTTATAGCTTAAATAACAATTGATATGCAATTACTGGTCAGTATATCACAATATCAATTCAAATGAGGAGATGAGAATCAGATAACTTGATTTTAGGTGAAGATTGAGTCTCTCTAACTATAAGTTCATAACCACCTCTAAATCACATTGGACAATAAGATCATAGGAAAAAAAATAGAACGTACATTTTGTTTATATTCCGTCAGGTTATAGTCTCTAAAATCGGAATATATATCTAAAAATAAACTCAACAAATCGAGTAACATTAAAAAAAAAATCCATGATGTTTATGCTTGCTCAACACAATGTGACAAATATAAATACAACCACAAGTTCATACAGAATCACGAGGTTCACAAGTAAGATACAAATGCTTGAAACGAATCGTCATAGATCTCAAGCAAGTCAATGATTCAGCCTAAATTTACACTGTCCATCACATAACAGATAAAACAATATAGCATACTATTGTAATAAAATACAAAGTAAACTACAATCAATGTACATTGTTGGATTGTCGTTGTAGAGTGTAGTAGAGTCTAAGACGCAAATTAGGTGACCAAACCTGTTGATAAAGAACATTTGTTTTTCATGTCTTCAACCGGGTTAGAATTTATTTCAAATTAAAATGAGTTGACGGAGCATTAGATATCCTCATTATTTCATCACCTACGCCGTGACTTCAAGGCATCGAGAAGTAACCGGACCCACCCTACTGTCCCACTCTCTTTATTCTTTTCTGTTTCGCCACACACGCACATCACAACGAAATACAGGGACCATCAGACCATGTAACCAGCGCGCCAGATCACCAACGTGCTTTGAGGAGAAGAAAAATCCCAAGATGTCATCACTGTTGCCACACCTTGTAACTGCTTCCACCTGAACTATTAGTTTTTTCTTTTTACTTAATTTGTATAGTCCTATAAATAAGATAATTTTTACTTATATACTTTTTTCACTGTCAGAGATTTTTTTGCCACAATCGTATATATTCTTTAATTGCTGTCAGAGTATTTTTCATCCCTTTGTATCAGTTTTGTCAGCGTATCAAATATTTTTTTTTACATGAGCATCCAAGAAAACAATAAGAAAAGAAAAAATGAACAAAATGGTCGGTGTCTGCTGGCACGTTAAGAGGGATTCTTGACGTCGAAGAAGCGTGTGTATGGTTTCGTTAGGTGATTTTGATTTTGACCCTAAACGCGATGCAAAGCTCACCGTCCTCTCTTTCCCCAATCCATTCCCAACTCCACCCTAGGGTTTCTCCGCCAATGGCCGCCGCCGGCGACGCTTCAGCCGTCTGGGACTGGGGCGATCTCCTCGACTTCACCGTCGACGCCGACTTGTCCATCTCATGGGCCCCCGACGACCCGCTCCCCCCGCCGCCGCGGATAAGGAAGCGCGACCCGAGGCTGGCGTGCTCCAACTTTCTCGCGGGTCACGTGCCGTGCGCGTGCCCGGAGGTGGACGAGAAGATGATGGAGCTGGAGGAGGAGGAGGCCGGGCACGGGAAGAAGCGGGTCAGGACGGTTCGGGCCCCGCCCGGGACGGCCCGGTGCCAGGTCCCGACTTGTGGGGCCGACATTAAGGAGCTCAAAGGCTATCACCGGAGGCATAGAGTCTGCCTTGCTTGCGCCAATGCCACAACCGTCGTCATCGACGGCGACTCCAAGCGTTATTGTCAGCAGTGCGGCAAGTAAGCTCAGTTTTTCAGAGGGGATTTAGAGAAGCATTATATGTGTACTTCAAATCATTTATCATCAGAAGCTGTAATACTGTTGCATTCCCTGTTGACTGAGCAACTGTGTATATTATTCTTGTTGATGTTATGGTAACTAATTATTAATCACGCAATGTGTTTAACTTCTTCCACAGGTTCCATGTCTTATCTGATTTTGATGAAGGTAAACGGAGCTGTAGAAGAAAATTAGAGCGTCACAATAACAGAAGAAGAAGAAAGCCTAGTGACTCTAAATTAGGGAAGGAATCTCAGAAGGAAGTTCATGTTGAAGATGGCAATCATGATGTTGAGGCAGGAGAAGGTATTCAGTGTTTGGTTTGATGTTACTCTGACATACTTGTAAAAGGCAGTGTAGAGTTGTTCTTGTTCCTGGAGAAGATGTCTAAAAGTCTAGTTTAAATGTATAATGTGCAGACAGTTTACAGTTAAGCAGCCAGATAAATGAGAAGGACGAGTTGCTGGAGTCAGAAGGTGGAGGCATATCTACTCTCTTTTCAATGCCTAATGCCCAGAATGTGGGCAGCGATAGTGTTCCACCGGTCCTGACTCCTAGTGATACTCAAATGGATGGAAGAAAACATGATTCCAATCACTCTCTTTCTCCGCCACAGAGTGACAACAAAAGTGCCTACTCATCTATGGTGGGTCTTTTCGGCATGCTTTGTTTACTGCATGGATAGAACATGGTTATCAGGAGATATACTGATTCGATACATACTTGTAGTGTCCGACAGGTCGTATCTCATTCAAGCTCTATGATTGGAATCCAGCAGAGTTCCCTAGAAGACTTCGGCACCAAGTAATATTTAAAGATTGTTATAACAGATTAGTTTATACAGAAGCTCTTCTTTTATGGCATGATATAGGAATTGATTAACATATGGTAGTGTGATTACAGATATTCCAATGGTTGGCCAGTATGCCGGTTGAGTTGGAGGGCTATATCCGTCCTGGCTGTACTATCTTGACTGTTTTTATTGCAATGCCAAACTTTATGTGGATGAAGGTAATGATATTTGTAATCTTGTTTTGTAAGATTGATGGTTTGTCACAGATTTCTCCTTACCTTGATTCAACACTTTTGTTCAACTGTGTGATTTGGATTTGATATTTTACTCAGTTACTTGATGATCCTGCATCGTATCTACATAATTTTGTTATCGTACCTGGAATGATGCTATCCGGGAGGGGAAATATGCTTGTTTATCTCAATGACATAATTTTCCGTGTTGTTAAAGGTAATTTGATGAGCTCAGTTTTAGAACAATACAGAATGTAAATGGTCTATGCTAGTATTTTGATGACGCACCTTGGCATATTACTCTAGAAAAAATTAAAAGTCAGATCTTGAAACATTTTTTTTCAATTTTTCCAAATGATATATCGGATTTACAGAACTGAAGAACATCTATGAAGTTATGTCAATAAGAAACACTTTTAAAAACAATCCTGGCATATTGCTTCTGAAGCTCTTACGTTGCTATTCCTTCCATCACAACAACTTGTGTGCATGTCATGTCCTTATCTAAAGATGAGTATTTTTTTGATGAACACAGTATTTCTTTCTGAGCCATAATCATTTTATTTGAAAAAGAGAGGAGAATGAAATGACTAACTCAAATGATGACATGATAACAAAATATAAGAACCACCCTCAACTATTAATAAAGTAGCATCTAGGTCCAGGCCGCACTTGCTAAAGATCAAGGTGAAATACTTGATCTGTTCATTCAGATATGTATATACAGTTCCATATATGAAGTATAGGTTTGTGTTTAAGATATCACTTATTATAGGTTTGATGTTTTTGTTTACATTGAAAAAGCTACTGGAAACTCGTCTTACCATTTTCTTGTAGCATTTGTAGAGTTATGTCTATAGACAGCTGTGTCAATAAAGTTTCTTCTTTGGTGGATTTTGGATTTTCAAGGGAAACATGCTCTTTACCTAACAGTTATACATTTATCTACTTTAGAATAACCAATATGCTTCTTTTCATTCTCATATGCAGACGGGACTTCTGTAATAAAGGCCAAAGTGGAGGTGCGGGCCCCCAAGCTTCATTATATTCACCCTACATGTTTTGAAGCAGGCAAGCCAATGGAGTTTATTGTTTGTGGAAGTAATTTGTTACAACCCAAACTTAGGTATTACTTCCGTTAAGGATTTCTCACCTATTCTGTTTGTACGTTTATTGTGTTATACTTTTGATTTATCATGTTATTCAGGTTTCATCCCATTTAAGTCAGCTTCCTATCAAGTATAATTACTTTATTATAGTAGATATTTCTTACTTTTTTAGTAAGAAGAGGCTTTAGATATATGTTCTACTGTTAAACTAGTAATTCTGCAGAAAGAGAGAGATAGACAGATACATATTCTAGTTTTTCGTTTTGTTTATCTTACTAATATTCTGTTTAAATGTCACACTGTTGTGGAGAGGGAATATTTCTTGAATAAGTTGCTTAATAAAAGATAATGATGGTGACAGGTTTCTTGTATCCTTTTCTGGAAAGTATCTGGCCGATAATTATGATCCAGAATCCTCTCATAGTCAGATTGAAAAGGACAGCACGGCTGGTAATTTAGATCATCAATTTTACAAGATACATGTTCCTCATACAGAAGCAACTAGTTTTGGTCCTGCATTTATTGAGGTAATATATTGGGTATTTAATTCTCTTCATTTTGCTCATTGCCGATGAATTATTATTTTATTTTTGATAAATGGGGGTCCAGAGGACCCAAGAAACAAAAAACACAAACTAAACTCAGCCCATGGCTATTTATTGCCAATGAATCCTGACTATCAGTCTATATATGGTTGTTGGTCAGTGTTAGTAGTTTGCATATATTTGGCCTCTTTCCGCTGTATGTATATCCAGTGATCATAATAGGTTGTAGTGTAATAGCATGCTTAATATTGTTTATGTGGGTGTTTTGTCTTATTTCTTTGCAACATGGCTTACCCAATAGAGCCAACACTCGGTATATCACCACTGATATTTAAATATGACATGTCTGATTTATTGTATCTTTCTTAATTGATAAATGCTAGAATGGTATCTGGTTTATCTGCATAGCTGCAGCTGATAGCATTAGCCATGAAAATAAATTAGGACCAGAATTTGTCACAGGTATATAGAAAAATAGTAGATTCAGCCATTCATGATAATTGATTTTTTAATCCGGTTGGATTATTTTTCTTCGGTTAATTTATCAATAAATGTACTCTATTGCAGGTCGAAAATGAATCTGGGTTATCGAACTTTTTACCTGTACTCGTTGGGAACAAAGAGATTTGTGCTGAAATGGAGACTATTCAGAAAAGATTAGAAGAATCTCTTTTCGTGAGAGGATTGTCAGACATTTCTTCCAGTGGTTGTCTGTTGAACTCTTGTGAAGCATCTTCACTCAGACACAGAGCATTTTCTGAGATTATTTTAGATATAGCATGGCTTCTTAGAAAGCCCTCGTCAGAAAATGTCCAACATATCATGACTTCATCTCAGGCACAAAGATTCAATCATTTATTGAACTTATTGATTTTCTTCAAGTCAACAACCATATTGGAGAAAGTGTTAGAAAATCTGAAAACTCTGATGGATAATGTAGAGATAAGCAACCCCAATAGTGGCAGTATTGATGCTGATATGAGGCTATTACAAAAGTATATGGATCATGCTCGTGATATTCTTTGTCAAAAACTTCAAGATTCTGGGGTTTCACAACTGGAACTTGAAAGCTTGGTGCATAAGGGGGATGTTATTTCTCAAAGTCTAAGCTGCTTCCAGAGCAAACAACATTTTCCTACCCACACTCAGGTGAGGACTTAAGTTTTGCTACTTGAGATTTTTCTATCATTTGCTGGTCGTGTTTGTGCATTGATATGAAATAAAATCTGCCAAGTTAGTTTTGGTTTGAGTTACATTTGATTAGTTAGCATTTGTTTTCATCCGGTGCTTAAAATTTCCACTTAATTTGAAAAATATTGTTTTATAATATGAAAATATTGAAATTCCAACTGATTGGAAACATTTAATGAAACTCTAGGGTAGAAAAATGGGGTGAAATTTGTATATCCTGATATTATTTCTAATTGCCGTACTGGGTTTCACATTTTCTTCGAGGTTCAGTGCTTTCTTTCCTATCACTTTTGGATGTGAAAGTTAGATCATACATAGATCCTTTGTCACCTCCCTTGATTGAATCTGACAGTTTTGCTTGGCTATTGTTGTCTTTGAACTAGTTGTGTTATTCAAAGTCAACTCTAGTATATTAGTTGTGTTATGCTGCATAACTGGAACTGTCGATTTATGTACTTGGGATATTCTGTCTTTCCATGGTTTGTAAATGTTTATTAAATAAACTGGTGTATTTGTTTCATCAATTGTTTTGTGTAAATACTTTGCAGGATACGGAGATTACTGTAGATGGTAAGATGGATGTGATGTCGGGTTCAACTTCTAACGAGAAAAGTGAGACTCTTCCGCTTTTAAACAAAAAAGCAGCCATGAAAGTCAACTTTATCAAACATGCCAACTGTGGTAATTCTTCTGGGGAGCTCTTAGGGTTTCGCTCTAGGCGAACATTCTTGGGATTTCGCCCCACTCTGTATGTAATTTCTGCTGCAGCTATGTGCTTAGGAATTTGTGCGGTTGTCTTTCATCCTCACAAGGTTGGCGACTTAGCAGTAACAATGCGCAGATGTCTGTTTGACAATTTTTAATCAGATGTCTAAGGTATTAATGTACTGGTGTTCCGAATCCCTTTGTCTGTACATAACTACATATCCGTTGTAGACTACTTTCTAACACTGCCCACACCTAGAGAAGCCAATGACAAAGTGCATGTTGTCACTGTGGTAGATCTCCACTGTGCTTTTGTTGTCAACGACCTTTGAGAAGGTAATTTCTTCTTTGAAGACAGGAGTTGTTACCAGCAATTTTTTTTTTTTTGTAAAGCACTAGCTTTTGTTGTGTATTAGAGTTGTAACCTTTTCAGAGAGATTTGATGTTGTGCACTAGTGCTTAATAAATATAAGAAGCCTCTTTAGTTGCCTGATCTTACTGTCGCTTCTTTTCATGGCAACCCTCTGATAACTGGGCTCCTTCCCTTACTATGATAATGTGCAGAGGCAGGAAGTTGAGTTGGTGACATATTAGTGAGATTACCATTACTTGCACTTAAAATGACATCAATTGGGTATGACTTCAACCGGAGGTTGGCTATGGCAACTCTTCACACCTCACATCTTGAAAGTTCGAATTTGTTGTTCAGACTTCGTATGCGTTAAAAGGGAAGATTCATCTCCAACAGATGGTCAGAATGCACTACTGTCAAAGAAGGTAATGTTCTTGAACGATACTTGATCGAAAAAAAATGTTCTTGAACAATAAACTTGATCTTTGCATTCTTATTGATGTTGAAGACTTTGAATTCAAAATTCCTCAGAGATAAAAGCCCTACCGCCCCTACATATCTTCACCAAAAATACGTAAAATGATTACACCATCAAAATACTACAATGATAGGATACTTAGTGCCTTACCTAGCGGCCAAAAATTGTGGGGGCACTGCCGCACTGGGAAGCACAACCATTTTTCCTCCTGCCATTTTTGAAGGTTGTAGAACATAGCAGAACTCGGCTTTTTACATCAGATTCCAGAAAATGGCCAGATTTTTCTTTTGACAATTTGTGGAAGGCTAGAAGCTCCTAGTTGTCAACTTGTCATTAGTGCAACTGATAATGATTTTTTTTTTGAAAGGGAAAAGGAGCAGCAGCTCCAAATATTTCATTGATAAACTCAGGCCAGAATGATATCAAAACACCATTACATTAGTTAATTAGCTCACTTATTTAAGTGACTTTAACAGAGGATTAAACTAGATACAAAACAAAATACCAAAGAAACATAAAAACTGGAGCCAAGACGCTCAATTGTGGTACTCCAAGACTCATGAATCCATCTAGTTGCAGCTAGCTTGCTCAGTTTGTCAAACTATCAAAACATGCGACTTAAGCCACAATCAGTTTGAAATCAGGCCTAATAACCCAATTCCAAATCTGACTTTTGATGGGCTTGAGGCCAGACCCAGACCCAAACACCCGAGTCAATTTCCAAACCCTAGCAGATTTGCATCGTCACTTGCCAACAATTTCCGATCGTGCTAGTGGCAACCAAGATGACTTCGTCAGCTGTGTCCCTGCTCCTGCCGACATCATCATCATCAGATCTTATAGTTGAAGAAGCGTAGCTCTCTTGGATTCAAGTTCAGACTCAGTCTCACTAATCGGAGTCCAAATCCATAACCAAATTGGGAGATTCTGATCCTTGCTCGCAGCCATGTTCGGCGGCTGCCAAATATCTTCCGTTGGTACAGTGATCACCGACGTTAGCAGGTAACCCTCCACCTCACATCCATGCTCGGCGGCATTTCGTCCTCCACCTCCATGCATGGTTGTTTGACCACAAAAGGTTAATAAGGTTTGCCTCCACAAGAGGGCTTTATGCCGAGAAGGAACGGCTTAGAGTCAGGGTCAAGCGCCGTTGGAGACCCAGATCAAGGTGGCGAAAGTTTAGGAAGGATCAGGTGTGGTGGCTTGGTACCGGCGTGATTGAGAAACCAAGCTATGACGGCTAGGGTTTGAGAAGAGGAGCACAAAGTTTTTTTTTTGATTGTGCATTACAAGAAAGTGCAACCGATAATGATTAAGTTTGGCCAATATGATAAAATATCTCTTCCTTTGTTGTGACTTGTGACAACCTACAATATTATCTTTTCTTATAATCAAGATGAAATGTCTTGTCTTGGCTGGGTGATTATGAAATATCTCTTGGTTCTGTGTAGAATGGAATTGGCTCAACATTTGGTGTCATGCATTGGCTTTGTCCCAAACAAATTATTTCATGAAACCTAGTTATAGACACCCTTGAATTCGCTTCTACAATGTTGATGACCCTCTTGACCAAAAAAAAATGTTGATGACTTGACGTGCGTTTGTGATTCTCATCACAAGCTATAGGTAATTTATATAACGTATGACGCTACTTCATAAGTTTAATTCATCGACACGTCAAATTTTAATATGGTGGAAGATCAAACAACTATGCATATCAAACTGACATTTCTAATGTAATCGAAAAAAAAAAAGTAATAATTTTGAATTTACTACAACATGAGTAGTCATGACAAACGAACACAGATATATATATATATATATATATATATATATATATATATTTTTTTTTTTTTCTTTTTCTTTGGAGCCTCTTGCAATAGCATAATACAGTATCAATGTAAGGCTGGTACCTAGAGACTAGACTCACTAGAGAGTAGAGATAAGCTGACAACGTATGCCTCTGTTTGGGAATTGCTTCTCTAAGAGTGCTTCTGTTAAGAAGCGCTAGCTTTCACGAGAAGTGCTTCTGTTAGAAGAACATAAACTCATTAATTCCAAAGCATAATTGTGAAGGCACTCGAGTATTTTTCTCAGGAAGCACTTGTCAAGTGTTTCTTCCATAACTCGAAAAAACTTGCAACTAATTTTCTTCTATATCAAACTGAAGATTTTCTTCCAGATTAAAGTATATACATCCATGGTTTCCTCATGCATGTATTCCTGAAATAAGTTCTTTTTTCTTGCCAGCTTCATCTTCCTCACTAACAAACAAGCACACTACACTGTACTACACGCAATACTCGGCAGGCTTGCCGCCATAGCCGATTTGTTTTAGCTTCTTAACTCATCGGTCCGAGTAATATCCACGTACGCATGCAAATATATCCAAAAAGTCAATCAACATTCCAGGCAGAAATCCACATGCTCTATTTTTCTCTAGAATTGCAGTTCAAAACAAACTCAATGCTCTTGGTCCAATTTTACCAATCCCAGTTTGGTTTATATATGCATGCTCAGTGACAGCTTTATCTCACATGCAATGGCAGCAATGCAAATCATTCGATTCCCCATCATATTCAGCCTCCTATATATAATAGGTCCAATCAATTACTAATTTACTAGCAGACAAATCCACAAAATATCTACCCCTGCACTTTTTCAAAATGTGCTATATATACCCCTCACAACAAAATATCATTCATGCCAAGAGTTCCTTTGATCCCAACAAGTCCTACCAGGAGCATAGATTTTGCTCCTGTTCTTTTTTTCTTTTTCTTTTCTTTCATTTTGGGTTTGGATTCTTAGAATAGTAAGAAGTTTAGATATGGCAATTGGGCAGTGCAGAGATGTTGAGAATGGGGGAACCAATAGTCTTGAGGATTTGGAACAGCCCTTTATCAAACAAGAGAAGAAGATTGTTGGTAATTATGAAGATGGTAGTACTGGTTCAATTGGGATGGTGTTGCTTAGTACAGGTGTTGCTGTTTGTGGCTCTTTTGAGTTCGGATCATGTGTAAGTACTCTTGAATTTTCTGTGAGCATTTGAAGTGTTACTAGTCAGAGAAGTTATGGGGTGTCTGGTTTGATTGTAAGCAAGTTGTTGGCTTACTGAAAGTTTTGTTCTTCTTGGTTTTTGTGTTTCTTCTGGTTAGGGGGGCACAGATACAAAATAACCCAAAACAGAAAAAAGGGTTTGTTTACTTAGCTTAAGTTATTATTTTGGCAGGTGGGCTATTCAGCACCCACTCAATCAGCTATCAGGGAAGATCTCAATCTCTCTCTAGCTCAGGTTTGCCTTGATCTCTTTGCCTTTCATATTTCCTTGAATTGTAGTGAAGTGACTTGCAAGTAATCTTGAGTCATGTGGCAGTTCTCCATGTTTGGCTCTATACTGACAATTGGTGCAATGCTGGGTGCTATAACGAGTGGTCGTATAGCGGACTTTCTTGGTCGAAAAGGGGTAATGTTTTCTTGTGTAAAAGAATAAAATTTGAAGCTTAACTAGTGATAACCAGTGACCTGAACTTTGCACTAAGCTTGAATTTTTATGGACTAAACAGGCAATGAGAATGTCAGCTACTTTCTGTATTACAGGATGGCTAGCCATCTATTTCTCTGAGGTATATGATGTTGATTGGATCATTTGGATTCTTGCTTTTAATTGAAGACAATCAGATAGTTTCTTATCACTGAAGGCACTAATTTTTCAGAGTGGTTAAATATCTGATGCAGGGAGCTCTGTCACTTGACATCGGAAGGTTTTTAACTGGATATGGAATTGGAGTTTTCTCCTATGTGGTAAATATTTTTTTACAACATGATGGTTTGATTCATTTATTTATTTTTAACAGGATGATGGTTTGATTCATTAGATGACATAAATTTTAACATATCCATAACATTTAGCAATGCGGATCAACAGGTCCCAATATTTATAGCAGAAATTGCGCCCAAGAACCTCCGTGGAGGGCTTACAACACTAAATCAGGCAGGATAGATATGAGCTTTGATATCTTGTAGATTGTTGGCCTTAGCTTAGAAGTATATGATCATTAACATACTGTTCTTGCTTTGCCTATTATTGTTCTGCAGCTCATGATTGTTACTGGAGCATCAGTTTCATTTGTAATAGGAACAATTATAAGTTGGAGGACACTAGCTATGACTGGTAAGTTCTGTTACATATGACATTTTGTTTTTCCTAATTAAAAAATGGCAAACTTGTTGAGGGACTAATTATTGGGTTTTGATCTGAAGGAATCCTTCCCTGCATTGTCTTGCTTGTTGGACTATGGTTTGTTCCTGAGTCCCCTAGATGGCTGGTAAGAAATTAAAATACGCAATCAACTTTGATGTGTTTCACTCTTTTTTTACAAAAATGTATATAGGATGAAATCCTTGTCTTTCAGGCAAAGATTGGTCATGAGAAAGAGTTCCAAGTTGCACTACAAAGACTCCGCGGAAAATATGCAGATATATCTGATGAAACAGCTGAAATAAAAGTACTTCTTCTCAATCTGGAATACATGATGAACATAATTATTTTTAGGTTTATAATCAACATTTCTAACAATGTATGCTTCTTGACAGGAATATATTCTCACGCTACAAAGCCTTCCAAAACCAAGAGTGTTGGATTTGTTTCAGAGCAAATACATTCGTTCTGTGACTGTAAGCCATTTTCTTATGTAGCTCTTTTTACTGTTTACTACTGCTTTTAACCAAATGGCTTCATTTTTGTACTGAAACTTCCTGAACTTGGTGATTGGTTCTAGATTGGGGTTGGGTTGATGGTATTTCAGCAGTTTGGAGGTATTAATGGAATAGGATTCTATGCAAGTCAAACCTTTGAAGAAGCTGGTATACAACTGCAGCTTTGCACTTCATTTCATACGGTTGTTCCTACTAATCTTACATGTAAAACTTACTACATTTCCTTAATGCCAAATTCATCAGGTATCTCGAGCAAAATCGGAACCATAGCTTATGCATGTGTTCAGGTAATCAATCAATTTATTCTATTTTGTGTTGAAGTTCACATCTTTGAGTGTTATCAGTTTAAGGTTTACAGCTCATGTGAAATCTATTTACAGGTCCCAATTACTGTAGTGGGGGCAATGCTGATCGACAAGTCAGGAAGGAGACCTCTAATAATGGTATACATTGATCCTGGCTTCTTAAAATACGAACTTCTTTTTGGTAAAAATAGTTGAAGCATTTCATGATTTGTTTTGCTTTGTTATGAAGGTTTCAGCAACAGGGACTTTCCTAGGCTGTTTTCTAGCAGGAACTTCTTTCTTTCTTAAGGTACATATATTTTTGACATAATCAATCTTTAATGTCTTTTTTACTGGTATGTCATGGCCTAAAGTTGTATTTACCACCATCCAATATCAGGAATATGGTTTGCTGCTTGATTGGGTACCAACAATAGCTGTGTCTGGTGTGCTGGTGAGTTATATCACCTGTTACAATTCAAACTTGAAAAGCATCATGTGATTCATAATTTTACTGCATTCTCATTTTAGTTTGATCACTTCTCTGATTTTTCTCCCTATGACATCAGATTTACATTGCATTTTTCTCGATCGGAATGGGAGCAGTTCCATGGGTGATAATGTCTGAGGTAACCAAGCCACATTCTGTAATGAAGCATGTTGAACCAAATGAAGTCAAAATATTCTTATATATGGTTCCCTTATTTTGCAGATCTTTCCAATCCATGTGAAAGGAGCTGCTGGTAGCTTAGTGGTTCTTGTGAACTGGTTGGGTGCTTGGGGAGTCTCTTATACTTACAACTTCCTTATGAGCTGGAGTTCCTATAGTAAGATTTTGAAGCTTTTGACCCAAGCACAACATATACTGATATACATGGTGCTGCTCAATAAGTTTGAATAGCTTCACTGCTGAAGTCTAATGTATGTGTATTTGATTTTTTTTGCAGGAACTTATTACATGTATTCTGGATTCTCTTTGTTGACTATCTTTTTTGTGGCAAAGTTGGTGCCAGAGACCAAAGGAAAAACACTAGAAGAAATACAGGCATGCATCAATTCAGACAGAAGAGAACAAGATATCTTGAACTGATAACATTTAGGGATCAGATAGCTCAAACAAAGTGGTTTCTCCATTTTGATTCGGAGGTGAACTTTCACATAGGAGGGGCTAGAGCTACAAGAAGATACCAGCAAATCTCGTTAATCATGTGTCAAATTCATTTGTAGTCTCCACCCTAAAATATGCAAAATATGTTTGTATTGTATCACTTTGGTGGAAAGTGGTGGAGAACAAGTTTGATGCAATATATCTAAAATAAAGTCTTAGCTTTCACTCTTTCAGCTCTCCAAGCAAATTTTCTCCATAATGTTAAGAGTTGCAACTGTAACACATGGATTTTCTCTGCTTTATCAAAACCAGTAAACATCAATTTACTCAATGGATTGATCTTCAACAGTAAATTAAAAGATTCTGGAATGTAGCCTTGATGAAAGGATCACTAGACGTGGAGAATGAAATTATTGATCCGGGACGAGCTTCATAATGGCTCAAACTCTTTGGAAGTTAACACTTTTACCAGCGTCATATGAGTTCCATTAGAGCATGTTTAACAGACTCTCTACTTTAACTCCTTAGTTATTTTAAAGAGCGTGTTTAGTGTTTTTTTATGTTTTATGAGCTCCAGCAGACTAGCCAAACTTGAGCTATTATAACTTTTAGCTATCTCGCTAGCTATATTTAGCTAGCGAGATAACTCAGATGAGACTAGTTATAATTTAATACATTCATTGTAAGATATTTTATGTGATATATAAATATATTTAAATTATTTAATTTCTATTTGAAGAATAATGTAGATGTAATGCTAGCTAAAATAAAGAGCATTGATACATCCACATTTCTAAAGTGGCTAACCAAAATGACATTTTAGCTAATTTAACTAAAATTTAACTTAAAAATAACTAGCATTGCTAAAAATGCTCTTAGACCTCAGTAAACTACCAAGAAAGGACTTGCAAATGTTAAGGCTAGAATTTGAGCAGGGTTTCTCTCAGTAAATGCATTGCCATTCCTGCCGATCCATGATTAGTAAGACATAAATCCCAGAGCTAGACAGAGAATAATCGCGACACAAGTCACCATTGAAAAGAAAAAAAAAAAGACAAAAGAAACTTTCGAAAAAAAAAAAAACTTGTTCAAGTTTTCATAGACAAGTAGGCAAGTACGTGCCCTACGCCATGCACCGCCACGAGTTCTTAGACTCAAAAGGAAGCACCTGCGTCGTCGAAAATGGGGATCATGACGTCGTGGTGTTCTTGTTCTCCTTCCACCTCAGATCCTTACAATCCTCCACCAATCTCTCTCTTCCCCAATCCTCTTCACCTTTCAACTCCGACTACGTACTATGTCAAACACACATCTTCTAAAATTTCTCCAGCATATCCTAATTTGGGAACAATAATCTCAAACAATAGTCTGTTTGTTGGTAATGTTCATACCGATTGAAGACATTGATCACACATGGTGTCATAGTCACTAGGGCTCATTACACAAGGACTCCCTGTTGGTAATTCCGTCGGTTCAGAATGGGAAAGAAGTTGGCTTCTTCAACTTTAATAACCTCCCTCTGCTCCAAAGCCAACTAATTCTTTGTTTGTTTTCCTGCACTGAACTTTGTAATATAAGTTATTTAATATCTGCATAAAAGCTTGTTTACCGTAGGGAGATTCAGTGATTCGAGTTAAACATATGCTGTTTGCAGTGTCTGTATATTTTCACAAATCTTATAGCAATGATGCAAGTCTGGCCAATGTGGTGAAACTACAATAGATAATGTTCACTAGTCATGTTACATATGTCCGATACAGTATTATAGGTCTTCTTTTCTTCATGTTAGGAACTTAGGACATAGTATATTGGTGAATCATGCATAGTTAACTCTATATAAAAGGCATAATTAGTACGTGAATGTGTGATTACATTGTTCTGAAAGTTTGAACCTAGTTGTATATATACATAATCTGTGGCAAATGGAGAGTGAGGGGGAAAGGTTCTTGTAGATAGTCAGCAGAATAATAGTTATGAATTCTGAGAGGAAGGCCTGTCTTTTAGAATATATACTCAGTTAGAATCACATTATTCACATACCATCTATCAGTTTTTTCTTTGCTGAGTATATTCCGTATTTATGATTGTTCTATGTCTTTTCTGTTGCTCTGATGAGTAGGTCCTAACTTTTAGCTTATGCTCAATTTCTCCTCATATATCACACTACTCTCCAGCCAGAATTTCACCTGCATGAACTTCAATATCAAATTTCTATTTGGATCCAATCGGATTCTATGAATGTCAGGTCTAGTTCTACGAGTCTTAATGGGGAACATTGGCTATAAGCCTTTTATCACTTCCCTAGTTTTACCCCACAGGCATTACCAAGCTTCCCACCAACTGCAACCTAGTACAACCAAGTTGATCGAGCTTAAATCAGCAATTGTTAGTAGAAATATCACACACATTGTTTGAATTTTCAGAAGGAAAATGAGAAAAAGGATCACATTCAGCTGATATCTACTCATTGCTCGCTCATTAATAATAATCAAGTAGCAAAAACATGTTATACATGTTCATGTAGCATAAATATATAAGATATACTAAGAAACATATGAAAAATGGGCAGCTGAAAGACATTGAAAATGGGGGAATTAATAGGCATGAGGAGTTGGACCAGCCTTTCATTCAGCCAAAGAGAGCTGTTGCTCATGAAGATGAAGACAGAGGGAACACTATCAAAAATGGATCAATTGGTATGGTTTTGCTTAGTACAGGCGTTGCAGTTTGCGGCTCTTTCCAATTTGGAATATGCGTAAGTATTCTTCACATTCATTTTGACAATTTTTGACTAAAGAGAAAAGCCAAGGTTGTTTACCTTAGCTTGATTGAATGTTTTGGCAGGTGGACTATTCAGCTCCCAGTCAATCTTCTATCAGGAAAGATCTTCGTCTCTCTATCACTGAGGTCTTTCCCTGTTGTGCTTTTTTTAGAATGATTTATAGTAAAGTGCAGTGTTAGTAATCTTCAGTCATCTGGCAGTATTCCATGTTTGGCTCTATCCTATCAATTGGTGCAGTGTTGGGTGCGTTTACAAGTGGTAAGATTGCAGAGACTCTGGGCCGGAAAGGGGTATGGTAAATGTGACTTTGTGGTGTACAAGAATAAAATGTAAAATAAAAATAAAAAATAGAGCTGAAGCATTAGCATCCTCCATTTTACTAAACTTCTTGAAATTTCTGGAAGCAGGCAATGAGGGTGTCTTCTGTCATCTGCACTGCAGGATGGCTAGCCATCTACTTCTCTCAGGCATGATCTTTTTTTATCTTTTCTAAATTAAACTAGTTAATACTTGATACTGATGAAGGTATTTGTGACAAATCTTATGCAGGGAGCTATATTACTTGATATAGGAATTTCATTGTTCTCTTATGTGGTATGTCTGTGCAATGTACATGTAGATCACTATATACATGTTTCAAATGTGTAGATCACTGTTTGACTTTCTTTTGTTGCTTAGTTTGCTTTCTGGGCTTTTGCTCCTTCTGTAATTTGCTGTTTGTTTGCTTTCTTTCCCTTGGAGCTTAATGAAGTTTCCATTGACCAAAAAAATAAAAAAATAGAAGTGCGTTTCTTTATTCGTTCTAGAAGTTTTAATCTAGTGATGGTTTTCTCTGGCATCATATTTCTATTGATATTTCAGAAAATTAGCATAAGTTAAAAAATTGGACAAATATAGCGCCCAAAAATCTCCGTGGAGGGCTTGCAACATTGAATCAGGTAAGAGAAATAAGAGCCCTCTGACCAAAGAAATGAAATACTTGGTAAGTATATAATCATTTCCTTATTTTTTGTGCTTGTTCTGCAGCTCTTCATTATCCTTGGAGCATCGTTTACATTCATAATAGGAACAATCCTATCCTGGAGAACATTAGCTCTAATTGGTAATTTATGATTCCTTCAAAAAGAATTTTTAGTTCTCTTCATTACAATAACTGGTTCTACCTGATTGCATTGGGAAAGAAGTGAGAAGTGACTGATTATCGAATTTCAATCTGAAGCAATTTTGCCTTGCATTATCATGGTTTTGGGTCAATGGTTTATCCCAGAGTCACCTAGATGGTTGGTAAGAATTCAAGTTAAAATAGGCTTCCCTATGCCTTGTTTCCATCATAGTGTAGATACAAAATTGTGAATTATGAGAGTAGATCAGGCTACAAGCATCAACATATATATGTATTCAGGCAAAAGTCGGTGGAGAGGAAGAATTTGATATTGCACTACATTAGGAGCATTTTTAATGGATAAGTCAGGAAGGAGACTTCTCGTAATGGTATGGTAGCAATTGATCCACAAATCTTGGTCTATTAGAAAGGAATCAAAGGATTTATTACAGGTTACTTTTTATGATGGATTTTGGTGCTGATGTGAAGGTTTCAGCAGCTGGGATGTTCGTAGGCTCTATTCTGGTTGGATTTTCGTTTTCTCTAAAGGTAGCAAACATCAACACTATATTTTGTAACAAATTTTTATTTTCTTTGTTCTTGTGCCATTCCTATCATATCATGAGCTTAAGTTTTCGTACTTACCATTGTTAACAGGGATATAATTTGCTTCTGGTGTTCTGGTAATTTACACCATTACAGCTGCAAAGTTGAAAAGTAGTGTGACGTCTGTCATGTTTCAGATTCATTGAAGGCTCTCGTTTTACTTAATTTGATTTGTACTGTCTCTCTTGAAATCAGATTTACGTTGCATTTTTCTCGATTGGTATGGGAGCAGGCCCTTGGGTGATAATGTCTAAGGTAAATGTTGAAAATTTGTCTCTTCCTAAAAAAGTGTATACATATGGAATAATAATGTAAAAGAGTGATAAACCTAATTGACTGCAGGAAGTTCAATTCCAGCTGATTCTTCATGAAATACGGTGCCTACTGCAGATTTTCCCAATTGATGCGAAGGGAGTTGGTGGTGCTTGTGAACTGGTCTGGCGCTTGGATAGTTTCCTATACTTACAACTTTCTTATGAACTGGAATTCCTCCGGTAAATGTTGTTTCTTTTAGCTCTACCAGAACTGTCAAAGGCTTTTTTGACAACCCTAACAGAGTCTGTTACAACTGTTTTTTTATGTTGGTAAAGCACCTAAGAAAGAATGTCCAAGTGCTTTTAGAGGAAACACTTCGAATTAAATATTGACATTTATGTGCATGTAACAAAAAGGCAAAGGCAAAAACATTTTGATTTGTGTGAACCAACGTTACTAGCCTAAATGAATTGTGTTGTTTCAACACTTACCAAAGTCTGATTCTAAGTATTGTCTCTGATGTTCTTGATTTACAAGAACTTACTACCTGTATGGTGCAGTATGTGTCTTGACAATCCTATTTGTTGCCAAGGTAGTGCCCGAGACCAAAGGAAAAACGCTAGAAGAAATTCAAGAATCGCTCAATCCGAGTCTTGGTCTTGGAAATGTCTCAAATATGAGACTGAGAATAGAACTTGGTCTCATAATTCCAAAACCAGAACCTCTATTTTTAGCCCGTTGGAGATAAGAAGTCTCATTATGAGACCAAGACTGGGTTTTAGACCCACTGTTGGATATATGATTTCCAGTCTCAATATACGGTGGTTTTTTTTTTTTTTATGTAGAGAAACTAATAATTTATCTAGAAGTGTCTCTAAGGCAACTGGTACGAATACAATCCAAATGAAAGGTAGTAGAGGCTTGAGGTGGGATAGTGCCTTGCCAAAGCATCGAGCAACTAACATTATGACCAATGGAAGCAATGCCATAAACAAGGAAATTCTCTTCCCTTAAAAAAAGAAGAAGAAGAATGAGATTCATTCTAAAGACCGGGAACAAATCTTAGGTGGCATTCGGTAACATTTTCAGATTTTTATTTTTGTTTTTAAAAATAAAAATTAGATAAAAATGTCTTCAATCGGTAAGAAATTTCTCAAAACGTGGAAAATAAAAAATAAAAATATTTTCAATTTTTACAAAGAAAAAATGAAAACAGACGTTTTCATTTTCATATAAAAAACATTTTTACAATAAACTAGAACAAACTAGAATATCTCATCGATGCATTGAATGGTAAGGAATGAGTCGCCTTCCACCGTAACGAAGCTGAGATTTGCATTCTTTGCAACGAGCTAGAAGACCATCTTTGAGAATTGAGAGCAGTACATTCAAAAACAAGGACTAACACCATTAAGCTTGCGAGAGCTCCCACGATTAAAGGAGAGCTAGCCAGCTTCATTCGTTATGACAAAACTAGCTGCATAAACGACACATTGACCGAAACATCAAAGTTTAATTTCTTGACACAACGGGAGGGCTCATCACATTCAGAGTGCGATAAGAAGAGCCGATAAATGCAGCAGTGCATGGACAATAGAAGAATGTGCGACTTGAGCAGATCGGAAAATTCAGATATTTCCAGCCTGCACACCGTACGTGGTTGTAACGGAAGTTAAAAAATATGATCAGATATTTTTATCAGCGGTTATCAGGTACAGCACCTACTATTAGAATAGTTAAGAGGTCCGACCATGTGATCAGAACAAGTGTACTTTTGTGGTCTGTTTGGGTAAGAACCAGAATCAAACGGTCCACACCCAAAGACATCCCTACATAGTCAAACACCATCTGTTTCCTCATTCAAACACGTATGTAGTTTTTAGCTCCATTCCTTTTAAACACCGATTCATGAGTTCATGACTCTTCTATGACTCCAATTCATACATAAACCTCGACCTCCCAACTTCCACGGTTCAAGTTTCGATACGCAGAGTCAAGTAAGTATCTTTGATCATCTCTCAACGCCTATATAAGCTTGCGTTCCAAATTGGTATTCGAAATTTCGAGCCTTTTGTTCATCTGTTATTGATTTAGTTGCTGAAGAATTGAATTGGGTTATGAGGTAGTGTGTGAAGTGTGAATATGATTGTTGAGGTTAAAGTTTGGAACTTTATTGGGTAAGTAACCTGAAATATACAATTACAATATGCAGGTCAGCATAGTCAGAATTGTACACTTAGTTTCAGTGATATGAAGGTGAATTGAGTAGTGGGGATTGGTTAAAATTTGAGAAGAAATGAGTTACAGAAGGAGATTTGGGAAAGATAATAGTGCCTGTGATAGTGGAAATGCTGTTGAAGATTCTGCTTCTGGTGAAGAAGCCAATGAAGCATCAAAGAGTCTTGATCATGAAGTGGCTCACCTCACAAAGCTTAAATCAAGACCCCATCAGCATTTGAGGGGGGTTTTTCCCGGAAAGTCGAGGTTGCCGGTATCCACACTGAAAATGTTGATGGGTCGTGAGAGTAATTATTCGGGACGAGGGAGGTTTTCATCAGCGGATGCTTGTCATGTTTTAAGTCGGTATCTGCCCGTTAATGGTCCCTGGGGGGTGGACCAGTCAAATAGCCCTGCATATGTTTCTCAGTTTTCGAACAATGGCTTGTTTTTTGTTGCTGGGTTTCAGGTATTGTGAACTGTTTAAGCTTGATGATACATAATTTGTTTATTCATGTTGTGATTTTCAGTCCATGTGCTAAAGTTCAGTTTGCAATCCATATGCTTGCAGTTTAGTGGTACTAAATTATTGTCCTTTTCAACAAAACAGGGAGGCCATATTAGAATATATGATGTTGAAAAGGGATGGACAATTCAGAAGGACATTCGAACCAAAAGCTTGAGATGGACAATTACTGATACATCTCTATCACCAGATCAACGATATCTTGTGAGTTTGTGATGATTTACTGGACAACAGGGAACTTGGGTATCTTACAGGACTATTAATAGCTGGTTGTCTTAGTTAATTTGCTGAGTATTTTGTTGATGCAAAGCTGAATAAATTCTCTAAGTAGCACATCCAAAATCAACCAATGTATGTATTGTTCACCCTCTCAGCTTTGCACAAGTCTCTTAGCATGTACAAAATTATTATTTTGTCCTCTTGTCAGGACAGTTTTAGGTGTTGTATCTAGGATGACCAAGATGACCCTATCCAGATTCGTTGGATTTTGGTGCCATGATATTATAGTAGTTACGATCTGAACTACCCTATTTTTTCATTTTTTGTATCTATGATGAGCTGATGATATAGTTGATGTAATTTCCAAATTATTGCATTTTTTTTTATTTGGCTGTTTGACGGATAGTTGAAATCTTAATGACCTACTGACACATAAATGCAAATTCTGCAAGGACGTTTATAGTAATGAAACCATACTGGATTGCATAATAAAGTTGTATATGGAATGCTAATGAAACTCTAAATTTCATATTTAATCAATCTTCTTGTGTAATGATTTCTGCATTTGTCTCTTTATTTTATCATCACACTTATTTTGAACATAAAATTTGCAGGCATATGCTAGCATGTCACCTATTGTCCATATTGTCAATGCTGGATCTTCTACGACAGAGTCAGTTGCAAACATTACGGTAAATGCCAATAGTAATAGTTCTAGTGCGATTAGCTTTTCACTTCAATAAGAAATAGCTTGCAGAATACCAGCTTAGATGATTTTTATGTAGATCTTGTTTCATCAATAATGTTGCTAATCTTTTCCTTATTATTACTTAAGTTTTCAGACTTTTTTTGCTTGTAGAATTATTATCTTCTTCTGAGTGGGAACTTATATCAATTTTACCAAAATAGAAAGTTAGCAGATTGCTTGCTTGTTTGGATCTGTTGTGAGTTAGCTATGAGGCTATACTTATCTCAAGTGATATTATGATTGACGAAAAGAGAAGGATTGGTAATTTTCATATTATCGAGTCTTGTGGTATATGAAGTCAATCAGTTTGCTGATTTTTTATTTAATTACTCTTCGACAACTGTTTTGTTTTACTGCTGATTCCAAATATGTAATGCTTGGGTTTATCTGATTATGGCTCCCTTTTGTACATTTGTTGCAATTGCGTTACTTGTGCACTTCTAAATCGTAATTATAGTGTTGTTTTTGTTATAATTCCGCGCGTCATAGAATCACTTTCTGGTCATGTTTGTATCTTTGTCATGTTTGTTTGACATTTGAAAACAATCACATTTTTATCCAGGAAGTACATGAAGGTCTAGATTTTTCTGTTGATTATGATGATGAAGAATTTGGAATATTCTCTGTTAAATTTTCAACTGATGGAAGAGAGCTTGTGGCTGGAAGTAGTGATGCTTCAATTCATGTTTATGATCTCCAAGCAAACAAAGTTAGCCTTAACATACCAGCGCACACGGTATGATATTTTCTTTTTTTGTTTTTGTATCGTCAGCACTAGTCTCTCTCAATCATTATTCTCAAAACTATTTATAATAATAGCACCTGCTGTAATTCCTCCTTTCTATCTGTCATCTATGATCAGAAAATGAAATTTGTTTGTGCCACGTTAACGGTTATAAAAATAGAAAATAATCAAATCGCTTTGTTATATTGGTGTGTTAGAAAGATTTCACTATATTTATATTGAGACTAAGTTTCTTGTTCCAATTTCTTCCTTTGGTGACTGATTCAGTGGTACTTAAAAGACTTCTATTAAACCTTTTTTTCCCCCTTGGCAGTCAGATGTAAACACAGTATGCTTTGCAGATGAGACTGGCCATCTTATATTTTCCGGCAGTGATGATAACCTCTGTAAGGTAAGGGTGATGTCCATTACTTGTAAAGTTCACATATAGAAAGCTAGAAACTGATGCTATTTCTAAATTGTTGGTACTCTTTTGGATCTTTCTAGAACTGCATTTTTCATTGTAGTCACTGAATTGTTATACTCTTATGTGCTTATTGAATGTCATGATCGTTGGAAGATTTGCTTCAATGATGAATCAATGGCTAGATGCCAAATTCCAAATTCATGCACAACTTACTTTACTACTGTTGTGAACTGGACTTAGGTAATAGTAAGTTCTGTTGTAAAAACCGCAGCACAATTTTCATTTTGATACATTTTTCATATTTAGGAGGGGAGGCTTGCTACTTGTAGAAAGGGACATACAAAATACTTCTGATCTCTGCTTAATTGCTTTGTTAGATCTTCAGTGACAGAAACTTTAGCCTTATCAATGTGCTTTTACAGGTGTG
The DNA here is from genome assembly GCA_034370585.1 of Fragaria x ananassa. NCBI lineage: Eukaryota > Viridiplantae > Streptophyta > Magnoliopsida > Rosales > Rosaceae > Fragaria > Fragaria x ananassa. The sequence goes on along the minus strand of CP139762.1, from coordinate 19,929,318 downwards.
GGATAGACGCTGCTTTGTCACGAAAGGGCAAGCAGCCGGGGTTCTGATGGGACATCAGGAAGGCATAACGTTTATTGATAGTCGGGGAGATGGGCGTTACTTAATATCAAATGGGAAGGATCAGACTACCAAACTTTGGGATATACGGAAGATGTCCTCTAGAAATTTGTAGTACGTGATGTTACTTGTTCATGCTCATTTTAAATCATTCACATTCAACTGTGGTGCTACAGAAATTTGAGTTATATATAACTCAGTATCATATATGTTCAGGGCCGATCAGGAGCGGACGTCCGCACGGCCCTTAAAGTGCGGACGTCCCTCCGTTCTCCACTGTCCGGCGCCGATGACGGCACGCCTCCACCCGAGCAGACTCCAGCGGCGTCCCCTATCACTTTCCCTCCCCAGCGAGTCCGTCGAATTCCAGTTTTCCGGCGAGATCGATCTTGTTTGAAGTTTTGGGTGGAGGTTGCTGCCCAAACCTTCAAATCTATCTCGCCGGGAAGGGAAAGTGATCGGGGACGCTGTTGGAGTCCGCTCGGGTGGAGGCGCGCCGTCGTCAGAGCCGTCCGGTGGAGAACGGAGGGACGTCCGCACTTTACGGCAGGTGCGGACGTGCGCCTCTGATCCGGCCTGCATATATGTTGACTTAATTTTTAGTGTTCTCATATGATATCTGCTTTTGACATGTTATGAGTTATGACAGTCTTAGATGATTACTGGACTATAATACTATGTATTAGCTTATGTGAGTAGTATAAAGAAGACGATATATGGTCTGGGAATAATGACTTATAAGTGCTGAACTGCTGACAAAAGGAGAAAACATTGAATATTATTGGATTAGTTTAAAATTTTAAAGCAGTTCTACCTAAGGTTTAGGGAAAATTTCTTATCCTCTTCTCACCTTGTCTATAAGGACATTTCAGTTTTTCCTCCCATTGTTTTGTATTGTGGATTCAAATTTTAAAATTTGGGCCAAGAACAGCAAGGTTGGTAAGAAGGCTTCATACTTGTCTTTCTATGATGGAAAAACATACAGTGAAGCTGGGAAGAGGATCATTTGTAAATTTAAGCATGTCAAGTTGTTATTCAAATCATGGTGGAAACTACTTTTCTTTTCTTCATGACACACACACACACACACACACACACACACACACACACACACACACACACATATATATATATAGGCCGGATATGAAGCGCACGTGCCTAAGTGCGCACGGAGCTCCGTTCGCCACTGTCCGGCACCGACTACAGCGCGCCTCCACCCCAGCGGACTCCAGCAGCGTCCCCGATCACTTTCCCTCCCCGGCGAGTCCACCAAATTCCAGTTTTTCGGCGAGATCACCCAAAACTTCAAATAAAGTCGATCTCACCGGAAATTGGAATTTGGCGGCCTCGCCAGGGATTGCCGGGGAGGGAAAGTGATCGGGATGCTGCTGGGGTGGAGGCGAGCCGTCGTTGGCGCCGGAGGGTGGCGAACGAAGCTTCATGCGCATTGCAGACGTGCGCTCCATATCCTTTCCGTATATATCTATATACACGAAAACGATGTGGATCGGATGTCCTCACCGTCTTTAAAGTGCGGACGTCCCTCCGTTAGCCACCGTCCGACGACGACGCACTTCCACCCGGGCGGACTCCAGCAGCGTCCCCCGATCACTTTCCCTCCCCGGCGAGTCCGCCGAATTCTAGTTTTTCGGCGAATTCGATCATGTTTGAAGTTTTGGGCGATCTCGCAGGAAAACTGGAATTCGGCGGACTCGCAGGGGAGGGAAAGTGATTGGGGACGCTGTTGGAGTCCGCTCGGGTGGAGGCGTGCCGTTGTCGGCGCCGGACGGTGGTGAACGGAGGGACGTTCGCACTTTAAGGACGGTGCGGACGTCCGCTCCACATCCGGCCTCTGTGTGTGTGTATATATATATATCGTAATTTATTTTAAATAAATATTTTTGTCTGTTATTCTGTTTATGCCATAATAAAGCACGGAGTTCGCATATGTCAAGTTAATTTCTGTGGTGTGGGATGTGGGTGCATGCTTCTTTATTTTTTAACTTTTGTCTCCCTTGTACAATATTTACATTGTGGTCGCACTAATATATCAATGCTTGTAACAGTCCAAGGATTACAGATCATGACTGGGATTACAGATGGATGGAGTACCCAGCTCATTTAAGAACTTCTAAACATCCCTCTGATCAGTCCTTGGCTACATATAGAGACCATTCAGTCCTGCGCACTTTAATTCGCTGCTACTTTTCTCCAGCATATAGGTAATTATAAGTGCTGTATTCTAGTCCTGTATTTTGAATTTGGTTTAGTGTGTGTGAATTCCGAAAATGCAAAGTGATACTCACTGGAGTCTGTTCAGTACGAGAGACCTTGTAAATACAGAGTTGAGTGTGTTAAGACTTTACTAGTTCATGATGCCGTCACTGAGCTCTAATGATCAATAAACTGCAGTAGCTGGTCTATGCACCATGTCATGTTCAAGACGCAGTATTTTGGTTTTGGTTCTCTGTTACGTTATTGAATCCACCAAGTCCATTGTTTATTATGTCAACTCCTGGGAAGTTGTTCTAGTAGAACAGCTAGTTTCTCTTTACCCACAATTTTGCTGACTGTTCTTTTGGTTATAGGGCATGATTTCATCTGACGATATGTAATACTTGGTTTGCCCTGTTGTTAATATTTTGGCGCATTGGATAAGCTTCTTACTTCCAATCCTGCTTATTGCAGCACTGGACAAAAGTACATTTACACTGGATCTAGTGATCACGTGGTCTATATTTATGATCTGGTACGTAACATTTCTCACTATGAAGTTGTGTGTTTTGTATTTAACTTCTATGAAATAGCTAATGGAATGAGAAGTGGTAACTGCATCTTTTAGTATTTGTCTGCACACTCATGCGTATATACAATATCTTTGGATCTTTGAATTTGATTAGGATAAAATGAACATGTTTTTTTTTTTTGAATAAAAAAATGAACATGATTTTAGCATAATGGAATTTGTGGCAAAGCAAGAACGGTGGTTGTTTCCTTCTGTTTTCTGTCTCTATTCTATAATGTCAGAACACTACCATAAAATGTTGTCCCAACTTTGCTTGTCTTGTTCACTTGAAGCAAATGTGGGTGCTCGAATTTCTACTAATCTTGTCATCCCACGAGAATGCTGCTCAATTTTTTTGTATTTTTCCACTCTATAAAGGTGACTGGTGCTCAAGTTGCAAAACTCGTCCATCATGATGGACCGGTAAGAGATTGTAGTTGGCATCCTACTTATCCCATGCTGGTCAGTTCATCCTGGGATGGAAGTATCGCGAGATGGGAGTTTCCTGGAGATGATCAAGTTCCTACAGTGGTCAAGCCAAGAGTAAGGCGGAGGAGGGCATTCTATTGAGGATGGCTCGTTCCTTTGCATACTAGATGTTCTTGGTACTTGATTTGATAACTACTTCAGAAAATTGTAAGATTATGCTCCATAGTTTTTAAAAGGTGCAGTCAGTACAGAGAAATTATACGTCGTTTCTTCACAGCTGTGTAATGGCTGTACAAATATACGTATATGCTCAAAAAATCCATATGTTCTATTGAGTTATCATGTTGACATGTTTTCTCTTTCCCTTATTATGATTTGTGAATCTCATTGAACCAAAACTAGAATAGTTACATGGGAAATAAAAGCTCTAGTGCCTATAACAAACTAGAAGCACCTTGCCTTAAAAGGGAGAAATACATTTTGCTAGCTACCCAGCCGAGAACAAAACTGTTATGTGGACCCTAATCATCATCTGGATCTAAATCATCTTTTTGATAGACGTATTTACTACCGTTTCAATGATCTCTTCATTAGTAGATGATTCCAATATAGTATCATTTTTACTAAACTGATTCAAAAGATGTCCAACGTCCATCACAATTCTAGATTAGAGATGGCTTTCATGTAATCTATGGAAGGTTAATATAAGATATGTTTCCTGCCAATAAAAGATGTAGCCACCACAACTGGTCGAGTTAGTAACACTCTAAGTGTGAAACTCGTACCAAAATGCATGATTTCTTAGCATGAATTAGTCTCTAGTTTTAGAAAACTTTTGAGAAAACTATGTGGTCTCGATAAAAAATAAAAATAAAAATAAAAAAGAAGAAGAGGATGTAAGAGATATTTTAATTTTTTGAATAAACACAAATATGAAGTTTCCAGATTACCAAATATGAAATATGAGATTTGCAGAAGCCTAATCTCTCTACTCATCCTCTTGGCTCTCTTATTAAGGGATGTTTGAATTTCATAGAGGCCATGAGAGTTAACCATATCTCTCATATATTTAGAGAAGTCAATGTGACTGTTGATGCGCTTGCCAAGTACAGTGTGGATCATGACATGGGGCTTGTTATCTTTGACAAGCCTCCTCATCATGTTGCTAATGCCTTCATTGATGACTTTACTTCTGTAACTCGAGATAGGAGAGTCTCATGCTCTAAGTCTTAACTGTTTTTTTTTTCTTTTTTATTGGGTCTTTTAGGTCCCATGTAACCAAAAAATGAAAAATGAGATTTGCATGATCTTGAATTACCAAATGAACCCTGCTTCTACTATATAAGTCTCGAATGGGGACTTGGATTCTCTCCTAATATTTTTGTGCTAATATCGCCTCATAAGGCAATCTTAGCCATCAATTTTTAATGAATGGCTGGGATGTCTTTAGTTTTGTTTTTTGAGATATCTCATCTATTCCTTCTCTTCTCCAATTTCTCGTCAGAAGTTAGTCCTCAAGAAAAGCTCTCAAAAGTGACAAAAGTCACAAAATCCCTTCCTCATCAGCTCCACCTCCACATGCGAGATAGTTTTAAATCTGCACCTCCACCTCCATCTCTCACCTCCTCAAGATCTTCCTCGAGAACGTCATCCTCGACGGCGTGACGCCGTAACTTAGATTGAGCACGCCCGGATGACCGTCACCGCCATGGATGCTGTCTATGCTCTCAAGAGGCAGGGAATGACCCTTCACGGTTTCGTGGGGTGATTTGGGAACTCTTCTTTTTGTTAATATTAAGTTTCATTAGAATTGGGCTTCATTAGATGGAATATAATTTTTTGGTAAATCTTTGCCTTGATTATATACACATTAATTTATTTCAGTTTTCTGGGTTTGTTCTTCTCATACATATGTTCGAGACCTTTGAAAATCTGGGTAGCTGAATTGGTAATACATGATTTACATTCCATCTCTCTTGGTTGCTTCACCATGGCCTAAGCGTAACAACAACACAACAAAGTGTGATTATTTTGCATTTGTGGAGCATTTGTCTAAAATTCAGATGTGTATTGCCATCAGGAGATCGACATATCTGTGCGAATTATTTAGTTTGTCATAATGAATTAAAGATGTTGGGTTCTTGGTTTCGGTTTGAAGGAGGAGGAGGAGGTGTTGGGACTGCAACATTTGAGGGTTTTAGAGAGGGAGAGATGAGAGAGCAGAGAACATAAAAGAGAGGGGAAGGAGGTCCCGTTTTGAGTTGGGAAAGAGGGAGTTATGGTTAGATCGATGATAGACAGAGACTGAGAGGGAGAGACCTGGTTTGTTTTATTTTTTTCTTTATTCGATGTGAGTAATTCATTATACGAGATATTGGGAAGAGAGAAGAGATGAAAATATATGAAGACCTAAATGGTTAATTTTGGATAGTGAAGATTGGCTTATGAGGAGATATGAGCAGGGAAATATGAGGAGAAGATCTCAGTCCCTCGAATGGACCGCCAAAAATCCATAATTACAGAAGAAACTCGCACACTAGCGAAAGCGAAAGAGAAGATGGCATCGCCTACAGCAAGGATCACGTTCCGGGTAGTAATGGTAGTTCTGGCTGTTCTTGTCCTCTTCTACATGGGTCGTCCTCTCTACTGGAAAATCTCTGCCACCATCCACGAGATCCGTGAGAACAGACAGACCGTCAAGCAAGGTTAGTTTCCTACATTCTTTCATTCATTCTTTCACTATGGATGTTTATGTTCTGGGTTTATAATTGTGTTGTGGAAATGGGTTCAGGTCTGTCTCAGATTGTGTTGGAAGCCCAGAGAACTGTGGGGTGGTACCACGACGAGTCGGATTCGGGTGTAAGAGAAGATTGGGTGAGGAAGAAGGTGGCCACGACCCGGAGGTTGCTGTTCAGTCAGCCCTTTACTCCAATCATTGCTTGAGGTTTGATCATGTCAGTTGTGACACTGTGGGGTTGTTCAGAACTTTAGATCTGATGGTTAATTCACTATATATTATGAGAAATGAAATTCTTGGTTCCTGAAGCTAGGAACAACTGCATTGCCGAGTAACTGTATTGTTGTTGATATATATATATATATATATATATATATATGTATGTAGAAATACAATGGCTGTTTTGCTTATGAGTCAGTCTTGAACTTTTGATCATAGTTGTCGCATTGAATTAGTGATTGCCTTTCATTTTCAGTAGGCTTTGTGTAGTCTGGAGTTGTATGCACAAACCTGATAAGTAGTTAGTGTGACTCATTACTGGTTGGGTCAATTTGTGTTAATGTTTTGGATAGCCAACAGCAATTCCCGTTCTGTCTTACTAGGATCACCAACCATTTGATTATATTAGGGGTCATACGTTATTGAAAAGTGAAGAGTAAAGCAATTCCCAGCCACTCTTACCCATATAGGATCACCAACCATCCGTATAGTTTAGGGATATGCTTAACTGGAAAGTGAAGAATACTCAAACTCATCAGTTGGATTTCTATCTAACAGTTAATAAGCTTGAATGGCATGATCACTGATGAGTTTGAGATCCGCCATCTTGGAAGTCAATGGCATACTGTAACTTTCAATAAGGTTTGTAAAACTATTTGATTTCCTAGTTTGTTTAGGGGTGTAATGTCGTACATTCCAATTCTAGTGAGGCAATGTGATTAGAGTTGTACCAATGTTCATGACAAAAGTTGTGGTCGTTAGAGTTGTATATATGAAAATTGAAATGCTTGTTTCCTGAAACTGTTACTTGTTAGAAAGACTTGAACAACTGCAGTGCTGGATAATGTAGTAGGTGTAATGTTATGTATAGAAATGCAATGCGGATAGTGTTATGGCTGTATGCGTGTAAGTTTTGATTATAGTTGTTACTTGTTTGAATTAACGCATTGGATTAGTGATTACCTTTGATTTTCAGTAGGCTTTGTCTGAAGTTATGTGCATTTATCTGAAAAGTGGTTAGTGTTATTACTGGTTTGATAAACTTGGTTTTGGATTAGAGTAGATGGTAGCCAAAAGCAATTCCTATTCTCCCTTACGGACCAGGTTCACCAACGATTGGATTATCTTAAGGCTCATACTTAATTGAAGAGTGAAGGATACTTATACTCATGAGTTGGATTTTATCCAACATGTAATTAGCGCGAATTGCATGATCACTGGTGAGTGGGAGATCAGCCATCTTGGAAGTCGATAGCATAATGTAACTTTCTATTAGGATTGTAAAACTATTTGATTTCCTAGTTTGTTTAGGGGTGTAATGTACATTCTAGTTCGAGGGAGGCAATGTCATTAGAGTTGTACCAATGTTCATCACAGAAATTGTGGTTGTGAAGCTCGTTTGGTGCTAGTGTCACTGGAATTATGTTCTACAATTTATCCATAAAATCTTGAAGTTCAACTATTGTTTAGGTTGCTACGTCCCGTGGTTGATAGCCAAATGATTGCATTTTGAGGTGAGAAGCTCCTGAAAATCACTATCTTAGGTGATGCAGCATCATAATGCTAAGCTAGGCCTTCAAGAATTCCTTGGCTAATAGCCATATAATTGCATTTTGAGGTGAAAAGCTCCTAAAAATTACTAAGTTAGTGATGCAGCAACTATAATGCAAATCTAAGCATTCAAAAATCCTTGGTATGGCTTAAACCAGCAATACTGACTCTTTGAGCAAGTGCTTTCTAAACTATAGCTTGAAAGAAGCCTCACTGCCACAGATAAGTCCTTGGGATTATATTCCTTAGTGTGGATGCATTTTGTAAAGCAGAGAGGGAACATGTGAACCCCCCTGTACAAATGAAGTTATGCAATGTTTGGAGCTGGGTTTTGTAAGATCGTCTGTACTTGTTCTGAATAAACAGAGGAAGCATGTGAGAACCTACTCTTACCTATTCCTGAGTGAGTAAAGGAAACATATACACGACCTTCAAATTTCTTCAGATAATGGTTTTACATGAGGTTATTGTTCTTGACAGCTGAACATTACTAGCGTAAGTACGCATCAAAGCAAATGTGCATACAGTCATACACCATGTTGTATCTTAGCACTACAATTCTCCTTTCGAAGTGCACAATTTGTCATAGAGTTCATGCTGTATAGAGAAACAGTGAGCCACAACACTGTCATGCATCTCAATGTACTCAATCTAGTAGGATAGATCTTTATCTGGAGTGGAAGGCATGATTTAGAGCTAGCTCGAAAACTCATAAATCTAATGTCTGCTGGCCTCACATAGGTCCTTCTACCTGTGCATTCAAGCATTGAAGAAGGCAGATACTTGGTACTAGGGTTAAGTTAGCCAACTTGTTTAGTGTGAAGTGCCAAGGGAATTCAGCAAACATGTACACACGTTTCGCCGAACCGATCATCTTGGCCGGAATGGAACCACGGACCATTGTCATCGCCATCGCTTCTGACCATTACTGGTCACCGTTATCAATTGACAAGCACTGCACAGAAAACCCTCGGAGAAACCTTCCCTTGAGATCAATCTGTTTGTTTTATCAGCCTCGCATAAGAATGAAGCTCATATATATACCAAGTAATGGTTTTATCTGTGAGTTCATCTTTTTCCCTTTCAGCAATGGTTTTACTGATAACGATTTTAGAGACTAATTAAGATGGGTTCATTCCCCTTTGAGTAATTGGCCTTGAGTGTATTTAACATGTTGGATTAGGTTTGTTCTGGGATTTGCTCATGAGTTTAAGCCTGTTAACGATTATAATTTCCAAATGCCTATGACATAACCTATCATTATAGATCGTAAAATTAAGAGTGCAAATTTCATTTCTTACCAAAAAAAGAAATGAGCGTAGGATATACATTTTGTTACTTCTTATTCTTCTTCTTTCCCGGACAATGTAAACATACGTTGGATCTTGTCAGTTCATCATTTCAGTTCCAATTCAAAAATCATCTTACAAAAAAAAAAATATTTTTGCTCAGTCGTTCTGCAGTGGATCCACATTGTTAATTAGCCAAGATGGAAAACAGAAAGCCCCCAAAATGGGAGTAATCTACTCGATTACTCTTAAATTATATGTTTTGACTGTTTGAGCTCAGAGATTAGTATACAAATCACTTTCCAGAAACATGATTTGTTAATATTTCTGAAGACAAGAGTTTGAAACTATCAATATTGTTGCTTGTTGATGAAGGTGACCACTCAAGTTGCATTCCCATTCATTCATATACACATGTACACAAGATTCTACTAGTTTCGTTTACAAATTTGAACCGCAAGTGTATCTTCAAAAATCAAAACGAATTGATGATGATGATGGAGATGCATTGACTTGTAAGTTTTGTTTATTCGATGCAAGATCTTCTACATTGGAAACTGGTAGATCTAGATCTCACTACAGCATCACATAATGGACCATACTCTATTCTATTATCACAAACCATACTGTATGGACCATATTATCCATATGTAATTGAAATGAAAGAGAAATAGGATCGGAGTCGAGAGCGAGGATGAACAACTTTCGAACGGAAAACTAGGTATAGTGTTATGTTAGACAAAAGTATATGTCATATTAAAGATATACTAATGATTAAGTGACACAATGTTATACTACTGATTTACATTTTCAGTCATAAATAATAATACGACTGAATTTAGTTTCCTCCAATACCCTTCTGTGACAAAATATATCATTTTACTCACTACACCGCTACTAATATTCAAGATTTGAAATCAGGTGTTTTGTTTTAGAGAAATTAGGGCTGGGCATAAAGCCCGTGGCTGGAAAAAAAACCCGGAAAACCGACCCGAACCGATCAGGCCGGACCGGGCTTTTTACCGGTCTTTTTATAACAAATGTGCGGTCCGAGCCGGTTTATTACTATGCCGGTCCGGGCCCGGTCCCTAATTTTTAAATAACACTTCAGCCCGAAAGCCCGGACTTTTGTAATTAAGCCTATTATGGGCTAATTGTTCAAGCCCGTGTGCCTTTCAAGTTGCAAGTGTATGCTAGTGTGTATATACAATGACCACATGGGATTATAGCTTTTAAATAAAACCTTACTTTTCTATTCCTAAAGATCAAATCGTCCTCCTTCATATCGTCTCAATTATCACTTTTTTTTCTCTCTTCCTAAAACACAGAGACGTAGACGAAACAAATTTGATCAACAGTTTTGGCAAAGATCAATCGATGAAGAAGCTCTCTCTCTTTTTCAACTCTCTCTCTTGAGTTCTTCTCTGTTTCTTCTCTCTTTTTCAATCTTCGATAATCTTTGTATGGAAATGTGTGGTGATTTTGTGTGATTGATGAGGAATTTTGGTTTGGTTAGTGATAGTGATGTGTGTATGGTTATGGTTGTAGGTGCCGAGAGGATGGGACAAGCTGTTTGTGTCTATTGTTTCTGTGGAAACCGGGAAGCCGATTGCGAAGTCGAGCAAGGCAGTACAGATCAATCGGAAATATAAAAACTGGGTCCTGAGTTTTCTCTCTCTATTTTGGTTTCAGTGTTTTGCCCAGATGTTCAACCATCGCTCATAGATCTGGTGGTGAGGGTTCTGAACGAGTTTCTCATTGATTTGGTTGTTATCTTGTGGTTTGTGTGATTAGCTTGCAGTCATCTCCACTCAACAGATTGGGAGGAAATTGAGAACAAAGAATACAAGTTCTAGGTTACTGAGAAGGGAGCCCGAAGGCCCGGTAAGACCGGCCGGTTCTTGTCAGTTCGGGCTTTCGTCGGTCCCGGAAATTTTTAGAGGACAGACCGGCCCGTTTGATTAGTGACCGGTCCGGGCCCGGTCCTTCAAAAATCAGTACCGGTCTGGGACCGTGCCCAGCCCTAAGAGAAATTCATTTAAATCGTATACGAATTTTTGCTCATTATAAACTTTGGTATATCAAGTTTTGAAAATATCAGAACGGTATCTCATGTTTCCATTCCGATCTAAGATTAGTATATATAGCCATTAAGATGACCAATTTACCCTTAAGTTCTTTTTTTTTTCTTTTTTTTTTTATTTGTTTTCATATTCAAGAAATGTTAAAAGAGGTTTTGGAATTTGATGATTTGAGTTAGCCTTTATAAACTTAAAGAAAATTGAAGATGAGAAACATACAGAAGTTCAATCATTCTTGTTTTCGCTGACACTCAAAGATCTTGTTGTTGTCGTTGACATTTAAAGATTGAGATGAAGAATTGATTATTAGTAAGAAGAAAATGACGATGAATTTTTTTGTCTACGTTCCTAAAATATAAAAAGCCAAAAAAGAAAAGAAAATTGAAATATGAAAACAAAGAAGAAAAACTAAGAAAAAAAAGAAGAAGAAGATAATTTAAGGGTAAATTGGTTATTTTTGTTTTTGGTTTGAGGGTAAATTAGTAATCTTAATGGCTATATATACCAATCTTCGGTCGGGATGGAAACATGAGATACCAATCTGATATTTTAAAAACTTAATATACCAAAGTTTATAAGGAACAAAAGTTCATATACCATTCAGACGAATTTCTCTTTGTTTTAACATATTTTTTATACTAGACTGAACGGAACACGAACTTTTCAGTTGTTTGCGCCGATGCAGGATGCAAATCGGGTAAGCACAAGTGCACAACCCATATATGATCGATGATGTTATAAAGTTCTTGTTTACATGGTAGGTAACAGAGAATAAACAAGATGTATTCATGCCAATGATCTTATTAGTGGTCAATCTCTGGTATGAAATTATCGATCATCATTGCCAGCAATAGTATGATGGAGCATGATATTAGTTTAATTGAATTGGTTCTTTTTTATAGAACCAAAGAGTGAATGGCCCTTGGTCAACTAGAACTGGATTGGGTTGAGGTCATTTGTATAATGTAAAAGGGTATTAGCCATTGATTACAAAGCAGTCCCCTCGATTGAGTTCAAGCTTATTGGAATTCAGCATGCTCCATATACACTAACACACAAGTAGCTACTTAGTGTCGACATTTCTTTATAATCAGAAAAAAGGAAAAGAACTCGAAGGTACCTTTGTTGTAAGATTTGTATAAACACATTCGTTCAATTTAGACTATGGAGCAGTACCAAGACTAATTGATGTCCTAACTTTGCTATTAGAGTATTAGAATAGTATTTCACGACTAATCATGAATTCGTCCCTAAAGGGGCAACACAATACTAGAATGGAAATTACTGAAATGTTGATCAATGCGTTATAAGAAATTCATACTTTGAGCGAGGGTTCTTTGAGCGAGGAGTTAGGATTGTGGTAGGTTGGTGTCGGGGTCGTGTCGTTGGTGAGTCATGGTTATAGTGTCGTGTCCAAGGACTATTTAAATATCGGTTAGTTCTTGTTGTTAATGTAATTGGGAGGTTACATATGCATATATGCTGACAGTTTTGATATGTAGTGTTTGAAAGAATTGTTTCTTCTTGAGGTTAACTATGAGGATGTATCGAGGCTTTTAGATTAGGTTATGGTTTAACACTTTTCGGTTCTTGTCCTTTGAAACTGTTAGGACCCACCCCGAATTTCACCCTGAAATCCGAAGTGAACCCTACGGGAACCACCTCCAAGGGAGATGCTACCGAAAATTCGGTATAACCCCCCTTGAAAATGGACAACCCTTCCTAAAACACCTGCAAACACTTCTAGAAAAAAAAAACAACTCCATCCTTCTACACTTGGAGCCTTTGTGCTCCCCAAATTCACAACACCTCCCAATTTATTTACTAAATGTTGTAAATAGTTATTAGTTAGTGGGCATTCTTATAATTAGCCGACTAAGATTGTTATTATAATTTGCATCATGACCTCATCTCTAAAAACGTTATTCATTGCAGAACGGATAATCTTCATCTTTTATGTGTAGAACTGATATGGCCATTTGTGGAGCTTCTCAGCCAATACAAGAACTTAGTTAAATGATGATCCTCATATGGTTGATCATCGATTTCAGAACTTTCCATGTCAACGTAGAGCGAATCGATGAATCAAATTAAAAGATCATTCTTTGCTTCTAGAGCTTCATATGCAACAGAAAACAAGATGATGTTAAAACTATTCGTGTTGATAACGTGTTGTAAAACACAAGTAAAAGAGATTTAAGAAAGGAGAGAAACAACCAAGAGAATGAAAGAATGTGTTATCTTATTGAGTTGAGAACTCTCTTTTATATTCTTATCTTAATTCCAATTCATATTTGCTAACCTTGATTATATGATGAACAAATCACCATGAAACATGAACCATATTTCGTTTATCCTTTCAAAATTTGTATATATATGCTTATTAATTTGTGTAGCAAATAGAAAATTTCATCTGTTCATGTTTTGATTTTAGAAAGAAAAATCGGCATTGAAAATCATTGAACGGCCAGTAGCCTTCGTAATTAGCCACAACCACATGTCTAGTAGTGCAAACCAAAAGGCGTATGGATCAACAAGTACATGTATCAAATTCAAGATCACTGTCAAATTCAAGTATATATATGCATGCGTTCAAGAAGTAACGCTCATAACCATTAATTTGGTCATTTTTGCTAGACGTTACATATATGGAATATTTATGCCTGAAGCATTTAATAATACAAATGAATTAATATTGCTCTTAATAGAGTTTAAATAAAATCCGTTTAGAAATGTAACGTCATTTGAATAATGACGCATAACACTGATGATGTTATTTACGAATAAATTAACATCTACATTTTGTCAGTTACTGATTTGAATTGTGTCAAATTCACTATCATTTAAGGGTATGTAATTAATGCCAAAAGCATTTACCAATTTACAACCCACATTATGCTACAAGCATTATGGGCCAAATTATTGTGCAAATTATGATAGAAACGTAATTAATTTAATATTCAGTTACATCAATTTGAATAATTGTCATTATAATTCATTATGCTAGAAGCATGAATTTTGGGTTTAATTACGTAATTATTATATAAACGTTATTCCAGTAGCATTTACATCATTTATTACTAATACTGTAATACATAATGTCATAAGCATTAATGAGATTTAAACCCATAACCGCTACATAAATGATATTTACTATTGACTTCATGTCGGATCCTAATTTAATATTAATTACTAATTAGAATCATATTCATTTCAATTTGGCGTTTATGAGGGTATAATGCCAGAAGCAATTATAACCCCATAAATTGTGTTTGAAGCATTAGGGTTTAATTACGCGATTATTACATAAATGTTATGCCAGAAGCATTTATCCAATTTAATACTTATGTGTAGTGCTAGAAGCATTAATGAGATTTGAACTCATTGCCTTTGGTACTTAACCGTTGCATAAATGATATTTATTTAGTAATTTATGCCATATATTAACTGTCGGTTACCAAATTCAAATCGCGTCAGTTTTATTCAATTAATTCTCAATTATGTTATCGTTTATATCGATAATTATTATGAGTATGTAATGACACATTAATGCCAGAAGCAATTGAATCAAAAATGAGTTAGTTTTGAATGTAACCGCTACGTTATTGACATTTATTGGTTCAATAATTTTATTGCATATACATTATGTCGATGTGAATTAAATTATTTTCGTTATAATTTAATTTATTTCGGTTTCATATAATTGCTTTCACATTAAGTTTGTATGTTACGATTTAATAACATATATTGCATTGGTTTATGTTATATTGGTGAATATTAATGATGATAAGTCACAAGCTTAAATCAAGCCTGAATATACATAAATTGAGCCAGAAGCTCGATGCAAGTTGTAAGGCTAACACACAGAAGCTCGCCATGTGTCGCCATGAGTCCATACAATGAATATAATTCTTCTCAAACTAGGCTCATCCAGTTGGATGCGATGTCTAGGAAAGTTCTTTTGAGGCTGTGTACTTAAGTGAGCCTCACTCCACCACCTCAACATTGCTTACCTGGTCGTATACAATTAGAGTTACCGAAAGGGTTAACTAATAACATTGCATTTCTTGGTAGACCATTCTGAGCCCAGTAGGCCCACTCTCCCTATACGGGATCTAAAAGCCCAGCATACCTCTTAGATTGTGCCCCTTATGCTTGTAAAGTATGAAAAAGTTTATTTCTTTCACTTTAATTAAAGGCAATTCCTTTGGTCCAGCAGAATCAAACAAAATGAAAATAATCTAATGACACTGGATTTTCGTACCTAGTCATTATGTATGTCTATAAGACATTCTAAATATTTTCTCATAATGGCTGTTGTTAAATATTCACCATATTTAATGTGTAGTTAATTGCCAGAAGCATTTACACATAGTTACGTGACATATTCACTATGCTAAATTAGTAACGTAGAATTAATATCATCATTTTCTACATGATTATAATTTGAAAATACATGTACTTAATGAATCGGTAGTTCAGAAATGAACCAGTAGTTCATGTATAAATCGAACTTGTAGTTTCGATAATAACCCCCTTAAGAAACTTGAAGTTTCATTCATAAATTGACTAGACAAGATAAAATCAATAGATTTTATTCATATCATGTTAATTGGAAGTTTCTAGAAGAAACAATCTGAACTATACATCTTCTTTGCATGAAGCAAGAGAATATTGAAATGAAAAGGCTTGATGCCTTATAATCAAAATCAAAATTGATATGTGTTATCAATATTAAGGAACTGAGCGATCTCGTCTGGCTGACGAGGCAAAATTCCTTTACGTTTCAGAAGAACGTTATCGAAAGGTAAGTTCATTGAAATCAATGTTTAAAACATTGAAACCACTAGAAAAATGGTGTAATGTCTTTGCAAAACCTTCAAATGTGTTGTCAAAGCGTACATTGAAGATATTAAAATTTATTAGCTCGAAGCTAAATGATTCGAGCAAATACTAGCTATAGTATTGGTGTTTGATGCACCCGGGAAAAATATATGATGCACTGTATCCTCAACTCAATTATCACACGGGCATCCTCTTCAGAATAAAGGTCTTGTCTTTAATGACATATTATGTCAAGTTGCTCGTTAAGGATGTTGAATACTAGACCATCATATGCAAATACTAGAATGTACACTATCTCTTTATGCATATAATGCAAGGGAAAATTCGTGGACCTATTTTCAACCACCATACGGACCAGTAAACATTAATGGTTTTGGTTGATGCATCGACAAAAGTGATCAGATGTCATATCACTGTCCACAAGAAAAAAAATGATGCATTTGCTAAACTCTCACCCATGAAATTTAGGATACACCACTCGGATTATCTTATAAAGTCTATAAAACTTAATAATGCCGGAGAGTTTACGTCGATGGCTTCTGATGATTATTGCATATCCCTTGGGATCTGTTGAACATATAGTTTCATATGTTCACACTCAAGATGGTCTCGCAGGTAGAACCTTGGTAATGCGCACCAAGCTTCTAGTGTTTGCGTCGGGCTATGCAATCCTGCATGCAGCCATGTCAGTCCGGTTGAGGCCCACTGCTACCCACCTTACTTTGTGTTACATTTGGTGACTGGGTGGAAACCTGGTGTTTCGCACTTACACAGATTTGGGTGCGTAGTTCCCGTGCCAATTGAAAATTGTTTCCAATCACTACCAGAACAGGCACTTTAGCCGACGAAAAATTTTCGTCGGCCTGTTAAAAAAATTCGTCGGCTAAGACCTTAGCCGACGAGCCTTCGTCGGCTATAGTGTCGTCGGGAAAAGGCCGTCTGTAATGACTTTAGCCGACGAAATTTTTTTTTTCGTCGGCTATAGTCCCACTTTAGCCGACGAAAAAAATCTCGTTGGCTATAGTCCCAGACTTTAGCCGACGAAGTATTTCGTCGGCAAAACGTTGTAAAAAAATTTAAAAAATAACTATAGCCGACGAAATATTAGGTTATTCGTCGGCTAAACCTTATAAAAAAAATTAAAAAAATAACTATAGCCGACGAAATATTAGGTTATTCGTCGGCTAAACCTTATAAAAAAATTTAAAAATAATTATAGCCGACGAAATATTAGGTTATTTCGTCGGCTAAACCTTATTAAAAAAATTAAAAAAATAACTATAGCCGACGAAATATTATTCGTCGGCTAAACATTATAAAAAAAATTTAAAAATAATTATAGCCGACGAAATATTAGGTTATTTCGTCGGCTAAACCTTATTAAAAAAATTAAAAAATACTATAGCCGACGAATATTATGTTTGAATATCGTCGGCTAAAGTTGCTGGGTTTTGAAAAAAAAAACTTCAGAAACTTTTTTTTAATTTTTTTTTTGTGTGTGTGGAGAATCTTGACAGAGAAACTGTGATATACAGTGAAAAGTTGCCACCGAAACTGGCAACACGCCGGTGAGGTTGTTGTTGTAGAGGTCGAGAACACGGAGGTTAGTGAGGTTGGAGAGCTCCGGCGGGAACGTGCGGTTGAAGACGTTGTTGGAGAGGTTGAGGAGGCGGAGAGCGGAAAGGCGGGAGTCGGGGTCGTCGAGGGAGGACTTGAGGGAGAGGAGGGCGCGGTAGGTGGCCATTGGGCGCGTGGGGGTGGAGAGTAGACGGTGGGGTGAGGAGAGAGAGTGGCGGAGGTGAAGGAGGAGAAGGAGGAGGAAGAGGAGGAGGGGACGCAATATTTCTAGTGTTGGGTTTATTTGTGGTGGTTGTGTGGAGGAGGAGGAGGAGGAGGAGGAAGAGGAGGAGGGGCCGCAATATGTCTAGTGTTGGGTTTATTTGCGGCTATATAAAGAACTTTAGCCGACGAAATTATTTATTTTCGTCGGCTAAACTCTTTGGTTGACCGCCAAAAAATTTTGGTTGAAAATTTTTCGACTTTAGCCGACGACTTTCCATATATTTTCGTCGGCTAAAGTCCTTTGAAAATTTTGGTTACCCGCCAAAAAATTTTGGTTGAAAATTTCGAAAATATTTCGACTTTAGCCGACGAATTTTCATATATTTTCGTCGGCTAAAGTCCTTTGAAAATTTCGTCGGCTAAACCTTTGAAATTCGTCGGCTAAAAGTATTTTTATACATTTGGCATGTTGTGATTGCATTGACCGCAACTATCGGCACCGAATATTTACTGGAATAGTGTGATTTTTCAACCGTGGATGTATTTCAACATTCTCGTCATATCTTATTTCATGACTTTTTAGAGTTTGAAGGTTTTACGTATAGTTTGTTTTTGAAACGGAACATTTACATAACACTTGGTAAACAAGTTATACAACATTAGTATGCATGTTGTGATTGTGATGATCAAACTTGAGAAATAGAATTCCGACCGTCAGATCTGACCATCATGATAAAATACATGTATGGGAAAAAATTCAACTTGATCCGAAAAGAATAAGGGCTCGATCCGGACGGTCAATCTCGTAAGTCAAACCCCTAAACGCACGGAAAAGGTCGTTCGACCGTCTAAATTACGTATTTTGGCCGGACCTCCAACTGAAAATAGTTTTAAACCGATGACACGCAACAAGTCGTATAAAAATTTTACGCAAAATAACCACCGAATATAGGGCTATAGTAGGTAATAGAGAAATTTTAGGGTTTAGCCGACGAATACCCTAACGTATTCGTCGGCTGTAGTATGTAATTAAAAAATTAAAAAATAACTATAGCCGACGAAATATTAGGTTATTCGTCGGCAAAAACCATCTTAGCCGACGACTTTTCATATATTTTCGTCGGCTAAAGTCCTTTGAAAATTTTCCTCCAACTTTGGTTTACCGCCTAAAAAATTTTGAAATTTTTTGACCTTAGCCGACGACTTTTCATATATTTTCGTTGGCTAAAGTCTATAAATTCACGAAAACACTCATATCTCCCCCTATGTTACGTAGTTTGGTCAAATCTTCCACACGAAAAACTCTCACGTAGATGAGACGTAACCACCTATATAAAAATTTTAAAACATTACCTTTCGACGATAGGGCTCCCCTTAAGAAATAATAACGGTAAATAGGGTTGACCGCAGTTTTAAAAGAAAAAGACCAAACCCTAAAAACAGAAAATTACATAAAAAGCCTCGGATCGCTAGATCCGACGGTCGGATAGGCCCCGAAAGTAAGTTAGCTTGGATTTGGGCCTGCGGAGCTTCTGTCAAAATTTCAGCAATTTCTGACGGACGGATCAAAAGTTACACCCCTTTTTGCGTAGGACCATATTGCATCAAAATTTGTAAATATAAGACACTTTAGCCGACGAAATTATATTTTTCGTCGGCTAAACTTTTAAAAATTTCGTCGGCTAAACTCTAAAAATTTCGTCGGCTAAAGTTTTGAAAATTTCGTCGGCTAAACTTTTGAAAATTTCGTCGGCTAAAGTTCACAGACTATAGCCGACGAAAAAAATTATTTAGCCGACGAAATAAAAATTTCGTCAGCTAAAGTTGATCATAGCCGACGAATATTTTTAATTAGCCGACGAAAAAAAAATTCGTCGGCCTGGTTTTTTTTTTTTGTCGGCTAAAGCCTTTCTTCTTGTAGTGAATATATGATCTTGATCATATAGCTAATACGTGTTGAAGGTAACTAATTTGGCGAATGATATATAAAGTGTTTCTTAGTGACACAAAGTATGCCTGTTTACCAAAAAGATAAGTACCTTTAATTTCTAGATTAGCGCAGAACCAAAAAAATTCTTCAATTGAAACTTGAAATGGGAATTCCAATCTGAATTCTTTTTCTAAGTTTAATTTCTAAACTATAAGATCAAAGTTTAAACTTTTAGGTAAAATATTTTTAGGCTTCTCAAGTTCTCTTATCATATATAACTTTGTTGTTTGAGTCAATTATCCTACACATCTAATAGGCTAGGTTTGAACAAATCATTCACCAATCGCCACCATTAGATAAAGAAGTTAAAGAAATATAAATGGGGACGAAATACCTCATCAGAATCATCATATAAAGCATTACGTGCTCATTCAATGGCTGAAAATTTGGATCTTGATGGGTGTTTTCCACAGCTATATAATATAGGAGATCGAACAAACAGAAAGTGGATAATAGTAATACTATAATGGAGTTGGAGGGAGAACCTCATCGAGAAGAAAATACTTCTTTTCAAAAAAATCGAAAAGAAAATACTGTATTAATGCATCAGAACATTCATTGTTTAATATAATTAGTTCGAATAACAAGCTAATTAAGCTAAAGACTGAAACTAATCGATGACTCATGTCATGTAAATATATGGGGGTGTCGACAAGTCGATCTCTCTAATCTTCCATACCCTAAAAATCGTTATCTCTTAAGAGGAATCTTGTCACTACCAGAAAATAGATCTTGGGCGACGAAAAAAAATCGTCGCCCTGTTAAAAAATTTCGTCGCCTAAGTACTTAGGCGACGACATGTCTTCGGCCAAGACGTCGTCGCCAGAACTGCGTCGGTCAAGAACTTGGGCGACGAAAATTCATTCCGTCGTCGCCTAAGAGTAATTCTTAGGCGACGATACGAATTTCGTCGCCTAAAATATACTTCTCGTCGCCCAAAAATATTCGTCGCCCAAGATTTGACACCTTGGCCGACGAAAAAATTTTTCGTCGCTTAAGATCTTATAACCTTGGGCGACGAAAATAAATATTTCGTCGCCTAAGATCACTACATCTTAGGCGACTATATTTTTTTTCGTCGCCTAAGATGGTAAGTCCTTGACCGACGATTTAGAAATTTCGTCGCCTAAGATATATTTAAATTTTTTTTAAATAATTAAATAATTTTTTTAAATATATAAATAATGTTTTTTTAATTTTTGCTGGAATTTTTTTTTTCGGCATTTCTTTAAATTTTTCTAATACTAAAATTTAATTAAAAATAACACAAATTTATAAATTTATAAATAATTTATTACAAAAATTCAGTCCATCTGCCTATGGATCGAGAAACTCGAAATCTAACTCATCATTCCCGTTCGGAGGGTCCTGAGGCTGAGGCGGCGGCTGGTCAGGCTGAGGAGGCTGCTGCTGAGGCTGGGGCCACTGAGGGTGGGGCCACTGAGGTAATGGTATAGGCGTAGGCATGGGCGGAAACGGCTGTCCGGCCGCATGTGCAGCGATGCAGGCAGTCATCCACTGTCCCATAGCCGCCTGGTTGGCATTGGTGACTTCATTCACCCGCTCCATATGCGCAGCCGTGGAAGCCGCATATGATTCCGCCATCGCCGCCATCTCCCTCGCTCTTTGGGCTTCCAGCTCAGACTCCCTCGCTCTTTGGGCTTCCAGCTCAGACTGTAGACTTGCGAACTGATCCTGTAGCCAAGTGGTCTGGCTGTTGCTGCTTGAGGCTCCGGCGGCTCCCTTGCGCTGAAATCCTGGCGTCGTCTTCAGGATCCCCTTTCCAGCGTCTCCCATACCCCGGCAGTAGTAGGTGTTGGAACGCTGCGCGAAGGCAGTGGCCATAATCCGCGCCCCAACGGTAGGATCTGAAGTGTCGATCCTGGACATGGCCTCTGACATGTCATCCTCTGCTGTGCCCGGCCATGTGTCGTTCACCATGCCTCTCATGACCTCTTGCTCCGCCTCCCTCACCCTCGCCTAATTGGATATATTATAAAAATATATTAATATACATTTAATAAAATGTAATTAAAATTAAAAATTAGAAAATATAAGGAACTTACAAGATCCTCCTCAGAATGAGGATATGCCCTCTGAAAGGTCCCCACATAGGGGTTCTCCTCTGGCCGCTCTCGCCGCACGTCGTCCATGATGGCCGAAAACGGCCTCGAACCGGCACGATGGTTGGTTGTGTTCTGTTGCCGGTTCTCAGCGTTCACCCGGGCGAGGTGCTTCAAAAAAAATTATCGTTAGTAAATATTTAAAAACATACAATTATAATTAATTCACTAATTAAATATTCAAATTTGTTTACGAATTACCTGTTTGTGAGGGTCGTTGAACTGCGTGACAAGAAGCCACTGCCACTCGTACTCCCGATACTTGAACTCCTTCGGGGTACCCGAACGGTCGCTCCCGTACTTCTTCCAGTGTTCTAGGAGGTCGTGCTTCCACTCCTTGAACCTACATATACAAAAAAAATATTAAATATATTATTAAAAAAAATAAAATTTAATAAATTATTAAATAGATGTACCTCTCCCTATGGGCCTTGTCCGCCCAGTCACGTCCCTCCTCGGGAACCACAAACCATTGCTGCATTACCACTTGTTAGTATTTTTTTCGATAATTAAATAATTTATTAGTTAAAAAAATAGTAATTGATCGAGTAAACTCACCGACATCGACTGATGGAGCATCTCCTTCACTCCATCAGGAACCTGGCTCCAGACTCCCCACAACATAGGGAGTCTGGAGCGGATGGTGCCTCCCGCGGCGCGCGTGTACCGGTTTCCCAACGCGGCGTCCACCAGTTTCCCGTTAGAAAACGGGATGGCGATCCGTCCAGCGGACTCGACCGCCCTATCGAGTCCCTTGTTGCTGACGGTGCCTCTCCTGTTCCGCCTTCTCGTTCCAGCGGCTGTGACATTGTGAATCAAATTTAATATTAATAATACATTTTTACAAAAAAAAAATTAAAATCGACAAAAAAGTAATAATAAATTACCTGAGGATGAGGCTGAGCCGACGGATTTGTCTCCGTCCGCCTGCTCGGAGACCCTCACGGGATGAAGAGGCGTGGGAAACTCCCGGTAGATATAGGCCTCGTGCGGTGCCACATGCGGGAGCTGCTCCCGAATCGGTCGACCCTCCTCATCGACGCGAGGTATCGCCGGTATCGTCGGAGGAAGGAAGAGGCCGGACGGCACCATAGGGACCCCGGATGACCCGCCATCACCGTCGGTCGGGGACGACTGTGTGGGGGCGTCGCTGCGGGATCGCGACCGGCGAAGTATGGGTGGATGACGAGGAGCCATCGCTGCGGGACCCGACTGCCCAGCAGAACTCGAGCCGCTCGCGCCATCATTAAGCGCCGCATGTCGGGCCGTCAACTGCCACGGAAACCCGATCGATGGTGATTCCGACGGGTTGTTTGAGGTACCGTCCGAGCGGTCTTGGCTCCTCGCACCCGAACGTTGTCCAGAAGTTCTCCTCATGGCCATCCTGTTTAAAATAACCATAAATTTATCAAAAATATTTTACCGTCTTATAATTAAGTTCACAAAAAATAACCATAAATTTCAAAAAATTTATCAATAATAATAGCACAAATAAAAATTAATAGTTATTATAGGATTTATTATTATTTTTATTCACATAACAAATTATTTACATTAATTCGCAATTATTACATCACAAAAATTAATTTACGAATATTATTTAATTATTTAATCATTTACAATATATTTACAAATTATTTAATCATTTACAATCCTAAACCCTAAACCGTAAACCCTAATATTTTACAATTATCATTTACATCACAATTTACCATAATTTACATCACAATTTACAATTATTACAACAACAACCATTTACAATTATCACAACAACAATTTACAATTATCACAATAACAACAACAACAATTTACAATTTACAATTATCACAACAACAACAACAATTTACAATTATCACAACAACAACAACAATTAAAACCAATTTAGGGTTTTAGGGTTATACCTTAAATTGTGGGTCGGCGTCGGGGTCGGGGTTCCGAATTGGGGTCGGGGTCGGGGTCGGAGAGAGGGAGAGAGAGAGGGCAGAGAGAGGATTTTCGGAGAGAGAGAGAGAGAGAGGGCTTGGCGGCTGAAGAAATGGTTAGGGTTCCGAATTTTTGCCTTTTATACTGGCGTTCTTGGGCGACGATTCTGTAAAAATCGTCGCCCTGTTTTTTGAAAATCGTCGGCCAAGATAGTCTACTTGGGCGACGATGTTCTTCACTATAAATCTCGTCGCCCAAGATGAAGAAAATCGTCGGCCAAGAGTTCAATCATAAAATTCAGACTATTCGACCATCCAAATCACGTAATCTGGCCGGACCTTCAACTGAGAATAGTTTCCAATCGACGAGACTCTTACGGGGCTATAAAAATTTGGTAAAAAATAAATACCCGGGATAGGGCTACCACTAGGTAGAAATAAGAGAAAAATTCGTTGACCGAAACAACCGGCACCGAAATTTTACCGGAATATCTTTATTTTTCACGGGTTGACGTATTTCACCGTTCCGGTCATATCTTATTTCACGACTTTTTTGCGTTTGAGGCATCTACGTATACGTTGTCTTCAAAACGAATCTTAAACTCAACACTTGTATAAAAAAGTTATACAACATTAGTACTTATATCGTGAGTTTGGTGATCGGAGAAGAGGAACTGAAAACCGACCGTCAGATATGACCAGCATAACGAATTACGTAGGTGGGAAAAAATTCAGCTCCATCTGACAAAGATAAGGGCTCGATCCGTCCGGTCAATCGGCGCGGTCAAACCCCTAAACGGACGGAAACGGCTATTCGACCATCCAAATCACGTAATCTGGCTGGACCTTCAACTGAGAATAGTTTCCAATCGACGAGACTCTTACGGGGCTATAAAAATAAAAAACATTACCTTAAAATTTAAATGTGCTTTATTTATTTTAATTATTCGGATTATCTTGGCCGACGAAATTAGAATAATTCGTCGGCCAAGATAATACTTGGGCGACGATATTTGTTAAAATCGTCGCCCAAGAGTAAAAATAAAAAATCTTGTACAATGAAATTTAAATGTGTTTTATTTTACTTTAATTATTCGGATTATCTTGGCAGACGAAATTAGAATAATTCGTCGGCCAAGATAATACTTGGGCGACGATATTTGTTAAAATCGTCGCCCAAGAGTAAAAATAAAAAATCCTGTACAATGAAATTTAAATGTGTTTTATTTTACTTTAATTATTCGGATTACTCTTGGCCGACGAAATTAGGCTAATTCGTCGGCCAAGATAATACTTGGGCGACGATATTTGTTAAAATCGTCGCCCAAGAGTAAAAATAAAAAATCCTGTACAATGAAATTTAAATGTGCTTTATTTATTTTAGTACAAACATATTCTTTTAGTACAAACAATTACAAAGCTAAGGCTCAATTATAACTAAGCTAAGGCTCGTAATCTGAGTCATCCGATGAGTCTTCTTCGGTATCGGAATTAATATCTGGTAATCTATGCCTTAATTCGTCGTCAGAGTCGTCGTCTGTTTCTTCATTTGGATCAACATCAATAAAGGTTGAATCTTCGTCACAAATTCTGAGCACTCGACCATGTTTAACATTATTTTCACGAACAGTAGCTACATCATGAATACCTACTGCGTTCGGCTCCTGATACGCATCAGCCTCTGGCCCTGGAATGGTCACTCCAAGTGTAGCCGCCCGGTAAATGTTTCGAGGATGCACAATGTTCGCTATTTTCCACGCGTCACCCCTGGCAAGGTCATCAAGATAAAACACTTGTTTTACCGATGTAGCAAAAACAAACGGGTCATCTTCGTAGGCGCTTGTAGCAGTGTTGACCGATAAATTGCCGTACTGATCCATCTTCATGCTCTGTGCGCCTGTATCAAACCATCTACACTTGAACAGATGCACTTTCATGCCTTCCGCATAAACCAGTTCGACCACTGAATGGAGAACACCGTAATAGTCAAGGCCATGACCTTTCGCCATCACCCCAGAATTCTGTGTTCTTCGTCTGCTGTCTCTCTCTTCAGATACAAATTTGACGCCATTCACTGTGCAAGTGGGATAAACTCTAGCCCGTTGCGGTTGCATCGCAAGAAGTAATAGTTCGTGCGACCAGTTTGGATTATCATCAGATTTAATCATGTCCATCTGTAACGGATATTGAACTGTAAATATCCGAAAATATATGCAATAGAAAATAATTAGATATATATATATATAACAGGGAAGATTAAATTACGTACCCAGGTGCGAAAATAATTTGCCAACGTCATGTTGTGGTACTCGAGATCACCATCAACTTCCGGAAAATTTAGGTGCAACTCTTTCCAATATTTAACTTCTTCACAATTGATTAGTACCCACCAGTGCGCTATGGCTATCTCTTCATCCGACAATGCATACTCGGCGGACAGTCGTGCTCCACCAACTTCGACATCACTGGAAACTATAGAGAGATTGAACCGCGGTGCATGTTCCTCCATGGCTTGCGGAGCTCCCAACGACGCTCCTAAATACAACTTCATGTAGGTGACGCATTCATGCACAACACCAGTGCGCTATGGCTATCTCTTCATCCGACAATGCATACTCGGCGGACAGTCGTGCTCCACCAACTTCGACATCACTGGAAACTATAGAGAGATTGAACCGCGGTGCATGTTCCTCCATGGCTTGCGGAGCTCCCAACGACGCTCCTAAATACAACTTCATGTAGGTGACGCATTCATGCGCAATATATGTTTCAGCTATACATCCTTCAGGCGCGGATTTATTAGTGACATAATCTTTATACTCACCAAGTTGCCTGTAAATATAAGATTGCAAACTATACGTTATGGTTATTGAACATGTACGTACATATATGTATTCTGGAGATGTAAGTGAATAAAACATACCTTTCCATGGGATACATCCAAGTGAAGTGTACTGGACCGGTAAGCAACAATTGCTGGGGAAGATGGATCATCAGGTGAGGCATGATATCGAAAAAATTTGGCGGAAAGATCCTCTCGAATTTACACATGATGTATATGATGTCTGCCTGCATTTCCCGGAGATCGGATTTTCTCACTTCCCTTGTGCATAACTTCATGAAGAATCTTGACAGCGCTACTAACGGCTCCACAACCTGGCCAACCACACATCACAAATTTAATATAAAATCCAACAACGACAGGTTAACCGTAATTTTAACCACAAATTTACCTGACGGTGAAGGAACGGTCGAATGAAAACAGGGAAGAGACGTTGTAGCAGAATATGACAGTCATGACTCTTCAAGCCGTATATCTTATTCTCCCGCAAGTTCACACACCGGGCTATATTTCCTGCAACGCCTGAGGGATACGTCACACAACTCATCCACCTGAAGATCTGGGTCTTCTGATCAGGCTTCACGGTGTAAGGAGCCCAAGGCATCTTTTTCTTCCCCTCTTTCAGCCAAAGATGTTTTCTGATTCCCATTTTCTTAAGATCAACGCGTGCCTTAGGACCGTCTTTCGTCTTCCCCTCCAAGTTGAGCACTGTACCTACCACACTGTCGCAGACATTCTTCTCTATGTGCATCACATCTAGGTAGTGCCTGATCAACAGCGTACTACGTATGTACCTCTTTTTTACCTTTATTTTCTTGTTTCATATTACATATTCATCACATAACCTTTGATTCCTCTACGTACGGTTTTGATTCCATATACAGTTGATATTCACTTATGAATTACTTATTCATGCATTTCCAATAAAAATATACTTGGTCATTCTGATGATCGAATCGAATCCTCGTAAAACTTATTTAGCTTTGGTTTGAGAACTTCTACTTCATGCGCGTTGCCCCGAGATCTCATGATTTATTCTCATGTTAATTGGCATGGGTCAATATATGCGATCAAACTGTAATGACATTCCTGATGCTTAAGTTTTTCTTTGCTAAATTAAGCGGGTCTATGTTTCTTTTAGACTTGATACTCATCAATTATGGAGGTGAAGAACAGCTTAATTAGTCGCGGATTAGATGCCAAAACAGTAGAACTGATAAACAATAAAAAGGAAAAAGTGCAAAACCCTAAATTAAACACATATCCAACCGCCAAAACTGAAAAAGAAGTGAAAGTAGAGAATAGTAGAGGTTGTTAGTTGGATGCATGCATGTCTAGGAGGCTAGGGTTTTGACTAGAATGTTATTTGCGTACAGTAGAATCACATCCATTCCATTTCCAATGGCAAATTGTATATTATGCAACCAGACCAGAAGGCTAGCTAGGGAACCCAGATGGAGATGATGAGCAAAACAAATCTTTTGGAAATCAAAATGGAACTGCGAGTCACACGTAGACAACTGCCATCATCATTTCCTGGAATGAAAAGAGCTAGAGTCCCCCAACTCATCATCATCGATCATCGACCTGTCGACCAATTCAGACTCAGATGACCAGAACAACAGACTTACAGTCCCGATCAGAGGGTAATTAGTAACTTTCTTAAGCTCATATTCGATCAGTTCATGGTGAATAAGAACTGTTCCAATGATCGATGGTATGATTCTGATAGTGAGCCTAGCTAGCTCTGTTGGGGGTAAAAGTTATTCTGTTGTGTACTTTGGATTTACTCATATCTCTGTAGCTCCGTGATTTATTGCATCTAACAAAAGCTTTTCCAGGCCGGGGCCGGCCAGAAATGAAGAAAAGACTATGTGGTAAATATTGTCGGGGCCGGGTCTTGTTTAAACGTACAAGAACAAAAAAAACCAATTTACTGTTTATTTACTATATATACATTTATTGGTTAACTGTTTATAAGCTATAAACAGTGTAAAAACAATGTTTATTAATTTTTTTTTTCTGAAACAGATAATTTAGATTTTTCTAGATAAGCTCTCTCTTAACAAATATTTTTTTTGCCCTCTATTTTTGACTTTTCTTTTGCCTCTTAAATCTTCTGGATCGATCTTGCCTTTTCATATCTCCTTTATTTTTATTTCTCCTGTCTCTCTATCTTTGCATCTCAAAGAATATCGTCATTTTGTTTCATCTCTTTCACCATTGTTCCGTTTTGTGCCTATGTACTTTTGCATGGTTAACTGTTTATAAACACTGTGAACAGTGCGCGACCCTACTCTTCTGTTAATGAGTTGTGTAATTCCGTAATTACCTTTCATTTCAATTCTATGAATATTTTTTTTCCGCCGCTTCTCGCTCTCTCTCTCGCCCAACATTTCTCCATCTTTTTCACTCTCTAGACTTTCTCGAAATAGCTCCAACATTTCTCGCAAAGAAGAAGAGTCTAGAGATATTAATATATTACAGCGATAATTTATTACCCCGTTATTTCATAGAACTATTTATGTCATTTTCTCTTCTACTTCGTATACGTATAAATCAAAACAATTTGAGTATTTATATTTTGGATAGAACACAAGACTAGATGTTTTGTTGTATAAAAATTGTTTTTGTGATAGCTTTTATACATATGTGGAATATGCATAATGTGGAAACTACACCGCGCTAAAACGCGGGTATACTGACCATTTTGCCCCTGTTATTTTAAAGAAATCACAATATGGCCATTAACGCTAGATATATAATCAGTATAACTGCTGGGTATGATTTAGATGTATAACATTCTATGAAGTACATATCAGAAACATTTTCATCAATCAATTAACTCATTGACCGGCTCCATAGAAATTTCAAAATCATGGGAATTACAATTCTATGAATTTAAATCCTATTAATTGAGAATTCTATTGTTTATATTTCATGATGTAAAGTTTTAAAATGACAAGAATTTGTATTCAGCTAACCTTAGTTAAGAGAATTGACAAATGACGCTTATTAAGGAAATTTAAGCTCCCAAATTCCATGATTATTTTCCCGTGAAAATTGCTAATTCCACAGGATAAGTATCCAAATGAGGGAAAACGTCCTAAGAAATTAAAAATTCTTTATTTTTGAATAAATTTTCGGGAATTCACCCGCATTCAAAAGAAGAAAAGGTAAGGGTTTTTGATTAAAAGTTCTAAGCTCCTAAATTTCACGATTATTTTCCCGTGAAAATTGCTAATTCCATGGGATAAGTATCCAAACTAGGGAAACCGTCCAAAGAAATTGGTAATTCCTTATTTTTGATTATTCTTTAACTATATACTAAAGGATGATCTATTGTTCATAA
This sequence comes from Fragaria x ananassa, assembly GCA_034370585.1. Lineage (NCBI taxonomy): Eukaryota > Viridiplantae > Streptophyta > Magnoliopsida > Rosales > Rosaceae > Fragaria > Fragaria x ananassa. The sequence continues at coordinate 19,899,314 of CP139762.1, read as the reverse complement.
GCATATAAACAGTATAAAAACATTGTTCATTAACAACAATGAAATTTTTTTTTTTCTAAATATGTAATTTAGATTTTTCTAGATAGGCTATCTCTCGGCAAAGAACTTTTTGCCCTCTGTTTTTGACTTTTCTTCTGCCTCATGAATCTTACAAATAAAAACAATTGGATAATTTATAATTAGCATGTATAACATTCCATGAAGTACATATCAAAAACATTTTTATCAATCAATTAACCCATTAACTAGCTTCATAACGTTGTTTCTGGATAAAATAATTTTAATGTCCATAGAAATTTCAAAATCTTGGGAATTACAATTCCATGAATTTAAATCCTATTAATTGAGAATTCTATTGTTTGGATTTCGTGATGTAGAGTTTTAAAATGATAAAAATTTGTATTCAGACTAACCTTAGTTAAGAGAATTGACAAATGACGCTTATTTTGTAAGGAATTCAAGTTGGGAATTTAAGTTCCCAAATTTCATGATTATTTTCCTGTGAAAATTTCTAATTACATGAGATAAGTATCCAAACGAGGGAAACCGTCCTAAAAAATTGAGAATTCTTTATTTTTGATTAAATTCCCGGGAACCCTAAACTTACATCCAAACAAACTGTAAATGTATACACTGATCGCGCCAATGCGCGGGTATAATTCTAGTTTTAACTACTATAGCATGGTCGACTGTTTACACTTGAACAATGATTTTTTTACTGTTCACAAGAATGTGAACGGTTTTTTTTTTTTTTTTTTTTTTTGCGATAGGTAATTTAGATTTTTCTAGATAGGTTATCTCTTGGCAATGAATTTTTTTCCTCCATTTTTGACTTTTCTTCTGCCTTCTGAATTTTCCGGATCGATCTTTCCTCTTCAGACCTCCTTTATTTTTATTTCTCTCGTCTTTCTGTCTTTACATCTCAGAGAATATCGCCTCTTCATTTTATCTCTTTCAGTATTGTTCCGTTTTGTGCCTATATACTATTGCTTGGTTAACTGTTCATAAACACCTATATACTATTGTTTGGTTAAATGTTCATAAGCACTGTGAACAATGTACAGACATTTTTACCTTGCTGATGAGCTGTGTAATTCCATATTTACCCTTCGTTTCAACTCTAGGTATAATTTTTTATTATTTTTCCGCCGCTTCTCGCTCTCTCTCTCTCGCCCAACATTTCTCCATCTTTCTCACACTCTCTATACTTTTCTCGAAATAGCTCTAATATTTCCCACAAAACAGAAGAGTCTAGAGATATTAATATATTACCGTGACAATTTATTACCCCGTTGTTTCACGAAACTATTTGTCATTTTCTCTTCTGCTTTGTATACGTACAATTCAAAACAATTGAAGTATTTATATTTTGGATAGAACACAAGACTAGCTAGATATTTTGTTGTATAAAGGTTGTTTTTGTGATAGCTCTTATACATATGTGAAATATACATAATGTGGATATTACACCGCGCCAAGGCGCGGGTATCAACTCTAGTAATCAACAATGGCTAGTTAAGATTTCACTGTACCTTGTATTTGTCTGTCGAACCAAATAAGTTAACAATTTATAGCGAGTCGTATATATAGGGCGTGTATCCGTATAATAAGAGCAATTTTAACAAACTCTCTATTTTAGCTTTTAGCTATTTTAGAGAGCGTGTTTAGTTTTTTTGGATGTTTTAGGAGCTCCAGCAAACTAGCCAAACTTAAGCTATTATAACTTTTAGCTATCTCCCTAGTTATATTTAGCTAGCGAGATAACTCAAATGAGGCTAGCTATAATTTATTACATTCATTTTAAGATATTTTAGGTGATATATATATATATATAAATACATTTATATAAACTATTTAATCTTTATTTGAAGAATAATATTAATGTAATGCTAGCTAAAATAGAGAGCATTGATGCATACATATTTCTAAAGTGGCTAGCAAAAATAACATTTTAGCTAATTTAAGGAAAATTTAACTTAAATATGGTTAGCATTGCTAAAGATGCTCTAAACAATGACTAGTTAAGTCTTCATAATTAGTCTTTTTTTCTCAAAGTTTCCGTGTTTTAGTATGAACAATAAATCATATTCTCAACATGCATAGCCTAATTACCAAAGTTTAGGTTGAGGGTTCAATTTTTCGATTGTGACATGGTTTGACCGATAAATGAATAATAATTCAACATTCACACGTATAATCTTATAACACTAATGACATATAGTAGGAAAGCTGATAGACACATCAATTTATGGCTTTGCATGAACATTATCTTTTCGGTAAGTCGCCAAAATTGTAAAGTAAACATAGCAGCTAATGATGCACTCATTGTTAAATATAATGCTTGTTATAATGCATAAACTATGTAAATACTTCTGATATTATTTCAAGATGTTCTTACAATATTGAGTTTAGGCACAATGTCCATTTCCTCCTTTGTATTTTAATATTTAATTAATGATTATAACGTGAAAGTTATGGTTATAGTTTTTGTATTAAAAAAAAATTGGTAGATAGTGTGACCAATACGTAGTCTAACTTGCAAATAATATTTTTCTTTGAGAGTATCAAAATCGAAACATGAAGTTAGAATCACGCTAAAGCCTTCAATCATATTCACACATTTCACCCACATACACAAAGTGTGATATAATTCTAACAGTGCCGGCCTTAACCTATACCAGATATATAACTGAAATAATGGCTTGTCTATCTCATCAAGGGTCCCCGAATAGAGTCTGTCAAAAGAAGAAAAGAAAACTACGTACCCCATTCCAACATCATATCAAATGGAATATTAAACCAACATGATTGGACTTCCATGGTATACGCACATTGCGTTATAAAACTAACACCTGCATCATTACTACTTGTCAAACCCTCACCATCCTTCAACAATTCAACCCAAGATTCGGTTGAGTAAAACCAAAATAATTTGGGGTAAAGAACTAAAGAAGTAAAGATTGTGATTGGCAATCCCATACATGAAAGTAAAACCAGCAGCGATTCTCAAGCCTGGTTTCTAGTCACGTGCCTCCGGCGTGCGTGTGCGATGACGTCTGTCCCAATTGATTTGTCAACTCTGGTCTGTCTCCATAAGCTTCCTTTGCTGCCTGTGTTGGTTCGTATTGTTTAATCACTAAGCCTGGCTTGTCTCCTCTAGCTTGGTTTCTCTGTACGTAACTCTCTTTACCTTACCTTCTCTGTTTCTTTCTCTGTGAAATCTGATATAAATATGAGATCGTTTTGGTTGAAGGCTCTCAAGTAGGGAAAGATTTCTGGGTTGTTGTGGTTGAAAACCAGAAAGAGTTCATCATCATTCATAAAGAAGAGTAGCTGAGAAAATGCTGTTGCAGAAGCAGTTTTATTGGGGAGTGCTTGTAGTACTAGTTGTGGTTATAGGAGGTAACTTGCAGACTGTGGTGGAGGGAAGCCCTCGCCGGATTCTGTTGGATACAGACGTTGACACGGATGATTTCTTTGCTCTCTTGTACCTCTTGAAGCTTAACAGATCAGAGTTTCAGTTGGAGGTAAGTTCATACTTCATCAACATGATTATTCATTTTTGGCAAATTAATGCTTTACATATTCATATATGTTGATCCTTTGCTCATATGTTTAAGCCATGTTTTGCCAGAAAATATAATCCAGGTTTTGGTTTAATCAAATTTCTGGAAATTAAACCTCTAGTGTCATATCAATTATCAGCAGAACTCAGAATTCTTGGTTTCTTTGGATGGTTATGTTCAACAGTTGAACTACGTGCCCCACTTCCAGTCGTCCATTTTAATTGAGTGGATCATTCTATATATATATATATATTTTTTTTTTTGGAAATTTAGTCATAATCAGCTGTTAAAAACTCTAAATCATGCTTTTGGATCTTTCTATTTTGTAGGCCAAAGTGCTACCTTTTAATAAGCTAAACGTCCGATTTTAACCTTTCTGGTCAAATGAGATAAGAGTGCCATAATCTACTATTCAGTAACTCCAAGCATCTTTTAAGGGCTAATCTTTTAATTACTTGAGTAAGTATTTGTCTGGGTCACCTTGCCACGTATTTGTCTGAGTAAGTATTCCGACCAACGTCCCGACCGAACAATGTCTCATAACAAATTTCAGACTCATTGTTTGAAGAAAAAAAAAAAAAACAAAAACCATAATGATAATCTGATACACAAAACGATTCGTATATTTAACTTGGTAACGTAATCAAAAAGACAATTTTTGTATTTTATCTCGAAAACTTGGATGATCTCCCTCGGTTACCAGCACTCGATTCAATAATGCTTCTGGCTATCACATTGTTCAACTCTATTATTGCACGTACATGATTTGAGACTTTGAGGTATGAACTATTACAGTGATGCTACTCTGTGATATTGATAATCTTTTTACCACAGGCAGTAACAGTGAATGCAAATGCATGGACCAATGCGGGGCATGCAGTAAACCAAATATATGATCTGCTTTACATGATGGGACGTGATGATGTTGCTGTTGGAGTTGGAGGTGAGGGTGGTATACTTGAAGATGGTACCATTCTCCCAAATGTTGGTGGATATCTTCCATTAATTGATCAGGCATGAACTACTTGCAGTCTCTCATAAACTGGCTTTACTATCTGGGAAACACTTTTCTCTAAACAGTTTGATATGAGAAGTTCTCATACTATCAATTTGAACTATGGTTAAGCCAACTCTTGTTTACATACATGACCAAATAGATGCATATGTGTTCAACTAAATTGACAATTTGAAGACATTACTTGCCATATCGTTGTCCATGCTTAACTATGAATCTATGATCAGATGAAGATTTACTTATATAGTTCAAAATTGAATATCAGGGGACTACAACAGCAGGAGGATGCAGATATAGACAGGCTATTCCTGTAGGACCTGGAGGTCGATTAGATATCGATACTAATTTTGGCATCCGCAAGGCTTTCCTCCCACAGGTATGAGTAGATTACACAAATCATGTACTTTTATGGATCAGCTAGCAGTTCCTACTCTCTTTTGTGAGTCTAGATTTAGTTTTGTTATTTCTTATCCACTTACATTGTTTTAAGCTTGCAGAGTTTAAGTTATGCACTTTCACTTCGTTACAGTTTTTTATTTATATTTATTTTTTTCTTTTATCTGAACTTAATGAAGTGTATGTTCAATTCATTCATGTACCACAAGTACAGATCTGATATTTTTATCTTATTACTATGGCCATGCATTTATTTTCTTTGTTTCCTCTTTTCTTCTTTCAATGACATTAGGGGAGCAGGAGATATAGTCCATTGCGACAACCTACTGCTCAGCAAGTGATGATTGACAAAATATCTGCAGGTCCCAAAATAACTGTGTTTGTTATAGGAGCACATACAAACTTTGCCGTATTCCTTATGAACAATCCACACTTGAAGAAGAATGTTGAGCATATTTATGTGATGGGGGGTGGTGTGAGATCAAAGAACCCAACTGGTTGTTGCCCCAAAAATTCTACCTCTTGTGTGCCTGAGCAGTGTGGTGATCCTGGTAACTTGTTCACCGACTATACCAGTAATCCTTATGCAGAGTTCAATATTTTTGGAGACCCTTTTGCTGCTTACCAGGTTAGCTTGACATGCATTATGTTGATACATTCTCATATAACCAAAACCAAATTACAGAACTTTTAGGAATCAAGAGTTTTTTAACTTTGATATGGTACTAGAGGTATGAAGTTTCGAGTTGAAACCTCTCTGATCCCCATCCTCAGCTCTTGTTGGGATGGAAACTGCAAAGCAATCCTTGAACAATACAATAGGGGTTAGGGATGCCGGCTACACATGGGGAAGGGCATTAACTTAGTATTTGCCGTTGGCTAATTCCCTAGCAGCTTAGATTTCAGTGGTTGTTTGTCAGTTACATACTACAGTATATGAAGTGTACAGATAACTTGAAAAGCTTCTTATTTGTCATTTGATATATTCTTGATGAGCTAAAAATGGCTGCTGTTGACTATGATATGGATCTCTTCAGGTCATTCATTCAGGAATTCCTGTCACCCTTGTTCCATTGGATGCAACAAATACCATTCCGATTACTCAAAATTTCTATGAAGCATTTGAGAAGAGTCAGACTACATATGAAGCACAATACACCTTTAAGTCCTTGAAAATGCAACATGATACTTGGTTCGACGACCAATTCTTCACTGTAAATCCCTGATTATGTTTGATGTTATGTTACAAGAGTTCTCTCATATTTATGTCTTTGCATTTTTTTTTTTAAATTTTGATTCAAATGATTACATGATACTATTGAACTGCAGAGCTATTTTATGTGGGACTCTTTTACATCTGGTGTAGCCGTCTCCATCATGCAAAACTCGCATAAGAGCAGTCATCCGGAGAATGAATTTGCTGAAATGGAGTACATGAACATAACCGTTATTACTTCAAATGAGCCTTATGGGGTCTCTGATGGCTCCAATCCTTTCTTTCATGGCCATAAAGTTCCGAAATTCAACTTATCCAAAAATGGTGTGCATAGTGGTCACGTCCAAAATGGTCTAAGAGATCCATTTTGCATTGCGAAGAATGGGAAAGGAAAATGCAAGGTACTTACCTTCTACACTGTGACATCCAAAAGTTATTTTCTTGTACTCTAAGGCAATTAGCCAAAACATCATATTGTTTTTGATTTTCTTGTTTTCATTCAGAAGTGTCATGTGTTCTCTTGACAAATCTGACAACATATTATGTTTGGACAAAGAGTCGACCTAAGTAATGATCCCGATTCAGAGTTTAGTAATATGCAAAATTTTATAGCAAGACAAAATTTCTATTGAAAACATTGCGAAAGTTCATGGTCTTCTTGAAATGTATTGATGTAACATTTGCTGCAAACTCAATCCAACAGGATGGTTATACAACAGAAGTAACAGGTTCAGAAGCAGTAAGAGTACTTGTTGCTACAAAAGCAAAACCAAATAAGGATGCTGCAAGCCCACTTAACAGAGAATTCTTTAAAAGCTTCTTGGAAGTAAGTCTATTAAGATACCTTTTTTTGTTTTTATTATGCTTCTTGAAATCTATGAATAATATGATGAATTTGGTACTCTTTTTCCTTTGGCTTTTACAGGTTATAAACAGCCCTCAACAAACAGGGAAATTCAATTTCACAACACAATTTCCTTTCTACAAGGAAGTGACATATATACCAAATTTTGGAAATACTAAACTGGGAAAACCTGTTGTGTTTGACATGGATATGAGTACTGGAGATTTCCTAGCTTTGCTTTACCTCCTCAAAGTTCCTGTTGAAGTGATTAATCTCAAGGTACGGTTTATCTTTCTTGTTGAAGTCAAACAGTAGAACAACTTCGCATCTGTGTTCTTTGTTATACTTGATTTTGCTAGCAGTCTTATACTCCTGTCACCACTTAACACTGTTATGAATCCACCACTATTTTGATCATACATCCTTTAAATTTTAAAAGTTACCTAGAGTATATATTATCCCTTGGTCTCGAAATTTTTCTTGTGGTGCTTGCTTTTCATTGCTTCAATTTTAGCACTGCTCCTAGAGTCCTAGCACAGAATCTGGGGGAACTGCTGAACATAAATACAACTAAACCAAGTTTCTTTGTCCTTGCTGTCAGGCAATACTAGCGACCCCTACTGGCTGGGCAAATGCTGCAACAATAGATGTCATATATGACTTGCTGCATATGATGGGTCGCGATGACATTCCAGTTGGTCGAGGAGATTTATTTGCTATGAACCAGTCTGACCCCTCTTTCTCTGCAGTTGGAGACTGCAAATATGTTAAGGCCATCCCTCATGGGGGTGGTGGATTACTAGATTCGGACACTCTCTATGGCCTTGCTCGTGACTTGCCTCGAAGCCCAAGAAGGTAAACACAAATACACAGTCACATGAAAAAGTTTTGGCTTTAGACATTTTTGATTGCCTAACCCTAGGACAGTGACTGAACTTTTATGTTGTTGTTACATCAGGTATACCGCACAGAATTCTGTGAAATATGGAGCCCCAAGGGACACAGAAAACCCTGAACTAAGGCAACCACTAGCATTGGAAGTTTGGGAGTCTGTGGTGAAAACATTGGATCCAGGATCTAAGATTACCATATTGACCAATGGACCATTGACTACTCTAGCAAGTATTATTTCGTCGGAAAGTAAAACTATCTCTCTAATTAAGGTAAGTTGGTCTGAGTTCATAATGCAGGAAAAATGTCTATGAAGCTAACAATGGCATAATACGGTGATGATATGTTTGTTGCAGGAAGTGTACATAGTTGGAGGACATATCAGCCGCAACGAAAATGATAAAGGAAATGTGTTTTCGGTTCCTTCTAGTAATGCAGAGTTCAATATGTTTCTTGACCCTTTGGCTGCAAAGACAGTGTTTGATTCCTCACTTAACATCACACTCATTCCTCTTGGCATCCAACACAGAGTTAGTTCTTTTCCCAAAATCTTAAAAAGGCTGCGCAATGCAAAGAAGACAACACCAGAAGCACTGTTCATCCGACGTTTGCTGTCAAGGCTATACCGTTTGCAACAATTGCACCATAGTTATTACCACATGGTAATGCTTTTATCAAAGAAAATGCCTAAATACTTCTGTAGTAGTATGATAGATTTTCATGCATGTAGCGGATTTAGGGAAATTCTTCTGTTGCATGATTCCTAGTATGCTATGTCATACAATGAGAGAATAATCTGCATTACGTACTTGATCATTAATTTAAACTGACAGTACCAATATAAGATGCCCAAAATGTTTTCCAAAAGGACATTTCCCAACCATTTTGGATCATGTTCTTCTGTTACTATTTATCGGACTGCTAATCGCTAACAGTGCTATTTTATAAAATTGTTAATCTGTCAGTGACAACATACTTGAAATCAATGAACTGACCAAGCAGAATTCAGAGTTTTGACCCACAGTTTGTTTCACTAAAGAAAAATTGATAGGTTGCGAATACGGATTTTAGGAACCTCTAAAATTTATGACATGAGCTGTTACCTTGATCAAGTAAATTTGATCACCGTTTGTCGAATGATCTTTGTTCTCATAAGTTATTATGCTGTAGGAAACTTTCTTAGCGGAGCTCCTTGGTGCAGTTCTCTTGGGCAGTGATTCTCATCTGAGCCAAAGCTTCAAACTTAAACACATCAAAGTTTTTGCTGATGACATTGAATCCAGAGATGGGGAGATTTCGATTTATCAAGATGAGGGAAAATTGGTCAAAGTATTGGACACCGTAAATGCCAAGACATGCTATGAACTTTTCGCAGACCGGCTAAGT